>OZ043932.1:10101090-11424753 GCA_964056405.1 Acronicta alni | reverse complement strand
TATTTTCCTGAATTTCTTGTACCTTTCATGGAAATTACCAGTGGTTCTCAAATTTTTTATGCTTGACTCAGTCGTAAATAAACTTAAAAGCTGCAAACATGTTTGTTAGGATAATTCGGACCCATTTTGATACTGTTTTTACTATCAATTAGCAAATTAAATAGAAATAATCTCGTTTATGTATTATTTAATACAAAAATATTACATTTGTATAAAGTAGGAGAAACCACATTAGTAAATGCACCCCTAAGAAGCCGGTGTGGGTTGCTCGAGTAGAATAAAAACCTTTTCATAATATTCTAAAAGCTATTACAGGTTCCAAGTAAAATGTAGCAAGTAGTTCTTTGAATATATTTGCTAATTAATTAACAGGTATAATATTTGGTTTGCCTGATGAAAGCCGTAATTAATTATATTAGCGTCAAACATAAGCCTGAGATAAATTTATATGATACGTGATACAATTTCTTACATTAATGACGAAGCTTTTGTTAATTAATTATTAAATTTTAACACGGGCTTAAATTTATTAGACTATACGTAAATAGGTAAATCTTTTAATTATAGCATAACATTCCCATATTTTTTGCCATGAGTAGCATTTTATTGTTACCATAAGTGTAAAAACATCTTCTATTAAATCATTCATAACAGACGATGAAAAATACTGTTGCAGGTTGGATTTAATGATACGATGCGATTAATGATCTTTAATAAGATTTATAGCAGATTCTTCCTATGAGAGATTTGAAATCTCAATAAATATTTACATATAGCACGCAATCATCATCAATCAATATGCTGTCCTACTGCAAGCTACGTGTCTCCTCTGAGAACGACAGAAAATAGGTAACAGTCCACCACGCTAGCCTAATGTGGGTTGGACTTCACACACCATCGAGTAAAACATCTTAGACATACAGGTTTCCTCACAACGTTGCCGATTACGATACGATTTCGTTTACCGTTTAAGCGAGTGATAATAAACGCACATGATTTTGAAGTGGGAGGTGTTTGCCTTGGAGAACTTTGACTTTGTAGTTCAATGGTCAATATCACTAGGCTATCAGTGCATGTTTCTTAAATTTTTCTTTCTTTTTATATGAGAGATCCGAAGTCTCAAAAATATTAACGTAAAGCACACATCAAATATGTATTTTAATTATGAACCGACCCCTAAACATGTTGAGCATCGCTGTTGCAGACACAGATTTAATAAACATGTGTTATGTATGTGTGCATACCGCGGCTGCGTCCCGGTGTATAACCTGTTTTATTGCAATAAACTAGTGTGTCATTAGCTAGCGCGTTTGATGGTTGTCCCCTCACCTTACATATCTAACAGTGGCGACGAGGCGGTTAGAATTTTCGAGTGCAAAGATGTCATCGTTTGATGTTTCTTTTGGGTTATTATCAAATTTCGACCATTTGTCTCAAGATTGGACTAGTTACAAATCTCGGCTGCAACAATGGTATATTGCCAATGATATAACGGATGAGTCGGACAAGCGGAAGGTCAAACGAAGGGCAATTCTTATAAGTGCCCTCACCGGACCTACTTACATGCTAGCAAGGGATCTGGCGCTGCCTAAAAAGTTGGAGGAAACAGACTATGAAGATATTTTAAAACTTCTAGACCGTCATTTCGAGCCGAAGAGGCTCGGATTTGCTGAGAAGTCTGTTTTCTACGCGGCGGTACAGCGACCGGACGAAAGCCACACTCAATGGGCGGCCAGAATTAGGGGATTAGCAGCACACTGCGGGTTTAAGAACTTGGAGGAAGCTCTTCTCGACAAATTTATTATGGGCATGATGCCGGGACGGGAGCGAGACAAGCTTTTTGCCCAGGACCAGACGGACTTTACCCTGGCTAAGGCGGTGGAGTTAGCGGAAAGTGTGCGGTGTGCGCGGCGCGCGGCCCTTGCCGCACCCGTACCATGTGGCGCAGGCGCGACCGGCAGCAGCATCGACGACGCCGGCGTAGTGTTCGCGGTTAAGGAAAAGTGCAGTGTGTGTGGTTATAGCAATCACAAATCCAGTCAGTGCCGTTTTAAAAACTATAAATGTAAGAAGTGCAATAATAAGGGTCATTTAAAAAAGATGTGTACAAGTGACGTAATCATAAAAAACGTTGTTGAAGGTAAAGTGGACGATGAGGACGACGATGGTAAGTTGTGCTTAAATATTCGTTGCAGTAAGGGACGACCTATGACGGCAAGCGTTACTGTCAATGGGCTGATTCTGGAGTTTGAGATAGATAGTGGTTCCGCAGTGAGTATTATTTCGCAACATACGTATAGCCTGCATTTCAACAAAGTGCCATTATTAAGTAGTAATAAAAAACTATATAGCTATACAGGGCAACATCTCGAAACAGTAGGCTTCATGAATTTAGAAATAGAATACTCCAAAATGAGGCACAATCTGAATTTATTTGTTGTTCGTCACGATGGCCCACCATTATTAGGTCGAGATTTTATTAATAGTTTTGGTTTAGAACTTGCACCTACAGTTAAATCCATTCGCGAATCGAAAGATGATTCTATAATGGATTATTTAGGCTCTAGATTCCCTACTGTCTTTTCTGGTAAATTAGGAAAATTTAATAAATATGCCGTTGAATTAATATTAAAATCAGATTCGAAACCGATTTTTTTTAAAGCTCGCTCGGTTCCTTATGCCTTGAAAGAAAAAATTGACAACGAGCTGGATCGGTTGGTTGATTTAGGAATTCTAGAACCAGTCAAATATTCAGATTATGCGTCACCAATTGTCCCTGCCTTGAAAAAGGATGGTGGAGTGAGAATTTGTGCAGATTTTTCCGTCACCATTAACAAACAACTAGTCATCGATAAATACCCGTTACCGACTATAAACGATCTGTTTACAAAGTTGTATGGTGGCGTACAGTTTAGTAAATTAGACCTGTCTATGGCCTACAATCAGTTTTGTCTTAAAGAACAATCACAGAGCGTTACTTGTATAAATACTCACCGTGGACTGTTTAAATATACAAGGCTAGTCTTTGGGTTATCGAGCGCACCGGCAATTTTTCAACGTGCTATGGAATGTATTCTATCAGGTCTAGATGGAGTAGTGTTATTTCTCGACGATATTTTAATAACAGGTATTGATAGAAAGCAACATATGGAAAGATTAATTGCGGTACTGGAAAGGTTAGCGGACGCAGGTCTGACGATTCAACAAAATAAGTGTGAGTTTTTCAAAAATGAAGTCAGTTATCTTGGGCACATTATTGACAAGAACGGTATAAAAAAATCGCCAGAAAAAGTCAGAGCCATTGTCCTTGCACCTAGACCTCAGAACGTGTCACAGCTGCAATCCTTTTTAGGCTTAACAAATTACTATCGAAATTTTGTGCCTAATGCTTCAGCTGTTCTTGCACCATTATACAACTTGTTACAGAAATGTACTAAGTGGGCTTGGACAAATGTACACGAACATTCTTTTCAACAGATTAAAAAACTTTTAGCCTCGGATAAAGTGTTAGCTCATTTTGACCCTACGGCCAAATTAATATTGACGGTTGACGCATCTCCGTGTGGTTTAGGTGCGGTGTTATCGCAAATTGGGTCCGACGCATGTGAACGGCCAATTAGCTATGCGTCTAGGACATTGACAGCAGCAGAAAAAAGTTACGCTCAGATCCAGAAAGAAGCTACAGCTATAATATTTGGGATAAGGCGATTTCACCAATACTTATACGCTCGCGCGGTACCGTTTATTTTGCGAACCGATCATCGGCCATTGCTGACTATTTTCGGGCCACACCGTGGCATACCGGAGGTTTCAGCAAACCGTCTACAGCGGTATGCAATATTTTTATCTGCTTATAATTATGTAATCGAGTATATTAGCAGTAAAAACAACAGTGCCGATTATTTATCGCGCGCGCCCGTCCAGGATGAGTCATCGTTATCTGATTCAGGTAGTGCTAATGCGAGAGCCAGCGGTGGCGTCGCGAATGCAGAGGTGGGGCGAGCCCAACTGAGTACCGCCGGCATCGACGACCGCGCGGCATATGTTTACTTCGTCATTGATGAAGGGCTGCCTGTCTCGCTATCAGAGCTACAACGTGAAACCGAACTAGATATAACTTTGCGAAAAGTATGTGAATATGTTAAGTTAGGTTGGCCAAGAAAGGTATATGATGATAATTTAAAACCGTATTTTTATTGCCGTAATCAACTATCGGTTGAAAATAGGTGCTTGTTACGTGGCCACAAGATTATAATACCGGAATCATTAATTAATAGAATTTGTAATGAACTTCATAGCTCGCACTTTGGCGTAGTAAAAATGAAAGCAGAGGCGCGTAAGCGGCTGTGGTTTCCAGGCATAGACGGTACACTGGAGCGGCTAGCGCACTCGTGTGCAGTATGCAGTGCGTTGCGGCCCGCGCCACCTCACGCACCACTCGCACCGTGGCCGCATCCACCTCATGCCTTTTACAGAATACATTTAGACTTTTTAGGGCCCTTTAATAACCAAATGTTCCTGATCGCTGTCGACGCATATAGTAAATGGGTTGAAGTTTTTATAATGACTACTTCGTATGGTTCGAAATCAGTCATCGAGAAACTTATCGAGTTGATGTCGAGATTCGGTATTCCACATACTTTGGTGACTGATAATGGCACTTCGTTTGTTTCGCAGGAATTTAGAGATTTCTGTTTAAAAAATGGTATAAATCACGCGCTTTCTCCCGTATACCATCCGTCAAGTAACGGACAAGCAGAAAGTTTTGTGAAAATTGTTAAAAAGGGCATTAAAAGCATCATTGTAAATAATTCAAAGAAAAAGCCATTAAAAGAGCAAATTTCAAAATTTTTGTTTGACTATCGAAACTCCAGAAACAGTACAACTGAAAAGTCACCTGCCGAACTCGTGTACGGGCGATCGCTGCGCTCGCGACTCGACCTACTTACGCCGACGGCGTCCGCGACGTCAAACTCCTCGTCCACTTGCCTCACTCAAACGGTTGGGCGAAACCAGTGCTTACAGGGTAAATACTATAGAGGAAAGATTCGGGAACAGTTTAAAGAAAATGATTTAGTGTGGATAACAAAACATGTAAACAATAAAAAGTTTGTTTGGATTGAAGGGCTTATTAAGAAAAAACTTGGAAAAGTATTGTACACAGTCTATGTTCCTGAATTTGATCGCTTAGTAAACAGACACGTGGACCAGATAAGAGCACACAGAAAAAACCATTTGTCTAAGGGCAACAACAGCTGGGATCCAGATATCATTCCTGACATTCAGCATAATGTTGCTAACGACCATCAAGCAACACTTGAGGATGGGCACCAGTCTTTGAACGGTGGAATCGGAGTCGAGCCGAACAACTTTAGCGACAACTCTGATTTAGTCGTCGTAGGTACTCCACATTCAGAACATTTTGTAGTCTCGCCATCCAGTACCAGTACTCCGATTAGAGGGAGAGGAGAAGAAGATGAAGTTGGATCTGAAGGGAATGTGACCTACGCAACACCCGAAGTTGACTCTGATAACTCAAATAATGAGCCGTCAACTGGGCTTATAATTAATCCTCGACGTCTGGAGTTGTCGCCTGATAACTTTACCCCTTAAAAATAGTAGTTCGTTAGTTAAGTGTATTGCTGGGATAATTGTCAATTAAGGGGAAGGGATTGTTATGTATGTGTGCATACCGCGGCTGCGTCCCGGTGTATAACCTGTTTTATTGCAATAAACTAGTGTGTCATTAGCTAGCGCGTTTGATGGTTGTCCCCTCACCTTACATATCTAACAACATGGTAATCACAAGGATAACAGAATTAATTTATTAATATTTCAAGAGCGTTCTACGAAATCCGAATAATTTCTCATACGTATACCGTACACAGTCCAAAACAATTATATTCTGAAGCAAAATGTTTACTGTTGCCAACTTTGAGTTTTGTTTAGACTGTGGCGTTTTATTGTTCGTTATGTTTTATTTATCTTAATGGACGCAAGGACTGTGTAATTATTATTTTCGGGTATGGCAACATCTGTTTGTCTGTCTTGAAATTTAAATGAAGTTGCCAGTTTTATTTGCTTTTGTTGCAGAAAATTTAATGCTGAATTTTATTTATTACATGTATTTTAAAATAACGTCATAATGCTGGAGAGCACCTAAAAACATGTGTGTCTGTACTAGTCAGGAATAGTGTTCTTGAGTATGTTTTATTATGATTCTATCCAACGCAAACGAAATTACGAACGTAAAATAAACGTATATAAAATATTTCCTACCTCAAGAAGAAAATGAACAACCATTGCGATCTATCATCGCTCCGTACAAGCAATCTTGAGCTTTTGTGTTCCTTACTAAGTTACTTTTAAAACGATAAAGCGTTTGTACACTTCCTATCGGACACAATAATATCAAGCTTTTAAGCGGTGTGTACATAGTTTGTGCTTACTTTAGAATTTTCTCCAGGGTACAGAACACTCAAAAGAAAGAAAGAAATAAGTATCTATTCCTATATAGGACTTCAATAAAATTATTGAATACATACAGAGATGGACGTGAGGGAACCTGCCTTAGAGGTGTTAGTGCCTTAGAGATTTTTCTCGACGGTGTGTGAACTCTGCCAATCCGCACTAGGCCAGCGTGGTGGATGATAGCCTAATCACTCTCAATTTGCGAGGAGACCCGTGCCCAGTAATGGGACTATTGTATGGCTGAAACGTACAACTATAGGATGATGATGAAGGAACAAATATTTGTATTTGTTGTGTACTTATGTGTTTGTAAACGCACCCGCGATACAGGGGGTCTACTCCCTAAGCACGAAGCCCGTAGTTTTGACCTTCGTTACGGGCGTTTCCTACTCCGTATCACCTACGGACGGATGATTCGTTCGGGGCCCGAACTAAGAATGAACGACAACAAAATTTGACAGTTGTCCCTACTCTAGATGTGTTTTTACACGTTAGAAGAATTGAATTTGACTTTTGTTTTATCGGACTCCGAAGTTTCGGAAAACTTTCGAACGGCTCGTAACTTTGCTGACGGAGATAGGGAGTAGACCCTCAGGACCAAATCCTAGTGGGCCAACGTTTTCTTAAAAACAAAAACATGCGTTTCTTGGGTTCGAATTCCAGACGTATAACATGTTGTCATAGGCTATCCCTGCTGGTATATAAAACTACCGTGCATTAATTCTTTATGCTTGCAACATTACCGTGCCCTTTTCACAAATGTTCCCGGACACATAAAGGAAACCCTTATCTCATTTGTCCGGCGGGTTTTTGAAATGCTGTGTTAAGTGAGGTCTTACTATGTAAGAAGATGTAAGAAGGATAATAAATAAATAAAAAAATAAAATAAATTAATTAATATTCAGTTCAAAGTCAGCTCCATCATCAACATCAGCTCGCTGGTATGTTTGTATATTAGTGAGCCTAAAATTTACATAATACTACTCAACCCTTAGTTGCAGTATAGATAAATAACCTAATACCGACTGTAGCGCCATCTGCCGGGCTTATTTGTGAATCTAAACCATCCGAGCGCCACCCAAACGCATAGAAAAAATTTCATTCAAATCGGTGCAGCCGTTTAGGTGGAGTTCAGTGATATACATACGTACAGTAGAATTATATATATTATAAAGATGTGCATACTTTTTTTTTATAAATTGTTGTTGGGTTTGACACCTGATTGAAAGCGACGACGAGGTCGAAGGTGAAACACGCTTACCTAGAAAATGCCTGTTCACTCTCACCTTAAAGACAAGAATATGAGTCCGGGAATACAAACGCTTGAATTCCCGGAAAGGTAGGCAGAGGTACTAGAGCACATCCACAGGTCACCGGTATGTTTAGGACCCACGTAGCAGGATCCTATGTGCTGGAATATTGTCCCTGTGTTTCTTATTATGTATTTACAAAAACAGTAAGTTAAAGCATTATAAGTATTATATCCATTATCTAGTACCCATAGTACAGACGCCAGCAGTTCAAGCTATCCAAAACTGTCAAATTTTCCCAATTTAAAGAACCTTTTTGCTTTGTATTAAAGTTGAATATCAATCAAAGAAATTTGACAGATTGTTGTAGCTTGATGTGCGTCTGTACCTACAAAAAATCATTACTCCTAAAATTGAAAAAAAAAAACATTTATTTATTTACATATTACATATTTTTTTCATTATTTTGTACCTTCTGTGCCTATCATCTATACTGTGGACTTAACCTTGTCAAGATGTAAGTGGACAAAAGGTCTTAAAGAAACTTTACTTTCAAGCGGTGAGGGACGCAAACAATAGATCTTGGTCTGCCCTATTGTTTGATCAGCCTACGCTTTCTCCAAATGCAATTTATAAAGATCACAACCCTAAGATAAAGGGAAATCTGAATTATCCTTCTCCTTAAATACTGATGATATTCCCCTTATCAGCGTAGTTCTCGTAAGCGCTACTGCTACACTTAATGTCCTGGCTTCAATACCCAGGTTGAACAAACTGTTATTGGGATTTTCTATGAAATTCTCAGTAGCTCGAAGTTTGGCTTTGTGTCCGGTAAATGGGAATAAACTCGTCCCCTATTACGTGGGACCTATACATACCGGCGAATTGTGGATGTACGATGGTACACATACATAAGTGCGTCTGCTGAGTGTG
Organism: Acronicta alni; assembly: GCA_964056405.1. Lineage (NCBI taxonomy): Eukaryota > Metazoa > Arthropoda > Insecta > Lepidoptera > Noctuidae > Acronicta > Acronicta alni. Next base: position 11,416,099 of record OZ043932.1, on the reverse strand, counting down.
AGGTTCTGCATCCGATGTACAGGTCGAGGAATGTTTTTTTTTATTATTTTTATTGTTGATTTGCAGCTATAGTATCACTGCGTAGTATCCGTAGTCGGTCTATTGTGATCGCCACTCGTTGAGTTAGAGTTCACAGCTAAATCTTGCGTCTACTATAAACTGCAGGACTTGCTTTAGGGGTAAGCTCCTATAATCGTATAAAAAAAATTTTAGCTCGGAGTTTGTATTATTACAGAAAATGCAATTATCGTGATTGTTGTGAATTGTACACCAATTTTAGAATTAGGATTTATATAAGGTTTAGTGATTTTGTTGTGAATTATTCCCACCAAATTCACTAAACCTAAAATCCCAATTCTCTCCATTATTAAGCCATTCAACCCGCCAAAAGTCAAAATTCGCCGAAGTCCGATACGTCAGTGTTGGCAACTTAGCGTTAACCCTCTTTCGCCTCCTATCTGTTGCGCTAAGTCGTCGGGCGGTAACCCCCTCGCCACCCAACCTCGTATACATTATCATACGAAATTTAAATTTTCTTTGCATACGGTTGAAAAGGAATGTGAGTTTTTAGGTTAAGTTTGTTATTTGAAAATGTATACACACTCTCGCCTTTTCCCATAGGGGAAAGGAAGAAAAGGAGACACTACAGAATGCCAGTTCCTACGGATCATGCTTACTTCTTTTGCTTCTACGTTCATACATCTTGTCATACACACGTGCCAGTTGGGAGTACTACGCACCTGACCTTTTTGAAGGACCTTTCCAATAAGGTTCGATATTTGAAAATATGTAGTAAGTATTTTTTTATTGGCAGCCAGGTAGGTTCAAAGTAATAAATAGTTTTGTTTTGATATAAACTATACAAAGGCAAGTATAAAAGGTTAAGTTCGTTCACCTGCTTCAGAGAGCAATTTTACTGATTAGTATTATGACCTCCTGATCTCCTGATGTTAATGTCGTGGACGTTATATAATGGGCTTTTCATAAGAAACTTCTAATTTTTTCTCAGCAGAGATTTGTACTTGGAATGAAAATATGCTCTTCGGCTATTGTATGGGAGGTAGCGAAAATCATCGTGGAGAATTTAACGGATCCCATGGCCATGATTATAAGGGAAGGGAAGTGCCGTTTTTAGTCGGTGCGAGTTCGGCTTACCCTGCCGCTTACCCAGGTGACTGACGATCCATGAGAATTTTCCGAAGGTACCGAAAAGTACACGAATGAACTGTGGCAACTTACAGTACAACTCTGCATACCCCTTTGAGTAAAACGGTTGTATGATTGGTATTTATTGATAGAAAACTAGAACAGTGAGAACGTTTGTATTTGAAAAACAATTTGATTTATATTGTTCGTTATTTAAAAAATATCGAACATCAATTTACGGTTGTATAAATTCGAATAACGAATGATATGAAAAACTTTTTGTATCTATCAATAAATTGTTATGAAACCAATCAATTGCTGTTTACATTTTACAAGCTTTTGTTCATAGAAATATCGTTAAATTACCCTTATATACTGACAAATATGTGTTTGATTTCCATAGTAGTCAGATAAATAACCAGTAACGTTGTACCCCATCATATTCAACCGATATACTGTCACGGCACTGGTCTGCTCACAGAATGAGAGAGATCAGGCTATAGTCCACCACGCTGGCCTAATGCGGGTAGGCAGACAAAGGCCGTCAAAAGAATCTCTAAGGTATGCAGGTTTCCTCACGATGTTTTCCTTCACCGTTTAAATAAGTGATAATTAATAATTACACACAGAAGAACATATAATTTGTCTAAAATCAAAATACACTCCAAAATAAGGGTATTAACACTCAGTCAAATTCAGCTGAATAAGCAGCCTAACCGAAATCACTAGGCATTAAATTAGAGGGTGAAATAATTCATACTCTGACCCGAATGGCATATTCTGTAAAATATTCGTGGGTTGAGAGTGCTGACTCCTAGCTTAGGGTGACTGATTGTCGTAGATACGCGAGATCTACGACAATCAGTCTCTGGAAATAAGAAAAGGGGTTGCTTTTGATGCTGAAAAAGGAGTTTGTAATGTACAAAAAGGTTTATTGTTTAGTTTTAAATCCGATTCTAATAAGTAATGTGTTTTTTTTTTCACTAACAGCATAATGTAAAGAGGCCAGCACATCAAGCTACCCCAATCTGTCAAATTTATTTGACAGATTTTCAGCAATTTTATATGAAATATAAAATAAGGTAAGAATAAGAATTATTTATTTGCCATCAGTGTAGATACAGATACAAGGTGTTGTACATAAATTTTTAAGTCCGCTACATTCTACCTTAGGGCATGCAAAATTGGTTTATGTTCAATTGGAAAAAATGACAGTTTTGGATAGCCTTGACCTGCTGGCGTATGTATGTGACAGGAGAAAAAAAATTTGGAAAATTCTGCCACTTGCTTTTACGATGTGATCGCATCATGATTGTATGAAAACGGAGATTGGGATGTTCCTTCAGGGCTCACAATGGCTGGAGGCCAAAGAGATTAAAATGGTTAACAGTGTACATTTTCACACAAACTTTTTATATGTTATATCTTTTTGCCAGTTTGAGAAGCAGCGATTTGTTTCCAAACAGAAAAAAAGTAAAACATTACGATTTTGCTCGTGATGTCTTTTCGCTAGTCTATAATTATATTAATAAAAAAAATCAATAGCTTCATTGGCTGGTTAAATTTTTAAAGGGTTGAGCCAATAACTAGTCCGTTCTAAATAAGTTACATCTGTAACTTTTATCGTTATTTTTTGTGGGAGTTACCTACATCAAACCTCTGCCTGTATCATAGTGTATTATTGTTATGTATCATAGGACTTGCTCCTATATTAATTATGATTCTGTTTATTATTCGTAAGCTAAATCCCTATTCAATCTTTCATAAAGTTACTCGAGGACTTTGCATATTTAAATCCGACGGTTCGATTAAAATATGTCACCAAATGGCTTTTAAAAATCTCCTTTCTGTTCTTTGCAATTAGGAAAAGACAGGCACTTTAGGCCTTTAATGAATATGTATGAAAAGCAGCGGCGACTAGCCATCTTCAAATCTTTGCGAGGCCCTTGTTCTTTGCGGAAATGTGTAGTGTGAAATACCCACTGTGTTTCTGATGTAATTTTGTCATCGTTAATATTACTTTGTATCCAAACTTATTTTATTGTTTTTAATGATACCCAAGAACAATGTAAAGTTTTAAATGTCAACTTTTTTCTACTCGGGTACGAGGCACGAGGCAACAGCAAGAGCGAGGCACAGGGCGGTTGCCCTGCTCGCCAACCCCTAAGGCTGCCACTGATCAAAAGTGAGGGATGATTTATTAATAATTAAATTAGGGTACAAAATCCAATTAAATCTGGACATTGCAAAATAAACGGTATATTCATTAAGAGACAATATAATATTATGGCAAACCCATCGGGACACCCAATGGGACAATAGCTGAATACGGGAAACATTCAATTGAAAAGCGCGCGCATTTTGAACAGGCATGGCCGAAACAGATAATTAAGAAGTTAATGCCATTCAGCCAGCACAATGGTTCGCTTCAATCATTTCACTGAATTGTTTGTATTGAACCTTTTTAGTTGAATGGCTGGCAACGTGCCGAATCGAACAACGCGCGAAAAGTGGCAATGTCATTCTATTTTCAAATTATTGTATTTTTTTAAAATATAAAAGAGGTTACAGAACTAAACCTCTTTTAATATAATTAGAATTTATTACAATTTTTATTCATTTTGACTGTATGTTTGCGTTATATTTTAACCTCGAAATTGAGCAATTTACGGAAGCGGATCCCTTGCTTCCGTAAATTGCTCAATTTCGAGGTTCTAATTATATTAAATCGAAAGACCTTAAAGAAAAGAGTTGTTCTTGGAAGGAACTGAAAGAACCTCTAGTCTACTGGCTTCGGGTACCCGTTGCCAATGGCTCACCCCTTTCGTCGCCAGAACGTGACAACACATAAGATGTGCTGCATTGTTTCCTTGAATTCAGCACAAGTTCTGCAATCATTATTTAAAGCCAGCTTTTTTATTTCACCTCACAACAGAATTCCTCCCGAGTTACATTTTAAGAGGTTTTAGATTGTTTTAACTGAACAAATAGAAGCAAAACAAGGAGGTAAACTCAATGGTATTAATTTCTACACGGCATTACCTATCACTGACAAGTGTGGTTGATCTCCTTTGAAATGTAAGACGGCGTCCCTTTGTAGCTAATTAAATGCGTATCAAGGGCGCTGTTCTAATTAGTGCCTGAGCTGCTTGTAATATCAAATGTATATTGGAAATTATATGATGTTCATAATACAGGTATATGGGATGGGATAATTAACTCTTTTATAAAGAGTCTATATTGAGAATGATACTCTTTTGTAAAGAGTTAATTATCCTAGCTTTAAACTTCTGTATGTTTAGGTCAAATGGAACAAACACTGGAAAACGGGTCAAAGTTGACTTGTAAGTAAACTTTGGCCCCTTTTCTAGTGTTCAATTGTTTGTTCAGTTGTTAAAGTCTCATGTAGTCCCAGTAAATTCACTGGCTATGTTGCCGTTCAAACCATTATTGCTTAGCAATAGCATATTTGGCAATACAGCGGTGCCAACCCAGACGAACTCTGCAGCCTAAGCACCTTAAAATACATCCTACTATCCTATCCTACTTCCTACTCCTTTGTGAGGATGGATGGATGGATGTTTGTTACCCTTTTACGCTAAAACTACTTACTGAACGGATTTTGATTAAACTTTACAGTATTATTACTTATACATCAGAATAACATATAGGCTATGATTTATAAGGATTTTGTGTTAATTAACCAAATTACAACGATAGTTAAAAGTAGCTTTTTCACGCGGACGAAGTAGCGGGTAGAAGCTAGTAATTTCATAAAATCCGTGTTTCTATACTAATCATTATTATAAATGTGAAAGTAGCTCTGTCTGTACGCGCCTAAACCGCTGAACGGATTTTGATAAAGGTACTGAGATAGGAGAGAGAGAGAGAGAAAGGTAACCTTTGTCCTTCTCCAAGGACTAATCTGACCTTGAAGAAGGACAAAGGCTACCTTTTTTCTCAAAAAATATTTTCAGATGTGAGTGAAACCGCAGGCAAAAGCTAGTAGGTACATATTTAAAATATATATTCCTTAAAACATAAAATCAAATCTTATATCATTACTAAAAGTACAGCAGTTAAAAATCTCCGAGCTTCGTGTGAAGAACTTCATAGGCATAGCGAAGTACCCACATTTTTGCGCCGCAAACGTGTCGGGTTGTGGGGGCTGTACGTCCCGACAGGTTTCCGGTTCCGTTTCCTCATTTCCGCAGTTTCCGTGGCAGAGCGGTTAATTTCAAAAGTTGTTCCTTGAGTGTTGGTAGTGGTAGACTCGACATGGTGACACGAAATATCGCCTGGGAAATTAGGTTAGTTGATAAAGTGAGAGGAACGTTGTAAATGGTATATATAAGTTCAGTAGACAGCTATTACAGGGCTTTGGACTTTATTTTATAAATGAAAACCTATTACAATCGTGGATTCAGCCGATAGTCGTTTCATCCAATGGTCTAATAGCTAAGAGCCTCGACTTACATCTGAGGAGGTTTTCGTTAGGCGGCTGGGTCAAGGGTCTGATGCAGAAAGCGGTACTCCTGGACACAGTGCGCATCGTCAGGAGGTTCCTCTCGCTGGGGCCTAGACCACCGTTAGCGCAGATACTGTTCCCGATACGGGTGGGCTACTATTTTAGTTAGTGGTAGTCAGAAGTCCAAAGAACCTGAGAACCAGTCTATCGGATATCGGTATTACCCAGAAATTAGGTTGCGGAGGTCTGATGGCAGTTGCTTCGTGTAAAATATTGATAGCCGCTTCTGGTTAAACTGTAAGCCGACCCCAAAATATTTAGGAAGATAATCAGACCCAAATAGCATAGAATAGACCCAAACTATCCAAAAAGTATCAAAATAATCCATTAAGATTAAAATACGTGGAAAACCTTATGGACTGGTCACATTATGAAGGTCAGTTTTAGACCTTTGGGTCCAGTATAGAGCTATTTGGGTACAATGTGACCTTTAACTAAGGTACACAATGTGATTGGTAACTTTATGGCGAGGGTTGAGCGGTTTGATGGCCGGCTCCAATTAGGGGTAGTTGATAAGGCTTTATGAGTTTTGTTACTTAGGGTTATAATAATTATGACTGACAGTTCCGTGAATATAGATTATAATAAATACTTAATAATATTCTTTTTTTATTAAACAAAAAGAGAATAAATATATTGCATTTTACATATAGATACCTACTATAATATTCCATACTACATATAAATATTTTTTTAACATAACATACCATCACACCTGTATTCCCCGAAGTTATGGGCAGAGGTGTAACAATGTACACCCACAGTTTGCCGGTATGTTTAGGTCCCATGTAATAGGAAGCGGGCCTATTGCCATTATATTTTTTTTTATAGTGATAAAATGTCAATCAGGCATACAGGCCCAAACATTACGGACAGTACCTGTACTTGCGCATCTTCATCATATCCCTCAGTCATCTTGAGACCTCAGTTGCTGTCTCATATGCTGAGTAAACCTTGTTTTTTATAGTACGGAAAATTCTCATGGATCCTCCGCCACTCGTGGAGGTGGCAGGGTATGTCAGACTCGTAACGACTGAACACCGCACTTGCCTTCACTTCCCTATTGTCATGGCCATGGGATCCACCCTGAAAAATTATTCTCGAGGGTGTGTGAAGTCTGCCAACCCGCACCAGGCCAGCATCTATAGTCTAAGCCTAGCATCGAAATGTTTTTGATTTAATGATTTAATTTTAATAATTCACAGGTAAATTACATTTTATGACTTGCACTGTGTATAATTTTAAAACTTTTTTTTTTTATTCCATTCCATTTTATTCCAATTAATTGCTTTGCTTTGAATAGTTTCATTATAGTTAACCGTTAAGTGTGCATGCTGTGTTAGCCTATAAGTAATTGCTACACTTTTAAATGTATCGATGTTGACAATAATAACCATGAATGTTTTAGTGTAAGTAATTGGTGGCTAACCTTGAATAAATAAATAAATAAATAAATAGCCTAGCGGACTGTAGCCTAATCCCTCTCAATCTGAACTAAGTATGCAAAACGCGCAGAGCCTCCTTTAAAATATCTCGCGGTAGGTATAAACATAATATTTTAATTTTATTAGAAATATTTATCCCAAACCACTTCTGAGACAAAGTTTATAAATACTTTAGGTGCTACATATTTTGGGGTATTTTCATTGTCTCTGAAAGAACACCGATTGTCAAAGTTTTGAGTTCAGGCGCCCCGAGGCTCGAAGACAAATTTGGAGTGCCTAATAGGCATTAGAAGTTTTCTTGGAACTGACTTCGTAAGTCTCTCGACACTGTCTGGAGGTAATTTAACTAAATGCCCCAAACACTTCTGAAGCTGAGATGATAAAATAATAAAATTCCATTTGTAAAGAGTTTTTCTTCCAAAAAGTTTGCATACGTAATAATTTTATTCATATGTTTGCTGTTACTGTCATTTATTTAGAAAACCTGAGGGCAAAAGAGTTTTGTAATGATAAAATTCACTTAACATACTCACTCAGTTATACATTATGTATATATTTTTTTATTTATACTTCTGTGTAGAACGATGATACTTAAAGTGGGCTTAATGGCATTATCTACCAGTCCAGCATAACAAATTAACAATCCTTACTTATCCCTGTTAAGTAATATTATAAATATTTGCAATTATAACTTTTAGTAACTCGGTCTGTATGTTATGCTTTCACGCCAAAATCGCTCAACCAATTTCTATAAGATTTGGTACAGAGATAGATTAGACCTCAGAAAAGGACATAAATTGGAGCTAGTAGACTTTGGAAGTACCTCCGCCTTGCAGAAAATTTAAATGAAATAACATTGCTTTGAGCTGTGTGAGCAAGGTGAGCAAGGTTCTTAGTGCTCCGCGAGGAAACGTTGTGTTGACAGTGAGGGGGATTTTAACCCTTATACTGCCAACCCTGCTATTCTTCTTTCGTTTTACAGGGTAAACCACGCGCAAGTTATACCCCTGGTGTTGCAATCGTCTATTAGGCTACGGTAACCGCTTAGGTACTCTCAGGTAAAAAAAAACCCAGTAGCAACTCGAAGTTTGAAGTTTCGATTTGTGTTCAGATAATGAAAATTGGCTAGCCAAATCTGTAATGCTCTGGTTAACCCTTTGGGGACACAGCCGTGATGATATATTGATATAAACTGTGTATAATATATTCTTAACTTAACAAAGCTTTTCTACAGTTCTCCAGAGTACTTATACAATACTAGAAGGACAATACAAACTACTATACTACTTCTACAAACTACGAACGAGAGATGTGAAGATCCGTAACCGTAACCGAAACTGTCGGATATAAAAGTAATTTTCGAATAATTTCGGATAGGGGCGGAGTCGAACTGAGACAAGTTATGACAGGTTTTCCGATACACTAGCTGCGTCGCCTGCATTGTTCACATCTTCCTCGGAGCCTTTACCCAACTACGTTGACATCTGCTGTAGTCTAACCAGATGCGACTGAGTATCAGTATTTTATAATTATGTTTGGGTCCCAAGTAATAGAGGGCTAACCTATTACCATTAACCGGGTACAAATAGAAAATCAGAGCTGCTACTAAGACTTACACATCAAAAATACCTCGATTTTGAACACAGGACCTCTGGCATAACCAGTACGCATAAGAACACTAGACTAACGAGACAGCTAATAAGAAAACTAAAATCTGGAACCGACACTATCGGATAATCCGAAATAATTTCATATCCGAAACCGTAACCGAATCTGACATTATAACAGTTTCAAATAATTTCGGATAGGGTTTCTAAGTGGGTCACATTATGATAGGTTTTTGCCTGGCCGAGCTGATACACTAGCCACGTCTCTTGCATTGTTCATTTATAGGAACTAATAAACAATACCTATAATATCCGAAACTATCAGATAATCTGAAATAATTTAATAACCGTATTCGAAACCGGTATATCTCCAGATCCGAATATTTCATATCCATAACATCCCTACTACGAACTACCGCGCTCCCCTCAGGCCAGGGGTGCAATACCTCGTAATTCATAGCCGATGTCAGCGCGGCTACGGCAGCTCCGAGCTAATAGACTTTATGTGTCCCCCAGCGACATAACAAGCAGTGAATATGTGTGTACTGCCTTTAAGTGCCTTTTGTGGCTTTCTTAAGGGGCTAATGTAGTGCTAGAAACTGTTTTGTTAAGTTATAGTCAATATATCCTGTAAGTTGCACACGGTGGTAGAAGTGAGCTGATGAATTTGTCTGGAGTGGTAGCACCAAACAAATTTGCCGAATATTATAAGCAATAAAGTCATCATCAAACCGTATACTGTCCCACTGCTGGGCACGGGTCTCCTTTTCTCTCTAATGAAAAAAGGCTATGGTCCAGCACGTTGGCCCAATGCGGGTTTGCAGACTTTACACACCGTCAAAAAAACTCTCAGGTAAGCAGGTTCGCTCACGATGTTTGCTCCGTTTCATCGAGTGATAAATTAATTATGAATAAGCATAAGATTTTGAAATACATAGCCGCGTGGATCCGGGGTTCAAGACCTTTAACTTGACAGTCCAATATTTATATCACTGCCGTGGGAGTACCGAAGGGTAATACAAGAAGTGAAATTGAAAAAAAAAAAAATTTTAACCAATCACATATTTTAGTTTCAGCAAAATCCATAAAATCAACTATACCAAAACAATTTGCTAGTACGTATTAGAGTAAAACTGCCAGTATACTGAATTAACCCCGTTGAAATGGTCCTTCAGCGCAAACAACAGAGAAATGTGAAAATATGACAATTTAAATGGAGTACTTCGACGCAAAGGGTTGCGAGACCTCGAGACACAAGCTGCGCAATTGAGGCCGCTTTATTAGGCCCAGTTGACAAATAACCTTGAAATTATACAGACACACCACCACGCCTGAATTCCCTGAAGGGGTAGATAGAGGTGTAATAATTTTACACCCACAGTTCGCCGGTATAATATAAGACAGACGGAGTTATGTAACAAAGAAGCTTATAATATACAGAAAATATAATATAAAAAACTACCCGTAAAGCCGAGAGGAGGTTAAATGGGGCCTTATAACGAGTCCATTCACAATTTTTAGGAACCGTAGTAACGCTGTATAACATACTCCAAAAAAAGGAAAACAACAACATTTATGAATGTAAAATAGAAAAACTATTAAAGTAGACAATTATTAGGTAAAATAGGTACGTAGGCCTTTCTGTTAAATAATCTGGTTCCCTGACATGACAGCTGACAAAATTTTTGCCTTTGATAATTAATTATATTTTTACGGGGTATCTTGTAACACGTTGTATAATACGAATAATGGTACACTAGCTTCTGCCCGCGGCTGCGTCTGCATGGAAAGGTACTTTTAATTATCGTTGTAATTTGGCTAATTAACTCAAAATCGTTATAAGTTATAGCCTATATGTTATTCTGATGTATACATAATAATACTGGAAAGTTTTATCAAAATCCGTTCCGTAGTTTTAGCGTGAAAGAGTAACATAAATCCATCCATCCACACAAACTAGGATAGGATGGTAGGACAAAATGCACTCTGGACTGCAACATTACTTTATTACCAAAGTTTTCAACACTAAACTTATACCATTATTTCTCTCTCAAGCCTTAGCACCTATTCAACCGTTTCGGTGCTCAGAATAGTTTCCGGACCAATATCCGGTCACAACCGAAAGCCGGAATTCAGCTGTGCCTCTGGGATTTCACTTCCCAAATTTTAACTAAATGACGATAACATTTTGGAGTTCTTGCTTTGTGAATAAACGTTGTATTCTTCTCATATTATAATTTTAAATGTTTTAACATATTTTTTACTTTTGATTTTTCTATAAATATATATTATCTTCTACTCGCTTAGACGGGGAACGTAAACATCGTGAGGATAGAGCCACACCTTAGATTTTCTGGACGGCATGTGAAGTCTGCCAACCCGTATTAGGCCTCCGTAGTGGACTACAGCCACTCCCTGTCATTCTCAGACCCCTGCTCTGCAGTGGGACAGTAAATGGGCCGATGACGATGATGATACCTGCAGGGATACTCCCGTCCCACACGGGTCTTCTCTCGGAATGAGAGGGGTTAGGCTAAAGTCCAACACGCTAGTCTATTGCGGGTTGGCTGAACTCATGCCGTTAAGAAAGTCTCTCAGTCATGGAGCTTTCCTCATTTTCCTTTACCGTTTAAGCATTATCACACGTCCATGTTTTATGTTTTTTTTTTTAAGATAGCAATGACATTTTTCGGTAATGTCTTAAAAGAATCGCCAAAAATCATGGCCTATTAAAAACAACACAGCCCAAAAACAATATAAAGTGGAATGAAAAAACAGAATTCTTCCTATAGATATTTTATTTCTTTTCACAGGTACCTAACCGTATTTCGTTTTTACTGTTTATGTATCAATAAAGTATGAAGGTATGTGTCCCCGGGGATCACTTCATACCTATGTTATATTTTGCACCCCTAATACTTTGGACAGGTATTTATCACTCACGCTTCATCCTCTCTGAAGAGGGCAGAGGGAACCTTACTTTATATCGTTCAAAGTTTTTTCGTAATACTGTTTCGGGTATAACAGGAAAATATCAAGCTTTGCCTGAGGAAAGCGAGAGGAATTTTTCTTTTTTTTTGTGAAGGGAGGCAATAATATTAATTCAATTAAATTCATTTATTAAACAGACAACTTAAGTCCATAATCATTGTTAGTAACACTTACACTAATTCAGTGCCCAATTTTTCTAGTTTCCTTAGTGTTATCAGTTGAAAATCAGCGCCAGGGCCTAGCTGCCTGGCATATTGCTGAGCCTGGGCCTATTTCCCACAGTCGAGAGGCACAATAATTTAGCCACTGAGTAGTTTTCTTTATATTTTTTTATTTGTAAATGAGTATTGATTGTGACAAAAAAATCTTATTTCCTTCTTTTCTTTATTGGTGTAGTGGTCGGCTGTTGGATCTTCAGGTCGGGCAATTTATATATGATATTTACCCGGTAGCAAATGGCTCGTCCTAAATCATACCGTGGTGTACGTAAGTACAGACGCCAGCAGGTCAAAGCTATCCAAAACTGTAAAATTTTCCCAATCGAATGTGAACCTTATGAATTCGCATTATAGTTGAAAAATAATCAAATAAATTTGACAGATTGTGGTAGCTCTATGTGCTGACCTCTGTACATCGCTATCTTTATCACTTTTTGAAAATGAAACCTGATTTTAAAGATTTGATGGTGTATTTTCAGAACCAATAGTCAGATACCATTACTTACTTACCTTGATCTTATCACTTGGGGGTATGAAAAATAGAAGTTGGCCGATTCTCAGACCTACCCGATATGCCCACAACATTTTTACAAATCGGTCCAGCCGTTTCGGTGGAGTTTGGTAACAAACACCTCGACACGAGAATTTTATATATTAGTTAGATATAGATTTAACGTCACGTCAAGGCCCTTAGGAGTCGAGAAGAAATTAAACCGCGGGTGAAATCGCGAGGCACACACTTACTTCAAAACTGTAAATCCGCGTCTATCCTGTAACTGAAATCCGACATAACAAGCTCACACAAACAAACAGATTAATCTCACAAGTACTCTTCGCTTACAATGAAGTTATACAAACGTCCACTTAAATATTATTTTCAAGGAAATAAAGAACTTATTCCATCTGTAATAACGTTTAACTTTCATTGTAAATAAAGTTGACTGAAAATCTCAAAGTACGTCTACATGAGAACAATGTTTTAGTTCAGTATTTACTCAGATATTTGAGATGAAGCTCGACTGTCATTGCCATATTGAATTAATTAGGTACTAGCTTAATTAATTCATTCTAATGTGTATAAACGACTACCTTTCAGCTTAATTACTTCTTAGTACAAACCTGTGTTATTTTATGTTGATTAACTTGAAGTTGTAAATAAAGATTATTTTTAAATTAGTTTAGCTAAAAAAAATGTTTTATGCCAATATTTACAAAGCATAAGAGTCTACCTGTGACCATGGACGCTGTAAAGGGTCGGAAACGTCGGGATTAATAATATCAATATTACGGATTTTGTAAAAAGTAGTTTTATTTCAATGTATAATATTCGCGTAGGTAAATGTCAGATATCAATATTTACAATGCATATCTTACGAACAAACAGGAGAGTTACTCGTAATATGCAAATAAATAACTTAGCATTTTTCATAGGTACCTTATATATTTTCGTATAGGTAGGTAAAGTGCAGGCGCCAGCAGATCAATCTATCCAAAACTGTCAAATTTTCCCAATTGAATAAGAACCTTACTATTTTGTATTAAAGTTGAAAATCTATCAAAGAAAATTTACAAATTGGGGTAGCTTAATTAGCGGGCCTCTGTACATTAGATACAGGCCTACTTTATGGAGATTGATTGATTACGTATGTAACTTGCTTTCTCTCATAGTGGCGAGAACTTTTATATTAGTTTTATTATAATTATAAATATAAAGTGATGGCCTGAACCACAGGTTTGTATAAACCTAGATCGGGAAGGTCACTTTTATAGTTTTAATTTGAGTTAATTAATACATTTCAGTTATATACAGTTTTGAAATAAAACTACTTTTTACGGATTTTATCGCGTATAATTATATCATTATATCATTATATCATCAGTCTACCCGTGACCATGGATGCTGTAAAGGGTCCGAAACGTCGGGATTAATAATATCAATATACGCGATAAAATCCGTAAAAAGTAGTTTTATTTCAATGTATAATATTCGCGTAAATGTCAGAAATCAATATATTATACAGTTTTGCTTGCCTTGCCTCCGAGCCTTTATTAGGACCCTTAATGGGGTTGGCTTTCAGTCTAACCGGGTGAATATCAGTATTTTACACCAAGCGACTGCCATCAGACCCTCGCAACCCAATTTTTTGGGTAATACTGATACCCTGAGGATAGACTGGTTGTCAGGCTTTTTGGGCTTCTGACTACTACTGACGATTGTCATAGGTGTTTGTATGACAACCGGGACCGACGGCTTTACGTGCTCTTCGTGGCACGGAGGGGTCTCGATGTGGTAAGAATGGTCACCCGTCCACAGACTGACCTCGACTAGCGCAGCTTAACCTTGCAGATCGGTTGACCAGCTTAGTTGTTACTTAGCCACGAGCCCCTATTAAGGCCCACATTAATTAAGCCCACCTATTAATTTCTACTACTAACCAACTACTGCAAATATTATATTCTATTTTCGTCAAAAAGTATTGAATCAAAAATAAATTTTATTATTATTATTATAATAACCCCTCAATTTAAATAATTTTGACGACGTCTGTGGTCTAATGGTTCGAGTATCGGACTGCTGATCATGGGGTCGTGGGTTCGATTCCCACAAAACACAAGTATTTGTGTGGGTAAAACATGAGTATTTGTATTTGTCTGGGTGTTTCTTATGTATTATAAGTAGGTATGTATTTACAAAAAAAAAAGTACATAAGTATTATATCCATTGTCTAGTATCCATAGTACAAGCTCTGCTTAGTTTGGAACTGGAAGGTGCTGTGTAAAAATGTCCCAAAAATATATAAAAAAAAAAAAAAAACTTTTCGCTAATTAAAAGTAAAAGTAAGGCAGTATATTTGAGAAATGAAGATTAAAAATAAAATATAAAGTTTTGTCGTAGGGTTGTACTTCTTAATATAATTGTTTTAATAAAATAAAACTAGGCTCGAAAGTGATTTATTTAGGATCAAGTCGACTACGCCCGGCTATTACGCAACCCTTTACTTGGCAATCTGCCATCTGGTTGTTTTGCTTTTGAGGACATTGAAGTGCTACCCAATTTGAAATATGCCACAATTCGCTCGTTAAGCAATTTATTATTCTCTAAAACGTAGGGCATAGTGGGAGTAATTCCACTCAAATTGGAGCTGCCCGACTGGGGAAGTAACTCCGCCTTGCAGAAAATCGAAGTAAAATAACACTGCTTTGAGCTGTGTTGTGTTTCTTACGGTAAGTAAGGTTGCTCTTGCTCCACGAGGAAACGTTGTGTTGGCAGTGGGGGGACTGACCCTTATACTGCCAACCCAACTATTCCTCGTTCAATACAGGGTCGGCAACGCGCAAGTGATACTCCTGGTGTTGCAAGCGTCTATAGGCTACGGTAACTGCTTACCATCAAGTGGGCCGTATGCTTGTTTGGCACCTTAGTAGAAAAAAAAACATCGGTAGCCTAGAGGTCCTAAGTAGGTACGCTAGGGTTCGAGCTAAGTGTTATTGGGTTTTTCTATGAAATTCACAGTACCAGCTTGGAGTTTGGATTTGTGCCCGGTTAATGGCAATGCCCTTATAATTAGGGTGTATTAATGTCCAAGTGTGTCCCATATACTTAGGAGTAACGATCCCACAAACATGCAGTAGGTAAAGTAATCCACGGCACGATAACGTTTCCACAACACGAAAACGCTAAAAATAACGGAAAACTCTTTCAAAACTTTTTAATGTAAAATAATGAATCTCAATTTGATGTTAATGAGTGTACATAATAGGCTATATCACTTTGGCGAGGAAAAACTCCCGGAATAAGGTAATTTCCCTAACAACTTTGTCAATCTTTTTTCACGCCTACGTATTTTATTACCGCACGTAGAGAATTTCAATTTTGACAGCGTCTTTTTTGAATCTCGGCTTACTCTCAGCAAAAACAATCAGCCAATCAGCAGTTATTACATAAATGTACTGTAAAATCCAATTACAATTTGCTTGACCTAGGAATTGAACTTATGACCTCACTCGGCACCAATATATTTGTGTCCTGCGGGAATCGAACCCATGACCCCATGATCAGCAGTCCGACACTCGAACCACTAGACCACAAACGTGTAACAGAACCCTTCAAAAACCCTTCGAAAGGTCAGGCAGAGGTATATTTTTAAATACTCTCAGTTGCTATTTTTTTTTTCATGGGATAAGCGATTACCGCCGCCCATGGACGTAACACCAGAGGAGTCACAAGCGCATTGAGAATTGCGCCTTTACTGATAATTTCGTAAAAAAAAACTACAACTCTTTGCTCGACTAGGGAATGGACCCAGAAGCGTAGAAGTTACGCTCACGAATAAACTCATGAGACAGTTAAAAAATAACAGAATAAAATAAGTCCGCTGATCCTCTACGAATAGAACCTCTATAGGCGAACATAAGATTGAATCAGGAAATTAGCCATCCGCCTTTAGATTGTAGGGTCTTCATGCGACCGGAACTTTTTGGACACGTCCCGATCGAACCATTGTCAATTACATCGAACGAATTATTTGGGCACTGATTTTAAGCTACATCAATTAAAATGAAAGACTTTTTATTTTAACTAATTAAAAGTACGTCGCATGCGTTGTTGATAATTTTGTAATTATTATTGTGTACTATCATGTCTAGTCTTTCGATGCTATCCTGTAAATAAAAAGCATTAGGTACTTTCTTTTATTCAAGTATTTTCTTTTTAGTCTGGTAACAATATTGTCTAAACACGTAAACACTTCACATCTTTATGTCTCCATGACGCGACGTCTCTTAGTACACATTAAACAAAGAAACAATTTATAAAACGATACACAAAACTTTGAGAAGATGAAGAGACAGACAGACAAATTTTATTAATGTAACTTCTTCAGTTAATCTCAGGGGTGGCATATAAAGTTTTCGAATAAGTATATCGTCTTCCACAGCATATTAAATATATTATTATTATTTGGTTAGGTTTTTTGGTACTGTGAGTGAGATAGGGTTGCTACTCCGTTACATTTGACAGTATTTTTCATACCGGATCATTGCTGTTTTTGTAAGATTATTTCTACCTGCATTATTAACCTGGTAAGTTAAAGCGCGTCGCCTGTGGGCCTATTTCACCACTGAGTGGAACCCACACAATGTTAGACGACGTCGCGGCAAGTTTAGAAGATGGTCGAATGAGCTGAACGAGCTGGAGCTTTAAACTGCCTCTCGATTTTAAGCTCCAGTTAACTTTTTAAGCTCCAGTTCAGTGAAAGGAAGGTAGAGAGGCTTTTGCCCTGCAGTGAGACGATAATGTCTGATTAAAAAACGAAAGTGCGGATGGTTACCATGAGGTCTTGGATTCGATTCCCAGATGGAGCATACTGTTATAGGACCTGAAACATGCTGCAGTTCTGTTCATTTACGAAGAAAGAAAAATAAAAAAATATTTATTACTTTCGGTCATACAACGAGAAACGACGTCTAGTAGTTCGTGTTACGGACTGTTAATCACGGCGATCGTGGGTTCGATCCCCGCAGGATGCATATTACATTTAAATTTATGTGATAAACATGAGTGTCTGTGTATATCTGGGTGTTTCTATTATAAGAATATATTTTAAAAAACGTGAGAGCCTAGCGGTATGACCATTGGACTGCCAAGTCGAAGGT
Source organism: Acronicta alni (assembly GCA_964056405.1). Taxonomy (NCBI): domain Eukaryota; kingdom Metazoa; phylum Arthropoda; class Insecta; order Lepidoptera; family Noctuidae; genus Acronicta; species Acronicta alni. The sequence continues at coordinate 11,398,509 of OZ043932.1, read as the reverse complement.
CTCGAGTTCGAACCCAAGGCACGCACCTCTGACTTTTCGAATTCATGTGCGTATTTATAATTATATTCGTTATTTCGTATTCACTCGCTTAAACGGTGAAGGAAAAACATCGTGAGGAAACCTGCATACCTTAGAGATTTTTCTCGACGGTTTGTGAAGTCTGCCAACCCGCACTAGGCCAGCGTGTTGGACTATAGCCTAATCCCTCACAATATGAGAGGAGACCCGTGCCCAGCAGTGGCACAGTATATGGGTTGATGATGATTTAAAAAAAAAATTAGGTATTCCATTGACTCTCACAGTAGCTCTGCTTAATTTGGGACTGTATGGTGCTGTGTAAAACTACCTTAATAATTATTTATAGCCTTCATATTCCGTTTAATACAAACTAGCTATTATCAACAGTTTCAACTGTATCCCAAAGGGCTCTTTGAAACAAAGGGCCTATATTCTTCTCCAAAGTCCTCAGACTCTGTAGGTAGGTACCCAATTTCAACAAATTTATTCAGTGGTTTAGGCATGAAAGCGTAACAGAAATACAGGCAGTTACTTTCATCATCAATCCATATACTGTCCCATTGCTGGGAACTCACAGAATGAGAAGGATTAGGCTATAGTCTACCACACTGGCCTAGTGCTGCTTGGCAGACTTCACAAGCCGTCGAGAAAATCTCTAAGGCATGCAGGTTTCCTCACGATGTTTTCCTTCACCGTTTAAGCGCGTGATAGTTAATTATAATACGCACATGATTTCGAAAGTCATAGGTTCGTGCTTTAGATTCGAACTCGAGACCTTCGACTTGGCAGCCCAATATTCATCTTCTTCTTCTTCTCTTCTCAGCCGAATCGCTCTTGGCAGAACGGTCGTGGCCGTCATATAGTAGTAGTGTTGTGGGCAGATGTTATTCGCCTCACGATGTCTCGCCATGTCTCTTTGTTGGCCGTCATCCTGGTACACTAACTTATGGGGCCACCCACTGAGTTCTTGATTTGGTCAGTCCATCGCATTGGTGACCGACCGCGAGGTCTTGTACCGTCAACCCTTCCCTGCACAACCAGTCGTTCGATGGATGCCAATATTCATACCACTTGGTTATCACTGCTTACTTGCAGTTACTTTCAGATTTAAAATACATTAGTAGGGATTAAGATGCAATAATCGCAAAGTTTTGAGACGAATTGACACATTTCCAATTTGTAATTTACTTGTTACCTTTAATCTATCAATCTTGTCATCAATATCGCTCCAATGAGTGATTATACGAAATAATTACGAAAGAAAATGTCCGATAGGTGGCGTCATTTGTCACGGGGCCGGGCGGCCGTGCAAATTATCTACGACGTGATTCATTGAGCACCTGTCATTTATTAACGGGTTCAACACGAGAGAGAACGGTACTAATCGTAGGGAAATTAATCAAGAAATATGATGAACAGACATACATTTAGCCCTTTTTTTATAATACGAGACATCCTCATGGATTGTCCGCCACCTAGGGCGGTGGCAGGGTATGCCAGACTCGTACCGACTGTAAACCACACTTGCTTTCCCTTGTCTTATAGTCATGGCCATAGGATTCGTGGTATTTGCCACGACCATGACAGGTTGTGATCGGCAGTCGATGGACCCCTTCAATTGGTGAGGCCTTATCCTCGCAACCATTAGGATGCAAACACTGCCTTTGATTACAAAGGCAGTCTTTGCAGCCAGTATTGGCCAGAAATTTACTTGTAAAAAAGTGTTTATGAACATATCTTTTTGTATTTTTTGGCATTTTCAATGATAAGATTTTAAAGATTTAGCAAAGGAAAAATTCGACCGCGGGCAGGATTTGAACCTGCGTCTTTTCGTTAGGTACACCAGACGATAAGCCACGACATAGAAGGACGAATTTTTTCCTTCACATTGTGAATTTACGTATTTATGGTGACGTCAGTAACACCTATTGAGAAGCAAGTTTTTGCTTCTCAACCGACACGACTTACTTCGAATTTTTCCTTTGCTAAATAACTGTATTTATAACATCTTTAATTACAGAAAAATTTAAGCATTATTTATTTATAATTTTCGCGGCTACATCCACTTCGTCGGGTAGCAAGGGGGGTGGCGGGGGGAGGACTGTCACGAGCATAATCCTCTCTAGTACATTATTACCTCAATGGTTTTTCATATTGAATTCGTGAAATACGTTTTTATAGACTCGCAATATGTTGTATGCTTTTATTGTTCTGGTAATATTCCCATCTTTTATGGCAACGGGTGTGAATGAGCTGTATTGGAGACAATAAAGACTGCATGCTTGTTTACAAATATAAGGGTTTATGACGATTATTGTGTAAATAAGTACATAGAAAAATATGTCAGCGATCTTTGGTCAGCAGTGGGACAGTTGAAGTTTAGTAGTTTTTTTAAGATATGTACTGGGTAGGTAGAGACTGGAAAGTGCTACTACTTAGATACTTTTAAGAAAGGGCATAGTGGGAATAATTCCACTCAAATTGGAGCTGCCCGATTGGGGAAGTACCTCCGCCCCGCAGAAAATCGAAGTGAAATAACAGTGCTTTGAGCTATGTTGTATTCTTTACGGTGCCAGTGCTCCGCCTGGAAACGTGTCGGCAGTGGCACTTTGGCCCTTATACTGCCAACCCAACTACTACCAACTGCTCTTTTGTCTTACCGGGTTGGTAACCCGCAAGTGATACCTCTGGTGTTGCAAACGTCTATAGGCTACGGTAACCACTTACCATGGTGGGCCGTATGCTTGTTTTGCCGCCTTAGTGGTATAAAACAAAAATGATTTCATTGCAAACTACACATTTACCTCTTAAAATATTTTTGATTATTTAAGTGAATAAAACCTTATATTAAAAGATCTTGTTGGTATTAGATAAGAAGCTGTATTCTCAGAGGTCTTGATTACCACACCTCCTGTTGCCGAAAACTAGCGCTGTGGCTCTGCTGCGCGCGAGTTGACAAGTCATAGCAATAAACTGAGCAATGGCCGTTTTACGTGGATGTGACGCATACTAGAATATAATACAGAGAAGTAAACTATTGCAAGTGCAATAGTTTATGTTGTGTGCGTCTTGTAAATAAATTAATTTACTTTCAATACATAAGTTGTTTATGAAAACGAAAATGAACATTTTTCTAAAAAGGAGGGCAACGTTTTTTTCGGTATAGTAAGTCCGCGATATACCCCGTCGACAACCCGACTGCCACGATCCGTGAGGATTATCTGTACTATAAAAAAGGTAGTGCTATCCCGCGGAATAAGTTTCCCCGGGCAAAATTACGTATACAAAGTTTGTATACGGCATAGCAAAGCAAAGCTATTTTTAGATTCAGCAATAGCGAAAAAAGCTAACTCCCGTAGGGCGAGTGTAGTCCAACCCTTATAACATAGGAGAGCCGTGCCCAGCTATAGAAGAGTAAATAGATTGTTAATTTGTATCTTATTGTATCTTATGTTTGTTTGTTTCAGAAAACAACACGCAGCTGGATTGAGAGCACGTTCCAGAAGCGCGAGTGTAAATATTTCGTGCCCAGCGCCAAGGACGAGCATGTGTGAGTAATCAGAGTACCAGCTTATATTTGATCAACGTATTGTATTGTGAACTAAACTGTTTGTATACAATCCCTTTTTCTTATTCTGTTTGTCCGTCGTTTCACTTCAAGTTGTTTTCTGTATTTCTTTACAATAAAATTGATGGGGCCAGTGTTTTTAGTATACGTACCTTCAGTAATATACTAGATAAGTGTAAAAATCGATTATTCATAATGGATTGAAACAGGTAAAATTATCTTAAATATCTCAAAGGTATACATATCTCACTCAAATAATCAATAATCATGAATGAATGAATGATTTATTTACCTTTGCTCCCTGTCATCTCAATGCTGTGATAGTAATGTTGATAATCGATTAATCGATTATGGCTAATCGATTATCAACATCACCAAAGATTATATACCGTGTTATTTTTTAAATACCATTTTATACAACTGTTTCACTTATTCATGTTTGTTGCATTTTCACGGTTGGTCCCATAATTTAAGTTTTTCATAATTATCATCTTCAACCCATATACTGTCCCACTACTGTGAATGGCTCTCCTCTCAGATTGAGAGGGATTAAGCTATAGTCCACCACGCTGGCCTAGTGCGGGTTGGCAGACTTTTGAGAAAAACACACATTTTTGAGAAAAATCTCTAAGGCACGCAGGTTTCCTCACCTTTTCCTTCACCGTTTAAGCGAGGGATAATTAATTATGAAGACATTCATGAATTTGAGACCTTTGAAAGCCAGAGGTGCGTGCTGACTGTTCCCAAATTCATGTTCTCAAATGTGGGCGAAAAATAGACGTCGAATGGACCCTCATTCGACGCCCCACTGACAAAATACTGAATCAGAAACTTGCATATAAACCATTTCCTATGTTCATATTATTGTTTGATGTAGGTGATTCTCTCATTCTCAATTCCCAACACGAAGAATCTGCCTCTTCATTATCAGTAACTCCCAAAGCTCTAAATCAAATCACACCGACAAAATTACCAACCAATACATTTCGAGATTGGACACACGCATTCCCATGAGATCTTTAAAATTTATGGACACACGAACATAATCCTATTCGAAATGGAGTGATGAAACACGCATGGCGCTTGACACTTTCGACCCGACTGCGCGATGCATAGGAGGGTAACGTGTTTATCAGTCTATGTATGTATGTATGTTTGTTTGTTTCTTTGTGGCACACTAGAGACCAAACGCATGTGCCGATTTTGATGATTCTTACGTCAATGGATTTGTCTTAATTTTCCACGGACTTGGAGGTCCGCGCCTTTTTTTACAATAATTGATTAATTTGCATACGTAATTAATTATATTTGGGCAGTTAGGCTGCTCCTATGGGACAGGGACCTTTTCTCTATCATTTACGAGTTTCAACTGCTTAGCAGTGCGAGTACAGGCATGAAAGTAATCTAAATTCATTCAATTTCATTCTTCAATCTTGGCATTAATCAGGCACAAATCCAAACTTTGAACTACTACTGAAGATTTTAGAGAAAAAACCCAATAAAACACCAGTGTCGCTTGGTAAATTTTGTCCTTCCACCGGCGACATCGAGATGAACGTCCTTTTTCAAAATATTCTTTATTTTCAAGCAAGTAAGAATTTAATTTGATCTCTAATGTGTTTTAAACGACTTGGCGCTTGGCATACAGTTGGTATGGACGGGAAAAGGGTTAAAATACTTAGGAGGGGTGATGATGCCAGTGATATGATGATTATACTTTGTGACTTTGAGATAGGGTTCGTTTTACAATAAATGCTGTAAGAATCGAATTAATGGCAGCATAGAAAACCAATCCGTCTTGTTTCTACCCTAAAGATTTGACCAATAATATGTTCTTTTGGGTAAAATAACTCAATTTACTACCTCATTGGCTGTCCTCTACCTCTATCATTTGTCTAGTCTCATTTGCGGATACTGTGCGTGACGTTCTGAATTCATTAATTCGGCTGGGACTGGTCTACTCAAAGCCGCTATGGCTTTTTCTTCAAAAAGCCATTTCAAATATTGCCGTACATTGTGAAGCTCGCATATTTGATATTATTATGTCTGGACTTTAGAAGAGAACATGTTTCTCTGAGTTTGTTTCGGTGTTTCTTCTCAGAGGTCTTCAGTTAGGAAACGCCGGCGCTATCTAGCATTAAAAATTTAAAACATTGACTCATGGATTATCTGTCACCTGGGGAGGTGACAAGACTCATGCTGACTGACAATAGCACTTGCCTTGTCTTGCTCAATAGTTATATATTTTTTTTAATAAATTAATATTCTTGGACAATTTAACACAGCACCATCTAGTCCCAAACTAAGCAGAGCTTGTACTATGGGTACTAGACAATGGATATAATAGGTACTTATATACTTACTTACTTTTTTTTAAATACATACTAAACTAGAGAAGGCACGTGCATTAATGACATTCTCCGCGACCATATATTATATTATATAGATAGATAGAATAGTCTTTATTGTACACCAGGGAGCTTAATAAAATTAAACAAATAGATAATGACAGACTGTAGTCCGATCCAAACACTGAAAACCATGATGGAGTGATCCGTTTACGTCACTACGCAAACTTCCTACGCAAACGCGCGCTGCCTACTGGGGCAGTGCTGAACCCCGCATAAACATTAGTTGTCCCTTAAATAATTCGTCACAAATATTAATTAATTGAAACATTCACAGGCGTGTTTCACTCAACAAGTTTGGGACAGCTAATTATGTGATACAATGAGGAAGTAATTGCTTAAAACAACTTCAGTTGAAGAGCGAGTTTTCAGAGAAAGAGAGAGTTGAAGAGAGAAAATTTGTTGCTACAATACATAATGTACGCCATACTACTTATGTGTCGCCTTTTCGTTTCTCTCGAATCCATTCAAAGGTCGCATATAGCGATAAGACCAGCTATTGTACAGACTCCAGCAGGTCAAGCTATCCAAAACTGTCAAATTTTTCCAATTGAAAATTAACCTTATTATTTTGTAAGTTGAATCTTTATCAAAGAAATTTGACAGATTGTGGTAGCTTGATGTGCTGGCCTCTGTACTATTCTATGAATTATAAACATGTACAAAGGCCAGCACATCCAGCTACTACAATCTGTCAAATTTCTTAGATCGATTTTCAACTTTAACATAACACAATAAGGTTAATTTTCAGCTGGGAAAATTTGTCAGTTTTGGATAGCTTGACCTGCTGGCGTCTGTACCTACTTGGCCTTTGTTTATTGGGTGCAAAAACTATTATTTTATTCTATTCTACATGACAAGTAACGGATACAAGTATTCTTAAAAAATCAGGCGTTAATATCACGCCTAATTTTTTAAGAATACTTTTTGCTGTTCTGTTATTTCATCTCTCTAAGATTTTATGAAAAAAAATGGTGAAACTCGCCATGGCGTATATTTTTTACGCTCTTGTATTGGTAGAGGAAAATAATAAGTTAGTGGTTTAGGTTAACCACTCGTGTTACTACTGGAAGCATTAAACTTACGCTGATTACATTATAAACACAAACCATGTTTCCATTAAATAAATAATACCAGCTCCGACGTCCAGTACAGACTAATAAATTTTAACATCTGTGGTGCAAGGAGCAGCGAGCGCCACCTGGCGGCTTGGCAAGAAACACTGATGAAACGTGAACAGTTGCCAAACTTGAAACAGAATAACTTTTGCTTGCATTTATTGAATTTCACAAAGGAATATATGACTGTGTTTTATTTGAATGTGGTAGTTCGAGGTTCGAGCACAGATTCACAACTAGAAAAGCAGTGGTCGCATAATGATATGAACATTGGACTGGCTACTGAAAGGTATCGGGTTCAAATTCACTAATATGCACTTCTGAATATTGGAGTCATGTGCAAATTTAATTAATTGTCGTTCGCTTAAACGGTGAAGGAACACATTGTGAGGAAACCTGCATGCTTGAGAGATTTCCTCGACGGTGTGTGAAGTCTGCCAACCCACATTCAGCTAGCGTGATGGACCTATATGATAATGAATATTGGACTGCCTATTCAAATGTCTCGAGTTCAAATCCAATGCACTTCTGAATTTTCGAAGTCATGTGCTTATTGTTAATAATTAATTATCGCTCGTTTAAACGGTGTAGGAAAACCTGAAGAAACCAGAGGCCGTACCACCATCTATTATTGCGATCTTTTTCCGATTGAAAGAGAGGGATGTCGCTCTATAAATTAAATAGCGCCGTCTCTTTCTGACAACCTAAAAACGATCGCATTAACACGTTGTAGTATGGCCCCTGCATGCCTTAGAGATTTTCTCGACGGCGTGTGAAGTCTACTAATGGACATATAACAAATTCTTAGAACTGCCTCATTAGCAAATTGTACACAAGTGTGATTGTTACGTTTGCGGTATCCAAGTTCGATTCCCAGGTCGAACAGGTTTTCTATGAAATTCAAAGAAGCCGCTAGAATTTTGGATTTGTGAATGTGAACGTAAATATACCGGTGAACTGTGGGCCTACATTAGTACACCTCTGCCTAACCCTTAGGAAAAACAGGCGTGATGGTATGTTTAATAATGTCAGTAACAATTTCTTGGCTAATATAAAGGCAGTGTTAGATAAGAAACTTGGAACATCTCCGTTGATAGCACATCGTAAAGACGACAGCCATTTGCTGAGTAATGTTGATGAATATTCACGGTCCCGACTTCGTGTTTCTTGATAGTATTTAACGATTCTTTATGCTATGTTCTGTTCGTAATTAAAATCTAAAGTGCTATAGCTCATAAGTCCTTCAAAGGAACCTACAATCAGCAATGAAAGTCCCTGAATATGTTACAATTTGACGACGTGTGTGGTCTAGTGGTTCGCGTGTCGGACTTCTGATCACGAGGTCGTGGGTGCGATTCCCACAAACCGCAAATATTTATGTGATGAACATAAGTGTTTGTGTTTGTCTGGGTGTTTGCTATGTAATATAAGTATGTATTTACAAAAAAAAAGTATATAAGTATTACATCCATTGTCTAGTACCCATAGTACAAGCTCTGCTTAGTTTGGGACTAGATGGTGCTGTGTAAAATTGTCCAAGAATATTTATTTTATTTATTATTTATTACAATCTACCGATTTTATCGCGTTATATTGATATTATTAATCCCGATTTTTCGGACCCTTTACAACGGCCATGATCACGACTCGAGTCTACCCGGGTCCGAAACGTCGGGATTATAAAAAAAATCTCTTGACATGGTTTGGAGCTGTCTTGTTTTCAAAATTTAGCTGTATCCAAATCCAAGGCATGAACTTCTGACGTTTCAAAATCATGTGCGTATTAATAAATTAATTATCACTCGCTCAAACGGTGAAGGAAAATAGCGTGAGGATACTTGCAGGCCTGAGAGTTTTTCTTGACGACGTATGAGGTTTCTCAACCCGCATAAAGCCAGCGTGGTGAACTTACAGCCTGCGTGCCGTATATGGGTTGATAATGATGAAACGTTAGATTAAGGCAGACTTAATGAGAATATAAAAGTCCTGTATTTCGGGGAAAACGCCCATTCAGGTGAAACGCAATGTTTGTCGAGATTAATTTCTTTTTATTATGATAAAGTGACAGCCCAGTGTCCGTCCAGACTATTCTAATATGCAACAGAGAATAAATAGTCAACTACACAGAGTAGGCATCGATTCAGAGGCGACAATTTTAACTACACTGCCTGTTCGGTTTATTTTCTTGTTATTATGATAAAGTGATATTACGGTATGCTTGCCTGCATACGTTATAAAAAATATTAATAATTTGACGTTGCACTACTGTAATTTCAATTCCTAGGCACGGCTGAAAACCTGCGTGGCGGTTCAGTAACGTAACATTATGCTGATTTGGTAGCCTCTTCATAGAATATGCATTCAGTTTTAACCTGTAGGTATGTAATTAATAAATAATTTCAATTGAATAAATGTTTCTTCCTTTCTTTAAACAGTTTTGAATATGAAATAGAAATAAATAGTGAAAAGCACAGAGTAATTGCGATTGAGAGGTGTCAATTTTTAACCACGCTGCCGTTTGCCCAGTTTATTTGCTTTTTATTACGAAATATTGTCAGCCCAGTGTCCGTGCTAACTATTCTAGTGTTATGAAATAGCATATAAATAGTAAATGACACAGAGTAAGCGTCAATTCAGACGTGCCATTTTTTTACTACGTCACTAGCAGCAACACCGGCTGACAGTCAAGTGGCTGTACTGTTTGGAAATAAAAATTCTGTTCCAAAATACCTATTTAATAGTTAGTAGGTAAGGTGGCATCGTTCGACATTGAACTAACTGTAAAGTAAGTCGTGTCGGTTGAGGAGCAAAAACTTGCTTTTCAATAGGTGTTACTGACGTCAGCATAAAGACGTAAATTCAGAATGTGAAGGCAAAATTCGACATGGTGGGTAGGTATCGCGGTGCCTTAGTGGTCATAGCGTCTGGTGTACCTAACCAGAAGACGCAGGCTCGAATTCTGCCCGCGGTCGAATTTTTCCTTTGCTTAATAACTTTAAAATCTTAGCATGGAAAATGTCAAAACATACAAAAAGATACCTGTTTAAATCGTCTTTTAAGATGGAAACAGTATATAAAAGCAGTATGTCTAAACAAGACGTAGTATTAAGTAATTCATGCTAGTGAAGCCTCAAGGCTCCTGTGGGATTGTGACTTATGTGGCTTGAAATCCTTAGGTAGCTATGAAGAATAGGCAAGTTTAGTTTTAGTTTAGTTTCGTTTTAATATTGAGTTGATTAAAATGTATTTAATACTAGCGATCCGCCCCCGCTTCGCACGGGTGTAATATACATGTATTATACTTACATATAAACCTTCCTCTTAAATCACTTTATCTATCTTTTTGTATATTTTTGGCATTTTCCATGCTAAGATTTTAAAGTTATTTAGAAAAGGAAAAATTGGACCGCGGGCAGGATTCAAACCTGCGTCTTCTGGTTAGGTACACCAGACGCTATGACCACTAAGCCACCGCGATATATATATATATATGTTACTGACGTCACCATAAAGACGTAAATTCAGTATGTGAAGGAAAAATTCGACATGACGGGTAGGTATCGCGGTGGCTTAGTGGTCATAGCGTCTGGTGTACCTAACCAGAAGACGCAGGTTCGAATCCTGCCCGCGGTCCAATTTTTCCTTTTCTAAATAACATCACTTTATCTATTAAAAAAACCGCATCAAAATCCGTTGCGTAGTTTTAAAGATTTAACCGTACATAGGGATATAGGGACAGAGAAAGCGACTTTGTTTTATACTATATAGTGATAATAATCGATTATTCAAATCCTCCGAGCGTATTCCGTTTTCTCCTTTTGTTAGGGTTGGCTTCCAGTCTAACCAGGGGGTTTACTCCCTAAGCACGAATTCCGTAGTTTTGACCTTCGTTACAGGCGTTTCCTACTCCGTATCACCTACGGACGGATGATTCGTACGGGGCCCGAACTAAGAATGAATGACAACACAATTTGAAAGTTGTCCCTACTCCCGATGTGTTTTTTGAAAAATTTAATTTGACCCTTGTTTTATCGGACTCCCGAAGTTTCGGAGAACTTTCCAACGGCTCGTAACTTCGTTGACGGAGATAGGGAGTAGATCCTCAGATGCGGATGAATATTAGTACATTTGATGTGCTCTTCGAGGCACGGAGCGGTCTCACCCACAGACTGACCGAGGCTAGCGCTGCTTAACCTTGCAGATTGGTTGATCAGCATAGTTATTACTTATCCACAAGCCCCGTTATAATAATTATGTATTATTATAATAATAATCGAATATACACTCAAATCAAAATTTAAACTTTAGTAAGAACTGACTATGTACAACTGCGATGATCTTGTTTTTCTAAATTACTATTGAATTTTCTTACCTACAGTCTCCTACAGTACCTATACCTACAAAGAAAATCTTGTATACTTAAAAATCAATGTCACCCAGTGATATAAGTAATATTTGTTTTCTTAATATTCATGAACTCCATAAATTCATTAATCAATTTATAATATATTCATTATTCATTCAATAATCATTTATTATTATGAATGAATAAAAATGAATGTGACAGCTGGTAATTAAATAAATATTTAACTTATGTAGCATTTTTTGGTAGTAAATTAAATATTTAAACATTTGCCCGCGGTTTTACTCGCATCCCAAAGATTTTTTTGAGACAAATGGTAGTCTATGTCCTTCTCCAAGGTCTAGTATATCGTTGTACTACTCGTAAATCTCATCTAAATCGGCGCAGCGGTTTAAGCGCGAAAACATAACAGACAAATCGTCATTCATTTCGCATTTATAATAATAATATTAGAATGGATTTCCTGAATGTAATTTTACAAATGAGAGCGGAAAATTCCATTAAACCTTCCCAATATCAGAAAGTTGTCAGTGATTTCTATTAGATCAGGTTATTAGCAACCCATGTCAAAAAATTTTGGCAAATCTCTCGAGACGGCAGTGTGGAGTTTGTTCCAAATAATTTGTTGCCAAGCGTAGAATGAAAATTAATATTTATTGTGGTTAGCCTGGATTTGTTGGACATGAATAATTTCATTCAATCCCCTTTTTATGTTTCTGGATTACTAATTACAGCCACAATAGACATTTTATTTTTTTAACTGTCCGAAACGTACGTGTTCGTACTCTATGTAAAAAAAAAACTTCTAAATTCAAATTTGTTCGAGAACCCTCGAATATATAACAGACAAAAAGTACAGACGAATTTGAAAACATCCTCCTTTTTGAACGGACTCGTTTAAAAAGTAATTCGCTAATTGAAACTCTAACTCACTGAAGCATACTTTTATTTGTACCATAAGGGTTGAATGAATTTATAAGGGTTGTTAATGTGTTTCTAAATGAGGTCGTCGCCCACATCACGGGCCATCCCTTTGTACTGAGCTGTGTTGGTCTGCCTTTCTCCACGTTCCTTTTGAACTACCTGAAATGGAAACAAGTTATTTGGCAGCGGAAACTAGTAGGTACCACGCCATTTTGTTTTTTGGTTTATTTACCTCGTACCAGTACTATGCAATAATATGTTAAGTTATTCCGTCTTATTACGAAAATGTTCTGCTTTACTGTTTTTGTTTTTTAAATTACGAACTACAAAATAAATATTTTTTAACAATAATGTAATGGTAGAAAGCGTTGTTCACATAAGTTGTTGTTCATATAAGTGATGATTATGTTGTTTGTAATAACGCATCCACACACTTCAAGATACACGAGCGAGGACCTGTTAATGGCTGCCTGTTAAATTATTGTAAAAATCATATATATTTGTTAATAACTGTTGGTCTTCCATGATTAAATATATAAATAAATAATGACAATAATTAATTAATGAAATATATTGTATTGTGACGGATAAGTTGGTTAAATAGATAGATGTATACATCTATCCATCTATCCAACATGTAAGTATGTATAAGTTAGTTTATCTGTCTTTTTTGCATGCCACCATGGTGGAATATGGCAGAGCTCGTTTAATTTTTGTATCAACATGTACCGCACCCAGATTAGCAAAATAAAATATCTTTTTTATCCTTCTTACATACTCGGTCCTCTTCTTGATAAAATAATAATTACATACCTCGGTCTCCTTCTCGATGAAATGATGGTTACATACCTCTGTCCCCTTCTTGATGAAATGATGATAACATACCTCGGTCTCCTTCTTGATGTAATGATGATAACATACCTAGGTTTCCTTCTTGATGAAATGATAATAACATACCTCGGTCCCCTTCTTGATGAAATAATAATTACATACCTCGGTCTCCTTCTCGATGAAATGATGGTTACATACCTCTGTCCCCTTCTTGATGAAACGATGGTTACATACTGCGGTCTCCTTCTCGATGATATGATGGTTACATACTGCGGTCTCCTTCTTGATGAAATGATGATAACATACCTAGGTTTCCTTCTTGATGAAATGATGATATCATACCTCGGTCCCCTTCTTTATGAAATGGTGCCTACCTACCTCTGTCTCCTTCATGATGAAATTATGATTACATACCTCGGGCTCCTTCTTGATTATAGGACTGAGTGTGTCGGCATATGCTTGCCAGAACAGCGTCACGTGGTTGATGGTCAGGTTGCGTTGCTGCAGCTCGCAGGTGAGCGACCAGTAGTCTTCGTTTGTCTGCATCACGATACCTGGATAGAAAGCATTAATTAAATCGTCATTATTAAATCATGTAGCAGGTTCGATCCCCATGCAAATGTATAATATCATCATCATCAACCCATATACAGTCCCACTGCTGGGCACGGGTCTCCTCTCACAGAATTAGAGGGTTGTATATTAACAGATAATTAATGATACCGCATCTACTTAGATATTTATTCAAGTGTTAAGTCAAGATTTGTTTGTTAGAAATAAAATAAACTGCGTCATTAACCTAGTGGTTGTAAGCGTGACTGCTATGCAAGAGGTTCTGGTTTCAATTCCCGAATCGAGCACAACAACAGCACTTTGTCAGGGTTTTCTTTGAAATTCCCAGTGGCAGCTTTTGGAGGGAGTTTGATTTATGGCCGCTTAATGACAATAGGCTCGCCCTATAATACATAGGACCTAAATATACCAGCGGATCTTGGGTATACATTAGTACACCGGCCAAACCCATCGGGAAACATAGTTTGGGACTAAATTATGCTGTGTAAAGAAGTTCCAAATATTCATTTATTTTTTATGTTAAATAATAATAGGTCACGAAGAAATCCAATTTACAAACTTAACTATGTAAATGAGTAAATATAGCCGATTCTCTTTTACTGCCAACTCAGCCAAGCATTCAGGAATACACCAGAACAATAATTTCTCATTATACAAACAAAAGGGCCGAAAAGGCTTACAATCCAAATCGTTTCTCGGCATTGTTGCCAAGCAACTGCACAACTTGGGTCCCAGAGAGATTTGTGAAAGTTCCAGATTAAGTGCCTCTTAAGGAAACGACAACAAGGGGGACTCCACCCCACCCGAAAATAATCCTTAACTTGTTGATATCGGGAGTTTTTGAATTCCATCTCTACTTCTATCTTCTTTACATAGGATAAAACAAAATCGCTCCCGCTGTCTGTACGCTTGGATCTTTTAAACTACGCAACGATTTTAATGCAGTTTTCAGCAATAGAGAGATTCAAGATGAATATTTACACGTATTATACATGCATGTTATTAGTACAAAGCTGGGGCGGATCGCTATTACAGTTCGCTAGTAGTTGCTGCCCGCTGTCTATCCCTTTGTACTAATCTTTATTTATTTTTTTGGTCAATTTTTACACAGCGCCATCAAATCCCAAACTAAGCAGAGATCGTACTATGGGTACTAGACAATGGATATAGTACTTATATACTTTTTTTATACTAATAAATCATAAGAAACACCCAGACAAACACAAACACTTATGTTTTAACCACACAAATATTTGTAACCTGTGGGAATCGAACCCACGACCCCATGAGCAGCAGTGCGACACTCGAACCATTAGACCACAGACGTCGTCAAAACTTTTAAACTATGCAACGGATTTTAATGCGGTCACAATTACTTTAATATTACTTATTATTTGAGCCTCTGATACTTACCCACAATGGCAGCTATTCTCAGTTTTTCTTTCATTTCATTTAAAAGCTCAACGTCCACTTTATTCACTGGGTAGTTTCTCTGGAAAATACAAAAAATGAATTGAATATCAAATAAATTATCGACTATAATTATTATAAATAAATAAAAATCTGGGACACCTTACAGAGCACGATCTAGTTCCAAAACTAAGCTGAGCTTGTACTCAAATCAAATCAAATTATTTATTTATTTATATAGACTGTACTATGGGTACCTACTAGACAATGGATATAATACCTATACACTTTTTTAAAATACACGCTTATAACACAAAATAGGAATTACATAATTATTCTGTGCTTATAATACGTACTTATCTAACAAACTCAAAGACAAATAAATATCTATTAAGCAGAAAATTCCCGAACTTTTCTATTCGTAATGTGCGAATGTTTCTGAAAATAGTGAAAATACGAGCTTGGCACTCAAGTGGTTCTTTGTGCCACCTTTGTGTTTACTAAACACCCCTACCCCCCACCCAAACAGAACAAAAGTCGGCGAACTTTAAATTTTTATGTGGGATGCCGTCGGACGACTTTTCCTTATAAGAATATTTTAATTAAAAAGGGATGGAGATTAAATTCACACTTATTTTTTTTACGATATTTTCCCTTTTAGTAGGAAAGGCGGTAGTAACTTACTGAATAGTATTTATTTACACGGCACCTGCATCTAGTCCTAAACTAAGCAGAGCTTGTAATATGGGTATGAACGGTATCGAACCCACGACCTCGAACGACTATACCACAGACATTGTCAAAAACTCAAAACGGTCTTACCTATAAGCTCTATTGGGCCCGTAGAATCAAATCTCTCTTTATATCGCTGGTCCTGCAATTGCTGATGTCGAATAATCCTGAAGAAGCTGGAAAGGTCACTGGGGCAGTCTCTATCTCGCTTTTTTCGCTCTCTCTCTCTCTCTTTCTCATACACATACACACACACACATTCAAACGATACAGTACAGATGAAACTATATTTCCCATTTACAAGTTTTTTCCGCCTCCATTCGCAAGTTATTACAATCTTCATGGAAATGCATAGCTTCCATTGAGTCACGTACATTCTTACATATTGCAGTAACGGATTGCTATAAAAAGTTTCAATCTTGCCTAGATATTGAGTGATATGTTACGGGCACGTACCGTTTTTGATCGACTTGATTCATACTAAGGCTTCATAGTGAATTCTTCCCAGAGATCTATTTACAACAGTAGGTACCTAAAATATTTTTATACATTTCATTCATTTCCAACATATCGCAGAATTTTAATAAAAGAGAGTTTAATGTCTTTAAAGACATAACCTATGATCTTATACCTAAAAAATACGAATTTGTAAAGCAAAACCCTATTTGCCTAGTGTAGATTAGTGCCATTAATAACTGGCACTAAACTACTGAAAATATAAATTTTAGAGAAAGAAAAATTCTCAGACAGGGTTTAAACCAGCGTCACCGAACGGTTTAGCCATATAAGCTACCGAGATCACGCCTGTGATTTTGAAATTCTATCGAGTAGTCACAGGATCGTGTGAATTCTAGTAGTCACATAATTTACATGAGAATATCACAAAACTGCGATGGATATTACAAACTGAAAGCGACCTATATACAGCAGTCGAAGTCAGGCTATAGAAGATGATGATACCAAATCTATTTCCTAACTCCTCATACAACAATCAATTCAAAACTAATCTCATCTATAGGAACTTCCCAAAACAGTGTCTCATGAGGCCATATTAATCTCAATCGAACTTCCGCCAATTAGCAAACGCCAAAACTGAATCCCGAATCACAATTCAGTATAAGAGAAGTATGGCCGATCATCAAACAAGTCGGAAGCTGATTAGAATATTGGTTTTGTTAATATCATGTTGAAATGCTGGTTTGAATATTATAATCCGATTTCAGTTTTGTTTGTAGGATCAATGAGCTTGAAGCTGAAATGCTTTAACAGTTGCGTCTGGTTTTAACCTGAATATGTAACAATAAATACCATGTTTTAGGTTATCAAAATATACAAATTGTTTAGTTAGCAGCGATAGTGACATGCCCACAGCCTGCCAGGTCGCGAATTTGAATCTAAGGCAAGAATCTCTGACTTTTTGAAATCATGTGCTTATTAATTAAGGACTAATCGTTCACTTAAACGTTAAAGAAAAACATTGGGAGTAAACATTAGTAACATGATGTAAGTATAAAATTCTACATTGCCGTAGTTTTTGGTGAGCAATAAAAATATTTTATCTACATTGTCAACTCATAAAACATCCTTAACCATTATGAGTGGAGCTGGTATGTATACATAATAGGATCAAGGTTCAAAATTACAAATTACCAGACTGTGCTCTTAATGTTACAAGCAACCAAACGGCTAAAATACTGAAACTAAGTAGACGGCTGGAGTTTTTTTCTAATGTGTCCATCATCATCAACCTGTAGATTGTCCCACCGTTGTGGTTTCCACTCAGATGAGAGGAGTTAGGAGATAGTAGGAGAGAGGGATTAGGGTACAGTCCACCACGCTGGCAGATTTCACATACCGTCGAGAATAATTTCTAAGGCATGTAGGTCACCTCATGATGTTTTCCCTCCTTTTGTTTGAAAGTGTTTACAAAATATAAATATCTATTGTATTCCTGTGTGAAACGAAGTTAGAAAGTTAGAAAATTGATCATTATCTCGGGCTTGTGTTGGCAAACGCAACAATAAAGATACAGAAGAATCCTAGAGAAAGAAAGAAAGAAAGAAAAATGTTTATTAGTGGAATTGAGAGGTTGGTTTCACATTCCTCTAGTTTAAACACAAACAGATCGCCTGATCTCTCCCAATCAAAGCAGAAAGCCGCATTTAGCTTCACAAGCACTTATCATGGAGATATCTAGCATTGCACGAAAAGCTACGCTCTTAAACCTAATTGACACTCCTAACATCGCCAATCCAATTTCCACTCTATTTCCTGTAACACAAAGCTGGATTTTCTTTGTGGACTTTGTTCTTAGTGCTTCGTTTCGTTTGTGAGTTCTGTCAGGTCCCCAGTCAATTAGCCCCGGGATTGAAAGTGCAGCGTCAAAAGATGGAGCTTACTCTTAATTCTGAAGGAAGACGCTTAATTTGAAGCGTCAACAGAACCCGTCTTAAGCGCTAATGACTTTGTTTAATATTGCTAACATAAACTAGATAACAGTTTTATAGAAACACGAAACAGTTAACTTTATTTTTTTGCTAATGCACGGGTGCCTTGTTCATTGATATGGAGTATTCGAGTTTATTTTGTACTAAGTGTCGCGTGACGTTGATTGGCTGGCTAGCGTAAGGCTTAGTTAACATTCTAGAGGCCATAATACTTATAAATAAATCTGCTTTGCTAGGAAGTCGGACTTGAAAATGTGGCCTATTTCTGCCAAATACTCGAGGATTTGTAGACCACAATAAATGTAAGAATATGGCTTTAATAGAAAAAAAATAAAGCTTTAGTCTAGTTACATTAGTTGTTACTATTTTAAGAGGGTTAGCGCATAGTGGGAGTATATCTACTCAAATTGGAGCTGCCCGAATGGGGAAATACATTCGCCTTGCAGAAATCGAACTGAAATAACACAGCTTTGAGCTGTGTTTTGTTCCTGACGAAGTTGCCAGTGTTTTGCGAGGAAACATTGTGTTTTCAGTGGGGGGACTTTGACCCTTATACTGTCAACCCAACTATTCGTTGACAACGCGCAAATGATACCTCTGGTGTTACAAGCGTGTATAGGCTACGGTAACCGCTTACCATCAGGTGGGCCGTATGCTTGTTTGCCACCTTAGTGGGAAACCGACGGCTTTACGTGCCGTCCGAGGCATGGAGGGGTCTCGATGTGTTAAGAATGGTCACCTATTAAGACCGCGACTAGAGCTTAATCTTGCAGATCGGTTGATCAGCGTTGGTATTACTTAGCCACGAGCCACTCTAACTTATTAATTAAGCAATACTTTATCTAATATATAAAATTCTCGTGTTACAGTTTTCGTTGCCATACTCCTCCGAAACGGCTTGACCGATTTTGATGAAATTTTTTGTGCTTATCGGGGAGGTCTGAGAATAGGCCAACATCTATTTTTCATACCCCTACATTTTTTTTTTATGGCAAGACAACGTTTGCGGTGGCAGCTAGTATAATATATAATAGTGATCCTCCCTTTGCTTGATTGGACAACACACCTCGCCTCTCCACATTGTTAAAAAAACAGTTCTTAAATTAAACTTACTCTTATATATTCCATGATGCTAACAGTTTGGACTTCTTGTTTCCACAGAGTAAGGTTTCTCAGCGATTCGTAAATCATTTGTGGAGTCACCTAAAAATAATAAATAATATATTGTACTTAATACAATGACTTACTAGCTGTTGCCTGGTTTCACTCGCATCCCAAAAGACTTTTTGGACAAGAGGAGAGAAGAGATTCTATATCCTTCTCCAAGATCCAATCTATCTATACATCAAATTTCATCAAAATTGGTTTTACGGTTTAGGCGTGACAACGTAACGCACAAACAGAGTTATCATCGCATTTATATTCTTAGTATGAATAAGACTGAATGCTTTAAGCTTAAAAGTATAATCAATAAAACTAATATTCCATCTTATTAAAAACAGGATATAAAAATGATAGCTCAAGCTACAGATTGTAAAGGTTCCGGACAAAGGAATCTAGGTACTCATGATGCTTGCTCCAACTAACATACGTATTGTTAGTGTCTTCTGAAGAAAAAAGTGATAGCGCAGTTCACTGTACAGCACCATCCCTCTCTAATGATCAAATACAAATCTCTTAGATCTTGTGGAAATTACAGTGTACAACTTACTTCACAGTACGATTGGGGCGGCATGGGGACTTGTTCATCCGTGGGCGACGTGTTAGAGTTGACGAAGAGAGGCGACAGCATATTGCTGCGAGACCCATGCTGAATCTGCTTTGACCCTGGAGTCATACCATTACTATTAATTCTGGATTATTCCAGTCATTACTAGTAGGAGTCCTTTTTTATGTTACGGAAAATCCTGATCGTTTGCCATCTGGGGAGGCTGCAGAGTATGTTGGACTCGTGCTGATAAAAACAGCACTTGCCTTCACTGGCCCTATAGTCATGGCCATGAGATCCGCGAAATTAGCCACGGCCATGACAGGCTGTGGTTTAACAGTCGCTGGCCCCGTCAATTAGCGAGGCTATTTCTCGCATACTTATTGAAGGCATGCGTGTTCACCACAATCGTGCCACGTAGTGGGGCCATTGTCTGGTCGGTTCATTCCTGACATTTGCCCCAACCATGACAGGCTTCAGTGCAATATAGCGGTTGTTGGACCCCTTCAAAGGACGAGTCTACCTTACTACAATGTTATGTCTTAAAAGTTGTCTGGTAGAAAATGCCAAATATGATTAAGTTCGCTCCCGCAACTATGCATTTACTAATAATTAATGGAATAAATGCAGCCCATCCTGAATATATGGTGAGAATAATCATACCATCAGTTGAATTCAGTAAGTACCTATTAACAAAGAGGCGAATATTATTTAATGGTATTACCACAAAATGAGACTTTAAAACTGCTGTTTGGAAATATCTATATCTTTTATCACAAACGAATTGATACCGAGTGGAGACAGAAACTAAACACCGAGAACAAAGGACCATCAAACAGGATGCAAATAACAGCTGGCTCACTCAGAATGTTTTGACAACCGCAGCCGGTCGAAGACATTTGGATGAAAAATACAGGCGCTCTGTAGGGATATTTCACAAACTCGCCTTTCCTCTTACGAGTTTAGAGCGTGTGCAGAATTCAAATTATTCAAGAATTTATAAAGCTTTACTAGTTTTTGGCCAGCGATGGCATTAAATATCCTTCTCACCTACTCGTAAAACGCCACCAGCGCCATCTAGTGATACTTTTTAAAACCGAGTACTTATTAGTATAACTTTTTGGAGCACGTAATCCAAGTAAATAATCCCTTTCGGCCTCTGTTTATTACTAAATCTCTGTTAACATTTAAAACTTAAAAATACTTTTCATTGTTTAAATCTGTTGAGTAATTTAGGTATTAAAAGTAACAAATATAAAAACAAAAAATCTGGTAATGTCTATACCTCTCACGGGTCTGCGCCCTTGTCATGGTCGTTGCGAACTTCACGGATCCCATGGCTATGTCTATAGGGTGTGAAGGCAAGTTTTTAGTCGGAACGAGTTCGTCTACGATGTTGGAGCATTCATGAGGATTTTCCATACTATAAAAAAAGTGTGTCTGCACTCTGGGCCTAGGCACAGCTGGCCGGTGCCAGCTGTGCGTATTCAGTACGTATTCAGTGCCTTAACTAGGGCGGTCCCTAGTTAAGGCACTGAATACGTGGTTAAATAGATAGGTATCTAAAATTTTATATTTTGTTTAATTTTAATTCTAACAAATTTTGGCGGTAAAGGGCGGTCGTTTTAGAAGCTGTCTAAAGTATAAAAATGACATTTAAAAGTATCTAATAGTATGCTAGTAGACCCAATAGTTTATCTTGAAAAAAATTACTAATGTACACCCACAGTTCGCCGGTATGTTTAGGTCCCATGTAATAGGGGGCGAGCCTATTGCCATTAACCGGGCACAAATCCAGACTCCGAGCTGCTACCGAGAATTTCATAGAAAAACCCAATAACACTTTGCTCGATCTGGGGATCGAACCCAAGACCTCTAGTGTAGCAGTCGCGCTTAGGACCACTACCACTTGAACAAAATGTTGATATTTTAATACTGGCCATACAATATTTAGCGAACTAATCTAATCCATTTGCCAAGCGTGTTGGTAATGTAATCCTTGCCAAATTTAATCGTAACCAGCTGTTTAGACGTGAAAACGTAACAAACAGGTAAACAGACAAGTTACTTTCGCAGTTATATCCAATATATGGAAATATGGAGTCTAAACACCTGTCCTAACTATCTTAGTGCAGGCTGCAAACGATGTTATTTTTGAACACTGTTGTTCAAATAACTTTATCGCCGGCTTTTTCTTCAACTTTCTAACCCTCACAATCTTCCTTTTTGGAAATTTTTGGTATCTTCTCATCTTATATCTTCTCTTATATTGGAATCTGACAACAAACCGCTTCGTTCTAACTGGGGAGTTGAAATTAAACAAAACTTACAAATAAATAATTGGGTTTATTAGAAATAAAATCAAAAATTCACTTTACATTTCAAAACACAAAGTTGTCTACCTTCTGCGACAGCAGCGGTGTCCACAATGTACGCAACCGGGGGTTCTGGAGCCGCTTCGAGAAGACAATCTGGTGAATATCGTAGAAACTGACAAGTCGCGGTCTTTTCTCTCCTCTTTTGGACGTGGCTTCCTTTTCGGGGGAGCTCTTCTTACTTGACGTCGAGCAAAAGATCGTCGTCTCTTCTCTACTCTCCCAGCATTTCTCCTGCCTCGCTTTTTCCTCTCTGGAGCCTTAGGTTCCCTCTTTCCAAGAGCAGGTTTTGGCACTTCTGGTCGAGCGTCCGCCATGTCTATCCGACTCCTCACGGAGTAGGTAGCAGATACCGAAGTTTCACTGTTCGATGCACGATCATCGTGTCCCCTATCATCGTACAAGTCATTTCCAGAATTCGTCCTCTGACTCTCTTTCTTACTTGTGGAAGGCTGGTTCTCCTCCTTCGTGTTTTCATCTTCCATTGCCAATTTCTTCCAGAAATAACTGATAATTTTGTACTTTATACTAAAAAAAACTCACATAGAAAATGATCAAAATCTTCACCTGTCAAAAAGTCACACCTATGTTCTCATTTGTTTTGTATTTGTTCTTTTTGAAGTGTGCCAGAATTAAGGTTTTTTTTTTCTGAAGAAGTTTGATTGGCAAGATTGCATCGAGGTCAGGAAATTATTCAATGTTAAGGCGGAGGCACATTATGTGCACGCGAGAAGCGATATCATGTAAGACTAATTGCAGAATACGGGATTTAAGAATTATTCTAACAAAATATCTAATTTGTGAAAGAAGGAAATTTATTAAACAATGCCCCTGCGTCATTATGTACAGAGGCCAGTACATCAAGCTACCACAATCTGTCAAATTTATTTGATTGATTTTCAACTTTAACACAAAATAATACGGTTCATATTCAATTGAGAAAATTTGACAGTTTTCTGTACATAGTATAAAAAAATCTCATCTTTTCAGATGCTGGTGCGGGCGTAGCAAGACAGCTCACGGTTCAAACACCCAGACCGCCAACCCTGGGGAGGCATGGGTACCAGCTAGGCATACGCAGTCTGCTCCAACGGATGCCTACGGAACCGTCGAGTTCCAGGGCGGACCACATCCAACTAAAGCACAGGTGAGCACCTATATTTAAAAGGCTATGTTTAGGTTTACACCCACAGTTCTTCAGAATGTTTTTATGTTCCATTTATAGGTAGGCCTTTTGCCACTTACTAGACATATCACCATGCTACTGCTGAGACTTCCATAAAAAACCTCAATAACACTTCGACGACACGACCTCACACTTAGTAGCCGCACTTGTGTCTACTAGAGCAACGAGACAGCTGAAGCTACAAAATTAATTTCCAAATTCATTTCCACACATTTTGGAAAAGTATGGATGCAAAGTATGGTTAGATATTTTAACACACACGGGGTGTGTTTCCCTTTAAATTCTTACCCTTTTATTGTTATAAAAAACAAACAAACATACGTGCCGATGGTATGGCAATCATAGTCTATAAACGCCAGCAACACCAGTAGGTCTCATATAACTAATTACTATTTTTCCTTTCACCCAGTATGTCCGGCTCTCCCACGACACAAGGCCTGAATTAATAGTCCAGCTGCTAACGAGAGAATGGGCCCTCGATCGACCCAAGCTTCTTATCACCATTCAGGGAGGCAAAGCCAACTTCGACCTTCAACCAAAACTCAAGAAGGTGCTAAGAAAAGGACTGCTAAAAGCCGCGAAGACCACCGGAGCATGGATATTCACAGGAGGCACTAATACAGGTAAATGACCAGCAAGAATCACCTCTAAATCAATGTACAGAGGCCAGCACATCAAGCTACCACAAGTGTCAAATTTCTTTGATTGATTTTCAACTTTATTAGAAAAATATAAAAAAAAATATAAAAAAAATAAAAAATATAATATCATTCAATTGGGAAAATTTTGAATAGCTTGACCTGTTGGCGACTGTACCGTGAAACGGGGTGAATAGGGACGTAGGGGTGAATCGAGAAAAAACTTTGAAAGGGATTTTCAGCTTTAAATATTATAGTTTGATGTCAACAAGGTCTTCTAATGGTTTATTATAATTTAGGAATAATATTAGTCCCTTTTTTCCAACAAACTATAATAAGTAAAGCTAAAAATCTCTTTTAAATTTTGTTTCGATTCACCCCGTTTGACTGTACGTTATGTGGACATTCACTTGCACTTATTTTGCAGTTATTCGAATAGTTTTGAACTTATATTAATCGAATCATACACCAAAATGGCAACAATTCATAATATTAGTCTGTTTTTTTAGACATTTTAGATGTACAGACACCAGCAGGTCAAGCTATCCAAAACTGTCAAATTTTCCCAATTGAATATGAACCTTATTGTTTTGTATTAAAGTTGAAAATCTATCAAAGAAATTTGACAGATTGTGGTAGCTTGTTGTGCTGGCCTGTGTACTTGCTGAGATTATGCTAGGGATAAATTCTCCTTCTGCGACAGCATACAAAATTTCATTCGGAATTCGAGTTCCACCTCTCAGAACAGGCCAGTTGGCAAGTGAGTGACGTCGTATAATTTAATTACCTGTAAAAGCATTGTAACAGCATTAACAGCCTACATCGTCCTGCACTTTGTACCCTGCATTGCACGCGCCATATGCGAGTTTATGCGACCCTGTACCAGTGGCTATTATTTTGGCCAATATATATGAAGATGTTGACCACGGTTTCACCCGCTTCCCAAGTATTTTTTGAAACAAAAGCCTATGTCTTTCTCCAAAATCTTATCTATCTCTGTACCAAATGTCATCAAAATCGGTTCAGCAGTTTGGGTGTGAAAGCGTAAAAAACAGACAGATAGACAGAAGGTACTTCACTTGAGTTCTTTCTTTGAGTAACTTTCGTATTTATAACATTAGTTTTGTATTTTTTGGCATTTTCCATGTTAAGATATTAAAGTTATTTAGCAAAGGAAAAATTCGACCGCGGGCAGGATTCGAACCTGTGTGTTCTGGTTAGGTACACCAGACGCTATTTATTCTTCAAATTAACATAGTAAATTGACGTCATCTGGATGGTCTTTCGTTCATGGATTTGAGAAAATGTGGATCGCCAAACAGGGCCTCAAGTCTCCTATTTTATGTGTCAAAATCGTCACTCAATGACTTTGACAGATTTGTCTATGAAATCTGTCAGGCCTTATGTCAATTAGTGTCATTTTAGTAACAGAAACTCCTCGGAATAATGGTCCTGCTACAGAGAAACTAACAAGATAAAACTGGGCCCCAAGTCTGATATGTCTAATCAAAATAAATATAATAATACGAGCATGTGAAGTCAATTATAGGCACCAGAACGTCTTTTTTTTTCTTAATGCCAAGTGTGCCGATGTCAACAATTAAGAAGAAAAAATAACTTTGTCTTTGTTTCGTATTTTGTGAGTCACTAAAATCATTATTAAAGTATTCGATCCTATTTGTTCTTTTCAATTATAAATAAATATTTGGAAAAATTTTACACAGCCTGATCTAGTCCATAATAAATTAAAAAGAGGTTGTACTATGGGTACTAAAAAATGGATATAATACTTTTTTGTAATTATACATATGGAACACCCAGACAAATACAAAAACTTATATGTCAAAATTCGTCATGGCGGGTGGGACTCGCGGTGGCTTAGCGGTCATAGCGTCTGGTGTACCTAACCAGAAGACGCAGGTTCGAATCCTGCTCGCGGTCGAATTTTTCCTTCGCTAAATAACTTTAAAATCTTAGTATGGAAAATGCCAAAAAATACAAAAAGATACAAAAACTTATGTTCATCACATATTTGTGTCTCGTGGGAATCGAACCCTCGACCTGGTGATCAGCAGTCCGAGACTCGAACCACTAGACTACAGACCATCGAATTGATAGGAATATGGGGAAAAACTACTATTCGTACTACGGAGAAAACTATAACGTTTTAATTTTATTATTGCCTAGTAAGTCAAGTCTGCATATTCATGGGCTCCTAGTTATTGGATCTTAAACAGTGTTAGAGTGCCTATAGCACGGTTTATTGCGCAACACGTGGGACCTAGATTTCCATACCCGGCTAGGCGTAGAGTTAATTGATCAATGCTACAAGCTATAGTGTAATCAGTTTAGGTACGGGTTGTGACTAAGCCTATGTCTAATGTCTTAATTATTCCCTAGCAAGTCAAGTCTGCATACATGCATACATATTCAAGGACTCCTAGTTATCGGATCTTAAACAGTGTTAGCGTGCCTATAGCACGGTTTATTGCGCAACACGTGGGACCTAGATTTCCATACCCGGCTAGGCGTAGAGTTAATTGATCAATGCTACAAGCTATAGTGTAATCAGTTTAGGTACGGGTTATGACTAAGCCTATGTCTAATGTCTTAATTATTCTCTAGCAAGTCAAGTCTGCATACATGCATACATATTCATGGGCTCCTAGTTATCGGATCTTAAACAGTGTTAGCGTGCCTATCGTGGAACCTAGATTGCCATACCCAGCTGTGCGTAAAGTTAATTGATCAATGGTACAAGCTATATTACAATTAGTTTAGATATGGATTATGACTAAGTCTGTGTCTAGATTTTCAGATTGTAAAGAAAGTTTAAAAGCCATTCTGTTATACATTTGTATTATCCGTCATCATCAACATCCCTTTGCATGTGATCAACGAATCTATAAAGTCATGAACCCATCTTGCTACCACAAAGGCGTATTTTTTTTTAATATCACTAACATACGGCGCACCTTATGGTAAGCGGTTACCGTAGTCTATAGACGCTTGCAAACCAGGTATATCACTGCAATCCCTACACACACTTTTGGTATCCCAGTTCTCTTATTCCATCTCTATAAATACACTTACAACCTTATAAAATCACAAGGAAGGAATTCTTGGTTCAAAATCACCTTTGTATTTTGCGGTGTCACGAGAAATATTAGAAAAACGAGATGAACAGGGGCAATAACGGAAAACGGCTTATAAAAAGCCTGTTCAGAAAGAACTTCCTATACTTAGTCAAATGGCAAAGCCGAAGTAGACTACTACCTACTTTGACTTTGAAGTACCTAGTTAAAGGTAAAGTTGTTAAGTTCAGTCACATGAAAAGCATACCTTGAAATAATAAGGTTTAACGTTTCCCGTTTTATCAATAGATCTACACACTATCATGCCAGTATTCCCCGGAGGGTTCGGCAGAGGTGTGCTTATGTACACCTCTGCCGAACTATGATTTTCTGCTATGATAAGATCCCATGTACTAGGGGGCAAGCCTACTGCCATTATCCGAGCAAAACTCCGAACTGCCAATGAGATTTTTTTATTCTATCATATATATCCGTTGTCTAGTACAAGCTCTGCTTAGTTTGAGACTAGATGATGCTCTGTAAAATTGTCCAAAAACATGTTTGTAACAAACCACTTACGCCATCTATGATCATCAATATTAACAATCTGCGTAAGCGCCACCCCGCAAGTGCTTGGGTCACAACTACAGATGAATACGTGTAGATATTGTGCACACATGTAAACCGGCGGGCTTTATATGCAGCGATACGACAGAACAAATTGTCATTCACTAGCTAGAGGTTCAGAGCGCGGTAGCCACGCAGCCAGTTCTGATCCTAAGTAAGCCTAGTTCCTGTTCGGTAGCCACGCAGCCTTCAGGACTTGGTCAGCTAGGGAGGTCCGATACAAAGTACAGATACAGGTACAGAGCGCGGTAGCCACGCAGCCAGTTCTGACCTGGAAACCCTAGTTCCTGTTCGGTAGCCACGCAGCCTTCAGGACTTGGTCTCTGTAACTATATCAGCACCTCACTTAGGGTTGCCGTCAATAAAAATATATTGTAATGTTTAGTGTTAAGTTACCAGTACAATAAATGTTAAGTAACTACAACTGGGGCCTTTTAATCATTATCAACACTAGCAACCCTACACTGGCGCCCAACGAGATAAATATACCCGAAAGAGGAAATAATTTTACAGTCTACCCACATAATTTTGGATATTATGGAAAAAATGACAATCACAATGACACAAGAACAGTTCAATACTTTGTTGAATACTATAACGACAACTCAAAGTACCACTATGAGCGGAAAAAGTTTTGCTCGTTGTAACAAGAAGTTTGAAGGAGTAAGGGATTACAATAAGGTGGAAGAATTCATAAATTGTGTTAGTGTTTATAAAAAGGTGGAACATATTTCCGACGATGACGCCTTGGAGGGGTTACCATTACTGCTTGTTGGCACGGCAGCAACATGGTGGCATGGTGTCAAGAACGACATTAAGAAGTGGAGCAATGCTTTAGACGCTATACGGTCGGCGTTCGCACCAAAGAAGCAACCACACGATATCTACATAGAATTATTCGCGAAAAAGCAAACGTCTGAAACCATAGACGAATTTGTGTGTGTAAAACGTGCTTTGCTATCCCAACTCCCATCTAAACGCAATAGAGAAGAGGAACACCTTGATTTTGTTTACGGTTTATTGAAATTGAGTGTAAAAAAGGAAGTTGCTAGGTCCGACTTTAAGACCTTTAACGAACTCTTGGACAAAGTACGACATCTGGAAAGTTTGGAAAAAGAGGCGCAGGTGAGCTCTTCCACAGCTACGGAGCGTTTTTATAATAAAAAACGCTGCACATATTGCGGGAAGAAGGGCCATGCGACTGAAGAATGTCGGAAACTCTTAGCGGAAAAGAGACCACAATCGTCGGTAGTCACTAAAGCGACGGAGACCACAAACGTGTCTTGTTATGGTTGCGGCGAAGCAGGAGTATTTCGAAGCAACTGTAAAAACTGCAAAAATAAGGAAACTCCACCAAAACCAGTCTCGTTTTATACCGTCGACAATACTGGTTTGCTAGAGAACCACGCTAAGATACCTACTATAGAAATAACATATAAAAAGGAAACAGGATATGCATATATTGACACGGCTGCAAGAACCAGCGTGGCAAGTGTGAAACTGTACAAGTTACTGATTAGAAGCGGTGTTAAGTTCAATACAAAAACTGCGGACACTATTTTAGCAGATGGAACCGTAAAAACACGGGACTTGCTGACAACAACCGTGACTATCACTGTCGGTGGACGTAATTTACCAGTTACGTTTACAGTAATACCAGATGCAAATGATAATCGTACACTACTGGGCATAGACTTCTTAGAAGCAGCAGGAATAGCATTAAATCTGCCTCAGCGAGTTTGGTACTTCGTGGATGAACCTTATAAGGTAAACGCCTTTCTTCAGTTGAAGAATGAACAAATACAACTGAAAGCAGCGGAAAACTTGACGTTCGAAGGTAATCAGTCACCTCCAGAGTCCCTGTCAAAATTTATGCAATGGGCTAAAGAGCTACACATGATTTCACCACTTCCACAAACGCCGTCTCCGTTGAACAATAATTTTGAAGATAGTCCACCAAGGAAGATAACAAAATGGGCGCTGCAGAAAATAGATACACCACCACGTCCTGTCCGTCCTCGTGAGCCGGCAGATGAAGAATCCCGCAAAGACCCACGTATAAATTATCTCCCAATAAACAAAATGTCATTATATTCCTTTGATCTTTTATTACACCCAGATGAAGGAAAATTCCTATCTGAAGTTGAAAAGTCACATGTCAACAACTTGTTGACTACATATAGTGATGTATTTGACCAAAACACAAAACCAACGCCATTTGTTGTACACAGAATAAACACTGGTAGTCATCCACCCATTTCACTAAAACCATACAGATTGTCTCCCTGTAGACAACAACAATTACGACAAAAACTCGATGAAATGATAAGCAACGATATAATAGAAGAATGTGATTCTCCCTGGTCAGCTCCTGTAATCATGGTCCCTAAAGGTACGGATGATATTCGAGTCTGTATCGATTATCGAAGACTAAATGAAATAACAAAACCAGATAGATATCCATTACCACGGATTGATGACTTATTACATCAAGCAAAATCGATGCCTTACATGAGTACAATTGATCTCCAATCAGGCTATTTTCAAATTTTAGTCCATCCTGATGATCAAGATAAGACATGCTTTGTATCACAGTTTGGAACGTTCCGTTTTAAGCGTATGCCATTTGGATTACGGAACGCACCCGCAACATTCCAAAGATTAATGGATAAATTCATTCAAAGTTTACGAACGAAAAATGTGCTATCATATTTGGACGACTTGATTTTGAGATCTGTCACTTTGACACAACATATAGAAGATTTAAAAGAAATATTTGAAAAACTTAGAGAATTTAAGCTAAAAGCAAATAGGAAAAAATGTAAATTTATGTGTTCCGAGGTCAAGTATTTGGGACATCTAATAGTTCCAGATGGTATCAAAACAGATCCAGCTAAGATTTCGGCTATTTCGAATCTACCAAAACCAAGTAACTTAAAACAATTAATGACTTTTCTGCAAACTGCTTCTTGGTATCGAAGATTCATAAACGACTTTGCAGAGATAGCTCGTCCGTTAACCAACTTGACTAAAAAAAAATCAAGTTGGCAGTGGAATAAAGAACAACAAGATGCGTTTGACAAACTAAAAATCGCATTAACTACAGCACCAGTACTAAAACAAGCTGATTGTGATTCTATGTTCACTATTAAAACTGACGCAAGTCAATATGCGATAGGTGCAGCATTAGTGCAGGGGGAGGGTGAAAACGAGCACCCTGTAGAATATGCAAGCAGACTACTCACACCAGCAGAATGCAATTATTCAGTCACTGAAAAAGAAGCCTTAGCAATTGTTTGGGCTGTCTCAAAATTTCGTGGCTACATTGAAGGTACAGAATTCATTACAATTACTGACCACCAACCGTTAAAATGGTTAATGAACTTGAAAACACCAACTGGTCGCTTAGCCCGCTGGGCATTGCAACTACAACCCTATAATTTTAATATTCAGTACAGTCCAGGACGAACTAATGTTGTAGCAGACACTTTGTCTAGACCGCCATGTGAACATGACGATGAAGAATGTTATATGTGTCACATAGAAATTGAATTACCTAAATACAGTGAAAAACAGTTACGTGAAGAGCAACTGAAAGATGATGATCTTAAATTAATAATTAAAGCGCTTGAAGAAGAAAATGAAACTGAGAATTATATTGAATGGTCTAAAAAAGGTTATATGCTTCACAAAAAAGTATTATATTGCTTTACACCAGAACAAGAAGACGATAATGCAAAGTTACTTGTACCTATACAAGAAAGAAATAGTATATTAAAAGCATACCACGATGACCCCACAGCCGGTCACTTGGGAGTAGAACGTACAGTTCAAAGGATTACTCACAAATTTTACTGGAAAGGCTTAAGAAAAGATGTTATTAAATATGTGAAGACATGTGTAGAATGTCAAAAATTTAAACCATCAAATAAAAAGCCAGCAGGACTTTATCAGTCTACAGCAAATAATCAAAGATTTGAAACACTTTCTATTGATTTATTCGGGCCTCTGCCTAAAGCAATAACTGGAGAAAAATGGATCTTTATTGTTGAAGACACAGCCTCTCGATGGGTTGAACTATTTGCTATCAAAGAGGCAACAGCTGAAACTTGTGCACTTACTCTTTTGCATGAAGTGTTTCTACGCTATGGGTTACCACGAAAACTTATAAGTGATAATGGTGTACAATTCATATCAGCAATAATGCAAAAACTTACTTATTGTCTTGAAATACAACATATTCTGACCCCGGTATATCACCCAGAACCTAATATAGTAGAAAGGAAAAATAGAGATATGAAAACTCAAATCGCAATAATGGTGAAAAATCAACACCATAAGTGGCCAAATACCCTACCAGCTATCAGATTTGCAATGAACTCCGCAATGTGTCAAGCAACAGGATTTTCACCGTCCTATCTTACATTTGGACGTGAATTAAGAACTCCTTATGATTTAACCCATGACTTAAGTTCAGTTTTAACTCAAGAAACATTTATAGCACAAATTACACCAACATTAAAACAATTATCTAAAGATTTATTAATTGCAAGAGAAAACATAGAAAATATGCAAGAAAACAATCGTCAGTATGCTAACCAAAAAAGAAGGCCAGATCCCTGCTATACAATAGGAGATCTAGTATTGGTTGAAACGCATCCGATAAGCAGTATTGAAAAACAATTCACTTCAAAGTTCGCTCCACGCAGAGACGGACCATATATTATTATAAAGAAACATGGAGCTTCTACTTATGAAGTAGCAAACCCAAAGTCACCAGAACAAACAATTGGGAAGTATCATACTTCAGCAATATGTAAATTTCAGCAACGAGATGACATTGTACCCCGACCTATCAATCCAATGAGGAAAAGGGGGAGACCTAGGAAAGAGTATGCTGATCCTGGTACTCTGTCGGGACGACTATAGAGTACCAGAGGGGGAGAATGTAACAAACCACTTACGCCATCTATGATCATCAATATTAACAATCTGCGTAAGCGCCACCCCGCAAGTGCTTGGGTCACAACTACAGATGAATACGTGTAGATATTGTGCACACATGTAAACCGGCGGGCTTTATATGCAGCGATACGACAGAACAAATTGTCATTCACTAGCTAGAGGTTCAGAGCGCGGTAGCCACGCAGCCAGTTCTGATCCTAAGTAAGCCTAGTTCCTGTTCGGTAGCCACGCAGCCTTCAGGACTTGGTCAGCTAGGGAGGTCCGATACAAAGTACAGATACAGGTACAGAGCGCGGTAGCCACGCAGCCAGTTCTGACCTGGAAACCCTAGTTCCTGTTCGGTAGCCACGCAGCCTTCAGGACTTGGTCTCTGTAACTATATCAGCACCTCACTTAGGGTTGCCGTCAATAAAAATAT
Organism: Acronicta alni; assembly: GCA_964056405.1. Lineage (NCBI taxonomy): Eukaryota > Metazoa > Arthropoda > Insecta > Lepidoptera > Noctuidae > Acronicta > Acronicta alni. Next base: position 11,365,126 of record OZ043932.1, on the reverse strand, counting down.
ATTGTAATGTTTAGTGTTAAGTTACCAGTACAATAAATGTTAAGTAACTACAACTGGGGCCTTTTAATCATTATCAACACTAGCAACCCTACATGTTTATATAATTACTAGCTGACCCAGCAAACGTTATTTTACCATATAAATTATTTCAAGCCACCCTTATCACTTAGGGGTATGGAAAATTGATAGTAGCCGATTCTCAGACCTACTGAATACGCATATAAAATTTGGTAAAAATCTGTAAAGCCGTTTCGGAGGAGTACGGTAACTAACATTGTGACATCGAAATTTTATATATTAGATATATTTTAAAAACCCCATAACACTACTCGACCAGGGAATCAAACCTAGGATATCAAATATAGCAGTAACACTAGGCTAAAAAGGCAGTTCAAATGATCAACACAGGATTAACAAAAGCAGCTGTACTTGGCAGAGGTGGTTGCCGGTTCAGTCACACGAAAGTAATACTCTTTAGATATGAAAGGAGAAATGTTTAAAATTGTTTTGGCAAAAGTGCCTTCCATATTATGCTGCATTCAGCAAAACAGGGTAGAAACGAAGCATTTCATCCGCTTTGTTAGATTCGACCGGTGAAAACTACTTTATAATTTACCTAGAACTTTATCTGCGCTGTGGCGGGATGTTTAAGCTACCATGCAAATAGGAGTATATAATAAACTTAAGCTTTTAAGTGCATTTCCGGGTCAAAATTGTTATGAAATTCTTGTTGTTTCATTTTTGCTTGTTCAATATCACCAGACCTGTTTGAGAAGCTAATACTCTAAGAGATAACTTGGTATCTGGTGTCTGGTTGTTAATCCCGACGTTTCGGACCCTTTATAGCGTCCATGGTCACGGGTAGAAGACTACCCGTAGTGTACCCGTGACCGTGACCAACGCGATAAATCCGTAAAAGGTAAACTTTTTTAAAGAATACTAACCCTTTCCTCTTCTACAGGTGTAACACGTCAAGTCGGCGACGCGTTACAGCTGGAGCGCTCACAGCGGGCAGGCAGAGTGGTCAGCATTGGTATAGCGCCCTGGGGCATCGTAGAGGGCGCCAACGAACTCATTGGCAGAGGCAGGGACGTGCCTTACCATGCCATAGCTTCGCCAAGGTAAGCACCGATTATGATGTCCGAAGACATAAACATAAACTTACAGCCAAAAACTACAGAACGCTACTTAACACATTCAGTGACCCGCCTAGCGAGTTCTTGGCATTGTAGAACCTTTTTGTGTGATCTCATTAATTTCTAATACCACCACAAATATTGTTAATTTATGGTGCTAATTATTCACTAGATCTTAGAAGATGAATGCAAAAAAAAGTAAGAATCGTAAGGCAAGTCGGTAGATAAATGTTTGAGAGAACTCGTGAGGCATGTCGCTGGCATTAAATGTGTTAAGTGCTTCATTTTTTTTACATCGTCCACGTTCATATCTTGTCATAGATACGCGCTGGTTACGTGTAAATACTCTACGCATCTGAACTTTTTGAAGGATCTCAAGGTAATTTTCAATATTTAACAGGACATAAACAACACTGTCTCTCAAAAGTATTATTTGACATTCTCAATTGTCACCCAGAATTGGAATATGTGCTGGAGAATTCTGCTTACATTGATACTCTTCTACTACTGCCCAACCTTTCGAGGAATAGTGGCTTGATGACATGAATGTATGCTGTTATTAAATTCAAAAAAAAAAATACGTCATCGTCACAACAGTTAACAAGTTCATCATTTGGTGTATTAGACAAGAAAAAAGGTCGCCCTAGATATAGACGGTACTAAACACAAAGCTTATGTACACAATTAACGGACAATTCGTGCGCGCGCAGGGAGTTCATTAGTTATAATGAATCAATTTGCATTCTACCCACCGGCTAACCATTTTTGTAAAAGGCAACACCAAAACTTCGTCCGTTCTACGAGAATAAAGTGTGTATATGAAGACGCAAACGTGTATAAAATTGTTCCATCTCAAAATTCTGCACGATAGAGAATGTATTTTTTACAGAAATTGCTTACGTGATATGAATCTTAAACCTTCGAGGATATCTGAGGCCGTACCACAACCTATTATTGCGATCGTTTTCCGATAGAGAGAGAGGGATGTCGCTCTATAAATTAATTAGCACCATCCCTTTCTCATATCCTAAAAATGATTACATTAACACGTTGTGGTGTGGCCCCTGGTAATATTTACTGGAAAGAATCGTGTTGCGCCAACTTGCCAAGGAAAGAGGTTCTACCATAAATAAGAATTTATTGAGACATTGGCAGAATAGTCGCCAAGGAACAAAACAAAAATATTATTGAGCTGTCTTGAATCTTAAATGTTTTATCCAAATATCGGGCCCACGGTGGTTGAAATACGACATTTTTAAGTTTTAATGTTATAGAGTTTCTCTTGTCAAAGTTTATTTAAAAACCAATTGACATTAAAATTTATGTATTTTTGTTTGACATTGACAGTCCGAACGTAAACAATTAATATTTAATTTATTATATTTGTAATAATTATTATACATTAGTGGTGAGTCGTCGACGATTTTCCCGTCGACGCAACGAGACTGTTTACCGTCGACGATGAACTAGTTGAAAAAACAGTCTAATTTTCGACTAGTTTACGTCGTGGACTAGATGTGTTCGACGTTCACTCAACGACAACTGACTGCACGAACGAACGTGTCAACGCAAGTTCACGTGTCTTCTTCTTCGCGTTCATCGTCGACTGGTCGACGTCGTCAACCAGTTTATATATGAACCTTCGACTAGTTTATCCGTTCACGGCGATAAACAGTCTAAAAAAACAGTTCGTTCATTCAACGCTCACCACTATTATACATACGTTTTAGCTTTCTGGACTCCTTCTCCATAATATATAAACTTTAACATTTAACTATGCCAAGTCTCACACTCCTCTATGTATAGTTAAGCAGTCGCAAAGCCGGCTGTGTATCCATAATAAGTGATTGGGTTGCCAACAACGACATAAGTTCAAAAGGCAACTGTCAATATGACATTGAGAAGGGTATTTTTGTAATAATCAAAGGAAAGTTATTTATAAGGGTTATAAAGTGGATACTGCGAAAACTTTGATCCCGATTTTATTTGATTTCACTCTTTGTTTAGCTGACGTTATGACCTATGACTGTACAATTTCAGTACAAATTGCTATATCCAAGAATAAAGAAACACACTTTCTCAGAACGAAGACAATTTATTGCTATAGAATTTTGCACCCAACTAAACGCTTGTAACGAAACCATAGCGCGATTCAAATCGATATCAACGCCATCTAGTTGTAAAAAAGAAGTTACTTACAAAATATATTATTTTGGTGGAACAAACATGAACAATGACATAATATATGACGTATGACGTAGACAGATTACGGATGACAACATGAAATGGAATGTTAATTCTGTTCGTGATATATATCGCTCGTAATATTTAAATGAATCTTTGAAGTAGCTTCGTATAGTCTCAGAATTCATAGGTTTGTAATGTAATGATATTTTTTTAAGCCGTTTCTTTATCAAATTATTTAACGGGAACACATCCAAACTCCGAGCTGCTACTGAGAATTCCATAGAAAAACCCAAGAACACTTTTCTGAGACCGGAGGTCAAGGGTAGCACTTACGACCATTGGACTATACTGAAGTAATTACAAAATGAAACTAAAAATATCTGCTTAAGCTTCTTTATTACATTACAATATTTGAAGATAATAAGTATTTCAGATATTTTATTAACTGTTTAAATTATAATTACGTGACGTCACCCGACCGTACAAGATTTCGCGATTGCAATTACGTTTGTTACATTTGTGTGGACCTCTCACTAAGTAAGAGAATCGTATGACTGATCTATACTGAACTTTGAAGTGTTAAATATCGACGTACGACGCCAGCAGGCCAAGTTATCCAAAACTGACAAATTTTCCCTATTGAATAAGAACCTTATTTGTTGGCATTACAGTTGAAAATCAATCAGAGAAATTTGACAGATAGTGATAGCTTGATGTGCTGGCCTCTGTACTATATTCATAAAGTTTAAAAGTATGATTTACGCGAATAAAAAAGTGCCCTATGACGAATTATTTGATTGAGAATGTTCATAATCGCGGTGTACGGAACTTCGAATTGTCTTTCGAATTGAACTGTCATACTGATTCTAAGTTCAAGTAGGTATACTATTATACGTTTCGTAGGATTTCGGTCAATTCAAAAACGAATTGAATTGTTAGTTTATCAAGGTGCATCCACACCGCAGTTACTTTTTGTGGAGCAACGTTTTCAAGTGTTAGTGGGCAACATCCGATAGCAAAAAGTTATTTGTTGTTAGTATTTATGTCGCCGTGTTAATTTGGTTACTATCGATAACATTTGTTAGTTCGTGAACATTTGTTAGTTCGTGAACATTTGTTAGTTCGTGAACATTTGTTAGTTCATGAACATTTGTTAGTTCGTGAACATTTGTTAGTTCGTGAACATTTGTTAGTTCGTGAACATATGCTGTGCAACTCGCTCAATGGAGATGGGGGCGATACAATAAGGTTCACACCTCGATGTTTGATAGATAAAAAGTTTATTGTTCAGTTATTACAATTTTGTGTCGAGACAAAATGGCGGTGCGTCCAAGCTCCGTGTCGTGCGTAGTGAAGTTAGTGCAGTTCCTCCGCCGCCGTGAAGCCCGCAGCGAGCGATGTTGTTAGGGTGTGTTCGTAAGAATTTGTAAATATGAAGAAAGGCTGCGTTCAGGCGTAGACAGGAGATATAATACTTATATACTTTATTTTATTGGCGGTATGGATGCGATCATTCAACAAACAGTAACAAGCAGTCACAAAATTTGAAGAATGGTTCCTAATGTTATCGTGTTGCATTCTGTTGCTCCACAATATTTAACTGCGGTGTGTATGCACCTTATGAATATATATATTAGGAGCATTTTTATTTAGTTGAATTAACCTTCCAAATAAAATTGCTTGTAGCAAAATCTCTATTTAAAAGGATCGGGAGTGTTGATGAAAGTAGCGTTGGTTAGTGTATTCGTCTGCGCTTGGAACAGAACGTCATTGATCAGCTTCTCTGCTAGTATCCTCATATTTCCTGGAAGGTTCCGCAATTTAGCTGCCACGTTTACACCTGGAACATAGATATCACATCAAAAACTATTTCACAGACTGCATAATGAGAGGTTATCAACGATGGTCTAGTGCGAGTTAGCAGACTTTGTAAGCCTTTGAGAAAATTGCTGAGCAGGTTTTCTCACGATGTTTTCCTTTACCGTTTAAACGAGTGACAATATTAATCGATACACATTATGATTTTGAAATGTGCTATGACTTCGCGGTCATGCTCTTCATCAACCAATATACTGTCCCACTGCTGGGCATGTCTCCTCTCTCACAATGAGAGGGATTAGGCTCTAGTCCACCACGCTGGCCTAATGCGGATTAGCAGACCATAGTCATTAATACTAGGCTATAACTACTCTTATTTTAGGTGTCGACATATAAAACACTGCATTATAGTGTAAGCTCCTTAATGCCTTAATTTCCCTAACTTAAATTTCTCTAAATAACTTATCCATTAGATTATAGAATAACTTCAAGCAATACCTATCGTTCTTGTGCCATCTCTGTTTCACATAGTACTGTATTGTTTTATGTGAGAGAGACAGTGAGAGATCAAACCTTTCTTTATTTCGTACCAATAGCATCGTATTCATCAGCCACTGCAGTACACTGCCGTTTTCCTTTTTCATCACTGCCACATGCGCTTTCCGGAACTTCAACGATGTTGCTGGCGATACTAAAGCCAGTGGAGTAATTGTCCATGGTGGCAGCGTCCATGTCCTCGTCGGGCAGGCTTTCGTCTTCGGGTTCCGACTCCTGGGAGAAAGATGAATAGATAAACATACAACAAAACATAAAGCCTGTATATCAAACTGCTAAGCAGATATTTACTTGGTCCCGCGATATTGCCATTAACCAGGCAGAAATCCAAACTCCGGGTTGCTACATTTGCTTATTCGACTTAAAGCCCTTTCAAAATGTTGCTACGTTTAGTTGTAGGTACAGAACCAGGAGTATAAGAGTTATTGGGTTTTTCTATGTAATCAGACTGATTCGGGACATTGGACTGCCAAGTCAGAGGTCTTGAGTTCGAACACAAGGCACGCACCTCTGATTTTTCTATGAAATCAGACTGATTTCATAGAAAAACTCGGCCTGAGAATTGAACCCAGTACCTCTAGCGTAACAGTTGTGCTAACGACCACTAGACTTACCAGGCAGTCTTAGGTAAAATTCAATGTGCGTACTGAATTAAGCCGAGGGGGGATGTGGAGATGAGACGCACTAGGTATTTTTATTGCAATATGTAATCTCTGTTTTTTTTATATTATGTAAGTCAGTATCTATTTAAGAATACATTGTTTCGCTTTCTTTCTTTCATTTTTTTTTAAATCATGTATTTTTCCCCGCAGTGAGCGGGTGTTTGTAAAAATCTACAACATATTTGCACAGCTGATGGCGATTCGATTAGTTGATTGCTCCACTGTGCCCATGTAGACAAGTTTGCGCTACTTCTGTCTCTTGTTGGTTTTTTAATCGGTGAATAAATACTTCGACTTGTTACATATTTGGCACAGCGTTTGCCGCTCGGTTTTAAAGCGCGATCTATGTAAATACAGCAATTGCAATCTCATTTAATCAACCTATTACTATCCCACTGCTGGGCACGGGTCATACGAAATATATCAGTTGAAAGTATGCGTAAAGAAAGAAGTAAGTTATCACAATTTTTCATAAAATAATTGTCGATTGCTAAGTCCTTAAAATTAGGAACATCCATTCCTTAATTTCATTCATTAATCTTATTTTGTTGGAACGAAATCATAGTCTAGTAGTCGTAAATATGACTGCTAGGACCTGGGATCTGGAACAGCAGTCGCGTTTGTTACCACTAAGACCAAAGAGCCTATCAATACATCTAACACAATAAAACCCTTAAATTACATCGAATTTAGCGAGTCTATGGAAATTAAAAACGACCCAAATTTCAATAGAGAAGATGGCTGGGTCTCACCACCTGCTTGGAACCCCATCATAGATTCCATTAAATCTAAACATCAAATTTGATAATATACACAAGAAAACCGAATTATGCCCAGGATAATTTGCGAGGCAATGGAAATTAAAAACCACCCAAATTGCAATCAAGAAGATGACTGGGTCTTACAAACTGCTTGGAAGCCCGCATAGATTCCATTAAATTCAAACCTGAAACTACAAGACCAAATGTCTCGGTGAGACCGCGTTAATCGGATCGCTAATGAGTAACAAAAATCTAAGGTAGTTGTTAGTAATCTTAACAACACGTCATACGCCTTTACCATGACCATGGATGCTGTAGAGGATCCAAAACGTCGAAAATTAAATAATAACATTATTAACGCAATAAAATCCGTAAAAAGTAGTTTTATTTCTAAGGTAACATTAGTTAAGTGGAGTATATAAAGTTAGACGCCAACTTTCCTGATTTATGAACTTATAACTTAGATTTAGTGCGTATTTTTGTTTGGGGGTTTCTTTTACTTGTTAAAGTACTTTTTACGCAATTTATCCTTATTGCTCACTAAGCCCTCCAAATTAAAATTTTATTACATTGTATTGGATTTTCGCAAATTGTAGGCCTTTTACAATTTATGGTGGTACATGAAAATAATAATGGCGATGATCATTATATATCGTCCTCACCACCTCAGTGAATCCGTGACCATGGATTTTATCGCGTTATATTGATAATAATATTATTTTAATCCCGACGTTTCGGACGTCCAGCGTGAGCGCCATGATCACGGATAGACTAAGATGGTGGAAATGTAATGACTGAGGATGACTAAGGATGGGAGGTTATATCACACACCGCGATTTCTTCCAGACAAGCTTTGGATGAACTGGAGAAAGGAAGCATAGATTTATCAAGTCATGTTACTTCACGTTGTGAAATAAACTTCTCAACTGTGCCGCAACGGATCCTTGAAAACTTTTCTGCCAATATGTGCGCGTTATCTTACAAACTTTCCAAGTCAGTTTTGACTTCGGATTTCGCAACTATTTCCAACTTTGGCGGAGAGGGTTATGTTTAACATAGCAAATACCATCACGCCTGTATTCCCTGAAGGGTTAAGTAAATGTGTACTAATGTATACCCACATTTCGCTAGTATGCTTAGGTCCCGTGTAATAAGGAGCGAGGCTATTGCCATTAAGTGGACACAAACCCAAACTTTGAGCTGCTACTGAGAATTTCATAGAAAAACTCAAACACTGCTCGACCTACCAGACTAATGTGGTAGTTTTTGATCGTCATTTTTACAATATAGAGAGTCCCAAAACGCCCGCCATTCACCGCCACCTTGTTTTAGCTGGGAAGAAGAAGAAGTTGAATTCAACACTAAAAATAAATATCATTTAGTAGTTTTTTTTTGCATTTTCCATGATAAGATTAAAAATAAATGTTTTTTTTTGTTTCAGATCTAAACTAGCAGTTCTAAACAATAGACACGCATACTTTCTTCTTGTTGACAACGGGTCGGTCGGTCGGTATGGGGCAGAGATCGTACTGAGGCGGAAGCTCGAAAAATATATCGCCGCGCAGAAATTACATCCATGTAAGTACCTATATTAATTTTATTAGATGACAAACGCATACCATCCATATTTTTTTTTATAAAATGAAAAACAAGCTGAGTATGGTATTACGGTGCGCTGTTCTCCCTGCCTTCCGCTGCCTAGGGGGTCGCAGGGGGAGAGGAATGTCGGTATTACGATACGCCGCTTTCACTATCCTCTGCGGCCGAGTGTGGACGACGGCAGAGCCATACATCTTCATCTTTCCCGCTGCAGAGGGCTATAGGTGACTGACTCGAAAGGTCTTCAGTCACCCATTGCACTTGGCCCTCCAGGAGGGTCCATCAGTGGATGTCCCCGGTGGGATCGCCGATAATGCGAGAGCGATTCCCGTGATCCCACCACTACGCGGAAGGTGGTAGTGGTGGCGGTTTTAGTCGGTATGCTGGCCACCTGGCCGGAGAGCCCGACACAACCATTCCGCATCCCCGGCATGCATAAAGAGCGGGGAAATGCTCTCGAAAAAAAAAGATCATGATGGTAAGCGGCAATCGCAACCAGTAACCAGTTGATTATTGATACCCAATAATTTCACTGTCTACATCACTGTTCAAACCCAAACACAATAATGTTAGCACATTACTTTTTAGCATCAGAATGTTTGGCATTGTGATAATGTGTAAAGGCAGACGAACTCGGCACCTTACCTTACGGCACCACAATACTTGCCTCCTAAAAACCAAAGTATTTTTATTAAAGAAAGATATTAGGAATTTCTCTTGAATCGTGGGTCCTTTTATAAACTCAAATCTCAGACGGAAATTCAGACTAGGCCATACTAGGTCAAACAAGGTAATACAAATATTACCTTCGTTCGGGAATTATAGCCTCGATCCAGAAACCGATTACTTGACCACTCCGCCAATTGAACATCTTATTTATTTTAAATGTACGCGTCAATGTATAAAACTACTTAACATTTGCTGGAATTGTTTAAGTAAGAATATTTCAATTCTAAATCTAAATAAATGACGAAGATAATCCTAAAGATTTGGGAAGCTTACTGTCAATCTTTTGAGATTGAAAGTAAAATTTGGTTTAAAACAACATTTGGGGCATACTGAATGTTAAACATTATTTTAAGCGAAAGCCAGTTTATTTTATCTTTATCTGTAACCATTAAACGCAAAGAAACATCAATTTTTGCGCTAATATCTCATAGTCTTTCGAAGCTGGTACCACTACATACTCTCATAGTCTTTCGAAGCTGGTACCACTAAATTATAGGGCAAACTATAACTATACTTGCAGCATTATGATGGTCGTTACGTTAATGGACGAAAATAATAAAAATAAACACAATACAACATATTGTATATATTTTTGTAGTAGTATCGCTAGATCACTATTGACAATAAAGAACAGCAATTTGCTCCTTCAAATGTAATTACTAAGTAATACGAAACTTCATGAGTGGACTAACATCAAAACGGCCATCATGGCGTTAATCGATATATTTCTAATATATTTATCAATGACGGATTGGCGTAGCGGCCGAGCGATCGGCTTCTGCGCCACGGGTTCCCCACACGGAACAAAATATATTTGTATGATCTACATGTAGTTGTTCCGGGTCTGGGTGATTGTGTACGTGAAAATTTGTGTTTTTAAACGTACCTACGATACAGGAGGACATCCTAGTGTGGGCGACGTTTTTTTTTTCAAATAAAAAATAATCACTATCGTGAGATAAAATTAAAAGGATAAAAGGTCCGTTTATGTAGACATAAACGGACCTTTAATCCTTTTAATTTTTTATAGGTAATCAGCTATTATACATATACATATACAGGGTATATTTATTAGCTGATATTGTAATGTATTATAATAATGTAGGTACATTATTATAATACAGTAATAACCTTGAAGGACTTGTTTTATTTTACTTTTTATTCATACAAAAATAAGAGTAATATTTAAATTGATCGCTCCAAACGTTATCTAAAATAAAGTAAACCAACAGTGCATTGCAAAATGCAGGGATTGGGGTACTTATTTACTAGAAAATACTATTTTAGAGTGTCAGGTATTACATCAAATGAGCGTAGTCTGTATTGGTCGTGGTGAATTTCACGGAACCCATGGCCATGACTATAGAGTGCGTGAAGGAAAGTGCAGTTTTTAGTACGTATGAGTCCGACATACCCTGCCACCTCCCCGGGTGGCGGAGGAACCATGAGGATTTTTACGTACTATATTATAAAATCGTTATAATAAATTATAGCCTATAAAGTTATTTAGCGAAGGAAAAATTGGACCGCGGGCAGGATTCGAACCTGCGTCTTCTGGTTAGGTACACCAGACGCTATGACCGCTAAGCCACCGTGAGTCCCACCCGCCATGACGAATTTTGCCTTCACATTCAGAATTTACGTCTTTATGGTGACAGTTAAAATCTTAGCATGGAAAATGCCAAAAAAATACAAAAAGATTATAGCCTATATATTATTCTGATGTATAAATATGAATACTGTAAAGTTTCATCAAAATCCGTTCAGTAGTTTTAGTTAGTGTGAAAGAATAACAAACATACATCCATCCAAACTAAACGGAACAGTTATTACTGCCATAACCAAATATTAGTAAATCATCCGAGGAGATTACCGTGGAACATCCCTACAGATACGTTCGTTAACCATTTACAGTTTGGAACTAGGTCAGTTAAATTACATTAACAGCAGCTAAAACACATGGACCAGAAATATCTAGTTTTAAAAAATGCTAAAAGTTTAAAATCAAATTATAAAAACAAAATTTCGCTTTGAATTTAGAATGTAAGTAATACATTTTTCATTGATGTTTTTTTTTATTTTTATTTAGTGCTATCTCGCTATACCGAATAAAAAAATTAAGTTAAGGAATTTTTAGCGATTAGCATTATCGTCTTCGTCCGCGTGGAAAAGTCACTTTTAATTAACGTTGTAATTTGGCTAATTTACTAAAAATCGTTATAAATTATAGCCTATATGTTATTCTGATGTATAAATAACGATACTGTAAAGTTTCATCAAAATCCGTTCAGTATTTTTAGCGTGAAAGAGTAACAAACAAATTTAATTCAAATTTATAATATTAGTAGGATTCATATTTTTTTAATTTATTTAAAAGAAAGACAGGCCCCGGCCGGAGAGACTTTACAAACATACAATTAACGAACACAAAGAGCACTCTAACTTGAAACAAATATAGCTGTTTGTTCCGTTAATTGTATGATTGTAAACTCCCCTGCGACACAAGTCTGAAGCCCTTCCTTCCCCAGAGCGAGACTTCTTTAAAAAAAAATATCACGTCATTTTTTGCATCAGATTTAAGCTAACATCAGCTCGAAACATGTCGATGTTCATATTGAATTTGAACTTTGTTTAATTAACCACAGACTCGATAATAGTACTACGGTTTAACTTCAAAGTTGGACCTTCCAGGATTAATGACCCTTGCACACCTGGAAATTAACCGACACAAGACTAAGACACGGGATTACGACTAGTGATGTGATGAATTTAGGTAGACCAGATTCTGGTATCGAAGTAATTAGTGCCTCAAAAATAAAATCTGAAAGATCTTACCGCAAAGATCTTTACACAGATACCATATAACAATTTTTTGTGGGGTTGCTGGCAGTTCGGTATACCTAATCTTCTATACATATATCTACATTATAATAATTAGTTTTCTGACTTATGATTCATCAATGCAGAGTGATTTACGCTGGGGCTACAAACTTTTGGCATTTCGGCAGTTGATGCTTTTTATGTTGTAAGTATCGCCTAAGGAAGGATTATCGGAATTTTCACCCCCAAAGGGGTTAAATGAACACACCCATGCAAACCAGGAGCGGGCTGCTAGTGATCTATATTTCCATTCATTTAAAATACTTGGTTGGTTGGTTACTATCAGCTACATACAACATCTCTAAATCTCGTATAGTAAACGAATCTCTTTTAAAGATGTCTAAAAAGTAAAAATAAATCAAACTTTCAGCAGTATGATTTAATATCATAAAGGAAATGAATTTTGTAAATTTGTGTTATAAAAATATTTCCTTTATCATAATACTTGAAGTGAGTTTACATAATATTTTGGTCCTAGATCTTCAAGAAAATTTATGTTCAAGTCTGGAAATGACTGAAAAACCTTCAGATGTAAAAGTTACCACTAAAGTTACTACAACTTTAACACTCTCTGACTGACGACACCCATTGTCTAGAACCATGACATTTGCACAGAAGTATCTTATTAACGTACCTCATCATATCAGCTACAGGAGGTCCACTGCTGAACAAAGGCCTCCCCCATAGACTTCCTCAAAGACCAGTTATAAGACGCCTGCATCCAACGACTTCCAGCGACCTTTACCAGGTCGTCCGTTCATCTTGTTGGAGGCCGTCACATGCTACGCTTTACAATACGCGCTACGCTACGCTACGAAGTACCTTATTAACATAGGCTAGGTACGGAGGCCAGCACATCAAGCTACCACAATCTGTCAAAGAATGTCACCAAAATCTGCCGAAATGATGTACCGAAGGTACACTTATTGAAAAAAATATCCTGTATTACGCTGGTTAAAACTGTAGTCATACTTTTTTTATATGCTCACTAGGGGTTGAGAAAAAGTAACTTTAAATTTGAAAAAACACACGTCATTTTAACACACTAGTATCAGTTCCATAGTGATTTCATAGTAAAAACTGTCAACTTGACAGCTGTCATGTACCTCGGGGTACAAATTTGGGCTGAGTTGTATGGACTTTTGATGACCTCCTTTGTTTGATTGATTTTCAACTTTAACGTATAAGGTTCATATTCAATTGGGAAAACTTGACAGTTTTGGATATCTTGATCTGCTGGCGTCTGTACGATAATAAGGTACTTCTGTGCAAATAATGTCCTTCAGGTCCTTCCTAAAGGTCCTTCACCGTTTAAGGGAGTGACAATATTACATTAATGATTTCGAAATGTGCTTTGACTTTGCAGTCCGTGGTTACTAGGGGGTGGCTGAATTGGGGATGGTCGTGGCGAATTTCATGGTACACATGGCCATGACTATAGGGCCAGTGAAGGCATGGTTTTTAGTCGGTATGAGACCGATACACCCTGTCCCCTCCCCTGGTGGCAGATGATCCATGAGAGTTTTACGTTCAAAAACTTCACTACATAGTATAAAACAAAGTCGCTTTTTCTGTCTCTATATCCCTATGTATGCTTAAATCTTTAAAACTACGCAACGGATTTTGATGCAGTTTTTTTTAATAGATAGAGTGATTGAAGAGGAAGTTTTATATGTATAAAACATGTATGTTATTCGTATATTGAACCCGTGCGAAGCGGGTGCGGGTCGCTAGTTATATATAAAAATGGCTCTTAGGCTTATTTTGGGAAATTTTCCTCAATATTGGCAAAAATCGCATCATTAAGAGCAGCATATTGGCTTGATTTACGAAATTCCTTCGCCCACGAGACATTATTAAAGCCTTAAACTATGTATAAGTTCAAGTTAAAGTTTCTGCTGAACAATGTATTACAGGTGGATTACTTGTAACTTACTGTGAAGTTCTGTTTCCACAGTGTAAGTTAAACTTAAGTGATTTATCACGACATATCCTTGCTCCGTGCTTCGTTTGTAATAAAATAAAGCTAGCGACACCGAGTATATCGGTGTTCCCCAAAGTTAGGCAGAGGGGTGATAATTTTCACCATACGGACGTAATAGGGAGCGAGCCTATTAACAGTAACCGGGTAAATATCCAAATTCCGAGCAGCTACTGAGAATTTCATAGAAAACCTCAACACTTTGCTCAACCTTAAGAATCAGTCCCAGGACTTCTAGCTTTGCGCTTGCAACAACTAACGATCTTTAGTGGTAGTCAGAAGCCCAAAAAGCCTGACAATCAGTCTATCCTCAGGGTATCGGTATTACCCAGAAATTGGGTTGCGGAGGTCTGCTGACAGTCGCCTCGTGTAAAATACTGACATTTAGCCGTACCTGGTTAGACTAGAAGCCGATCCCAACATGGTTGGGAAAAGGCTCGAAGGATAAGGACATGACTGCGTAAAGCCGAGGTCGCATCACTAGCTATCTACTGCTTGTTTTAGTAATGATTGCCTCGATATTGCAAATACAACTCGTATCAAGTGTACGATTTTCAAACAATATAGAGAAAAAAGCTTCATATATAAAATGTACCTATAAAACAACATCCAAAAATTATTTTTCTTTTCCTGACGATTCCGCGATTTGACGATCATTGAAATACCATCATTCAATTGGTTCAACTGGAAACTCGATTTTATTATAGAAATGTTTCCCTTATTTGTGTTTAGTAATTTCGGAGAGAATCATAAATTAATGTATGGGACATTTTACACAGCACCATCTAGTCCAAAGCAGACCTTGTACTAAGGATACTAGACAATGGATATAATACATATTATTCGTATTTTTGTAATAACATAAAAAGTAACCAGATAAACACAAACACTTATGTTCAACATAAAATAGTTGTGTCCTTTGAGAATGAAATGGAACCCACGACTTCGTTAGCAGAAGTGCGACAATCGAACCACTAGACCACACAATAGTATCAATATCATCCTTTTACATATATTATGTAATTCGATCAGTCTAATTAATAAGCCTACTATTGGTGTTCCAATTAAGCCGCTTAGGAAGGCGTCTTAGGATAATATTGCTTAATCAGAACATTAATCCTAATCATATATACATTTAGTAAGATTTTCATATTATCTTAATTCGAAACTAAGTATGATTTATGTACCGAGGGCGAATTAAAAAGGCTTTAACGAATGATGATTCTTAAATGATAGTCATGTGCAGCCTAGAACATTTCTACCATCCCAGAAAGCAACACGCATTTGCCCTACGCGCGACTTTAATTAAGGGCCAAAGCAAAGCTTGCCGCTTGATGAGGTATATCATGATGCGCCATACCCAGGTGGCATAAGACAAAATGAAGAATGTACCTTAATGTTAAACTAATACATCAGTAATTTGTTTTAAGCCAGTTGCCGTATAAAGGCTGGACTGAACTATAATCAATATCATCTCGAAATACAGACGTAATATTGTACAAGTTGTGGACAGCATTACCTACAGATTTCACAGGACTTGTCCCAGTTTTGTAGGCTTTCGGATTTTCGACCGGGTTTTACGATGTCGTCTGTATTTGGAGATCCAATATTATTTATGGCTTTATCTTTAGAAGCTGTTATTTGCCCGACTCGATTATTATACTCACTTACAGTTATGGAATTAAGCAAAATCAGCGAATTTTAACTTATTTGATCACAACAAATACATAGGTATTGAAGGAGATATATAACGATACCTCTCATCGTTTTGATTTCTGCACTGCAGAATTTAGGTGAGTATTTCAACAGTCGCGAATGACAATATTGCTATTTATTGCAATAGTGATTGCACTGTATTGGTTAAAATGCATCTCTTTTGAAATGCCGTCAAAACAAAAGCGTAAATCGCTTATCAAAAATAATACTACGAAAAGTGCTAACTGCTGCGTAAATCGTCGCTTTGGATCAACGATTTTACGATGCTAGCTTTACTTGCAGTTTGTTTACTCACCGCATTAGTCATGTCAGGTGACGCAGGGCCATCCTTCGATTTTTCATTACTCTCATTGATCTCATCCGTCTGAAACATGAACGAGAACAGATCGTAATACCACAGATGTGGCGTGTAAATATCTGCTTCAGTCTCTGCAATCGTTTTGCTGTGTTGTACTCTCTTGTACTCCCGCCTCACGCAAGCTCGCAGACTTTCAATCTTCCTCAATACATGCACCCGAGTCGCACTTGGATCGTACTCCTGAACCAGCTGTGTCAATTTCGTGACTGCTTCGTGCCGTTTGTGCTTCATTTTGTATGAAATGCAGTGTTTGTCCCAAAGGCATGGTAGGTTTTGGTAGAGGGTGATGAATTCCTTAACTAGTTTGCGCGGAAATACGACGGTTAGTGTGTCGGACATTTTTGTTGGCGGGCACGCGTTCGGCGAGCGGCGCGGCGCGCAGGTCACTGAGCGTGTTGGGTGGACTGGGGCGCGTCTATCGCTCACCCCGCTTACCCTGCGTCCCCCCGCTGTGGCCTGTGACTGACTGTACATTTTATACGCCAACAAGTTGTGTGCGCGGTCGATACTTCGAGTGTCGCCGTGCACGGACTCGGCCGGGTAACAAAAATAATACTTAGATGTTTCTAGTTTTTTAGTTAATTATAAAGATAAATAATAACTGCGTTATCAATCGATTTGCAAGAGTAACCTGCATTAACCGCGGTCAACCTGGGGATGTGTGACCATTTACACATCAAGTTTCCTAACGCTAAGCTTAAGCTTAAGCCGTCAATCCCGGATGTCATACTGACACCTATGACAGTCATTAAGTTGTCAGAAGTATAAAAAGCCTGGCAACAAGTCTATTCTCAGGATATCGCCAGAAATTGGAGTACGAAGGTCTGATAGCAGTCAAATCTATAAGTAATTTCTTTTTTTCAATCAGGAGTTGTGGAGATGAGGCGGAGGAATGTAAACTTTCAACTGTTTTTCGATAAACTTCAAACTATTTGTTTTAGCTTTTTTTTTACTTTTATTATTTGTCCACTTGGTGACTCCAATATTAAAAATGTCTACTTGGTAAATATTAAAAAATATTTGTAATAATAATCATTTCATAAATAAATTTTATACCGTCACACCTGTATTCCCCGAAGGGTTAGTCAGAGGTATACTCCCACAGTTCGCCGGTTTATTTAGGTCCCGTCTAATAGTGTTGACTCCAATTCCATTAACCGGCACAAATCCAAACTGTAACTGTAACTAATAACGCTTTGGTTGACCTGGGAATCAAACCCAGAATCTTAGCGTAGCAGTCACGCTTACGACCACTAGACTAACGTCCCAGTTTAAAAAATATAAATTTCATTATTGTATGTATGTATAAATATCTATGGCTAGTATTTAACTGCAAATCAAAAAATTTCGTTTTGTATAACAAAATAATTCCCAATCCTAAGCAAAAATACTTATTGCACAGCAAAAATACTTATTGCACAGCATAATAGTCACCTCAAAGTATTGTTATTATAACCTAACCTAACCGATATCTGTATTTTGCTGCTCAATCAGTAATTCTGTCGCTCAATCAGTATTTTTGATGCGCGGTTTATTTATATTCCAATATCTATCCTGTACACGTACGTGTTTGGGTCACAGAAATTCATAATTAAGTAAAATAGGTACCAGGCTATCAGAAAGTATTAAGCAGTAAACAAACCATCATAATAACCCAAATACACATAAAAAACAAGTTACCTCAATATTGCTTCCACTGTTCCATTATACGCTTCCCATTCATATATTCTATCTGAAATCCAAGGGAATATGATCCTTATATACCGCTATTATAAGAGAGGAGTCCCTTATTAAGCTGAGAATGTATTTTGAGGATAGGATTTTGCGGGGATTGCAGGAACTGCAGTTGTTATAATGTTCCAAACCTAATTTACTAAAAAACGAATATTCACGAAAAATTAAAAGAAGTTTATCTTAAATAGGTATAAAAAATATATTTACTTTTAATTAAGTCCTTGAAATGTTGATCTTTCTAATAAACACAAATTGTCATTGAAAGCCTAAAAGAATCAAATCAAATTAACCAATTTCGTAGAATTTGAGCGAATAAATCCCAGCTCTCATGAGCTCAACGAAGCGGTAAGTTCTATGAAAAACAGTTATCCGAAGAGATTAGATTTTAATTTAGTTCTGTCATTTTCCAATTCCAGTTGAAACCAGAATATTAGCTCTGAGCTATGGCCTGACTACACTATTGATAAATTACTGTTATAATGATTACTACATAGTATAAAACAAAGTCGCTTTCTCTGTTCCTATATCCTATATCCTCTATCCTATGTATGCTTAAATCTTTAAAACTACGCAACGGATTTTGATGCGGTTTTTTTAATAGATAGAGTGATTGAAGAGGAAGGTTTATATGTATAATACATGTATGTTACATACATACATTGACCCTTGCGAAGCGGGGGCGGGTCGCTAGTATATGATAAAACATTTACTTGTAAAAGTATCTTTAAAAGATATATTTGCAAAATAAATATCATTTATCATGAGCTTTTGCTGGGGTTTCACTCGCATCTGAAAGGACTTTTTGATACAAAAGGTAACCTATATCCTTCTCCAAAGTCTAATCTATCTGTGTACCAAATTTCATCAAAATCGGACTGTAGTTAGTTAGTGTAAAATACTGATTTTACACTACACTCCACAACCCAATTTCTGGGTAATATTTTTCAGGATAGACTGGTTGTCAGGCTTTTTGGGCTTCGGATTACCATTAGCGATTATCATAGCTGTTCGTATGACAATCGGGACGGATGGCTTTACATGCTCTCCGAGGCACGAAGGGGTTTCGATCCACAAACTGACCGCGACTAGCACAACTTAAACTTGCTCGGTTGATAAGCTTAGTTATTACTTAGATAGGAGCTCCTCTCTATTCTGTGAACACCATAAGCTCGAAAGTGCGATTGTCATATTCTCATAAACCGCCCTGAGCTCAGAGCGCGAAGTAGCCCTACCCCAAATCCGATATAATGGCCATAAAAAAAGATTTAACGAGAATTTCTTTTTGTGAAGAAATTGATAAAATACCGATCTGTATTGAACGTGTGGCCCGCCGCGATAAAAACCTCTTTGATGTCACAATTTACTGGGTGGATTATGTTTATTACGATTTATACTGTTGATGACATCTGTGGTCTAGTGGTCAGACGAGGTTGTAGATTCGATTCCCACAAGACACAAATATTTATGTGATGTATATAAGTGGTTATGATTCTCTGGATATTTCTTATGTACCGTAAATACAGAGTCCAGTACATCAAGCTACCACAATCTGTCAAATTTCATTGATAGATTTTCAACTTTAATACAACAGGATAAGGTTCATTTTCAATTGGGAAAATTTGATAGTTTTGGATAGCTTGACCTGCTGGCGTCTGTACATTATTTCTTTAAACATAGTTTATAAGGTTTACAAGTTTTTTTAAGGTTTTATTTCTGACATTTACACGAATATTAAACTACTTTTTACGGATTCTATCGCGTTATATTGATATTATTAATCCCGACGTTTCGGACCCTTTACAGCGTCCAGTCTACCCGTGACCATGGACGCTGTGCATTATTTCTCATTATTTATTTCAATAGTATATAATGAATATTGAAATAAAACTACTTTTTACGGATTTTATCGCGTTGTATTGATATTATTAATGTTTTGGACCCTTTACAAGGTCCATGGTCACGCGTAGAGTGGTCCATGTTCAGACGCCAGCAGGTCAAGCTATCCAAAACTATCAAATTTTCCCAATTGAATATGACCCTTATTGTTTTGTATTAAAGTAGAAAATCTATCAAAGAAATTTGACATATTTGGGTAGCTGGATGTCCTGGCCTCTGTACTTGGATGGGTTTAAGTAGATATTTTTCTTTATTTATTTTACTTCTTTATTTTAGTCTAGATAACTTTTCGGTATCGTTAGTCTAATGTTGGCTAACCACTCTTAACACGTCGAAGCTCCTTCGTGCCTCAAAGAATACGTTAAGACATTGGTATCAGTTCAATGAGTGCTATACCCGTTCCAACAGCATTGACATCTAAGCTGACACGTTGTTACAATTTCGTAAACAATTACAATCCCTCCAATCATTGTAATAATTTTATTATATCTATGATTCCTTTGCTTCAAACCAGTTCAATCTAGTCTTAATGTTGCCATTCAATTATAATGCTTATCAATTTAAGTTTAACATTATGTAATTACGACCAATGTAAGTGCTGTGCACACCTGTAACTGTCAAACTCACTCTATATTTTAATAATAATTGTTTAGTTTAACGTTAAGATACCATAAAAATGTATTAGTATTGAGCGAATGTCTAATGCCGGTCACTTTGTGAAAATTCTGATATTGAACCGC
Organism: Acronicta alni; assembly: GCA_964056405.1. Lineage (NCBI taxonomy): Eukaryota > Metazoa > Arthropoda > Insecta > Lepidoptera > Noctuidae > Acronicta > Acronicta alni. The sequence goes on along the minus strand of OZ043932.1, from coordinate 11,344,374 downwards.
AAGGAAAGTAATATTTTTGTTTGTAGTTTCATATCAGTTTTCAACTCCAAAAGATCCAAGAAAAAACAAAAATGTTCACTGTAAAAAACTATGGAATAATATCTTATATTTATTTGCTACACAAATAGCTTAGGTTTTGTTGGGTTTACTCTTTAATCTAACTTGGAAATCCCTCCGGAGCCTCTCTTGAGAATCCCTGGAAATTCTATTTATGCCATTTAGATCTACTTTGTAATAGAAAATTTTACAGCTTTCTGAAATATCATTACTTATTTTTATTTAATTTCTACTACCAGCTCTACCAAATGAACTAATAGGTACAGACGCCAGCAGGTCAAGCTATCCAAAACTGTCAAATTTTCCCAATAGAATATGCACCTCATCACTTTGTATTAAAGTTGAAAATCATTCAATTAAATTTGAAAGATTGTGGTAGCTTGATGTGCTGGCCTCTGTACATAACAAAATACGTTATTGAAACTGTTTGAGGAGATCACCAAATTACCAGAACACCGATTGCTACAATGTGGTTTTTTTGTTGAATATCAATGTCATTTTCCTGTCAATGTCAAAGTTAAAGGTTTTATTTCAAATATACGATTATTAAACTCGGATGACTAAAATAATTATTACCTTTGAAATGTCAAAGCTAGTTTCATGTTTCAAACTGAACAGTGGGTCTCATAGAGAAAAGCTGGCCAGAAACTCCATAGTTACTCCTTTAAATAGTTAATGTTTACAGTGTTTTTCTTCTGTTAATATGTACCTACTAGGAATTCAATTTCTAGGCGCACTTACATTAGAAAAGGCGGAGGATTAATCACAAAATAATTTTCTACAGGAATGATTGTAGGTACGTAAGAAGGAACTAGGCAAGTATTTAAAAAATCATAGTTTAGGTACTTATTTGTAAGAAAACACAAAAAAAGAACTTTTAAACTTCATTAAGAATTTATAAAGAAAATGTTTTACAGTTTCATGAAAATATTATACCAGCTCGATTGCTTTTAGTTAAAAGTTGCAAGTTAAATATTCAGTGAACAGTTTTTAAGCTTTTTTAATATCTAACATAGAAACGGTATTATCGTAAAAAATACGACTATATTTTCTATTAAGTTTTATTAAAGCTCGTCAGCGTTTTAATAAAAGTAGACATAACAAAAACCTAATTTACTTTTTAAAGGAACATTTTACCCAACAATTCAATAAACTATCATAACATTTTTTTTTAATTACACGTAAATAGAGCTTATAAACCAATCTTGCGAAGATTCAGATGGTCAGCAGGTCAAGCTATCCAAAACTGTCAAATTTTCCCAATTGAATATAAAACTTAATTGTTTTGTATTAAAGTTGAAAATCAAGCAAATAAATTTGACAGATTGTGGTAGTTTGATGTGCTGGCCTCTGTACGTCAAGATAATACTTTTTACTCCTTTTCCGTGCGCGCATTTGGCATACTTAAAGTTTTATAGAGAAGGAATGCAAAAAGTTAAAATGTATGTAGGTATGATATCTATTTCAAATAAATTAAGTTTATGACGTTCATGTTGTCAATGTCAAACACACATGTGAATTGTCAATTGATTTTTAAATCAGAGAAAAGAACCTCTATGACCTTCAAATTCAAAAAGACTGAATTTATACGTTAATACATATAATTATTACAAAATAGGTATTATGATTGCTGCATTTATATTACTACATTAGAGATCCTGGGTTCGATTCCAAGGTTGACCATTATTACTGCAATTTTCTTTGAGATTCTGAGTATCGGCACGGAGTTTGGATTTGTGTTCTTCACTGAACAATTAGGATTTCCTATAACAATACTTGTGAACTAATAATTAACACTACAGAATAATAATGAAAATGTACATCATTTATCTGTAGTGTATATACATTATATGTATGTACATTAACAAGCCGAGATTTCCTCTACAATTAACTATAGCCAACTATAGGTATACGAGTAGGTGTTCACAACGTTACACCGGACCCCACGGGCACAAACCACAACACTCGTACGAATACATATTCGTAAGCGTGTCGTGCTGGTATGTTTTGTCAGCATTCACCCCGTAATTGCCATTGCATACATACATAATGCATACAATCACGCCTTTTTCCGACAGGGGTAGGCAACAACTAGAGACCGTTTTCTAGCATACCTCTTTTATGAACACATCTTGTCAACAAAATAAAATCGCTCAAAAACGTTTTTTTCTTTTGCAATGTGTTTGTTTTTGATACCGAACCACTGCACGAAATTCTTAAAGTAAATTTTTGGATACCAAGCAACTGGACGAAATTCTTTGACTTATTTATTTAACACCTTGTATATCGTCAATATGGAAGCTCCTTTATTGTATACATAATCTAACAGCTACAGTGTGCCCGAACATTTCAACGGACGTCGCGGTTTCAAACCACAACACACGCGCGAATACATCATTCTGTATTGCTGATTGCGATTGTTGAGCCGTAACGTGCATGATCAAATTAGTGGCGAACTGTTTGTTGAAATAATATTAATGATCTCGCGTGAAGAGGTAACAGACAGACGGATACACTTTCGCCTTTATAATATGGCTAGTATTTAACTGCAAATCAAAAAATCTCGTTGGTTAATAAAATAATTCCCAATCCTAAGCAAAAATACTTATTGCACAGCAAAATAGTCACCTCAAAATATTGTTATACAACGTGTTACAAAATATCCCGTAAAAAAATATAATTAATTATCAAAGCCAAAAATTTTGTCAGCTGTCACGTCAGGGAACCAGATTATTTAACAGAAAGGGTGGGCCTTTGTAGTACCTATTTTACCTAATAATTGTCTACTTTGATAGTTTTTCTATTTTTCATTCATAAATTTTGTTGCTTTCCTTTTTTTGGAGTTTGTTATACAGCGTTACTACGGTTCTTAAATATTGTGAATGGACTCGTTATAAAGCCCCATTTAACGTCCTTTCGGCTTTACGGGTAGTTTTGACCCTGTATACATTATCTTGGTCTCAAAACATTCAGAATTGGTTGTGTAGTCACAGTTCTAACCTAACCTAACCGATATCTGTATTTTGCTGCTCAACTAATCTGGCATATGAACCCGCCCGCCATTTTGATTTTTTTTCGAAATCGTTGCGCACTATGAACGTGGTATGTATGGGTAGAGGACATATAAATGAACATGAAATGACAGTAACATGATACCTCAAGATGTCACGTAACTGAGACATTTGAAGGTAAAGATCGATAATGATTGTCGTTGTACTCATATTATGTCGGTGTTTACCTCCAAATATCTCGGTAACGTGACTATTTGGGGTACCATGTTACTGACATTTTTGGTTTGTGTCCTCTACCCATACATATCACCTTGATCGTGCGCCGCAATTTCGAAAAAAAATCAATATAGCGGGCGGGTCGATATGCCAGCTTCCATACAATCAGGGCTTACATACAACCATACAATTACGCTGAATCAGTATTTTAGATGAGCGGTTTATTATGTTATTCCTTAAAATTAGTATGGATAATTATTAATCAGGTGACCCGGATTTAACTGGACCTTTGAGAGTTGTGAAGGATGTAAATCCGTACTTACCACATTACAGTCCTTACCAAAACACTTAAACAAAATTCCTATTCATCCGAGAGCCGTAAAAGGCCGTAAAGTCTCCGTTTTTATGTCCACAAATAAAAATTGGTACTGACGTGTCTTAAAACAGGTGTGATGTCGCTGAATCTGTTGAATCTTTTATTGGATCATTGTAAGCAGTTTACTGCTGTTTGATCCAAGATTCGCAAACACGGCTGCTGAGTGTGTGGTTCTGTGAGAAAACTGTTATTGGGTTTTCCATTAAGAATTCTTAGCCGCAACTCTGAATTGGATTTGTGCCCGATTAACCCTGAACTGCGAGTATACACTACACCTCAGCCTAACCTTTTAGAGAATAGAATTTGGAGAAGAATAAATAAATATTCTTGGACAATTTTACACAGCACTGCGATCTAGTGGTTTGTGTATCACACTGCTGATCACGAGATCGTGGGTTTGATTCCCACAGGACACAAATATTTATGTGATAAACATACATTAGTGTCTGTGTTTGTCAGGGTGTTTCTTATGTATTATAACAAAAAAGTGTATTCTAAGTATTATATCCATTGTCTAGTACAAGCTCTGGTTAGTTTGGGACTAGATGGTGTTGCGTTTGTATCTAAAAAAAAAAAATTAAGTACAAAGTGTTTTTTACGTATTAAATCTTCAAAAATAATTTTATTTTAAATGTCATTATGTTTCAATGTCAACAAACTTTGAATACAGCTCAAAGTATCAAGTATCAAGATAAACATGTATCTCATCAAATCTTTATTAAAATCACGAATCAAAACTGTTAAAACAATTAATAGATCTATCTTAAACTTAATCTTTCAAATTGGAACTTAAGTCTACAGAAAGTAAATCAAAAGTTTGAGGGCCGTAGAGCCTCTCGAAAAACTTTGAGCACCTACTAATTAACCTTACAGGCATATCCTTAAATTAATAATTGGAAGTATTAATTAAACGTTGGTTCTCGTCATATTTAAACAGGGGAGACAGTATTTAATTATTGGGGAATGTTAATATTCTTTGCGAGGTACTTGAACAAATTAAAAAAATGTACGAAGAATACCTTCCCGGTATGTGATACGGAATAAATCAAAGCTTTATTTTCATTAGACCATTATGAAATGTAGTTTTTGACATTTAAAAATTTTAAAAGTACATATTGTGTTTAAAATGTCAAAATCTACTTAGTTTCACGACTTCAAAAAGTAGTGCTTAAAGAGAAGAACTCCATAGAAGTATCTATGGAGTTCCTTACCGGTTCTTCCTTTAAAAGAATATCATTATAGTTACATAGTATTATTATAAGTTTAGAATTAACCGATTAACTTCAAAATAAGAAGGTAATTAGACTTTCTTAAGACTGGATTGTGTTGTGTCATCATTATCAACCCATATACTGTCCCACTGCTGGGCACGGGTCTCCTCTCACAGAATAAGAGGGATTAAGCTATAGTCCACCACGCTGGCTTAGTACGGGTTGGCAGACTTCACACGCCGTTGAGAAAATCTCTAAGGCATGCAGGTTTCCTCACGATGTTTTCCTTCAACGTTTAAGCGAGTGATAATTAATTATTAATACGCACATAATTTCGAAAAGTCAGAGGTACGTACCTTGGATAATTTGGAGTAATTTCACTCAAATTGGAGCTGCCTGACTGGGGAAGTACCTCCGCCTTGTAGAAAATCGAAGTAAAGTAACACTGCTTTGAGCTGTGTTGTGTTTCTTACGGTGAGCAAGGTTGCCAGTGCTCGGCGAAGAAACGTTGTGTTGGCAATGGGGGGACTTTGACCCTTATACTCCCAACCCAACTGTTCCTCTTTAAATACAGCGCAAGTGTCTATAGACTACGGTAGCCGCTTACCATCAGGAGGGCCGTATGCTTGTTTGCCACCTTAGTAGTATAAAAAATAAAAAAACGTTATCATTAAATACGCTTAACATTTTTAAAGCACTGTGTCATTGTTGCAGACACTCATTCATCAACTCCTGTGGTTTGCCTGGTGATAGAAGGCGGCACCAACACCGTGCGCGCCGTGCTGGAATACGTCACTGACACGCCCCCTGTGCCGGTGGTCGTGTGCGATGGCAGCGGCCGAGCGGCTGACCTCATCGCTTTCGTCCATAAGTATGTAGACTAGAATAATGAATCATTGACGACGGCTGTGGTCTAGAGGTTTGCGTTTCGGACTGCTAATCGCGAGGTCGTGGATTCGACTCCCACAGGACACAAATATTTATGTGATGAACATAAGTGTTTGTGTTTGTCTGGGTCTTTCTTATGTATTATAAATAAATAAATATTCTTGGACAATTTTACACAGCACCATCTAGTCCCAAACTAAGCAGAGCTTGTATTATGCAATGGCTATAAATACTTATATACTTTTTTTTCTTGTAAATACATACTTACAATACATAAGAAACCCCCAGACAAACACAAACACTTATGTTAATTTAAAAAAAAAATTGTGTTCTGTGGGAATCGAACCCACGGCCTTGTGATCAGCAGTCCGACACCCGAACCACCAGATCACAGACGTCGTAATTATAAGTACCTATATTTACAAAAAAAGTATATAAGTATTATATCCATTGTCTAGTTCTCATAGTACCAAGCTCTGCTTACTTTGGGACTAGATGGTGCTGTGTAAAATGTCCCAAGTATTGTATTTTAGTTCATGATTACAAACATAGATGTCATAGTTGAGCAACTATTCTCTATTTAGTTCCCCGCAATAACACAAACAATACATGAGTTTGAATCGGAGAATTTTGGGTCCACTGCTAAAGTGAAGGTACATATCCACATATTTGTCACATTCACGATTCCAGTGGAACTTGTGTTGGGTACACATCACTTGTAACTGACATATTAACGAAACCGCACTACAGAACTCAAATACTCTCGCATGAATAAGTATCCAACTTGTTCAAATGAGTTATTTTGTCGAAGACCTTCCGACAAACAGTACGGGGAAACTATCATAATATACTGTGGAAATCTATACTAATATTATAAATGGGAAAATGTGTCTGTCTTTCTGTTACCTCTTCATGCTTAAACCGCTGGACCTATTTTGATGATATTTGGTTCAGAGATAGCTTATACCTTGGAGAACGATATATGCTACCTTTGTCTCAATAAGTCTGCAGATGCGGATGAAACCGCAATAGCTAGTCTCGATATAAATTTTAGTGAAAGAAAAAAATTATCTCAATCTGGATTCGAACCTGCGTCGTCCAATATTTATATCTTATAAAAATGTTTAGCATGTGTTAATGCGAAATATAATAAATACTTGGGTTGGCAGTACAAGGGTCAAAGTCCCCGCCACTGCCAACACGTTTCCTCGCGGAGCACTGGCAACCTTGCTCACCGTTAGGAACACAGTACAGCTCAGAGCAGTGTTATTTCACTTCGATTTTCTAGGCGGAGGTACTTCCCCAGTCGGCAGCTCCAATTTGAGTGGACGTACTCCCACTATACTACCTCTCTTACTTAATTGTATAAAACTAGACCCGCGCCATTACTGGGCTTAATTATTTTCAATATAAATACTAATTCCCTATATTTTCAGGTATGCATCAGAGACAGGCGAGCAAACGGTCCTGGAATCCATGCGGGACTATCTGATCAGCACCATCCAGAAGACCTTCGAGGTGGGCCTGCAGCAAGCAGAGCTACTGTACGGCGAGCTGCTACAGTGTACGAGGAAGAAAAACCTGGTGAGTACCTGAAATATATGTTAATTAAATTGTTTAAATATATAACCAGGTAGAACCTCGATTTATATGAATACTAGCTTTTACCCGCGACTTCGTACGCCTAGACTTAGTAACACAATTGTTGTCGGATTGTATTCATGGGCTAAAAAGTACTCTATGTTAAGGAAATTCCCGCTTTGTTCCGAGAAAAAAAGTATTCAATATGCCAGCGCCAATCACAAACTATTAGTGTACCAACATTTCATTGAAATCCCGTAAGTAGATCTCCTACATAAATTTTCTGGGAATTCCCACATAATTTTGGGGTAAAATATATCCTATTTGTTATTCCCGGTCACATACTATGTGCGTATGAAATTTCATTAAAATCCCGTAAGTAGTTCTCCTGTATCCGTTTTTAATAGCATGTAATAAATAAATAAATGCAATGTAATAAAAAGTAGCCTATACTTTATTCCCGGTCACATACTATTAGGGTACCAAATTTCATGCAAATCGGTTCAGTCGTTTTTGCGTGATTGAGTAACAAATAAACAAACATCCAAACATTCACATTTTTTATATTAGTATGATAATAGTCGACCATAAAATTGTTTTACCACCCTTAGAGTGAATGTCGTTTACATATAACAAAGCAACAAGGTCTATTTTTGCTTACACCATCAAGTGTGAGTGATCTAAAAGTCTTAGTGAAATTTAATATGGTCGACTATTTATACATCCGATAGATGGATATATTGATATAATGATATCTTCACGGTTGTATGTTTTACAAACTATATATGATACGATGTAAACTAAGATTTATAATTTATTATTAGCCTGTTGCACTCTAAAGTAATGTAGCCTACTTATGACAGAAACAATTTTTAGAATTGAATCATAAGTTACAAACATTACCTACTCTAAGGACCACAATATAAGTTAAGGTCCTTTGAACCGGATCATATGTAGGAATCCTACTGGGACGAAGATATCACACAGTCGAATCTTAAACCTCCTTTTATTAGCTAGGTTAATACCTAATATGCAAAAACTACAATCTCATATACAATACATTAGAATTATTATTTAAATTAAGCTGATAATCTTTAGTCTGAGACCTTTGATACAGAAATAAATAGAGTGCCTAATCTTTATTACTGAGATAAAACAAAGAAAACTTATTTACTAAAGATGTTTTCATTTTCATCCCACTGTGCGCTTCACTGACTATATTTAAATATTGAACTAAAGAAAAAGAGAAAGAGCGAAAATCGCTACGTGAAAACTTTCAGTAAATTGAAACTTGTGATTTTGTTGAATCTAGGGATTTGGTCTAATGACGACGTATCTTTTTTCTTATCGTTTACTTGTCAAAGATAGTCTGACAGATTCAGTAAAGTACTAGTAATATTGGATGTTTCTGACAATCGTCGACAGCAGCTTGAAGTTTGGATTTGTTCCCGGTTAATAGTAATTGTCCCCAGTATGAGACTACTACAAATATGTACGACGTATAAGATTGCTTCAAAGCGTTTATATACTATAAATGCTTAGCAGCAACCTGTATATTCATACGTGAAAACCTGAGAGTAATATCGGTGGTCCTTTTTACCTCCAAAAATTGCTCATATCGCTTACCGGATTTATTACAAACATCTTCGTGCATAAACGTGTCGCTTATACCTTTTAGCTTTGAAAAAGTCGTGAATCTCCTCATTCTAATACGGAGATGCTACAATATAATATGATTACGTATATTTCTCCTCCAGGCTCTAGATGCTTGTTCGTTTTCGTTGTCAAAAGTCAAGAGGGAATTATAAAAATGGAAATGGACTTGGTCGGAATGGAATTGGAAGTAGACATGGTTTATTTAATTTTACGTTTTGTTTTACGTTACCCCACACTATCGATTCTCCTGTATCGTAGGCGCGTTTACAAATACATATAAATTTTCACGTACACAAACAACCAGTAGGTACTGGAACAACTACCTGTAAAGTATACTGTACATAACACAGAAGCCGATAGCTCAGTCAAACGTATTGTCAATAAATGCAATCTACTGGTGTTCGGAAATGCTTCGATTGGGTTCACAAAGTAGTTCATCATCAACCCATATACTGTCCACTGCTGAGCACAAGACTCCTCTCAAATTGAGAGGGATTAAGGTGTAGTCCACCGTGCTGGCCTAATGCGGGCAGACTTCACACGGAGAAGACTTCCATCGAAGAAAATTTCAGGCATGCACGTTTTCTCACGATATATTTCACCATTTAAGCGACTCGGCGGCAAAGCGTTTCACTGTTAATCAACCGCAGATTAGCAACTAATCAGTGCAGTGCATCATGAAGCAACCAACTGTAGCTGAGCTAACTAAACAAATTGACGAATTAGCCGCTGACTGAATGAGTTTGCGAAAGTCCTGGCTCCGATTTCCAGGTCAATCAAAGTGCTATTGGGTTTTTCAATGAAAGTCTTAATCGCACCTGGGAGTTTGGATTTGGGCGGGCCCAAAAAAATTAATCGGGATTAATGGCAATATGCTAGTGCCCTAATGTGTACATCGAACCTAAACATACCGGCGAGCTGTGGGTGTACATTGGTACACCCTTAACCCTTCGGGGAATACAGGCGTGATAGTATATCATGTTTCAAAGTAAGTAAACGTATCCAGAATTCTGTATTATTAGCTCCACAAATAAACATCAGATCTGACAATAAAATCAATTTACTGTGAGGTCCTCGGTCAAGAATAGGGAGCCCGGACGGGGTTCGTCTCCGCATGTTGGTATTACTTTCTAATCATGAGATTGAAAAACGTGGATAGTTGATATAGGGTCATCCATTTTTGGTGTTGGGGAATCGTGGTGAGTGTTTTCAACAATGAGAAAATTGCATTGGGCGGCATAATATGTAAATTTTTGGTGAATCACATTTATACTTATGTTACTAATAACAAGAATAAAATAGTCAAATTTATTTATGCAGTTTATCTGTAAAGGTTTTATACTCATGTAGATGGTACCCCCCCAAAAGTATTGAATGAAGGTAAATAAATGAATCACGATGAACAAAGTTAAGTACCGGAAACTTGGGAAAGTATACCCAACTAATGAGGTCTTTCCTTTGATGTAAGTTGTTGAGAAGACTATTCCTTGAACTGAACCTGACTCAACGAATAAACTTTTGTGAGCTTTAAATATTCTGAAACTATACGTTTTGGTGGAAGTCGCCCAACTTTATTTGGAAAAAGTTTATTTTTTCAGGGAAACGTCATTTAAATTGCAGAGATAGATTTTAACTATTGTTTGTATATAACACGACTATAATTATGTATATATGAAGCTTTATAAACTTTTTTGTTATTGAGATAAGACGAAAAACAATCAATTTGACGACACGTTTGGAGCAGCGGTTGAGCAATCGGCATCTGCGACACGGGTTGTGGGTTCGATCCCCGCACGAAACAAATATTTGTATGACCTACAGTTGTTCCGGGTCTGGGTGCTTGTGTATGTGATAATTTGTGTTTGTAAACGCACCCACGATACAGGAGAAAATCCTAGTGTGGGGAACGTTTTATAAAAACAAAATAAACATACGGGTCGCCTGATGGTAAGCTGCAACCGCAGCCTAAAGACACCAGCGACACCAGTGGTATCACGCGTTGTCATCTTAAGATCTGTTGTTGAGTCACATATGCAATAATTTCACATGCTATAATGCCTTTTAAATAGGAACACAATAATGTTAGTACGTTATTGCTTTGCGGTTGAATATTTTCAGAATGAGCCGCTACCACCGCAGTTGAAATCTGCAGCAAGAGCGCACTGTTCTACTCTCTCTGCAATAACCGTCTACAATAACAGTACAGCTTATACTGAGAATGACGAAAGAAAGTAAGAAAATATATCTGTTTGTAAAGGACACCTGAATATATAATAGTAACGATTAACGAAGATACTAATAACTACCTACTTATTAACTTAATTGTGACAAGCGAACCTTACATATCCGTCCAATCTTAGCATAATTCCGAATTGCCAGTTACTGCAAATGTAAACCTTGATTTCTAACTGAGGTTTAGATCAATAATTTTACTGTAAATAAGTTCTGTATATAAATGATTAAGTTTTCCGTCAATAAAAAAAAAGAATTAACCCCAAATATTACTATTATTAGTATTTTTGTCAGCCCTTTATAAAAACGTCAAATAGGGCAAAAGGTAGTAGGAAAAACATATAGCCCGTTTTTTCTTTTTTCGTCACGGCTTACGTTATTGTATACTCATCAACGACCCTTATAATGTCTCACTGCTGGGCACGTGTCTCCTCTCAGATTGAGAGGAATTAGGCCATAGTCTACCACGCTGGCCTAGTGCGGGTTGGCAGACTTCACACACTGACGAGAAAAATCTGTAAGGTATGCAGGTTCCCTCACGATGTTTTCCGTCACCGTTTTAAGCTAGTGATAATTAATTATTAATACGTACATGAATTTGAAAAGTCAGAGGTGCGTGCCTTGGATTCGAATTCTAGACCTCTGACTTGGCAGTCCATTGGTCATATCACTAGGCTATCACTATTTACACTTTATAAAATAAACTCCAATATTGTATCCGAAAAGAAAAAAATAACTGCAATAAAAATGGCGTTACTTAAAGCTGTCGCGAGGAACTACAACGTCAGTTATTATAAATGTAATGGAATATTTCCACCTAGCTCCTTCGTAAGAAACCTTTTTTAAGACTTGACGTTTCAATTTCTTCTGGCCCAGATCTTGTTAAGCCTTTTTACTTATATTCCTCTTGAAATATATATATTTTTCATGGAATTTCTTCTTCCAAGGAAAAACTACATTAAACTGCATATAGGTAGGTAATGTGAGATAAATTGCACCTATTGGCCTACCTATGGCTTCATAAGCTTAGTGGCTCAGTGATTAGCTTGTGTGGTTAGGAATCGAGTGGTGTTCCATTCTCGTTTCAAATAATTCGAATAAATAGTATATAAGTAAGATGTGTACCCATGGCGCATCTGATATGATGTGAAACGAAGGTACGAAAAAGTGCGGCAACGTTTTAACAGCGTAAACCCAGACCACAAAACTAAAATTACTACTTTTGTTGAATCACGCACAACTGCCTCTTTAGGTTAGTTGTCATCAGCGTGACTTCGACGCTTAAGGCCCTGGGTTCGACTCCTAGGGCAAGACGTGTTATTGGGATTTTCTATCAAATTTCTATCAAAAAGTTTAGATTTGTGCAATAGATAACATGGAATCTAAACACCGGTACTGTAGCTGTGTACATTCATACCCCTCTGCCCAACCCTTCGGGAAATACAGGCATGATGACATGTATGTATTCTGAATATTGTTTTACAATGTTGTTACAAATATTTTATTGTCCAGAATATTCTGCCATTTCCAGCGTACAGTCGCCATCAGATATATCGTAGCAGACAAGGTGACCAAATACTTCTGAACGTTTTAAAATATCAATAAGTTCTATACACTATAAGTGACCATTAATATCTGAACATTCATTACTTCATTAATATCTGAGCAAATGTTTGTCAATAATTTCTATCCATATAACTAATCAAAAATATCTGAACACGTCTTATAACGTCAAGTGCATACAATGTGTACAATTCTTCACGCAGGTCTTAAATATCTGAGTTAGGTAGTTTAGTTACACAAAATACTAATGTTTTAGTTATGATGTACTTATGTACTTATGTACTTATGTACTTATGTACTTATGTACTTATGTACTTATGTACTTATGTACTTATGTACTTATGTACTTATGTACTTATGTACTTATGTACTTATGTACTTATGTACTTATGTACTTATGTACTTATGTACTTATGTACTTATGTACTTATGTACTTATGTACTTATGTACTTATGTACTTATGTACTTATGTACTTATGTACTTATGTACTTATGTACTTATGTACTTATGTACTTATGTACTTATGTACTTATGTACTTATGTACTTATGTACTTATGTACTTATGTACTTATGTACTTATATACTTATGTACTTATGTACTTATGTACTTATGTACTTATGTACTTATGTACTTATGTACTTATGTACTTATGTACTTATGTACTTATGTACTTATGTACTTATCAATCATCTGACGATAAAATCTTTCAAAATCGACTTAGTTTTTTGTTCACCACTTAAGTAACCAGCCAGAACGTGAACAATAAAAAAATATTGTTCCAAACTCTTACAGTACTCATGTACTTATGAATTTTAATGTATGAATTTTGCTTTTAGTTTAAGTTTTTATTTTAACAATGTAGTACATTGTTAAAATAAAAACTTTTGCTCTTCGAACAACATCACAGAATGTTAATCATATTCTGTATGAAGAAATTAGTTTTTAAAATAGTATTTCTTTATAAAAGATAGTATGGTGTACAATGGAACGGTTCAATTGATGGGCGTATCTCGTTAGCACATTTAATGGGCGACCCGAGGCGACGCCAGACGCGGAGTTCCACAAGGAGACATTCTTGGACCCATTTTTTTTTTGTTTTCGGTCCTGTAAAATTTCTTTGAGTTAGTTTTCTACATTTCTAGAGCAGGACTTTATTTGCATTAAACTATTATTTTTTTGAAAGTATATTAAGGCTTGTGTAAACGCGTATACTGATCGTTTTTTTTATTACGCCAAAATGTAAGTTGAATTCAGGTTTCTTAGGTCTTTCTGGTCTGTTATCTATGATTTATATTTCAATCTGAAATTGATACTTGAATTGTTGGGATAACTATTCATATAAAAAACCACTAAGCACAAATAATAATAATGTTTATTAATCAAAGGTAACATTTGCAGTACACATTAGTATTGAGCCACAAACTAAGCATTGCTTGTATCTTGTGGCTCTAGAAAATTACTATTAACCTTTAAAAGCCATTTCTTTTTTGTTAGTAAGGCTGGTTTTTTACTTACTTTCATTAACTATTATTATTTATAAGCATATTTTAAATTAAAAAGCCATTATAAAGAGCAATTTGTGTAGTAAAACCACCATTGTAGTGGCGTCAGAATTCAATTTATCTTAATTTGTTGTTATTTGTCTTAATTATTTGTCTCAGGTTATTTTAATTAGAGCTCTTTTCATAATATAATTTGATAATGATGTTGGTTTTATTAAAACGGTCGAGCTTAAGTGTTGCACCATTTAGGTCGTTAAAGCCGCTGGTTAAAATACTTCCAAAGACTATAAAAAGTATAATGGTAAAACTGTTACTAGCTCTTAGTTGTTGCCACATAAATTTTGAAGTGGATAATTTAACAGGATCTTATTAATTAGTGAAAAAGCCCTAAAATTGTACACATCATAACTTTATTGTAATAACAATTTCAGGCACTAATATAAGGAAGAAATCTCTTAATGCGATAAGGTCGCGCATTGTACGTTTGTTGTAAGATGCAGGTATGTACCTATATTTCTTTTTATTTGTATTTCTGGTGAACAATAAAGAAGAAAATAATTAATAATTGATAATTTAAAGGACTCAGAGGGTTTAAAATAGCTACTTTTGATGGAAATGTATGGCACGTAGTGAAGTTGTGAGTGAATGACATTGTAATTCATCAAAGGTCCATTTTAGAAGAGCTAACTGTCAAGAGCAAGGGTATAAATTCCGAAAGTATCCATTTACAACTACTAACTAGATGATAAGTGAGTTGAGTGTTAGTACATATTTTTATTATTCGACCACGTGCAAACGGTGCACACATAAACTGCAAGTTAAGTGAAACAAAGTTTACACTGTGTTTAAACACGTTCCAGCAGTAAATACTAATTCGTTTACCTGCAACTGCTAAGCTAGCTTCTGGCTGCGGCTATGCCCGTGAAACATAGCGATGTGGTTATTAGTATTAATGCTTTGCTGGAGCCACGAGTAAACTCTTACTATTGAGGATAGCCGTCCAATAAATTCGAGTATAAAGCTCGATCTATGCTGGACTTACAATAATCACCTTATTTATACAGACGAGACATATTTTACTGTTGCTTTGCTTGGTGATAATGAACAAACAAACAAGTTGTTCTCAAATAATATTATACGCGTACAAAAATGATTTCACTCTGTTGTTTACGATCTCATGTTGTGAGTTACTAACTTTAGTATTTAACAAAGCTGCCCCAGAGAAGATAAATGGCTTGAGAGTCTTTCTCTAGTCAACAATATAATATACTTATTTAATAACAATTTTTTTGATGTAACTTATATCAGTGGTGATCTAAAAGTGTTGCTGCTGAAAAGCTGAAAAATGTGAGCTGAGTGTGCAAATAATTGTTAATTAACTAATGACAATCAACAAAACCGTAAGTCTATATAGTCACAACAAACATGAACAACACTGTTCGGGGTTAGTCGCTAAGTATTACGCCGATTAATCGATCTCGAAAGGCTCGGAGTACGATATTAAAATAAATACAAAAAAATGCGAATATTAGATATTGAAATAAAACAACTTTATACGGATTTTATCACGTTATATAGATACAGATAGACCCGCAGACAGGTAGTCAGTCTACCTCTGACCATGGACGCTGTAAAGGGTCCAAAACGTCGGGATTAATAATATCAATATAACACAATTAAATCCGTAAAAAGTAGTTTTATTTCCAAATCATAGGTAGCTACTGTTTTGCTATGGGCACGAAAGATTTTACAAACAGTTTCTGAAATAGAGATAAAATTTTCTTTCATTTTTCTGTGCTCGATGCCAAAAACCTTTGGAAAACGGCATCAAACGAAGTGTCTCATTCAAGCCTTGATATTTACATTGAGCGGCGCTGTTTACTAAATTAATTCACGTCTAGACGCCTACGATGGCAGTGAATTGCACACAATTGAACAATAAGTGTCTACAGATGATACTTTGAATGTTGAAGCTTATTGGATCAAAGATCGGGATGAATATTGAAGATTTCAATTTAGAATTTCAATTCAATTGTTGGAGACTACTTACTCCAATTTCTGTTTATGAATTTTATATGAGATTTAGTATAAATAATATAAATATGAAAATAATACTGTTCCTAAGTAAGCGGATCAATTGAGAACGGCTGGACCAATTCAGCTAGTTTTTAATATGACCCAATAATATTTTTAGAGAAAGAATAAATGGGAAAGTTGCATGGACAGTTATAAAATTCATAAGTTTCTGTAAGTGCTTTTTCCTATGGGATTTTTGTATGATTTATTGAAATTTGGACAGATCGTCTGCCGGGGTCAGCTAGTATTCAAATGAAATAGTGTCAGTGATCAGTATAGATTAAAATTAATATATTAAGCTTAATTTTTATCTGCTAGACCGCTCCACGGTTCACGCTCGCTCAACGGTTGCCTTGTTTAGATTGACAAGTTTTGAATACTTTTCACCTCCATTGTCTGAACCAGTTTCTACCCTCGTCTTCCTTTGCATGAATATGCTCACAATAAAATATAGCTTATAACACTCAGGCATAGTGTAGTTATCTATCGGTAACAGAATTTTGAGAATCAGTAATTCATAGATTACGTTCTAAAAAACGAATTATTTATCTGTGGACTTAGTGCCATACGGCATTCTTTAAAATTACAACTTTACCTCTGTTATACATGTATAGATTTTATTGCTATATCACGAGACGTTTTTTTTTTAAACCACTACGGTGGCAAACAAGCATATGGCCCACCTCTTGGTAAGCGGTTACCGTAGCCTATAGATGCTTGTAACACCGGGGGTATCACTTACGCGTGGCCGACCCTATAACGAAAAAAAAGTTGGGTTGGCAGCATAAGGGTCAAAGTCCCCCCACTTCCAACACAACGTTTCCTCGTGGAGCACTGGCAATCTTGCTCACCGTAAGGCACACAACACAGCTGGAAGCAATGTTATTTCACTTCGTTTTTCTGCAAGGCGTAGGTACTTTCCCAGACGGACAGCTCCAATTTGAGTAGAATTACTCCCACTATGCCCTACCTCTAAATATAATTATATATTATGATCGAAGACTCCTTTTACTGTCAAAAAGATAAACAGTCGCGCAGCTAATGAAAGATGTAGCTTTTAAAATAATATTAGAGTTCCAATTAAGAGCAAAATTGCATAAAAATCGAAACAGGTAAAAGCAATTTTAAACAACGCGTGCAAAAGAAAAAAATATACGTCATGTGCTAACGTAGACGAGTATCCATTAGTAACCTGTCACTGGCATGTTTTATCAATACAAAGTGAATTGGATTAATGAAAACACCAGTGATTGACAATCAATTAAGACCCGCACGTGATTGGGTGTCCCGCGTTCATGTTTCTATTACATTCGTGGATCCATCGACCGAAGATAACCTGTATTTCTATCGTCCTGTGACACAATTTTGTGATCTTATCTCTCTTATACTATGTCTTGGATTATAGGAAAACTACACTGGCCTGCAAAACTAAGTACTACACTTAAATTGCTTTTTTTTATAAACTGTATGAAGTTATAAATTTAAAATAAAAAAAAAAAAACAAATTATAGCAAAGTTTATCAGCTTTCTTTTTAAACTATAGTAAAAACATTAGCAAGATTTCTAACTTAAAAAAATATAAATCAATAAAAATAGTTTTTAGCTTAGTGTCAAAAAACTGAATTATGATTTAAGTATGTTTTACATGTTATTTATTGTTATTTAGAAAAGGAAAAATTGGACCGCGGGCAGGATTCGAACCTGCGTCTTCTGGTTAGGTACACCAGACGCTATGACCACTAAGCCACCGCGACTCCTACCCGTCATGTCGAATTTTTTCCTTCCCATACTGAATTTACGTCTTTATGGTTCAGGTTCGAATCCTGCCCGCGGTCCAATTTTTCCTTTTCTAAATAACTTTAAAATCTTAGCATGGAAAATGCCAAAAATATACAAAAAGATATGTTATTTATTTTTTAATAATTGGTATTGCCTGTACAGCTTCGAGCCGGTCTGGCATACTGAACACGAGATTTCGGAACCGATGTTGGGGTATATTCTCTTTATGGATTATGGATTTGTGGATAATGATAATGATGATAATGATAATGATATTTATTTCTGTAAATAGATCTTTTAAAGACACTTTTACAAGTCAATATATTACATTTTTTTTTAAGCTAGATGGCTCCGGCATTTCCTAGCTGACGACCTCTGAGAAGAAACGCCGAAACAAACTCAGAGAATCATAGTCTCTTTTAAAGTCCAGACAATGTATAGTAACAAAATATGTGTCTTACAATGTAGGGCAAAGTCTGAAATGGCCTTTTGAAGAAAGAGCCATAGCGGCTTTGAGTAGACCAGTCCCAACTGACGGCACGTATGCATCAGTCATTGATATGACATTGATATGGATGGATGGATGGATGGACAGATGTTTATTTTGTTTGATGTTTATCAAGTACCAATATTATGTTGATAAATAATAAATAAAGGTAACGGATAATATCTATTATTATTGAAAATCCTCCCTGAATACATAAAAGGCGGACGCCATTACTGTTGGAGCAGTAATTAAGCCATAAGAAATGGATCACGTTCTCAACATACTTTTTCATTCGTTGTGTATAACATAGAAAAAAATACGAGAATCAAAAGTGTTACGGAGACGCAATTTACTTTCGAATATGAGATTTCCTCGGGGATACGGGTAATTGTAAGCCCGGGGCATCTCTCCGGTGGGTGGCATGGTTGCAATTACATTAAACAGTAATCATGTATGAAGCCTAATTCTGATAACATTCACTAAACACAACTTATGTAGGTACACTTATTACGTTTACTTTTGTTTTTATCTTTAAAAATTTAAAACTTTTCATTAAGTTAGATCTCTCAAATAAGGTAACATCGTACGGCATTTTATTTGTTTTTTTTAAATTAAAACGTTACCCCCACACTAAAGTTAGAAATAAGGTAATAAGTTCTCTGAAATAAGGTAACAACGTACTGCATGACGAACGCAGCGTAGGACGGCCTCCAAAGAAATGGATGGACGATCTGGTAAAGGTCCCTTTCAGTCTGGCTGAACCGGTCCTTGTGGAAGTCTATGGGAAGGCCTTTGTTCAGCAGTGCACCTCTTGTGGCTTGATGTCGGTTGAAGAGCATAGTAATGTCTTAAATTTATGATCATGGTGTCGGTTGAAGGGCATAGTAATGTCATCCTAAGTCGTAAAATGTGGAAGAGAAATAATGATTAATAATTAATTCATTTCCTACACAAATCGATATCTCAAGCAGTAGCTGTTGGCTAAAGCGTGTGGTTCGAATAATTAAACAAACACTTTGTGTGGAAATGTTTATTTATGCACGTTACGAGTACATGTAGGCTATTCATGACCGCTGCCTGTTCGTCATATCAGCTCCTATTTCCAAGTAGGTACAAATATAACAAATTTCACAACAAATATTTTTTATTCAACTGCCAAAAAATGTACCGATATCCTCAGAATACTTGTCAGTTTGGGCTTCTGACTACCATAGATTGCCATAGACGTTCGTATGACAACCGGGACCAACGGCTTTAAATACTCTCTGCGGTACGGTGGGTTCTTGTTGGTCACCCATCCATTGACTGACCGCATCTTGTGCAGCTTAATCTCACGGGTTGGTGGATCAACCTAATTATCCGCCGTATCCATGGATATCGAAACATAAAATGCGAGTATATATTTTCTACATTATGGTATTATGGCTGTCTGAAAATTTCCGTTGCCACTGAAATTCGTTAAAAACTAATTTTGGCACTCGTGCGCCAATTTTCTACAATCATATTACCTCACAAAATATTATGTACGTTTGATGCTCAAATAAATTTTGTGGTGGTTTTCATTCAGTTTCTAATTCCAATTTCAATCTGGTTTAATTTGAGTGAAATCTAATCTACATCTGTTATTTAAGTAGGTAGGTACAATAGCACAGAGGCCTCTGGCAAATGTATATTATGAGACATGGATGTTTGGAGACTTGACTATTTTGCAACTTGGAGGTTTCGAGACTTGGGTCTTATGAGATTTGAACTTTTTGCTACCATATGTTATTTTGCAACTTGAACGGTATGAGACTGAACCATTAAAAGCGTTTCGAAATTTATTGTATTTTTTTTCTGCAAAATTTGGATTGTAAATTTGTATACTGTAATAAACCACGCAAAGTAAAATATGTAATTAAAACCTCTTTTCATCTAAGAACGTATTTATATTTATTTGTATTTTATTCATTTTTCGTACGTACGAGAACATATTTTATCTGTGGAATCGATTTAAGTTTTTTAAAACTAACCCGCGTTAGACTGAGAAAATAAAAAAAGCTTCGCATCTTTGTGTTGTTTTTTGTTGTTGTTTTTAGTTTACCTTTATTCTTGTTATTTGTGTGTGTGATTAGTTCTAGGTGATGGAATTTACTGAACAACAATTTTGTTGACTCGAAGGTCGCCATGAATATGGCTTCCATTATAATTATTAGTAGCCGTGAGGGTGTGAATATTCTATTAAATAATAGTCGTAGGTAAATTTTGGTGTCGAGCAGATTAAAGGTAATTTTGTTAGATATTTTCAATAAGTTTGTCAATTATCGAGTAGTCATAAATATTTTATAAGATTCATATTTTAGAACATAATATGCCTTATATAAATGTTATATTGTATTAATACAGCATTACAGCGTATATTAATTTATCCTATTGGGGTGATCGGAATGACGAGGTGAATAAGATCAGCCTACAGTTCGCCGGTATGTGCGGGTCCCATTATAAATGGGAGAGATATAAATTAACGCGAGCCCATTGCCATTAACCTGGTACAAATCCAAACTCCGAAATCCCACCTGAGAATTTCGTAAAAAAAAAACAATAACAGTGATCGACTTGGGGATTGCACCCAAGATTTAGAGAATTAGCATAGCAGTCACGCTTAGGACCTCTAGATTTACGACGCAGTTCCAATAAATCCTATCCAATAAAGTAATGTCAATTAACTTAATCTATTTTGGACGTACGAAAGGGTCACGCTTTGAGGCTTGGAAGCTCCTCATGATACGTCAAGTGTCCTTTCACCTTTTAATGTGTGTGAACCAATTCGCAATCGATTACGAACAATAAGATCGAGTAGGCTAATAAAATTGTAGGGGACGACCCAATTTGTATCAATTTATTAAGCACGTCGCCGATTTGTTGTAGGTAAGTTGAAAGGTCAATAACCGACCTAAGTAAGCTCTTTATCAGTAAATTTAAGGGTATTCGTGTCAAATTCTTTGCGTTTCACAAGTTTATCGTTTAAAATTCCGTTGTAATTATGGATTTAATTAATGCTACCTTTGTGTTTATTAAAATAAATGAAGGAATTCTCTTAACCAGCAAGTTTTTTCAGTTTATGGAGAAAACAAAATTTCGAAAACCTATTGATATAAAGTAGGTAATTAGGTTACTATTCTTTTTTTTTAGATATGTACGATATTTTCGACTTTATTGTAGATTCATTAAAATGGTTTATAGTTTTCATCAGGGGATTATTTTTCAAGATCAAATTCAATCAATTCAAGATCAAAATGTTTTGAAGTTTTTACAATATAGCAAAATATTTGCAGTGCGGGTACTTATTTTCTTCCAAAACTCACTCTATCTTCTCTTTCCTAGATCACCGTGTTCCGAATCCAAGAGAGGGCGGAAGGTGGCGAAGTCCAGGAGCTAGACCAGGTCATCCTGACGGCACTGTTCCGTGCACAACACCTGTCTCCCAGCGAACAGCTCTCATTAGCCCTAACATGGAACCGAGTAGATATCGCCAGGTCCGAGATCTTCGTGTATGGGCAGGAATGGCCTCCAGGTAAGAGCCAAGTTCTTAATTTTCTGAATAGAGCAGATGATGATAAATTATCATTCTCATACCGCCATTGAGGTTTATAGAGACGGTATTGACGCCATTTGTAATATTAAGCAAAGGTGAGTTACTGATATCTGACAATTACGGGGATATTATACACAGAAATAGCACCCAGCCTACTCGTAACCATAGATGTCGTAAAGGATCCGAAACGTAACAATATGAAAGCTGAAATATGAAATGCTATGAAGGTAGACTTTAATACAAATAGCTACAATACAAATAGTTTTTTTATTTCACCATATAGAAACAAAAAGTTTTCATGGTTTTCGAAAAATAATCGTTGCCCCCACACCGATTTTAGTCATAAATCATACTCGCTCTAAATTCAAATTCAGATTCATCGATAGGTTTTCCTTTATAACATTTTGTACATAGTACCCACAACTAGTACATGTGACAGCTGACACCATTTAACCCAGGTTAACGTTGTTCTCAAACAACGTAAAAACAATTCAAAAGTAAAGGTAGAAACGAAAGAATTATAAGACAAACAAAATAAATCAGCCCAAAATCTCCTTGAAATGAAAAATCGGAAATCGGTTTGGATTGACACTGTGTGATTTACGATAGGCAGCCATATTATTTTCTACTGAAACCCTCCTGGGAGTTGGTGCCAATGAATGCTGTCACTCGTACTGTCACTCCTACTTTTAGGACCAGCTGACAAATATTCGAAAACAAGGATTGATTTATAAAAGCAATGAATATATGACCAAGCAAAGGTTTCGAGTTCGAATACAAGGCACGCACCTCTGATTTTACGAAATCATGTATTAATAATTAATTATCACTCGCTTAAACGGTGAAGGAAAACATCGTGAGGAAACCTGCATGCCTGAGAGATTTTCTCGAAGGTGTGTGAAGTCTGCCAACCCGCATTAGGCCAGCGTGGTGGACTATATAGCCTTATCAATCTCATCCTGAGAGGAGACCTGTACCCAGCAGTGGGACAGTATATGGGTTGATGATGCTGATTAATATACTCATTTTTAATGCCTCGTTAGTCTAACAGGTTGAGCAGTCCGATTCACAGGCCGAACAGTGTTATTGGGTTTTTAAATTCTGTTTTAAAGTCTGTCAGTAGCAGCTCGGAGTTTGGATTTGAGCCCGGTTAAAAGCAAAAGGATCGGCCCCGTATTATATGAGACCTTACATACCAGCGCACTTTGGGTGTACATTGATTCACCTCTGCCTTAGTCTTCTGGGAGTATTCCCACGGGGAATATGGGCGTAATGGTATAATTACGCCTATATTCCCCGTTGTTTTTTATGTTCATTTGATGTCCAGTGTTTAGTTTTTCCATTTGTTTTTTAGTCTAGGGATTCTTTTAGTCTAAAAATGTATGTAACCCGAATGGAAATATACATTATATATTACACACGTAGACGCGTTCATATTAGGAAACGAAATAGCTTTTGTATATTCTCTAGAGGCCTCCGCTGTTTTCCAGGATAACTTTCCCATTTTTGTTTCAATACCTGAAACATGAAAGTGTTTCGTAGTACATAGCAAAAAAATAATCACAGATGAAAACAAAAACTTTCTTTTGATTACTTTATAGGCTTTATAGCAAGTTATAAATAAATATTATGGAAATTTTTACACAGCACCATGTAGTTCCATATTAAGCAGAGCTTGTACTACTTGACGATGGATATAATACTTACAATATTTTTGTAATACCTACATCCTTATATCGTCATTCGCAGAGCCTTTTCCCAATTATGTTAGGAGCGGCTTCCAGTCTAACCAGATGAGCCATCAGATCTTCACAACCCAATTTCTGGGTGTTCAGTAGGGAACATAAATAAAATAGGCGACACACACGATAAGCAAATTTGTATATTAAAATATAAATTAGAATACAAAAAGTTTGGTGGCGATCGGTTCGCGAGCTACCGGCGAGTGCGTTTACAGGCGCGGTGGAAGCTTTAGGCCGTTGGAACCGGAAAAGACCCCCGCGCTTCTTGTACTCCCCGCAAACACCTTCGGTGATGTCGTAACGGCGCCGACACTGGGCAATACTGATATCCCGAGTATGTACAAGGTTGCCATGCTTTTTGGGCTTCTGACTACGGAACGTAGATTATTGCAGATTAGTTAATCAGTGTAGTTATAACTTAGCCCCTGAAATATACTTATAATATAATATAAGAAATACCAAATTGCACATTACTTGCCCACCTTGTGATATGTTAATTATACGAGTATACTCAAACACACCCTATTTTTTTTTACTTCAAGATTGTCCTATATTTCTACCATACAGAAATTCAATAGTCGTCTCATTCCCTCGCATTTCCTCTCGTTCCCTCGCATTTCCTCTCATTCCATCTTATTTCCTCTCATTCACTCTCATTTCCTCTCATTCCATCTCATCATCAACCCATATACTGTCCCACTGCTGGGCACAGATTAAGAGGGATTAGGCTGTTGTCCATTCCTTCTCATTTCTTCCTCATTTCCTCTCAATTCCCACTTCTCTCCTTGAAAGGAGACCCATGCCCACAAGAGGAACAGAGGTTGATGATGACAGAAACAAATCCATTGAAATACCTACCCGAAATTTTGAAATTGCTGAAATCCTAAACGTACATGTATTTTCATTTCCCGATAACAATAGTAGATGGTATTTGAGCGAAGCAAAACTAAGCCTGCGGCACTTTGTTTGTCTATAGCACAGACGCCCTTTATCGCCTGCCTTCTATTTTATTAACAGAATTTATATGGAAAAACGGAACCCTTCAAATCCCTCCATTTTATATCAACAAAGGAGCAAAGTTTGTGAAATTCGCATAACTTCGTATAAATATTGGGAAACGTACGACTGTAGCAATTGGACCGTTAAAATTAAAAGGTTTCAGTTGTTTCCTTTTCCAAATGATTTTCGTGAAGGGTCCAGGAAAAGTCTACAGCTGTTTGTTTTTTAATCGCCTTCAAAGGGAGATTCTCAATAATTTGTCAATATATTTTTTTATTTGTAAACCTATGTGACACTGACAATTAATATTAGTGTTAGTTGTCTTTTCTTTATTTGACTCTTCTGAAGTTATTCTGGATTATAAAATCTTAAATTGTGTGGTACATTTAATGATTTCTCAACGGTGTTTTTTTTTGTCAGCACGAAATATCTTCCTTCGATACCGAATCAAAATTAATGTTTGATACACTATTTTGAAGAATTATTTTTCCCGCAAGCTTAAATAAGGTTTAGTTTATTTCCAATAACAAAATTCAATTTAAAAAATACTCTTTAAATTTTCGATGTTTGGAGAAAAATATCTACTAGGTACTTAGTTTTATCTTTGTTTTCGATGTTCTACAAGTCCAATTGTCTAAAAGCTCTTTATACAAAACATTCCATTTTTAATTTGAACACACTTACCTACCCCGCACAAACTAAGACGAACGATCCGTAATCGAATTTTAAAATTCATTTTTTTATAAAATTGTGCAGGCATAGTTGCTACTTCAATACATCCTGTAAAAAGTTTCCTCGATATTTGTCCTAAACTAGCATGAGACTTTTTATTTATTTAATGCTTTATGCACAAACATAGTACAAAAGCGCACAAATATTCTACCACATTTCATCTAGTGTTGGAGTTTTATATATATTTAACTAAGTTATCCATATTTCCAGAATCAACTCTAGTAATATTACAAATGCGAAAGTAACCCTATTTGTTTGTAACCTTTTCATGTCTATACCACTAAATAGATTTCGTTAAAGTTTGGCAAGGAGATAGAATGCATCCTGAGGAAGGACATTGGCTAGCTTTTGTCTCAAAAAAATCTTAGGTTGCGAGTAAAACCCTAGGACATTATCTAGTACTTATATAAAGACGGATAGAGAGGTGTCAGTTTGAAAATTTTTACTTTACAAAACTATTTACTAGTCGTTGTAAACTTTTAAGTATAATTATGTTAAAAAGACATGATTGTGTCGGTATTAGAAAACATTCGGAAACTTAAAATGTGCGTTTATCGCGTTAATACTTACTTACTTTATACATATACAGGTTATTCTGTTTAAAGAACCTCAGGCTGAGATTCAATAGACGAATTTAATAATAATGATTACACCCAGGAGAACAACATTTCAAATTAGTCACCATAATAAAATTATAGCATGATTCAGTAATACCTAATTGTCGAAATATTCAATAAAATATATGTGTAAAGTTACGCTTCCATATTATGTTTGAAATGAAATTTGAAATACAAAGCGTAAGTTTGCGCTTAGAATTGTCTCTGAAAACAACCATTGGTCATTTCGACAATGTACGATGCTGATTCTTTAATGTTATTAGGAAACATAACCCAAAAGCTTCGTTTGAATTCTTTTTTACTTCCTTCCTTTTCCTTTGTATACGCCAGCGTAGACAAAGATACCTCAAGAACGGTTTATTCACAACACGATTCTATTTTTATTAACTATATCCATATTTTACGGCGTTCATAAACGCAATATCGGGCCGTATGTGGTGTGTGTGATGCGATAGGCATCAGGTGTCCGTAAATGTATTCAAACAAGAACTACTCACTACGTATGTCACATATGAAGTGGCTACAAAAGCTCCATTTAATATTTATTAGTTCAGCATCCATTATCAATAGAGAACAGAAGAACTAACAATTTTATTGAAAACAGGATATTCCTGTAAAGATATTGTACGTGGTTTTAATAAATAAAAATAAACTAAGATGATTGGTCGCTTCATACGACACGACAATTTCTTTGGGACAATTTGGGACAAACCTAGACGAAGTTTATAGAACAAGTGAAAATCGAGTAATCTCAAAAGAGGGACAAAGCTAATTCTTAAATTAAACAACTCGATTTTTAAGAGTGATGTAGGTAGCCATGTTCCGCGTCCCGCGACATGTCAATCCATGTCGCGGGACATGGCTTGACCCAAGATCTTAAGCAAAGATCTTAAGCTTTTCGCCCATTGTTCTTTCTGTATGATCTATACTGTAACATAGGCCATGTCTGGGGAATATACATTCACGTTTCTTCAAACTAGGGTTGTCTCACACAATAGATCCACTCGGTGGAATCTATTGTCACCGGATTATAGTGAAACGTAGTGGCAGTGCTGTGTGTATCCTACAATTTGTGTGCAAATTGGAAAATTCGATACTGATATAAGTGGTTGCTACAGTGAATGTAGGCGTAAGGTGTTACAAGGAAAATATTTTCACCTGGCTACACAATAATATAGAAACCAATGGCGTTTACAATTATTATTCTTGTTTAAATTATTTTATTTATAAGTATATATAATATTCTATATTTTTAATTATTAACGTAAGTTAATTGCTACGCATTTTTAATAATATAAATTTTAGCGAAAGAAAATTCAATCTCGGAGATGATACTAACTTACTTGCCTCCGGTTAAGTACACAGGACGACTTTCAGTCGACTTTCTCGTCTACACGACGCCTTTTAGGTGACGTCAAGTCTATTTAAATCTAAATGTCCGGTTTACAGGTGCGAACCGAATCCAGTTGGAGTTTATTTCTGAATTGAACCCAAAAGAGATATAAAATTCATTTCTTGTGAAGTGAATAGTTTTCCTCCTTTTCTGCATAAAGATGTCACCCCTACTCTTATATATTAATGTTTACGCAAAACTTGCGAGGCTTAGGCCATATTATTTGAAATGTTATGTTTTGCCGCAGCATCGAAATAACTTAAAAATTTATTCACTGTTGCGGTATTGTTTTTATTCTTTCTTTATAATAATTTTGTTAGTGGTGATATAATAAATAAATAAATATTATATGACAATTTTACACAGCACCATCTAGTCCCAAACTAAGCTGAGCTTGTACTATGGGTATTAGACAATGGATATATACTTATATACTTTTTTTTGTTAATACATAGCTACTTATAATACATAAGAACATGGTATATGTAATATGGACATTTTATCAACTAAGATATGACTTAATATACATTATACGTTGCTAACTATAGATGTTTCCAGTACAGATGTGTTCCCAGTAGGTACAGATGCGCAAACAAACTCAAATCGTACACACCACGGACAAAATCTATTAGCTTATTTTTATTTTAGAGGCAACACTGCCAATGTTGCCAGCAACAGTGATCACTTGGGGGGACAAATGAGGTGTTATTTCACTGAGTACACCAACTTCACGAGCCGCCTGTATCCTACAGGTAGTTCTCCGCACGCTTTTAGATTGAGTCGATTAAATCGATTTACAATCTAATCGATACTAAAAATGACACTAAGTTACTCATCCACTGACAGCACATATGACATCTCATTTCTTTATAGTAAGTTGTGCCCATAATTTCTTACGGGTTGTGGGGGGATAGGTTACTATATCTTAGAATGGAGCTATACTATAATAGTGATCGAACTTCGCTTATGAAGTTCGTTTGATCATCTATTATATTTTATAGCTCCATTCTTCAGATATGTTTACCAGGTAGATGTTCAGAGTACCTGTATAGTGTCTAGAAGTTCACCTTGCTTGCTTTGTCTTCAGGTTTGGCAATAATACATATAATAAGCGGCAGAATATGATAAAGCGGTGGTACTAACTCAAACGATATCGGCAGCAAAGGTCTACCATTCCAGAAAGTACATTGTTGCTGGGGTACTTCAAAGGGGCCTCTTTTACAACGGTCTAAAGTAGTCGTGTACGAAGCATCAATAGTAATAACGCCATTAGAGCCATTCTAACATAACATAACACGCCTGTATTCCACCAAGGGTTAGGCGAACGTCTACTAATGTACACCAACAGTTTGCCGGTATGTTTAGGTCGCATGTAATAGCGACCCTATTGCCATTAACCGAGCAAAAACTCAAACTCCAAGCTGCTACTTAAAATTTAAAAAAAAATCACAAAGAAATTCAGTTGTCTCTTTGTAAGAAACTATTTTTTTAATACCATTCTGTTTATTATTTTCATGCTAACTAGAGTGCTGGCTGGGCTATTTCAATCTAGTTTTAACTTATTAATTAAGTCAGTTATGCTAACTAGTTGTTTTACTCGTGGAAATTGTAGGCGTATCTTGGTAATGTAAATGCCTGGGACGCAAGAATAATTTATGGTTTGTTGTTATTTTAATAAAATGCTAGTAGAATCTACTAGGTTAGACAAGATGACATGATGGCCCTAGTTGAAATCCTATCCCTGACTTCCCATAATCCAATTTGGACTTAACTTGCGCCTATTTTACCGAAGTGCGAGCCATATTTCCAATTCCCCGAACATTATCATAGACATTTAAACACAAGTGTAAAACGAATAGTTAACCAGAAACCCTATCGAATCCCTTACTTCGATCGTAAATGTTACAATTTTATCGCTACGGCAAAACAAATAAAAGTACAGTATAACAAATACCCTAAGTACTGTCTTGTAGCATGTTACAATCCTAAAGCTCAGTATACAAGACAAATCTAACGTAGATAAAGCCAATGTTTTTCCCGCTAAAGAAACAAATATGGCTACTGCCGTAATGCTCCAGAGAGATTTAGCTACAATATTGCATTGCAAACGGGTGAAATCTGCAATAAGTACAGTCATGATCAGAAACATGTGTATACACTTACTAAAAGTCAAATGCACTTACTAATAGTCAAAAGCGATTTTTACACGAAATGACGATTTCAACTTTGAAATAAGAGTAATATCATTACGCTAGTATTTAACTACAAATCAAAAAAGTCGTAATAAAATAATTCCCAATCCCATAGAACAATAGTCACCTCAAAATATTGTTATATACACTACCTTGGTCTCAAAACATTCAGATTTGGTTCTGGCTGTGATGTCACGATGTGTGGTCACAGTTCTAACCTAACCTAACCGATGTCTGTATTTTGCTGCTCAATCAGCAATTTTGCTGCTCAATCAGTAATTTTGTAGCTCAATCAGTAATTTTGTAGCTCAATCAGTAATTTTGCTGCTCAATCAGTATTTTTGATGCGCGTTTATTATATTACATATTATAGTATAGTTTTGAAAATACTATTCGTATTGTTCGTAACACCACACAATTTCAGTCAATATCTTAAGAGAAAATCGGTTTAGAATTTCGCAAAGTGTATACTTATTGATGCTCTTGACTGTACGCTGCTATCGAAGCTCTATAAAGAACGGAAAGCTTTTCGTAAAATAGCGTACCGAGCAAAGAAATACGGGAAATGAAATAGAAACCAAGAAACGCAATTTCGGCTTTAGGTACTCGCATTAAAGAAACTTGGAACTTTAATAGTGTGAAAATTGCATTCGATAATCAAAAAGTGCTTCTGCAAAAAAAATACTAGATGAATTCTTCTACGAAGGGCTCGTGGCTAAGTAACACAGCTGATGAATCGATCTGCAAGGTTAAGCTGCGCTAGCTGCGGTCAGTCTGTGGATGGGTGACCATTCTTAATGCACCAATACCCCTCCGTGCCTTGGAGAACACAATTAAAGCCTTCGGTCCCGGGTATCTTGCGAACACCTATAACAATCGTTAGTTGTAGTCAGAAGCCTAAAAAGGCACAACCGGTCTATCCTCAGTATATCGTTATTACTCAGAAATTGGGTTGCGGAGGTCTGATGGCAGTCGCTTCATGTAAAATACTGATATTCAGCCGCATCGGTTAGACTAGAAGCATCTGGTTCGAATGAATTCTTCTATGTACGTTACAGCAATTATGTATCAAGCAAAAGCCCGGGCCTTGTCATTTTCAAATGAAACGAAGTGTGTAATGAAAAAAAATTACAAAATTAGATTACTTCATTTTAGTTTCATTCATACCATCACGCCTGAATTCTCAAAGGGTTAGACTACTAATGCACACCCACAGTTCACCGAAACAAATCCAAACTCCGAGCTGCTACTGAGAATTTCATAGAAAAGCCAATTTAACACTTAGCTTGACCTGAAAATCGAACCCAAAACCTCTAGCGTTACAGTCGCCTGCCCTTAGCCGATTTGATTTATTCTATCTTAAGATTTTATTTTACAGATTAACCATTGCCAACCTTTACTCTTGCTTATTGTGTTGTTGATGTGCCAGACCAAATGTGTGTACATGTAGGTGAATTTGCGTATGTCGGTGAATGCGCGTATGTAGGTGAATGTGCGTATACATATATTGTGTAAATATTCTTGCTAATTGCTAGTTTCTTGCTTCATACATTTTCATGAGTCAGATTTTTTTGGGTAGAACGATTGTTTAAAATATGATGTCACTTTGT
The DNA here is from genome assembly GCA_964056405.1 of Acronicta alni. Taxonomy (NCBI): domain Eukaryota; kingdom Metazoa; phylum Arthropoda; class Insecta; order Lepidoptera; family Noctuidae; genus Acronicta; species Acronicta alni. The sequence goes on along the minus strand of OZ043932.1, from coordinate 11,312,876 downwards.
GCACGATACTTACTCATTTTGAAACGTATAACCGTTTTCGCATTTCATATAGCGAAAATGACGCAGTTCTATGCCGTGAAGCGTTATCGCATTTGAAACTACAGTACCTACAGGATGTATCAAAAACCCTGTCCGATCCTTAAGGGTCGTATAAGGTGTCGTATTACGTACACAAACACGTAAACGATAATTAGATACGAGATATTTTTTTTTCCCCGATTAATTTAAATATAATTTAAAAAAAAACTAAACCTTTTACATGTCAACACTCAATCCACGAAATATAGTTTATTGAATTCGATCTACACTAGTGTCAAAGAAACCGCCCGAGCAATTTGCCGCTTTTTGATCCTTTGTCATGTGCCGCCAGCCCGCTCTGTCGCGTGCCGCCAAACAAATTTAATGCGAATGAATCTTACCTACTGGGCCTACACGTAGATATTAGCTGATATCGATTAGGCATAGTTACGTTTACCTAATAATTGACGTTCTTTTGTGTTTTTCATAAGTATCAGCTGTTACGTATTAGTCATAGGTATGATTACCTCCTACCGGGCCTACGCGTAGGTATCAGCTGGTATCGTACAGGAATAGTGTTGCTTACCTAATAGGTACCTAAATTTAATAATTATTGACGTGGTTTTTCAAGAAACAATGAACTAAATGTATTGCTTTGTTAAAATTATTTTGTAAAACATGAACTTGATATCTACAAAATTCTGCGATCGTGTTCCTTAAGTGAACTTCCAATAGGTACTTACTGATATTCCACGTCGTGTTTTCGTGGTCTTTCGGCATTAGGGTAATGAGTCTTGTATTCATGGACACTGCTTGACACGTGTTCGTACACGTGTACACGTGAACTTCAAGTTCATGGAGACGTTGGATACACGCTCCGACGGCACTGGCATACCTTGCCTAGCAAAACGCAACCCATACTCTCACTCACTCGTAGTCTTTTCGAACATCTGCATAATTGCAGCATAAGCACATTGGAACACGACATTGACAACAGATTGGAATACGACATTACTCACGATACGATAGGTAATCGAGGTGTTAAGAGATTCACGGACGTCCGATCGGAAGCGAACTCTACGCGAGACTGACATGTCAAGGACAACAATTGGCTTACACGTGCCGCTCTGTAGGTAGTTAGGTACAGTCTGTCGGCGACGACAAAGCGCGCATGGAGCGGCACCGCTTGGCGGCATCCTTTGAGGTAAAAATGAAAAATAAATTGGTAAATATTAAAAGATTTCGCCGCTGGGTGGAGTATTGTCAACTTATGAAATTTTCCCATATTTAGTGGAGAATTGTGTAAGTTTATTAGAAGAAGAAAAATCGATACTTTCTGGTTTCTTTAATATCGTATTTTTATTTATGTTTATTAGTAAGTATATAAGAAAAGGAATACGCCTCTTTCGGATCGGACAGGGTTTTTGTTACATCCTGTATATCGAAAATAACAACGCTTTTACAAACAGTGAACACTAAAACAACAAAGACCAGTTGTACAGCATATTAAAAGTACTTGCAATAACTTTCCAACGCTATTACTAAGTTCTAATTGCAGCTTTCACAGTTACAGTGTTTGCAGAATACTGAATCGATATTAATTAAGTATTCAATATCGTTGTAGAATATGCTACCGCGTTTACGGACGTTGTTTTAAAAATAAAATATTCAGCAGTAAAATATAACCAAGGTACACATTAACAAGGTAAAAACCGCTAGCGATAGTTTTGTAATGTATTTTACCAGTGCCTATTGGCCTATTTTAGCAGCCCCTATTAGCCTATTTTACCAGTGCCTATTTTCCTATTTTAGCAGCGCCTACTGGTCTATTTTAGCAGTGCCTATTGGCCTTTTTATAGTATGCAAAATCCTCATGAATCGTCTGCCACCTCTGAAGACGGCAGTGTATCTTGGGCTGCTGATTTTGTTCACCTGTACTGTCCAACTGCTGGGCAAAGGTCTCCCCATAATCTTCCACATCTGCCTATTTTAAGTTTTCTCCAGCCAGTTATCTATGAACGCATGGACTCCTACCAACTAAAACCGAACTTGCCTTATATTCTGAGTCATCGGATCCGTAACAGATGCCACGATCACGACTGGTTCCTATTATTTGGCTTATTGACCTGCAATACATAAAATTATTCAGCTTATCTTTCAAAAATATTCGATTGTGTTGATCCTTTTTATAAATAACTTCATCTATAAAATTATGTTAAAAGGAAATACTACCTACTGATTAATCACGAAATCTAATAATAGTAGGTTGCTTCGTTGTATACATCCTCTAAGAAAGGAATTATGAAAATTCCCACAGAATTGGTCATAGACTACTAGATCCATGAAGGCACAGTTAGTTCTTTATAAACGCCAAATAGATAGGTAACATCAACAGCATCATAGTGACTAAAAGCCATCTTGAGACCACCAAATTTTCCTAGCCCCTGTGACGTTTGATTTGTAGAGTTAGGAGTTAGCCTTTTATTATTATTATTTATAGCGTTAATATTAGGCAATCTCACCCGTCTTGCGTGATCAATGGATACTTATCGAGGGATGTGGTATACGATAACTATAACTTAGCTCTCTACTACCTCATAAAGTACAGGCATGCGGCAGACATGCCGAAGTGTACTTCAGATTGTAGGATATATTACGTTGGTTGCGCATTCGAGTGCAATGCAAGGTTTCCACAATAGCTAACAAGTTTCCAGCGGCCAGCAAATCAAGCTACCACAATCTGTCAAATTTCTTTGATGGATTTTCAACATTAACACATTAAAATAAGGTTCATATTCAATTGGGAAAATTTGACAGTTTTGGATAGCTTGACCTTCTGGCGTCTGTACACAACATACCCTGGAGAAAACAGCCGCCTGATGGTAAGGAGCTATCAACACCAGTGGTATCACTCGCGCGTTGTCACCTTAAGAGCTCTTGTTTTCTTGTCTTATAAGCACAGTAATTTCACTGGCTACCTACCTTCAAACCTAAACATAATAATATTAACTGATTAAATTGCTTAGTGGCAGAATATTGGCTAGCATTGTGGTGGTACAACAAAAGAGTCTACAAAAGAGATTGGTATAAATGCGAACGTAATCTGCATTTTTACACAGATTGTGATTTAAATAATTACCCCTCCAAGGGTTTGACGTGTAGCAACTTACAATACCTGCGTTTTGACACATTGCGTAATACATTATTACACACATCTTTAACAAAACAATTTTAGTTTAATTAGCTGCCTGTATACTTAAATCTTTTGTCGACCGTACTACACGAACCCCAGACGAACTCAACAGATACTGTGCGCAGCGTGAGCAGAGCCTATCATCTTAAAGTATTCCGTGACATGTTAATAAAGGTATCTTCTGAATTTACACTGAACTTCTATGTATTTTAAGCACTTTATACTATCTTTAACAGTAACAAAGATTATAAAGCTATGCAAATTCAAACCACATCAAAGTCGAGATCTCGTAAACTAGTCTTGAAATCAATTTATTACAAAATCCTTCTCAGTGGAATCTTGGTACTGATAGATAAATGGATCTGATCCCGGCGTACTGCAAAGTTGCAATCGCAATGATTGATGAGATAGTCTGCGACTTCTGGATTTAGTTATTCGTTTCGGAATTGGAAACCGAGCATCCTTGCCTTCATAATTTTATATAACCACTACAGTTTCTGCAGTAGTTTTAAATTAGCAATTACTAACCGCGTTTTGAGCTTAAGATAAATTATATTATAAGATTTATTAATATAATCTTTATCCATATAGTCTTAATGAATATAATAATTAACAACATAACATATCGTCATCATCATCACCATCATCACCAGCTCATATTTAACAACTGCTGGACGTAGGCCTCTCCTAGTGAACGCCACAAAGCCCGATCTATATGAAATATAAAAATAACTTACTCCTGGATTTCATTTATTTATTGTTCTTTGGATAATATAGATGTAATGCATTGTATTCTTTCTGGGCAGCACTTGTTTCAACTTCCGTATATAAATTTAAACGTCCTTTATGATGAAATAAAATTACTTTACGGATATTACCGTAAACATAAGTAAAAAAAATTGTGTACGTTGTATCCAGTCCGATAAATGAACGCTTACCTCTGTAAAAACAAACTTTGAAACATTCCTGAAGAAATGTTTAAATTCAATGCTATGAAAATAATTAAGATTGCAATTTGAAGTTGGAATCATAAGAAACAACCGGCCACAGCTAATTACGTAGCTCTAGTAAAGAATTGATTGACCATCGCTTGTTTATGTGGGTTTGTATTAATATTGTGTAATGACTAATGTTCTAACATTACAAATACTTATTTCGTTTTAATGTTCACCTTTTTACGGGTCATTAAATAAACAATCAGACCTACATATTTACTTTGTATAATACTCATGTTCATTTTTAAAAGTCTTAAACTATATTGTAAAATGCAGTTTGTTTCTACATAAAACCATATTCATTAATTTATTTTGACAGCAAATGAAAAAAAGCTATACTACAGCTTACGTTTTGAATCTCAATAAATTATAAAAAGAGCCCATAAGATAAAAGTACTTTCAGTAATTTCCCATATTTTCTAAATTTACGGGAAACATTACAATTTATCTTTTCCTAAAAAAGTAATATTGGTTGTGCCATTCTCAATCTAATACGTTTACCACGACAAGCATTCGTTTGTATTTACCGTATAGATTACATATTAACAACTTTTATTATCAAGTGTAAAATTCCTTTGTGGTTTTGTTATATGAATTTATACTGGACAAACTCTACAGGTGCATTTTAACCAGTTTTTCCATCACTGCTACAAACTGGCGCTAAAATTCTTTAGCGCCAGACTTATTGCTGGCACCTTGAGATCCTATTTAAAAATAATATATCTTATCTTAATGAATCTTACCCGGGGAATATTCTTTAATTGGAAAAATACGGATAGTCATAATTTCCGTAATTGGCTATATTTGTCAAGAGTAACTGGATGTCTAGTGAAATTAACTTGATATGTTTAATTACGTAAGTGGATTTAAAACTTTAATAATTAATTCGAATACTTTATTGGGTGGATTTTATACTCTATGTTATTTGCTGTATTTATGTATCAATCAATGATCTCCCAGCGACAAAAATTGTTAATTAATTATTTTGTCATATTGTATACAATATTGTTTACTGTAATATACTATATTTAATATATTATTATTCATTTTGAGCTATACAACGCATTGGTAGCGTATTGTCATGAGCACGTGTATTTAAAATTAATAAAAAACCTGAAATCCGTTATTATGCGTAATATTTTGAAATAAAACTATTTTTTACGGATTTTATCGGGTTATATTGATATTATTAATCCCGACGTTTCGGACCCTTTACAGCGTCCATAGTCACGGGGAGTCTACCCGTAAAAAGTAGTTTTATTTCAATGTATAATGTTCGCGTAAATGTAGTCGCGTAAGTGTAATTCGCAGAAATCAATATACTTACTACTTAATATTGTTTCGATTAAATTACCAATGCAACTATTCAAACAAAGTTAATTGTTTCAGGTGCTCTCGACGAGGCTATGATGCAGGCGTTAGAACACGACAGAATAGATTTCGTCAAACTTCTTCTAGAAAATGGTGTCTCAATGAGAAAATTCTTAACTATACCTCGTCTGGAAGAGCTCTATAACACCAAGAGTGGGCCCAGTAACACCTTAAGGTATATTTTGAGAGACGTCCGACCACATTTGCCAAGAGGATATGTGTATACCTTACACGATATTGGTCTGGTTATCAATAAACTAATGGGTGGTGCATACAGGTAAGGAATAAGATAGTTTAAATAACATTAAAATTTTATTACATTACAACATTATAATTGACTGCCTCATTAGTCTAGTGGTCCTAAGCGCGACTGCAACGCTAGAGGTCCTGGGTTCGATCCCCAGGTCGAACAAAGTGTTATTGGGTTCTTCTATGAAATTCTCAGTAGCAGCTCGGAGTCTGGATTTGTGCCCGATTAATGGCAATAGGCTCGCCCGACGAAATGTGGGTGTACATTAGTACACCTCTGCCTAATCCTTCGAGGAATACAGGCGTGATGGTATGTACAATTTTAATGTGATAGGAATAAGATATTGCATTGATTTTACGAACATAATACACAGTAACTAACACAGTAGAAGATGTAATAAAAATCCAGTAAGTTTTAATATTTAATATTTGGGACATTTTATACAACACTATCTAGTCCCAAACTAAGCAGAGCTTGTACTATGGGTACTAGAGTATGGATATAATACTTATATACTTTTTTTTTGTAAATACATACTTATAATACATAAGAAACACCCAGACAAACACAAATACTCATGTTTTTATCCACACAAATATTTGTGTCCTGTGGGAATCGAACCCACGACCCCATGATCAGCAGTCCGGCACTAGAACCGCTAGACCACAGACCACAGAGGTTGATTTTATTAAAAACAAAGTCCTGTATGTAAAACATACTATCATAATAACATTATTCCAAGTGAATATTCGTCTCTTTCTGTGAGTACAACTTTATATTAAAAGCAATTTGAAAGTCAATTCGAGCTTTGAGTGCAATAAAGAGCAATCGCCCGACGCGCTTTACTAAGTTTGAAGTGTTGCTATCGTAACTTGGTGGAATCCTTTTATAGTGTTGAAATAAAATATCGTGTAACTTGAATATTTAAGTACCTAAATCTGAGACGCCGTAAGTGGCGTAAAATCTTCTTGCCCGGATTTTATAACTTGACAATATCTCAACTTAGTATTGGACTTCTTCTTCTTCTATTCGGTTATTATATTTAATCTTCTTCTCATAGTGCCTCTCCGACTAGCGGAGGTTGGCAGTCAATTTAGAAAATTCATCTCCATCTCTAGCGAGGCGAAAGAGTTGCTGCACACGCTATCCCCGTCCACTCCCTGATGTTTCGCAACCAAAATTTCTTCCTCCGACCAACACGTCTTTTGCCCGCGACTTTTCCCATCATAATAAGTTTTATTTAATGTACGAGATTACTAAGATAATGCCCGAAATGGAATACCTAATTTTCCATTTAGATAAAAAATTTAAGCTATAAACCTTTTTAAGTTTATAGTTGTGTATAATTTGTGGTAACAAACTAAGCCTTAACAATCGTAACTTTTTGACAATATCTTAGGAATTTCGGATATAAAATCTAATGATAAAATTGTCTTACCACTACTAATTTTATTTTAAAAAAGGTGCTACTATACGAGACGCAAGTTCCGTCCAATCTACGCTAAGGTGATGAACAAAAGTGTAAACGTTCACCGGAACAGCGCCTCCTTCACGAGACACAATGCTGGTGGCCTATCCCTAATCACTGGGTTCATGCCCGTCACTACCGAGATGGCACTCTTCGACTATCCTTTTAATGAATTACTTGTAAGTGACTAAATTAGCGTTATTTTTTTTAAGATGCTGGCAAATACTGTAACCGAATATTCTAATTTATTGATTCCGTTTATAATAATTTATTATAAATCAATAATTAAACGGCTTAAACGGTGAAGGAAACCTGCATGCCTTAGAGATTACCTCGACGGCGTATTAAGTCTGCCAACCCGCACTAGGTCAGCGTGGTGGACTATGGCCTAATCCCTCTGATTATGTGAGAGGAGTCCCGTGCCCTGCAGTGGGACAGTATATGGGTTGATGATGATGATGAAATCAATAATATTTATATTATTCGTTATTATAATATCATTTATTTATTATTACATAGAGACAATAATTTTGCACACAAATCTTGCGTTTATGGTTTATAGTTTAAGTTTAATTTTATTGTTTATAGTAGATTAACTTAATTTCATTTATATTTATGTATTTTATATACTGTATGATAAATTAATAAGTACAGCTTAATTGTTTAACATGATTTATTACTTTCTTGATTAATTTGATCACCAGATGTGGGCAGTATTAACAAAACGACATCAAATGGCGTTACTAATGTGGACGCACGGTGAGGAAGCATTAGCAAAATCGTTAGTAGCTTGTAAGCTATACAAGGCAATGGCACATGAAGCTGCTGAAGATGATATGGAGACTGAAGTCTATGAGGAACTTAGGCACTATGGCAAGGAGTTTGAAAACAAAGGTAGGAAATATCGTCATCATCGGCCTCTTACCCTTATTGCAAATTAGCTTGGGGTCTGCGCGGGGAGGAAATAATGACGTATATTTAATTTGCGAAACCCGTGAAGGGTTTTTTTATTGGTGAATTTAATACTTATATGTGCAGTTGAACAATTACCCGTCACCTTGTACTTGGATCTTTTTTTTTCAATATAAGCGCAAGTGATGCTTAAAATAACAAATAACGAATTACAAATCTGATATGAATATTTTACTTTATTTATTGCTTGAACCTTCGCTGTACCTCTATAAAAACGCCTAGACTTGGGTATAAAGATTTAATAACGTTCACGTCTTTACAATTCTGGAGATCAAATAAAGCATATCTATGCTTGAAAGCATTGAGATTTTATTTTATTTTTCTAATACTAAACTTTACTGTATAAAATGATCGATAAAGTTGCTATAATCATCAAAGTTTTGATCACATTTTATTTTATGCCCAATTTCTATTAAAACTTTACGAAGCACAGATTACTCGAATATGAGGAATCTCATTTCACTGAATAAACGAGTCCAGTACTTATGCGTGTAAGTAATCGTCCTAATTTAACGACAAGTAAAATTATTCGTAAAGATAAACTTGAGGTGAAAAAGATTTACGTAAATTGTTTTAAACCACGCATAATTTTCTTCATTTGAGGTTTGAAGTACATAAATCTTAAACAGTATTCTTAAATATTCATTTTAACGTTAAACGACAAAGTCTATCTAGTTAATTCTGCAAGCTATTATGAACTTAACAGCATCATAAAATTAGAGACTTGAGTATATACGTCTAATATTTTAGACAGTTGACTATATTTAATAACTTTTGTGTAGCACTTGGTTTATTATTTCTTCGTCTTTGCCCAGCCTTGGAGCTTCTAGACTACTGTTATCGTCAAGATGATGATCAAGCCCAGCAGTTGTTGACTTGTGAACTTCAGAACTGGTCGGGTCAAACCTGTCTAAGCTTAGCTGTAGCAGCCAATCATCGTGCTTTACTAGCACACCCTTGCTCACAAATAATACTAGCAGATCTCTGGATGGGAGGACTGAGAACAAGAAAAAACACAAACTTGAAGGTAAATCCAGTTGTTTTTTTTTATTACTATCTGTTTTCTATTAGTCATTCATCTTATTAACGCACAGACTTGTCATTCGCACAATTTCAGAATGCGAAAATGAAGGAGACGTGTTGTGTAATATTGAAAGAATAGATCATAAATATCGTGGTGTGGTTCATTTCTAGTCAGCAATAGTTTTCCGAACATGTCCAATTAGAGGACGTCACTCCAGGTGATTGTCGGACAATTTAACACGTCTCCCTTGTTAGTAGTAAAGGGCACGATCAGTAGATTTCGATGTTAGTTTATAACTTAGATAATAACAAACCAGGAACTCAGTTGTAAACATATAATTCGATGTCTGTGTGTCAATGAGTCGCTTTATATATTTTAATCATTTGGAAATTCGCATGCACTTTGTTTATGACGCCGATTTATGCAAGTCCAATTTGATTTTTCAGAATTAATGTCAAAGTATTGTTGAAGAATGTGTGTCAAGTTAATGACAGATTAAAATCTTTAATTCGACTCATAGACATGCACACAAGATTTTGATATAAAAGTTATCTTGCTATCTCACTTGCACATAATCGGCGTCGAAACCCCGTTTCAACTAGAAACATAGCATGTACCGCTTAAGTCAAAGTGAGTTAGCATCGACGAGCGTTTCCTTTGCCACATCGGCTTTGTCGTGATGTGTGAAGGTAATTCTGAGCCTGCTGTGTCCGCTGTACATTCTCCAACTGGAGTTCAAGTCGAAGGAAGAACTGCAGCTGATGCCGCAGACGGAGGAGGAACATCTTGAGAACGAGAGCATCGAAGATGACAGAAGTACCAAGGACCCCAACGATGCAGAGGTAAGCTTTCGTGTTCAGTTGCCCACCATCTTAGCTTTACATTCACATGGGAAATATGATTTCACATTGATCATTTATTTTTTATCACTTTTATTGCAAACGTAATAAGTAAATTTTTTCAACAGGATCTAATAAGTCTCTTTGCAGTGTTTCTAATTAATATCATCTCTACAAAAAGTTTCTGTAATTAGATTTGAATCTTATTAAGCAAACTTACTACAGAGAGCTGAAAGCTGGATTATGATATCTGATATACTTACATAAGTATTTTCCTTCCAACTTTGAGTAAAGAGACTCATTCATATTAATTACGGTGTTGGAACATTTGTGCTCACACACATTCCATATTCACTCTTAACGAAGAACTTAATACTAGATATATGTTGCTATTTCAGTGCTTAGGTATATTATCTTAGAATAAATTATTATGATTGTTGCGTATATGTAGGTTGGCGTTGCGAAAAGGCGTACGCTATCTATCAAGAAGATAATACCGCCTGGACAACAGTGTAAAGCTACGAAGGTAGACGCGTCTTTGCCCACACTGGTCTACTGTGATACGAACACAAATAGCACTAATGTTATACACATTAGTAGAAACAAGGACTCCATACACCTTCAAGTTCCACTAAACACAGTGTCTTCCAGTTTGCACTGATCTATGTGTTTAGCTAGAAGACTGTTCTTTTTATGTATGACATCATATTCGCACAGTCGTATAATAACTATATCTCTCTATATCAAGCCTTTTACACTTCACACGAAATTACCTTCTTGTGTTCGTATTACATCAGAATGCACACACAAAAACATTATTTTTGTTGAGCGGAACGTCGATGGCTTTGCGTGAAAGTAGGCTTTCGTGGCGCTCTGTACACCTCCAGCTCCTCCAGTTGACTCCCTAACCGTCTTTACGCCCGTCTTTATGGGCCACGTCATTCGTTTATAGCTCACCTTGAATTTTAGCACTCCACGTACAAGGCGAAGCTTCTTAAAAAGCTCAAATTTACGACATCTTTTCTAATTTACCAAGAGACATCAATATTAAAATTGTAAAGAGAAAAATTCTGAATAAACCTGGTAACTTTTCTAAATTCTAAACATTTCCAGTTTTACAACCACCATAAAATATAATGACAATATTAATTAAAATGGTCTTTAATTAAAATAAATCCGAGGTGGAGCTTAAACGGTGACATAATTTCTATACCTTGTCAAAATCTGAATTTACATCGATGTGGACTGTAGCTAGTTTTGTTATTATTTTCAATCTTACGAAACTCTCGTCTCTTTTTATACTAGCTAGAGTAATATTCGAAGCATCCTCATAAACATTTTGACTCTCTCTTCTTAAATAATGGATGAATTTATTAAGATTTCGCTTGTAAACGTCGGCTCTACACTTTATGTGATGTCGTGAGCTTATAATTGGATATTGTATGCGTTGTTAATATCAATATTCCGCTTATTGTCATGCTTGCGTCTTGATCTTGACTCTTGTACTAACGTACTGTCATCATACTCGTCATCTCAATCTGTTCTTGAGAGAAGATTCTGCAGATATTCAAATCTATGTCACTATTAACTGTTAAATTCAAGCTTACTATGAATGTTCTTTTTATTGCCAAATCTTGTTGTTTTTACCATGTGAGCATATTTGTTGTAACGTTTAAACGATTTTGTCTGGACTCAAGCAGGCGTTGATTGGCTCAGGGGCCGAATGCGAAACTCGTGTCGATCAGAACGGGAAAGTTGGTAAAATAGGGTGGGAACCCTCGTACAGAGAGCTGCCGGAGCCCCACTCGCCTGAGGACAAAATGATGAGGCCGCTCAGGCTCAAGAAGAAAATTTATGAGTTCTTTACAGCGCCAATTACCAAGTTCTGGGCCGATTCGGTGAGTAGTTGAATATTTGTACATTCTTTCATAAATTAAATAATTTCTACAAATACAACAATTACGAGTTTTATACTAGGTGATTTTTAATTCATACCGAAAAATTTAAGTACAGTCAGCAACGAAAGTCGCTGAACATGTTGCAATCTTCAATATGATTTTTAACAAGTATGAAGTTACTGACCTACGAAGGTTATGCGAAATAATTGCATAGATGACCATTAAATATTTAGGTTACCTTAGTATAAAGACCTGTTGCCAAGTTATGGAGCTGTGTCAATAAAAAAAATTTTGCTGTGTTCAGCGACTTTTGTTGCTGACTGTACATCAATTGTAACATAAATAGTGAACCTACCTGGAACTTTTTCGTCATTTTTTAAAACAGATGAGAAGCTATGATAATGAATCATTGTATATGTGTAATTAAAGCAAACCATGTATAAAAAACAATGTCCAAATCGTTACCAAGGTACTATTAAATAAAAAACTAACACATGAACGGCACTATGACTTTCGCCTGAAATTTTCTGAGTAAAACCGGAAGCCATACATTTTTCCTTACATTCTATTACAAGAATAAAGAGAGCTAATGTTCCTCCACACACAAAAATAACTGTCTGAAAATTACCGACTATCCCGCGTTATGTAATATTATTAATATAATTTTGCCCTCTCAAAAATAATAGTATTTGCTCGTAATGTGATCTTTTTATGTCCATTGCTTACCACCATGGCCTTCAACCACCAATTCCTTTATATTTTTGGAATTGACTTGTACATCATCTATTCTCTCTAATCAGTGCCGGTGTAGACTGATGAGAGGGTTCTCATCAACTGTCATAGAGATTTTTACTACAAATTTCAGTATTACGTCAAGAAAATTATAACATATACAGGGTGTCCCAGAACGTGACGATAAGCCGGCAACAGGGGAAAGGCCTACTAATGGCGGGCCCAATAAACAAAAATCACCGATTTATTTGCTACGGTTCCCAAGTAACAGGCATTTAAAAAGTAGTAGGCCTTTTCCCTGTTGCCGGCTTATCGTCACGTTCTGGGACAACCTGTATATGTATAACATAACATACCATCACGCCAGTATTGTCTGAAGGATTAGGTGGAGGTGTACCAATGGTAACCCACAGTTCGCCTATATGTTTAGGTCCCATGTAATAGAGGTCGAGCCTATTGCCATTAACCAGGCACAAATCCAAACTCCGAAATGCTAATGAGAAACACCCAATAAAACTTTGCTCGCTGGAAATCGTAACCAGAACTTTTAGCGTAGTCTCTGGACCAGTCGCGCTGCCTGTAGTAGCGTGTAGCTTTCCACCAGCGCTTAGGACCACTAATGAGGTAGGTAGTTCAATAAAATCACTTCAAACGTAATATTGTATCAGCGTTTAAGTATCAAAAATGACTGTAATCCATTTTTTTTTGTTAACCTATACTGTCCCACTGCTGGGCAAAGGTCTCCCCCATATCCTCCGTCCCACAACTGCCTATTTGATGTTTTCTCCGGCCAGTCCTGTAATCCATCATCAGCAACCCATATACGGTCCCACTGCTGGGTACGGGTCTCCTCTCATTTTAAGAGGGATTAGGCTATAATCCACCACGCTGGCCTAGTGCGGGTTGGCAGACACACGGGTTCACAAACCGTTGAGAAAAATCTCTAAGGTATGCAGGTCCTCCTCACGATGTTTTCCTTCACCGTCTAAGCGAGTGATAATTAATTAATTAATTATTAATACGCACATGAATTCGAAAAGTCAGAGTTGCGTGCCTTGGGTTCGAACTCGAGATCTTAGACTTGGCAGTCCAATGGTCATAACACTAGGCTATCACTACTTCTGTAATCCATATTCAGCTTTAATTTATTACGTAAACTTTATCAAATGAATATAGCCTTTCAAAAACATTCCTTGCTTTGAGTTCTCCGACATGCTTTGAATTCCCAATTGTACAATTAGTGTCTCTACGTTTATTCCCGGAAAATTTCAATTTAGTCCAAAGAATTCTCTTCGTATACGAATCTTGTTTTAATTGCTTTACAGTTTAAATATTAACTGCAATTTGCTCAAAGTTATAATTAAATAGCGTATCTTGAATCATAGGTTAGTTTCTAATGAAACTTTAGTAATTTTACTGTAAATAAACTATTAAATAATACTTAACAGCTTCCCTCAACCAAAGATGACTAAACCCAATATTGGTAAAATTAGATTTTAAGAAGTGGAGTGGTTTTGGATTGAGCTATTTTATAATTATATTTTTTAACCCTCGACACAAAAACGACAGGATATTATAATTTTGACGTGTCTGTCTCTCTGTGTGTATGTGTGTGTTAGTGGGTGTGTGTGTGTTTGTGTGTGTGAGTGTGTGTATGTGTGTGTGTGTTCGTGTGTGTGAGTGTTAGTATGTGTGTGTGTGTATCTTTGATTTTGTTTTTATTTTTGTTTGTAAGGTGAATTAGTCGGGAATGTTCTTAGCTATGTTTGATGAAAATCGGCACAAAATGGCTGTTTACACATTTTTTCACAACTCCCTCAAAATGAGTATGAAATAAAAGGGCTTCACTAGTAGAATACTGTACACTATGATACATTTCAAATCGTGTCGGGGGATTTTAAAATTTAAAATTTTAGTGCTATTTATAAATTATAGATATGTTAAAACATCATCAACCCATATACTGTCCCACTGGACACGAGTCTCCTCGCTGGTCTAATGTAAGTTTTACTTCACACGCCGTCAACAAAATACAAATACCTACATACATAATATACATAATTATCTACTGTCTAACAACTGTTAACATTAAAGTACAATAAATGAATTTTGAGTATTGAGTAAAATCTCTCAGGCATGCAGTCTCACAAATTATTTCCTTCACCGTTTAAGCGAGTTTTTTTTATAGGTAAGTCAGAAGTATCTTGCCTCCGACCTCTAGACCTTTTTCTTTAGAATCCAATGGTCATATTACTAGACTATTATACACTTATCTCTACTGTATAACTATGTTAAGTGGAAAGCTGTAATTGCAGTATAAAAAAGTACCGCTTTTCATCATTCTCCCAGCCCTCACTCTACATATCACAAACAAGCACAAGCAAAGTAATACATATTCATTCCCAATCGATACTTATAACGATACTTTGTCACTGAACGATAAATGATAATCGATATCCAACCTTCATTGTTTTACATTTGCCTTCCGCATCACTAGTAATGGTGGGATACATTTCACATGTCACCTCATTATTTATAACATAATGACACTGGTTTATTTATCAACCTGTGATGGTGTTAGTGTTGTTCTGACCACAATAATTAATCAACTCTGTGGCTGTATTATGAATTTATTATTTATTTATTTAATGTGTTTTATAAGGTACATATTAAAACATATAAATTAACAAAATGTCCCACAAAACTGTATAAACAGTTTGACTGTAGGATCATAATACATAATATATAAATTTAGATAACATATAAAGAGTGCACAGTCATTATTTTATGGTAAGTGAAATATGAAATATTTGTAATGCATTAAAATATGGCTGTGATAGCCTAGCCATATGAACATTGGACTGCCAAGTCTCGAGTTCGAAACCAACGCACGATCTCGTAACTTTTCGAAATGATTCTGCATGTCAAAATTAATTATCACTCGCTTAAACGGTGAAGGAAAAGATCGTGAGGAAACCTGTATGCCTGAAAATTTTCATTCAATATAGCCTATAACCCTTCTCATTCTGAAAGGAGACCCATGCCCAGCAGTGGGACAGTAAATGGGTTGATTCTGATTTAAATACGGAAAACAGTTTAGCCTAATAAGATAATTACATTGCATTTATGTAAGTAAGAAAAAATACATAATCAAGACGGTCTTTGCTTAATTAACACTTTAAAAAAGAATTACTTTATTCGAAGCTCTGTGTTCGTATTTACCTAATACAGAGATGTTTTAGGTAAATACGAATCTAAAAGAGCATCGAATTTTGAACTAATCTATACATAATTATAGTACCTAGTTTTAATAATTAGTGTGTAAATTGTAATACACACAACTGACGTCACAAATACCACTATTAGCGATAAGGTCTCCATTATACATTTAGTTTAAAAATATCACTGTAATTTAGAAATGTATCTGAAACTCCAAAGATTTACACTCCAGTCCTGCGCACACTAATTACAGAACTTTAATTCCAGATTGCCTACATATTGTTCCTATTGATGTTTACATATACAGTATTAGTCAAGATGGACCTGACGCCATCTTGGCCTGAGATATATTCTATATGTTATATATTAACGTTCTTATGTGAGAAGATAAGGGAAATTATTACGTCCGAGCCTGTTGCTATTAGGTAAGTTATTACATATTTTTTTTACAAAACGCTGACTAGAGACTATCAATATTTTTTCCTAATTCCGCTTGATTCCACCTCAGGTATTTATCAACATTTTGCTACTATCAATCATTATACCCTAATGGATATTAAAAGAGAGTAAAAGAAAAAAAGATGTGAAAACAGAGTAGAAATACTGGCACTGACGTCAATCCATGCTGTATTTCTCTTAGGACACTAGAATCGTCATCATCATCAAAAACCCAGTGATCTGTCCCAAAACAATTCGTTCAATTCATTCCAACAATCAAAGCAAAGTAACTCATTCAAAAAGGACCACTGGTTCTTTGTCTGGCCACTTATTCCTATATTTTCATTAATTTAAATTTAATTTACCTAACCTTAATTCAAAATTGAATAGTTATCAAATCAGAATTGAATCAAAAACTTTTCCCATACCCCATTCATAATAGAAGTTCACCTCATCTCAATTAACAGGATAGGTCCATTAATCATTCCATTAATTTGAAGGTCCTTAACGAGACTATCAATAACGAATCTACTTCGGAAATATTTGAAGGGAGCCTTTCAAAATTGTCTTTGATATCGAAGTAAAGTTTGATGAAGATTAAAGTGGAACCTAAAAATATTATTATTATTAATATAAGTCGCCAAAGTTTATGATACTGTGGCACTTAGGTACTGTATTCGCTTTTAAGTATTTGAATAAAATGCCGACTATATTTTATAAATTAATTTTAACTTTATTGAAGTCCTATGTTTTTATATCAAATTGACCTTTTCATGTAAAAGTTTAACTAAATGACAACAAAATTGAAAGAACCACGCAATATTGTGATCAATCATTACAAAAACAGATTAGTATTATATTTGCAAATTAGTGGTTCCCGCTAATCTGTTAGCCAGTATGCGGGGTCGCATTCTGCTAATTTAAATGCATATCAATTAAGTTTGGCTCACTGAAACGGCCTAAAACAATATACGCATGATTAAAGGAAATTCGTTGTTAAAATTTGGAAACTGAGTTATAATATGTATATGTAAGAATGCTTATACAGTATCTTTATTTATTTAATTACATTCAACGTTACTTCCCATCAATATTTCTGACATGGAAACCTTCAAGAAGCGAGCTTATTATCTCAAAGGCCGGCAACGCACTTGCCTTGGTGTTGTGGGTGTCAATGGGCAGCGGTGATCACTTACCATCAGGTGACCCGCTTGCACGCTTGCCTCCACAAAAAAATCTGTATTGTTGCTCTGCCCTGTTCTTTTTAATAATTTGCAGTAGTATATCATGGGGGCCTAGACAAGTTATAATATACCTACCTACCTAAGTTGGAATCAATGAACGATTAAAACGAAAATGTATGAAAATGACATTTAAGATCGTCTGATCTATTCTAAGCTTACCAGTATATCAGTTTCTTTCTATTCTTTCATCGATTTGATTGTCGGAATGCAACTTGTGTAGAGGCCGAGTACCTATATGATTGCATTTGGATATTTATTTTACTAATGTGGTGGAATAGCGCTTCAAAAACTTATTGTGGTGATAACGTAGATATACCTACCCAAGTTTCAATCTACCGTTCGAATCGATTATCAAAGAAAAATTCAGAACATGTTTGAAAGTTTCGTTTATGAACGCTCGATTTGTCGAAAGCTTATGTAATTTCCATACATTTCGTTTCGATTTCTTCTATTATAATAATGTTTTATACTTTTTGTGATCAACCATTATTTTAATCATTAATTCTCGATTTCCTTCTTGCAGACATAAGTTCAGCGTATGGGCGTGGAATCTATGGAACACGTACGACGCAGGTTTCATAATATTCTTTCTGGTGGGTCTCACCCTGAGGCTCAGGTCCGTCTCCATGGACGTGGGCCGCGTCATCTACTGCGTTGATATTATTTATTGGTACTTAAGGATATTGAATATATTGGGAGTTAATAAGTACTTAGGTAAGACTTGTCTTGAATTTTCCCGTTTAAATAATTTCATTTTACATTTCCATAACACTTGGAATATAAGTATTTTATAAAATGTATTGACTTTCTACCCTAAACAAGTAAATATTTTCATAATATTTGTAATTATTGTCTATAGTTAGGTTAGAATAAAAAATAAAGTTTATTCAGACAGCCACTCATAAATAACACAAAACAGAATAACAAAACAGTAACAAACAAACAAACATTTTAAAGTAGTTAATAATACGTCATAAACGTATACAATATAACGAATACATAAAGAGAATAGGAAAGTCACTACCTCCTGAAATAGACACAGTTTAACTAAATGTTAAATATACCTCAATAAATAAATTTTGCAGGCAAGGCTATAAAAAACGGTCGTTTTAATTATGGCTTGCTAAGGCGTGATGACATGATGTGTTTAAAAAATTTTCTGCATGTGTTTAAAGAATTTTCTGCTAAGCTGCTTTAGTAATATGCAAAGTTCACAAATACGTTTACATAGTTATTTATACATACAGTACCAACATTTTCTAAATATACCGTAACCCCCAACAGGTCCTCTAGTCACAATGATGGGTAAGATGGTTAAAAACATGATATACTTCGTGGTGCTGTTATTGGTGGTGCTTATGTCGTTCGGCGTAGCCCGGCAAGCAATCTTGTATCCAGACGAAGAAGCTAGTTGGCATCTCATCAGAGAAGTAAGTCAAAGTTATTGAAATTTTTGGAGCTAGATAAAATTTATTATTAACAGAATATTACAAAGATATCATGTTTAATTAGCCATGAGAATATAAACACTTGTAAGAGCTTTGTTAAATTCATTTATTTGTGAAGATAAAGAGCAAGTTAGTGATCGTAATATGTAGTAACTGTTACTGAAAAAAATAATGAATTAAGAGTGAATTATTTACGAAGCACATGAAAATTTTATTATATCAATTACATTAGTCATACTTTACCTATATCATACCATCATAGAATCAACATTATTGGCTCATTCAAATTCATTGTGAAAATACTAACAAGATCCATCCATACATCAGATTCACTAAGTTTTTATACCATCCAACTGTACTAACATTTGCAGGTATTCTTCCAACCGTACTTCATGCTATACGGAGAAGTGTTCGCTGAGCAAATGGCGCCACCTTGCGGCCGGCCCGGCCTCGAGGATTGCCGCGTCGGTCACTGGGTCCCTCCCGTGGTCATGAGCGTGTACTTGCTCATAGCCAACATTTTACTAGTCAACCTTCTCATAGCCGTCTTCAATAACATCTTCATTGAAGTCAACGGTGTGTCGCACCAGGTTTGCGGCAAAATCGTTAATTGTCGTAGCTTCGATGTTGTTATAGTGCCTGTTGCGAGATTTGATTTGATTACGGTTGGAGTTCGAGGATTCTAATTTAGTAGACAGTACATTAAATAGTTGTTCACTTGGTATATTATGAAGAATGTCTTAATTATGTTTGCCGCCGCCAAGAAACTATTTTTTGAGATGGAAGAATTACAATTCATTTTAAAACTAACCTTTCCGAAAGCAAAAGGCGTTCTTCTATTATATGAAGTGAACAAGTCGATTGTAGTTGTAATTCGTCTTTCATCCTGAGTAGTTAGCACCTGGGTAGTTTTAATTCCAGTAATTTGTATTTAGTTACCCAATTTATTTTAAGTTGATTTGATTTCAATTATTAGTTAGACTTAATTTTTTTTATTCCCCTCTTTATTTTACTGCCGTTATAGTTTGACCTCCCGTTGTCCGTAGATATTCTTCCAACCGTACTTCATGTTGTATGGCGAGGTGTTCGCTCCAGAGATCGACCCCAAGTGCGGGAACAACCCGGGAGAGCCCAAGTGTGTGACCGGAAGGTGGATCACGCCCGTCGTGATGACCATATACCTGCTCATCGCGAACATTTTACTCATAAACCTACTCATTGCCGTGTTTAACAATATATTTAATGAAGTCAATGAAGTCTCGCATCAGGTTTTTTATTTTATTTTTTCTTTTGTTGTTTTATTAGTTGTCCGTACCAACGTTGGAAAAGCTGTGTAGCTTTCAATTATCGTTGGCATTATTTTTACTGATTTTCCAACAGCTTTTTCGTGCATTTGAATAAATATTTTTAAGATATCGATACCTGGTAAGGGGGTACGGAAAACTAATTTCGCAAGAATGACTTGCATTTTGCTTTTGTTGTATGTTGTCAGAATCATTAATCAAAATAAAATGTATATTTCTTTAAATATTTTCGTGGATATTCGTGATTCTAACAATTTTTTTTGCATGATATACCTACATTTTGATTACGTGTCAATCTTGATACTATCCAAAAGTTTAAAATTTTTTAAATCAATCATTAACAAACTGTTAAATATCCTTATATATATTATTCACCCACATTATGTTTATGTTAAATATCCTTTAATTTTGAAATGTCTTTTATTAGTTTATTCCACCATCAAAAACTTTCCTTTTTAAAGAAAACAGTTGCAAAATCTAAGTAATATTTATTTTCTCTACCTAAATCACCAACCGGACTTTCAGGTATGGATGTTCCAAAGATTCACAGTGGTGATGGAGTACGAACAAAAACCGGTGTTGCCACCTCCTCTAATAACGCTATGCCATATATACGCAATAGGTAAATGGGTGACAAGAAACGTTTCGCACAAACGGTTTCAGTACGACAATGGTCTCAAATTATTTTTAGAGAAAGAAGACATGGAAAGGCTTTATGATTTTGAAGAAGAATGTGTCGAAGGCTATTTTAGGGAACAAGTAAGTAAATATTGAATAGAGATTAAAAGTTGATTTTATAAACCAATATTATACCTACTAAACAATTGATAATTTCAGGAAGTTAAATTATCGAATTCTATTGAAGAGAGAGTAAGAAACACAACTGATAGGGTAGAACATATCACGACCAAAATGGAAGACTTGAATCAAAAAGCTAATTGCCAAATACAGTCTGTTCAGGTAAGATATTATTTATTTATCGTATTTTAATTCAATCAAAATCATCTCGATACAATTGTTTTAATCTAACTATCAGTGACAGTTTCGTATGTTCCTTCTTATGCATTTTATTTTAATCTATTCGTAAATATTTGATCACTATTGATTCAGGAAATCGCGTAAAGCACCCGGCGACCAAGAACATTAGTCATAGATTTTGCGTTTTATCTATAATTTGTTACTTGACGTCTTACAATACCGTAGGATGCTGACGTTTTGAAAAATATTTCCAGAGTGTAGAATTTAGGTTAAGAAAGTTAGAAGACGTAGCAGAGCAGACGATGAACCACTTAGCGGTGATCCATCGATTCATGGCGACACACCCGTCGCTGGTCAACCGAGGATCTACCGATACGTTGGGACCTCCACCACCTACCTTCCAAGCTGGAGCAGCCAGACTAAGAACTGCTAGTGATCGTTCTGAGGTAAGTAGTGTTAACTTTGCACAGGAAGATTTCTACAAGATTCTCACTACTTTCAAGTCTAAAGTAAAAGTAAGCCTCAGCTGAATACTTGAGGCTGAGGCTAGAGTTAAATTATTTCTGATAGAAGTTAAATATTTCAGAAACTAAACATATTTTTCTACAGTTGTTATTATGAATGAACTTTATTAAAATTCTAATAACTGGTGTTATTTATTGATGTACCGTCGTCATCATCAATAAGATAACGAAGAAGTGTTGTTTTTCAGACTTCATTTTCGATGTTTTTGTTCTAATTTTATTGTGTGTTTGATGTGGAACTCAACAGGAATGCTTGAGAACACTGATCGTAATGTTTTCTGTTTTCCATGAGCATGTTGATTATGTCGATGTCGTTAAGGCTGATTTTAAACGTTTTATTATCAATGTCTGTGTGTCCCCCACTCAACCTACAAGTTTCCAGAATTTACGTATAACTTTCGTCAATGTGTTGTTGTTATATTGATTTCCACTATGAACAAAGTTTCCAAAAGATTTAATTTTGTTATTTGCATTAGAAATCGAAACTTGTAAATACATTAATTTCATATTCAAAAGTGCACCAAACTTTGACAAGACTTAAATGTCTTCAATATCATAAATATGCATAAGGAAGTCTTGATATAAATTCTGGCAATTTGTATTCGCTTCAGTGTATTTGGTTCAACGTCATTCGGAGATTTACACCCATCAATATGTAAAGCAGTTATTAGCATTAATATGCAATGTAGGATCGAGTGGTTCTGGAACGGTCCAAGTTAGACCAATATAACTCGCGCAATTCTCTACTTCTTAAAGTTCAACAAAACTGGCCCTAACTTTCAAGTTGTAATATTGTATTTTATAGCAATTCTACTTTACCATTATTTGTTTGACTACCCTGGGAATTGGCTCTGTAATATTAAAATGAACATTTAAATTAATTTTATTTTTAATGGAACCTTTTTATACTATATTGTCATACTTATTATTGCCTTAAAAGATTAACTGTAATACAAAATAACAAAAATGCTACTATAAAGCTTTGTGTAAACGATAAGATTTATTGTACTAATGTACACCCACAGCTCACCTGTATTTTTAGGTCCCATGTAATAAGGGACGATCCTATTGCCATTAGCCGGGCACAAACGTTTAAGGAACGTTTAATCATATAGCTGCTTGACCTGAGAATCTTTTGGAATCGAACCCAGGACAATGCATAAACTTTTATAAAGCTAATTTAAACTTATCACACCTGCAAATGGGTGTTTCCATTTGAAATAAGGGTTCACTTACTATTCGTAGTATGGTCACACACAATAGTCGTTCAGCGAATAAGCAAATCAAATCAAATCGAATTGCATCGAATTTCGAAATTCGAGAATCGAATCAAATCAAAATATTTATTTTAGATTCCAGGCGGAGTCAGTGAGAGTAGATTTTATATTATCCATGAACGCCCCATTGCTCAGCAAGAGCCTCCTCTCAATAAGAAAGGGATTTACTTATTTATTTACTTTAGGTATCTACACACACATTTTAGTGAACTTTTTGGAGTGCCTCAAGGCTTACAGATCACAATGTTTATCTTCACTATGAAACGTTTCAATATTAAGGGTCAGATAAGCGAATTTTATAATGATTTTAAGTTGTAGATCACTTCTGAATGAGTAGGGTGTTAAAAAAACTGACATGTATGCATATTTTTATAATATGTTTAATCGCTCAAACTATCAGGCGTAATTTTACAAAACCTTCATAATGTCAAAAAGACGCTATTTTATCATCTATTCAATTATGTTTTAAAGTAGGGGAATATTACTTTTTTGACCAAACATTTTTCGCGGATTAGCAGAGCCCTACGCGGGATTTCTTCGCTTAAGTCGCAGGCGGTTATCGTCGCCTTAATTAACACTGAGAAGTTTATGATAATTCAGAATCTCTGGGTGACGTTGTAATCAATTGCTAGTTGGGTGGTTATGTGTGACGTCACAACAGGTGCTGTCGGACAGCGACACGGGGGCGGCGCGCTTTGCCGTGCGTCCAGTGCAGGAGGAAGACGAACAATCGCGACCCTCCGATGTAAGCATCCCTTTTTGCCGTAGCTGCCCCAACAAGCTGCACGGGTGTCTAGTCTTAGAATGCAATTTGTTTTTTAAAATTAAATATTGATTATTCAACTTTAGGATTCATAAACGTGTAACTTTACGTAAATAATCTGCAATTGGCCATTTGGCGCATAAAAATCAAAATTAATTATTTTGAAACCAATCATTGTTTCAAGATGTTTTCTTTAAAATCGCCTTAAAAATAATTAAGGAAATTGTTTCTCCCTAAGGATGATGGTGAAATATCAGTTATACAGCAGGCAAGTCCTAAGAATTTGGTTGTCACATCATTCCATAGCACTGAGGCGGAATTGCTTTCCAAATTCCGCCTGAATCCTAAACAGGATCTTCTTTGTGCACAAATGCAGCTTTTTAATTAACAGAAATGAAATAGCCCTCTACGCTTACCATCTGTACATAATATTTATATACAACCTACGTATTTAGTGTTCTACCTACTGCCCTATAATTTTGTTGGTTCGCAAACTTTGCACGACTGTGTCGTTGCGTTTGTTTGGGCAGCCAGCGGGTTAGCTGTAGGTATTTTTAATTGGCTAATGAAACAAGTTGAGAAATTTAAAGCTAATACGAGTATGTAAAGAATAAATTTGCTTTTGTGTCATGTGGGACAGCACCGTGAACCATTTTTGTGTCTGATCGTGTTGTTTTTACGCAGAAGCTTACATTTTATATCAAGCGGCAAGCTTAATTTGAAATGTTATTTTGATTCGACTGCTTCCATGTTCAGTGTATTTTATTACTTTATTTATGTAAAATCTGTTTTAATAATTATAATATTAAATTTTGCAGTTTATGCAAATTATTTTATTTGCTGCTTAACTGAAAGCTTTGCATAATTTTACTACGTGCATTCATATTTACACAACATTTGCTGATTTATTTATTATTTGATTCACTACCTTGAATTAATCCTGCAACTCAGGCATGAACTAATTTTTTTAGAATTTCCTAAATATTATTTATATTATGTCGTCCAACATTTTCAATATTGTTATCTACATCTGAATTCATGCGAGTTGATAGTCTAATTCAAGGTTATTTTAAAACAATTATTATATCTACTTCGAAAACTGTCACAACGCTACCTTCTTCATCTCAAAATCGCCGTCAGGATGAAATGCCACAATCTGGACCCGACGCCGCTGTGGAAAAAGAACCGGAAGCGGACTCGATATCTACGTCATCAGGAGAAGGTCATGCAGGTCCCAACGTAACCGTGGTGGTCAAACCACAGCCGCCCATCACCCCGGCCAGGCAGAGGTCTTCAGATAGCAACAGGACTGAGCCTAGCGATGAAAAGAAAGGTAAATAGACGTTTATGACTTAAATCCTGTGTTGAAATATAAACCTACAAGTATACTAAAAGTATAAAATTGTAGAACCATATACCTAGTCATTTTCGGGCAGATAGATTACTTTTGTCCTTATTTTACATTATTGTAAGAACATTTGTTCTAAAAGTGCAATTGCATTTTTTTTTTCATATATACCTTTTCTCAGTCTTATTAATTTCTTTAGATGTGTATCTGCCTCCTCGTCTTGTGGCATCGTCGACAGATGATGCTTTCTTGCCTGAAGCGCGAGAGGTACCCTCAGACCTTCATAGTCTGCGCCCGCGGACCACTTCAGCTGGAACTAGACGAACCGCTAACACGCGACGGTAAGAGACACCTTAATAAGTCTTTATTGTTATCAATAATGAAGAATTTGGAAGGCAGAACGTTAAACAGAGTTTCACACGTTAATACAAAAATTTCGTCAAATGAATGTTAAATCAAGTCGCCAGTTCCATTAATGTTCAGTCCGTACTTTTATGTAGTCGATGTTACGTAGAACATAAATACATACGTAGGTGAATGTAATATGATGTACATAAAGAGCCCAATCTCTCAAAAAATAACATTAACTAAATACCACTAAACATGTTTACTCAGTGTAGTTTGGGCACCAGTCCATGTTACTAAAAAGGTAAGCAAGATATCGATCGAATCATTAAATTCACGCAAAAGAATTCGAAAAAGCATGTGCACATCACTTTTAAGGTGGTAATATCAAATTACGACCGATATTATATGAGTTCCATACAGTTGCAGTAAGAGTGCCATCAACGCCAGATGGTCCATGTCGTATTATCAAAGCATGACCGCGTTACCTTTCGTTGATTGATTACCATTCTCATTACCCATTACCTACTTCATTAATTATTTTGGAGGACTAGGTGATGCGAGTTTTGGCCGCTCTGGAGAAAATGTTTGTCTCTTAAAGTAATGTTGCAATAATTTAGTTTAAAATTATCGGTTCCATATTTTTATTATATTTTTTCAAATCGATAATCTCAATGAAAACTAAGTTCATTTTCGTGAATGTAATTATTTGTTTGTTTTCCACAGCAACCAAATCTCACACAATTCTTTATCATTTCCTTCATTCACTAAATCGGCAAATACTGTGTTTATTTGTACAAAAACCAAAATTATCATCGCCATAATTGTTTTTAATTTAATTTTTTGTTACCTTCTTGCATCTGTTAGGAGACGGTTGTGGAAACAGTAAGTCAAATAGAGTCATTGGCGATTGGCTTAGCTTCTTAGCGACTGTAGTTAGATGTAGTTGCCTTACTTTGTATAATAAACATTCACTTGTCTACAGCTTGTGTACACGCTCGATTATCGATATGTTTAGCATTAACATTAGCACTTCTTCCAACAGTTACACACATACACAATTTTCAATGTGACGCAATTTTATTTCAGCATCTTTCTATCTTCTGTACATCTTAACACAAACCAAACCTTACTTTAGCCACATCTACATTTGGTCTTTCAATCTGGCTATGTATTTTATGATCAGCAATTCCATTTGCCAACTTGAAAAGTATTCACTGCAATATTGTTGGCTACATTTCATTTTAAACTTTCTCTTTTCTGAATTTTATTACAATGATTGATATAAGGTAAGATTCGTCTCAATTCAAAAATATATCATTAACAAACATTGCAGTATTAAAATTATTTAATCTTCTAACGTCACCGTTGTTCTCTGTTGTATTTTCGATTAATTTATCTCCACACTACTTACTAACATCAAAGTTAAACCACTGATTATTTTTTCAATAACGACTTCTACGTACTAAACTTCTACTGCACACATACTTCTGCCTCTTTCTTGTGGCAACAATATTACTTGATGAAGATACGATGACTGTCTTCTGGATACCCAAATTTAAAAGATTAGCTTACTTATGAACTTATGAAGCCCTATTTAGAAATTCGTAAAACTCATCAATGAATTAGAACCAGTCAACGTATCTTCAATCTTTTTATCAAATGGTTGTTACCTAGTTGAGGGTATAGAGTAAGGTGATTTTGGCAGGCGTTCGGAGGGTGGTAACGACTGCGGCATGGGTGGGCACTACTCTGCGCAGCACCTCGCGCCGCGCCGCCAGCACAGCCAGACGCACTCCGAGCCTGACAACTCAGCTGTCGATGCTGGCTCCGTGCACAACTCCGTCACAGGGACCAGTACGTATCATTAATTTATGTGTGACTAGCAGATGTCTGCGGTTCACTCGTGTCTCAAAAGACTTTTTCAGACAAAAGGTAGCCTATGTCCTTCTCCAAGGCCAATCTAACTCTGTAACAAATTTCATCAAATTCGGTTCAGCAGTTTAGGCGTGAGTGACAGACCGATAGTTACTTTCACATTTATAATACAGATTGGAGATATTATATTCAAGTATTAGTTTATTAGTTTTGAACAGCCGTTACAATAGATAAGAAAATATTTCAGTTGGCTATCATCTAACATCATCATATTATCAGTAGACAAAGAAATGGGTATGCTAAAAATCAGCCCTAAGGACATTTGTCTCCACAGTGTTAGTGCTTGAGATTATTGCCAAAATAACACTTGTATTTTGTTTAAATTTTTATGTATTTTTAAACCTATTTCTGGCAATAAATCATTTATAATATTATTATAAAAAAGTTCATCACTTAAAATGGTATTTTGGGAAAAAAGTGCCTTAGTTTACATCAAAATCCTCACCATCGTCGCTCCCCGATTAATTTCTGGCAGGTCGGCAGTCCGGTTGGGAAGCAACTGGTGGTGCAACTGGCATTCCTTCAGGTCGGAGCAGAGTGGGCGGAGCGCCGCGGTCCCTGCTGCTGGCAATGCACGAGTATACCAGCATCACAGATGAGCTGGAGACCGTGTATGGACTGTTCTCGCCGCCGCATACACCGAGGTAAGTACTTAAAACTCATGTGATTGACTCTTCAAATATTATTATAAGATTGAAGAGGGAGAAATCAATGACATAATTTAAGGATCCACGGCAACAATTTAAATGTATTCTTGTACGAATAACATCTTAAACTACAGGACTCCAATAACTTCACGGCTCCTATCGCCAAACCGTGCCGCGTCCCCTTCAGTCCGTCGACGCCACGCCAGTGAGATGTCCAACCCTGAGTTCGCTCTATTCATGGAAAAGGAACACCTCCGAGGAGCCGAGGAAGATGACTACATCATCATGGAGAACCTGATCCAGAGGCGGTGAGTAGTTGTACGGGGGGTTGTGCATTGCTTAAAAAAGTTAATTTGAAGAGTTGACTCTATAACGGTGGGAAGGTATTTGTGCGCATTGCTAAAATTGATCACATATCACTAGTACGTATTGATTAGATACTTATATTATAGAAATAGTAGGAAGCTTATAATGATAGTAGCAGAGTAGTGGTTAAATAAAAGGCTGCTCTGTTTGCACTGTCTTATTATAATTGCCGATGTAGGAATACTTGTAGTAAAATTGTAAACATTATAATTTTTTAAGCTAAGAAACAGACAGAGAGGGGATTTTGGAGAATTTCACGATTAATCGCTTTTGTTAAACAATGAACTACATTGAGATCCTATGGAATCCTTAGTCTATTAATGTCGTTTTTATAACGTCCTCGTCAAAACTGAAATATGTTGTCGGTGCTAATAAAAAATTTCTCAAAATTATTATTATTAGAAAAGGGCGAGAATTAAAGCTCCTAATAAATTTTGTCGTGCACACGACAACACAAGCTATACAGTTGCACTACAAAAGTCACCGCTATTGCCTAAGAGCAAATTGTATAGCTGGAAGCATCGCCGTGTGTACCCATCCCCTTTCAACGATCAATTAAGCAACCGCACTTCCGTCGTACCAAGAAACTGATGAATCCAGGCGACATATTGGTCTCAATAACGACGACCCTACAAATTCCGAACTTTCCAAACTGTTACGCAACTTTGTGATATTAAACCTCATCGATCTAACCTCCCCGAGGTTTTCGAAGTGGAAACTATGTGCGAGATTGTAAATACAAGCGGATTCTAAATTATAACATTTTATTACGTTTATTTACGTTCTTATTACGAAGGAGGATATTTTTTTCTATAACTTTAAAAATATTATGTTGAAAGTGGTGATCTTCACTTTTAAATATTTTATGCTTAGAATAAATGTTCAGTACAAGGTTAGTAGGTTTAACCAAACTTTAATAATTAAAGTACATAATGAATGTAGTATTTATTTTAATTGGGACGAACAATTTTCACTTAATTATTTAGGAAATCCTAATACTGTCTTAGTTTATAAGAGAAGAGACGAGTTTGTACATCGGTCACATAAAGGTCTTCAATTCTGTGAAAGATGAATAGACATGAGACACGATTTGCAAGCAAAAGGCTTATGTTTGTAACAACAGATTTTAAAAAAAATAACAGAATTGCACCTGCACCTGCAAGGACTGCAAGAAGAGCTGAGCTTCGCTTCGGCCTTCGCTTATAGCTTTTGTGAACGTCCTAAATTCAATTATTTACTACAACAGCCGTTTGTACTGTAGCCTAGAAATGGGTGGTCTGGACAGATACGAGGAGGAGGAGGGCGCGGAGGGCGAGGGTGAGGGTGATGGGGGCGGCGTGAGTGGCATTAGCATTAGCGTGTGCGTCAACACCAGCGGCGCCGGCGACCACAGCGTGCCGCCGCAGACCTCCACGCTGCTCACTGTCAGTGACAGGCGGCTACCGCATCAGAGGTATACATTGTTCGCAGGAGCTAAAGACGACAACATTCAGCAAATCCTTTAGAATCAATTCATATTTCAAACCTATGGTAGCTCTATGTGAATCATATTATGATTAATTGATAGCAGCCTGTTTAGCCCAAATGCTCCCTTTCAAAACTGCATCAGAAGATATACATGGCATCTTGTCTTCAATCCTTTTTGTAAGCAGCTGTGCGACCGCTGCATCCTAGTTCAGAATCATTAATCTCAATCGGATACATGTTTGTAATAGCGAGACAATAAACAATTCGCAATATAAAAGATTGTCATACCAAAAAATTCATAGATTTTTATCTTCGTTCTTCTCTTCTCGCTGCTCTCAATCGTTCTTCTATAGTGGTCCTTCCTTTTTTTAATGTTTTCTTTTACTGTATTTTTGCTACTTAATCTAATTCTTCCTTCACTATAATCTCGTTGACCACGTAGGCACTCGCTAAGAAGGTCGTCAGCTATCGACAGTCGCGAGCTACCGTCGCCGCTGCAGCCTCTACTGGATGAAGAAGGTTGCGGAGATGTGCTACTTCCGGTGCCACGACAGCCGTCTGGTATGTGGTCACACTTTCTTTTTAATCCGTTTATTATTATTTAATTCCACTCACTCTTTTTTCTATAATTTTCTACAAGACGATAATGTTTAAGTAAATGGAGATTAGAAATAAAAACTTATAGCCCTTGTGGATACATGTTAAATTTACTACCACATTTTGTCTTTGTCTCACCTTAAGGTCGACTGTGAAAGAAGGCTTAATGTCATTAAATCAGCCTTTGTACAAAAATGTTGTTTGTGCATTAGATAAGTATTACGCAAATAATAAAATCTATGCTCGACGATCAAGCTTTAAATGTGAAATATAATATAATTCCTGTCCATCCAATGGCTGTCTGGAAGAAATTGCGAATAGCGATAAGACCGCCAATTGTACCTACTCTTGTAACATTTGCATATTGTTATTCTGACTTGTCCTATGTAATGGTGTACAATAAAGAATACTCTATCTATCTATATCAAAGAAGCTCGCTCTGAGAGCAAAACATCTGTGATTTGTCTACGTCTACAGCCTTCACTAATCCCTAAACAAATAAAATAAGCCGTTATACCAGACATTTCAATATTAGTAATGATTGGCGAGACATCATGAACGAAACCTTTAATCTACTACTAATTACCCAGCAATAACTAATTCATCTGTCTAGGACATACAGAAATTAAATCAAATCATAAATCAAATCCGGATCAACATTTTTTTATACTTAATAACCCCTTTTAAGTCTCTTCCAATAGTATCTAATCAGACAAGCTTTCTAAGAAGTTAATGAACTATTAACTCGTGCAGGTGAGACGAATGCATCAAGCGAGCTGTCACTATCGCATATGGTGAGCGAGAACCTGCCGCCACGGCCGTCCATAGTGCTGGACTCATCGCAGCTGCCACGCCAGCGCTCGGCCGAGCAACCACCGTCGCAGCCGCCCGCGCCCGCCAGACCAGAGACCATGTGCTAGACCTTGGTATACTAACATATCTATGCACCACGGGCCATATTTATCCAGTATACGTTAAACTCTACAGTGTACAAAAAGCCTATATAATGGGAGGCCAGCTTATATTGGACTAGTATTGCCCGTTATGTATCTAGTTGTGATTAATTAAAAGTTTCCATTTTAGCCCCTGCAGCAAGTAGCTAATCAAATAATTTATTTGAAAACTGGTAGTAGTTTATAACCGTTATGGATAGTATTTAAAATTCGATTAAACATTATGGACGACACGTTTGGCGTAATAACCCAGCAATAACCCTCTGTTCAACGTGTTACGGGTTCGATCACCGCACCGAACAAATATTTTTATGACCTACAGGTACCGACTGTAGCTGTTTATCTTATAAAAAAAATTGTAAGCGCACCCATCAGTACAAGAGAAAACGATAGACATCGGTTTTTTTTAATAAATTATGAAAAGAAAAATATTATGTTGATGCTGAAAATCTGATCCACCATACTGCCATTATTAAAAGAATATGTTTCTAATAAACAAATTCTTCTACAGATAACAACAAAATCAAGCCTCATAGGAAACCAACTATTCAAGGTGACACAACAAAATTACAACAGCAGTGAAGGACTGACCTAGTGAAGTATTAGCCATAATAATTGTTAACACCAAATACTTAACGTTAGTTTCGACGAGTTGTAGCGCCCTTCGTAGGCCTTTTGGGACCCTTTTCAATGTTACCTAGTTGATACTATCCTTCTGCGTGATGTACAGACTGAATTGAACACAATTCTAAAACGAATCATATCGGATATTCTCAATTACTACAGAATTTGTAAAATGTAGGGTTTAGTTTCGTTCTTTTAGTCCGAATACTTTCATAATAATGCAACTTTCCATATATTAGGTATTAGTACATCAAGCCTCTTCAAACTGTGAACCAATATTCATTGATAAGTCAATGAAACGTTGTGAACAAGTTACATATTTATATATACTTTTCGAGAAATAACCTACAATAGTACGAAATAAATATACCTCGACGATTTATTTTACTGTCAGGGTCAAAAACGCAAGTAATATGTCTGCTGTTGCCAGATTCTATAAGCTTTATTAATGGTGAGCACTAATTTGAAAAAAATAATCTAAACTTGATTTACACTAATCTCGTACCGAGGCATATTTGATAAATTTCATACTCCTGTAGATCATTTCCGACAAGATCAACAGTTAGATCTTTATTACAAACATTCATTACGATGCTTCTAACGAAGACTGTGGATTACTTAATTTAATTATACAAAAATGGGCCTTGTGCTTAATATGTAAGGTTCAAAATCACTTCAATTATTCTAGCCTTCTTCTTCGTTCGAGGAATTTATATTTCGCTGTAAATACGCCAAGTATCGCTATTTAATATATCGTCTGTAGATACATGGTCCAATGCATTTCGTACTCATTTCACTTAGATCGAATCTGAAGAGTGGGATAATTTAGTACTTAACTTTCCTGTTTCTTCTCTAGCATGTTTATCCAAAATACCAACAATAAAAATTACTTTTTATGGTTATGATCATAAATCGTTTAGAGATTCGGATTTGTTATTGTTTTAATCCTTGAGATAGATTTCTTGAGATAATTCTTGTGAGATTTTGCAAATGAGACATTCTTATAAATCTCCTTATATTTTTTAAAATTATCTCTAATAATTAAATGATCCTGCTCTAACGATTTTTAATATAGGTGTAATTAAAATATTGTACAGAATATAAGCGGTTCAGAAATACGAACTAAGGGAAAGACAAACGACAATACTAGTGCTCACGTTGTAAATACTGTTGTCAGAGTTAAAGGATTTAATAAAGGTACTGAAGTTTATTAAATAAGACATAGTAGTTATAACAAATTAAATACAGAATATGTAAAACATTGTTGGAATTACACGCTTCTTCAAAGCTTTAAAAATCAGTGAGCACTAAAAGCGCTTTTCAATTATTTATCACTACTCTACCATTTTGAACATATCAAACACAATTATTACTAAAGTAAGAATTTTCTGTTTCGATACGTAAAATAACGTACCTACATGTTTGGAGTTTCTAAATGCCTTCATTTTATTTGACAAACTTTTATGATCGTACATTCTTACAATTTTACACTTTCTTTACTATTACAAATAAATGGGTCATATTAATAGTTCAAATAATTCCGTTTATCGAATTACAACTTCTTATGACGAACAATGATTTTGCAGCGGGTGTTTTTATTATTTCGGGTCCCCTCAATAAATAACGGTCATCACAATGTGTTCAATTATACCAAATATTTTGTGCAAATTTTACCATTTTTATTATATTTGCAGTACAATGAAATAAAATTCATCTTTGTATATAATTGTAGAAACATGAAATAATATGAAGGTGATTATTGTAAATTTAAAATAGAATGCTAATAATATACTGATTATTATATTGTATTAAGCGTCAATGTATTGTTAAGGTGAACAGATGCAATAAATTATTTTAATTTTTAGTAGACAGTGGATAGGGATTTTATCATATCTCAATCTCGCGTTTGGTCGGGCGATATTAATGAAGCAATAATTTTTGTACGTACAACATTTATTTCTAAATACCTACAGTTTTTTATGAGCAGGAAATTTACATTATCTGGATAATATAAGGTTTCCACTGGAGTGAAGCATATTTTTGTATACTACGATGACCTTCTGAGATAAGGTCGCGGTATGCACGAAACATTTTTCTGTTCACTGAGTCTTGGAAACTTTGTAGGATAACCGTTGTTAGGAGCAATAAAAGGACAGTAACCGCCCACGACGCTCACTAGTTCCCATAACAGATATCTGTGCGAACTTCTTACTTTTCCAATAGCAGTTAAAATTACTCGTGGTAATGTCTTCTCGAATTCCAGCCAGTGTGACAGAAACAAAGAGCGTCTAAAATAAATATTTATTGTGTACTCCATAGAAGTATTTTACTTTTTACTTACTTACTTTTGTCTTTAGAAATCTTGTCGAAACTATTTTAGACCATGAAATTGTTGTAAAATCAATTTTACGAATACCTTGAACACAAAGTTTTTTAATCGTTGTTTCTATCGCAATGTAATGAAATTCAATAGGAAGCATTATTCACCAAACATGTATTGAGATTCATGCAAGCCAGGAATTGAGACGTTATACGTTCCGACTAGTCCAATTATATTCCACGTAGTTTATTAATAAGAAATATTTTACGGAGAATAGCGAATAATTGTACATAATGTGTAAATGTTAAAAGTTGTTATTTTTTACCAAAATGAAATGTTTTGAAAGAGCCGAGCGCTTCCAACATCTAGATGCTTCACCAGCACAATCTTTTAATCATCATTTTTAAATCTTTGAATCATCTTTTTATCTTAAGCACAACGTTTTGAGAAACTTGTCCTTATTGGGATATTTTATTCTAAACTCAATTCATTAAATATTTTTCAGTGATAAACACGACTTCAACTGAGTTATATAACTTATGTACAATGGTAAAATAAATATATTTGTGATATTACAGCCTATGTTTTATTGTTCCCAATTCGTAGCAATATCTTTAATGTCATTCAGTACATTAGCTCAATTTTTGTGATCCAATAAACAATACAATAAAACAGTAATAACTCAATATATTGCTGATCGTCCATAAACTATAGTTTGTCTCGTTATCGCAGCTTTATATCTTCCAGTAATAAACGCTCGTGGTTTAATTACGTACTTAGGTCTAATTATTTATTGGATCTCTCAGTCAACATCTGCGCCACTTCATTAATAAGGACCGTAGTTATTAGTAACGATGTGACCGCCTGGAAATTGCCTAAATCAATACATTGTTCATAAACACTGAAGGGAAACACTGCATGATTGAAAATTATCACCCATCCATAGACTGACCGCGGCAAGTGCAGCTTAACCCTACAGGTCGATTGAACAGCGCAGTTAACTAGCCACTATCCCGTCATATACCAAATAGACAAGACAAAAATAGCACTTCCAATAAATATAATGAACAGCAATTTATATTAGATTAAAATCCTGGGTGAAAATAATTGGAGTTAGGTACAGAAAATTGCGAACATTTTGCCTGTAAACTAACGCTTCTATTCAGGTTGCTAAATGATAAACAAATTCCATTGAAACTGAGGCCATTGAAATTACAAACAAAGACTACAGTGAAATACAAAGGCAAACTACAGGTTTGGAAATTGATTTGCTCTAAAATTCTGCCAGAAACCTAACAATGTTAGACATTAAATTATATCGCATTATGTATGTATTACATGAAGACAAATAAATTAGTTTTGTGTGGCTGTTGTGATATCGTTACAGTTAATGATAAATTAATTTATTTCTGTAAAGTCTAATAATGTATAATAATTATCTCATTTGGTTTAATTTAATTTTATAATTTAATATTATTTTAATTCTATAAATATATATTATAATTATATTACATTTAACATCTTAATTATTTACATATTTACAAAATATACATACTTACCTATACCAAAACAAAAAATAAAATAGAAATAAATAAAAGTATAAACGCTAGTAGGCGTCAAAGTATTCGTCGTAAGTATTATTTCTGTAAATAGATCTTACAAAAGACAAAATTCTATGTTTTGAACGTTTAATGCTGGAAGAAAATAAATGATATTTATTTGGCTTTTGTTTTACTCAGTTATAACTAATATTAATTAAGTACATAAGATGTATGAATATTAAAAAGACAAAATGGTCTTCGACTCAGAATAATGATCAACAGCAATGAGCATCCATGCTAGATTTTAAAGTTATTTAGCGAAGGAAAAATTCGACCTCGGGCAGGACACATATTGCTGTTGTTGCTGACGTCACCATAAAGACGTAAATTCTGAATGTGAAGGCAAAATTCGTCCTGGCGGGTGGGACTCGCTGTGGCTTAGTGGTCATAGTGTCTTGTATACCTAACCAGAAGACGCAGGTTCGAATCCTGCCCGCGGTGGAATTTTTCCTTCGCTACATAGCATTGAGCATGGCAACCGCTGGTATTATGTCCAAGCCAGTAATGCAGCTACGAGTAAACAGTAATTTCAGAAATTCAAAACCAGTAATTCAATACATGCAATCTAATTAACAGCACTAACAGTTAAATCAATTTCGTCCGTCCGAGATGCGATTCAGTCCTGGCATTTCCTAACTGATGACCTCCAAGAAGAAATACCGAAATTCTGAATCATGGTCTCTTTCCACATAATAGTATCAAATACGTGTCACAGTGCAGGATAATGTCTGAAATTGCCCTTTAAGTAAGTAACTTTGTAAATCGAGTCTACTATCTTCCAAAATAACAGTGGGACGCACTGCTTGAAATTTTAAATGGTACCCAATTTTATTGCCCGACAAACCCGTGCGTATTTCAAGGCAGTACCGCCTCCTAATGTACACGGATATGGAAATACGCGCCCGGCAGCTAAAGGCATTGCTGAAAGGATTACGTCAGAATCATCAAATAACATTCATTTTAAACATAATTATGTAACATAACAACATACTATCACGCCTTTATTCCCCGAATGGTAAGGCAGAGGTGTTCTAAATATATATTCATCCATGATCCAACAGTTCTCCGTTGTTGTCCCATGTTCAAGTCCCATGAAATATGGGGCGAGCCTATTGGTAAGAAATAAAAATATAATCTAGCATAGATATAATATTTGACTAGTTATATTATATATTACTTTTTTTTACTACATCTATGGTTCTGTGGAATCATAGCCTGAGGGTATGTAGTGTTCTGGTTACTTTAGTGTTCGGGATGCAATAAGGAAACATCCGAATTGTTACAATATAGAGACGCATGTTCAATACTGCCTGGCCTGCACTGGGACTCTCTGTGGTGGCGTTGCGCCGTCGAACCGCTGTATACGGTTTGCCGAGTTAGCACTAATGTCCCTACGTCATATACTCCTCCCTTTAACTTAACTGTTATATGATAATCGTGTGAGACCATCAAATAACTGTAGCTCATACATTTCGACGAAATGTTTCATTAGGTTTTTTTAAAGCACGAGGCAATTACCATTTACCGGGCACACATCCAAACTTCGCTATTGAGAATTTTCTAGAAAATCGCAATAACAATTATTGTCAGGAGAATCGAATCCAGGATCTCAAGCTCTGCAGCTCTATTATTTAGTGAGCTCACCGACCCGTCGCATGACCATATCAGATCGGCAAGACATTTGTGTAGGTTACGTGAAATACTCACGTGATGGTAGGGTTGTAAATCGGGACTCGAAGATTTTTTAAGTTAATGTTACCAGTGTTCACTCTCTAACCACTTTATAATAATAATAATAATAATAATTTTATTTCAGACAGTAAATCAGTCCATATTTTTCTAAAGATACCTACAATTAAATTAAAATTAAATAATATAAATAGTAAATAACGAAATTAAGTAGTAAATGAATTAAATCATGTCAGAATCATTTAATTCATTTACTACCTGCCCCAAGCTTGATATATGGGTGCATGTAAGGCCTGCCAGTGCTGCATGAACGGCCCGTCCAACCTGCTGGCAATAACTGAAAGGAGACCGTTGCCGCTGCCCCGCACTCTACTCGCTATCGAGGTGGCCCTCTTGCGCATACTGGCATAAAAACAGTCAATGCGGACGCTCGCGAACATTCCCGATGCGCTGCAGAAGCGAGGCATCCGGAGCAGCGCCCTCAGCGCGTTGTTATACTGAACGCGGAGAGCGCTGTAGGATCTCTGCAAATATGATACCCACAGACTACTCGTATAAAAAGATGTGCAGTAGGCTCGGAACAAGGTAATTTTCACATCCCTGGAGCTACGAGCAAACCTGCGGGCAATCATATTCGCCCTCACCGACAGCGCTCTCCTTTCTCGCTCAATATCAGCGTCGTCCTTCAGGTCGGACGTTATAATATGGCCCAGATACTTGAAAGTATGTACCCGCTCCAAGGGCACTCCATATAGCCTTACTGGTGGAACCTCCGCCGGACATTTACAACCCGCATTGAAAACTATAAGCTCACTCTTTTTGACGTTATATTTTAGGCCATGTGTATGAGCGTACGCTTCGCAAATGCTTATAAGCTCTCTGAGTCCCCCTATTGACGCGCTCAGCAGCACCATATCATCAGCGTAGCTGATGTTGTTAAAGCACACATCATCAACATGACATCCAACATGGCGGCTGCTGAGCTCGGCAACAAGTCCATCGATATACAGGTTGAAGAGCGTTGGAGAGCTCACACCTCCCTGCCTCACCCCGCACTCCAACCTGTAGGAGTCCGACAGAGCTCCCGACCATTTAACATTATTGACCTGGTTCCCGTACCAGTACTGGAAGATTTTAACAACTTCAGGCGCTACTTGCCTATCAAGCAACTTCTTCCACAGCACTTTATACGAAACCAGGTCAAACGCTTTGGACAGATCTAGGAAGCAGGCGTAAACAGGCGTGCTCCGATCCGTGTAATATCTGACAGCATGCTTTAAACTCAGTATAGCACTATCTGTGGACAGTTTGGGCCTGAACCCAAACTGGTTATCGTGCAAAGTTATTGTATTACTTAACTGAGCATTAAGCATGCTGTCAAAAACCTTCGCGATGACTGTCGCTAATGAGATCGGTCTGTAATTGTTTTTATCTGATATATCCCCAGTTTTATTTTTAACAATTGGAACTACGACCGTTCTCATAAGCTCGTCTGGCAAGTACGAATGACGAAGGCAGAACGTGAACAGCATGGCCAAAACACGTGGCAGGTGGGGACCTGCATGCTGTAGGTGCTCAATGCTAAGTCCGTCATGTCCCGGAGACTTACCCCTGGTCATATACCCGATGGTTTTAGCTATGTCCGCAGCTGTGAACTTAACTCTTGCATCCAGGACAGTACACTGTGACTCAGCATCGGTCACATCAGAGGGTGGGATACTGCTTGGTTTGACACAAAACTGGGATTTAAAAACATTAGCAATATCCCCTTCAGTAGACACGCCATCGACGCTTACCGGCAAACCAGGCCTAAGGTTATGCTTTTTTGTAGACTTCCAGAATCCCCGAAAGTCTTTTTTACTGTGCAACTCGGCTAGGATGTCCATCTGGATTTGGTCTTGGTGATTCTGGCACCACCTTAGTTTGGATTTAAAGCTCTTACGTGTGCCACACATTTCCTCATAAATCACGCCATACTTGGGTTTGCCACAATCCAGCCACTCAATGAACTTACGCCTAGCGTACGCATGAGCCTCGCTGACGTGTTTATTCCAACCCACCACGCGCTTCGGCTTCCTACTCATGACTTGTGTCTCCCTGCTAACAATGGCAGCCTGCCTCAGAGCGGATACCACATCCCGATACAGGCAATCAATTATTAGATTGTGGTTCGAATCACTACATATGCGATCACAACAATTGGACAATACATTAGGGAAGTCAATATTTCGCAGTCGCCGATGGCACTCTTGCCTGTAGGTGTTGATACCGTCCGAGCTTTTTTCTCCCCACACAACTAAGTTGTCGTAGGACATACACTGCTTTACTTTTGGCCTAATTATATTAATATCGCATTCGATCAACAATGGGTAGTGATCCGACCACATAACATCATACTTAACACTAACACTACGAACAGTTTTCAGAGACGATTCTGTACAGAGACAATGGTCAAGCCAGCGTCTAGCCCCGTTACAGTCACTGACATACGTGTACGTGTTTGACACTAGTCCCAGCCTATCTACATCAACGCATGAAAAGTGATTATCACTACAGTAGTTCAATAAGTCCGTAAAAAATAGTTCATGTGGATGTGCGTTAAAGTCACCAAGACAATAAACCGCCTCCACATCATTACCGTCCACGATCGCACTTACCAATCCTAAACAATGCGAGAATTCCGTCAAGTTACATATCGCATCCGTGGGCATGTATAAACTTATCACAATGAATGGCCTTTCATTGGTATCAATACGTATCGCACACACTCTCGGGTTATCACTCGAAACGACCGAAACATGGCTGAATGCACTTTTTCGCCAAAGCAGGGCCACCCCTCCATAGGGCCGCCCCCGCAGCATGCCAGCAGACGTATCAACGGCCGACGTCCCCGTGCTGCTGAAGTCCGCATGGATGGTGCTCAGGAACGGCAGCTCCTCCGGTAGCAGCCAGCACTCCTGAAGCGCTATTATGTCGCACGTTGCGCAAAGTTCACGAACGCCCTCTATAGAACGCTTAACACTCTTACAATTAAAGCTGGCAAATCTTAACAAACTATTATCAGTCATTGTTGTGGTATACAGTGCCGACTTTAGGCGAATACTCGTCCTTACGTCTTTGACTATAATGCACAAAACGTCTAAATATTATATTTTGCGGCCAGATGTTTTCATCCAAAAATGCAGGTACTTTGGATTCAGATATAAAAAACTTGTACGCATCATAGTCAACCTTTTTTCGTAGAGACAGCTTTTCCAATTTAACTACCTCGTGGGTTTTTATTTCAATGTGCTTTATGATGTCAGCTGTATGTGAATCTTTGTGCACATTCGTGATAAACATCGGTACTTTCTTTTCAGCAGCTTTGAAGGACCCTACTGTGTCTTTAGCAACCCCTGCTTTCCCAGCATAATGGTACCTTTGTTTCGGTTTACGATGCGTAGCAACGATCCATCCATCATTGTCATTTGTAGGCAAAACATCACCGCACTGTGGTACCTGTGACGTAACACCAACAGCTGTTTGTACGGGCAATGGTGAGTGAGCCCGCGTCATGGAACCGGTTCTCGACAGTGATAACAGCCGCTTATTCTCAACATACTCACCTTATATTCCCTTTGAATAGAAACACGTAAAATATCATATAAGCAACATTGGACTAAGTCCCCAGGACGTATTGTTACAATATTAATTGGGCTGCAGCTTTCCCGAGCGAGCTGCCGACGCCAACGGCCGCTGCGACATGTCATGTTAATTATTCATCTTTTGCTTTCATTCTTCTGTTACTCGTGTTGTTTTATATTACTAGAAATGCGTGAAGCTTCCAAGGTGTCAGTGAATATTTTTCATCTAAACAAGTAAGTTAAATTAACGTTGCTTCTTAAAAGCTCGAAATACAAATATTTCAAAACAAGCTCCTTGTATATTCCAGCATATTCTCTAAAATTACGAGCCACTTTTCCTAAAGTACAGCTTTTACTCGACTATGCATATATGTAACGCAGAATGCAATTATGTTACGGCAGAGATATGTAGCAACGTGGAAATTTGCTATGAAATGCTCTCAAATTTTAGCAGAATACCCAACTTGTTGCGCGAAACGTTTTGTTAGTAGGTATGCTCTAGTTTTGCTTTGACACAGAATTTTACTAATTTTACCATTAAGATCGTACCGAATGGGTCCCACAAAACGGCAGACGACAACGCGGCAGGCCTAGACGAAGATGGCGGGATGAGCTTGACCTTTTCTGGAAGGATTGGCCCAAAATAGCCTTGAACCGCGAGGAATGGAAGGAGGGCAGGGAGGCCTTTGCCCTGCAGTGGGACGACAACGGCTAAATAATAATAATAACATTAAGATCCCATCTTTGACTGTGATTAAAGCATTTTTTTTTTTGTGGCAATTAAGTAAGCTGTTTGCGACTAAAAAGCATATTTATAGTACGGCAAATCCTCATGGATTGCCCGCCATCCGGGAAGGTGGCAGGGTGTGTCAACTCAACAATCTATCTTCAATTATCCAAGTAAACCTCGGGTTTTCCTGCGACATCCGGCTCGAAAGGACCAAACAGACAGATATTTAGGACCCAGAACGCTCATAAATGAAGAAAACTGTTGTTACATTGAAAACAAATAATTTTATTTTTATGAAACACAGCGATCAACATGAAGTAGGATACAGGAAGAGGAAGAGAAGGCTCGCAGCGGGTGCAGGTTGCGAAAAACCACAGATAAAGCACGATATAAAATTATAATTAAAAATACGGAACAGCGACATCTTTTGACATGTCACTGTTAACATTTTACCGATGAATCGAAACATCTGACGCGAGGTTGCTGGCAACAAATGAAGATGGCATTATTGTCCAGGATTCGTACCGACAATAAAAGTGCACTTACCTTCACTTGGCCATGTGATCCGCGAAATTCGCCATGGTCAACAGTCGCTTGACCCCATCAATTAGCGAGGCCTTTCCTCGCATACTAATTCAAGGCACGCGTGATCGCCACAAGCGTGCCACCTAGTGGGGCCATTGTCTGGTCGGGCGGTGGAATCCCCTTTCATTAATTTCATCCATTTAACCGCCCGCAGGCCACTACCTACACACCCTGTGTTTGTGTAAATGTTCTTTGAAATGGAAATCGTAAACCAATTTTATATTTATGTAGGGAGCAGCTACGGAAAATCCTCATGGAATGTCTGCCACGTGGGGAGGCGGCAGGGTATATCAAACTCGTACCTACCGACTTACACTTGACACAAACATCTCGAATAAAA
Source organism: Acronicta alni (assembly GCA_964056405.1). NCBI lineage: Eukaryota > Metazoa > Arthropoda > Insecta > Lepidoptera > Noctuidae > Acronicta > Acronicta alni. The sequence goes on along the minus strand of OZ043932.1, from coordinate 11,269,748 downwards.
TTCGTAAAAGGGGGCTAAAATGGCCACTTTTATTGAATCATAATATGATTTATAGCCACAATGAACCATATTTTTCCAGTATAAGCTGGCCTCCCACTGAATAGGAGATTTTCGTAAGAGATCAACGAATACTAGAAATGTATGACACGTGTGTCGGTGATTCATCAAAAGTGTCCATGACGACACGTTTGGTTTTTTTCGCTGCTGAGCGATCGGCTTCTGCGCCACGGGTTGTAGGTTCGATCCCCGTACGGAACAAATATTTGTATGACCTACAGGTAATTGTTCCGGGTCTGGATGTTTGTGTATGTGTAAGTTTATATTGTGGGTACGTTTACACCATGATACTAGAGAAAATCCTAGGGGGGCAGTTTTTTTTTATAGAATCACGCCAATTTAGCCCTTTGGCAATCAATACACACAAAAATACAATTTTTAAATAATACAAGCTATCCCAATATTGTATAATCATTTATATACGTAATTAAAAAGACTAAATAGTTAATAATTTTATAACAGTAAGTATCTCTAAAATCACATCGTATCGAAAGGAATCCATGAAATGTTTGTCGATGTTCCAAGTGCTAGGTACTGTGTGAACGTGGGTGTAGGTAACGAAAATCAATATTTCGGAAGCCTGCAGCCGTTGTAACCGCAGCGAGGGCAAGACACTTCGGAGACACAGGAATCTGAAGACCCAAACATACTCCGAGCATTTCTGTGAACAACCAAGGACTTCGTCTTGTTATTGCGAGCCCTCGGCTTACGCAGCTGGCGTTTCTTTTGTTTCTTTTGGCGAATACCGCGCTGAAACGAATTCTCCACTGCAATGCCTTTAGCTATATTCTGCAACATTTTATAAGCTTTGTTTTTCGATTTTCTCGGTAAATGTGGACGAAGGATCCTGACGAACTCTTGTATGCCTTTGTTCTTCGCTTCGTTGGTAACAGTAATTTGTTTGGACTTACTAGTTGTCGCGAAAGGCTCAAGTTTCGAATTTACTATACCGTCTCCACTGTTAGTCATCTGTTCAGTACAGTCGACCATAGGAGGCAGTTTGGTCCTGGTTTCCTCAGTCACACAATTATTGTCATTCTCTGTAATTTCATGAATTAGATGATCTACATTGACGGCAGGCAATACCTCATCGTCCATATCTCCAAAATCCATAATCAATTAAATAATTAAATAAAATTAAAGCTTTACAAATATGAGCTGTCAAAAGTTTTGTTTTAATTTCTTGACAATTTGAATTTGAATGAGGTACCATAATTGTGCAGCAGCCATAGACAGTGAAAACGTCATGAAGTTACTTATGTTTCCCATATTACCTCTTTGTTCAGTAGTTCTCTTCTCTCCAAACATTATAATGGGAAACAAAGCCCGTTTGTACGTAGAAATTGCAAACATTAGCAATTGCTACTATGTATAGTAGCACTTGCTAATGTTTGCAATTTTCAAGTAATAATATGAAGGTGTTTATATGTATAGTTGTAACTATAGCAACAGTTCACCTTCATATTACTACTTGAAAGTGTAAAGTTTGCGTATAGGTGTTCTTAATAGAGTTTCATTTCATTCGCATAAGTAATTAGCATTTTTAATATTTTAAAAGTAGTGATAGCCTAGAGATATGGCCATTGGACTACCAAATTAAAGGTCTCGAGTTGGAATTAAAGGCACGCACCTCTGACTTTACGAAATCATGTGCGTTTTCGTAAGTAATTATCAATCGCTTTTAAACGGTGAAGGAAAACATCGTGAAGAAACTTGCATGCCTGCGAAGAAATTTTCTCTACAGCGTGTGAAGTCTGCCAACCCGCACTAGGTCAGCGTGGTGGACCATAGCCTAATCCCACTCTGAGAGGAGACTCGTGCCCAGCAGTCCGACAGTATATGGGTTGATGATGATGAATTAGCATTTTTTATATACAAATAAACAAAAAATATGAGAATAGTTAACATAATAATAAAGTAAGACTGCCTCATTAGTCTAGTGATCGTTAGCGCGACCGCAACACAAGAGATCGTGAGTTCGAGTTTTTTTTTTCTTTTATTATTCTTGGACAATTTTTATACAGCACCATCTAGTCCCAAACTAAGTAGAGCTTGGGTAATAGACAATTGATATATACTTCTTTTTTTTGTAAATACATACTTATAATACTGAAACACCCAGACAAACACTTATGTTATTCACATAAATATTTGTGTTCTGTGGGAATCGAACCCACGACACAAAGAGGTAAAAATGTAAGAAATAGAAATAAGGGGGGGTCATAATGAACTCGTAAGTTTTTTTATGGTCAAATGTCGACCACTGGAGCGAACACTACGTAAGAGAATTCCAATCGATTCAGAATACCAATTGATAGTGACGTATAAAGAATCAAAATATAACTGAAAATATTTTTCACAACTTTATACAAGCGTAAGGGGGAGTTTATCAAATAAAAGCCATACATACAAAACTTATAAATGTCAACTTTATTGCATTACATTACTGTTAGAACTTAACTCTTAAACCGACACTTACGATAATTCACACCACTGAAGCACTGAATACAAAACCCCGACACAAAATTGGGGTTAACATAACCATGGTAGAATAATATCAGGTATCCTTTACCATGACAGCGGTCACGTGATTGCTTCACAGTGACGTCATCGACAATCTGACGTTTGTTATGTCATTACTACACGTGTTTTTTTTTAATTACCAGAGCAAAATTATCAGGTAATAAAGTGACAGCTGTCAAATAAACTGAAAAAATAACAGATTGAAACGTCAAAGCTTTTGACGAATTAGATACATTCCATATTGTTAGCGACCGGTTACTGTTTTATTAGTCTAACATTGGATCTGATGTAAAAATATTACTGCTTTATTTATTTTACGGATCTTCTGTTATGTTTTTGTTGTTTTGTGAAAAAAGGTTGTCTACATCTGGAGTTGTTATGTTATTTTAGTGTTATTTAGCTAAACGTAAATGAAATCGTGGTCTATTTCGAAGCTGTTTCTCGTTGACAGTTCTGATGCTATGTTTGAAGGGATTTTATCTGAAAATAGAAAATATAATATTATTTTCATGTTTTTGTGTACGAGTATCATTATATTTTATGTATGTTAAAATTTGTGTTGGAACGTACCAACGATAGGAGGAAAAAAAAATATCACCTCTGGTTTTTGCCAATCAGATGGCTAATACAGGTAAGCAATGTTTGTACTTGTATTGTAATAAAGCGGAGTTATTACCGGAATACGGTGTTAATAATTCCGTTTGAAAAAAATGAACAATCGCAACAATATGAACACAGTAATGAGCAGCAGTAAAATACATAGCCGTGACAGCTACACTAATACTAGAAGTTTCCCACGGCTTCACTCGCATCTCATCAATATCGTCCTCATTCATATAATCTTGCAACTGTACTTGCTAATACCGATATTTTATTTCACCACTCACCATTGCATCTGTACACCAAGTTGGACCAGATGATCATCTCCTGCGAGAAGCAGAACACTCCAAGCCGTCCTCCCTTGAGTGTGAAGTCGTACACGTTGCCGGAGTCGGCCACGAGGCGGTTGTTCTCGTAAATCTTAAGCCTGATTAGACCAAGCTTCGGCCGGTGCAGCAGACGCCAGCGGTAAGCAGTCTTCTCACGCCAGCCCACGTTACGGGGGTCTTTCCAGAGGAGCGTCACCTAAGATAAAAGATGGAGAACAATAAGAATCTTCAACATTTTCAGAATCCTTGGTTATAAATCCACCATCATATAAATCTACTAGTTTCAAACCTTCGATGATCAATTTCTTTCCAAACCCATCCGAAAATTTCTAAAATCCCATTTCACCTACGTTATATGAAGAACTCCTATGCAAAATTACATGCTCCTAGACCCATTTTTATGTAGGTACTATAGGTATAGCTGTATCTGCCAGCCAGTGCATGTTAGAATATTTTTTAATTGCAAAATCGTACATTCATACATTAAATATATACTGGAGAATAGTTTTATTTTGTAACCTCCCAAGATAATACTAACCAAAAAGTTTGTAAATGAATTATATTGTATCGTAAGTTTCTCAGCTTTACACTAACTGTAAGTATGATTATAATTATTGTCTGTTATACGTGCTATTAACTAAATTAGTTTTACCTATATTAAATATCCATAAGTAGTACATAGGTAAGTACATAAGTAGTACATAGGTAAGTACATAAGTAGTACAAAGGTTAGTACATAAGAAGAACATAGGTTAGTACATAAGAAGTACATAGGTTAGTACATAAGAAGTACATAAGAAGTACAGAAGAAGTACATAAGAAGTACATAAGAAGTACATAAGAAGTACATAAGAAGTACATAAGAAGTACATAAGAAGTACATAAGAAGTACATAAGAAGTACATAAGAAGTACATAAGAAGTACATAAGAAGTACATAAGAAGTACATAAGAAGTACATAAGAAGTACGTAAGAAGTACATAAGAAGTACACAAGAAGTACACAAGAAGTACATAGGTTAGTACATAAGAAGTACAAAAGAAGTACATAAGAAGTACATAAGAAGTACATAAGAAGTACATAAGAAGTACATAAGAAGTACATAAGAAGTACATAAGAAGTACATAAGAAGTACATAAGAAGTACATAAGAAGTACATAAGAAGTACATAAGAAGTACGTAAGAAGTACATAAGAAGTACACAAGAAGTACACAAGAAGTACATAGGTTAGTACATAAGAAGTACAAAAGAAGTACATAAGAAGTACATAAGAAGTACATAAGAAGTACATAAGAAGTACATAAGAAGTACATAAGAAGTACATAAGAAGTACATAAGAAGTACATAAGAAGTACATAAGAAGTACATAAGAAGTACATAAGAAGTACATAAGAAGTACATAGGTTAGTACATAACAATACCGTTATCCTGAGGATAGACTGGTTGTCAGGCTTTTTGGGCTTCTGACTACCACCAACGATTGTCATAGGTGTTCGCATGAAAACTGAGGTCGACGGTTTTTCGTAGTCTCCATGGCACGGAGCGGTCTCGATATGTTAAGAATGTTCATATGCGGCTGGCCCAGCTTAACCCTGTAGAGCGGTTGATCAGCATATCGATCAACATAGCCACGAGCCCCTCAAGTAACGTTTATAATGAAGCAAAATTAATTATGGTAAATAACTCAGCTGATGCTATAGCAGCAGAGTCGAAGCGTCTCCTGAGAAAACTTATAAGTATCTAGAATAACCTATATTATAACTTGACGAATTGTTAAATTAAGCAACATAGGGAGACATATTACATAGTGCATCAATTAGTTTAATTAGTGACATAGTACCAGTGTATTCAATTTGCATTTCAGGTAGTGAAATGCAAATTGAATACACGGTAAATTGCATTAAGCTATCGAACGCAAAAGTTCACGGTTGTGTTGTGCTTATGTTTATAACATTACTATTTGTATTGCGTACGTAGCTTACATCTTTATTAGATTCGATTTGTTTACCAATTTGCACATTTCACAAAATAATATATTAACGATCTGTTATTTTGAATCTGGGCATTTACGTATACGTGAAAATATGTCAAATTTTCTTTTGTTGAAAAACCTCAGCAAACTGGTGGAACTCTTTCTTAGGTAACGTTTCTTGTCATTTTGAAAAGGCGGTAGGCCTTACGCACTAAATATTAAGTGTTCCTCAAAAATTTTAGCTGTATGTAAGTATCCTTTTTATAGTGTGTACAATTGTACATACCATAAATAAGATACAGACATAGGTACATACAATTCTCATGGGTGAAAATAAAATATTTTATTTCAATCAGACCATTAAAATAGCACTTTTGAAAAGTCTAAGCTAGCACGGTTCCAAAAAGTCTTGTATAGGTATGTCTTATGGATAAGAATCGGATAGAAACTCTATGAGAGGTTGTCCGCCACCTGTGCGAATGCAACAGCGCTCCCGTAGTCCCGGCACTAAACTGGTGAAACGCCGAGGTTGGTTTTAGTCGTTAGCTCTCTCTTTTCAGAGCGGAGTCCGACCCACCGCTCACACTGGAGCTGTGAATAGCATAAAGCATTTCCAACCACGTAAAAAAAACTTACCTACGTGCCTTGCCTTGGCCTATAGTCCCGGCCATGGGATCCGTTACAGTCACCACTACCATGACGGGATGTGATCCACCGATTGCTGTAAGGAGTCGAGGGGAAATCGGCCTGTCCTTACCTGATCGGCGGTGGAGTCAGTATTCCAAAGTGCGTTGCGCAGCGTCTTGCCGGGACCAGTCTTGCTGTCCACCAGCTTCAACTGTATGCCAGGCTCAGCCACTGCTCGGAACGGCGTAGTCTGCCAGTACGTCTGCGTGTTCTTCTTCCACATCACCACGTAGAAGCGCTTGTTGTTCTGATAGCTGGACATTATAAAGATCATCATTAGGCTTTAGATTTTCAAATTGATGTGCGGGACAGAAATTAAGTGAAGTAAAACATCGTGATGAATTCGAAGAAGACTAGTTTAACAGTTTTAAAAGAGCAAGGAGTTTGCTATCCTGAACTAACACAACGTAATTTGGACCATAGTATATAACTTGTAAATTCCTAAATGTGAGTTTTATTGAAATTATCAATAAAATAATTGACTGTAATTCAGGCTTACTAAGATATTCAATTAATCACTTTCATTGCTATCCTACTGTTTCGCAAAGGCCTCCCCCAGATCCTTCCAGGTACTATTTTCTTGTGTCGTCTTAAACCGGCCCCACGGTACGCATCTAAGTCGTTCCGTCCTCCTTCTGGACCTACCTCGACGATGCATATCATTTTCAGGCATCCATTGTTTAGTCATAATAATATAATAAACTGCCTCGTTGCCTTAATTGTTAAAGATAAAGATGAATCAAAAACTAAATACAGTTTAAATACCTTTTCATTAATAGCAAAGCAACGGTGTATTAAAAAAGGTAATTCAATTTATATTTAAACTTTTTTTACTATTCTCTTTTAATCAAGTAATATAAATGCAGCCCGCATAAAAAGATATCGCGCTCTTGGGAGCAATTTACAACTTTATGAGTTAATCAAACAACAATAGCGTCTATGTAAATAAAACCAAGATTGATGAACATGAAAGGATTTTAAAATCAGATTAGTTTTAATAACTTTGCATACGACAACTTTTGTTACGCAGTTTTGTTACCCCTTGAAATGTTATTTGACAGAATCCTTTTACCGTGTCTTAATGTAGTTAAATTATGCTCTCTTGATCACTGCAAAGTCTTGTAGCTTATCCACAACAAAGTTAATGGCGATGTCCTAAATGGTTTCGATAAAAGGATGGTGCCCGCAGATTATTGTAACAATGTAGTTGATCCACTACATTACTAGATCCGACAGATCACGACCTACCCAAGATCCGATGCTTTATAAAAATCCCGTAGAAAAAAGTATTTTCGGTTTTTACCGATTGTTCCAATTTTCCGAGAAAGTTTTCCGAATTTTTGGAAGTCTTTGGACTTTTACGAAAATCAAAAAAGAAAAATTAGCCAAATCTGTCCTCAAGTGTCTTCAAGTGTTCTCAAGTGATGCGCTTACCAACGAACAGAATTTCATTTTTATTTAGGTAAGAAGATTGACATTGAATTCTGAAAAGACTAATACCGCCTTTTTTTAGATTATTTAGATGATTACAAAGATTATTACCAAGAAGTTTAAATATTTAGATTTTTTTTTAATTTGCTTTTTATAATAATATTTGTTAAGTTAGTATATAAGGTGTAACTTTTGTTGGAGATCCAAATACAATAAATCAATAAGTAAATAAGGAAACGCGTTCCATTTCATTACTATTATTTTATATGATAATATCGTTCGTTTTATAATTATAATACTAGCGTCTGCCAGCTACTTTGTCCGCGTAGAAAAGTTTCTTTTATCATTCTAATTTGGCTAATTAACTCAAAATAATTAAAAATTATAGCCTATATGTTATTCTGATGTATAATAATACTGTAAAGTTTCATCAAAATCCATTCAGTAGTTTTAGCGTGAAAGAGTAACAAACATACATCCATCCATCCTCACAAACTTTCACATTTATAATATTAGTAGGATAGGATAGGAAGTACTAAATTTCATTTTTTTATTTTTTCCATTTTGTAGATATAATTTAAAAAGTGGCTCACCCAAATATAAATCCTACATAATCGTCATCGATTTGTGTATCGACAAATAGAGTGCCTTCGAAGTCTACTCCGCTAAAGCTCTCGTAGCCAACCGCCAGCCCAGGGTCAGAGTTGAGGGTCTGCAGGATCTCAGCACCTTGGTTCGCTATCTCCCAGTTAGGGTCTTGTTGAGACTCACCCTCGGGGTCTAGACGTACAGTCATGTAATTTCTAGAAGAAGAAAAAATATTAATATAATGGCGGGCGTAGCGTTTGTCGGGTCCCCTGTACAGAGCCCAGCACATCAAGCTACCACAATCTGTAAAATTTCTTTTATTTATTTTCAACTTTAATACGAAACGATAAGGTTCATATTCAATTGGGAAAACTTGACAGTTTTGGATAGCTTGACCTGCTGGCGTCTGTCAGACGTCACATACGTATGTCACACCGTCGTGTATATAAATATATGTATAAAGTCAAATATTTTATTTCAATTAGACCATTAAAATAGCACTTTTGAAAAGTCTAAACTAGTTGCACGGTTCCAAAAAGTGGGTCTTATGGATACCGGCAAGAAACTCCATAAATTAAAAAAAAACATGATTACAGTGTTTACAATTTTGTTCTGAATAGTTCATTAGAACAATGCAGTTTTATGAGTACTAATAAATTAATCCAGTAATTAAATAATAAAAAAAGATGGCCAGCCCCGACGGACGGGACCCGTTCACGAGTATGACGTGTATATCGGCAGAAAAATATTAAGGCCCACAATAATTATAATATTTGTTTATTCATTCATTTGTTTAACCTACGAAATGATAATTCAGTCTTAATCAAATTATTTTTATGGTTAATTTCCAGTTGGAGTTGATCGCAGATTTATTGCCATCACTGCATTGGACACCATAAATCACGAGTGACAACTCACCACTTTAAACTTAGCTCAAATAACAAAATTAAATGCGAGCACATCCTTCTGATAACTGCTAGAACTTGTTGAGTTACAGACTTGTTTGTTCACGTTCTAATTGTGTTAATCCTCTCATTGCGAAAATAATTTAAGTAAAGTGCATTAGATGCATCCGTAGGCTAAATTTTATATACTTTGGTTGAATTTTTTAGGTATATTATGTATGATTTATTGGTTGCATTTCTTATGTAGCGTCTGGAATTACAAATGTCTCAAGACCAAAAATTTATATTAACAGATTTAAAAACTAACTTCCGTCTTATTTCAAAGTCAAAGTCGAAATAATTTATTCAAGATATATAGACTACTTAAACGTCATTTTTACAGCCCCCAAAACGCCCGCCCTTCACCGCCTCCTAGTGTTTTAGCTGGGAAGAAGAAGCGGCGCAACAAACTCCCCAGCAACACATTTCTGTCTTGTAATTTACTTATTTCGATTACGTAGCGATAAAATTATATAAATCAAAATTGTATGTTGCTTACATTTACTTTTCTATTGCTATTATGTTAGCCATTGCACATGTTTTTGCATTGAAGTTAATACTCAAGCATCTAGCCAGCGTCCTCTTTAATTAAATTATATTGGTGAGATGACGCACACAAGCAATCATAAAAACTATGCATAGTAGGACCTACAAGGCGACTCAGGCAACTTGGAAGTAAAAATAAAAGTAAAATTTACGGAACCATAGCCAGCAAGCATTTTTTGAGTCACATTTGTAAATTGACGCTCACTCCTATAAAGCACAAAAGAGAAAGAAGATACAATGAAATTAGACGAATGATGGAAAACTTATGTTTTTGTTTGTAAATGGTTTTACTGAATGGGTTATTTACCTGAAGTCGGTGCGGTATATCTTAGAGTTGTTGGGACAGTTGTCCAGCTCGTTGATCACGTTGTCGCCATCGAAATCGTTGTCGCAAGCGTCGCCCACGCCATCATCTGAATTTGCATAAGTATTCCAATTTTAAATGATAAATTATAAATATTTTTTATTATAATATTGATTTCCGACACCTACGTGAATATTAGACATTGAAATAAAACCACTTTTTAAGGATTCTATCGAATTATATTATTCCGACCACGGAATAGAATTACGACGATCCGTAAAAAGTAGTGTTATTTCAACATTTTTATTACATTTGCCATTGATGTATGCTAAACATTTGTAAAGATATTCATATTAGAAAAATAATAAAAGAAAGCCGGAGGGACGCAGTTTCGAACCAGGGCTGTTTTTTTTTTCTTTCCCTAAAATGTACGATATATCTTTAATAAATTATAATTATTATTTCTGTAAATATGAGATCTGTTTACAGGAAGAAGTGTCTTGCTGTAAAGTCATTTTTAATTTTTTTAAGATAATCTTATATGTCTACCTTTGTGTAGGTCTGCCTCATGTACTTGTAATCTCCTATTTTATTAAATAAATTATTATTATTAATCTTAAAACACGGAGAATCATGGTCTCTTTTAAAGTTCAGACATAGTAGTAGTAACAAATATGTGAGTTGAACACACTATGACCAGGGTCAGTCAGTCAGTCAGTCAGTGTGTTTAATAACCCTCAATACTAAATATATAATCATTATCTCAGTTTCAAGAGTACCTACGGCACTCGTGGGTCGCAGCTGAAAACCAGCGTTAGGTATCAGTGGCCGTACCACGACGTGTTATTGCGATCGTTATCCGATGGAGAGAGAGGGATGTCGCTCTATAAATTAAATAGCGCCATCCCTTTCTCACAACCTAAAAAATATCGCATAAACACGTTGTGGTATGGCCTCAGTACTTGTGTCAATACTTAACAATATGCTGAATTTATATATACCGAGGGGCTCGTGGTTAAGTTATAATGGAGTGTCCCTCTTTCGGCGCCATTTTTTTCAGCACACTATGGTTTGAGTACTTCATAGATTAGGTGCTCAAATCATAGATGCTGAATCAATTTGTGTCAAAAGAGGAATACTCTGTTATAACTACGTTGATCAACCCATCTGCAAGGTTCAGCTACGCTGGCCGCGGTCAATCTGTGGATGGGTTGACCATTCTTAACACGAGAACGAACATTTAAGACAGTCGTTAGTGGTAGTCAGAAGCCCCAACTGGCAACCAGTCTATCCTCAGGAAATCGGTACAACCCAAGAACTTGGGTTGCAGAGTTCTAATGTGTAAAAGTTAAACTAATAGCTATTCAGTTTTTTTTTTCTAAACACAGGTACATACGAGTATATTACATACTCTGCTGGATAGGTATTATGGGAAGTGTTTAGTCACAAGGTTTATTCATTAGGTATACATAATGTAATAACAATATATATCATCAAATAATGACCTGGTCCTATTCTGTTCGGGACCAACAAAACAAAACTTAGACGCGAACTTAAGTAAAATTCTTTGTTTTTTTTTTAATTGTTTAAAAACTAGTTCTTTTTCTAATCCTCATCATGCGATCAGTCCAATGACTATGGGCAGATGTGTTGTCAGATAGAATGTAAAAAAAACAACTAAAATAAACAATTTATAATTCATATAACACCTCCTTTTAATAAACTTTGCTGGTAAAATCACTTACTGTTAGAATCCTTCTGATCCCTGTTCTTTATGAATTGACAGTTGTCCTCCACGTCAGGAATGCCATCGCCATCATCATCGTCATCACACGCGTCACCCTTGTCATCCTCGTCCACATCTAGTTGGTCACTGTTGGGCACTGTGGGACAGTTGTCTATGCTATCTTGAATACCATCCCTGAAAGATGTTTTTATGTTAGATTAATTTAATTTTAATGCGAGAGACTGATTTCCACAACACAGGGTATCCTACTGTGGAGATCAGTGATATTTAAATATGTAAACCTGTATTTTTTGCTCAATAAAGATTATTATTATTATTATTATGCTTTTAATTTATATTACTGTTCTAATTGTAACAAATGCAAAGTTTAGGTTCACGGTTCTATTACCAAATCTTGACAAGTGTTTATTTATTTATTTTTTATTTATTTAGGTTGACCAACAGTTGTTTACACTATAACATTTCTGATTTAGTGACTAGGGTAACATTTACAAGTGCAACAATTAATAACAGGTCAACACCCACATGCACATAAAGCGGCTTTACATAACATATTTATAAATTATTGAAATTAGAACTTTAAATACATGAATAAGTAATTCACCACTATATTATAGAAAAATTAACATCTGATTAAATTTTAAATTTTAATTGATTACGTAGATTACATTAGATTTATATTAATTATTAATTGAATTTGAATAATATATAGTAGATTAATTATTGATTGAATTATGAATAAAGATAATGACCATAAATTGGAGATAAAATAAAATAAAAATTAAAAGAATAAAATATTAAGAGAAAAAATTTAAAACAGGCACAAAAATATCAAAAATTAAGTCGCCATTGGGTTGCTTACAAAAGCTCGTAGAAATCTATTTATATTATCGTGATGCACATCTACTAGGTCACTGCGACCATTAAGGATTCTACACAATCTAGGTATTGGGGAATTTGCACCAAGTACAGACTTTCGAAGTGGCGGACACAGGGGTGTTATCATATTCCTAGGATGTCTAGAAGGCGCGCGGAATCCAATAAGCTTCAACAAACAGGGACAGTCGAGCTTATTGCGTTTATGAGTATATTTTAGTATTTTTTGGCATTTTCCATACTAACGTTTTTAAAGTTATTTAGCGAAGGAAAAATTCGACCGCGGGCATCGCTAAGCCACCTCAAGTGGCTTAGCGGTCATAGCGTCTGGTATTTAGCATGGAAAATACAAAAAAATACAAAAAGATAGTTAGTAGGTAAGTAAGGTGGCATCGTTCGACATTGAACTAACTGTAACGTAAGTCATGTCGGTTGAAAAGCAAAACCTTGTTTTTCAATAGGTGGTACTGACGTCACCATAAAATACGAATCCTGCCCGCGGTCCACTCGCGGTGGCTTAGCGGTCATAGCGTCTGCCCGCGGTTGAATTTTTCCTTCGCTAAATTATTTTAAGTGTTTATGAGGTTCTTTGATATACCATTGACCCTGAGCTTTGGCTGAGCTGGTTTACTTATTCGATCCTCACATGAAACACATATTTGTATAACCCACAGGTTGTTGTTCCGTGTCTCGATTTGTGTATATTTTAAAGTTATTTTAGCGAAGGAATAATTTCGACTACGGGCAGGATTCGAACTTGCGTCTTCTGGTTAGATACATCAGACGCTATGATCACTAACCCACCGCGAGTCCCACCCGACGAGTCGAAATTTACCTTCACATTCTGAATTCTAGACAAAACGTCTAGTTCACAAAATATACATATATGACGTCATCATAAAGACTTGTGTATATTTTGTGAACTAGACGTTTCGGGAGTTGCCGTTTTGTGATACGGACTCTTTGGGAACTGGTCGTTTTATGAAAGTGAACGAATTACGAAATAGACATTTAGGGAATTACCATTTTGGAAAGTGGACGTTTTGGGATAGTGAACATTTTGGGAAGTTGTCGTTTGGAACCTGAACCTGTCGTTAGGTTCGTATTTGTTGTTCTCTAGGGTGAGGCATTTTTTTTTAATTAACTAAAGAAACTTTGACCCTCCAGAGGGTCTTAGCAATTGTTTTTCTATTGTATTTGCTAATGATCTATGATAGGTTAAAAGATAAAGGTAGTACTAACTGGTCCCTATCCACGTCGCTGTCGCAGGAGTCTCCGACGCCGTCGCGGTCGGCGTCTTCCTGCGCAGGGTTACGGATGCGCGGACAGTTGTCACAGACGTCCCCCACGCGGTCGCCGTCCATGTCCTCCTGCCCCGGGTTGTAGCGCCGGGGACAGTTGTCCATCTCATTTGGAATACCTAGTTAAGAACATTTTTGTTTAGTGTTTATAGAAAGATGGTAAGGTTTATCGACGAAGTGCCAATATCTACTAACATAGACCAAAATTTAAACAAAATGACAAAAAAATTGAGTTTCCTTAACACTTTAAAATGTCCCGCGGTTAAATATAGTCGCGTTGTACGTAGATAGGAGTAGGTACCTACATTGTCACGAGGTGGACACGTCTTAGGAACGTGGCCGATCGGGAACTATTTAGTGGAGATAAATTACACTCGGAACACAAATTATACAAATTTATTGACACTGGGGTTAAGCTCAGGGTGGGTTCGGCGAAGGCTTCGAGGCGAGGTCCGACCGGTAGTGGGTGTTCAATAGGGAACATAAATAAAATAGGCGACTCACACGATAGGCAAATTTGTATATTAAAATAAAAAGTATTATACAAAAAGTTTGGTGGCGATCGGTTCGCGAGCTATCGGCGAGTGCGTTTACAGGCGCGGTGGGTGCTTTAGGCCGTTGGAACCGGAAAGACCCCCGCGCTTCTTGTACTCCCCGCAAACACCTTCGGTGCTGTCGTAACGGCGCCGACATACTCCCGGCGCTGGAAAGCTTAACAGCTTTCAAGATCCTCCAACTCGTCAGGCTTCGGTAGTAGGACGATTCTATTGAGGGCGCGACGCACAATCCCTCTTGCAGTATCTATATCTGCGACGCGCGTCAATCCGTCAGTTCCAGTGAACAGTCTCCTTACACGTCCGAGACGCCAATAGAGTGGTGGAGCGTTTTCCTCTTTCAAGAGGACTAGGTCGTCAACTTGTAAGTTGTCCTTAGACCTCGTGCGCCACTTCGTCCTCAACTGCAACTCTGCGATGTACTCGTGGCTCCAGCGTCGCCAAAAATGTTGCTTATACTGCTCGATGCGCTGGAATCTGTCGAGACGATTGGCATTAGCAAATTGTAGACACGGAGATGGCAGCGAGGTTAGTGGTCTACCAATCAAAAAGTGGCCCGGGGTCAAGGGATAATAGTCTGTGGGAGAGGAACTCAATGGACATAGGGGGCGGCTATTAAGGATGCATTCTATTTGAGTGAACAGAGATGACAATTCCTCATAGGTTAGGTGCGTAGTCCCTAATATCCTAGCCAGATGGAATTTGGCTGACTTTACACCGGCCTCCATCAACCCATTGAAGTGAGGAGCGTATGCAGGCGAGAAACAAAATTCGACGCCTTCGCTAGCGGCAAAATCAGCGATAGGGTTGGCATTAGCTTCAAAAAACTCTTTAAGCTCCTTTGAAGCAGCAACAAAGTTTCCACCATTGTCGCAGAATATCTGCTTTGGTAGTCCTCTCCGAGACACAAAACGTTTTAAAGTTAAAATAAAAGCGTCCTTTGACAGCTCACTGACTGCCTCTAAATGGATGCACTTATATCTAAAACATATAAAAATACATAAATAACATTTTGTTATTTTACAACCACGACCCTTGCGATCCGTGATCATAAATGGCCCAGCGAAATCAGTCCCTACTGTAATAAAAGGATAGTCGGGCATTAGTCTCTGAGCAGGTAGGTTACCCATTATATTTTTCATGGTCTGACCCTTAAAACGCCTACATACGGTGCAATTGTACACAGTACGTCTAGCCAGGCTTCTTCCACCAATAGGCCAAAAACGCGTTCTAATAGAAGCTAGTAAAGCCTGTGGCCCCAGATGTAGGAGCCGTAGGTGTTCCTGTCGGAATAAAAGTTGGGTAAAATAGTGTTTAGGGCTTAACAACATGGGATGCTTCATGTCGAAGCTGTATTCAGATGCCTGAATTCGACCACCTACTCTAATGATTCCTTCATGTAGAAAGGGATTGAGTGCCGAAATATGCGACTTAGGGTTTAGGGAATTTCCCTTTAATAATAAATCGTATTCTTTAGGGAATGACTCTAATTGGGAAATATAAATTAATGCATTGAGAGCTTTATTAAGCTCGACAGTAGTTAAGGAATCTTTAGTTTTATTTTTTGGATTTTTACAATTATATATAAATCTGTGTACATAGGCTAAAATATGTTGTAAGTTTCTTAATTTGGAATATTTATTAAAATTAATAATTGATTGATTATTATTAGAAATAGCAACGGGATGGGCTTTAATTTCTGGCAAATCCTTCGTCTCAATAATAGTCTGTGACTGCATAGGAGGCCATTCGGACTCGGGCAACAATAGAAACTTAGGTCCATGCCACCACATATCGCATGCAGCGACCTGTTGTGGGTTCACGCCACGGGATAGCAGGTCGGCTGGGTTGTGTTCTGTAGGAACGTGGTGCCATGAATTAGCGTCAGTCAACTCTCTAATAGCGGCGACTCTGTTGGCAACAAATACCTTTAAATTAGAAGAACCGCTGCGCAACCAACTAAGTACAACGCTAGAGTCAGTCCAATAGACATGACGCGATATTTCACGTCGCAGAGCTTGGGTCACAGATGAGCTCATTTCAGCTGCAAGAAGAGCACCTGAGAGCTCGAGACGAGGAATCGTAATAGGGCTGGATGCTGGGGCAACGCGAGATTTCGCACATAAAAGTTGGACATGTACTTGTCCTTCTTTAGTTATAAAGCGAAGATACAAGCATGCACCGTAGGCGCGTTGCGATGCATCGCAAAAACAATGAATCTCAACAGAGACTGGATGTGCTATTGATACCCATCTAGGTATATATAGTGAAGAAAGGCATTTAAGTCCTTCAATAAAAGGTCTCCAGACATCAACAACTTCCTTTGGAGCGGGATCATCCCAGTCCAATTTGAGGGACCATAAGGTCTGAATTAAAATTTTGGGAACGATAGTGGACAAGGATAGGAGCCCCAAGGGATCGAAGATCTTGAAAGTTGAAGAAAGTATAGTGCGCTTAGTGATGACATTAGACTGATCCACCGCAATAGGAAAATGAATACTGTCGGACGAAGGAATCCAATCTAGGCCCAGCGTATGTGTGGACTGACTCAACGTCAAGTTGCCGGATGACTGTACAGCATCTGAAGACAGTAAAAAAGGTAAGTTGGATCGGTACTTACGTAGATTAAAACCAGCCTTAGAAAGAGCCACATATGTTGATTTCTGTATAGAATGTAATTGATCGTCATCATCACTAGAAGTTAGTAAGTCATCAACATATATGTCCTCTTGTATGACCGTTTTAATCACGTCATCGTCACACTCCTCACCTACTTGCCAGAGACACCTGGTGGCAAGGAAGCTAGCGCTTGCAAATCCGTAGGTGACCGTATTAAGCCTGAGTGTTTGTAATGGTTTGTCCTCCGCATCACGCCATAAAATCAGCTGTAGTTTTCGGTCAGACTCATCTACTAAAATCTGCCGGTACATTTTTTCAATATCCGCCGACAGTACATAGCGATATTGCCGGAACCGGATGAGGATATTGAAAAGAGAGTCTTGAACTGTAGGGCCTATCATTTGAATGTCGTTTATAGACAAACCAGATGAGGTGCGAGCTGATGCGTCAAAGACGACGCGGAGACGTGTTGACTCGCTGTCTTCACGAATGACAGGATGATGCGGAACAAAATAGGCAAGCTCAGGTCGGTCTACCTCAGATATTTCTAGATGTCCAAGTTTGCGATACTCTTCGATGAAGTCTACATAGGCGGACTTAAGCTCTGGTTGCTTGCGAAAGCGACGCTCCAGGTTTATAAATCGCCGCCTGGTCATAAAATAGGAAGTGCCTAGGCAGTCTGGTTCGTCGATCAGTGGTAGCTTGACACAAAAACGACCATCTTCAGTGCGTTTTGTGTGCTGCAAAAAATGTTGTTCGCATGCTTTCTCTTGGTCTGTAAGAAGGGGTTTCTGTGGCAAGCTTTCAAGCTCCCAAAACCTCTTCAAATCATTGTGAAGCTCAATTAAATTATTGCTGTCTTCAATACTTACAAAATTACATTTTATTGAAGAGTTTAGATTAAAATAGTCATTTTGATTGTAGTGCATGGGACCTGCGATGAGCCATCCCAATTTGGAATCATGTAGAATAGGATTTCCTCTACCTAGAGAGTGCTGTTTGGTACCAATAATAGACCAAAATAGGTCAGCACCGATGAGTAGTCCTATGTCAGACGGCTCATAAAAGCTGGGGTCTGCTAGTTCAAAAGACTTCAAGTTAAGGTGTGTTATAGTCACAAAAGACTTAGGTATTTTACCCGATATTTGGGGTATCACTAAACATGACGTCATAACGCTGAAAGAACCTACCTTAGAATGAATTCGAACATTGCAACGTTCAGCATTAAGCTTGACAATAGTGTTGCAAATGCCGACAACATTCCTAACATCGGACGTGGAAGAAGTTAAATTTAATTTTTGTTTAAGAGCTTCCGTAATAAAACTAGATTGACTGCCGTTGTCTAACAGGGCTTTAGTAGTGATACAATTATTTGTAGTGGGATTAAAAATATCAACCAAAGCTGTACATAATAGTGTCTCAGAAGCGGAGACAGCTGACATCGAAACTGGCTTAGAGACTGCAACATTAGTGACTGTAATATTAGTGTCGGAATCTGTAGGTTTGTGTAAAAAGGTGTTATGACGCTTTTTGCATATTTTGCATGTGCCTGGAAGCTTGCATGCACGCGTATTATGGCCTTTACGCAAACAGTTGGGACATAACTTTAAATCGGACACTAATGAAAGCCTATCCTCAATAGATTTCGATTGAAATTGTGAGCACTCATAATTACGATGACATTGATTACAAAAAATACACCTGTGAGACGTGGTTGATAATGAGTCACCCTGCTCAGCGCTAACTAATGCCTTAGTGTAAGTAACGGGATTTTGTTTGGTGCCTTGATTGTAATTCGGAGTTGACTTCGCCCCTTTGTCTTGTTTGCTGCGGTAAACAGACTCCAAAACCTCAGCGCGGCCTTTAATAAACGTCATGAACTCCTCTAGGCTAGGCATATCCGAAGCACTAACATTAGCTTGAATGTACTCCTCCCATTTAACACGCGTATTACTATCTAATTTCGCTGAGAGCATGTATACTATCAGGGTATCCCAATGATCAGTTGGCTGCTTTAACGTATTTAAAGCACGTAGGTTTTTTGTGACGTGGTCTACAAGAAATCTTAATGACTTGTCAGACTCACGCAACGGTTCAATAGTAAACAAGGACTTCAAATGGTTATTTATTAATTGACGAACATTATTATAACGCTCGCAAAGAAGACACCATGCCTCAGAATAATTACTGTCGCAAACTTCCAAATTACAGATTACACGAGCAGCTTCACCCTCTAAATAAGAATTTAAATAATGAAATTTATGTATGTTTTTTATTTTTGTATTATTATGTATTAAGGAACTGAAGGTGTCACGAAATTCCAACCATTTATTGAATGTACCATCAAACTTATTAATTTTAATTACTGGTAAACGAAAACCGATAACTTCGTGATCATCCTCATCAGCTGTGAAAATACTGCTGTGCTCAAGCGACGACTTTTTTGTCGTACTGTTTACGGAAATAGCTTCCTGAGCGTTTGCGATCGAATTGTGGAAAGCTTGTTCGATAACTTCTCTGGTATCCAACTCTAAACTTAAATTATCTTCATCTAATGATTCAATCTGATTCTGCACGCTATCGAACTCGCCAAATAAAACCTCAATTTTAACTAATCGTTGTGTCAGTACGTTAACTTCCGTAGGAGTGAGCTTTTTAGCTTTTAATTCTTCTAATTGGTTATTAAATTTTGTAACACGGCCTCTAATTGACGCGCGTTTTAAATTAAGAGTTTTATACGTTGCCTCCATACTAGTAAAGTTAATGCGCAAACAATCAAAACAATCAGTTATGTGCTAATTAAATAAATAAGAATTGCATACGATACGCTCCTCGCTTCGTAGCCGCTGTGACGGGAACCGGTTCAAGTCAGCTGATGTGCGGTGAAAGGTGGGATGGTCGCCGCCTGTCGCCCGCGCTCAGCACCAGGACGACGTGAGCCAACAGTGCTAGCAGCGATACGGGATGCGATGACAGTCTCAAGCGACCGCCGCACGGTAGCTGGAATAGATTGTTGGAATGACTTGTAGATATCCTCGTATATATAATAACGGAAAGCAAGGGCGATAGTGAATTTAGTTAATTTATGCAAAATAATAGCTTGATTAGCACAGTATGGGATTTAGCGAGTGTTTATGCTATAGTGAATCAGTGATAACTAATTTATTTGCGTGCATAAACAACTAAATAGTGGATAACATGAAGTGACTTTGCATGAATTGAGAAGTTAAGCTCAGATTATTGCGTAGGTATGTATAATATATCTGTACAAGAATGTTAATTTAAAGTATGACTACGTTTAAAGAAATAGGTTCAGCTATTTAAATTACAACTGTTCAATAGTGGGTAATATAATGATTAAATGCTAGCGATGACTTTCAAGTCGTAAAATAGGCGCAATGAATGCAAATGATAGGCGGCTTGAAAAGTAGCACTGATTAAATAGCAAGAAATAGATGAAACAGCGAAATAGTTTGTTTAGATTAGCAGTTTTATATGCGAAAGGGATAGGATAGACAAGGAATTTATAAAGATGTTACCCTAATAATAGATAGGTAGGGTAAGGTAACAAAAAATAGTATTAAGATTCCTTGTTTCCCTGTTCACACAAACAAAACCTTTAGGAATAGTGGGACACGAAGGGGTAAAATAAAAGGAACGGGCTCACTTTTGGCTGGCAAAACTGCTGCTGTGGCGCGTAGACTCCGCTGGACCTCAGCTTGGCCAGTTCGCGATGGCTGCAAAAGTGGTTTTCTTTCCGCTCGAAATGAATTTCTCTGGACCGCTTCGTTGTTCTTGGGAATCGGGATACTACTCGTAGCAGATGTAGCAGATCAGCGCAGCTTCCCTCGTTCTCGTAGCTCGTAGTACGCTCACGAAATGTCACCGCGTGCTACGACGACCTTTGGACCGAGTTACGCGGCAGAATCGGAATCCGTCCGTTGATTTATTGAATTTTAATTTTACACGGTCGCCACTTATGTTCAATAGGGAACATAAATAAAATAGGCGACTCACACGATAGGCAAATTTGTATATTAAAATAAAAAGTATTATACAAAAAGTTTGGTGGCGATCGGTTCGCGAGCTATCGGCGAGTGCGTTTACAGGCGCGGTGGGTGCTTTAGGCCGTTGGAACCGGAAAGACCCCCGCGCTTCTTGTACTCCCCGCAAACACCTTCGGTGCTGTCGTAACGGCGCCGACAGTGGGTGACACTTAGCTTCGGGCAGCTGTGCAGCTGGAAGAAAGAGGCCCGCGCGTCGTCTGCAAATGTATTTATGGCGACGCGCGGGGTGAGGCTTGAGGCGCGGAGAACGAGCGGGGAGCGCGGACCATGCCACAACGTAGTTGGTAAAAATACAAATAAGTGTAGTGTATTTATTTCCAAAAAAAAGTATATAAGTATTATATCCATTATCTAGTACCCATAGTAAGAGCTCTGCTTAGTTTAGGGCTAGATGGTGCTGTGTAAAATATTCAAAATATTTATTATTTTTCTTACTATCGTCATCCATGTCTGGGTCGCAGACATCGCCTTGCCCGTCTCCGTCAGTATCCTCTTGTCCAGGGTTGTATCTTCTGGGACAGTTGTCACAAGCATCGCCTCTCTTGTCATTGCGGTCTTCATCACGATCCAGTTGATCAGGGTTGGGAGTGAGGGGACAGTTGTCCTATTTAAAAAAATTGAATCATTTCATTTAGAATTCAATTTTGTAAGTATGAAAATTCAGCCCTGAAATATTTAAACTAATTAACAGTGAATAAATCAGGCAATTTGAAGTACATCAACCTACATTAATCTGGCTTTCTTTAATTGATTGAACCTTATTGTGTTGTATTAAACTTTAATACAAAACAATAAGGTTCATATTCAATAAGGAAAAGTTGACAGTTTTGGATAGCTTGACCTGTTGGTGTCCGTACAACGTAAGAAAGTCACAAAGTCACATTCCATAATGATGTATCTGTTTTTGCTCTTAGTTCTTCTGAAATACACCAATAACTGATACGGTTTTCACAATAATCTAGAGAAGGTTTATATGTCTAACACATGCATATTATTAGTACAACATATTATAAATGCGAAAGCAACTTTGTTTATTTCACTTTCACGTCTATACAGCTGGGGGTCTACTCCCTAAGCACGGAGTCCGTAGTTTCGATCTTCGTTGCGGGCGTTTCCTACACCGTATCACCTACGGACGGATGAATCGTTCGGGGCCCGAACTAAGAATGACAACACAATTTGACCGTTGTCCCTACTCTCGATGTGTTTTTTTTACCCGTTCGAAAAATTTAATTTGACACTTGTTTTATCGGACTCCGAAGTTTTGGAGAACTTTCGAACGGCTCGTAACTTCGTTGACGGAGATAGGGAGTAGACCCTCAGAACCGATTTTGATGAAATAAAAGCCGTTTGGGATACGGGTGAAACTGCGCGCAAGAGCTAGTTTATTATAATTCAGTCGAGCTTCATTCGAATGCTAGAAAAATACAAATTAAAACGTTTTTCTCATTACAAAATCTAATTAACGTTATCATCTGTATGTAATTAAAAGCATTGGCTTCTAGAAATCTTTTATCACAGAGCTTTGTCAAAATGAGAATAATTTAGTTCTTTATTATTCAAATTTACTGTCAGCGAGGATTTTATTTAAGTATACCGAGGCCTTTGAGACAATGGTCTCAATTACTAAGATGTATAGTCTCATTTACATAAGAACTGTATAAAAAACAAATAAGAATAAAGTCAACGAGTCATCTGGCTGTTAGCTGAAGACTGTAAGCAGACTACTTTCTTAGAAATATTAATAATACTTAAGTTTTAGGACCAACATCGTAATAGCCTATGAGACTAGACTATATGATCTAGCACCTTGACGTCGTAATACTTAAGTAAGTCTAAGATGATAATGCCTAATGGGACTGACATATTCTTGTAGAACAAAAGGACCTTTGAAAAATGAAGAGAAAAACAGCTTTTTAGGAAAAGAGAATCAACTGTCATTGAATAGACAATTGGAATAATTTTCATACAAAAACTTTGAAAGACCCTTTCAAAGCTCTGAAAAGTTTTGATGCCAATTATAACATTTTTTTTTGTCTCATTAAAATCTAATATCTATAACTGAATCCATCGGATAATCCTTACTTCGCTACTTAATATTATAAAAAATGCGAAATGAAAAATTAAAAAAAAAGTTTGTCTGTTACGCCTTCACGCCTAAACCGTTTAACCGATTTTGATGAGATTAAGTACATACATAGATTAGACCTTGGAGCAGGACGAGTAAAACTGCGGGCAACAGCTAGTGCAAAATATGTTCATAATATCCGAAACCGTAACCGAAACCGGCATAATACTATCCATAAATATCCGTATCCCTATGGATAGATCCGAAATTTCATATCCTAACACGTCTAATTTAAACGTCTTTGATTAAAACAAACCATGCACATAACGCGATATAGTCGCGACGTTTATAATCATTGAGTATTAACAAAGTTATGTTTCAGATATCGCGAGCTTTTGAAATTCATAGTGTATTTAAGGACTTTGAAGACAAAGGAATGTTACTTAACACAGGTAAATATTATGAGGTAAACTACCTAGATTAAAAATGTATTTATTTCAGATACTTGTGATGGGAAAACCTCGCTCTTCCTATATAATCTTAAGTTTAGATTTACGAGTTTAACAGTAACGCAGTTGGTTTTAGAGTAAGTTAATTTACATTAAAATAATAAAAGATAAAATAAAAAGCAAATGTGTGTGTGTGTGTGTGGTGACCAGGATGTCTTCAACGTCATTATAATTAAGAGTAAGGAGCCAATCTGTCAGATTTTTCTTATTTTTCTTACACTCTTAATATTTACCCCAAGCAATACAACTGCTTGGGGTAAATATTAAGAATGCGATTAATTTTATTGTAGACACGGGGAGCTTGAGCTACATTTTATCGACGAGCGAACATAGTACGAGCGGAGTATGATGGGGCAACGAAGTCGTTTCGTCTTTTCCTGAGTTTAGCAGGGTCGTAAGGTAAAGCTTTGTGGTATCTTAGAATCAGGTGTAAAATATAAAGTTTCCTGACGGAGAGAAGCTTAGAAATTTCGTATAGAGATTCAGTAGAGAACCTAAAGGGCTTACAGTACATAACCTTTATCAGGGATCTTTGTACCCTCTCAAGATCTATGAAGTATGAGTTAGCTGCACCTCCCCATACCGTAGTACAATAAATAATTATGGATTGAGCTAGCGCAATATATATTTTATTCAGTAGCTCTGAACTCATAACGTGTCTCAGACATTTGAAAACCCATATAAGCTTTCTCACCCTTCCTATAGCTAGTTCAAGGTGTGGGTACCAGCTTAGCCTTTGATCCAAGATAATACCAAGGTATTTACCAGAGATAACTTTCTGAATTGTCGGACAGCTGGACGTGCAAGTTAATGGGGAACAACAGGAATGAATTTTAATTTCAAAGTGGGGCTTGGGCTGGGAATTTAGGTACGGAGCGAAGCATACATAACAAGTTTTTTGGGTGTTTAGCGTGAGAAGATTATTATTTATATTAAATAGAATCTTGGTTATATACTTCGTGATGTATTGGATTACTGTAGACGTAGATTGGTACAGCGTAGTGATACGTGAGAAGATTATTATTTATATTAAATAGAATCTTGGTTATATACTTCGTGATGTCTTGGATTACTGTAGATGTAGATTGGTACAGCGTAGTGATACTGTGAGTTAAGCAATTTAACGGGTACCTACCATAATATCAGCACTAGTAACTGTTTAAAGAATTAAGAACTTGTCTGGCTTTGAAATAAAACTACTTTTTACGGATTTTATTGCGTTATATTGATATTATGAATGTCGACGTTTCGGACCCTCTCCAGTGTCCATGGTCACGGATAGACTGAGGTGGTGGGCGTCGTGATGATATAATTTTAGTATGTATTTAGATAAAATATATATAAGTATTATATCCATTGTCTAGTACCCATAGTACAAGCTGTGCTTAGTTTGGGACTAGATGGTGTTGTGTGAAATTGTCCAGGAATATTTATTTATTTATTTAATTACTGACAGCTACCCTACATTTTTGTTGTTAAATAATGGTAATCCGATTCACGCAAAACAAGCTCACCGTATCCTTTGGTCTTAGTTGTAGGCCTGGATTTTGATTGAATGGAATCTATAACAAGATTCTAAGC
This sequence comes from Acronicta alni, assembly GCA_964056405.1. Lineage (NCBI taxonomy): Eukaryota > Metazoa > Arthropoda > Insecta > Lepidoptera > Noctuidae > Acronicta > Acronicta alni. The sequence continues at coordinate 11,244,444 of OZ043932.1, read as the reverse complement.
AGGTGGTAAAGACTGGTGGTGGTGGTGGTTTCAATGTCTAATATTCGCGTAAGTATCAGAAATCAATATAACTTGCCTTGCTGCTTAGATTTAAATACTGCTCATAACATAATTACCATCATGTCTGTAGTTCCCGAAGAGTTAGGCACAGGTGTATGAATGTATTTATTGAAACAATCCATTGAAATGGTCAATCAAAGAACGACAATTATTTAATACTAGTGAATTACAGTAACAATAGCTTCAAATACACTGTCACTGTGTAAAACCTTTTTAATGGGTCCACTTACCGGAAGATTAGCAATGCCATCACCATCAGCGTCAGGGTCACACGAGTCTCCGATGTTGTCACCATCCGCATCTTCCTGCCCAGAGTTGGACACTTCGGGACAGTTGTCAGCCTTGCAGCGAGGTTCTGAACAGGCTAGCTGGTGGTCTGGGTAACCGTCCAGATCCTTGTCGGGACCACAGACTGTGCCATTACCTGCCCAGCCAGTCTGGAAATTGTGTTAATGTTTAGGAACATGTACAGGGTTATTTGCGTCGATTTCATGGCTGGCTTATAGGTATTTATGGTTACTTGGCATTACACGAGGGTCGAGTGTTATTAGGTTGTGCAATAAATTTTGCAGATGCATTGTTTGGAATAGTGTCCATTAAGCTTTGTGTAATATACTGGTATTCAGCCGCATCTGGTTACACTGGAAATTTGGGAAAAGGCTCGGAGGATGATGAAGACGATGATGATGATGATGATGATCATGATGATCATGATGGTGATGATGATGACGGTGATGGTGATGATGACGACGATGATGATTATGACGGTGATGATGATGATGATGGTGTTGATGATGACGATGATGATGATTTAGGTGATGATGATGATGGTAGTGATGATGATGATGACGATGACGATAGTGATGATGATAATGATGATGGTGATGGTGATGATTATGACAAATAGTACTGTCGAGTACGTACCGCACAGACACACTTGTGGCCATAGTCGCAGACAGCGTTGTACCGTCGGCAGCGTGCGGGGTCGCAGCGCTGCACGAGCTCGCCGGGCCCGTAGCACGGCCGCGTCGTATTCACGTAGTACCCGCCGCCGCAAGGCACGCACGTGAACGAACCCTGCCCAAAAAATGTTAATCCGGTGAAATGGATGAACAAGCCAGAAAACAACAGAAAGTTATATGTATATTACTCGTTTATCAAACAGTCTGCTAAATTCTTGAGAAGGACAGAAGGAAAAGGAAGATAGTTGTTTAATCTACATATGTATCGTTATACTTGTAACTAGCGGCCGATCCTAATACTAAATCAACCCGTCACATAACTTAATAATAATAATATTATAACTTCTAACTGGCAATGGCAGCACAGCCTAGAGCACATTGTGCTGATTTTGAATTTATTTACTTGAATTTATTTAATAATTGTGTAAATCACTCATATATCACTCATACATATTTAAACGCATCTGGGGAGTACATAAGGAGTACATAAGGAGTACATAAGGAGTACATAAGGAGTACATAAGGAGTACATAAGGAGTACATAAGGAGTACATAAGGAGTACATAAGGAGTACATAAGGAGTACATAAGGAGTACATAAGGAGTACATAAGGAATACATAAGGAGTACATAAGGTTCTAAAAAACTAACTCCAACATCGTTGTCTCCTAATTGTCCCAAATATATTTCCTACATTCCTGAATTACTTTCTCTGTATAGTTGATAATCATGCCAACTTAGGAAACACTTACGGGTGTATTAACACACAGCCTGCCCCTAGGACAGTTGGCTCGTCCGTCGCTGCACTCATCGACATCAACGCACTGTTCCCGTCGCCGCTCGTTTCCAGATCCTCTCCATCCTGAGCTGCCCTCGTACCCAGATGGACAAGGTCCACAAGTGAACCCACCTTCCTCGTTGCGACAGGACACAACCTCGTCACAAGGACGGATCAGGTCGCATTCGTCTATGTCGACACATGCAAATCCTGGAAGCGAAAAGGCGAAAATGGACATAGTGATATTATTATGCTTTTCTTAAAAGAAAGTATATCTATGGTATTTTATTTCTCAAATGTGTTTCTTTTTCGGTATGAAACATTTCTTTTAATACCGTATCAAAATTAATGAATGATACTCCATTTTGAAGATTATTTTTCCTTTTAATGACGAAAAATAAGTAATACATAAGTTTTAGTGTATTTGCGTTAGAAAATTACATTTTAAATCGGTGCGAAGTATTTGCATGGGTCATATCTAGTATTGTTTATTCTCCAGCAATACATTTTTGAATAACGTAAAGTATCTGGTTTTAAATTTAGAAACAATATAATATCCAAGTAAGCTTTCTTTATGTACAAGCGTTCTTTATGTACAAATGGCATATAAGCCAAAATGGTTCCATGTTGCGAAGAGTTTAATTACGTAATTAATTAGTAGCATTCCTTGGATTTTAACTAGAGACCTTTGAGACTGCACTTGTTGTGTAAAATATCCCAAACATCTTCTTCTAATATATGTATAAAATTCTCGTGTCACAGTTTTCGTTGCCATACTCCTCCGAAACGGCTTGACCGATTTTGATGAAATTTTTTGTGCTTATCGGGGAGGTCTGAGAATAGGCCAACATCTATTTTTCATACCCCTAAATTATTTTTTTTATGGCGAAACAACGTTTGCTGGGTCACCTAGTTTATTTATAACTTGAACGCCACTTACCGTTCCAGTCAAAGCCTTTAGGACAGCCCTCACACTCGTAGTATGGGCTGCTGGACTTGGGTGAGCATCGCCTGTTGCCGCAGGGCCGGTGGGTGTCGCAGATGTGCTGGCACTGCTGCCCGTTGCCATTGTAGCCAGCGGGACACGACCCACATTGTGGACCCGAAGCCGTCTCCTGGCATTCTACTCCTGGAGATTTAGTTTTAATTGGATAATAACATCCAAATGCTCTATGCCTCGTAAGTTAGGTTGTAGATAATGATAACATTAATAAATAAATAAATTTTGACTTGACATACATACATAACATACCATCACGCCTGTACTCCCCGAAGGGTTAGGCAGAGGTGTACTAATTGTACACCCACATTTTGCCGGTATGTTTAGGTCCCAAGTAATAGGGGGCGAGCCTATTGCCATTACCGGGCACAAATCTAGACTCCGAGCTGCTACTGAGAATTTCATAGAAAAACCCAATAACCTTGACCTGGGGATCGAACCCAGGACCTCTAGAATAGTAGTCGCGCTTAGGACCACTAGACTAACTTTTACATTAATAAAATGTAAAAGTCAAAACAATTTATTCCAAATAGACTACTAGGTACTTAGGTAGTACTTTTTGAATGTCATTTTTACATTTAAAACAGCCCCCAAAACGCTCGCCCATCACCGCCTCCTAGTGTTTTAGCTGGGAAGAAGAAGCGGTGCAACACATTTCTGTCTTGTAATTTACTCGTATAATTTACGTAATCAATAAGGGTTACCCCACATTGGGCGTGCCGCGTGCGACAACACTCCCATGCCGACTACGCACGCGGAATTCGCGTCGTTCACGCACGAGGAAAGCGCACGCCCAATGTAGGGTAAGCCTAAGGTACTAACCTTGGAAGCAAGTATTCTGACGACAAGAGATCCTGTAGCATTTCTCTCCATTTCCGTGAAAACCTTCTGGACATGATCCGCAACGATAACTACCATCCGCTTGGTCTTGACATTGTACACCTGTAAAAAAAGCTTTGAAAATCATTTCAAATAGTGAACTTGGAGTATAAACTAAAATAGATAAATCGATTAGTTTATTTGATGCCATCACGCCTGTTTTTCCCGAAGGGTTAGGCAAAGATGTACATGTGACACAGTTCGCCGGTATGTTTAGGTCCCATGTAATAGGGGGCGGCACAATTTTTTTCAATTCCAAACTCCAAGCGTAGCTCAATAGCGCTTGTCCGCAGTTCAATTTTCATCTATTAAAATATTTCGTTTCATCGTTAATTGGATTAATTCTCAAATATCTTCCTAGAATTAATAAAAAAATTGACAATCAATATAACTGACAATACTGGTGCTGAAAAAACATTAAGACCAAAGTACTCACGTCCTCCGAAGCAAGGGTTGAGGCTACATGCAGAGCGACAAGTTTGTCCATCGCTGGTCAATCTTCCTGGACATCTCTCACAACGGTAACCCTGTTCTGTGTCCACGCATCTTTCCACTAGAGAACAGTGAAAATACTTATTAAAAACTGTGAGGAATTTTCATACTCTCACTCTGGTTTATGTTAATGCACACAAGCATATCTTAGATACGTGTCAGAAACACTCTGAAAGAACTAAGGACTATTTGTTACTAAAGTTTTAATATACTCAACTAAAAATGTAATAATCATGAATAGAAATGTATAATCATTGACATTTTTAACATCATAATATAATGATATACTTACAAATAAGAGGCTAATAATTATAATTCTTTAATAGTGTAATATAATTCTGATGACGATGTAATTCAACTCTATAAGTATGATAGTACTTATCCCAACCAATATAATATAGATAGTTAAGTACATAGTTGCCTTCTTTTATAGTACCTACGGAAAATCCTTAAGCATTCTGAAATAATTTAATTTGAATTGAATTGATACTTATAAAGAACATCAAGGTAAATCAATCAATGGGATTTAAGTAATTCAGTTTAATATTTCTATAAAATATATCACCACTCCCCTAATTCTTTCTTTCCTATTCATGGTCTATGCCTCACACAAAGGAGTCTGTAAGTAACCCTGATTTACACACTCAACGTCAAAGTCAAAGTGAAATGTTTTTTCAATTAGACCATTGAAATAGCACGGTTCCAAAAAGTGGGTCTTATGGAGAAGAACCGGCAAGAAACTCCATAGTGAGAACTTCAGCAAATTCACTTAATGATAACTTCAGCAAACAACATAGCAAGAACGGCTAATGGCTCTATAAAACTAACCCATTCGCTGCTCGCATGTGGTTTTGCCAACATAGTTAGCTAATACCATTTGGAATTCAGCCAAAACTCAGCACAACAGTGACGATTAATACATAAGTATGCGTAAATAATGGCCACAACCCTACAACCTAGTTTAAACTTACCATTGAATTGCTATATTAAGGTCCCATCTGCATCAGAACTTAATTACCTATCCTTCATTAATTTAGTACTAATTTCAGACCCTTCTAAACGATTAAACTGGATTATTAGGTCATAATCCAGATGAAACATTGACGAAATTTCTTGTCAAATGTCTCGACTCCGAATTCAAGCACGCACCTCTGACTTTTCGAATTCATGTGCATATTAATAATTAGTTTATTATCACTAACTTAAACGATGAAGAAAAACATAGTGAGGAGGCATTAGAGATTTTTCTTGATGGTGTGTGAAGTCTGCCAACCCGCACTAGGCCAGCGTGATGGACAATAGCTTAATCCCTCTCAGTGAGGAGACGTGTGCCCAGCAGTGGGCCAGTATATGGGTTGATGGTGATGATGATTATTTATTTTTGCATACCAAAATGTATAAAAATTAAAAATAAACATTTTTAAATGAATGTGTACCTATAGTTTATCATCATCGTCAGCGTATAGATAGCGTATACTAGTCCACTGCTGGATAGTAGGTAATGTGCACTATTTCACCCTGTCCTCGGCTATAGTTACACAATTAAATACAATTCAAAATGTATTAATTTCAATAAGCTTTTAAAGCGTAGCAATGTCAACGTTAGTACTATAGTTGCACGGTGCAAAATCAATCCTATGGAGAAGGACACGGTAAGAAATTCCATGGACACTATTTTAAAATAAGACGTGTTACAATTGCGATTACAGGATGTGTGGACATTGTGAAAGTTATTGTCTTAGATATCGGAGTCAGAATTACTAAAAGGTTCCTACCATCAGATAATAACTAAGTACATCCTTTTTTTGTAGTTCGTAAAATCCTCATGACGTCGTCCTCTATCTGGGGAGGCGGCAGGGTATGTCAGACTCGTACCAACCAAAAACCGCACTTTCCTTCACTGGCCTATAGTCATGGCCATGGGATCCATGAAATTCGCCACGACCATGACCGGCTGTGGTCCAGCACTCACTAGACGCCATCAATTAGATTAGCGAGGCTTTGTCCTGCATCATATCTAAGGAACGCGTGTGTTGAGCGTGGACTTTGACTCTTATACTGTCAACCCAACTATTCCTCTTTCGTTGTACAGGGTCGGCAACACGTAAGTGATACCTCTGGTGTTGCAAGCGTCTTATAGGCTACGGTAACCGCTTACCATCAGGTGGCATAAAAAAAAACTAATTATTTACTCAGAAGCTACAATACAAGCAATAATAGCACTAATTGTATACTTATAAAATGCATATTCTGATTCATCATTTACCTTGTGAACAGGGTCGTCTGTTGCATGATATGGGTCGGCACCTTCTTCCATCGCCTTCCATCCCTTGTGGACAGGAGCCGCACTCAAACCCGGATGCTGTGTTACGGCACTCCACGCCTGTACAACAGTTGTCAGTTGTGTTCATTCGATATTACTTAACATCGGAGGAGCCTAGAACTTCCGATTTTACCACTGGAAGATAAACTGTGTCCACCTCCGGACATTGAAAATTATAAAGATCAATGAAACATTTGGTTTGCTCCATCATTTAAAAATATTTTGATATTATTTTTAAATGTTGACACAAAAAGCTGGTTTATCCCTAAAAATATTCCTATTACAATAAAAATGCGAAAGTAACTCTGTCTGTCTGAAATGCTTACCGATTTTGATGTAATTTGATACAGAGATAGATTATACCTTGGAGAAGGACATAGGCTACCTTTTATCTCAAAAACCCCTTTGGGATGCGGTTGAAACCGCGGGTAACAGGTAGTCTGTTATAAATATTGAATATCTTCGTGGGTAGATCAGCAAAAATAATTTGAAGAGACATTTCTAATAATATTAATTATATTTATTCTCCTAATGAAATGAGATGTTAGCCAATTATCAGGTTTCAGTTACAGCCTTTTGTGTAATTATTGACCTACATAGAAAATTATTGAATTCAAAACGTTGTTAATAAGTTTGATCCCGTAGTTAGGTAGGTACAGAGGCCAGCACATCAAGTTACCACAATCTGTCAAATTTCTTTGATCGAATTTCAACTTTAATTCCAAGCGATAAGGTTCATATTCAATTGTGAAAATTTGACAGTTTTGGATAGGTTGACCTGCTGGCGTCTGTACATACAACAAAGAATTACAAATCAATAATTGCGAATAGCAATTAAATTAAGATAAATAATTCAGAACTCTCAATTAAATATCCCTAAATGTAATTCTACCCAGAACAAAAGTATCAATTCCTTGTTTAGTTTGCAATTTTAAAACGAAAATTAATTTACATGTCTTCTTTCCCGAGTCTTGAGATACCTTCAGTTAATATTCCTTAACAGTAATTGTTATATTATTATCTACAGAGTCACCAATCACTGCCGACTTTATTAAAATTGACAAATCTAGTTAACTATTCATTCACAAATATGAATAAGGTTAATCAAGCAACTCGATACTAGGTGGGCGAGACTCGCGACTCTGTAGGCACGTTATTTGCATGACGCACGTGGACTGTTGCTAAGAAATAAAACGCGATTTTATAAGAACACTTTTAATTAAGACCCACACTTTGAATATAAAAGTTGCTTGATATACCTTAAAGTTAATGCAAGAACTATAGATAATAATAAAGTGAATGAAGCTGGGATTATAATTAATGATAAAGTAAATTTAAATATAAAAAATGTGTTAATAAACGCTACACTACTACACAAAATAGAAATGAAAACAAATAGAGATAAATCAGAGATAGATCAATCAAATGTAGCTGCTGCTGCGGTCATGAATATAGCAATTAAATTGAAAAAACTTTTTTGAAATAAACTACAGGTAAAATTGCACTGATTACTACTCTGCTTACACTTTGTCTGTTACATAATTCAGAAATACAGACAAAATAAAAATTACTCCATAAATGCAAACTTCAAAATTGTAATGACTCCTGCAATGCTTTTGATCAAACTGACTTGGCAAAAGTTAATTGATATTTTTATGTTATTTTCGAATTTTTAATAACCAGGGTAGCATGAAGATCCGGAGCATCTCTCCACGGGGGGTGGGGTAGGCACTCTGTTGCAGCACTGTCTCAGTTGACTGCGCAGGTTGTCAATGATGCCTTTCTGTTCGACTACCTCGCGACGTAGGTGCTCAATTGTTTGGCGAAGTAGCGTGAGCTGGCGGATCACTTCATCTGGAAGATAAAAAAAAAACTAAAATGTACAATACATAACATTATGAAATCATATCGGTATTGGTGTGAGTGAAACCACTGAAACCGTTTCACATAAATAGGGATTTCCAATTTAGTAAGTACAACGATAAAATCAAGATACACTTTAAGTTCTAAGTCTAAAGTATTTACAATTGACGAAGACAGATTATCTGCCTATCCTAGGCAATCAGCCTCGTCATCAATGTAATATTTTACAGCATAGAGTATTATTGTATATTTATGTATTATACATATAGTATTTGTTACATAAGAAAAAAAATACATCTATGAAAAAGTAACTTAGGTTGTCTGGTAGACATAGCTAGTTCCGATAAGCCACCATTGTACCCTTAGTTTAAATAATGCCAATGTTACTTCTGTTATCATGATGAGTGTAATAAAGTTGTGCAATAAAGATTCTATTATATTACAGTTTCTTTTCACATGTATTATTTTAAATCTTTGTTTGGAGTTGTCAAATTTACAGGCTGTGTTCCTTACCATCACAAGACTCAATGGCGTTCGAAGGAATATCTCCCCTCTGCGTAGTCGGCTGCGGCAATACATTGGGATCTATAAAGTTTCCTCTGTAATCATCCCCTTGCATCTGTTCCTCTCGCTTCCTCCTGGCGTCTTTCGCTATAAAGTCTCTAACTTCCTCGAAGTCAGTTTCTTCAACCGTCGTAAGAGCTGGAGGTCTCATGGTATCCTGACGATGGTCGCAGTCAAGAGATTCTATAGCTGCTTGCTCACTGTTATATACTTCTACTGGTGCATTTTCTTCATGATACTGTAAGTGAAAGTTAAAAATATAATCTGCCATCATGTCTACGTCCCGGAAGGAAATGTACCTACTGATGTACCTACTCAACCACGGTTAACTTGACCTACTGTTTATGTAGTGGATGTGTTATGCACTCATGTTGATTGGATTGAATATTGTTGATTGAAGAGTCATGAACTCATGATAATCTTAAATAAACAAAATAATATTGTTCTACTATACAATACTTTATTTTATAAGAGATAGGTTAGGCGTTTGACCACAATGTCACCTGATGGCAAGTGACGATGTGGTCTAAGATGTAGCACGCTTACCTAGAAGATACCTATTCACTTGTGACTTGAAGACCCCCAAATTGTACACGACAGGAAATACTCAGGCAACTGATTCAATACTATTAGGCAGTTACTACACTAATTTGAATTTGGCTAGCTAAGCAAACATGCCAACTTTAACTGAAAAGACCTGGGGCCATACCACAACGTGTTAATGCGATGATTTTTAGGTGGTGAGAAAGGGATGGCGCTATTTAATTTATAGAGTGACATCCCTCTCTCTCAATCGGAAAATGATCGCAATAATAGGTGGTGGTACGGGCTCTGATCAATGATCAACCAATAATCTTAGCATAAAAAATATAACAGAACTACTTCAACATCAAAGGAATTATCGAATATTTATTTCGGAACCCTAAATAAAAATTTGATACAAACTTAATAAACTTTCTAGTTTACATATATTTATTTTATTTATACTGATATAAAACAAAATTCATTAAAATGGCAAAATAAGTTCAAAATTGAGTCTTAGAAATTTTCAAGCACACTCCACAGTATGCTACTTAAGACTACTTGAAAATAAAACGTAGCTCACTCCAGTCTATAAGAAGGATTTATTTTCCTACTTGAGACTCATTAACGAATTAAATTTTAAATAAATTTTCGTTTTAATTCTGAAAGATACAAATTAATATTATTTTGATCCGTGGATTTATACTTTATAAATTTAATATTGTTTTGGTTCGTGTACTCTTTGTAACTGGAATATTCTCATCTTAAGAGCTCTTTTAAGGACACTTGTATGGAATTTCCTCGAAGATAATCAAACTCACGATCAGGACCGATCGTAAAATTAATATTAAATTATACGAATCGAGTCTGATATCTTTTCTAATTTTGATCTGTATATAATTATTATGATAATCTTCTTTATATCAAAGCGAAATAACGCTCACTCACAAATCACAAAATCACAGAAACTCTAAGACCTAACTACAAACTTAAACGACAAGGACACAACCTTTAAGAAAGGATTTTAAAAAAACCATGCGAATGGATAAAATAAGATCAAAGTGTATAACGCCGTCTTTAAAGGTATTCTTATTAACTTCTTAACTATTATTAAAGTACAGACGTGCTCAGGTCAAGCTACCCAAAACTGTCAAATATTCCCAATTGAATATGAACCTTGTTTTGTATTAAAGTTGAAAATCAATCAAAGAAATTTGACAGATTGTGGTAGCTTGATATGCTGGCCTCTGTACACATTTATGTACCTACCACTACTTTAAGTATCCATTTTAAAATATAAAAATAACGCCAAAAATTTACAATAATATTATAAACAATAATGTTATGTAACCTATCCTTTTTATAAGCTGTTCCTTTTCATGTCTGTTTCGTTTCCGAAAAAAATACTCTCTGTTTCTTCTTTTTTCTTTCTTTAAAATTCGAATGCTTTACCTACTAAAACATACATTATCATCACACCTGTATTACCTGAAGGGCTAACCCTGTATCTAAGCAGATGGTATCTACTCTGTCTAAACAGCGTAAACTAGCGTATTAATGTACACCGGTATAGTTAGGTCCCATTTAATAGGGGGCACAAATCCAAACTCCGTGCTGCTACTGAGAAATTCATAGAAAAACCCTATTGGTTGCCTATAGGTAAATAGTCTATAGATAACAATACTTACCAGTTTCATTTTTGGGTTGGACAACATTGACAGCATATCATGTCTGCCTGACATGGTATGCCAATGCAGGGGTTTGCAACCCACCACTAGCTTCACTCTGCTGGAAGACACTACTAAGATGAGGATACCACGTGGAGTCTCTCCTAAGCCCCATGATACGGACTTCAGATGACCGCCATGCAGGCTCTCCAATGATACTAGGAAACAAAAACATATTAGCAGCAATATTGTTAAGGAGCAATATGTCTGCTATTTCGACTTTATTTGTAAAGTACCTTGTCAAGCTAGATGTTTTCTCGGCCCGTAAAAATACTCATATTGTAAATTTTATTGAAATTATTGTAACCGAGGAATATATTATGTTTGTTTGTAATTTCGCATTCTTGGAAACAGCTCCAGCGATTTTAATAAAATACAAAACCCTATTTAAAAGACCTTTTTAAGAAACGGTAATTTCTACCATTTGGTCAATATCATTTTCTGAACCCTTTATTTTATGTTAGCCCTGTGCTGTATGTCGGCTTAGATCAAAATTTTCCTATGTGTGTTCATAGAGTAATGTATGTAAAAAGAGAGATCGCCTTCCATTTTACCAACCTTTATTACTCTTTCTATTATAGTAGAGTGAGAAGGCAACATCCTCAGCTCCCTTCGCGTGAAGCAGCTCCTCTCGCCTAGAGGTTTTGCCGTGAGGACCTCGTACTAGGATGACCAGCTCGCCACCGTCGCGGGCTGTTCCAGCTGCTGAAATCACGGTGCTTGTGGCATCTGGAAAGAAGTTCGTGTTATTTTACTTTTTAAAGAAGCTTTGCACAGGTGCAATAATAATAATATAATAATATTTTTGGGACATTTTACACAACACCATCTAGTCCCAAACTAAGCAGAGCTTGTACTATGGGTACTAGACAATGGATGTAATACTTATATACTTTTTTTTTTGTAAATACATACTTATAATACATAAGAAATACCCAGACAAACACAAATACTCATGTTTTACTAAGACAAATATTTGTGTCCTGTGGGAATCGAACCCACGACCCTATGATCAGCAGTCTGGCAATGTTCTAATAGTATGCATCTATTACGGAGACATATTAAACTTCCGGAAGAAAACTACTGTTTTATACTAAGAATTTAGTGATATTGGGATACTGTATTGACAAAAATATTCTACGACTTATCAATATTGTACAGACGCCAGCAGGTCAAGCTATCCAAAACTGTCAAATCTTCCTCATTGAATATGAACCTTATCGTTTTGTATTAAAGTTGAAAATCAATCAAAGAAATTTGACAGATTGCGGTAGCTTGATGTGCTGACCACTGTACTAACAATATTGTTCTGGTTTGGCATCAGTACATTTCAAGGTCTTAAAAGATAACAGCGCACGAGATTTGGTAGCGCCTATAATATGCGGTTACCACTTACCATCAAATGGGTAATATGCTTGTCATATTAGTAAAATAAAATGTATCAAAATGGGAGGTTTACCTACTTAGTATGAAATTTAAAAATTAATCATAGGATCACGACTGTATTCCCCGAAGGGTTAGGCAGAGGTGTACTAATGTAAACCCACATTTCGCCGGTATGTTTTAGGTCCCATGTAATAGGGGGCGAGCCTGTTACCATTAACCGGGCACAAATCCAGACTCCGAGCTGCTACTGAGAAAATCATAGCAAAAAACCCAATAACACTGCTTGACCTGGGGATTTATTGTTAAAAATTAATTAACAATAAATAAAATAATAATTAATTTAAAAAGTGATATACAGCTTTTGAAAATACAACATAAAAGCTAAAGATTATATTATTTCCCTATGTGATATTTAAATCTAAGGTGTTTCATATAATAAAACGTTCATGTCGAATTCTTCTTAAAAAAGTTTATAATTATTCAAATTCAAAATGTTTTATCTATTCCAGACAACCTTTCAATGTAGGAATAGCATATTATTTCGCTAGTTTTTTAAACTACAAAATATCATCAGCGCCAAAAATATGTGCAAACACTAAAATATTTTGTGGTAGAGTCCAAATGCACAATCCTTTTCAAATACTTTTGAAAAGGATTATATAATAAAATTCCTAAATCAAATTAATGCCATAATAAAATAATGGCACTCTTAAGAAATATTTGAGAAGCTCGTACATCAACAGATTTTGTACTTATTGGGCTTTCAAGTCACGACCCACTGAATGCTTGTAATTGAATTGAGAATAAATTTATATCAATGAATACAAAATTATTTTTGCTTTATTCTTAATATTTTGGTAAGAGTGCTTTTGATTCCTCCTAATCTTGTTTTCGACTGCAATTACCTAAGATGACATACCATCACGCCGTTCCTCGAACGGTTAGGTAGAGGTGTTGTACTGTGGCGTGAGGTTTATGCTTATGATTAAGCAAAAAGATGTGAACAATTATATTAGATTGAATTGATATCGAAGAGCTTTCGCAACTCAGTGCTAGCCCCACATTTCAATAAAAATCTTAAGTACCTAGGTACTTATTATAACATTAAGTTTATTATTTTCACAATACAAATTTAAAAAAATTTAATTTTCATTTTACATGCAGAGTTTATTCTGAAAAAGGCCAACAATTTCTTAATAAAAAATATTTGATATATAGCAATACGTTAAAAAATATCAAGTTTTCTGTAAAGGCAGGTTAAATCTCGAGCCGAGCAAAATTGTTAGAATAACGTTTTTTTACAAAATTACTAAAGAACCCCGCATAATGACCCAAGTAGAAATTCTTTGAAATTGTGACAAAGATCACAAGTTCACTAGATAAGACAGTACCTATTGTATAAATTGTATTGGATCCGTGGTTCAACGATAACAGCCCGTCAACCCATTGAACCGAAAGATAGACACAGTTGCTAAATCAAATGTTGTTAATAAAAACGATATTTCTTAATCTAGCATTGAAACACAACATTCAAAGAATGTAGAGGTCATGAACCTTAACTCAGTCGGTAAATAAATAATATATACATGAATGAGATATTATTTTTTAACTGTCCATTTATCACTATTTATATAAATATATACTTAAAATGAAACTTCAAGTAATTTAAAGTGTATCTTCAGAAACTATGATGTCACAAACGATAATCTCATAGTACCTATACATATAGTATTTGTGTTTGTCTGGGTGTTTCTTATGTATTATAAGTATGTATTTACAAAAAAAAAAAAAAGTATATAAGTATTATATCCATTGTCTAGTACCCATAATACAAGCTCTGCTTAGTTTGGGACTAGATGGTGTTGTGTAAAATGTCCCAAAAATATTATTATTATTATTATTATTATATATATTCTGTCAGATCCAAAAAAAAAATAACAATAAAGGTTCGTAAACAACTCTGCACAACTTTGTGCACAAACATTAAAAAAAATACCCATGAATTGAGAACCTCTTCTTTTTACATTGTCATTGTAACTATTCATTCAACTGTCAGTGGCAGGATCTCCTTAACATTAAACACATGTATTTCAAGCGCAACAAGAACAAGATAGTGAGTTACAATAAAACAGTGCTGGTCCGTAGCTCCCAGGAAAGCTATTCTGGATCGCATGACACAACCGTTGACTCACAGTCAACGGACAGTCAAGTTATACGCAATTGATCACGGGTTACTAGCTTATTTACTTAATTATCGTCGTGTACAAGAAGAGATAATATTTTTTTAAACTATTTACCTGGGCGCTAGTGGGAAACAGACCTTTATGCATTAAAAGCGTTAGTTTTTTTAAAGTTTTAATACATACCGATTTTTTTTAAAAATCCTGAGAAAGTTACTCTATGTTATCGTAGTTGGAAATTATAATGTAGTTTTATAGCATCCTTCGAGACAACTATGTTGGTGTAGGCTTCCAGTTTAACCAGATGCGGCTGAATATCAGTATTTACAACGAAGCGACTACCATCAGACCTCCGTAACCCAATCTCTGGGCAATCCTGAGGGTAGACTGGGTGTTAGGCATTTTGAGCTTCTGCCTACCCCTAACGATCGTCCTGGCTGTTCGCATGACAACCGGGACCAACGGCTTTATGTGCTCTCCGAGTTAAGAATCGTCAACCGTCATGGAAATGAAAATGTAACGTAAAGAAAATTATATTTTAATACCTAAATTACCTACGATATATAAAATAAATATAGCATGTGGTCTAGCCGACGAAATTAATGTTGCAATTTAAAAGCGTCCCATCATAGTCTACGTAGGTACTATAGGATCCTGATGGGATCCTAGGAGGCTTATTCAAAGAAACTCTCGGTTAAAAGGTACTCTGCGACTTTATTCTTCAAAGGTCAAGGGAATTCTGACACAATCATTGCTCACTTTTTTCCACTAAACATTCTACAATAATTTCAAATGATTACTTCTTCTTAAACCAGCCAGTCTCACGCTGACTCCTGGTAGCGACCTCTACAGTACCTACATATTGAAATATTATTGATGGCAAAAGTATTTTTTAGATTTCTCGATAGAGAACTGTTAGTTACAACATGTTTTTCATCCCATCTTTTAAAATATTTAAGTAAGTACTATTAAAGTCATCCATTCAATCCTTTTCTCTATAAAATAAAGACTGCTTTCTAAGAACTTTGTTTTTTTTTCTTGAATCGCCGATTGATCCACAATGATTACTGGGAATCTGCTACTAATAATCGTAGTCCCGCAATATAGAAAACCATTGGTTTCGAGGCTATAAAGTCGGCGGAATATGGGTAAATTCTTTGTTAACTTCACCCATATTCCTCATTGTTTCATTAAACTAAAAGAATGAGGAAAGAAGGAAAATCAAGACACTGTTATGTAATATTCGTACCCGTAATTTAATGTGATACAGACATTAAATTAATTAAATAAATTTCCTTACTTTTAAAATGTAAAACACGCGTAAGGAAATCTTAATTTAATTTAAATAAAATAAAAAAGAATTATATCAATCGATTGTGTGCACTTATCTTCACAATCGATATTTTGAACACAATCGAATTTGGAGCGATGTCTGGAGTAGTCTCTATCAAAAAAAGAATTTATCCAAATCGGATTTCGTATAAATACCTGAGTTCATATCGACATTGCTGTATTAGGTGCCCGATCTTCAAAAGGCATCTCACAAAAGAGTGACCGTTATTTGACGAGATGTCCGCTGATCTCA
The DNA here is from genome assembly GCA_964056405.1 of Acronicta alni. Taxonomy (NCBI): domain Eukaryota; kingdom Metazoa; phylum Arthropoda; class Insecta; order Lepidoptera; family Noctuidae; genus Acronicta; species Acronicta alni. The sequence continues at coordinate 11,228,124 of OZ043932.1, read as the reverse complement.
GAGCCTCTCCCAGTTAGTAATACGGGGCGACATAGTGATGTCACAGAGGAGCCGATGGCGTAACGGTACGAGATAAAAAGTTAACTCGCATTGCCTTGTAGGGCCTTCCTGCTGAGCGCGCGATCCTGACCCCGATGCTAAGCCGCTATACTTTTTTTAAGAGTAAATGCTGTGCGTATACTAGGAGTTTCATAATACCATCACGCCTGTATACCTCAAGAGTTAGGCAGAGATGTACTAAAGTGCACCCACAGTTCGCCGGCATGTTTAGGTCTTCTGTAGTATAATCCCTATTGCCATTAACCGGGCATTTATCTGATCTTCACTTTTGAATTCATAATACAGACCTTCAAAATATATGTTTTTACAAGTCTGTGTGTATTTCTGTTCATTTGTAAAAACTAAACGTAGGTATGGGCATAGTTTGAACGCATTTTTTGTTTAAATCTGATCCAATAGGAATGATTCCCGGCAACCTCAGCCAATACCTACTTGATGAAAATAAGTCAGGCCATACGATTAGTGACATAGCTAGTAAATTATTATTCCTTCCACCTACCCACATTCCTCGTATTAAAACAAAGGTATAGGCTTGTTTATTTGTCAAATGGCTTATGGGCAGTGAAGGCAGTACAAATTAGGCTATCAAATCGACGCGTGGGCAGCTTTAGGGTCCGCCTTGCCTAATACAGAAATGAGGCTTGGCGGATTCATAATCAGCTGTTTAAACCGGTTCTTGCAGTGACAAGAAATTCAGTCATTCTTGATGTTGTTACAAATAAAAATAAGTACTTAATGTTTTTTTATTTTATTTTTTTGTAAGGATTTTTAAAGTTTGTGGAGCTACAATTGCTTATACATATAGGTAGCCAAGTAAACTTTTCAAATGAATCTCCATAGTCGTATTTTTTGTCAGATAGAAGATTTCTATAGCCTAAAACACGTGCACGGTGCAACCAGAAACCAGATGATCAACGCTACAGTACACTTTTAACCATAGATCTTTTAGCTGTGACAATGATATCTACTGCAATGGGACATGTAGGAGTGTATGGAAGTAAGATTTCACAAAACAATCAATTTGGTGTAGGTACTGTGCATAAGTAAAAGGCTCGTAAACAATGTAATCAACCTACAGAGCCTGCGAAAACACTGCAAAAAACTAACTTTAACTTCAGAAATATGTACCGTCACGTAACGTTCCACTACTGGGCACGGGTCTCCTCTCAGAATTAACTTGACTAACTGCTGACATATAGTCTGTCAGACTTCACACAACGTCGAGAAAATCTTCCCTCTTATTATTGGACTACAGAAAACACCTTAGTAAAGGAAATTTAATTAATTAATTAGGTACGAACAAGCACACGATTTCAAAAAATCAGATGTACGGGTTATGAATTCAGAATTTATTATAGTACTAGCCCAAATACTGTTATAATGATAAAATCTCCAAAAATATAATAAAAGTAAATGCTCAAAGGAAATCTTGACACAAAGGAGTCCAAATTAGCTGTTTATTTAGAAAAGATAAGCTCATCCCATTTAACAAGAGGAAACGAGGCGAGGGTTTAATCAAACGATGGCAAAGATTGAATTCCTTATTAACATTATTTTGTTATTATCTTCTAAGACCCTCCATCGTATTTCCAAATTACGGATGAATTATAATAACAGATTTTATCGGAAGTTTCACGTAAAAATGTTTTTAATACAGAGATTATGGAAATTATCTGAAAGTTGGATCGAATACGTAAGTAGGTGCTTCAAAGTTTTTTGGTTGGTTCCGGAAGTACTGATTCCAGTAAATAAATGACTCAGTTTGATCTAAATATGTATCGAAGTACATATTTAGAGAGTACCTATACAAATACAGATATTATTTTAGATAATGTAGGTTGCAGTTAAAAGTTACAATAGACGTAAAGATATAACTCAGTTTTTTATTTATAATAATTTTAATGTTCTTATTTATTATTATTATTTTAATTTAATAAATGCACATTTTTAATTTAAAATGTGCTAATGTACTGAATCCACGGCATGAAGAATTTAAAAAACCTATGAGTACATAATGTTACTTCCTAGGCCTTTATTGATGACTTCATATTCTAATTTCATAATAGTTCATTGTATGCATGCATGATACGTTAATGAAGTGCCAAAATAGCTTACCTACTCAATATTATGATATCATTCACAATTAGCGCATAATTTACAACTTTGTTAGTTTTAATTTCATTCGGATTATTTTGACTTCGACTTATAGCTAAACTTGCTGTCGACTGCGGCAACTTTACAGACAAGTATAACAAAAATGTATCTTCCAGTTGTTCTAGAAGAATTCATTAAAACATGAACTCTTTCTTTACATGAAAATTTCAAGGCATATGAGATTTCAATCCATTCGGTAATGCTCAATTTGTCGGAAGCTTTTATACAATTTATTTGTATTCACTATTCGAACCATTGCAACCTATCCGCCATAGCCTATTTCATCATGTCAGAGTTGCCACTAACTGAATAAATTTAAAAATGGAACAGAATTACAAATAAAATGCGAAGTCATTTAACAGGGTCCTTACGCGGAGGTGGGAAAGTAGGCCCTTCGGAATGTGACCACAGAGAACATCAGCTGATTATAGTCACATTGATACTGTGCAAGTTAACCGGGGAAATTACTACGCCACTTGAAGATGCGCAGACGCACATCCTGTTACGATGTTAATCTGTAATGACAATGATGCTTATAAGCTGTATACCTCACTATCAATGAGAATGGAAATAACTAAAGCATCATAAAATACGTTCATCTTTTCGTGTTCTGGGATACACTGGCCAAAAAGAGTTATTAGGATCAGATTTCTGTTTAGCTTTGAATTGTAGTACAAAGTAAGTAAATATTTTATTCCTTGTCTTTCCCATAATACCTATACTCCATTCATATTCACTCATTTAATTGCATTCGATAATGTCTTAGATGGTTTACAGTCATACAGTCGATTTTTTCCTTCGCTAAATAACTTTAAAATTTTAGCATAGAAAATGCCGAGAAATACAAAATGATGATACATTGGTTATAAAACTAGAAACAATTTTATTATGGATCCTGTAGGGGGGAGCACAGGAGATTTTGTTATAATTATTTAATTTTATTTAGAACAAATGACGTCGAAATAACGTTAGTTATTGTAGGCTACATGAGGGGCTCATGGCTAAGTAATAACTACGCTGATCAACCGATCTGCAAAGTTAAGCAGCGCTAGACGCGGTCAGTCTGTACCATTCTTAACATGTCGAGACTTAACGCCTCGGAAAGCACGTAAAGTCTGTTCCGATTGATATACGAACGTCTATGACAGTCATTAGAAAACGTCGTCAGAAACCTAACAAGTCTGACATCCAGTCTATCCTCAGGATATCGTTATAACCCAGAAAATTGGGTTGCAGAGGTCTTATGGTAACCAATGGAATTGAGGGCCTCCTCCTTTTTAAATATACTACTCATGCATATAAATAGATTGTAGTCCAGACACCTTATCAATAATGCAGTGAGCCGTTCATAAGGTAATTAAACTTGTAAGACCCAATTCGTAGATGCGTAGGCGCAGATTCGTAACCAACCACGTCGATGAGGTCATTGTTGCAACCTGCTCAGAGCTGCATTTTATACGAATCGGAATACTGGTTTCGGTAAAACTACGCGTTTAAACTAACCAATACACATACTAATATTATAACTGCGAAAGTAACTCTATTTAAGTAACGTCTATTTGCCTCTCTTTGTTAATTTGTTACGTTTACGCGCTTAAAAAGTCCAAAAATTGGACTTGAATTTGGTTCCGAAACCAATTTCCTTTCTATTTATTTGAAGGAAATGGGGACTCCAAGATTTCCAAGTATACTCGGTTACATTTCGCACTTAAGACACTTAGGGAAACCTAGAATATTGTATGACTGGACTAATGACAGATTCATTAGATCATGATTGAATTATTCACCAATGATTCACTTAGTCATTTCCGACAGTTAATTCCAGTTTTTGACTACGTTTTTACTGAGATTTCATTCATAGAACATACTTTAATGTATAGTTTATAAAGGTCGGCTATGGATTCTATAGAAATATTTCGTCATCATCATTATCATCAACCCACTGCTGCTGCTTATATACTGTCCCATTGCTGGGTCAGGTCTTCTCTCAGATTGAGAAGGATTAGGCCAGGTCCACCACGCTGGCGTAATGCAGATTGGAAGACTTCACACACCGTCCACAAAAACCTCTGAGGCATGCCGGTTACATCACGTGTTTTCCTTCCGTCTTCTTTAGGCGAGTGATAATTTATTATTACACCTCTGACTTTTTGAATTCATGTGCGTATTACATAAATTCAAAAAATCAGAGGTGTGTGCCTTGGATTCGAATTCGAGACCTTTGACTTGACAGTCCAATGGTCATATCACTAGGCTATATATCACCGCTCGAAATATTAAAAATAAATAAAGAAATACTTATCAATAAAATATTATTTAGAAACCCATCTAATTCGATAACCCTACTCTTGAAAAGTAGATGTTTCTACAATGTCTAGGGTAGTTGCCACAGATATCCTAATAAAAACACATTAGTATTGACTATTGAGCGAGTAGATCTTTATACTCTAAACTAAACCTATTCACTATAAAAAATATTATAAAAGTAATATATTCCTGTTATCTTCTTGCAAATTGAGAGCACTAGTAGCCAATTTTAATATTATTCATTCATATAGATACGATACATCACAGATTGACATGAATCCCTTCCAAGCAATATTTCTTATCACAAAATAACTTGCTTCGTGACTGAATAGATCCCAGACCGCGTTTGTATGGCGACAACATTTTCTCGTATACCTAATATCGTTCGGTCATTTTGTGACGAAGGAACTCGAAGTAGATACTGTATTTTTATTATACCTAGTTATATATTTTTTAATGGGGCATACAGATGTATTTAACAGTATATAACTAATATACCAGTATCATCAAATTAAAATTGTTAGATCTATTTATGTTTGAGTATACAAATTAAATGGTAAATGTTCGTTTGTTCAACATTTTCTTCACCACGTGCTTTTATTGCTGAAATTTTGACACAAAGTGGCATTTGAGTACGCTTATATTTTTTATATAGTTTCTGAGCCACAGCAACGCGTTGCCGGGTACAGCTAGTAAATAATTTCAAGTGTTGTAAACCTTGCAAGCCTCGCACAATGGCACAATGTCTGCAATTACGTTAAAACAAAAATTTGTCTTGTCGTACTTATTGAATTCTGATACTTCCGCGAATATTAAGCATTGAAATAATACTAAATTTACGGATTTTATGGCGTTATATTAATTATTAATCCGGTGTCGGACCCTTTGTCACGGGGTTTGATAACGTGATAAAATCCGTAAAAAGTAAGTAGTTTTATTTCAACATCTGTTTAGATTGCCCTTCAGCGGCAATCAAAATTTAGATACAAACTAATCTGGAAAACAGTAGTTTCTTCCGGAAGGCTTCCGGTAGCCTTCTACCGGAAGAAACTACTGTTTTTATAGCAGTAAAATGTTTATTTCTTTCTTCTTTCTAATAATAAGCTGCTTCTCCGCCCTCGCCATCATTAAAAAATATTTTTATAGTCAAGTCAGCTCCACGCACAGTTATGTTACAACCATTAAGGCTCACATCTGCGAATTTAATCAAATAATAGTTCACATGGCACGTCATTCAGTTAACATTTCGTAAGTCCTAATTCATGTGGCTTTGTAAACAAACATGGACGCAATAAATTACGTATAATATAGCCACCAGATGTGTTGGTCGTCTCGGCTTCAGATTTCAATGGGAATTTTATTCACACTGGTCGTTATCAAGGTTTGATTTCCCAGTGGTTAGCTTTAGCCTGCCGTGCGCTGTAGTCCGAGTTTAAAATTCATAAGATTCTGTACAAATCTTGTAAGAGTTACATAACATCACTTACTTCAAAGGAATAGAAGCAATCATTAATGAAAATCTGCACAATCAAGGTAGATTGTGCAGACTTCCCTACGATATTTCCTAAAAACTTTTACTATGGAAATAACCTTGAAATCGTGAAAAAAAGATGTTCTATACCCTCTGGAGGGTCTATGCCCCTTATTTTTTCATTATCAACCCCCCTTATTTTTCGCAAATATTCAAATATCTTGTGAATACCCTATTATGTTCACAAATTTCTTGCCGTTTCAGTCATTAGCCTAAATTGTAACAATCTCTAGTAACTCTCACATATATCTTGTTACCATGACGTCTGGCCTCAGAGATCAGGTCGTTAGATTCCCTCCCATTTTCAGAGGTCGTTATATTGGAAATGCCGGCTCCACTAACTAATTTGACTCCAAAAAAGTGTCTTTAAAATGTGTGTATTTCGATTTATACCAAAAAGGTTATAAGTTGGGGCACAGTGGGAGTAATTCCACTCAAATTGGAACTGCCCGACAGGGGAATTAATTAAGTAGCCTATGTAAGCCATGCCTTCCTACTAGGTGACTAAATGCTCGAACTAGCGTTCTTAAAAGCTTAAGACAATTATTTACGCGCAATAATAACGTTGAAATACATTACTGACATAAAGGAAGGCAACCGTGACTCGAAAAAGTTAATACCATCGTTTCAAAATATTTTTTTTGGAAGCATCTGCGTGGATAATACACATAATTCCTCATACAACCTTTATTATTTACAAGACGAGACTTATTAATATAAATTATGCTATGAAAACGAAAATCAAGAGGAGTATGTCGAAAAAAAAATAGTTTTACTGTCTACCTATACAAATATTTTAGAGAGGAAAAGTTTGTGAGGTTGTAGGGGGTAATCTCTGGATATACTGAACTGATTTTCAAAATTCTTCTACCAATAGAAAGCCACATTATTGGTGAGTGTCATAGACTATATTTATGTATATATACATGTTGCACCCGTGCGAAGCCGGGGTGGGTCCCTAGTCTTGTATAAGTAGGTTCTTTCACTTCCACACGTAGAAAGATTTTCATTAAGTGGATCCAAATAATACAACGTGTTACAAAATACCCCGTAAAATATTTTTTACGGGGTATTAATCATATTTGATTAATTATCAAAGCCAAAAATTTTGTCAGCTGTCATGTCAGGGAACCAGATTATTTAACAGTAAGGCCTACGTACCTATTTTACCTAATAATTGTCTACTCTAATATATTTTTTTATTTTTCATACATAAATGTTGTTGTTTTCCTTTTTTTGGGGTATGTTATACAGCGTTACTACGGTTCTTAAATATTGTGAATTGTGTCTAATAAGGCCCCATTTAACCTCCTCTCGGCTTTACGGGTAGTTTTATAACACCCTGTATAATTATCAATGGAAATAAATTATTACTTATGACTCCATGAAATTAATTAAAGGTATCAAATATTCAAGGCGCCTTTGAAGTTGAAAGCTTATTTAAGCGACTGCACGCAATAAGAATACTTACAAATTCATATCCGCCAAGCCACCTGTCACGGTTCATTCTCCCTCTTTAAACATTTTCTAATCTCAGGTTGTTAAAGAGGATTATTAAAACGTAAGTATTTGAGACAACTCTTAAATTAATTTGGAAGATGACTGATGAGCCAGACAAACTCTTTAACTCATCAAATGATATAGGATGGATTTTATGCGTTTGGCGTAGCGGCTGAGCTATGGGCTTCTGCGCCACGGGTTGTGGGTTCGATCCCCACACGGAACAAATATTTGTATAACCTATATGTCGTTGTTCCGTGTTTGTGTGGGCTGGATCATTAAAACTTGTACCCATACGCCTCAAACTGCGATACCTACAGCTGCCAAGCTACATATGTATTTGCTAATTTTTAGGGTTCCGTACCTCAAAAGGAAAAACCGGAACCCTTATAGGATCACTTGGTTGTCCGTCTGTCTGTCAAGACCCTTTATCTCGGGAACACGTGTACTTTTCCGGTAAGTATTTTCTAGTTATTATTTGCTAATTTTTATACGGTTTAAAGGACAGTGCCGCACAGGAACAAGCCCTGTGTCGCGGAGGACTGTTCAAACATACAATTTACGGCCAAAAAATACAGGGTGTATTTATCACAATATTCAGAATTATTAACTCACAAAATTATTATGTCATAAGTTATAGAGAAGTGTAAAGTAACCAATAAACAATAACGTTTACGATGTAGTCATATAACAAAATGGCCTTCATTAACCAATTTTTCCTTAATACTTAAACGGATTCCTGTAATTTTGACTCACATTTTGATTACGACATCTTCAACAATGTAGTTAGTAAACATTATGATGCGCTCGACTCGAGCATTGTATGAAACCAGTATTACATTACTCCCTATATGGTACACCATATGTCCCTTGACCTGATTATCTAAGACTTTATTCGGAAAAATTATAATGTTATATTGCATTGGACCGCTTAAGGAACCAGATATTTCATAAGACGTTCAATGCTTTATATAAAAACATTTTCATCATATCAGCCACAAGATCTCTTGAAGACTGCTGAATATCCCCATAGTCTTCCATAAAGACTATAAGGACAAAGCCGTTAATTTTTTTGGTCCTTGGTCCTTATGGCCCTTGTGAAAGTCTATGAGGGAGGCATAAGTTTATTTATATCCTCAAATAAAAACAATCAGTAGGTAACATCATTATGAGCATACCTGTTTTAAATGCATGTCGCAGTTCATTTTATATTACAATTTCAGTTCTCAATGGTCTAGTGCAGGGGTCGGCAAACCGCGGCTCTCGAGCCGCATGCGCCTCTTTGAAAGGTCAAATATAATTAATTTAATTGAATAGTTTTCTATTAAATTCTTTGTTACCTAGATTTGTTTTTAATTTCCCACCCTTTTACAATTTGGTATACAGTGAAAACCCTGAAACAGAAAACTGCGGCTCTTTGAGCTTCCAAAAAATCGATATTTTTTCCGGCATCTGACTCTTTGTCTATAAAGTTTGCCGACACCTGGTCTAGTGTGTAGAACAAACGAATAAGACGTACAATTATTAGTAAAAAAAAAAACTTAGTATTAAAGCTCGAAGTCTCGCTGTGTATGGTAGGTAATTTTAATTTAGGCCCTGGCAAAAAACATAACTGCGAAGGATGTCGTGGGTTACGACATCCTTCGGGGAATAGAGGCGTGATATGGTATGATTTACGAACAAAGCCCTAACATTTTTAGGGCTTTATTTTTTATATTTTTTTTACACAATAATAGCCCTTGTCGTGAAGATTATAAGAACCAGTAAGCAGGTTGGTATATCGTCATCATCATCGTCAGCCTATACTAGTCCACTGCTGGACGTAGGCCTCCCCTAATGTGTGCCATTTCACCCTGTCCTCGGCTTTTCGCACCCAGCTTCTACCAGCAGCCTTTCGCAAATCATCACTCCATCTTGCCGGAGGGCGTCCTACACTACGCTTGCCGAGTCGCGGTCTCCACTCGAGAACACGTCTACCCCAGCGGTTGTCGGTTCTTCTGCAGATATGGCCAGCCCACTGCCACTTCAATTTGCTAATCAGGTGTGCTATGTCGGTTACTTTGGTTCTCTGTCTTGTGTTTGGATTTGGTTGGTATATAATATCGTCAAATGATCATTTTTATATATCGACACTCCAATTAAGTAGACGTATCTTTATTACCCTTTGTTATGTAAGTCTAAGTACCTAATTACTTCATAAACCATCTCGGCTCTAAGGAGACTATGTACTACAATAATTATGTTAATACCTTTATCTACCTACGCATTCTACAAGGCAGTACATCTCCAAGTTAATGCCATTTAATCCTAAGGTCACTTGCCGACACTGTCCGGACTAAGCGTGACAAATAGATTACCAGACGGTTTGTTTACCTTCCCCCAGTAAATTTGGTGGCATTGTCTATCATGACGCTGGTTTACTTGGGTTTTAGGGACTAAGGTCTTGTTTTACTACCTAATTATGCTAGTAGCCTTTAGGGTATAATAAGGATAATTTAGATAACATGAAACTTCGGGCTTGGATTATAGGGTTAATTCACGAGGGTAGACAAAATAAATATCTAATAACAGTATATACATTACATACCATACCATCACGCCTGGATTCCCCGAAGGGTTAGGCAGAGGTGTACTAATGTACACCCACATTTCGCCGGTATGTTCCAGACTCCGAGCTGCTACTGAGAATTTCATAGAAAAACCCAATTTGCTCGACCTGGGGATCGAACCCAGGACCTCTAGCGTAGCAGTCGCGGTTAGGACCACTAGACTAATGAGGCAGTCTACATCTGTCTATGTAGAGATTAATCTCTACATAGACAGATGTAGAATGCTCTACAGAGATTCCTACATCGAGAAAATGACTGGCTGTGTGGAGATCGAATTCGAGACCTATGGCTTATGCCAAACGTGTCGTCAAATGCCGGCAGAATATGTCCATATTCTTTTAGAATAAGAATGTATTAATTACTATTATTCGTTTATAAATTAATCACTAATAATATAAGTTGTTTTGATTTCTGACATTTACGCGAATATTATACATTGAAATAAAACTACTTTTTACGGAATTTATCGCGTATATTGATATTATTAATCCCGACGTTTCGGACCCTTTACAGCGTCCATGGTCACAATATAAGTTTTGATCCGTTGTCTGTCATTCGTTCGATTACTTACCTAAGTCTAGTGTTTCTCAGTATCTATGTAAGTGAATAAAATTATTGTATTGTGTTTTGTCAAATCAATTTCATAAACCGTATATTCTTACATAGAGTTGTTGGTACAGACGCCAGCAGGTTAAACTATCCAAAACTGTCTAATATTCCCAATTGAATATGAACCTTATTGTTATGTATTAAAGTTGAAAATATATCAAAGAAATTTGACAGATTAAGGTAGCTTGATGTACCTACATATTACATATTTTCACACCTGTCTCCCATTGAGGTAGGCAGAGACTATGTTTCTACTTGCTACGATTCTAGCACACCACTTTCGCTCATCCACGTTCATCAATCTCCTCATACAATATGGTCGTCGGTCATGTTCCTGGTGAATGTCACGATTTCCATGGCCATTGACGACCTCTGTGGTCTATCGGTTCGAGTGCGACTGCTGATCATGGGATAATATTTGTGTGGATAAAACATGACTATTTGTGTTTGTCTGGGTGTTTCTTATGTATTATAAGTATGTATTTACAAAAAAAAAATATCCATTGTATAGTACCCATAGTACAAGCTCTGCTTAGTTTGGGACTAGATGGTGTTGTGTAAAATGTTCCAAAAATATTATTATTATCACTATAGGGCAAGAGAAGACAAGTGAGGATTAGTCCGAGATACCCTGTGATCTCCCCATATGGCAAACGATCCACGATGATTGTCCGTACTATAAAAAAGTTGCTCTAGTTGATATAGAAACCGATTAACTTAGTTCATCGCAATACATTGCTAACGGTATCGCTGAGATTGCGCAGTAATACCGGATTACCCTGCTTGTCCTAACTAGCACTAGTACTACTACACCTATCTTCAGCCACACCTCAACAACTCCATAGAAAAACTTTGCAAATTCATCAAAAAACATCAAATCATTGAACATTTTATTTCAATTATATTATTAAAATAGCACTTTTGAAAAAACAAAAATTGCACGGTGCCAAAAAAAGGGTCTTATGGAGAACCGACAAGAAACTCAATAGACACTCCTTTCAAAAAAAAAAGATAACATCTTGGTTTACAATTTTGTTCTGAACAGTTTATGAGAACTATACAGATCTATAATAATAAATCCAGCATAATAATTAAACAGAAAAAAGATGATGTAAGAGCTGACCAGCCCCGACAGGCTGTACCCGTTCACGAGAATGACGTGCGTATCCATAGCTTGAACACACGTAACAAATATAAACTAGTAATACCAAAATATAGGTTGTCTAAAACAAGTAAGTCGTTTTTAGGAAATGGTGTACGATTTTATAACAAGCTGCCTAAATCTGTAATAGAACTTACCGATGGAAAGTTTAAGGCACATGTTAAACGCATCCTAATTAAGAAAGCATACTATAAAGTACAAGACTATGTCGATGATAGACGTTTGGGGATAGTTGGACTGATACTTCTGCACATGTGGCTTCCCTGGAACCTCTGTAACGACGTATATGTAAGTCTATTAACCACCACGTTTTTGACGTGATACTTACATCTAATTCCGTAAATCTTGGTGACAAGTTTTGTCATTTGCTTTATATAGTTTATTAGTCATTACCTACTGTTTGTAAATGGGAGCACTGTTTAGAACTTTATTTTATTCCCAGCTGTATTTTATTTAATTGTAATCTTCGCAACATCCCAAAATTGTTCTCACATGTAAGTATCCAATTTATAATTATTATTGTACTGAACATCATTGTAAACCACTATAATTTAAAAGAGTAACCATGGAGTTTCTTGCCGGTTCTTCTCCATAGGAAACGACCAATTTGGAACCGTGCACCTAGACTCGACATTTCATAAGTGCCTGTATATGGTTTAGTGGTTCGAGTACCGGACTGCTGATCATGGGGTCGTGGGTTCGATTCCCACAGAACACAAATATTTGTGTGGGTGAAACATGAGTATTTGTGTTTGTCTGGGTGTTTCTTATGTATTATAAGTATATATTTACAAAAAAAAGTATATAAGTATTATATCCATTGTCTAGTACCCATAGTACAAGCTCTGCTTAGTTTGGGACTAGATGGTGCTGTGTAAAAATGTCTCAAAAAATATTTATTTATTATATGAAAATAAAACTATTTTGATTTTATATATTTCTTTTTTGTATCGGCGTCGCACACCGCAATAAAACGACCCGTAACACTTGCTCAAACCCGAAGTTACCAGCACATCCCAAGAAATTTACTGAACTTCCGCTCCATAAGCTAATTATGCCATTCTGTACGGCGTGAATTCGTTCTATTTCTCTTCGGCCCCTAATGACCCCGAGAATAGTATCGCGGCTGTCCTAACGGCAGTTTATGTTTACTTTGGCTGATGTATTCCTGAGACCGAGGGTGAATGCTATTTTAATTTTAAAAAGTGTAAAAAGATTGAGTTATTATGGCGAACGTAGGAGTAGAGAGGAAGGTAGGTACCTACCTACCTAGTTTCAAATAAATTAATTAGGTTTACCTTTTAAATTAATACCTCTTTACCTATTAATTTATTTAAAACTAACAGATGCATTTTTTTTCCTATTTATTATTAAATTTTCAGAATATTTTACGATTAAACAAAGTCCCACAAAACCGTTTTCACAGTTTGTCTGAAGTTCAGAAATACCTACTTTTTTAATTACACAATCATTGCTTTTGTACAGAGGCCAGTGCCAGCACATCAAGCTACAACAATCTGTCAAATTTCTTTGATAGATTTTTAACACAACACAATAATAATAATAATAATAAGTTTTTTATTTATCTCCACAAATTACACAAGTTTTAGTATCTAAGTTGACAATTTTTTACATTTGTAATTTGTGGGTGATCTGGAGTCTAAACTAAGCCTTGGCCTGTATTTTAGAGCTCCAGGCCCCCCAATAATGGAAGTGACAGTGTAGTTTTGCCAACATTGTATGTTTATACATGGATGATTTTGTACCTATGCGTGCGTACGTGTGTGTGTGTGTGTGTGTGTTTGTGTGTGTGTATGTGTGTGTGTGTGTGTGTGTGGTTGTGTGTGTGTGTATATATATACTTCGAATTACATGTTAATATTTTGGCTTTTCTTTTGTCTACACTGCTATTTCTAGTAGACTTTCTGTTTCTGAGTAACTAAGATTGGAGGACAATAAGGTTCAAGTTCAATTGGGAAAATTTGACAGTTTTGGATAGCTTGACCTGCTGGCGTCTGTACGTGTATGATGTTTAATCAAATAAGTACTACAAATACTAGGTCTCGGAAAAAATATTTTTTCTATCTGGACTACGAGACCCTAGGTCTATCACACTGCAAAAGCAAATTTTATCAATAATATTTTAGCAATAGAGGCGTTTTACGTAATTAATTCTCTTATAAATTTTTTGCTTATCAATGTCATTTAATTATCAAATTATAGAGCAACAACAATACATTGGGATTATTGAAAGATCAGATTTTATTGTAATAAAATGAACACAAAAATAATGTTATTTAGAAAAGGAAAAATTGGACCGCGGGCAGGATTCGAACCTCGGTGGCTTAGTGGTCATAGCGTCTGGTGTACCTAACCAGAAGACGCAGGTTCGAATCCTGCCCGCGGTCCAATTTTTCCTTTTCTAAATAACTTTAAAATCTTAGCATGGAAAATGCCAAAAATATACAAAAAGATACACAAAAATAATTGCATATACGTGGCTAGGTCACCACCTACACTTTACGAGTACGGTATTATAGTACTTACCCATTTGCCCAATAAAAGTGTTATTTCTTCAATTTACTCCTACGCATAATGATTAGATACGAAGTAGCATTGTTTATTTTTAGTACGTTTTGTATCTTAACGACCTTTACACTTTCAGATTGAGCAAAATTCTTGTTTAATGTAATTATAGGTACCTAACTCAAATTTTGACTGGAATTAAGTTGTAGATAAATTACTTTATACATGACAACGCCGTCTGCTAAGGGTACCTGGGGATAAACCAAATTTCAACGGTTTTTGGTTACCAGAACATAAAATATGAAGGTTGGATCCTTAAAGTATTAGTAACATGTTTTTCATGTGATTTATTATTGTTTCACATAATTAAAATTGTTTTAAAAACCAGTAGGAGCAATGATAGTTTGAAGTTTTTATCAATTTTGTACCTAATGTAGTGAAAATGACACTGATTAAATTTTAATCAGTAAATCAGTATTTCATACGTAACTTGAATAATATTTTTTTATTTAAACCCGGTCTATGTAAAAATAACTTCATACCAGATGAAGTTATACAATATTTCCTAAAGCTGTAGAAATATGAGAAATTTCTAATCTTCTTACACAAATTAACAGATTTCTCATATTTCTACCGGATTAAGAATCAAAACTTAAATAATAATATTCAAAACGTTCGTGCTAACGATCCGTAACTTAGAGTTTAGAATTATGTAGTCAGTTTGGTTATAAAGACCGATGTAGGAAACTTTTTTAGAACAGTTATTTTTATCAGGAGTCATGAATCATATTATTATCAAGACATACCTTCATCCATGGTGAGTGATTGTGTGACCACTACCACAGCAAGCAGCGCCAGGGCTCGCGCGCACATGACCGAACAAGCCATGTCTGCTGAAACACCATACTGCTTTGTATAACAATCTCCCACAATAATAAGAAAAAAAAGCTAAATGTATATAAAAAAACTACATGACATCGAAATTTATAAATGTTGAATTCTTTTCTATCACAGTTTTCATTTTACCAATGAAACCATCATTATCTATTATTTCCAAATAAGAAAAACTGTAACGACTATTTTTCAATAACAATAACTGTGTTTTAACCCTTAAAACCTAAAAACATCATGGAAATAATAATAAATATTTTTATTTACCGCGGAATTCTTTATTTTATTAATACACAATAAATTTTCCCGCGCAAACTTTCGATGGCGCGCGTAAGCTTGGATGAACGAGTGCGCGTGCGCGAGCCGCTTACGCGCTTTTCAACTGCCGCAAACTTAGGTCAACCGCACGTATTACAGCTCAGCTATTCATCATAATAAATTGAATGAGCTGTTATCATATACCTACTCTTGTGCGGTATATTATTGCACCTAATTAATTCGTGTTTGGACGTAGCTTCTATATTAGATTTTTAAATGGATAGGTAAATAATAAAGACAGATTTTTTAGATAAAGTTATCAAAAAGAGCTCAACTGTCAACGTCGGTACATAATCGTGCTTATGTCCTTTAATTGTAGACAGATTTATTGGTTAATCACTGAATTAGTAATCACTATACTATAACAACGATGAACTTAAAATTTACCATTGACCGAAATGTTTTAATAATTTTTAACGTGTTGATGATTGGCCTCATGTACATTAAGTTAAAATCAATAATTTTATTATGAAGCAGTGATAGCCTAGTGGTATCACCATTGCACCGCCAAGTCGAAGGTTCGAAACTTCGAATCCAAGGCACGCACCTCTGACTTTTCGAATTCATGTGCGTATTATTAATTAATTATCACTCGCTTAAACGATGAAGGAAACATCGTGAGGAAACCTGTATACCTTAGGGATTTTTCTCGACGGTTTGTGAAGTCTGCCAACCCGCAGTAGGCCAGCGTGGTGGACTATAGCCTAATTCCTCTCAATATGAGAGGAGACCCGAGCCCAGCAGTGGTACAGTATATGGGTTAATGATGATGATAATGTTAAAATCAATAGCTTGTAGCGGATTTCAGGAACGTGCAGAATAATTATTAATTATCTATTATTCTTTGTGATGCAATAACGCGTAGGTAGTACCGATGCCAGTACCTTTGCGTGGTACATCAGCTTACTACTAAATACCCGAAGGTCATAAAATAAGAATTTTTAATTTGAATAATACCGCCATACATAGAATGTTACAAATAGTTAGTCTATGGAATATTTTTAACGATGGAAATATTATTTTTAGTCTGTGGGAAAATTCAATTTTTATTTTTAGTAATGGCAATAAAATCGTCGGTTCTATTTGTCTATGGTCAATGTTTGAGTGATTTGTCGCAATTGCAAATGTCATAGTATTTTTTGAGCTCAATAATATCAGGATGGCAGAAAACAGAGAGGAAATTCTAGCAAATTTTCAGGTAAGAGAGTCTTTATAATCTAGCACTATCCAAATTTTCTTTAACGCCTCCTTTTAGTATATAGGAAAGGTTATGTAGTGTATAACAACAGTGACTCTTATTTCTCGTTTATCTCTTTGTGTTTCGGTCTTATCGTAGTTTTCCAAGATTTTTACAAAATTTCTTTGTCTTATTTGTATTACCATGCAAGTTTTTTAGTCGTGAATCATGCTTGGGACACGTGTTAAACGTTACGAAGTAGACCTTTATTGTTTCTTTGTGCATATTCGATGTTACTTCCTTGATGTTACCAAGCTACAAGGTAAACCTTGTGGTTGATGTTTACTGCGTTTCTAAATTGCTTTGTGTACGTAATTACAGCAACGTCATAAGTCATATTCATATTAATCTAATAATTCTAGGGTATAACAGCCATAGAGGATGTTGCAGAAGCTATATACCACCTGGAAGAGGCAAATTGGGACTTACTTGTAAGTACAAATCAATTATTTTTCTTAACCAACTATAAAATTCTAATAAAATATATATAAGCTTTGTAATTCATCATATTCAAGTTTAAAACAAAGGCATTTCTTTATTCACCTTGTCCATTTATGGGTTTGTTTATATTTTTAGCTGATTCAAATGTCATATGTGTCAATGAATATAAAATATTGCTAATTACATGCCTCAATATGTAAACAAACCTGATAAATATAAAATCAATATTTATGTCACTCTAATAAGGGGCAAAGGAACAATTTTATACAATTAATTACTATTTACTTTAGCTGTAAAAAAATTAAATAGTTTACACCTATAATTTTTGCATGTCATCTTGATCACCTAATCTCCAAACAGATTTATTTTTTGTTGTGCCTAGCATTAGAATTATCTCAAGAATTAATTAGATATTAGTAATAATAATATTGTTTTTAAGTAAATAAAATAATATTAATAAGTCCAGAAGTAGGTACTATTATTAAAGGTAGTGTGTGCTTAACTTGTAGTCTCAGTACTGGGATCATCACTGACAGGACTATCATTGCAAATAAGTCTGATAATGTTGATAAACTGTTGGTGTCAAGGTCATACTTGATGAGAATCTTGAAGGCTGAAAATGATACAAATCTCTTGACTTCACTTGAGATTGAAATAAAACACTTACACAAATATTATACATTGAAATAAAACTACTTTGAAATAGTAATAGTGTCCATGGTCACGGGTAGACTCAGTCTACCCGCGACGCTTCTACCATGGACGCTGTAAAGGGTCCGGAACGTCAGGATTAATAATATCAATATGCGCGATAAAATCTGTAAAAAGTAGTTTTATTTCAATGTCATCAATATGTTCACTTGAGATGTCATTATATAGGGATTTTCAGTAGTGGTGACAGACAATGTCTTGATAACCAAGCAGTATGCATAACATAGCAGCAATTTTTTTTTTTATTGTTTGCGGCTATAGTATCATTGCGACCATAGCCTGACTATCGTGATCGCTAGCAGTACCAATTGGCAGCAGTCTGATGCAAGAATTAGTTATTCGTAGGTACCACATTGTATTGTTAGGGATTCCTTCCGTTTGGGCCTTGCCCACTGTCAGCTTAGACCCTGTTGGCTTTGACCTTATTCTGGTGCACTACATTTTTTTTCACTCTGTAATGTTACT
This sequence comes from Acronicta alni, assembly GCA_964056405.1. Classification (NCBI taxonomy): domain Eukaryota; kingdom Metazoa; phylum Arthropoda; class Insecta; order Lepidoptera; family Noctuidae; genus Acronicta; species Acronicta alni. Next base: position 11,209,603 of record OZ043932.1, on the reverse strand, counting down.
GCCTATACTGTATGTATGAGGCTTAAATGACCTTTATAGGTCACCAAAATATTTATTGATTCATGGTTATTTGTTTACATAATTCTGAATACCAATTAGCCATAATGAGTGAAGCCTATCAATTATAATTATCAGCTGAACACCACCTGTAGATTGTGTAAATAAATTCATTAAATATCAATGACCCCATAAAGGGTCATAAGTTCATAACAATGGTTTTTATATTGTCTGAATTTTCATTGACCGGTTAAGACCTATTTTCTAGTATGGCAACATTTCAATTGTTTTATTAGTCATTCATACCAGTTGACCTACTTACTATGGAAATCATACAGGGAGAGAACTGAACAGAAAGCTATAAATAAAACATTACTTTGTTCCATAGTTACATTTCTTTACTGTGTCTTTGTTCTGATTATATCAGTAGAAATGGAAATGAACCAATATTTCTGTTAACTTGTGATAGTATGTGGTAAATGTGTATCGGTGTTTATCAATAAATTTTAATCTAAGATACAGATAATGGATAAAAACCAATTAATGTATTATTTAATAACTAACAGACCAGCACATTAACTGTCCCACTGCTGGGCATGGGGCTCCTCCTAGGACGATTAAACCACAAGTCCTAGGTCCTCTCAGAATTAATGTAATCATCATCAACATTCAATTTGTGTTGATTAACAAATCGAAAGACATGTAAATATTAGACTAACCATTTAAATATCTTTGATATTAATTAATGACTTTTCATAAAGCAAATCTCTTTATTAAAATAAAAAAATATATTTAAGAAGCAACTTTTTAACATATTGTTGACATTAATAATTAATAGGGCTTTTTGAGACAAAATGTAACCTATGGCCTTCTCCAAAAAAATACACATTTAAAAATGTTTCTACAGATCTCTCTAATTTATCCAGATTTATACCAATTCATTGTTTTAAAGTTCTAATCTATATCTGTACCAAATTTCATCAAAATCTGTTCAGGGATTCAGATGTGAAAGCGTAACAGGCAGTTACTTTCGCATTTACATTATTAGTAGCGATTATTTTTACAACATTGTTTTGCTTGCATTCCTTGTAATGGTTGTGGCATCATGTTCAGGAATAACAATGTTCTGTACACATTGCAATGATTTTATTTATGAACTAGCGACCCGTCCCCGCTTCGCACGGGTGCAATGTACTAATAACATACATGTAGGAAAGGAAGAAAGAATCACCCTATCTATTAAAAAAAACCGCATCAAAATCCGTTGCGTAGTTTTAAAGATTTAAGCATACATAGGGATATAGGGACAGAGAAAGCGACTTTGTTTTAAACTATATAGTGATACAATTTTCTCCTGTATTCCGGGTATGTTTCTACACATACTATATAGATCTTGAACAGCAACCGGTTGATATACAAATATTTGTCCCACACAAATATTTGTTCTATATGGGACGATCCTGTGATTTGGAGCCAATTGTTTAGCCACTGCGTCCAGTAGCTATTCTGTTGTGTTGTGTTTCTATTAAACAGAATAAATGACGATTCGTGCTGTTTAATAGAAACGAGTGTTCATTACAGCTCGTCAATAGCTACTAAACAAAAGAAATTCAGTTCACAAACAAGAAAATAAATACTTGACTATTTTTCTTTATTTTATTTTATTAGATATAATAATAATAATGTAATGAAGTGAACAAGCTCAATTTCTAAACATTGTACTCTGAAATTTCATTACATGGTTGTGGGCTTACAGCTCTGCCTAACCTTTCGAGGAATACTTGCGTGTTATTATGCTGCATGTGATGAAAAAATGCATCAATTATTTGAATCTTTCAAATACAACCAATATTTGAATTTTTCAAATACATCCAATATTTGAATCTTTCAAATACATCCAATATTTGAACATTGATTATTTGAATATAAACTTTATTTTACTGTACTATAATGGTTTCAGACCAATTATGATGTACCTAATTATTAAGTTTGTGTCTTTAGAAGTTATACAACAAGCATTTATAAAATGCGACCATTATGTATATCTAAAAGTGGGTAAAAACTACATAGATAGATAGAATAGATAGAATAATCTTTATTGCACACCATGTTACGGAACAACAATTGGAATTCATTAAATTAAGGGTACAATGGCGGTCTTATCGCTAATAGCGATATCTACCAGACAACCTTTGGATGGACAGGAAAAAAAGAGAAAAATGAGGGGGGGTAGTTCGTGGTGCACTAAATAAAATACATACACAATTTATGTCGAATGATGAACATATATAAAAAGCAGTGATTGTGAGTCTCAAGTTCGAATTCAAGGCACACACCTTTCTTTTCGAATTCATGGGCGTATTATTAATTAAATATCACTCGCTTAAACGGTGAAGGAAAACATCTTGAGGACACCTTAGAGATTTTTCTCGACGGTTTGTGAAGTCTGCCAACCTGCACTAGGCCAGCGTGGTGGACTATAACTTAATCCCTCTCAATCTGTGAGGAGACCGTGCCCAGCAGTGGGACAGTATATGGGTTGATGATGATCGACATACATTGTGGTGATTGCAGGCAGCCATCAACCGGGTGATGCCACAAGATGGCGGCAGCTCGGCGCACGTACAGGACAACGACACACATGACGTTGAGATGATTGACGATGATATATCTGTGATAACTCCAAAAACTCACCCACCAGGTAAAACGCAATTGTCTTCATGATGGTCACTTAGAATATTAAATACTAGCTTCTGCCCGCGAGTTCGTCTGCGTAGACTTTACCTAAAAGTATCTACAGTTGTCTAGTTGTAAAGTTTTCCTGCACAATGTTTTTAATTTTTTCTTTCATAAGAACCTTCTCCGGACAATAATTAACACAACAAAAAAAGAATTAGCGAAATTGTAACATCCGTTCACGCGTGATGCGATGACCAATGGAAATAGAGATTCATTTTTATATATATTTAAAATAATCTTTCATAAGAACCTGAACAAAACAAAAAAAGAATTAGCGAAATTGTTACATCCATTCACGCGTGATGCGATGACCAAGGGAAATAGTGATTCATTTTGATATTATAGATTAAAAATAATAAAATAAATCTGATTTTATCGCAAAAATAAATATCAAATGAACGCGATAAGTTACTTAAAAAGGTAGTGTTATTATTTCAGAATTTGACGATGTGTCGATGTAATCTTACCCCGCTTTTCCACTGACGTCTAAAACATGTTGGAAACGTCTATCTTATTCTCAAAGAGTGAGTGGGATAGGTAGCTGTTTACAAGTTTTGTCGTCAGGGAAAACTGGGGGTTAGCAGCATAATGAAAACATTGTTAATCTAACTTCAACAAATACATCTTTACTATTTATTACTAGCTTTTTTCATGCATATGCATATGAAGATGTACAGTTTGCTTATATAATTATTTATAAATGATGTACAGAGGGTACAATATCTCAAATTTCTTTGATTAATTTCCAACTTTAACACAAAACAATAGGGTTCATATTATTTTAGGAAAATTTGTCAGTTTTCGATAGCTTGACTTGCTGGCGTCTATACATAAACTTAGACCATTTTTTTTTCCTTACCTAATCAAGTCTTTTGTTAGGATCTCTTTTATTTATACAACTTATAAGAAATTTTGTAACACAAACTTTTTTATTCTACAGACCGGGAAGACAGTAATCAGGCATCAACTTCTACACCCAATTTTAACCCCATTACTATGATAGAATTACAGGTTCATTGTAATAATAAGATACATGAAGTTAAAATATCTGAGAATGCAACAGTCAGTGAGTATTACTTTATTACTGCATTATATTTTTTTCTGCAGAAAAAGTGAGCTGAACAGTCATCAAACCACATATTCTACGTCTTGACATAGATAGTGTTATAAATAATTAACCACCATTGGGTTTAGTAAGTACACAATCTTTGTCAAAACACAGATATACATCCTTTTATTTAATTATTTTATACATTATTAGTTAGGTCTTGTTGGCGGCCATGTTATGCCGGCACTCCACCACTCGCGAAGTTGATCGAAGTTAAGCAAAGTAGAAGTGCACTTCGGTTTGGTCCGTGCAATCTGGCCTCGCCCTGGGCGACTTCCGATCGTTGTCGGTTTTTGCGCCCGAGTCAAAGGACTCGAAGCGTCCCGTCCCAGCTCCTGACGAGGTTCTAGTCTAGTCACGTACTTTGAACTTCGGTCAATTTCGTCGAAGCAACTTTGCGAGTAGTGTAGTGGAGGCATATGCTTGTAACCTTTTGAACCGTCTATACACGCCACGGACGTGTATAGACGTCAAATGAAAACTTGCTCACGACGCCAACGACGGCATGGCACGTCAAAAATACCACTTTTTTTTACTTCAAAATACATACCTATACATTTTTTTTTTTTGTTTTTTTTTTTTACCTGTTATTAGTTATTAGAATTTCTCGCTTGGCGTAGAGAACACGGATTTTCGTTATTGACATGGCGGCCAAAAGGTTAACCTTATGTCAACAGTACGAAGTAAGAACATTTAATGTTCACCTGCATTTACAAGGTTTAATAAACCAACCATTTTGTTTTTTATTCAGGTGATTTAAAGAAGCATCTAGAGATGAAATGTGGTGTGCCAGTGTGTAGACAACAGATATCCGGACTGGGCGGGTCTCGGGCCATCCCCGGCGCGCTGCTATCCACTCTAGGTCTACAACACAACGCGGTACTGCGACTGAAGGAGGCTGAACAGTTCATGTCGGATGACGAGTAAGACTTATTAAGCTTCATCATCATCATATTAACCAAGAGGAACTGCTGAACAAAGGCCTTCCCTATAGGCTTCCATAAAGACCGGTTATATCGACGGTGAAGTGGAATACTTTCTAACAGATAAAAATTTACACAAAGTTTAGTTTCCTAAAAACTTTATAATATTCCGCGGTCAAATATAGTCGCGTTGTAGTAAGGAGTTGTTGTTTAAAATACAAATAATTGAATTCATCAAAACACGCGAAAATCGACCTTTATTTCATAATTAGTGATGGTTGATATAGCATAAAGCATTATAAAGTAGCATGCTTATTATATATATCCTATAGCAAATGATATCGTGCCTCGCAGTTAATGCTATATTGCTTAATATCGTATAGCACTCTCTCTCTAATAACTAGTAATAACTGTCCATCGTGCATTGCGTCGCACGAACGAAACATAATATATGTTGATGATAATAATATAATAATAATAATATTTTTGGGACATCTTTACACAGCACCATCTAGTCCCAAACTAAGCAGAGCTTGTACTATGGGTATTAGACAATGGATATAATAATTAAATACTTTTTTTTTTGTAAATGCATACTTATAATACATAAGAAACACCCAGACAAACACAAATACTAGTGTTTAATCCACACAAATATTTGTGTCCTGATGTATGATGTAATATAAGTACTTATATAGCATGCTATAATAAAGCACTTAAAAAAAACATGCTTAAAAAATAAAGCATTAAGCAAGTTATAGGTGTATAGCAACTTTACACCACTAGTCATAATATATATGTATAATGTCAATTTCTCAAAAAAATAAAGATAGGAGATATTGGCACTTCGCCGTCGATATGCCGCCGGCATCCAACGACTGACTAAAAAAAAATACTGGATGAAAGTCCATTATTGATATCGGTGTTCACCCAATATTCTCGTCACATAAGTTTAGCTTAATCAAAAAATTCAGGCCAAGACTTATTTCCTACCAATACCTACGGTAATTTAACATTAACATACCATCGTGCCTATCCCCAAAGCGTTAAAAAGTGGCGTACTAATGTACAGAGGCTAGCAGATCAAGCTATCCAAAACTGTCAAGTTTTCCCAATTGAATATGAACCTTAACGTTCTGTATTAAAGTTGAAAATCAATAAAAGAAATTTGACAAATTGTCGTAGCTTGATGTGGTTGATCTCTGTACACCCACAATTCTCCGGTATTCTCCGATCTCCATATTTTTAAAGTTGAATAGTGTCGTGTCATGGTCGCCATTGAATATTTCGATGTCTCATTATTCGTGTTGTGACTAGGGTGGCAGAAAGGCTGACAACTACATACGTGCTGCACGTAACCATGGACGACAAAGAGTACACGCTCAAGTATCCAGGCACTAAGACCGTGCAGGAGGTCAAGAACGACATATACTCGCTCACCGACATACCTGCCAGACATCAGGTCAGTCAAACAGCTATTTTAATAGCAACCAATCTGCAAAAGTTTGTTTGAGGATCAGGGTGGTCCGAATTTGATATCATTCCCACTCGTAGATTATTCTAGAATTAGAATTCAAAAAACCTCTTACTTTTCGAAATTATTTAGAGAGAGGAGACCCGTGCCCAGCAGTGGGACAATATCTAATACATAAAATTTCCATGTCACAATGTTAGTTACCGTACTCCTCCGAAACGGCTTTACCGATTTTTACCAAATTTTTTATGCGTATTCAGTAGGTCTGAGAATCGGCTACTATCTATTTTCCATACCCCTAAGTGATAACGGTGGCCCTGAAGATTTTTTTTATGGCAAAACAACGTTTGCGGGGTCAGCTAGTATAATAATAATATTTATTTAAAGAAACTTAATACATAAGATACAAAATATTTTAACAGACTAATTTAGGTCAAGTTAAGTGGTGTAGTCATCTGTAGTCGAACTAGGCAGAGCCTGTATTTCGGCTGTCAGCGCCAAACCCCTCGAGTATTATACATGTACTAGCCATTAACATGTTTCATGAAGAATTTTATAAAAAAAAAGTTTGTGTAGTGTTTGCGTGTAGGTCCTCTTATTTGTGTGGGATGAGAATGTACGTGTCTGATGTGTAAGAGGTTGTGTGTAGTTCTGTGTTCAGTGTGTGTAGCTGTTTTGTGGTCTGCTGCGTGTTGTGGTGTGAGTGAGCTGATATGGGTTGATGATGAAACACACACACACACACACACATCCATATACCCATATGAATCAGCAACTCGCGCGCAAGCACACGCTCCATGTTAGCAGCAGTTATATTGTAATGTTATTGACGTTTTGGGATAGTTGTGGTCGGGCTGGCCGTCGGTGCAGGGGCTGGATGACACGGTGCTAGCCATGGTGGGGCTGACGCTGCCGCAGCACGAGCTCAGCGTGCGCCGCGCGCCCGCCAAGCAGAAGGAGTATAAGAGGGTAAATACTTCACTGCACATACACACATCAAAAAAAGTTTGCGATCACTGAAAAATGGAAATCTTTTTGTTACGGTAGATTATATTATGATTTCTTATTCTTTTTAGATTCTTTCAAACAGGCTATTTCTATTTAAAGAAAACACAACAAAGATTTTTTCTTGATAAAGTACAATTTAAAAAATTATATCAGCTTAGCCTAGTTATCGCAAACTTTTTTTGATGTGTGTAGTAGAATTATAAGCGACTCTTCCCACTTCCAAAAAAAAAGCAGTGATAGCCTAGTGGTATGACCATTGTACTGCTAAGTGAAAGGTCTCGAGTCCGACCAAGGCACGCAGCTCTGACGTTTCGAAATAATTAATTATCTATCACTCGCTTAAACGGTGAAGGAAAAGGTTAGTAAACCATGTCTGGGATATACATTGATAGACATGGATGGGAGCTAAATGTACGTGTTATATTTACGATTTCCTATTTGAAAATGATTCTTTGCAATAGGCTGTTGTTTGATTTAATGTCGTAAAGACGTCTCCATCTTGGTATACGTTAAGTTTTTAAAATAATTTTTGTTGATGTATCAACGAAATAAATATATTTACAACACGCCATTTAAAAATCTAGTAACAAATGATTACTTAATTGGATAATGCAACACCATTCGGTCAAGACACAATGCTTGAACGAAACACATGCATTTGGAAGTTATGATGATGTTTTTAGAGAAAGAAAAATGGATGTCTTCGACATCACAGGCTAATCTCTTTAGCTCATTTGAATAAATCGTCCGGTGTACTTAACTGAAGGGACGCAGGTTCAAATCCTGCCTTAGATCGAATTTTTCTTTCTCCAAAAATGTATATATAATTTCTGGTATGTATCTTTAAAAATGTTTATTCCAAATATAATAATCAAGAAAGTATTGCCACCAGATAATAGTGGAGAGTTCAGACAGTGAAAACAGTTCAGTTGAGGAGGTGGAAGACACGGCCGAGGGGTACACAGGCGAAGACGATAATATGTTCGTCGACCTTGTGCAGTCCGAGAGATTGCAGCCACTCAGTAAGTACATAGATACACGTAACAAGCTATTATATTAATAAAAAACTTACTACATATTATAAACGCGAGAGTAACTCTGTCTGTCTTTTACGCTTTTGGGCCTAAGCCACTGAACCGATTTTAATGATATTTGCTACAGAGATAGATTAGACTTTGGAAAAAGAAATCAGCTACCTTTTGTCTCAAGTATATCTTTTGTCTGCGCGCTGCCCGTAGTAGATAGTTAGGTACCCACACGGAGAGCGAGGTCGTTGTCCTTATTGCATGTTTATTAAATTAGACTTTTATTAGACATTTTTGTTTGCATTTTTTACAATATAGTTAAGTAATTAATTTGACAATAATGTTTAAAACACGGGTTTGATCTTAACTTCTTAATTGTCTTTGAAATGTGACCCTGTATAATTATCTATTACAAGATATAATTCCAATTTTTTTACAGTGTCGGAACACGTAGAAGACGAGGCGTTAGGATGTATCGAGTTCGCGCAGCGGTTCCGATCGCGGTACGGGCCTAACACTCCGCAGTTCTTCGAGGGCACACTGCAGGATGCCATCAAAGAGTCCTGTCTCAAACCTGCCAAAGAGGTCAGTATCATCTTATGCTACCACTCGACAACCTTTTTGAAAGTGAATAAGACCTTTTATCTTATACACTACGTCATGAATATTCGGCCCTACCAAAGGTGTGTCGGACGATTATAAAGTTAATTTTTTGAATAATTGTAACTGTACTTCACGACTTACCTATATGTACAAACTTATACTAAAAGGTTAAAAATGAAAATTATGTGTACTATTAAATTAATCAACTACTTTGAAATAAAACTACTTTTTACGGATTTTATCGCGTATATTGATATTATTAATCCCGACGTTTCGGACCCTTTACAGCGTCCATGGTCACGAGTAGACTCTAAATCCACACTGCACACTAAATACACACACACTACACAACTCTAACGGCCGTTCTTAATATCAAATCCGTGGGTAGATTTGCTTACTAGAGATACGATTTTGACATAACTTGTATGGACGTTATGTCAATATCCTATCCATAGTAAGGAAATCTACTGACTGATTTGTTATTGAAACCGGCCATAAATCTCTCGATAAAATCCATAAAAAGTAGTTTTATTTCAATGTATAATATTCGCGTAAATGTCAGAAATCAATAACTTATACTAATGTTTATATGACTTCCAGAGGAAACTGTTAGGCGTATATCTGCATCACGAACAGTCAGTTCTGTCGAACGTGTTCTGCGCACAGCTACTGGGCTGCGAGGCGGTGTTGCAGACGCTCGCCGCCAACTTCATAGTATACGGCTGGGACCTCTCACATCCCGACAACAATAACATGTGAGTGTAAAACTGATATATCAAAATCATGCATACATATATTTAAAAGGCCGGCAACGTATTGGTGACAGCTACGATGTCGCTGATGTCCATGGGCGGCCGTAGTCACTTATTATATTACTTCTTTTGATAAATCTTTTTCAGTATAGGCTGCTCGTTTGTGGAATGCGTTGCCAGTGTCGATAAGGCGAGCACAATCATTACCAGTTTTCAAAAGGCTTGTGAAGGAACATTTCTTGTCTCTTTAACAATGTCACTTATTCATCGTAGTTCATTCGCTCCTCTTGCTGTTTATAATTTTATATATATTTATATATGTATATATTATAGATGTTATATATTATGTTTAATATTATTATTATAATAAGTATATCTAAATTTCTGCACCATAGTAAACCCCATTTCTAGTTCTGTTCCGATATGTCCATCCAAAGGTTGCCTGGAAGAAATCGCTGTTTGCGATAAGGCCGCCCATATAATGTATTTTTAACGGTGTACAATAAAGTATATATAAATAAATAAATAAATATATTATATTACTATGTTGTTGTATGTCCGTTTGCCCCCTCTGTTATAAAAAAAAAGTTTAAAATCAATTGATTTACGTGCTACTATTTAGTAAGAACAGATTTAGAAAGCCTGTCGTCGACTACAGCCATTGCGTCAACAGCTCGACTACTACAGGCACTCCTTCGAACAATTTATTGTATGTTTGACAGTTCGAATTCTAATAAGTTAGTGATGTCCTAATGCGTTATCGATTCGATTACTAAAAACAATTGACTGTATTTATGATAAAGTTTTAATTGATTTAACACATTGATACTTTATTTTCGCTTCACATTTAATATTGTTTTATGAATACAACCAGATGTTATTCAAATAAATCTTTTATGTAGGTATGAACATATTTATTATTTGGTAAATTCATATTATTAGACAAAATGCGGCGGCAATGCCAATTTTTTTTTTGTATCACTTACGCGTTGCCGACCCTGTAAAACGAAAGAAGAATAGTTGGGTTGGCAATAAGGGTCAAAGTCCCCCCCACTGCCAACAGATCGTTTCCTCGTGGAGCACAATTTATCGTCACCATCATATAAAGTGGAAAGAAGTTTTATTGAAAACGTTTCTTGTTGACAGGTTATTAACATCTGTGGCAAATGCACTAGGGCCTGTAGCCAGCATGACGATACGCAACATACCTGTGGACCGACTGCCCGCTCTCGTCATCATCATGCGAGTGCGCTCGAATACAGAGATATACTCCGTCATCAATGGTTAGTAACTACATTTTTTTTTTTTTTTTTATTCTACTAAGGTGACAAACAAGCATACGGCCCACCTGATGGTAAACGGCTACCATAGCCTATGCAACACCAGGAGTATCACTTAAGCGTTGCCGACCCTGTATTGAAAGAGAAATATTTGGGTTGGCAGTATAAGGGTCAAAGTCCACTGCCAACACAACATTTCCTCGTGGATTCATTCATCCTCCTTGTTTTTTCCTAAGCATGTCGGGTCAGCTCCCAGTCTTACCAGAGGGTCTACTCCCTATCTCCGTCAACGAAGCTACGAGCCGTTCGGGAGTCCGATAAAAAAAATGTCAACTTAAATTTTTCTAACGGGTAAAAACACATCGAGAGTAGGGACAACTGTTATATTGTCATTCATTCTTAGTTCGGGCCCCGAACGAATCATCCATCCGTAAGTGATATGTAGTAGGAAACGCCCGTAACGAAGGTCAAAACTACGGACTCCGTGCTTAGGGAGTAGACCCCCAGATGCGGTTGAATATCGGTATTTTGCTGTAAAGGGTCCGAAACGTCGGGATTAATAATATCAATATAACGCGATAAAATCCATAAAAAGTAGTTTTATTGCAATATACTTAGATCTTTTAAAGACTATGAAAAGGAATGCCAAAACAAACTCATAGAATAGTCTCATTGTGTCCGAGTGTTACAGTGTAAGGCAATTTCTGGTATCTAAAATGGCCTATTGAAGCCTACTCCAACTAACTCAAGCATTAAAGAAATCTCAACGACCCGTGGCACGATAATACCAATCAGTGGTGTTGGTACTACGATCTTCTATAAGCTTCTCTATCGTCATCATCTGGCTACAGGCTCGTCGTACTGAGTATTATCAAAATAATTTCAGTAGTTTAGTAGAAAATAACAAATAATCGGACACTGAACCCAGCATTTATAATAATAGCGTGCTTTTCAGGGATATCGGTACCTTATATCTTACTGTGATTTATTCTGTACAAATTCTAGGTAATGTCGGCGTATCAGAACTTTTAGGTGGTCTAGTAGAAGCATTGGAGCGGTTCAGCTCAGCGCGGGAAGACGAGGCGCGCCTCGAGAGGGAAAGGGATGCAAGACAACGCGTGAAACGGGAACAGGACGAAGCATACCAACGCAGTTTAGAAGCCGACAGGTATTTATTTGGAATTTGTGTTATTTTGTTGTTTATGGATTCTAACCTAGTTTTTTTGTCTCGTTGTTAATTCGTCTAATGGTCGTAAGCACGACTGCTGTGTGAGGATGTGTGATGTGTCCTGGATTTGACTCCCTTATTGGGTTTTTCTATGAAATTTCCCAGTAGCAGCTCGAAGTTTTGATTTGTTATTTAATTTTGTTGCTACAATAACAGTTCTATAAATTCCCTAGAACAATAATTTGTCAAATTGCAAAATTACAAACACTGGGTCAATCTATAGTTCTTGGGCGCTTGAATCCTAATGTTGTTTATTGTTATGAAGCAAAGGAAAATGCAAAAAAAAATACAAAAAGATAATTACTTATTGTTTTTTTATTCTACAGGGCAAAAGAAGAAATAAAGAAACAGCAAGAATTAGAAAGAAATCAAGAATTGGAACGAGCAGAATCAGAAAGACAAATGGAAGAAGCGAAAAAAGAGGTAAATTTACTTATTTTATTTATTTCGTTACATAACATTCAGTGTTTTATACAATAACATCTGAATACATAGAAGGTTAAAGTTATACAGGTTGGTTAGTACATTACTGGATAAAATTATACAGACAGATGAGTACATTGTTAAGGTTAGAATGCTGGCTCGGATGGCCACGCCGGTAGAAAAATGCCGCTAAGGGTGATATATATACTTTAAGTAATAAAAAAAAACAAGTTGCACAGTACACAATAAAGTTACTTGTTATATTCACTATTTAAAATATACAATATTGTAGAATTAAGTAATTTTATACCATTTTAAAAACAGAGCAATATGAGTGGCGTGCGGCTCGTATTCCTAAGATGGCGGCGCCGGCGATGCGCCCCGCGTCCCGCACCCTTTCCCTCAACCATATTTCGCGTAGTATCGCATGGCGCGTCGCTTACAACATAGAAGGATAAAGTTATACAGGTTAATTAGTACAATACAAGATAACGTTATAAAGGTTTATTAATCCATTAAAAGATAAAGTTTTAAAGGATAAAGTTTCAGGTTAATTAGTACAGACGCCAGCACATCAAGCTACCACAATCTGTCAAATTTCTTTGATAGATTTTCAACTTTAACACAAAATAATAAGGCTCATTTTCAATTGGGAAAATTTGACAGTTTTGGATAGCTTGTCCTGCAGGCGTCTGTACATTACAGGATAAAGTTATACAGGTTGATAAGTACATAGAAGGATAAAGTTTTACAGGTTTATTAATCCATTAAAAGAAAAAGTTACACAGGTTAATTAGTCCATTGAAGGATAAAGTTATACAGGTTGATTTGTACCATTGAAACGTCTAATGTCTCTTTCACTAAAAAATATAACTAAAAAATGCTTAATATGCGTAAAAGCGTAATTAACCTTTTGACCGCCACGTGTATAGACGTCAAATGAAAACTTGCTCTCGACGCCAACGACGGCATGGCACGTCAAAAATACCACTTTTTTTTTCGTTAAAAATACATACCTATAAATTTTTTTTTTGTTTTTTTTTTTACCTATTATTAGATACTAGAATTTGTCGCTTGGCGTAGAGAACACGGATTTTCGTTATTGACGGTAATACATTATGAAGTAGGATTTATCATCCGTGTGCGGCGAAAGTTTGATGGTATTGTGTTTGTTGTTAAGGCGGAGCGATCCGTGGCAGCGCGGCGTGTGCCGGCCGAGCCCGCCGCCAGCGCCGCCACGCCCGACGTGGCGCGCATCCGAGTGCGTCTGCCGCCGCCGCACCACCACTGCCTCGAGAGACGCTTCCACGCGCACGACACGCTCGCCGTACGTACTGCCCCACATATACATATACATATACCCCGCCTGCGCCTGCCGCCGCCGCACCACCACTGCCTCGAGAGACGCTTCCACGCGCACGACACGCTCGCCGTACGTACTGCCCCACATATACATATACATATACCCCGCCTGCGCCTGCCGCCGCCGCACCACCACTGCCTCGAGAGACGCTTCCACGCGCACGACACGCTCGCCGTACGTACTGCCCCACATATACATATACATATACCCCGCCTGCGCCTGCCGCCGCCGCACCACCACTGCCTCGAGAGACGCTTCCACGCGCACGACACGCTCGCCGTACGTACTGCCCCACATATACATATACATATACCCCGCCTGCGCCTGCCGCCGCCGCACCACCACTGCCTCGAGAGACGCTTCCACGCGCACGACACGCTCGCCGTACGTACTGCCCCACATATACATATACATATACCCCGCCTGCGCCTGCCGCCGCCGCACCACCACTGCCTCGAGAGACGCTTCCACGCGCACGACACGCTCGCCGTACGTACTGCCCCACATATACATATACATATACCCCGCCTGCGCCTGCCGCCGCCGCACCACCACTGCCTCGAGAGACGCTTCCACGCGCACGACACGCTCGCCGTACGTACTGCCCCACATATACATATACATATACCCCGCCTGCGCCTGCCGCCGCCGCACCACCACTGCCTCGAGAGACGCTTCCACGCGCACGACACGCTCGCCGTACGTACTGCCCCACATATACATATACATATACCCCGCCTGCGCCTGCCGCCGCCGCACCACCACTGCCTCGAGAGACGCTTCCACGCGCACGACACGCTCGCCGTACGTACTGCCCCACATATACATATACATATACCCCGCCTGCGCCTGCCGCCGCCGCACCACCACTGCCTCGAGAGACGCTTCCACGCGCACGACACGCTCGCCGTACGTACTGCCCCACATATACATATACATATACCCCGCCTGCGCCTGCCGCCGCCGCACCACCACTGCCTCGAGAGACGCTTCCACGCGCACGACACGCTCGCCGTACGTACTGCCCCACATATACATATACCCCGCCTGCGTCTGCCGCCGCCGCACCACCACTGCCTCGAGAGACGCTTCCACGCGCACGACACGCTCGCCGTACGTACTGCCCCACATATACATATACATATACATATACCCCGCCTGCGTCTGCCGCCGCCGCACCACCACTGCCTCGAGAGACGCTTCCACGCGCACGACACGCTCGCCGTACGTACTGCCCCACATATACATATACATATACATATACCCCGCCTGCGCCTGCCGCCGCCGCACCACCACTGCCTCGAGAGACGCTTCCACGCGCACGACACGCTCGCCGTACGTACTGCCCCACATATACATATACATATACCCCGCCTGCGCCTGCCGCCGCCGCACCACCACTGCCTCGAGAGACGCTTCCACGCGCACGACACGCTCGCCGTACGTACTGCCCCACATATACATATACCCCGCCTGCGTCTGCCGCCGCCGCACCACCACTGCCTCGAGAGACGCTTCCACGCGCACGACACGCTCGCCGTACGTACTGCCCCACATATACATATACCCCGCCTGCGTCTGCCGCCGCCGCACCACCACTGCCTCGAGAGACGCTTCCACGCGCACGACACGCTCGCCGTACGTACTGCCCCACATATACATATACATATACATATACCCCGCCTGCGCCTGCCGCCGCCGCACCACCACTGCCTCGAGAGACGCTTCCACGCGCACGACACGCTCGCCGTACGTACTGCCCCACATATACATATACATATACCCCGCCTGCGCCTGCCGCCGCCGCACCACCACTGCCTCGAGAGACGCTTCCACGCGCACGACACGCTCGCCGTACGTACTGCCCCACATATACATATACCCCGCCTGCGTCTGCCGCCGCCGCACCACCACTGCCTCGAGAGACGCTTCCACGCGCACGACACGCTCGCCGTACGTACTGCCCCACATATACATATACATATACATATACCCCGCCTGCGTCTGCCGCCGCCGCACCACCACTGCCTCGAGAGACGCTTCCACGCGCACGACACGCTCGCCGTACGTACTGCCCCACATATACATATACCCCGCCTGCGTCTGCCGCCGCCGCACCACCACTGCCTCGAGAGACGCTTCCACGCGCACGACACGCTCGCCGTACGTACTGCCCCACATATACATATACATATACCCCGCCTGCGTCTGCCGCCGCCGCACCACCACTGCCTCGAGAGACGCTTCCACGCGCACGACACGCTCGCCGTACGTACTGCCCCACATATACATATACATATACATATACCCCGCCTGCGCCTGCCGCCGCCGCACCACCACTGCCTCGAGAGACGCTTCCACGCGCACGACACGCTCGCCGTACGTACTGCCCCACATATACATATACATATACATATACATATACCCCGCCTGCGCCTGCCGCCGCCGCACCACCACTGCCTCGAGAGACGCTTCCACGCGCACGACACGCTCGCCGTACGTACTGCCCCACATATACATATACATATACATATACCCCGCCTGCGTCTGCCGCCGCCGCACCACCACTGCCTCGAGAGACGCTTCCACGCGCACGACACGCTCGCCGTACGTACTGCCCCACATATACATATACATATACATATACCCCGCCTGCGCCTGCCGCCGCCGCACCACCTCCACTGCCTCGAGAGGCGTACGTACTTTTTAGAAATTCGGATAAGTTTTTGACAGTTGGAATACATGATAATAATAAATGCAAGAGTGGCAGATCAAGAAAACTGGCTGCCGCCCCCTACCCTCGCCTGGGTACACCCATATCTACACATAAACTGTCCATGGTAGCACATAAACGCTGACCAATCACCACAACCACACTCACAAACCATACAATAGCATCGGGCCTACATGTACCGTGTTCTCGTTATTTTCAACATAAAAATGCCTATAGCACCTTAGGACCACAACGTTACAATTGAAATAAAGAATGCCCAATGCTCACTAATATTTACTATTTATCAATTTCCAGGCGTTACTAGACTTCCTCGCGTCTAAAGGTTATCCACAAGAACACTATAAGGTCATCTCTAGCTGGCCTAGGAGAGACGTAAGTTTAACTTTTATTTTCTTCGAAAATATTAATCTCAAATTATACTAAAACTTATCAAGTTTTGGGTCCTCGCTTATTTAATATTATCTATGGGCGGTTGGTTGAGGGATATTTATTTCTATTGAATAAATTGGCCTTCGTAATCTTTTTTTTTGTTGGAAATGCTTTATACACTTTACCGCTCCGAGGAGAGTGGTGGGGTGTGTCGGACTCCGCTCCGAAAAGAGCGATCTAACGACTAAAACCAAAATCTGCGTTTCGCGTCACCACTTTAGTGCCAGGGCTACGCGAGTGCTGTAGCATTCATTCGCAGACCTGTCAATGTAATCGTTGTCTTGTCTCAACTAAATATTCCCCGGCAGCTCACAACGGAATCTCCCAGCAGTACACTGAAGGCATTGAAGCTGTATCCTCAAGAGACAGTGATGCTCGAGGAGCGGTGAAACGCGCCGCCCAGCTCGCTCCGCCGCGGCGCACGCCACACTCCTCTCCTACGTTAAACACTCCACACAACCCCCGTACCACCGAATAGTGACTAAATGAGAGCTTATATCACGAAGAGACGTCGTATGTTGCTAAACAAGAGATGCAAAGGAATTAGGTCCTTCCAAAACCCTTGCAAATCTCTTTTAATTAATGACACCTTAAAATGTATATCCATCTTTTTCATTTTCATGTTTTAAATTGATACACCACTTAAAATACCCTCTAGATCTAAGAAATACCTAACGAATTATCGTTGAAGGTAAATCTAAAATAGATGTCAGTACCTCCGACTCCTACGACAACCAATCAAAACGTGTTATATTGACATTAGCAATTACGTCAGAGGTTTTAACATTGGGCCGATCGTAAGTGGCGCCATTCGTTCCTCCGTTGCCATGCCCATTGTAATTATATCAAGGCTGCTTATTATACCCTCTACTTTCTGATATATTTACTTTTAATTTTGAAAAGTTTTTTTATTATTCACTTGGGTATACTTGATCAGATGGAAACCACAACCAGCTCTTAGATAGAGCACGCAATTTAAGTATCCTGTCGGGTACTGACTCACACGACGGAACAGTAAAACTGGTTCGCGACTCAACTAGACGGTTCCTACCAAGTACTTTGGTATAATGTAGCTACTTAGAGCATTTATTCAATGAGGCAGTCTCGAGTTATTTTCCAGATGATTTTCTTATTAACATACGACGTTACTTGTAATAGATTGGAGTCTGTTAACAAAGCGAAACAGTTTTAAAGTATACAGATCGAAGCAGCTTATTACGAAATAAGAAGCTAAATTATGAAAATGTGTTGCAATAATCGGCACTTTACACACTAAATTATTATTATCTAAAGGATGATTTGCTACGATAATTTAAATTACTTTATCTTAGAAATAAGAAAATGAATTATTTAATATTTATTACATTTTATCATCGGTCTGGTAACCACATAATTTGTATTTAAATGACTGTATTCCTTTAAACAAATTTGATAGTTGAGAATAAGAAATTTAATGTTGTTGTATCATTCAAATTTGAATATTATTGTGTATTAATAGTGTTTATATTGCGTTGCGTACACGCCGCGGATGATGGAGTTCTATGCTGCGTTTGAGCTTTCATTGCGAACAATTATGTCGTATGAACGGACACTATGATTCAGTGCAGCGGTAAATCCCTCATTTATATATTTATATATAAATGGTTATTAGCTTAATATTGTACATTAATTGTTCGACTAGGAATGTGGCGGGTTTTTGAAGACAGTGTGACGACATTAAAAAATAACATCACAATATTTTTATTTCTAGCCAAAGAGCTGTTTCAATTCTATGTAATTATGTTCGTCTATGAGAAATGTCTTAAGAACGTCGTCGGTTATGTACTGATTTTATATAAACTTGTTTGGAGTAGTGTGGTCGACTTGACCGTTGCTATATGAGTCGGCCACAGTACCGTGTATCATATAACATACATGATAATAGTATAAATTATAATGAATGTGGATACCTGTGCAGTTTTGGAAGTTTGTAATTTTTTCAAGAATCCACTCTGGAGTGTAATAGTGTAACGTGAGGAAGTTATGTACCCAAATAAATAAACAGATGGAAGTTGATTTGCATTTATTTGATTACGACCTACTTTTTTACACCTTGTTCTTTAAGACGGTCAGTTAAGGTCGCTATTCCAATAACTTGGTGGAGTTACTTCTCTCAACCAAGTTATTGGAACAAACGTGGTGTCGGTTTAAAATTGTTTCTCATACTGATTTTATTTAAGATACAAATAGTTCACTGGTTAGCTGTGCAGCCTACCTACATGGATACATTATGTCAGTTTGCATCACAACACCTACAGTATACTATACTAACTAATAATACCTACACCTACCTATCAAAAACAAAGGAAATCGTAGTGCGTCCTGTGCTCACGTATGTGTCATTTATCTCACGATAGCGCTAACATTAGCTTTTGGAACGAAGTTCCTTATCGCGCGTTGTGAAAGGGGGCTAGACGGAAAAAAATCTTACGAAAAGTTGTAACGACACTTTTTTCGAAATTCAAATATTGTTAACAAGCATTCCAATATTATTGAGTGAATGACAATATTTGAATTTCGCGCGTTGTAAATTGTTGAGTGTATACAGGTTTTTTTATTTTTAATTATTAAATTTTAATGAAAGGAACTTCGTTCCATCCGTATGTCCCTTGACACCTCTCAAGTTTTTTTTTTTTTACATATTTTCTAACCTTTCCCTAATTGACATTAGCCCTAAGATGTTGCTCCTTTTAGGTCAAATTTCTTTGATAGATTTTAAACTTTAATACAACACAATAAGGTTCATTTTTAATTGGGAAAATTTGACAGTTTTGGATATCTTGAACTGCTGGCGTCTGTACTTCATTTATTTTTTTATTAAAATATTTACTTACAGGTCAGAAATTTTGTGCGCAGTAAAACTAATTATCACTCGCTCTCACACTCACTAAGAAAAATATTGTGAGGAAACCTGCATGCTTGAGAATAATATTCAACGGCGTGGGAAGTCTGCCAAGCCGCATGAGCCAGCGTGGTAGGCTATAGCTTAACCCATAGACTACCTACTATTATTATACTAGAGAGCCTAACCTCTCATTCTGAGTAAAGACCTATTCTACTCCCATCAGTGGGACAGTAAATGTGTTGATGACGATTAGGTGCAAGACAAGTATTTCAATACTACAACTAATGCCTAAACTCGAGCACATCGGTGCTCCTAACCACTCTATACACTATAAACTCGCAAACGAGCATGATGACAGACGATACCACGCCTATCATGAGCGCCAGTAGCGGCGTGGAGAACTCCCTGATGCCGACGCAGAACACGCTCGAGTCCGGCG
The DNA here is from genome assembly GCA_964056405.1 of Acronicta alni. NCBI lineage: Eukaryota > Metazoa > Arthropoda > Insecta > Lepidoptera > Noctuidae > Acronicta > Acronicta alni. The sequence continues at coordinate 11,189,194 of OZ043932.1, read as the reverse complement.
TGTGCGCACACTCTGGCATCGGCTCATCGATCTCCGAAGAGATGCGAGGGGGAAGACCGACCTCGTACATCTTGCGGATGCTGAAACACATCATATTATGTTTAGGTGGCCTCTGTGGCCAAAATGACCACATTGAGCAATTCCCTCTCGATCAATCCATAATTAGAACTACCTAGTGATGTTGATAATCGATTATCAACATCACTATCACGGCATTGAGACGACAGGAAGCAAAGGTAAGTAAATCTTTAGCTTCATTCATTCATAATTAATTGAGTGAGATATGTATATACCTTTGAGATAATTAAAATAATTTTACCTATTTCGATCCATTATCAATAATCGATTATCAACATCACTAATTAGAACACTTTGATTTATAATTTAGGTAATTAATTATGATTGATCAATAGCGGTCGTTTTAGTCCTGCTGGTTCTAGTTACGAAAAAATACGCTGTCGGGTACAGCGAAAACTCAATTCTAACCGACAAAAAATCAAAAGCCAGCAGAATTATTCGGCGCGCATTATTTCTATAACCAGAAATTGGTGTTTTTATCTACGTGGATCCGTCAACCCCATCGTGACATAAACTCGTAGGCCAGCACATCAAGCTACCACAATCTGTCAAATTTCTTTGATAGATTTTCAACTTTAATATATTCAATCATTTTCAACTGGGAAAATTTGACAGGTACGGATAGTTGTAATTCAATGATTCAAGTTTGCCTTTCATTCCGGTTCTTATCGCAATCCATCAGCAAGTGATATAGACACGTCCTCAACCTTTTTTCTATAAGTAAAGAAAATCCTCATGGATCTCTTGCCACCTAGGGAGGTGACAGGGTATATTGGAGTCCTACCGCCCATAAACCACACTTGCATTCCCTTGCCCTATATTAAGTCACGATTTGTGAGTTTGTGCCATTCGACAAGATCGTAACAATAAATCTAAGTACTTACGCATAAGCAATATGTTCTTTATACGGCGAGTTCTTCCTAACCACGACGCCCATTCTCTGCAGAGGATACATCTGCACCAAATTCGTCTCGCAGATCTCCCGCTCACTGAACGTGGCCTTCATAATGGGGAAGGCCACAGTGGTGTCTATGTGGAACGCGAAGCCGCCTTTCTTCACCATAGCTATGCCCTTTTCTGGGGTGAAGAAGTTGTAGTGTGTCGCGGTTACCACCTTCTTATGGTAAAGTTCTATAGCGATCGGGTCTGTTGTGCGCTGTTAGTGAAATCAGTTATTAATAATGTTCACTTGGATCAATTAAAGTACCGACGTCAGCAGATACAGCTATCCAAAACCACCTACTGCGACCTGCTGTACCTACCAGCGACGCAGCTTTATGAGCTGTAGGTACATTAGATTGTATAGTATCTACATCCGTATCAAGATCAAATTTACCTTGAGGGTCGAACAGTTGGTGTCTCGTCACAATGTGGATTTTAATTCCTTTGTGGTGAGAGTGCCGACTGAACATCTGTCGACCTTCATGAATTTTTTTATTTATTTATTTGATATTTATGAAAGACTGCCTCATTAGTCTAGTAGTCCTAAGCGCGACTGCTACGCTAGAGGTCCTGGGGTTCGATCCCCAGGAGGTCGAGCAAAGTATTATTGGGTTTTTCTATGAAATTCTCAGTAGCAGCTCGGAGTCTGGATTTGTGCCCGGTTAATGGCAATAGGCTCGCCCCCTATTACATGGGACCTAAACATACCGGCGAAATGTGGGTGTACATTAGTACACCTCTGCCTAACCCTTCGGGGAATACAGGCGTGATGGTATGTGTATATGTATATTTATGAAAGAGGAATTTTGGCCAAAACAGGTAGTGTAATAATTTGTGCACTAAGATTGATTAGTGAAAAACTCAAATATCTAACAGCTTTACCAGGTTGGTTCAAGCTCCAAGAAGTATCTAATAATAAACCAGTGATTCATATTCACTATCAACACAGAGCAGAGTAAGTATTAACTAAGCACTCCTAAAAAGTATGAGCAGATATTGCAAGTGTAGGTATATACAAAGATTTTTGGGTATTTATTATGTTTCCGTTTTGAAAATTTCTGCAGTTGAGAAACTTAAAATCAATAATAATAGTAGATTGTTACAAGAGCGTCGAAAGGAATCAATTCCCATACGAGATATTTAGAGATTTTTGCAAATATTTATATTTTACTTATCTGCTCGCCACTTCATAAAGTCATTGCAGGCACCTATAGAAGTATCTTTTCTTAGAAATTTCTGGCAAAAGATTTACGTTAACTGTATTTGCCTCGTCTTCATTAGAATCTGGGGTCAACATTTCACTTGAACTCATTTCTAATAAAATATTAGTCTTAATCCGAGATTTCGATAGGTACAGCTTACACGAGTTACTAGTATCCCGCCATATAAAGTATAGTCTATTTAAAATGTTAACTATGGAACACACCGCGTCACTGCCGCGGGCGGACGCGCTTAGATTTTTTTAAATTCACTGGCCGTTTATTCATAGATCAATATACCCTTCGTTTATTCACTCACAAGACCACAGCATTTTTATGTTAGATTTTTTACAGCCGACTGCCTAACCAAACTTAGTTCTATTTTAAAAAGCAAGAAGCAAGCAAGTACTAGGTATGAGTCTTTCCCGCCCAAAAGTGGGAAGTATGAGAAATGAAAAAGTATTATCTTGTTTATTTATAAAAATAAAGTTAAAAATAAAATTTCTTGTATATTTATAAAAATAAAGTTAAAAATAAAACTTCTTGTATATTTATAAAAATAAAGGTGATTAGTATAGTAGAGCATTCATGAAACTTGTTTAAATACAACTGTGAACTACGGTTTTGGTAGACGGACACAAACGAAAGAGCTCAACATTAGGTGCATTTGGCACTAAAAAAGTGCAAATTGAAAATTTTGCAGTTACAAATTGTGAACTAAGGCATCGATTTATTAACACTTGCTCAAATCGTATCCTTCATTGGAACTAATTAAAATTGATGTGTTGAGATATGTAGGTAGGTACCTACTTTAGAAACTAAAAAACAAGTGATACAGACATGTGGATAATGTGGGAAACAGCTTATTACTAATATTCTATTACAAAAAATAATAATTTTAGTTTCTAATTCAAGGGCCCGTTTCTGTATGGGTTACCGACGCTTCGTCGAAGCAAACCATTATATGTAGAGCCCACCAAAAGCCCACTACGATAAGTGTAAGGAAGTCTTGTCGAAAGCAAAGAGATTAGGTATAGGTAGGTATATAATTAAAAATAAAATTCTAATTATTTTAATGACAAATCAGTGATCACAATTGTGACCGTCATAGTACAAACTGGATACGTACCTACTCGATTTTTTTAACCCATTTACGCCCAAGGCTAAAGTAGCCCCAGGAAAATGAAATAACTTTTATTATTTGGTGAAGAATAAAGAGTTTGAAAATAAAACAAAAGAAAAAGTAGGTTTTTTTTTTATTTACTCAAACATGCCGTGCTCAAATGGGGACACTGGGCACATTCGTATGAAAATTTTCGAAACATGGTTTCTCGATGCAAAGTGTTTTTACACATTTTTTGCACTGCCAACGAGCCTTACTATGGCAAACAGTACATCGCAGTTGTTTTGTCAATTTCTGTGGAAAGTGACCAAAGTTATCAAATTGCAAACTTGGCACTAGTGAGGCTGTTGGGCGAGAATGTCGGACATTATCCTGGCGCAAGTAATGACGAGCAATGCTGCGTCGGAACTGTAACTGGTCGAATTTGACATCGTTACAAAGCAAATGTAGCCGCCAGGCATTGCTGATTGATAAATCAAACATGTAAGTAAATAACACCCACCACCACTTTTTGCCTCGTACAGAAGTACGATACAACGAAATTGACTGGTCGGCCTGGTCAACTCCGCCCATACCTTTATTATAGTTGAAAAATACTTGAGGAATATTGACGTCAGTCTTCTTCTTCTCAGCCGAACTCCAACGCTTCACTTTACTCAACGGAAGTACACTATCATAATTAGTTCCCATTGTGCAGACGCTGTTGTCCAGCCAGCGAACAAACAATATTTCATTGACCGTATCGAACCGGTAACCAAAGTCAGCACGGTTTTTCTTTTTCATCTCCTTGACGGGTATGAGAGGACACCTGCTGGTTCTCCCCTCGCGCACTGTGCCAGTGGCGCGGTAGCCAGATTTCCATAAATCCCGCAGCAATGCAAAGCTAGTGAAAAAAATATCGAAGAACACAATGTGGTCTTTAGGATTAGTGTTGAGCTGATTCAGAAGGTTTTTCACCACTCGTGTACCTAACGGCTCATTTACGGCAACCTGCGATTTACCACAGTAAACATCAAAAGCTATTATATTATAGGTAGGTTCGCATTTACGCCAACGGGACTCAAGATCAGTTCGTCGCTTCTCTTCTTGGCTGTATTAGACAAGGGTTCTTCATCGAAGCTTTTCCATTGCTCTTCGTCTCTGTGTACAAAAACCTCGACATTTCCTGGGATATCTCTTGGCATAACATTGGTAGTAATATTATCGTCATCGCCTTCTTCTTCATCAGTGAGGATACTTGGTTCCGGAGGAAGAGCAACAAGGTCAAATTTAGCATCTGAGTCCTCGTCTTCTAAAATAACATCAAGGGCTTCCTGGAGTCCATGGTATTCGTCACTTGCTGAAAAAGCCCGTCTTGACATGGTTTTGCGCCCAAATGTATTCTACAAAAAAAAGCAAATATTTTACCCTATATGTGCCCGTTGTCCCTAATTGGGGACGTCAATATAAAAAAGTAGTTCAGGGTTCAGAAAATCTTATATTCTATACTATCTTATTTTTATTACAAAGTTAAGAATACGTTCATAAAGGTTATGTAAAAAAGTTTTGATCTAATTACGTAAAAACCAAAAAAATTGCTACTTACATTTGGTAGTTACTGCAATCTACTAATTCACTTTCTCCCTGACGCTAAAATACGTTCTTAGACTGAAATTATTACAATTATTTGATATAAAACGTAAGATGCACTAATAACCTCAACAATAACGTAGATAAACTAAACTTGCCATGTTAATAAAAAAAATTGAGGGTAGATTTGAAGATGTTCCCATTTGGGCACGGCGGGCGGGACGCTGCAACGTATCGTACGGTTTAAGTACCTACCTACTGTAAAGTTGTAAGTATCTTATTTGCTTATATACAAGCATACCTACGTGTGCTTGTAAATAAGCAAATAAGATAATTTCGGTGTTTTAAAGTGTGGAAAATCCTCATGGATCCTCCGCCACCCTGGGGTACGGTATATCAGACTCGTACCGACTAAAAACCGTACTTTCCTTCACTTGCCGCATAATCATGGCCATGGGATCCGCGAAATTCGCCCCGACTATAACAGGCACTATACTTAGACTGCCTAGAAAAGTATGAAACATTAAAATTTAAGAATATGTTTAGTATACGTTAATACCAAATATAATAAAAAGGTCAGGCAACATTGTTCGACATTGAAATGATTGTAAATGGGTGCTAAATATCCTTATTTTATTCTTAGTTTAGGCGTGAAAGCGTAACAGATGGACAGACACAGAGTTACTGTCGCATTTATAATACGAACTAGGGATTTGGTAAAGAAAGATCATCAAGGCATCTCGATGCAACGGTTCCTACGTACATACAATACCCGAAGTGGTAGATACGGAAAAGTAGTTTTATTTCAATGTATAATATTCGCGTAAATGTCAGAAATTAATAAATTTTATACTTATTTTTCAAATCCGTCTCGACTAGTCCTCTAGTCCTTTTCCGTATCTACCACTTCGGGTATTTTATGTACGTAGGAACCGATTTTAATAAAATTTGGTACAGAGATAGATTAACTTTGAAGGAAGGATATAGGCTACCTTTTGTCTAAAAAAACCATTGGAGTGCGAGTGAAACCATGGGCAACAGCTAGTTTAAACAATATAAAAGCGAAATACCATTCACTGATCGGGATAACTCACGAAATTTCATAGAAAAAATGTCTAGAAACTTCAAATTTGGCATGGAGGTTTCTTACAGGTTACATCAGTTAAAAAATTTTGAGAATGTTCCACGGGACAGATAAATATTAGATCAATGTGGGTTGTAACGTCGAGCTCAGCTAATGAGCTAGTATTTAAAATTAATATACCTAATATAATTCTATTATTGTATGCGTTATACGAAATGAATTTTAAAGATAAATCCAAGGTCACTGACAATGATTTGAAAAACCAGTTCTTTTAGAATGTTTATTTTGTTATTGAAACATCCTGCTCACAACGTTCGCCGCGCACAGTGTGAGTACGCGTTTGGTCTGCTCATACCAGCGTCGTTGATTTTCAACGCTTCAATACTGTATGAAATTATATTTCATTGTGTGGTGTAATAATAATAATAAAAAAATAAAAATCTTTATTTTTGCCAAAAGAACAACCTTGTATAATAAATAAATAAATACTGTTAGTGCTGTGTACGAAGCGCGCACCATGAACAACAGTACTGAAGTTTACGTCAGTGTGCACAAAAATACAAGACCTAATATTATATCACCACAATATATCCGTTCACTGTACTATTATTATTATTATTATTCGATTCTTCATAACTTAAACTATGTTGAATTATTATTCGGGATAATCGTATTTATAATCGGCTTAGTGTCGTGGATATTAATAAAAAAGTTCCGTGGGTTCAAAAACTACATATTTATTAACATCTTCTTCTCTAAAACCCTATACTCCATTTTACTTAAAATTGATATGTCAGGATACTATAACTCAAATATAAGTGATACAGACTGGTGGATAAGATATACATATACTTTTATGGATGAATACTTTTTAAAAGTGTGGCACTGTTGGCTGATGATTCTATGTTGGTCGTTTTACCAAGACATTGTCAAAGTTTTTTCGGTGGATGTTACCAGGCTACATCTTAAGAGCGGCCTCGTTGCCTGGAGTGGAGCTTTAATTGTAACAGTAATCTTGAATATTGCCATACCGAACATATTAGAGTTAATATATCCTTTCTTTGGTAAAGAAAAAAGGAATGATTTTATATATGGACTTTTGCACTTTGAAGTTGCATTTTTATTTATACCTTTGTTATTTAACTTATTTATGTATATCAAAGTTCTTGTTACATTATTTCGGACAGCCATTGTAAATAAAACTGCTGTAAACAATCGTCGCGTCTACATAGCCACGTTACTTTTGTTTTTGACCGGGGTTTTATATTTATTTACAGCTTTGCCATTGTTATTTGAAATCTCACAACTTCTTCCCCAAGCCATAAATCTTATAACAAGTACATCGATGAACGTGTACTTTATTATAGTAAAAGCCAACCGCGACATATGGCGCGATTTTTATAACAAAAAGTTTAACAAAAGTCGTGATGTTGGTTTACAATAAATGTTGTATTATGTATAGAATTTAATAAATATAAGTTTAGGTAAATACGTTTATTATTTTTGTTTATTTGCATATTTTTTGGAAATTTGTGTTCCTAGTTTAGATAAGTAATTATAATGGCCAGCAAGCACCGGTGCACCTGAGCGCCCATCAAAGCTGTCGGCGCTGTAGCGTATTACCTTAGTTCGCTGTTGCACTGCTACATTTAGTAATTAACAGTAACATAATGACGCACGGATTTGGGTTATTGATTTATTATAAAATACAATGTAATGCATAATTGTGGTGTACCTACGCCCAGAACGCGTTGGTATTTTAAAGTTTAATTGGCTGACAATTGACAGTCTATTATTTAGAGTGCACAGGTCACTAATCCATCTCCTTTGTACCAAACTCGTGATCCTAAATCTGCGAAGCCTATCATGATAGTCCGGTCTTTTACGCCTTAAACCGTACTTTGTACAGTCAGCAACGAAAGTCGCTGAACATGTTGCAATCTTCAATATGATTTTTAACAAGTATGAAGTTACTGACCTACGAAGGTTATGCGAAATAATTGCATGGATGACCATTAAATATTTAGGTTACCTTAGTAGAAAAGACCTATTGCCAAGTTCTGGAGCTGTGACAATAAAAAAATTTAGCTGTGTTCAGCGACTTTCGTTGCTGACTGTACATAATGCTCGAACGAAATGCCTGTGTATTGATTCTACACGATCACTGAGTCCACACCGATGAACAATATTCAAGTATGCATCTTTATCATTTTGTCTAACAAGTTATTTACAAATACTACAAATAAAAGAGGCCCTAAATTTTACCCTTGGGGTACGCCCGATGTAGCCAAAAATGGAACAGATTCATACACACTTAGTGCAACAAGCTGTGCGTGATTCATTAGGTAAGATAGAAGCCATCTATGCAGATACGGGAATTTGCATAGATGGCTTCTTTAACTATTATTTTTTATCTTCATATATCTACTTATATATCTTCTATTCAGTATTCCAAGCTTTAGCAAGCAATTTAAAATGGTCCACACGATCAAAGGCTTTTGAGAAGTCAGTATACAGGTGTTACAAAACTACCCGTAAAGCACTAACCATTCGGCTAATTCTACTTACAATTATGTATATTTATAGACTTTTAAGCTACTAGTACTTTGTTGTGTTTTTTTGGTGTTATATTGGTGGCTATGTTTATGATTTGTGCAGTTTAGATAACGTTGTCTAGCAAAGTAATAGCCCGGCCTATTGTATTGTGTTCATACATAGACTTATGTAATTATTATAACTTTTGATTGTTATTTTCAAGGACAATGTCAGGATTATATTTTGTAGTAAGTTGGTGTAGGTGTAGAAATTTATTATATTTTTTTCCAAACCATTGTTATGTGTTTTTTTGGATTATATTTACTTTTATATTAGATTTTTTTTATTTACGGGTGATACCTTCAAAAGGCTACCGGTCTACCGGGGTTAGACCGGGGAGTGTGGGGTTCTTACCCACTGAAACCATCCATTAAGGCATTGGGCCCTGGGTTATATTATATATAAGTTATTTAGAAAAGGAAAAATACGACCGCGGGCAGGATTCGAACCTGCGTCTTCTGGTTCGGTACACCAGACGCTATGACCACTAAGCCACCGCGATACCTACCCGTCATGTCGAATTTTTCCTTCACATATTGAATTTACGTCTTTATGGTGACGTCAGTAACACCTATTGAAATGCAAGTTTTTGCTTTTCAACCGACACAACTTACTTTACAGTTAGTTCAATGCCGAACGATGCCACCTTACCTTCTAACTATCTTTTTGTATATTTTTGGCATTTTCCATGCTAAGATTTTAAAGTTATTTAGATGCGCGGTGGCTTAGTGGTCATAGCGTCTGGTGTACCGAACCAGAAGACGCAGGTTCGAATCCTGCCCGCGGTCGTATTTTTCCTTTTCTAAATAACTTTAAAATCTTAGCATGGAAAATGCCAAAAATATACAAAAAGATATATTATATACAGCTATACTTAGTTTTGGTCTACCTATACTTAATTTATTTGTGTGTGAACACACACATATCTAGTGTCACTTGATGGATTAGATTCACAAACGGAGCCGGAAGGCGGCGCTACAATCGGGTTCAAGACAACGTCTCCTGGGTCCGCCAGTATCAAATACATTTCGCGGTACCATGCCGAGGCTACTGACATATTGTATTCTACATAAAAAACATTGTAAACATATGGAATATTAAATAGATTTAAGCATACCTACTCTAATGCCTCTAATCTAATAATCTAATCCTAACGATTTATTCCCTTGATGTCGAACCCCGCCTCGTCGAGTCTCCTCCGCTCCCGCTTTTATTCCCGCCACGTCGAATCGTTGAAAAAGCCTCGTATAATACTCAAACATTTTTATTTGTACATTCGAAAAAAAATACTAATAATTGATTAAGTATTTGGAATAAATAGGATACCTACATAATATACAGGCTGAGTAAAAAACCGTGTATCAAACGCAGCTGAGTGGTTCAAACTTGTCGACGGTACCGGTGCACTTGCAAGCGTAATCTGAATAGGTTTGTTCGGAAATCTTACAATGCAATTATAATGAAAATGTAGTCGATGAAGAACAACACGCTATTCAAAGAAATCCAAGTAAGTTTTCCGAAAGCAATGTCGAATTTTATTTAATTTTTTCTTGATTAGTTAATAGGTATAAATAAATCTATAGTTATAAGTTATTACTTTTGTGATAGATTTCAAAGATAAGTTATTTAAATATATATAGTGTTGCCATTATATAACGGTTGATCTTTTTGCTGCCGTAGTGGTAACGTTTTTTCCGTACCCAAAGGGTAAAAACAGGACCCTATTACTAAGACTCCACGGTCCGTCAGTCCGTCCGTCTGTCACCACTTCACCAGGCTGTATCTCATGAACCGTGATAGCTACACAGTTGAAATGTTCACAAATGATGTGTTTCTCTTGCCCCTATACCAACAAATACTAAAAACAGAATAAAGTAAATATTTAAGGAGGCTCCCATACAACAAACGTGTATTTTTGCCGTTTTATGCTCGATATAAATAACGGCAACAGGTAGACGCTTGAAATATTTACTGAATATTTAGCTGTATATTCACTTTAAAAATAAATACATAAAAAAATATTTAAGGGGGACTCTGGTACGGAACTGACTCGCACTTCGCCTGTTTTTATTTATTTACAAGCCTCTGCCCACGACTTCATCCGCGTGGAAAACATACCATCACGCCTGTATTCCCCGAAGGGTTAGACATTTCGCCGGTATGTTTAGGTCCCATGTAATAGGGGGCGAGCCTATTGCCATTAACCGGGCACAAATCCAGACTCCGAGCTGCTACTGAGAATTTCATAGAAAAATCCAATAACACTTTGCTCGACCTGGGGATCGAACCCAGGACCTCTAGCGTAGCAGTCGCGAAAAAGAAAAAAAAAACGCGTTGGAAAAGTTACTTTTAATTATCGTTGTAATAACTAATTCACTCACAATCGTTATAAATTATAGCCTATATGTTATTTTGATGTATAAATAATAATACTGTAAAGTTTCATCAAAATCCGTTCAGTAGTTGAAATATGAAAGAGTAACAAACATCCATCCATCCATCCTCATAAACTTTCACATTAATTATAATATTAGCAGGATAGGATAGGATTAGTAGGAAGAAGGATAGGATAGGATTAGTACAAAGTAGGATAGGATAGGATTAGTACAATGTAGGATAGGAAAGGATTAGTACAAAGTAGGATAGGATAGGATTAGTACAAAGTAGGATAGGATAGGATTAGTACAAAGTAGGATAGGATAGGATTAGTAGGATTATTTCAAGTGGAGTTGAACGAAATAATTGAAGTTTTACAAGGTGAAACTGACGCTCAGCAGACTTAATTTAATTTCTACCACCATTATTATGGTGGTAGAAGTCTACTGATATGTGAGCAGTCATATAACGACATGAATATTCAACAGGTTGTTATAGAAAAGCCTGCAAATATGACAGACAAACCCATTCAGACTACGCTTGCAAGTGCACCGGTACCGTCGACAAGTTTGAACAGTTCTGCGACGTGTTGTATCAAATACACGATTTTTTACTTAGCCTGTATGTATTATATCTATTTATTCCAAATAATCAACTATTAGTATGTTTTTTCGATTGTACAAATAAATATGTTAGAGTAGCGGTAATAAAAGAGACTTTTCCAACGATTCCACGTGGCGGGACTCGACGTCAAGAGAATAAATCACCCTAACAAAATATAAATAATACCTATTCATCATCAACCCATATACTGTCCCACTGCTGGGCACGGGTCTCCTCTCATATTGAGAGCGATTAGGCTATAGTCCACCACGCTGGCCTAGTGCGGGTTGGCAGACTTCACAAACCATCGAGAAAAATCTCTAAGGCATGCAGGTTTCCTCACGATGTTTTCCTTCGCCGTTTAAGCTAGTGATAATTAATTATTAATACGCACATGATTTCTAAAAGTCAGAGGTGCCTTGGGTTCAAACTCGAGACCTTCGACTTGGCAGTCCAATGGTCATACCATTAGGCTATCACTGCTTTACACATAAATACACTTAATTTGCATTGCCACGTTGGATTACAATGCAAATTCTTTTTTTTACTTTTTCTAATTCTATATTATATGCAATTAGGTGAGGATTCCGGCGACCGGGACCGCAATTAACTCGAACCGCGGTCCCAGTCGCCGGATCGATAAATTTTAATATTTTTCTTCCGGTGACTGGGACCACCAATAAATCAATACTAAAATCTATTGTTCAAAAGTCAAAAACAGTACAGTCAAACAAAAAAGTGTTCAAAGTAGTAATTTAAGAAATAAAATTTCTACAATTTATTTATTTATTATCAACACAAATTAATTTACATTATATTAAAAAGGCACAGTGTAAACATAAACCAATTTAGTTAGTAATTGGGCAATGTTTGGTTCAACGATTGAAAATATCAATTAATTGTGGTTGTTGACTGTGATTATAGTCAAAGTCAAATATTTTATTTCAATTAGAACATTAAAATAGCACTTTTGAAAAGTCAAAACTAGTTGCACGGTTCCAAAAAGTGGGTCTTATGGAGAAGAACCGGCAAGAAACTCCATAGACATTCTTTTAAAAAAAACATGATTACAGTGTTCAGTATTACAGTCTAAATCTGAATAGTTCATGAGAACAATGCAGTTTGATGTGTACTATTAAATTAATCTAGTATAATAAACAGAAAAAAAAGAGGTTGCCATTGACAGTAAGAGCTGACCAGCCCCGACAGACGGTACCCGTTCACGAGTATGACGTGCGTATCGGCGTAGTTCGACTCAACCATGTTGTATTAGTATAGTATTTTATAGTATTTTAACTAACTAACTAACAGGGATGATAACTCATTTAAGACTGATTATGTGAAATTGTGAAAGCAGTGATAGCCTAGTGGTATGACCATTAGACTGGCAAGTTAAAGGTCTCGAGTTCGAATCCAAGGTATGCACCTCTAACTTTTCGAAATCATGTGCGTATTTATAATTAATTATCACTCGCTTAAACGGTGAAGGAAAGCATCGTGAGGAAACCTGCATACCTGAGAGATATTTTCGACGGTGTGTGAAATCTGCTAGCCCGCATTAGGCCAGTGTGGTGGACAATAGCCTAATCCCTCTCATCCTGAGAGGAAATCCGTCCCCAGCAGTGGGGCAGTATATGGGTTGATGATGATGATAATGTGAATTTGTGAAGTTATTATTGTCATATTTAACAATAACAAATTGTGTGTCTAGTGTCTTCTTTTCTGATATCATGGCGAATCTCCCGTGAAGAAAACATCCGGTCCTTTCGCAGGCTTGCCAACGCGTAGAGGCCCCTTAGAGAGATTTTATCTAAATATGGGATGGGGGACCAACCCGGACACTCCACACCTGCACTATAGAAGTACAGGCATGCAGTAACCCGGGCGGTTGTAGGACTATTGTATATGGAACTATCATTTACTGAAATTATGGAAATGGGGTTTTGGTGGAATGTAACCTCTACTGCCGGAGGAAAACAGCGTCTGCCTTACAGCCTTGAACATACATCCTTAGGTATGGCAGACGGTGACTCGCCACCTCACTAGCTAGACCCCCCGAAAACCTGCCAGTACAGGCAGAAGGCGGCAACAGCGGTGTGAGTGGCTAGGGGTGTATAGAGGTGCGGCCCCGGTTTCACCACCGCGGGTCTTTAAAAGACCCGGATTGAGTTACTCCGCTATTATGCCATAAGACACTTTGCCACCCCCAAGCATATAGCTCTGGCGGCCCCCCTCTGGCCGGCCAGATAAGGCAACACAGAGTTGAGAGTCCTCCGGGCGTTCCACTTAAGCTACCCAATACGGGCAAAATGGAGACGAGGCCCTGACCGACTCTCTGGGGCAATAAGAACTGCAGTGTCGCCACTAACCGTCAGTTCGCCACAAGCTGCCAGGCCCTGCGGTTTGATCGCTTTTCTTTTGATCTTATGACACAATTTTTGTTTTATTGTTATAGGTTTGTAGAACTAATCTACCTTTGAGTTTTATAGTTTTCTTACGTAATTTTTAAATGACAAGAACGGTAATCAAAGGGTTTTAAGTTTAAGTAGATTATATTTTTCTTTAATTATAACTTTGAAAATTTTTTTGTTTGACTGTACTTTTTGTCTTGAATAATAGATTTTAGTATTAATTTATTGGTGGTCCCAGTCGCCGGAAGAAAAATATTAAAATAAATCGATCCGGCGACCGGGACCGCGGTTCGAGTTAATTGCGGTCCCGGTCCCGCCGGAATCCTCAATTAGGTTTTCTGTAATTTTGTCATATAAGAACTGACAAAGATTCATTTTGAATGAGTCACGACTGGTAACCATTATGAGCTCAAGGGGCGCTCATTCTCTGATTTTGTAAGGAACAGTGAAAAAAATCAGAACTTTGAGGTAGGTGACAACAGTGAAGAGGAAGTTTGTTAGATGACCGCAGATTTCTAGTATGTGTAGATCATAAATACTGAAAGTAGCAAGTTAATTATCCAGAGAGAAAAGCGTTGTTATGGCTCTCCAACTTCTGCGCTGGCGGATGGGCAACCTCACTGGTTACCCATCCGCCGTTGACGCCTCTAACTAAAAACATGATCAAATATACGCAGATTAAATATAAACCTGATGCACTTACTGAGAATTATATCGGGCTTATCAAGTAAATCTGCATTTACCCGCGACTTCGTATGCCTAGACTGAGTAACACAATTGTTGTCGGATTATATTCATGGGATAAGAAGTACTCAATGTTAGGGAAATTCCCGCTTTGTTCCGAGAAAATAAGTATTCAATATGCCAGCGCCAATCACACTATTAGTACCAACATTTCATTTAAATCCCGTAAGTAGGTCTCCTACATAAGTTTTCTGGGAATTCCCACATAATTTTGGTAAAATGTTATTCCCGGTCACATACTGTGACTGTATGAAATTTCATTCAAATCCCGTAATTAGTTCTCCTATATTCGTTTTTCCGGGATTTCCGGGATATTCCCACATTTTTCTGGGGTAAAATATATCCATTTGTTATTCCCGGTCACATACTATGAGTATGAAATTTCATTCGAATCCCGTAAGATATTAGTTTTTCGGGATTTCCCCACATTTTACTGGGTTAAAATATATCCTATTTTTTATTCCCGGTCACATACTGTGTGTATGAAATTTCATTCGAATCCCGTAAGATATTCATTTTTCGGGATTTCCAGGATATTCCAACATTTTTCTGGGGTAAAATATATCCTATTTGTTATTCCCGGTCACTGACTATGTGTGTATGATATTTCATTCAAATCACGTAAGCTATTCGTTTTTGGGATTTCCGGGATATTCCCACATTTTTCTGGGGTAAAATATATCCTATTTGTTATTCCCGGTCACATACTATGTGTGTATGAAATTTCATTCAAATCCCGTAAGTAGTTCTCCTATATCCGTTTCTCGGGATTTCCGGGACATTCCCACATTTTTCTGGGATAAAAAGTAGCCTATACTTTATTACCAGTCACATACTATTAGAGTACCAAATTTCATGCAAATCGGTTCAGCCGTTTTTGCGTGATTGAGTAGCAAATAAACAAACAAACAAACATCCAAACTTTCACATTAATTATAAAATTAGTATGATTAGCAGACATCCCCATAGTCAAGGATGGGTATATCAAAGTGTGCACAAGCATTACTTTTGTCTTGGATGGTAAAAAGTTCCTCAACCGATAAAGAAATCGCAGTGAACAAGTGACTTTGGCTTTCATTAGAAACCTGAGTCTGCGAGCTAAGAGTCGAATCGAAATGTAAGCGAAGGTTCTTAACGCTACGGCTAACCGGGATAATCTTTCCATTAAATACGATTAAATAAAACCTTATTTAAACCTTGATTAAACTGGAAAAAATATAAAACCTTATTTAAACTGGAAAAATCTTACGTAATAAATGGATGGCGCCTAATCCATTTATTACGTAAGATTTTTTCCAGTTTTTGACCCTCTACCCTCTATGTAAGAAAAATTTAAGAATCGGCCGACCCCTCGCCCCTTAAACGTAATAAATGTACACTTTGACATATTGTCTCTCCGTGATTTGGAAAACCAGTTATTTTACAATATTAAACTACTTTAAATTAAAATATCCTGCTCACAACGTTCGCCGCGCACACAGTGTGAACGCGTTTCGTCTGGTCATACCGCCACCGTTGATATCAACGCTTCAATACTGTTAGTGCTGTGTACGAAGTGGGCACCATGAATAACACTACTGAAATCAACATCAGTGTGCACAACAATACACGAACTGACACATCATATGCGGCATATAACCGTGCAGTGTATATTCCGATTCTTTATTACATGGACTATGCTGAATTATTATTTAGGATAATCGTATTTATAGTCGGTTTAGTGTCGTGGATATTAATAAAGAAGTTCCGTGGGTTCAAAAACTACATATTTATTAACATATTCTTATCTAAAACCCTATACTCCATTTTGCTTAAAATTGATATGTCAGGATACTATAAATCAAATATAAGTGATACAGACTGGTGGATAGGACAAACATTTAGTTTTATGACTGAATACTTTTTAAAATTGTGGCTGTGTTGGCTGATGATTCTATGTTGGTCGTTTTACCAAGATTTTGTCAAAGTTTTTTCAGTGAACGTTCCAAGGCTATATCTAAAAAGCGGCCTCGTCGCCTGGGGGGGAGCTATCATTGTAACAGTAATCGTATATTTTGCCATACCGAACATATTAGCGGCAATAGTGCCTTATTTTGGTAAAGAAAAAATTAAGAAAAAATATGGAGAGTTGTACTTTGAAGCCGCGTTATCATTTATGCCTCTGATAATTAACTTATTCATGTATTTCAAAATTATTTCTACAATATTTCGGACAGCCATTGTAAATAATACTGCTGTAAACTATTGTCGCGTCTACATAGTCCTGTTACTTTTGTTTATGTTATATATATTTACAGCTTTCCATTTTTTACATAAAGTCTCAATAAATGTTCTTCAAAGCATATATTTTATTACAAATATGACGATGAATTTGTATTTTATTGCAGTCAAAAGTAACCGTGGCATATGGCGTGATTTTTATAACAAAAAGTTTAATAAAACTCGTGATGTTGGCTTACAAAACGTAGTAATAAGTATAGAATTGTAACGGTAATCGTATATTTTGCCATACCGAACATATTAGCGGCAATAGTGCCTTACTTTGGTAAAGAAAAAATCAAGAAAAAATATGGAGAGTTGTACTTTGAAGCCGCATTATCATTTATACCTCTGATAATTAATTTATTCATGTATTTCAAAGTTCTTTCTACAATATTTCGGACAGCCATTGTGAATAATACTGCTGTAAACTATTGTCGCGTCTACATAGTCCTGTTACTTTTGTTTATTTTAAATATATTTACAGCTTTCCATTTTTTACATAAAGTCTCAATAAATATTCTTCAAAGCATATATTTTATTACAAATATGACGATGAATTTGTTTTTTACTGTAGTCAAAAGTAACCGTGGCATATGGCGTGATTTTTATAACAAAAAGTTTAATAAAACTCGTGATGTTGGCTTACAAAACGTAGTAATAAGTATAGAATTAATTTAATATAAGTATAGGTAAATAACTTCATTATTATTTGCATATTTTATGGAAACTGGTGTTCCTTGTTCCTCAGCGCCCATCAAGTTGGATCAAAGCCGTCGTCGGCGGCCAAAGGCTTAAGTTTTACTAACTTAACACAATACCTTGTTATTTGTGGCACGTTAGCATTACGTTGTATGTCTTGTATGTAGGAATTTTGTAACAATTCTGTAAATTTTTAGTATTTAGCTAGCAAAAGTAATTTCGGCCCTTAATGCCCATCATTACTTTGCTAGACAAAATTACAAAAAACATATTACAATAGTGTAATAATATATTCATCTGTCGGTGCGGATGTAAATAATGCAGGTTTTGATTGTTACTTTTAAAGACAATGTCGGGGTTATGTTTGTAGTAACGTGGTGGTGGTTACGCCGGGAACCGGCGCCCGGTTGTCACCATTGCGTGGACTGCCCCGAGGACACGGCGCAGCACACGCTGGGGACATGCCCGGCTTGGGCAGAGCAGCGCCGTCATCTAGTCGCTGTAGTAGGTGGTGAATACTCGCTTCCGGCCGTAATTCAGTCTATGGTCGAGGGCGAGAGTGCGTTGGAAGCTGCAGCCTCTTACTGCGAACAAGTCATGCTTGCAAAGGAGGCGGCAGAAAGGGAGACAGACTTGTTCACCTCTCTCTCAATCCGTAGCAGACGCACCGGACGCCAGAGGGCGCAAGCAGACCTCCGACTTCCATGGGATGTGGCCTGTGGGTGGTTGAATTGGGGGATTTCACCGAACGACCAGACGTCAAGGCACCAGTAGGCGGCACGCTTGTGGCGGGTATGCGAGGAAACGCCTCGCTAATTTACGGGGTCCTGCGACTGTTGGACCACAGCCTGTCATGGTCGTGGCAAAATTCACGAATCCCATGGCCATTACTATAGGGCCAGTGAAGGCAAGTGCGGTTTTTTGTCGGTACATACCCTGCCACCTCCCCGGGTGGCGCGGGCGGAGGAGCCATGAGGATCTTCCGTACTATGAAAAAAAAGGTGGTGGTGGTGTAAAAAATAAATAGTATTTTAGTGGTAATTGTTGATGAATTTATTATTATATTTTTATCTATTTTTTCCAAACAATACAAAATCCTTTATATGTATTGTGTATTTTTATTATATATAACATTACCTACCTTTACATTATATACCTATACTTAATTTTGGACTGGCTGGACAGATGGTTATCAATTTATGTGTGTGTGTACCTTGTGTCCCTTGATGGTTTAGATTCACAATCGGACCAGGTAGGTAGCGCTGCAATCGGGTTGCAAGACAACGTCTCCTGGGTCCGCCAGTATCAAATACAATACACGGTACCATGCCAAGGCTACCGACATATTGTGTATTCTACATAACATGTCACTATAGACTGTCTAGAAAGGTATATATATAAATATTTTAAAAAATATAATAAGAATACCGTCAATAACTAACGATTTTTAAAGATTATTGATGTGGAATTTCTTGATGTAGAATTTCCGGTTACTCCAGTGAAGATACGCCTCGGTAATAATGTCAATGTATGGAGACAAAAAGTCATCGAATCTATTATAAATACTTGCACAAAGTAGCATTTAGCTAAATTATATATTTTTATCTTATTATCTTTTTATTATATATAGAGCCAAGTTCAATATTATGACTTATTGAATTATTATGTTATATGCCTTGGTTGTTGACTTCAACGACAAAAGAAGTGAGACCTAAATGGGTGCCGAGTTCAATGTTCAGTCCTGAAATTTATTTCAACACAAAATATTTGATGACAACTTAAAATGTCATTTCTTCTTAATATTAATAATCAATAAATGATTATTAATAAACAAATACATAATAATATATAAATAAATAATAAATTAAAAAAATACGTTTTTTTGCAGTTTTTTCAACTTTAAACTGTATAAAATCATTATTTCTATCTAACCCAATAAGAATTTTAATAAAAGTCATTAATTCACTTTTTTCACTAAAAACAGCATTGTAAATTAAACTCGAAAGATCTTCTGGTCAGCTGTTTCCTTAGAGTTCACTTGCGAGTTGTAAAATTTAAGAAAAAGCCGACATAAATTCCAATGCAGGGGGTCCAGAATCATGTACTGAAGTCATAGTAAGTCGTTGCGCGTCGATGTCCCTTCCACCCTGTATAAGTTGTGCCAGGTTCGATACTGTGTGATTATCATAATATAGAAGAATATTATTAGAGAAATTAAAGAACTGCATTGTGTATGTATGTCTAAATGTGTGAGAGTGAGCGTGCTAGATAATGTGAGTGTGAGTGCGCGTGTATGTAGGTGTATGTGTATGTGAGTTCATGCGTGTATGAAAAGCGTTGTTATGGCTCTCCAGTTAAGTTAAGAGACTTACGCAGATTAAATATAAACCTGATGCACTTACTGAGAAGTCTATCGGGCTTATCAAGTAAATCTGCATTTATATCATATTAGCAGACATCCCCATAGTCAAGGATGGGTATATCAAAGTTTGCACAAGCATTACTTTTGTCTTGGATTGTAAAAAGTTCCTCAACCGATAAAGAGATCGCAGTGAACAAGTGACTCTTTGGCTTTCATTAGAAACCTGAGTCTGCGAGTCGAACCGAAATGTAAGCGAAGGTTCTTAACGCTACGGCTAACCGGGATAATCGTTCCATTAAATACGATTAAATAAGGTTAGGCGCCATCCATTTATTACGTAAGATTTTTTCCAGTTTTTGACCCTCTACCCTCTATGTAAGAAAAATTTAAGAATCGGCCGACCCCTCGCCCCTTAAACGTAATAAATGTACACTTTGACATATTGTCTCTCCGTGATTTGGAAAACCAGTTATTTTACAATATTAAACTACTTTAAATTAAAATATCCTGCTCACAACGTTCGCCGCGCACACAGTGTGAACGCGTTTCGTCTGGTCATACCGCCACCGTTGATATCAACGCTTCAATACTGTCAGTGCAGTGTACGAAGCGGGCACCATGGATCCTGAAATCTACATCAGGTTGCACCGAATTACACGAACTGACAAATCACTTGCAGTGTATTATCAGATTCTTTATTATATAGGCTATACTGAAATATCATTCAGGATAATCGTATTTATAGTCGGTTTAGTGTCGTGGATATTAATAAAGAAGTTCCGTGAGTTCAAAAACTACATATTTATTAACATATTTTTTTCTAAAATCCTATTTTCCATTTTACTTAAAATTCATGTGTCAGGATACTATAAATACAATAAATTAAAACAGGTATTGATAATACACACACATGTTTTTATAAAGCGATACTTTTTAAATGTGTGGCTCTGTTGGCTAATGATTCTATGTTGGTCGTTTTACCAAGATATTGTCAAAGTTTTTTCAGTGAACGTTCCAAGGCTATATCTAAAGAGCGGCCTCGTCGCCTGGGGGGGAGCTTTCATTGTAACGGTAATCATACGTATTGCCCTACCGATGATACTGATAACAGTGCCTTACCTTGATATTGATTTTGTATTTAGATTGTATTACCTAGAAGTCGTATTATCATTTATACCTCTGATAATTAACTTATTCATGTATATTAAAGTTCTTTTTACATTATTTCGGTCAGCCATTGTAAATAATACTGCTGTAACCTACCTACGAGTAAATTCAAAAGTACATTAAAAAGCTGGTTAAGGAATCATTCATATCTTGAAACTGAGAATATCATTTTAACTATTAGCTGACATTCAATTTCAGAACACACACATACGCACACACAAACGCACACAGACGCGCACACGCACACACACACACACACACGCACGCACACATAAACGCACTTAAACTCATATATATATTTATATAATTGATACACTAACTAACACGGACAAAACATAGCTTATCTTGTTACTTCAGTCACCGATTTCTTTTTTGCGTTCATTTCTAATAATTGTAACTGAATTTAATGTAATTTTAATTTAATTTATTTTATTTTTTTGCGACTTGCCTATGATGTCTACGGAGTCCATAATACAACAATGTTAAAATAAGAATTGTTAAACTCTGATGGTATCTGCGACACAAGCCCCGAGCTTAGTGCAGTAACCACCGCAAAACCATTCTGTGTATTCTATTTGAAATAAATTTTGATTTGATTTGATTTGAAAAAACTATCGTCGCGTCTTTATAGCCACGTTACTTTTGTTTCTGAGCGGGGTTTTATATATATTAACAGAATTGCTATATTTATTTGATATCTCACTACATATTCCTCAAACCATAAATCTTATTTCAAGTATATTGATGAATTTGTATTTTATTGTAGTCAAAAATAACCGCGACATATGGCGTGATTTTTATAACAAAAAGTTTAATAAAACTCCTGATGTTGGCTTGCAATATAAATTATAATAAGTTTAGAATTCATTTAATTTATGAAGGTAAATAAGTTAATTACTATTGATTATTTGCATATTTTATGGAAATTGCCTAGTTTAGTTATTATAATGGTGCACCTCAGCACCCATCCAGTTGGAGTAAAGCCGAGGGTGTCGGCGCGGGCGGCTGCCTGGATTTTAGCACATCATGATACAGTTCGCATGTCTTAGTCAATACAGTGTGTCGTAAGCCAACATGGCTTACAATAAAAGTAGTAATAGTCAATACAGTGTGTCGTAAGCCAACATGGCTTACAATAAAAGTAGTAATAGTCAATACAGTGTGTCGTAAGCCAACATGGCTTACAATAAAAGTAGTAATAAGTATAGAATTAATTTAATATAAGTATAGGTACCTAAATAACTTCACTATTATTTGCATATTTTATGGAAACTGGTGTTCCTTGTTTAGATAAATAATTATAATAGCCAGCAAGCAAAGGTGCACCTCAGCGCCCATCAAGTTGGATCAAAGTAGTCATCGGCGGCCGAAGGCTTAAGTTTTACTAACTTAACACAATACCTTGTTGTGTTATTTGTAGCACGTTAGCATCACGTTGCATGTCTTGTATGTAGGAATTTAGTAACAATTCTGTAATTTTTTGGTATTTAGCATAGCAAAAGTAATGTGGGCCCTTAATGCCCGACATTACTTTGCTAGACAAAATTACAAAAGACATATTACAATTTATAGTATAATATGTTCATCTGTCGGTGCGGATGTATATAATGCAGCTTTTGATTGTTATTTTTAAAGACAATGTCGGGGTTATAGTTGCAGTAAGGTGGTGGTGGTGTAGAAGGTAATTGTTGATGAATTTATTATTATATTTTTATTTATTTTTTCCAAACAACATAAAATCCTTTATATGTATTGTGTATTTTTTATTATATACGGCTTTACCTTTAAATTATATACCTATACTTAATTCTGGACTGGCTGGACAGATGGTTATGAATTTATGTGTGTGTACCTTGTGTCCCTTGATGGTTTAGATTCACAATCGGACCAGGTAGGTAGCGCTGCAATCGGGTTGCAAGACAACGTCTCCTGGGTCCGCCAGTATCAAATACAATACACGGTACCATGCCAAGGCTACCGACATATTGTGTGTTCTACATAACATGTCACTATAGACTGTTTAGAAAAGTATATATAAATAATAAGAAATATAAAAATAAGAATAGCGTAAATAACTAACGATTTTTAAATGTGGAATTTCCGGTTACTCCAGTGAAGATGCGCCGCGGTGAATCTAAATATATATAAAACTCAAAGGTGACTGACTGACATAGTGATCTATCAACGCACAGCCCAAACCACTGGAGGGATCGGGCTGAAATTTGGCATGCAGGTAGATGTTATGACGTAGGCATCCCCTAAGAAAGGATTTTGATAAATTCCACCCCTAAAGGGATAAAATAGGGGATGAAAGTTTGTATAAACCTTCTTAGATTTTCGACTGATTGAACTGAAATTAGAGATTGGATGGAGGATGTAAATGTATTAGTTTGAACTATCAGTACCTAATGGAACGAATAAATGACAATAAATAAGTCTCAGGGAAAAAACTCTAAAATTTGCGGATATTGACTTGAGAGAACATTGCGTCTCTCATGGACAGTTTTATGTTGCTTGCTCACGAGTAAGTTCACCCAATAGCTTGATAGTTTTAGCGCCTAATGACAGATTAATTAAGAATATTGTGTACAAAGAAGTTTTGTAGGCCCTAATTTTTTACACACGCTAAACAAAAGTAAAGCCGCAAAAAATATACCTAATTAACAATAATATTTCTTAACGCGAGCGAAGCCGCGGGCAAAAGCTAGTGTCAATATAAAGAGACAAAAATTCATCAAATCTATTTTGAATACTTGCACAAAGTTGCATTTAGCTAAATTATATCTGAACCCCATCAAAAACATAAATGTGAAATGAGAGCCAAGTTCAATGTTCAATTCATATATTATTGAACTAGCTTTTGCCCGCGGCTTCGCTCACGTGAATGTAGAAGCAATATTAGAATTAGAAGTTAAATTCTGAAGGAATAAAAATCAAACTCACGTTCTCAGTTTCATCAATCTCTTAGCCGGGATACTCCATGACTGTACTCTCTATAGTGCAGGTGTGGAGTGTCCTGGGTCGGTGCCCCATCCCATATTTAGATAAAAGTTCTCTAAGGGGCTCTACGCGTTGGACCTGTGTCCCCCCGCAAGCCTGCCAAAGGACCGGATGTCTTCCTCACGGGAGATATGCCGTGAAATGCAAAAAGGAGATACTTACATAATAATAATAATATTATTGTGTGACTTTTTCATTGCTATTATTCACAAGTGAGATATAGGGTTTTTTTTTTGTTGAGTTGCTTTGTTCTTAGAAAAGGTTCGATACAAAAAAGATTGTGTTCAATAGATCTTACAAATAAATTAATGTACAGACGCCAGCAGGTCAAGCTATCCAAATCTGTCAAAATATCCCAATTGAATATGAACCTTATTACTTTGCTTTAAAGTTGAAAATCAATCAAAGAAATTTGACATTTTGTGGTAGCTTGATGTGCTGGCCTCTGTACCTATAGCTTGATCATTTCATGCAACTTCGTATTTAAATAGATAATTTCAACTTATACGTTGTTAATAAATAAAACTTTCACTCAAATATAACTAAACCAAAAGTTATATTTGAGTGAAAGTTAATAGAAATATAGAATCTCTGTAATATAGAAAACGTTGAATTCCCCATTTTGTACGTGGCTAAAACGCTATCCGCGAAAAGCCAAAAAAAGAAACCTCATTCTTTTAGTCCATGGCCGATCGCCATTATCGCCATTTTTAGATGCGCGCGCATAGGAAAACTGATTAATTTTTCCCACCATTGCGAAAAATTTTTCACAACTCGTTTCGACTGTTGAAATTATAGTTATTTTCTTCACAAGTTTGTTGAAAAACGTCGTATTGTCGTATGATACACGTGTGTATTGATGATTACCGTCCTCGGCTCTCTTAAAACCCTCACCTAACGGCTCGGGTTTCAATGGCGCCTCAGCGGTATTCACCAACATTACACACTTGTGCCATAATGTACTATTATTTTCTTCAATAGTATTCATTCAATAATTTATAATATAGAAATCTAGACCACCGGACATCTGAGTGCTTGTTTTTTCTTTTCAGTTTTTTTATTATGTACGTACCTAGTTTGGTTCACTATTTACGTAGTCTAATTGATTTTTAAATATTCTTTTATTTTTATTTTATAGTTTTTAGTTATACTCATAACTAAACTAACCTAGCTACCTATTTACTAGACTGGATTTCCTATCAGTGAAGTCAGGTCCAATTTGACCGATGTTCTTTCTATTGTCTAAAAACCTACATGTGAGAACGGTTGTTACGCAACTTTAAATCGATATAGATCCTAAACGGTCAGTTGAATCGAAAAATGATGAGAGAAAACTAAAACTTTTGACGACACGTTTGGCGTAGCGGCTGAGCGATCGGCTTCTGCGCCACGGGTTGGGGGTGCAATCCCCACACGGAACAAATATTTGTATGATCTACATGTAGTTGTTCTGGGTCTGGGTGTGTTTGTGCATGTGAAAGTTTGTGTTTGTAAAAGCACCCACGATACTATCCCAGTGAGTCAAATTCTTATTTAAAAAAAAAAGTGTACCCGTGACTATGGACGCTGTAAAGGGTCCGAAACGTCGGGATTAATAATATCAATATAAAAAGTAGTTTTATTTCAATGTATAATATTCGCGTAAATGACAGAAATCAATATTAAAAAAAAGATTTTTAAATACCTATTCAACGATACCCCACTTGATATTATTTGTTGACTTTCATTTTCACAATATGGCGTCCAGTAGTCGCCATATTGAATTTTCACTAACGTCATGTCTTTAGTGACACTCGCCGGACTAAGAGGAATCGACTGACGTGTGAATCATAAAAATCGGCCCAAACGTTTGGTCTGTATAGTGCTTCAAAGGAACATACATACATACATAGACTGATAAACACATTACCACTCCTTTGCGTCGCGCAGTCGGGTATAAACATGATCAAATTTACGCATTGAATATAAACCTGATGCAGTTATTGAGAAGTCTATCAAGTAATTATCTGCATTGAGGTCATATTAGCAGACATCCCCATAGACAATAATTATAATAATAAATATTTATTTCTAAAAAAAATACATAAGACACTAGCCTCCACACTAGGATTCCCTATGTCGTGGAGACAATATAATGGATATCAAAGATTGCACAAGCATCGCTTTTGTCTTGGATGGATAAAAAGTTCCTCAACCGGTAAAGAGATCGCAGTGAACAAGTGACCCTTTGTGAGTCTGCCAGTCGAATCAAGGTGTAAGCGAAGGTTCTTAACGCTACGGCTAACCGGGATAATCGTTCCATTAAATACGATTAAATACGGTTAGGCGCCATCCATTTATTACGTAAGATTTTTTCCAGTTTTTGACCCTCTACCCTCTATGTAAGAAAAATTTAAGAATCGGCCGACCCCTCGCCCCTTAAACGTAATAAATGTACACTTTGACATATTGTCTCTCCGTGATTTGGAAAACCAGTTATTTTACAATATTAAACTACTTTAAATTAAAATATCCTGCTCATAACGTCGCGCCGCGCACACATTGTGAACGCGTTTCGTCTACTCATACCGCCACCGTATATCAACGCTTCAATACTGTCAGTGCAGTGTACGAAGTGGGCACCATGAATAACACTACTGAAATCAACATCAGTGTGCACAACAATACACGAACTGACACATCATATGCGGCATATAACCGTGCAGTGTATACTCCGATTCTTTATTACATGGACTATGCTGAATTATTATTTAGGATAATCGTATTTATAGTCGGTTTAGTGTCGTGGATATTAATAAAGAAGTTCCGTGGGTTCAAAAACTACATATTTATTAACATATTCTTATCTAAAACCCTATACTCCATTTTGCTTAAAATTGATATGTCAGGATACTATAAATCAAATATAAGTGATACAGACTGGTGGATAGGACAAACATTTAGTTTTATGACTGAATACTTTTTAAAATTGTGGCTGTGTTGGCTGATGATTCTATGTTGGTCGTTTTACCAAGATTTTGTCAAAGTTTTTTCAGTGAACGTTCCAAGGCTATATCTAAAAAGCGGCCTCGTCGCCTGGGGGGGAGCTATCATTGTAACGGTAATCGTATATTTTGCCATACCGAACATATTAGCGGCAATAGTGCCTTACTTTGGTAAAGAAAAAATCAAGAAAAAATATGGAGAGTTGTACTTTGAAGCCGCATTATCATTTATGCCTCTGATAATTAACTTATTCATGTATTTCAAAATTCTTTCTACAATATTTCGGACAGCCATTGTAAATAATACTGCTGTAAACTATTGTCGCGTCTACATAGTCCTGTTACTTTTGTTATGTTATATATATTTACAGCTTTCCATTTTTTACATAAAGTCTCAATAAATATTCTTCAAAGCATATATTTTATTACAAATATGACGATGAATTTGTATTTTATTGCAGTCAAAAGTAACCGTGGCATATGGCGTGATTTTTATAACAAAAAGTTTAATAAAACTCGTGATGTTGGCTTACAAAACGTAGTAATAAGTATAGAATTAATTTAATATAAGTATAGGTAAATAACTTCATTATTATTTGCATATTTTATGGAAACTGGTGTTCCTTGTTCCTCAGCGCCCATCAAGTTGGATCAAAGCTGTCGTCGGCGGCCAAAGGCTTAAGTTTTACTAACTTAACACAATACCTTGTTGTGTTATTTGTGGCACGTTAGCATTACGTTGTATGTCTTGTATGTAGGAATTTTGTAACAATTCTGTAAATTTTTAGTATTTAGCTAGCAAAAGTAATTTCGGCCCTTAATGCCCATCATTACTTTGCTAGACAAAATTACAAAAAACATATTACAATAGTGTAATAATATATTCATCTGTCGGTGCGGATGTAAATAATGCAGGTTTTGATTGTTACTTTTAAAGACAATGTCGGGGTTATGTTTGTAGTAACGTGGTGGTGGTTACGCCGGGAACCGGCGCCCGGTTGTCACCATTGCGTGGACTGCCCCGAGGACACGGCGCAGCACACGCTGGGGACATGCCCGGCTTGGGCAGAGCAGCGCCGTCATCTAGTCGCTGTAGTAGGTGGTGAATCTCGCTCCCGGCTGTAATTCAGTCTATGGTCGAGGGCGAGAGTGTGTTGGAAGCTGCAGCCTCTTACTGCGAACAAGTCATGCTTGCAAAGGATGCGGCAGAAAGGGAGACAGACTTGTTCACCTCTCTCTCAATCCGTAGCAGACGCACCGGACGCCAGAGGGCGCAAGCAGACCTCCGACTTCCATGGGATGTGGCCTGTGGGTGGTTGAATTGGGGGATTTCACCGAACGACCAGACATCAAGGCCCCAGTAGGCGGCACGCTTGTGGCGGGTATCAGTATGCGAGGAAACGCCTCGCTAATTTACGGGGTCCAGCGACTGTTGGACCACAGCCTGTCATGGTCGTGGCAAAATTCACGAATCCCATGGCCATTACTATAGGGCCAGTGAAGGCAAGTGCGGTTTTTTGTCGGTACATACCCTGCCACCTCCCCGGGTGGCGCGGGCGGAGGAGCCATGAGGATCTTCCGTACTATGAAAAAAAAGGTGGTGGTGGTGTAAAAAATAAATAGTATTTTAGTGGTAATTGTTGATGAATTTATTATTATATTTTTATTTATTTTTTCCAAACAATACAAAATCCTTTATATGTATTGTGTATTTTTATTATATATAACATTACCTACCTTTACATTATATACCTATACTTAATTCTGGACTGGCTGGACAGATGGTTATCAATTTATGTGTGTGTGTACCTTGTGTCCCTTGATGGTTTAGATTCACAATCGGACCAGGTAGGTAGCGCTGCAATCGGGTTGCAAGACAACGTCTCCTGGGTCCGCCAGTATCAAATACAATACACGGTACCATGCCAAGGCTACCGACATATTGTGTATTCTACATAACATGTCACTATAGACTGTCTAGAAAGGTATATATATAAATATTTTAAAAAATATAATAAGAATACCGTCAATAACTAACGATTTTTAAAGATTATTGATGTGGAATTTCTTGATGTAGAATTTCCGGTTACTCCAGTGAAGACACGCTTCGGTGAATAATGTCAATGTATGGAGACAAAAAGTCATCGAATCTATTATAAATACTTGCACAAAGTAGCATTTAGCTAAATTATATATTTTTATCTTTTTATTATATATAGAGCCAAGTTCAATATTATGACTTTGATTATTATATTGAATTATTATGTTACATGCCTTGGTTGACTTCAACGACAAACGAAGTGAAACCTAAATGGGTGCCAAGTTCAATGTTCAGTCCTGAAATTTATTTCAATACAAAATATTTGATGACAACTTAAAATGTCATTTCTTCTTAATATTAATAATCAATAAATGATTATTAATAAACAAATACATAATAATAAATAAATAATATATAAATAAATAATATATAAAAAAAATTATGCTATAAGTTATTTAGGTTAAGTATGTTTCCATTGTGTTTTTTTTGCACCTGCCACTTTTTATCTGCACCACCCTATGGTTGACTGGTAGAGAATGCCTAAGGCATTAAGTCCGCCAATGTACATTTTTGTGTCATAAAGTTTAAATAAATAAATAAAATAATAAATAAAAAAAAATACTTTTTTTGCAGTTTTTTCAACTTTAAACTGTATAAAATCATTATTTCTATCTAACCCAATAAGAATTTTAATTAAAAAGTCATTAATTCACTTTTTTCACTAAAAACAGCATTGTAAATTAAACTCGAAAGATCTTCTGGTCAGCTGTTTCCTTAGAGTTCACTTGCGAGTTGTAAAATTTAAGAAAAAGCCGACGAAAAATTCCAACGCAGGGGGGTCCAGAATCTTGTACTGAAGTCATGGTATGCCGTTGCGCGTCGATGTTCCTTCCACCCTGTATAAGTTGTGCCAGGTTCGATACTGTGTGATTATCATAATATAGAAGAATATTATAATATTATTAGAGAAATGAAAGAACTGCGTTGTGTATGTATGTCTAAATGTGTGAGAGTGAGCGTGCTAGACAATGTGAGTGTGAGTGCGCGTATATAGGTGTATGTGTATGTGAGTACATGCGTTTATGAAAAGCGTTGTTATGGCTCTCCAGTGAAGTTGAGAGACTTACGCAGATTAAATATAAACATGATGCAGTAATTGAGAAGTCTATCAAGTAATTATCTGCATTGAGGTCATATTAGCAGACATCCCCATAGACAATAATAATAATAATAAAACTTTATTTCTAAAGACATATTCAAAAAAAATTTATAAGACACTAGCCCCCACACTAGGATTCTCTGTGTCGTGGAGACAATGATGGGTATATCAAAGTTTGCACAAGAAAAATTTTGTCTTGGATGGATAAAAAGTTCCTAAACCGGTAAAGAGATCGCAGTGAACAAGTGACCCTTTGTGAGTCTGCCAGCTAAGAGTCGAATCGAGGTGTAAGCGAAGGTTCTTAACGCTACGGCTAACCGGGATAATCGTTCCATTAAATACTATTAAATAATGTTAGGGGCCATCCATTTATTACGTAAGACTTTTTATTACGTAAGATCTTTTCCTGTTTTTGATACCCTCCCCTCTATGTAAGAAAAATGTAAGCATCGGCCCCTTCCCCTCTAAACCATCTTACGTAATAAATGTACACTTTGACATTTATTGTCTCTCCGTGATTTGGAAAACCAGTTATTTTACAATATTTGACTACTTTTATTAAAATATCCTGCTCACAACGTTTGCCGCGCACACAGTGTGAACGCGTTTCGTTTGGTCATACCGCCACCGTTGATATCAACGCTTCAATACTGTTAGTGCAGTGTACGAAGCGGGCACCATGAATAACACTACTGAAATCAACATCAGTGTGCACAACAATACACGAACTGACACATCATATGCGGCATATAACCGTGCAGTGTATATTCCGATTCTTTATTACATGGACTATGCTGAATTATTATTTAGGATAATCGTATTTATAGTCGGTTTAGTGTCGTGGATATTAATAAAGAAGTTCCGTGGGTTCAAAAACTACATATTTATTAACATATTCTTCATTAAAATCCTATTCTCCATTTTAATTAAAATTGATATGTTAGGATACTTTAAATCAAATATATGTGATACAGACTGGTGGATAAGACTCACATATATTTTTATAAAGCGATATTTTTTAAAAGTGTGGCACTTTTGGCTCATGATTCTGTGTTGGTCGTTTTACCAAGATATTGTCAAAGTTTTTTCGGTGGACGTTTCAAGGCTATATCTAAAGAGCGGCCTCGTCGCCTGGGGCGGAGCTTTCATTGTAACGGTAATTATATGTAATGTCATACCGAACATATTAGAGTTAATATTGCCTTACTTTGGTAAAGAAAAAAATAATTATATTACAAATGGAGCGTTGTACTATCAAGCATTATCATTTTTACTTCTGATAATTAACTTATTCATGTATATCAAAGTTATTTTTACATTATTTCGAACAGCCATTGTAAATAAAACTGCTGTAAGCTATCGTCGCGTCTTCATAGCCACGTTACTTTTGATTCTGAGCGGGGTTTTCTATATATTAACAGATTTGCTATATTTATTTAAAGTCTCAAAACATATTCCTCAGGTCATAAATCTTATTACAAGTATATTGATGAATTTGTACTTTATTATAATCAAAAGTAACCGCGACATATGGCGTGATTTTTATAACAAAAAGTTTAATAAAACTCGTGATGTTTGCTTACAGTAAAAGTAATAAGTATAGAATTAATTTAATATAAGTGTAGGTAAATAACTTCATTGTTATTTGCATATTTTATGGAAACTGGTGTTCCTCCAAGCATAAGTGCACCTCAGCGCCCATCAAGTTGGATCAAAGCCGTCGTCGGCGGCCGTAAGGCTTGTTTTACTAACATAACCCAATACCTTGTTGTGTTACTTATTTGTTTCGTTAGCATTACGTTGTAGGTAAGTCTTGTTTAAAGGAATTTTGTAACAATACCGTAAATTTTTAGCATTTAGCATAGCGTCGGGCATAGGCCCGACATTACACTAGACAAAATTACAAAAAACATATTGTTATTTTCAACCGACGAAAAACAAAAAACGGAGGCGGTTCTTTTAATTCAAGACAATATCGGGGTTATGTTAAGTAACGTGGTAGTGGTGGTGGTGTAGAAAATAAATAGTATTTTAGTTTTTAGTAATTATAATAATAATAGTAATTTATTATTATATTTTTATAATTATTTTCCAAACAATATAAAATCATTTATATGTTATTGTGTATTTTTTTATTATATACGACTTTACCTTTACATTATATACCTATACTTATTTCTGGACTGACTGGACCGATGTTCATGAATTTATGTGTGTACCTTGTGTCCCTTAAATAACTAACGATTTTTAAAGGTCATAAATGTGGAATTTCCGCTTACTCCAGCGATGATGCGCCTGGTGTGTGGTGGAGCGTCAATGTATGGAGACAAAAAGTCATCAAATCTGTTTTGGATACTTGTACAAAGGTAGCGTCAATTAATTACGCGAGGCGTTTCAGGGGAGGTGCTTGAACGTAATCTCACCGAATCTCACGTGAGATTATCGCCAAAATCGCCTCACGTAATGACGCTCCCAAAGTTGCATTTAACTAAATGATAATTATCTGAATGTATTTTGATTCTTTCTTTCTTATAGTCATGGCCATGGTATCCGTGAAATACGCCACGACCATGACAGATACTTCTTATCCTCCTTCATAATACGTCACTTACGTCAGTTCAATGGTACCTACCATTCCACCGCCCGACCAGACAATGGCCCCAGTAGGGGGACGCTTGTAGCACGCGTGCCTTCAATCGGTATGCGAGGAAAGGCCTCGCTAATTGATGGGGTCCAGCGACTGCTGGACCGCAGTCCGCCATGGTCGTGGCGAATTTCGCGGATTCCATGGCCATGACTATAGACATAGGGCAAGTGCGATTTTTTGTCGGTACGAGACCGATATACCCTGCTACCTCCCCGGATGACGGATGATCCATAAAGATTTCCCGTACTATAAAAAAGGTGGCGCTGCAGTCGCTTTGCAGGACAACGTCAGCCGATCCCGCTAGTATAAAAAAAAATATTTTTGATACTAGCTGACTGTACCATGCCTAGAAAAGTATAAAATATACAAAATTAAGGATAAGTATAGCGTAAATAACTAACGATTTTAAAGGTCATTGATGTGGAAATTCCGGTTACTCCAGCGAAGATGCGCCTCACGGTGGAGTGTAATTGAATGGCACAAAAAACCCATCGAATCTATTTTGAATACTTGCACAAAGTTACATTTAGCTATAATGATATCTAAAATATATTCTGTTCTTTTTTACATCACTTTTAGCCTTCTCCCACCGGCGGCACTTCAATAAATTTTACTTATCAATCACCATCATCATCAGAACACCTGTTATAAAGGATTTTGGGAATGTTCCGTGGGATTGGTAAATATTAGGTCAATGCGGGTTATACGGCGGGGCTCAGCTAGTATTTAAGCTTTTTATCATCATCATCAACCCATTTCTTGTCCCACTGCTGGGCACGGGATTGAGAGATTGAGAGGGATTAGGCACCACGCTGGCCCAGTTGGCAGACTTCACACACAACACGTCGAGAAATCTCTAAGGCATGCAGGATTAAGCGAGTGATGATAGGATGCAGGGCAAGGCCTCGTTAAGTGATGGGGTCCGTCGAGTGCTGGACCACAGCCTGTCATGGTGGTGGTGAATTTCACGGATCCCATGGCCATGACTATGGGGCAGGTTAAGGAAAGTGTGGTTTTTATTCGGTACGAGTCCGACATATCCTGCCACCTCCCCAGGTGGCGGAGGAGCCATGAGGATTTTCCGTACTATAAAACAAAAGGTTTAAGCGAGTGATATGTACGCACAATATGAATTCGAAAAGTCAGAGGTGCGGATTGGAACTCGAGATCTTGGATTCGAACTCGAGACTTACCTATGACTTGGCAGTCCAATGGTCATATCACTAGACTATCACTGCTAAAAAAGACAAAAACAAATGTTTTTTACCTGTATTTTATTGTAGTGATGTTGATAATCGATTATCGATAATGGATTGAAACGGGTAATTTTATCTTAATTATCTCAAAGATATGCATATCTCACTCAAATAATCAATAATCATGAATTAATGAAGCCAAAGATTTATTTACCTTTGCTTCCTGTCATCTCAATGCTGTGATAGTAATGTTGATAATCGATTATGGATAATCGATTATCAACAACACTATTTTATTGTATAGACAGGTAATCAAAATTCAATATGGCGCCATGACGCCCGCAGACGCCCCCTATTGTAAAAATGAATGTTAAGTGGGGTATCATTGAATATGCATTTGAAAATTATAGATTTCTCTCATCATTTTTTATTTCGATGATCAATAAAGTTTTAAAGTTGGTAAGTCTTTACTACTAAAATTTCACTGAAATTTTCAAATTCAGGAACCGTAAGTGATGTACAGTATTGGTTAAAAGACTAGACTTGAAATACGTGTTTTTTTTTCTCTTATTGTTATTTGCTAATGTTAACCGTTGGCGGAATGCATTGATTGTTCGACAACTGATTTAGCTGTGGAGCCTTCGTATTAGTATGGATAGCAAGTTTATCTAGTTGCTTTGTTACCATTATTGTATTAGACTGTAAGCCTTCTGTCATTCCAATCGGGTTATTTAATTTTTTTTTATTAACTATTATGGAAAATCTTAATGGATGATGGATTAGAAGAGATTTGTGTCATTCACCTATACCCAAATACCGACGAATTTTTTAAATGTTTGTTTGACTAATCTAATTACTTAACTAATTACCGAACCGCCACCGAAACTGGACGCTTTTGATGGAACGTTGACTAGCTTTATAGGGAGTAGGTAATATACTTTTTATTGTATTATATTTATGTTTAGTGTACGGCGCGGTAAAAGAAAAACTTTAGGTACAATAGATAAATATCTACTTTTTAGGTACTGGCAGCAGATAGTAAGTATAAAGTATTCACTGAAGTTTCACGCGCACGTTATGCGCACAGAAAAAAAAGACATCTTGAAACTAGGAAGAAAATTTCAAGAAAGGGAATAAAATATCCTTAGCCAAGTTTACCTTGAAATTGTTTGTCTGTTTTATTTTGGGGGATGCTCAATAGAAATAGTTGCCCCGTGTGACAACTGGAAACCCGTGTTACATCGCTAGTGATACAGCAGCATTATAATATTGTATCTAACTTCCGATCCGATTCCGATTTTGTCAACCTCTGTGGTCTAGCGGTTCGAGTGCCGGACTGCTGATCATGGGGTCGTCGGTTCGATTCCCACAGGACACAAATATTTGTGTGGATAAAACATGAGTATTTATGTTTGTCTGGGTGTTTCTTATGTATTATAAGTATGTATTTACAAAAAAAAAAGTATATAAGTATTATATCCATTGTCTAGTACCCATAGTACAAGCTCTGCTTAGTTTGGGACTAGATGGTGTTGTGTATATATATATTATTATATCCCTTCCATCGTGTTACCTGCTTTTTGTTCATCGCGCAGTCTTTCTACCCTAGAAGGTATAGACCTTCTAGAGTAGAAAGACTGCGCGATGAAACCTATCATATCTATGATACGTACCTTAAAATAGTCCTTATCATACACAATGTCATGAGCCCCAGCTTTCAAATCACTGTCGAGAATATCCTTCAGTGTCCTGATGTTCCTGGGCTGTTCTAATAGCAATGACGAGACTATGGTGGCGTTGTAGTACTGGTACAGAGTAACGGCATACACGAAAGTTACGAAGATCACCAGCTTTGTTGATGTTGACTCACGGTTTATGAAGATACCTTGAATTTTAAGAAAGGTAGATTATCGTATGATTATTAGAGTATGAACCTAATTCTAAGAAAGGAAAACAAGCAATTATTTTAGGGTATTTCAAACTTTTCTTTCCATATAGGTAACAAGCATACGGACGCCTGATGGTAAGCAGCCACTGCAGCCACCGTCGTAGTAGATATCACTCGCACGTTGTCATCTTGAGGCTTCAATTTGTAAGTCTCATATACCCAGTAATTTCACTGGCTACGCATTAATATAGCAGAAAAATGGGTATAATAATATGACAACAACAAACAATAAATACCCAATACTTAGATACGTAAGTGCCACACAATAAGAAAGGTCGGGCATAGTGGGAGTAATTCCACTCAAATTGAAGCTGCCCGACTGGGGAAGTAGCTCCGCCTTGCAGAAAATCGAAGTGAAATAACACTATTTGGAGCTGTATTGTGTTCCTTACGGTGAGCAAGATTGCGCGTGCTCCGCGAGGAAACGTTGTTTTTGCAGTGGGAGCACTTTGACCCTTACACTGCCAACCCAACTATTCCTCTTTCGTTTTACAGGGTCAGCAACGCGCAAGTGATACCCCTATTGTTACAAGCGTCTATAGGCTACGGTAACCACTTACCATTAGGTGGGCCGTATGCTTGTTTGCCAAAAAAAACAAAAACAAGAGTTGGAATAAGGAAGAAAGCAGTGAGGCTTAAATTTACCTTGTTGACAACAAGCGTCTATAGGCTACGGTAACCACTTAACATTAGGAGGACCGTATGCTTGTTTGCCAAAAAAAAACAAAAACAAGAGTTGGAATAAGGAAGAAAGCAGTGAGGCTTAAATTTACCTTGTTGACAAATGGCGCCCCAAATAACCAGTCCAGCCAAGCTCAGAGATGAATCTTCATCTTCACCCTTAGTGTTCTGGACGAGCAGCATACCCCACAGTATAACAGCCGTTACCACCAGCATGGCGATCACGCAGTACCACACAATGTCGCTCAAGGGACGCGTGTAGATCAAGTAAAAACCACCCGGATATTTCGGGTGACGGAAGATGAAATAATGTCTGATAAATGAAATTTATAATTCTGTTACAGGCAATTACGACAGTGATTATGTAGTCGCTTTTAGTCACAAACAATGTCTAAAACAAAAAATTATCTTGTCAATTAGGCGTGGTCAGCAAACACCAAAAAACTTTAAAGGTGTCATAATTTATTAATTAGAAAGAAAGAAACATTATTAATCAGGTGCAAATGAGGTAGATATGTATACTTTCAATATATATTAAACAAAAAAAAACAGAGAAGAACTATCTTCTGTTTCTTTTGTTTTAATATATTATATTGAAAGTACCTAGTAGTAGGTACTAACCTACAGTGCCTCACCGATGAGCTGAAAGGGAACCAGTCCCGGAGTGGGTCCCAGACGCAAAGCCAGCCGGAGATTAATTAATTAATTCAGTACCTTTTTGTATTTTTTGGCATTTTCCATTAATTAATTCAGTGTTTAGACAATTTAAGCAAGCGGTTAATACTATTTATTAAATATTCATGAATTGACTACTTTTAGTTTAGCAATTTGACATGTACAGTTTTGGCTCGGGGTCATGACTTCTACTACCTCCCCCCCGGACCGCGCCTGTAGCTAATACTGATATCATACTTAAAATTTTACTATAGTAATACGACAATACTAAGCTTATATCAACAAATAATAGTTTTATATTGTCGTATACAGTAATATTCAGCTGAATTTGTAACGTAGTACTAGTACTGTTACTATAGCGTAGTCCTGTACCTACTGTGACATTAGTACTTTCTTTATACCAAGAGCGGAAAATCCCCGGGAGGTCATTAGGTACATTTCAGCCTCGTAGAAACTAAAAACCGCACTTACCTTCCCTTTCCTTATGGTGTGGTGGCTTTCCTTAGGCCTTGGCACTCACGATCACATTCACCACGAACCAAGTATTAGTCCCTACATTTACAGCAAGGCTTACCTAGACATCCAGACCTCCGAGATATACTGAACGTGCTGCCCTCTATCGATCCTGTAGAAAACGGGAGCTCCCCCTATTTCCGCCATTCCGCGGTACAGAGCGCCCACCATCCCGTCAAAGCTGCCGTTGCGTTGGTACCCCCAGGTACTGACACGATGTATGTCATAGCTACAAATAGTTATGTTTCTTTAGTGGTTATAGGCATCACTTTATAAAAACACTGGGTCGTTGGTCTAGCGGTACCTAGGTAGGGACTCGGTAGTACCCCAGGGATGTGCCATAGACATTGCACAGGGGGGGTTCTGATGGTGGCCACCGGGGTGGTTTTAGTGGGAAAGAATCCCACACTCCCCGTAGACCGGTAGCTTTTTGAAGGTTCCCGCCCGTAAACAAAAAAGAGTACTCGGTAATATGCGGGTTTGTGTTTCTAAATTGCAACTCGAGTTTGGAATTGTATCCAGTGAACCCTCTGGGTTTAGAGGCGTGTTACATCTACTTATAATATTATAATGTCAAATGTGTAAAACATATCAACACAGCAAAGCCTCATTGGTATAGTGGTCGAAAGTCGTAAGCAGCGTGACTACTACGCTAGAGGTCCTAGGTTTGATTTCTAGGTCCAGCAGTGTTGTGTGGGCCGAGGTGTGTTTCTTGGACACGTGATACGTCAACTATACCTAACTATGATAGATATTACGATAACTATGTCACACTTATTGGAGTGGTTATGTGACTTAGAAAAGTGTAGGTAACCCCGAATAACAGAGGAAACCAAAACAGCATTTTATTATACTTATATTCTTTTGAATTCGAGATTTGGTTATTCCTGCACCTGCACGAGGGATAATCTCTATGCAGCCACGCCTAACCCTATTGAAGTGGCCTAACATTATTCGAAAATTAAGTAACCATTAGCACGACAAGAAGATTGGATTTTTCTATGAGATTCTCAGTAGCAGCTCGGAGTTTAGATTTTTTCATGGTTAATGGCAATACCATATTTACAGAAATTGCGCAGGACCTAACAACATAGGCCGGCGAACTGTGTAAAGACACTTCTGCCTCACGCTTCGTATACAGGCATGATGTTATGTTGTAAAAAGGCAAAACCAAGAAAGGACAGCATGTAGGTAAATCTGTCGATAAACTAATGAAAAAATACTTACCTAATGTTGTACATATCTCGCATAAACTTCAATATTATGAAATATTTCATTCGATGCACTGTATCGACCACAATCTGCGATTTAATAGGCTTTTCCAAGTACTGCTCTATAGTTTGGTTCATAACTTTAGGAGACGTAAGAATAATAACCGCAGTTTTAACAAACACACCCTGTAAGTCTCGCCGGAAGGAGTCTCTGATGTACAATGAAGAGTCCCAATGTCCCAGAGCTTTAACATTGTATGCACCGTTAAAATTAAAACCAGTGTTATACACTTCATACAATTTAAAAGTACCATTATTTTTTTGGGCGATTATAACATCTGAGTCGATTTCTACTGGGTAGTGAGATAAGACCTCTGTGGTTACCGACAGTTGTTCTGTTATTATTATGAAGGTATATCCTTGGAAGGATACCGTGCTAGAGTTTAATACTGTATTCCATCCTTCGCAAGCAGTGTCTATGATGATCCCAACTTTGGGGTAAGACTTCGTTACGTAATACGTAGCGTTCGATTCAATTTTAGCGCTCGTAAATAAGATATCGTGATTATTGAATATTTTGTGCACACTATTCACTAAATGGCTATCGTAGCAATGAAATAATACGCTGCTTTTAATATTTCTGTGATTAAGGATATCGATTATTAATGAAACATCTGTTATCGAGAAAGATAGTAATAAGTTACAAAACAAATTCATATTGTTAGAGTATAGGTATAGATTAACTAGGAATACACTGATCTGTGAAGAATTTTTGTACTTAATGAATTCACCCTTTGTTGAACATTTTGATAAAGGCAAATCCAATTACCTACATCAAATGACATCAAATTTAAATCACGCTTAACAGTCGATTTAAATTTGAAACGCAACCGACAGCAAAATAGGCTCCCCTATAAAATTACCCTAATTACTGTCACCAAGTCAACTGAAATCGAGAATATAAAATGAAAGCGTCGTCTATTTCTAATAATTTTGACATTAATGGGACTCATAGTTACATAAATAATGTAGGCTTCATAAGAATGACTAAAATATTAAAAATTATGGCTATAGTTCCTTTCTATGACAATTTTACATGCAAACCCTTTTTACTTGGTAAATCTATCAAAATTCACAATAGTTTACATTTGGCAGAGAACCCTAGTAGTTTTGCAAAATAAAACATTTTAGAAAAAAAAACTTTTTAATAAATAGCTATACTAGACAGGACAAGACCATTAACAAGGGCTGATACGGACACTTTTAAAAATTGTAAGTAGAGAATACATCTTGAAATGGGAACTCAGCCTTATCAGGCACTAGAAGGTCTGAGAGGAAGCAAACGGTACCTGCAGTACCTTCGTACAAGCTCTCAGGATTGTCTGGTAGCCTTGCATCTCTTATAAACTCATCACTGGTCATAAAATCAGCAAACATCTTGGCTCTATGTAGATATTTCTGATCTCCGGTGAGTCTATGTAGAAGTAAGAAGACATAACCATTACCGCCAACTCCATGACAAATTCCAGGACCTTTACGTAAGAGCCCCTTGCGCCACACAACCTCACCAGCCTTCAAACAAGCATTGTAATACTTCTGGTCTTTATAAATTAAGTATGCTTTAGCCATTACGTAGACAGTGCCTGAGGCACCATGACACCAATGTACAAGCTTATGGTCATCAAGTTCAATTTCCTCCATACAACATGGCCAGTTCCCTTCATCCGTTTGTAATGATGCTAGAAAATCTATTGTAGCTTGGATATCATGAGCAGCAGATTTGTTGTATCTTAAATAACCAGGAACAGTTAGAAGAATTTGTAATATGAAACTAATCCCATGTGCAGCACCAAGATACTCAGTGTTGTAGTAATGAAACATTAAGGGGCTGGGGCTCTGGTGTTTCATGGAATAGTCCCGTCCTGAGGCAACTATCACATCACAAATTTTGTGTAACTCTTCATTAGTAAATATTGGTGTTTGAAGCTCTCGACTCATCCATAATGCTCCAGCAATATATCCCGCACGACCCACAAAGAACTCA
Organism: Acronicta alni; assembly: GCA_964056405.1. Lineage (NCBI taxonomy): Eukaryota > Metazoa > Arthropoda > Insecta > Lepidoptera > Noctuidae > Acronicta > Acronicta alni. The sequence continues at coordinate 11,147,881 of OZ043932.1, read as the reverse complement.
TCTCCACCACATTTGAGGAACTTGGGGTTAAGATATTGGGTGTAAAGAGACTTATAAGACTTTAGCATTTCAGAAGAACGATCATCTCCTAGCTCTTTGAACAAAACAGTGGCTAGAGCATATGTGCCAGCATCACCCAACAAAAATGAGGTTCTATCTCCAGCAGACACTTCCAAGGCAGGCTTTAAGTATTCAAGGCTCTTTTGTATGTACATCGATTTATTTTCCGATAGCAAAGGGTTTTTAGCAAGATAATAGAACATGTAAGACACTCCGGTAATGCCGACATACAAACCCCCATCGACATTCTTTCGTGTAGGTTGCAGCCGTTTGGAAATATTCTTGGTATGCTCGTGAATTTGAGTCATTACCTGTTCTTTTTCTATTGTAAGAGCATTTTCTTGCTTGTAATCGTCGTATGGGTTCGGAAAGAATCGCACCATTTTCTCAATTGGAGAAATTTGAGACAGCAAATTTGCCGTCAACAAATTCTTAAAAGTAACAAGTAATGTAGAAGACACTTTTTCAAAACTTCTACGCATCAATACTACTATAATATATTAATTTAATAATAATAATAAATAAAAATAAATATGACTTGTAATCTTCAAATCTTCGCGATTTTGTTTTGTTTTTATAATTTGTTGACACTAACACTAAATATGATTTTGATTTGTCAGTTTTGACATATCATAACTGCTGCCAACCAAACAGAGATGTGATTGTGATGCGTTCGCAGCTGTGGACATTGTTTAGCATTAATTGATTTTGGTGACATACTTAAATCAAAGACTGATAGACATTGTAAAAATAAGTCATCGAATCTAATTTATTACTAAAAAATAAATTACTTTAAGTAAAATATGTATTGAAATAACTATATTTGGATTTTACTCAGATGATTACTAAATTAGAATATTAGATCAAGGTCGTTATTAGCGTTACTTAGCAACTTAGTTTTTCAGTGATAAAATGGACCAAAACTGCCTATTATAAGAATTTATTCTCATAAAAATAAAATTGTATGAAATGGGGCCAATTGTTTCATAAGTTTTTTTTGTATCATTGTTGTTTATACTTTTATAGAAAAATGCCTTTAACGTACAACCGTGGAAATGTTAGTGACATAAGCAACGAAATATATTACTTATATTATATGCAAACGAAATTTCCCTTGTAATCGATGTTACCTTGATGATTTTTTTGTATATAGGTGAGGAAGATCGCTTTTCGCACAAGAGGAAGATCCGCACAGTCTCTTGATGCTGGTGGGCCTCGAGTCGACCCTGGTGCTGGTGGTGACGGCCGGCAATTTCTGCAAATCAGACCAGCGTTAACTGATCCAAGAGCAGCACTAGCTCAGCGATCTCACACAACGTTATCTGGGTAAGTAGCGAAAACTTAGATAGAAGTGAGCTTTTATGATTGAGTTAGACGGTGATTGATACCGTGAAAATATATAAATCTTTGAACACTTTGTAACATTCAAATATTTTCTGACATAGTGGTCTGGACTTTAAAATAGATTCTAGATCTCAGTTAATTAGTTAAGAAGAAGAAATGACGGGTTGATCTAACTATAAAAAAAATATTTGTAAAAGTGTCTCTAGAAGATCATAAAATAAATAGGTATCATATAAAATCCTGGTTTCTATAGAACCGGATAAGTAGTAACGAACGAAACAAGAAATAATTGCAAAACGCAGTAAAAAATATTATTATATAATAGATCTGGATAAGCGGCATTTATGGACAAAAACACCGTCATCGATTCTCAACTATCAACCGATGGCCACGCCGCGTTAGCATTTAGGGAGAAAGCAGATTACACGCGTAACATGGCAACGTATTACGTAGATGAAGGTTAGGCCGACTCTTCAGACTTCGACTTTTTCGGATAGAAAATATCACTTTTGGCAACTTTTTCCTCAGTATTAACTGCGGTCTATGCCACCGGATGCCTGCTTTCGACACGAAAATGAAGATGGCCTGAATATTCTCGATCTACTTAGATCGACTACCTATTTTACATTTAGAGTAAGGTCTGATTGTAATAAGCACGAGAATAAAATATATTTAATAATTAAACACTTTACTGCCTAATGTTCATATAATGTGCATAGTATTTAAAATTGTGTTTATAATGTCGTCAATTTGCAGTAATGATTATGTGCAAAAAGAAGATAGCAAAGATGAAACGATCAATTTGCAAGCTGTGGGTGAAGGAAAAGTACAACTTTCTAGAACACCACAAGAGAAAGATCGGCTACCTGACAGGATCAGTTTGGATAGGTATCTATATTGGGAATAGTTATAATAATAATATTTTTTTATTGGAACAAAAACATAACATAGTTACTTGCACTGAACTAATCATGTATTTAGAGTAGATAGTTAACACGAAACCATGGTTCCCAGTCATACTGTACCTGTTCGCAATTGGCTACAGCTGTGTGTGAGGAAGTGCTTTACTGGAGGGTGGCATAGTCCTGTCTCTTGTCTCGACTACGCTACCCTCCTCTGCTACCTCGGGCATGTGTTGGACAAAACACTAGTGGCTTTTTTCTGTTCGAGACTTAGCTTCAGCTTAGTGTTTGATTTGATCTTTTAAGTATGATGATTCTTATATCCTTTTTTTACATCTCTACCACCATCGTTTATCAAATTAACGATCCAATAAAATAAATTAGAAATAGATTTTTTAAATATTTATTGAACAAATGAACAATAATTATTCGAACTGTAAAACATAATTATCTAGGATGTCAGAGTAAAAGCTAAGCCAAGTCCTAATAACTGCTTCTCGTCTCGCCGCCATGACCCCATTAATAATCCTTACCTATAATACCCATGTTTAGATATTTTCAGCACAATAATGTTAACTGTACTTATCTATATGTCTTGTTTTTACCTATGTATCGGAATATAACTTATTTTTTATAATTATTTTTAGGAGAGGACTTTCGTCAATACCTCATATAGTCGGAGAGCCCGGCCTTCGGCTTTTGTCTTTACAACATAATTTAATTAACAGTTTGACTGGATTGTCCCCTTTAGACTTGGGTAAACTAGTGTTCCTCGATGTGTATGACAACCAGATTGACAAAATTACTTGTTTGGAAAGACTGTTTAGCTTGCGAGTATTGCTAATGGGCAAAAACAGGTAAAATTGAAATAATTATAATTTTTATTATTCACAATTATTAAAACAATCTCTTCTATACTTACCTTATTATCTTGCAGGATAAAGAGGGTTGAAGGCCTCACAAATTTGATAAAGTTAGAAGTTTTGGACTTACATGGCAATAGAATAGGAAAAGTTTGCGGCTTATCTAATTTAAGTGAACTAAAAGTGCTCAATTTAGCTGGTAATCAAATTAAATGTGTTGGACAAACGGATCTTCAGGGTCTTGTTTCGTTACGAGAATTGAACTTGAAACGAAATCGCCTAAGAAAACTTTTAGGATTTCAGAACACACCAAAATTACAAAAACTTTATCTTGGTAACAACGATTTGCAAAGGTAAGTAATCCAAAAACGTAAGTCATGAACATCTGAATTCTATAAACCATATAGAATTCAGACGGTTTGAACACAAGTGCATGCATTATAGTATAGTAACCGTATTTCTTGTTTTCAGTGTAGAGGATATGTCTTCTCTCGCTGATGCTATATCCCTGATGGACGTATCTTTAGATGGAAACCCCGTGGCGTTGGGTGGTGATTGTGTACCGTTTCTCGTTTCATATCTTCCTAATTTACTTACTCTAAGTAATATGCATGTAACTGAACAGGTAAGTTGCGCAGGCTACATTTTTATTACACGATTATATACGTATGACCTGCATATTAAACATACATAATTATTATGTCTAAGAACATCTAATCGATCAAAAGAGAGGGTAGGTTCAAGGGTAAATAACATTTAAATTAATTAAATTTTACTTTTTTGCATGATTTAGTTTTACTGCACGCATTATAGTATCGACACCTCGATTATTTTACATTCTTTACAGGTTCGTAGGGCTGCAATGGCTTGGCGGAATAACAAAGAAGCAGCACACGCTGCTTACTGTGCTCTTGGAGGAGCTGCGCAACAAGATGCCAGGCGAGATCAAATCATCAATAATGCTCGCACTAATTGGGAATTGCTCAGGTATATATTTTCATTTTTATAATGAAATTTAGCAATTAATATTATTATTATCAGCCCGATTAGTCCTAGATGCTGTACACTGCAGACAAAAATATCACCCTACCCACCTTCACGGTTTAAGGCTTTTCAGGCTTATGCAATTATATCAATAGCAAAATCTAACTCAATTATTATTTTGCTCCTAGATCAGAAAATAAATGTTTCATTCCTGCAACCAGTCCAACTAAAAATATAGATATTGAAAAAGAGTTCTCTATAGATGCATCAACAGTAATCACACATAGTGGTGGAACTCAAACGATAGAAGCAGCAGCACTCCCCGATGTTGTAGTATCTATGCAGCAAGCTGACACCGAAGACTCAGATAGTAAAAACAACAGCAGTGATGTAAATTCAAAAATAGCTCCTGATAATGCTCCCAAAGCATCACCAATGAAAAAGTTGCAAAGAAGTTCAACTGCACGGAAACCTTCCGAGAGGCGAGTAAATTTTTCTGATAGAAGTGCCTCCCAAGATACGGATGCTTCTCATTCTACGTCCACCAGTAGTGATTTAAGACTACCGCCTATACTACTACCAATAATTTCTTCATTGGAAAATGTAAAGCTTGCAGATAGCTCCGAACCGATATTAAAACGTTGGGAAAGTATTTCGAGCGTTGAACCAGTAGTTGATTCTTCGTTCAGCTCACTGCCATCTTCGAGTAGTGACAGCGAAGAGGAGACGAAAAAAAGATCTGTAAGACGTATGCCCACGGCTTTAAGGAGACGTGAACATTTCAGTACAATGCGATCTAAATCAGTTTGCGATCCGGAAAGCCGAAGATCTAAGTCAAAGAATTCTGATATAAGCGAAAATGCTAGTAATATATCAAGTAGTACTAATGTTGGTTCCATTGCCAATTCATCAACTTCTGGGAGTGACCATAACAGTAAAGTTTTACGACGTGAAGGCTCTCTTAACAGCAGGGCTGGTAGAAACATCAGAAGTGCAACAATATCACGGAGAAATGAAAGAGCATCTTCAGCAAATAGAGCATCTACGGCTAAAACAAAGTCAGTTAAAAACTTGAATTTAGCTAATTTCAAATCTTCAGAACCGGTCCCGAAGTCATTACCTGCTTCTAAAGATCGAGAACAAGGTACTTTAGTTGTCCATATAGAGGTAAGGAGAATCCTCTTTTATGGAGGAAATGTTGAAAGAGTGTCCATAATAGAATATAATAGTTTATTTCCATCACTTAGTATTACAAATATCTCTTAGTCTAAGAAATGAACAATGGGTCATTATAATAACAAGAGAATACGTTGACGACCGTAGTAGTATGAACTGTGTCACAGTCACCAGAAAATGCCAGAACCTTTGCCATCGAGAAAAAAAATCCAGAGCCTACGAGACTGGCACTAGTGTGGGTAGAGGGTATGAAAGAACCTCTTTTAATGGTGCTCTAGTCTAGTAACATGAAAAATATACTAGCGCCACCCTAATTTAATGCCTTTTGACGGATTCTTTACCGTACATAAAGAGATGGTTCTCCTTACCTCTACCCTCCATATTAGCAAGGTACTTAAGTTGTCAAAATATTAATATTAAAATTTATTATTTTTACAGGAGTTGATTATTTGGTGGAAGTGTGTGACGGTGTGGTGAGCGCGTGGGGTGCTGGCGCGGTGCGGCGTCTCAATCGTGATTGGGACTGGGAGCGTGCGCGCACCGTCACACGCGCTGCATACCACTATGTGCACTACAATGCCGTTGCACAATCACTGCCCGAGTTGAAATCCAAGTTAATAATAAATATTTTTTAAATTTGAATACCCACCTAATTCAAATTGTAACTAATGATAATATTATCAGGTTCCCAAACATCAGCTATATATCAATTCGTGCAACGGGTCTTCAGTGGCTTGGACAATTGCATGCTTTAGCTGAATTGCGAGGCGTCACTGGCTTAACAGTACAACCGGAAGGTAACCCCATATATGCGAAAATCTGGAGAGAATATGCAGTCTACAGACTTGCTCATTGGGGGTTAAAAGAAATAAATGATGAACCGGTAAGTATACTTATGATTTTTCATAAACAGATTTGAGAAATGTACAGATTAGAAATTAAGTTTTTTACAGGTGACGGACGAAGAGGTAAAGGCCGCGAATAGAACTTATGGAGGGCTAAGTGACATAGTTCTCCGAGCCCTGCCCGATGCTCCATTGCAGCCTCTTTTGGCGAGATTAGGAAGGAGTGGCAATAGTGTTGCTAGTGCTAAATCTTGGTTAAGAGCTGCTGATCCAGCGTTAAGGGACGTGATTGCAAAAGAAGCTTTGCAGTACAAAAAAGGGAACGTGTCACAGGTGAAGTAAATTAAATAATTATCAAATCACGCAATCGGGTGCACCTCAACAGCAAAAATATTACACTATACACCAACATAAAATTCATTGACCAATAATACCATGAACATGAAACCGCTGCTTAAACCATCAGTTAATTATTTCGTCATCATTTTTTAAAGGAGGACATGAGCTGGCGTGTTCGAGGTCGCGGTCAATTATCTCATGCAATTGATTTAGCTTGTGGTGCCGCGCAAAGGTTAAGAGTCCTTGAAGTTCAATGGCCAACAATACTAGTCGAAATGATTGAAGACATTTTGAGAGACTTTGCAGACATGGAAACTCATGTGAAAGAACAAATTAAATTGTTAATGGATACAATGTAATCTCTTCTTCCTTACTAATATTATAATTTTTTTACAAATTGATGATACAGTAGAATAAATGCTGTAGAAATGCGTTCCCTGCGAAGTATGTGCGGTGTAACTCGGAATGACAGATTGAGAAATAGTGTGATAAGAGAACGTTGCGGCTTAAAAGACGATGTAGTGACGACGATTGAGAAGAATATGCTGAGATGGTTTGGGCATGTCGAGAGAATGGATGAAAGGCGACTAACAAAAAGGATTTATATGGCGAATGTCAGTGGAACCGCCGAGAGGGGACGCCCTAGAAAAACTTATACCGACCTTATTGGTGAGGTTCTTCAAAAAGGCCAGGTGCGTAGTACTCGCAACCGGCGTGTGTGTATGACAAGATGTATGAATGTGGTCGAAGCGAAAGAAGTATGCAAGAATCGTAGCAAGTGGCGTTCTTTAGTTTCTGCCTACTCCTATGGGAAAAAGGCGTGAGTGTATGTATTTATGTATGGTGATACAGATTAGACCTTGGAGAAGGACAGGCTACATTTTGTATCAATAATCCCTTTGGGATGCGGGTAAAACTGCGAGTAATAGCTAGTTTAATAAAAACTAGATTAACTAAATAGCTTTATTTAGACTAGAATTAGTGTCAAATGTTGCGCCGCCAAAAAACTAGATTGTAGTACAACATTGATAAGCGTAATGTTCAAACAAAAATATTCACCTTTATAAAATTGCTACTAATTGGTTAGTTGATCAATTATTAATTTAATACCACAAAAGTATTTTCTTCTAATTACAACTAGCGACGTAGCCACTGTTGTGTAATGTAAAATTACAACACAAACACACAATTTATGGCAAATATAATTTCAACTTTACTATACCTTTAAATAATAATATTAATTTCATAAAGATGAATATTATTATTTAATATAAATATACCGTAATTTTGTCGACTGAACAGTTTTTTAACATGCTCAATCTTCTAGAGAAACAAACTGATCAATTATATAATAGCATTGTTTATTGTGTTATCGTATATTACATAGAAATTAGAACAAAATGTACGTAGATTATTAGGTAGTTTAAATTAGTATTTTTAATGATAAGTAGATAATCATAGAATAACTACAGTAGTAGGTGACGAACTGCCCTGTATGTGCCTCTTTAATTTTATTATTAAAGAATTTACAGATCTTTTTTGTTGTCTTCTTATTTATACATGTTTGATCGATGATTATGCTTCGATAGCAATAGGTTCACCCCTTTATTGCATGGGATATAAACACACTAGCAAACTGTGGATTTGCATCTCTGTCTAACCCTTCGGAGATTACAGGGTGTGATATTGTGTTTGAATATGCTGTATAGAAAACGAAGATCTACGTGTTCAATTAATTCTCAGCTATTAGAAAGTTTTTGGTAGCCGCTCTTGAGTTCGGGTGGCCAAAAACTTACCACCTTACTACACATTTTTACTTGCATTGCTTATCTGCGTTACATGCATAGATGTAGACTCTGGACGTCAGGTCCATACGACATCTAATCTGTGGGTAAAATTTACACATTTCTACTTTTTATATATGATGTTATTTTAGGTTCGAGGTTTACTCTTCTTATGGACTTCTTGAAAAAAATATTGAATCTTATTTGCTTCTGCGGATATGCGATAAATAATATTATAAGGACACCACTATTACTGTAACAGGAGAGCTCCTTACTAAAAAGTTAGTAGCTGTTTTGGTAAATGCCACAGGCTCAATCAAACTATAGTCCAGGTGGAATATTGCACTGACTTTTACTAATACTATATATGGTATAACAGTTTTATACCAATGTAGTATTGAACAGAGTTCCGTAGATTTTAACAATTTTATATGAACGCATCAAATCTTATTTAATCTTAGGTTGGCTACAAAAGTGTTAGCTAAATTTAATTTATTTTTGACACTGAGTTCATGAGTTGACAGTTTGACACTTGACGTGACGGTGTGTTGAATGCAAAATTGCAAATAAATAAAATATAAATCACTAAACACTCCTAGTCACTTGTCGATTAACTTCGTTATAATATCCTGAAGGAATGTTATTGTAATAATTACAGTTACCTATAAAATGAATCAGTGATTAATGCGGATACGAAATGGATGATACTGAGAGCTCGACAACGTCGGCAGATGAGAACACTGGTAACTTGTGCGACAATCCCACTCGGGATACTTTAGCAGAAGGCTTGCTCGGGCTTTTGAAGCCAACCGTGGACCAATTAGACGATAGAGTTAGAGCTACGAGGTAAATAGATCTCACTCATATTTTCATATCATTATCAAATTTTCAATGCTATCGATTCTCATGCACAATGGCAAATAACCTCCTTTCGAATATTCATTAAATGTTTAGCTACAGATTTTTTTATTTAATTAAATTGACTTCTTTCGAAGTTATAATAAATGGCACCAAATACTGAATCTCTGAAATTGACAGTATTTATGTTGCACTCATTATGAACCCAGAATTGTTTGTCAACACAAGTTATTGACAGCTATGGACTCAAAAGACAATTTGTTGCTTATTCATTTTGTCTCTTATCTTCCTATATTACAGAATTTAATTGTACAACAGAATAATAAAGATATCTTAATCAAATACCTGCTGTTACTTAATTTCAGAATTTCTCAGTTAGAACTGAAGCAACAGATAGAATCGTTGAATGAAGAGCTCCAGAAGGTTCGTGAAGCTGTGAACAATCACCCAGACTTGGACCCTTATGTGAAGAAGCTAATATCTTGCAAACACAAGGTCACTGTTGTACTGAATGTGCTGCAAGCATCGCAGGTTAGTGTTGATTAAAGAGAAAAATTGTTTTGCATTGCACTTTATAGTTGTCCAGTGCATGTTCTATCCTGTATATAGAACATGCACTGGACAGTTACTAGGTAGTAAATGGTACCTATTGCATTTTACTGTCTTTTGTATACTCTGGTGGCCTTTACAAATAAATTTAGTTTCTTTCTAATTATGATTAGTCTCTGTGCCAAGGCATGTGGGTTTCATCCCAGCATTCAACAAATATTTGTATGACCTACATGCAGTAATTGATCTGGATGTCTATGTATGTGAAAATTTGTAAATGCACTCACTGTACTGAGGAAAATCTAAATATGTATGTATTGGGTCTAACATGATCCTTACTTACATTTCAGGACCGACTGAATGAAATAAGACATATGGTAAACAAAGAGAAGAGTGTACGCACAGCTGTTCTTCCAGAGCCAGCTCTCCAGGAACCTGAGCAGGGCACAAGCGGAGTGGTCACTGACCGAGGAAGCATCAACTAACAGTATGGACACTCCATATCAAAACCACATTGACAAAGCAGACTTTGATCATGTTTATGAACCAGCAGAGGACAGTTTCCTACTCATAGATGCCTTAGAAAAAGACCTAGAATTCTTAAAGGAAAAAAACCCTACATTATGTTTAGAAGTTGGTTCTGGCAGTGGTGTTGTGATCACAGCATTTGGTATGGCATTCCCCCAGACTTTCTGTATCAGCACAGATGTCAATTTTAAGGCTTGTGTAATGTCTAGAGACACTGCTGCATACAATAAAGTCAATTTAGATACATGCAACATGGACTTGGCTAGTTCCTTTATGGATAACATTTTTGATGTCATTATTTTTAATCCACCTTATGTGGTGACTGAGAGTGAAGAGTGTGGTGGACGAGACATTACAGCTAGTTGGGCTGGTGGAGCAAAAGGACGAGAAGTTACTGACAGGCTGCTCCACATGATACCAAAGAAACTAGCCAATAATGGGGTATTTTACCTTCTACTTATTGAAGAGAACATTCCTGAAGAAGTTACCCAAATAATGTCTAAATTAGGATATAAATCGGAAACTCTAATTACAAGAAAAGTACGAAATGAGCAACAATTAGTTTTAAAGTTTTATATGTAAAGTTGATTTTACTTATTACAATGTGTAGGCAGTTCAAACTTCACAAAATTATTGCTTGTTTAAAATTTTGTAGTGTTAAGTCAAATCAAACTACAGTTCATAAATATATTGCCTGTCACCCTGTTGTTTATTAAATAAGTTTAACAATATGATATAAAAATATATTTTATAAAAAAAAAACGATTTCATATTTTTATTCGAGATTCTTCTTGACAGCTTCTCCAAAAGCTTTAGCCCCTAAATCATTCTCAGCAGCTCCTGGTAAAGAGGAGCAGTCCTTCACCCATCTTTCAATGTTTGGGAAACTTGAAATATCCCATCCGACTGCCTGAAATATGAGAATACTTTTTCAACAATAATTATCTGAATTGATTAAACTTTTTTGACTAAAATTTGGTTTAGTAGAATAATTTTGTAGCTGTTTCATGATTATTATTACTTCAGCCATGTCAGCCATAGGGTTGCCATTCTCCCCTTACCATGAACAACCAACTTACTGGATTCATGACATGTCCTGGCACCTATATGCACCAAAATCCAGCATTTTCATATTGTCTGGTTGCCAGATTTTAGAAATGGCAACCCTAGCCTTGTTGTTTGGAAATTATCAATAAAGTTTGATAATATCAACAAACAAGTTTATAATTATCTTACCAGAATGCTAGTCAATGATGCATAAGTAGATGTATCAGCAATAGTAGGGTGATCACCAGCAACCCATTTACTGTCATTCAAGAACTGATTCAGAAAGCCAAGAGTTGTGTTCAGGTCATCTTTCAATGGCTTCTTTATTTCTTTTTCACCAAGGAATAATATTGGGAACTGCAAATTAAGTTTGTGAATCACTTGTAACGGGGCTCTGATAGAAAGAAAACAAATGAAAAAGTATGCCGTTTGGCAAAGAAATACACTATTTATATGTTATACTTACACAGATAGCCCTAATTTTCACATACAATAACGAGCTGTCGAAATACAGTCTCTGATTAACGACTGCGCGCTTTTTTAAATCTTTTGGATAAAACAAATCATCTTTTGCATATTTATCAACCAAGTAAGACGCTATAGCACGGCTTTCCCATAAAACAAAACCATCGTCATCCAAAGTAGGGACACAATGCTGAGGATTTATTTTGAGAAAACTTTCTTTGAGCTGTTCTTTTTTGAATAAATTCACAATTTCTACTTCTATCGGCACTTCAATTACTCTAGCCGCGAAAAGAGCTCCCCGAGATGGGCCACTGATAGGAAAATGATAAAGTTTTACAGACATTTTACCAATCAAAATTGCAACACAAATGAATTGAATTGAATTTATTGAATTAAATCTGCTGAACAAGTTTTCCCGTCCGGTTTGCTTTTTTTAAGTTTTTTTACACCAGACATCAATGACAGACAATGTCAATGTCAAACGGCGTTCACTAAAAGAGGTCCACTAGTTGTGGACAATGTGGACGAATCGGACGAATATGGGTTGATGATGAATGTCGAAGGTCATGTCTCACGTTTAACGATATCAAATATTTTATAAATTCAAAGGTGTTCCTCCTTTGCTATTTATTTACTAAGCTTCGCTACCCGTAGCCGCGGTCAGTCTTTGTATGTGAGACCATTCATAAACATTGTTGAGAGTGTTGAGACCCCTCAGTGCCTCGGAGAGTACATACGTCGGTCCCAGTTGTCATACGAACACTTGCCTGTGACAATCGTTAGCGGTAGTTAGAAGCCCGAAAAGCCTGATGACCAGTCTATTCTCTGGATATCTCATATCGGTATTGTCCATAGATTGGGTTGTGGATGTGGTGATGGCAGTCGCTTCGTGTAGAATACTGATTCTGATACAGCCTATAGATGGTCTGACTGGAGGGAGGCCGATCCCAACATAGTTGGATAAACGCTATAGGTTCACTATCACTTCTTCTCCACTACTCAATACGTTTAATGGATTCCATAACTAATAAGATTTTTATTTTTATTATAATACAACTAGTCGAGTTCCATAAATCGATAGTATTTGTTTTTAATTAGACATCTATATCAAAAACCGTACTTTGATTAAATGATTGTGAGCTCTACTCTACTTAAAAAAAACACTGTCAATGTCATCAAATGTCAAATAACTTAATCATTTCCAAACAGAATTTTATTTGCCTCTGTTGTTTATATTTTTAATTTCTAAATGAGCGATTTTATCTAATTTCTACCGACAAAATCGACTGTGGATTGTATTAGTGACATTATTTTAGTCATACACAAAAAAATATTAAATAACATGTCGGTAAATATTTGCAGAGTTTGTTTAACTCAAGACTTTCTAATAGACATCTTTAAAAAAACAAGATTTGGAATGATATCTACGAAATTAATGTCCATATCTAAAGTACATGTGAGTACAAACTACAACAAAATTTATTTTCTAGTTACAATTTGGCGTAAATAAATACAACTTTATCTGTGTTTTATTATTTTATCCCTCCGTGCCTCGGAGAACAAGTAAAGCCGTCGGCCCTTGTTGTCATACTGTGTCATGGCATTGGCATGGGTGATGACAGTTGTTAGTGGTTTATTATCCTGAAAGCTCGACTCGATAACCAATCTATCCTCAGGATATCACTATTACCCAGGAATTGGGTTCTAAAGGTCTCATGGCAGTTGTTTCGTGTAAAATACTATATAAATTCAGCCACATCTGGTTCAGAGTGGAAGCCGACCACAGTTGGGGAAAAGACTGAATCATAAATATTTTTTTAATGTTCTACTTACTATGTATTGTAAGTAGGTCATTAGTATTAAACTCAATGAAGGAAAAAGGATTTTTATTTTATTCTAGATAACACCTGAAGATGGTTTACCAAATACTGTATGTTCAAAATGTGTTAAAAAACTAGAAGACTGTATAAATTTTATTGAGCTATGTGAAACTTCTGATGTGAAACTGAGGGCTTTACTAGTTAATCATTGTAAAGAAAATAATCTTATTACGGACACTGTAGACTTAAGTCTGGAAAATCATAATTTTATATCAGACAATGATACAAAATTGTCACCTAGAAGTGACACAGAAAAAGTGTTATTTATTGACGAAAGTTTAGACCATAATATTATTGAACAAACAACTATAATTGATGATCTCTTGGAGAATGAAACAACATTGGATTCTGTAAATAGAACAAAATCAAAAATAAATAGTCAGAAGACTCGGAAACAACAATGTTTCACTTGTGGAAAAGTTATGTCTTCAAGGCAAGTAAATAAGAATAATTAATATAATTTAGAAACAATGAATTTGACATCAGAAAAACCTTAGTGGTAGGTTTACCCAATAATGGAGCAATATGGCTGTAAGGCTTAGTATGCAGTATATTTCTGAAGGATACAAAATTTACCAATGCACAGCTATTTTTGAAGATAGGAAAAACAAAACATTTAAACATGTTTTTTTCTCAACATAGTTGAAATATACCCACACACACACACACACAAACTCACGCGCGCACACACACACACACACACAAACCCACCCACACCTACAACCATAGATATCCGCTCGCACATCTAAAAATTCTAATTTAAACCAAAGTATAAACCTTTAAAATATTTCTACTAGTAATTACTTACCTGTTACCCTGTTATCAATTGCATGGAACACTGTAATATCACATTTTGGAGATGGGTGTTGGCAGCTGCACTACAGTTTCTTACTTTTGAGCTGTCATCATTTAATTTGCTTCTGTAAACCTGTTGATGTTCCAAAAAATATTATTATAATATTATTATTATTAATATCCACCATATAATGGTGTTGTAATGCTGTGTGTTTGGTGTGTGTATAATAATAAGCACTTAAGTACAACATTTATTATTTATGTTAAAAATATAAAATTACACCAGGGTAAATATGTCATATAATAACATTATTAAATGGAATAGTTCTACTTTACTTGAATGCCTAAGCTGATGACACCCGTGCATAGATGTATAAATAAATAAATTCTTTATAGGTAGACTATAGCAACAGTTTTCAGTCAGTTTTATTTTTTAGGCTGGCAATGCACTTGTGACTCCTCTGGTGTTGTGGGTGTCCATGGGTGACGGTAGTTGCTTACCATCAGGCGATCCTGCTTGTTTGCCACATATACCATAAAAAAGAATAATTAAATCATTCGATTTTTCTACATTCTAAAAGGACCCCAAACTGTTGATCAAATAAAAAGGGTTCGCCTAAGACGACCCTGTAACAAAATACGATTTTTTGCAAATTTTGTTGCCTGCATAAACTTACATTTTTACAGATGTCGTTTTCAGATTTCGCCTCAAGACCCACATGCGGACACACACTGGGGAGCGCCCCTTCACCTGTCCACATTGCTGCAAAAACTTCTCATCAGCCCAGAATTTGAAAGTGCATATGAGAGTGCATACTGTGAGTATTTTAACTTTTAATTATGTTGCTTGATTTCACTGATAATTTGAAGGGTTTTATAGTTAATATTTTAATATTATAAATGCAAAAGGAACTGTCTGTCTGTTACGCTTTCACACCTAAACCGCTGAACTGATTTTGATGAAATTTGGTACAGGGATAGATTAGACCTTGGAGAAGGATATAGGCTACTTATTTCTCAAAAAAGTCTTTGAACGGTGAAACCAACAGCTAGTAGAAAATATTTCTATTAACAAGTATATTTTGAGATGGAGACAGCTTATCCATGTTGTGTACATTTTGTTTGATATACATATATGAACCTCTATCCATTTAAGTGTATATTGTTAATGTACCTTTAATAAGTCAATAACACTGAAAAGGGAAAGAAAAGTCCTTATTTCTTTCCAATTTCTAGTAACCAGTCATAGTCTGAAAATAATTATTTATCTTTTAAATATTATATCAGGGACCTTTAGATCGTGTCGTCTGTTCTACCATTATGTCTGCTTAGTTAACTTGATGGATTAAAAAATATTTTGTTCATAATCTATAGTATTGTTTTCAGGGAGAAAAACCTCTACGATGTCCGATATGCGGTGATTCGTTTGCGCAGTCAGCTGGTCTTGCCGCGCACAAGCGCAAGCACTCCGGTATATTGCCGTACGAATGCAAGCTGTGTCCCCGCTCATTTCGTACTGTTGGACATTTGCAGTACCATACAAGGTGAATATTATAGCTCTGAATACCCTGGGCAAGATTTTGTGTAATAATATTAATGCGAAAATTAATTGTATCTGTCTTTTTACAACACACACAATTAATTTTCGCATGAAATCCTTCTTGAAGTCTAAACTATTCATTAAAAATACCCTGAAACTGCACAGAGAATGTCAAAAAAACTTATTATTTGCTGAAATACAATAATTATGTAGCAAACAGTCTTGTAACTTTTTTTTTTTAATTTATTATAGGTATAGAGGCCAGCACATCAAGCTACCACGATCAGCCAAATTTCTTTGATTGATTTTCAACTTTAATACAATGCAATAAGGTTCAAATTTGACAGTTTTGGATAGTTTGACCTGCTGGCGTCTGTACTTTCATATGTGATTTCATTGAAACCTTTTTTTGTATAATATTTTAGGATACACACTGGTGAAAAGAACTTTGAGTGCGATACTTGTGGTCGTGCGTTCATAACTCGCAGTGACTTGAAGCAACACTTGCTGACTCACACTGGAGCCCGCCCCCACGTCTGCAACATCTGCGGAGTGCGGCTGACCCGCGCGTCGCACCTCAAACGTCACCTGCATCTCACTCATCAGAAGAATGTCTACACCTGCAACCATTGCTCTAAAGAATTCATGAAAAAAGTTGATCTAGCAAAGCACATTGAAACACACAAAGAGTCGGAGGATACGGATAATAAAGCCGATATTATTATATGTTTTAATAACTCATAAATACCTTAGGAAATAATATTTATGTAAACATTTCATTCCTTTTTGTTGATTCCTGTGATATAAAAATACATACGTTGTGTACCTACCTATTCAATATTTTCCTCCTACTGTCTGTACTTTCCTCAAAAGCACTGCTCTGCTGGACTGCTCTGTGGAATCAATTATTAGCGGAGGTATTTCCGATCCGGTGCGACATGGTAACCTTCAAGAACCGAGCCTATTTTTATCTCAAAGGCCAGTAACCCCAGCAACGCACTTGCAACCCATCTGGTGTTGTGAGTGTCAATGGGCGGCATAAAAAAAAAGCAACATATTGTGTTGCAATTACGAATTTCTGCATTAAAAAAGAATTGCACCGCTCAACTTGGTAGGGTAAACAATGTCCTGATATCTTTATTCCGCTTTGTGGAAGTAAAGAACAACACCAACAACAATTCCTTGATTCAAGATAATGTTAAATTGAGAAAGCAAGCTTGGGTAATCTAAAGTAAAGGAGTATCTAGCACCGTTTTCAGGATGCGGAAAATTCTCATGGATTATCATTTTTTTATGCTTGCATTTGACCACCATCTCACCTGATGTGAAGTGTGATGATGCGGTGCCATTGCCATCTGGGCAGGTGGCACGGTATGTCGGACTCGTAGGTACGGACTAAAAACAAACGTTGCCATCCCTTGCCCTATAGTCACGGCCATGGGATGCGTGACATTCATCACCATGACAGAGTTTGGTTGGTCCTTCAATCATCATCAAATCTGTTGAAACCTCCGCCAGTATTTTTTTAGTTTCAGTGCTGATAATCCTCACGGATTGTCCAACTTAGACTCATGTAGACTAAAACCTTTACTGTATGATCTAAGCCAAGGCCATGACCGATTCGTATTCGCTACTAATCGCTGGACCTCTTCTAGGCGCGAGGACTTGCCTCGAACCACCTACTACTTATATTGTAGGTATATGCTACGGTGTTTTGCGGGGCATATGAGCCATTTGGATGTTACCCACCCAATTGGTACTTCATTCCTAGACAATTTACCTATCAATAATTATTCATCCAAATTTTTTTATGAAAACCCCTAATTAGTATTAATAATCTCTAATTAAACATATTTTTATGGATTTTCTCACATTTTATATTTAAAAATAGAATAGAAATAAAAAAGAAAAATATTAATTATAGCATTAAATGCAATGATTTATTGGTTGATCGTATTTAATACTGTTCTATTTATTAATGAATAAGTTGTCAGTGAGTTAGATTACCTTTTAGAAGACCGAGAATATCATTCATAATGTTCGGAAGTTTTCGGTATTCGTAAATCACAGTACATCACTAAATAATAATATGGCAACACTATCGTATTTCGAATTTTAAAATCGTTAACGCTTCCCTGTCGTGTTTGTTACGAGTGCAAGTTTTCTTTGTGATTTTCTAGAAAACTAAGCGAAGTACTGGATTTGAAAACTGCGGCTTTACATCTGCATTGCTGTAGCTTTACCAAGAAGTATTGGGTTTCTGTTTATTAGGCTAATTGTTTCTGTATCGGCAGTTTGAAACTTTTGAGATTTTGTGACTGTCATCACCATGTCGGGGAGAGAAATTTATTATTCAGAGAAATATTACGATGAGGAACACGAATACAGGTAATTGGCTTACTAAGTAACCGTTTAAGAACTCATAGTGATCAGGAGTTGATTGTTTAAGTCAAGTTATAACCTATCATTTTTTTAAGTTTCAAAGGCTTCATGGGACATCAAGGTATTAGGTGCAACTATTCTGGGATGTTCTAGAAAAGTTTTTATTATGTCTGAAAAGGTCTGACGTATGTATAGGTAATTGTATATAAAGTGCATCAGTTTATCAGTCTGCCTTTTAGTGAAGTTTACTTAGACTAAAGTTCCACAGCTATTAAAACTTAGTTCATGTTTTCTACATGATGAATTAATAGCAAATTCCGTTAACTTTGTCAGTAACCGTAAGACCAATGTTTATGATGGTGAATTGTTTACAAGTTCTCTTTTTATTTTCTTAAAAGTTCCCTATTACTTATTTAAATATATTGTATGACTGTGTCAATTGAGAAGAAATATAGATTCAACTTCTAATTAGTTATCCAATCCAAGTTTGTAATATTATAGTAATTGTTGTTTCAGACATGTGGTACTGCCTAAGGAGATGGTGAAGCTGGTACCTAAGAACCACTTGATGACAGAGCAGGAGTGGCGTGGCATCGGTGTGCAGCAGAGCCAGGGGTGGGTCCACTACATGACACACCAACCTGGTAAGTAAAGTTCCGTGGGCTGTTTTGAGATATACAGATGATAGATTCTAAGCATGACCAGTGCCACTGCAAGTGCTTCAACATACCTAATCAAAAGTTAATGTTTTGTTTGTTTACATTAATTTTGTTTCTTATTTCATTTAGTATCAAATTATAAAACATTTGCCTTATAACTTGGGGCTTGTTTTTTAATAGATCATTTGATATTAATATTATTTAATGTTTACTGTATACTGTCTTTCCTAAACAGCTTTTGTTTTTCCTTCCAGAGCCACATATCCTGCTATTTAGGCGAAAGAAAGAAAAGAAGTGAATAAAGCAAGTGTGAGGTGTAAATGTATAGCTCTTAACTGATATTAGATGTAATGTTAGCTTTAATGTTGCCCATATCAATCAATGCATCTCTAAATAACAGTTTCATTACCTACTGATGTTCTAGAAAATGATTATATGAAATGGTAAAAGTTAGCTCTCTGTTGTTTAGGTTAGTGTATGGGCCATAAAGCCAAACCAATGAAAAGAAAAATCAATCCCGAATCCAGATCGGGAATCAAAATAATAATTTCTGAAAATGTATTTAATTTAGTGAATTTGTTGATCTGTCTTTCATTTAGTTCAAACAGCATTGTTGACATAGCTTATATATATAATACATGCTATTGTGGTATATGTGTGCTGCATATGCATAAATTCTCACAAGAATTAGTGACTTTAACCATTTCACATTACATTCAGTCTCGAGGTAATTGCAATTATTATAATAAATACATAATTATGTTGTTGTCTGGCACTAGCAACTAACCACTGTATAGTACACTACTATCAATATTATTTTATGGGCCTTACTGATCTTCATTCCATAATTATTAAGTTTTAGTTTTTCAAAAGGAGTATCGATCTAGAGCACATGATTTTGCTTTGTTTAGAAAAATCGAATTAAATTTGCAATTAATACAAAATATAGACAATTGTAGATCAATGCTGCTTTTATTTCTTAAATTAGTCAATAAATGTTTAAGATAAACAACAGTCCAACATGACATTTAAATTGTGTGTGTTGCACCTACTTGGGCATACATACATATTTTAGTTTCTTTAATTATTTAACTTTACTCATTTTGACAGCAACTTTATTTGTAGGGTGTAAATAAAAAAGGTTTGTGTCCTAGCAATAAGTACCATAATTCTGTAAACCAGTTAGACACAAGATATATTTTTAAGATTTCCCACATAGTGCCTTACCCCCATACTCACAAGCATTAGTTGAATTTAATGAATGATTATCAACAACTGGCTTGTATATAATAACTTGGTATACTAACAACAAACTTCTGTTTGTGGCCTATTAGGCTGGCTACCAATAGATAATAATTATTCATTAATGTTAAATGCATGTATCTGAGTATGGCAGTTGTGATTTGAAGTTATGAAAATATTGTGATAAATGTTTTGACTAGAGAATATAAAAATACCACAATGAAATCTGGTCAGTGGTGATGTTGACCTTTTTTAATTTTTGACTTGTAGCAACCTTTTTAGTGTGAAATCCGAAACAATCAAATTATTGCATGTTGTATAAACAGATATGTAATGAATGGTGTTTTGGCAGCACTTTTTGTTATCTAACACAGTAATTGGAATAAATTATTTGGTGCTATGTTATAAAGATGTTTTATTTTATTGCAGCATGTGAAAATGTGAGCAGAGATAGATGCCAACAAGGTCTTCTAATGATCTGTTATAATTTAGGAACAATATTAGAGTCCTTTTTTCTAACAAACTACCTATAATAACTAAAGCTCAAAACCCCTTTCAAAGATATAGGTATAGAATACTTTGTTGGTCTGTAGTCTACCAACTAGGGATTGCAGTCCGCTATAATTTTCAATCCGGCCAGATTTCACCAGATTCACGCCAATCAGGCCGGATTCCACCAGATTCACGCCAATCCGGCCGGATTTCACCAGATTCACGTCAATCCGGCCGGATTTCACCAGATTCACGCCAATCGGGCAATTAAAGTTGCTTATTAATACACATAAAGATAAATAAAATATATTTACGCAAAATAAAATCACTTAATTTATTCCTAACAATATTTTTTTGCAATGAAAAATTAAAATGAAATTATTCCTGTGTCTGAAAAAACGATCTAAGGAAACATTAGTGTTAATAGTACTGTCCCCTAATCTGCTTCTAATGCCACTACAAATATAACCTGAGGCTGAAAAGGCCCTTTCTGCCTCAACACTGGTTGGCCTATTCGCCATTAAGTAACTGTAGATCAGCGACAAATGTTTTCCTTTTACTCCTACTTCATACGCAGTCATTTCTTTTTTTAGTATTTTCTATAATCTGTTTTAGCTTTAATTTTCCTATAGGTATCCTTTTTTTTTCTTGCAGAATTTGATTATCCAGTTCTTCTCTCACGTCTCAACAGCGATCTGGCACCGTAGCGCTCCGCGCGCGTTGCGTTATATACCTGCAGTACAGTTTTTCGCACTTTTTTGCTTTACCGGATCTGGTATCGGATCCGGTGCTGGCTCACCGGATCCGGTAGGTCCATAAACACGCCGGATCTGCCGGACTGGATTGCAATCCCTACTACCAACACACTAGTTCACTGAGTTCACAATCTGGGTGGGAGGCCCATGCCCAGCATTGGCACAGTAGGGTTAAGCAATTGGGTATGCAGCTTGCAGGTTTTATTTGTACAGAATTTGTTTAAATAAAATACATGTTTAAGGGTATTTACAAATAAATTATTTTATTTCCTCTTTTTCTTAGCACTAGGAGATAATGAAGGTAGTTTGGCAGTTGTCTCTGGCTGTGAATACTCCATAGGTTCCATTTTAATCTCATCAGTATTTACTGCATCTAGGAGTTCTAAGCCTTGCAGCTGTTCTTGTTCCAGGCTGTGCAGCATTTGGAAACCAGGCTCCAAAGATGGTGTGAATGCACCATCTAAGACAGCGGGAAAATGTAATTCTGGTACTTCTTCTAATTTCAACTGTGGTGCTATATCCCTTATAGCTAGGGTTTCAAACTGTGATCTTAAGTTTGCACATTTATTTTTAGTCATGGCATGGTATCTCACGACACGATTTTGATAAAAATCATGTAAATTGCCCACATTGAGATCTGAAAATACTTTTGAAATGGCATCTGGGAATCCTGATTTTAAGCCACTTGCTTCCTTATCAACCACTGTCCTGAGTAGTTTGCACATATTTGTTAAGTAAATGTCTAAAGTATCGGCTATGGCTGTTAGAGCAACATTTGTTGTTGTTGATATTCCAACGTGACCAAGAGATATGGCCGCGCATTGGCGTAGCGCTCTTTTATGGCTTTCAGGGGTAAAGGGCAAAATAACCGGCCCTTTTCCTAATGAAAAGTCACAATATTCCTTTTCGAGAAAATTAATTGGCGGGTTTGTCTCATGTTCCAGTTTCAAATTCGGTTCTGGCGGTTCCGGTGGTAAACTCACAGGGCCCAATCGATTACCTTCAAACAAAGCATTTTCAGCTTGTTCCAATATTGTTGATAGCTGTCTTGCATGAGAATGAAGTTGTATTGTGTGAGTAATTAGATTTGGCTTCGGGAGTTCGATAGGTGAAGATTTCACTGTGATGGATATTTCGGGAATATTTTGCATACCCAACTCTATGATTGGGTTGAAATTTACGTTCTGCAATAATGTCTCGTCAGTTCTTTCGTCTTCCATTTCACCCCATAGTTTTCTTGTGTTCATTTTTGCGCAATTATTGAATTTTATAATTATATAAATATCTCAAAACAACAACAGAATTTCACTCAGTCACAAATTAATCATTTGTCAAATTGTGAAGTTGTCATAGTCAACGTCAAGTGCACTGTCTGTCTATCTTTTTTTTTTGTAATATTTTTGGCATGGCTTCAGAGGCCTTTGTGTCATGTTTGTCTATCAAGTCAGTATCGAGCACAGATTATTGTTTTTAAGTACGGATTAGTGATTTTAATTTTAGTTATATGTACAAACGCCCGGTCAAGCTATACAAAACTGAAATTTTTTCCCAATTGAACATGAATTGCTTTGTATTAAAGTTGAAAATCTATCAAAGAAATTTAACAGATTGGGGTAGCTTGATGTGCTGGCTTCTATACAATCAATAGTGTAAGTCAGTTAATTTGTTTGACAAATTAACTGCTGGTATGTAGGCATACCAGCAGGCACTCTGTCTTCAGGGTTTTACCTTTGCCGATGTCATATAATTTTTCCAGCATAGTGCCGAGCTCCCAGAAAAAACGTGAATTTCCTGTCATAAATATCAGCCTATATTGCCGTCCACTGCTGAACGTAGGCCTCCCCCAAAGAGCGGCAACCATCCTAGTTTTGGGCAGCTCGCATCCATCCCCTGCCGCAGGGCGTACCACACTACGCTTACCCAAGCGCGGTCTCCACTCTAGCACTTGTCTGCTGTCGCTAACGACCAGCAGAATACGCTACGATATCCTAATGTTTAGGAATTGTGGGATCGACGATTCAGAGATATTATAGCGTATTCTTCCGGTCCCCTACTTCTCGAAGTTGTGCCGCCCCAGCTTTATATTTGGTATAATGTATTCTTGCACAACCTCGAAGGTAGCGCCATTCATACAGGGCTCAAGGTGACATGGCTTTAGTTTTATCCAAGCTCATCCCGAGACCCTACCCGCCGTAAGAATTGCCAAGGCTGTTCAGATCACCTCCACCTCATGCAGAGATTCTGCCGTGATGACAATGTCATCCGCCAATCGGAGGTGCGAGATGTACCTTCTGATCGTTAACATATTTTATGCCTCGTTCTGTCCAGTTAAGCGTCTTCAAATCGTTCTCCAACGCGGTAGTAAACGGTTTTGGAAAGATGACGTCTCCCTGTCTTAACCGCGACGCAGTTGGAATTTCCTGTAGCGTATTAAAAAGCGATAAGCTTCTGTACAGGATTCAGCAGCCATAATTGCTACTGAATTAAAGAATGGTCAGAATAAGACACTTAATAAAGCGAAAGATTTGGTCTTTGATAAGTATCTGGAACTTACACCCTAATCCTTGATTCCTAAATCATTCAATTTGACTGGATAATAAAAGAATCGAATTTCGCTATTTGTACTTTCTTTTAATTCTGTAAGACAAAAAAATATATATGCAATATCTTTTGGTCTAATGAAACTGTTACAGCCGTCACTGTATTAAGGCACACCTTACCCCATACTATTAGTAGTACTTAGCTTTTGTTAACTCAGAATAATTAGACCCAAAAACTAATTCTTGTGTCAAAATTGGAATATGCAACATTTATCTGGGATCCATTATACACAACATATTCTGACGATCTTGAAAGAGTGCAGAAAATGTTTTTAAAATGTATAAATTACAGATGTTTTCGTAGATACGAACCTTACATTCAATTGTTACAAAAATACAAAATCTTAGATTTAAGATCACGAAGACTACTACAAGCTATGTTTCTATATGATGTTTGTCATAACAGATATGATTGTATCGAAATTATTAATAAAATTAGCTACAGTGTTCCTATCAGGTCATCCACAAGATCTTGTCGTAGATATAAAATATTTGAATTGCCTAAATCGCGCACTAACGCAGGAATTCGCTCGCCCATCCGTCGTGTGCTTTGTACTTACAATAGTTGTTTTCAACATATTGATATCAACGGTAATAGCGTGGGCACTTATAAAAAAATGTTACTTGAGAATTTAAATCTAAATGAATCGAACAGAGCGCGCTAAAATGTTTTATCGCAATGAATTTGGAACGGATGGCTTTTATTGAATATTCAATGAATGCTATTTGTTTTAAATTTATTTAAACAGCACTTTGCCAAGTCTTGCATATACTCTCAACACTGTACTATTGTCAACTTATCTGTTAATTAGTGGTAAACGAAGTGGATATCACAATTATCAACATTGTATGCCTAATACTAAACTTATAAATGAATTTGTTGTGATATTGTTTGTTACCCAAATAAATGAAAAAAAAAAAATAATAATAATTGAGGAACAATAAAAAATATATGATTGTGAACTAGAATATCGAAATACAGAGAACAGTAGGGGCGGCAATATTTGAAGAGCCTACTAGCGGCAAATGTCTAAATCCGCCACTGAGTTGCAGTATAGATAAATAACCTAGATACCGACTGTAGCGCCATCTGCCCGGCTGATTTGTGAATCTAAATCATCCAGGGCGCCACCCAAACGCAAGCAATAAAATTAATTCAAATCGGTCAAGCTCTTTAGGAGGAGTTCAGTGACATACACACGTACAGTGGAATTTTATTTATATATTATTTATATAAGATGATATAGACTAGGTAGTACTTTCTGAACGTATTTTTTACATGACAACCCCCAAAACGCCCGCCCTTCACTAGTGTTTGGCTGGCTTCCTAGTGTTTTGGCTGGGAAGAAGAAGCGGCGCAACAACCTCCCCAGCAACACATTTTATGTTATGTAAAATGTTTTTTAAAAAAACAATCTTTATTTTTCTTAGATTAGATAAATCTTCATTGCTATATGTCAGCCATTTTCTTTTGGCATCGAATACTCAAGCATCATTATAGTAGTAGGAAACTTCCTCTTTATTTTAATTACACCGGTGAAATGGCGCACACAAGCAATGATAAAAAAACTATGCATGATTACTAGGAACAAGGTGATTCAGGCAACTTGGGGGTGAAAATAAAAATAAAATTTATGAAACACGCAGCCAGCAAGTCGACCACTCACCACAACTGTTGTGGTTGTTACTTGTGGTCTGTAATTTACAGACCACAAGTAACACCCGTTCACGAGCATAACACACGGATCAGCCAACACCCCCCCTCGCCATTTTAGAGGGAAGGAGGTGACCCGACCAATGACGAAAGATTGGAATAAAATATGTAATTATAACATAATATAATATATACCATCACCCCTGAATTCCCCAAAGCGTTATGCAGAGGTGTACTAATTTATACCCACTGTAGTGTTTAGGTCCTATGTAATGGCGGCGAGCCTATTGCCATATAACCGGACACATATCCAAACTCCGAGCTTATACTGAGAATTTCATAGGAAAACACATTAAAACCTTGTTCGTCCTGGGAATTAAACCCAGGAGCTCAGTAGTAATTATAAATGTACCTAACTAGAAGACGCAGGCTCGAATCCTGCCCGCGGTCGAATTTTTCCTTATAACTTTAAAATCTTAGCATGGAAAATGCCAAAATAATACAAAAAGATAATTATAATTATATTAAATAATGTTATTTTTCCACTACAATCCTCTTATTTCGCAATACACTGCCTGTAAGAAGGCCTCTCCATTTTTCTCACTTTCCTTTAATGAGCAGGTTCTTACTTTTTAATACTTTTATTGGAACCTGTTTGTTCAAATAATGGAAGGTATCAGACGGGTAAGATACTTTACTAGGGAATACTTTTAGTATATGTATAGTCTGATTCTGTATGAGTATCTAATACGATTTTACCTACTATTACATTTATTAGACAGCTCATCGGATAATGATTCTTCTGAGTATGAATTTGATTTGCAAATGAAACCAGCACATTCCAAAAGGCGATCAGATTGGGTAAAAAATCATATTATTATAAAACAAGACCGCGGCGAATTTAATCTTCACGAAAATCTCAACGACGTTAACAAGTATCAATATATTTTTATTAAATATCAAAAAAATATTTTCGCCGCGAATAGAGACAAAGTTACAACCCGTACACGCATCTTCGTATCTGATTATATTTATTTATTAAGATGACCTAATATATTTGTTGTTAGATACCTTTATGTGTATTTCTTTTGTTTGTATTTCTGGTGTACATTTACCACTAGGTTAAAGAGGCATTTAGTCCTTTATAATATGGATCATCATCATCCCACCTAATCCCACTGCTGGGCACGGGTCTCCTCTCAGAATCTAAGGGATTAGGCTACAGTCCACAACGCTGGCCCAGTACGGGTTGGCAGACTTCACACTTCTATCGAGAAAATCAGGCATGCAGGTTTCCTCACGATGTTTTCCTTCACCGTTTAGGCGAGCGATAATTAATTATAAATACGCACATGATATTATAAATACGCACATGATTTTGAATTCAGAGGTGCGTGCCTTGGATTAGAACTCGAGACCTTCGATTTGGCAGTCCTAAAGTCCATATTATAAAAAGCAGGCTATTACTGCTTGATATAATGTGGATAATCGGACACAAATATTTTTACCGAACCTACTTAGTTCATATTTCTAAATGATATATTTTATTTCTAAATCTATCTATTCTATCTATGTACTAAGTATATCCGCTTAAGCTTAGTAATTAACGGTCGCCAAAATTCAGCATTTCAGGACGAACAAATAGTTTTATGAATTAGAACCGACATTGCATATAATTAAAATATGTCGGATGTAATAATTATGGCGGCTAAGGTCGACTAATTAACGTTAATTAATTTTAATGGAGTGGCAACAGTGTTGAATAAACACCTATTTAGAGCGAGGCTGTTATATATTACATAGGTGATTGTGGAATTCCAAAACTAGATTAAATAGTTGATACAAATGGGTAAATAATTGTGTATGTTCACATGTTTATTAATTTAAGCTTTTATAAAATTTATAATCATCAACTCATATACTGTCCCACTGCTAGGCACGGGTCTCCTCTCTCGGGCTATTGTCCACCACGCTATTGCGGGTTGACAGACCACACACCGCCGAGAAAAAACTCTAAGGCATGCAGATTTCCTCACGATATTTTTCTTCACCGCTTAAGCGAGTGATAATGTCAAAGTCAATGTTCTTTATTGCTTCATGTGTAAATATACATAGGTGTTTACATTTAGAGAGTAGCAACATGAAACCCCGTTAGGGCACAGCATATTATAATATTACTTACTTAAGTATATTAATAAATCACAAAGTCATTATAAGTACCTAAGAAATTGCATGCTATGGAAATAAATTATATAGGTACATTTTATCAAAATTAAAATTAATTAATACACACATGATTTCAAAAAGAACTCTAAAAACATGATCTTCGTCTATTAGATGTTATAATATCATGAACCCGTAACACAATACCGTTCTTATTCGCATCTGATACTTAAATAAAGAAAATGTTGATAAATATATAAAAACCTTTTTGGAATATCTTTATTCA
This sequence comes from Acronicta alni, assembly GCA_964056405.1. Taxonomy (NCBI): domain Eukaryota; kingdom Metazoa; phylum Arthropoda; class Insecta; order Lepidoptera; family Noctuidae; genus Acronicta; species Acronicta alni. The sequence continues at coordinate 11,119,689 of OZ043932.1, read as the reverse complement.
TAAAACTTAAAAAAAGACATCACTACACGAATATAGTCGTTCTCGATACCTACTAATTTTTACAGCATGTCTTGCTAAGTACAAGAGATTTTTAAAAATACCTCACTGAGCGTAGCATGTTCGTAGCATCCGCCTACGTCACACGAACTACCTGCCTACGTCACCGAGAACTCGTAGCACGTCGTAGGCGTAATAACTTTATAACTTGCTTACTACGCTAACTTGAGACTACGATAATTTGTGATAATAGTGTAACGTAAGCAAAGTTCGAAAATATCATGTTGTTTCGGATGGGCGTTTAAAGTTCGATCGTCGTAGGGGTGGATTAAAAAAAAAATTGCAATGGCCCTTTAATAAAAATAATAAAAAAGAAGTCATTATATTTACGTGGTAAAAGAGTGGCATAATTTTGACTACTTGTGAATTTTGATTAAAACTTTTTGTAAATCAGTACTTGTTTTAAGTTAACAAATAACTGTAAAATCATGTACCAGGTAAAATCTAGTAAAGTTACCAAAACTATGTGAACAATTCTTAAAATATTGAGCTAAAAAATACTAAAGATATCGAGTGTTTTTTTTTTAGTAAAGAGGTAGAGGTCCGTAAAGCGTTGCGGGTTATTATTTTAGAACATAGTACCTACACTGAGTTTGTTGTCTATGAATAAAACTGAGACCTATACTAGACGTTATGACTGTTCTACATTTTAGATTAATTATTTTGATGAATAATCAATTCTTTCGATTTATATTTAACATTACTGAAATATAATTCCTTTATACATATACATTATCCTCATATTTAGCCGCTTTACACGTAACAGCCAAATTCATTTGATAATGTTGTTATCAACAAAGCGCTGCGATTACGTTGACACATTACGCCAACCGTAGGACGAGTGCCACTGGGGCGATAGGGCGGCTTTCCATTCAGGACATGGAAGTACAGATCAATCGTCACTTCCCCCACTCCCGATCCCTGGACTAGAGGATATCCAGACAGTGTGGTGTGTCAGTGTGAACCCGACTGCCGAACGCGACGCATGTGTCGCACGCCCCGCCGCCCGCTCGAACACGACAGTGATGCGGTGTACAATTAAAACTATCCAGTGATTTGTGATAACTGTAACAGTCTCTACACTGCAGCAGAATACAAGCAGAACACAGATTCTGCTGTTTTTATTGTGTACGGTGAGTGAGTTTTTATAATACAATTTATTGCGGTAAAGACAAGTTGTCTTGCCACGAATTTTCCGCAAAAGGGACGCGAATACAATAATAACATTGTAATCGTATTTTTTATGAATTAAAACGCGTAATGGAATAATTTGGACGGCAGTTTAATGAAAATAATTATGCCAATAGATGTTTGATTCAAAGTTAACTATTAAACGGTAGATTAGCAAATCTCGACGCGGGAATAGTAGGAATGGCATTCGCATTGATATTTCCTGCGTAATAAGGAAGGGGAAATATTTATACAGAGAATGGGTACTTTATTGTCATCTACAACTATTTTAGAGAAGAAGATTTAGTCAATATTAATTGATTCCATTATGCCTTGTCAAAAAGCAACGTTATGGTATTTGTACACTGTGTCGGTGAGTTCGTGTAAGTTGCGCGGGAAAATAGACAAATATTCACCTTGTCAGTTTATCGTTTTCCTTACAGGTCCACTTATTGTGTTTACTTTACAACATTTCAATTAAAAATGACAATTTTCATCAGTAATTGAGATAATAGTTATGATTAGTTAAATAATATATGTATTCAGTTACTTTATAATGATTCATTGAACGTTTTTTAATTGCTGATTAGTCAGAAATTCCGAACTAACAAATACATTATAAAAAGTATGAGGATAACTTTATTATAATTAGTTTCATACGTTTTAATCATTGATTAGTAACAAATAAATTAATATATCGTAGTTTTATATAAAAGTGTATAACTGAAGTTTATTTATTTACTCTTATAATAGGTACTTTATGCACAGTTGGTACATACAAAGGAGGTCTTAACGGCATTTTCTGCCTGACTACATTGGAGAGACGATAAAAAAAGTTGTGATTTGTTTAAAAATACATTGATTATTTTTTAGTAGTCTTTGATCGTCTATTTGTACATTTTAGTAAATGTTTAGACGATTTACGTGCTGTTAATTCAAATTTACGTCGTTTGACGTCTGTGGTTCGTGTGTCGGACTGCTGATGACGAGGGTTCGATTCCCACACTTTCTCACTTTGTGCACCAACATGTCATGTCATGTCTATAATATTAGCTGAGTCTGACAAGTAAGTACCTACAAATATATTTACAGGAAGAGCCAGTCTGCTTCCTCGGAATAAGCCACTTGAGTTGCGTATCAATAATATAGCAAGTGGTTTCACTGCCGGATAGAATGACAAATTCAATCCCCCTTGTCTATTTTTATCAATCGCTAGGCAGTCAAACTGCGAGGGACCGCAACTATAGCTAAATATTTGATGTCCGCTAATACCTAGCCGACTTTCGCTTATAATAGTTAGTTACTAATAATAAATAATAATTATATATTACCTGCATACCTTAGAGATTTTCTCGACGGTGTGTGAAGTCTGCCAACCCGCATTAGGCCAGCGTGGTGGACTATAGCCTAAGTCCTCTCATTCTATGAGAGAAGACCCGTGCCCAGCAGTGGGACAATATATGGATTGATGATGATGATGATATATTTATTTGCTAGAAACAACCGTGTTTCTAGCAAATAAATAACAACTTATACCGACAAGTTGTTATAAATTATGCATCCTGTTCATCATGTCTAATAGTCACATGCAAATCAATTAAATTTATACAATAAAACTTAATATGATATAAAATAATTAGTAAGTTACAATTAAAATAGAATTAGGTACAGATATTGTTAATAATTTGTATTTATATCTTTATCTCAAAGCAAGGTCCAAAGTATAAAATTTTATAAAAAAACTCATTAATAGAGTAAAACATTACTTTATAAGATTTAGAGATAAAATTATAAAAAAAAAGCTTATTTCAATTACAACAGGCTTTTGATACATATTATTGGAGATCACATTTTAAGCAAGTAATTGCTTGTATTAGGAGACTTCGCGCTTCCACTTGTCACTTTTATACAATTGAAATGTAGATAAGTGAACATGCAAAAACAAAAGAACTTAAAAATTATTCAAAATGCATTGCAAATAAAAGAACGAACGAAAATTATGCAGAAAAAGACAGATCACGCGTGGACTTGTGGTATGTGTATCATGAGTGAGTGTGTGAGTGAGTGTATGAGTGAGTGTGGGTGTAAGTATGAGTGTGAGGTAGTGTGGTGTGTTAGTTATAATGAGCTATTACTTAGTTCACTTTTGAACTTATTTAGTTATTGATAAATAGATATAATCGACTTAACCTCATCATATGTTTTAGTTCTAAGCCAATCGATCACAACTTTTTTACAGGTCCCGGATAGATAAAATTATACTATTGTATTTATATATTTCAAGACAGTAAAGAGTCACCATCATACAAGAGAGCGAGTATTGTCAATAATTTCAAGAAGGTATCGCACTAGAAACTACTTCGTAAATATAAATATTATTTCAATATTTATAACTTGCTGACCCAAAAGACGAATTTCTGGATGAAGTTCGACAGAAAAAAGCACTCAGTTTTTCCCGAATTTTCCAATTTCCGAGCAAGTTTTCTAATTCTTCTTTCCCTAAGACATAATTAGAACTATTTAATTATTGATAAATTAAACATTAATATTTACCTTTAATACAAATTGCACATAAGAGGGGCTCGTGGCTAAGTAATAACTAAGCTGATCTGTAAGGTTAAACTGCGCTAGTCGCGTCTGCCTCCGTGCCTCGGAGACCACGTAAAGCCGTCGATCACATCGTCACTTTTGACAGTTGTTAGTAGTAGTCAGAAGCCTAAAAAGCCAGACAACCAGTCTATCCCCAGGGTATCGGTATTACCCAGAAATTGGGTTGTGGAGGTTTGATGGCAGTCACTTTGTGTAAAATATTCAGCCCCATCTCGTTAGACTGGAAGCTGACCCCAACATAGTTGGGAAAAGGCTCGGAGAAAGGATACAAACCGCATATAAAGAAACACTCAGACCAGGGCCTCTAGACAAGTTGCAATCTGACAATCAAATCTACGAACAAATAGAAACAAAATGCATGGACATGACATAAGGTTACCACAAATCGGGCGATCATATAATTTATATTTCTTCGTCGATTCTAACGGTACATTGCAACTTTTCTTGGTCTGAATCGCTCTGCGCCACCTGTTCCCAATATTGTGGGAAAATAATTATATGAGAGTCAGCAGTCCCTCTTAAATTTGTTGAGTGTCAATTGAGTGAAAATAGGTCACGATGCTTCTGGTTATATGGATTTTGTGCAAATAGAAATGAGGACCAGTGATGTGACGCTTTCAGTCATAAGGTATATAGGCATACAGAGATTTTCGAATTTTGAATAGCCTTATTGACTTTCGTCTCGGTGTTGATTTACGTTGCTGTCATTTGCTTCGCCTTGACAGTGAGCGGAAATGCTTGTTGGCGCAAATTGCATTCGTCATACTTCGTTACGATTACCGCTTGACGCTTACGCGATTTTCTGATGCGGACGAAAGCTTTTACTTCCAATTTTTAAACCCTGCAGTTGATTTGCATAGTACCTAACAAGAAGAAAGTTATAGAACGATAAATGCCATTTTTTATCTATATAAAAAATGATTTTATAGACTAAAATCCAATGCAACAATGTGATTAAATAACTATAGAGAAATACAAATTAGAATATTTAGCGTCACCTTTTTGAAATCCGCCAAAAAATGTGTGAACAAATCTCTGATTTGGACTACGTCGTTAAGAATTGTTCTCTGATCAGCCGATGCTTGTTGCTGTCAGTATGTGGATGGGTGACCTTTCTCAATACATCGAGATCCCTCCGAGCCTCGGAGAGCACTTAAAGCTGTCGGGACCGGTTGCATACGAACAGTTATGACAATCGCTAGTAGTAGTCAGAAACCCAAAAAGCCTGATAACCTTAGAAGTAGTCATCAGTATTACCCAAAAATTGGGTTGCGGAGTCACTTCGTGTAAAAGATATTCAACCGGATCTGGTTAGACTGGAATCCGATCCAAACACGGTTGGGAAAAAGCTCGGGTGATGAATTATATCACATTGTGCTCCTCTGAATTGTATACTTTTCAAAACAAAAAATATTTAATGAAGTAATTACTTGTTTACACTAACCAAGGATCTCAAAAAAAAACAATGATACATACTTATTCTCTGTGATGTGCTATTATGAGTCGCGTAACTGTTAGATACGTTTAAAAATGAGAGAGGTAGGGCATAGTGGGAGTAATTCCATTCAAATTTGCCCGACTGGGGAAGAACCTCCGCCTTGCAGAAAATCTAAGTGAAATAACACTGCTTTGAGCTGTGTTGTGTTCCTTACGGTAAGCAAAGTTGCCAGTGCTCCGCGAGGATCGTTGTATTGGCAGTGGGGGGCATTTCGACACTTATACTGCCAACCCAACTATTCCTTTTGCGTTTTTCAGGGTCGACAACGCGCAAGTGATACCCCTAGTGTTACAAGCGTCTAAAGGCTACAGTAACCGCTTACCATCAGTTGGGCTGTATGCTTATTTGCCACCTTAGTGGTATAAAAAAAAAACATCATCATCATCAACCCATATACTGTCCCACTGCTGGGCACGGGTCTCCTCACATATTGAGAGGGATTAGGCTATAGTCCACCACGCTAGCCTAGTGCGGGTTGGCAGACTTCACAAACCGTCGAGAAAAATCTCTAAGGCATGCAGGTTTCCTCACGATGTTTTCCTTCACCGTTTAAGCGAGTGATAATTAATTATTAATACGCACATGAATTCGAAAAGTCAGAGGTGCGTGCCTTGGGTTCGAACTCGAGACCTTCGACTTGGCAGTCCAATGGTCATACCACTAGGCTATCACTGCAAAAAAAAAATGCGTATTAATAATTAATTATCACTCGCTTAAACGGTGAATGAAAACATCGTGCTGCATACCTTAGATGTTTTCTCGACGGCGTCTGAAGTCTGCCAACCCGCACTAGGCCAGTACAAGTCAAAGTCAAACATTTCAATTAGACCATAACGCACTTTTGAAAAGTCAAAACTAGTTGCACGGTTCCAAAAAGTGAGTCTTATGGAGAAGAACCGGCAAGAAACTCCGTAGACACTCTTAAAAAAAACATGATTACAGTGTTCATCTTGGTTTACAATCTAAATCTAAATAGTTCATGAGAACAATGCAGTTTGATGTGTACCTACTATTAAATTAATCTAGTATATTAAACAGAAAAAAAAAAGATATTGCCATTGACAGTAAGAGCTGACCAGCCCCGACAGACGTGGTGGACTATAGCCTAATCCCTGTCATTCTGAGAGGAGACCCGTGCCCAGCAGTGGGACGGTATATGTTGATGACGGTGTATGTACGGTTGATGGTGAGATGTATGGTATAAGTGCGCCTATGGTATAGAACGCAACAAAGAACAGCAATAAGGTACTTATTAACTACGTCGTAGCCGCCGAGAGAGAGTATTTCCCACGCAGCCCCGGCGGCTGCGGGGATTGGGGGCGGGCGGAATCAACAAGTGTCCTTCAAACCTCCTGAGTTGGCTTTGTTGTGTATATTATGTAAATGTGTCAGGGATATTTATTACAAATTGAAGTCTTCCTATTATCCTGTTGCAATTTTTCCACAAAAAAAAGAAATTGATTTAAAAAAATATTTGACGATTTGATAGTCATATACCAAATGATATAAATATACCTAATATCGTAAAAGCAATAAAATGTGAAAAGTAATTATGATAAGAACCTAACTTTAGAAATAGAACAACATTAAAAAAACATCACATATTATGTTTTTGATTGATGATGACGATTATGTTCTGTTAATGTATATATGTAATATGTAAATAAATATATGTTACGGTAAGAGTGCATAATTGAAGATTATTAATAATTATCTATTATTATTAATAATTACCGAAAGTCGAGGTTAAAGTGATAAATGTACATAAGTAACACTCAAGGACCAAAAACAGCTCACAACGCGTTGTGGTCAATTATATTAGTTGAGCTCCAATATGCAAGGAATTATAAAAACTAAATAAAATTAAAACCTAACCTGGCCTAAGTCGTACTTAGGCCAGGTTAGGTTGTTAGTTTTTTTTTTATATATTCAAAAACTAAAAGTAATAAATTTCGATCGTTTATTCACATTTACCAAAACATGTGGTTATTATTAATAATTTTGTAAAAATATTAATAATTTTCAATTAATCAGATTTACCGTAACATATATACATTAACAGAACATAATGATCATCATCGTCATCATTATTAATATAACCTACATTATATTGTATCTAAATCATATTATCTTATTAACAAAGTGATAATTTATCACTGTTTGTTGACCTTCCTTTACCTGCTTACTAGTCTGGGTTTCTTAATATTTTCATAGTAATGTTATACTATTATATATTATCAGCTATTTCTTTATAAATGTGTGAATTTTTACACCCTATTCTGTATGGTTATTACGACTCTGTATGTCGCAGTTATTAGCCGCAAATCCCGCTCAAAATACAGGTCAACATGAGCTTTTGTTGAGACGAGACGCGAAACGGTACAAGTGCGGATTACGTCTTTATGTCTTAATAGTAGGTACTGGAATATAAAGGCCTTCATCATTCACTAGACTTATTTTGGAAACAAGTAATGCATTTCTCGTTTCTGATTTTTTTTTTGTAAAATCTAAATTGTATACTTCTTGCGTTATTACAAAATTGTTCTACTCAAAGACAAGGTTTTATTTAACCGTTTGACCGCCACGGACGTCTTTAGACGTGAAATTAAAACTTGCTCACGACGTCAACGACGGCATGGTACGTCAAATACTTTTTTATAGTGCTTGGCGTAGAGAACACAGATTTTCGTGACGTGGCGGTCAAAATAATTTTAACTGCCTCTTTTCTCTAGTGGTCCCAAGCGCAACTGCTATGCTAGAAGCTACGATATGTGTGTTCGATTCCCAGGTCGAGCAGTGTTATTGGTGTTTTCTATGAAATTCTCAGTAGCAGGTCGGAATTAGGATTTGTGCCCAGTGTGGCAATAGGCTCGTCCTCTATTTAAACATACCGGCGAACTGTGGGTATGCAGTACTGTACACCTCTGCCTAACACTTTGGGGAATACAGGCGTATGTGTTTCCACAGGTTTATTTATTTTATTTATTTATTTAGGTCTTCCCACAGCTCGTGTATACAATATATTATAAATTAAAATATATAGACGTAACGGGCTTACACACTAGCCAATTACGGGCTAACCAGCATTCTCCATATTATAAGACAATATTAAGTAAGCAATCGGAGTCTACAAATAATCATGATTATTTTGCAGAGACTTCAGGATTTTGGATCTAAACGAATTAAGTGGTAACCCACTTACATGTGTTGCATTTCCTAAAAAGATAAACAAAATTAAGATTTTAATTTTCTATACGCCGTGTTTTTTTGTCGCCTTACAGCCGAAAGGATATACCTACTTCTACTCATTATGATTAACAATTTCTTGTATGGGATCAAACCATGCAATAACAAAACAGCTACATTTTACATTTTTTCGAGAGACATGAACTTCTTTCTAAGAAACAGCTCTCTTTTTTTTTCAAGATTTCAGACTTAGTCCCATATCTAGTAGAAATAATATTCAAATAATGGTTTCCTCTCGGCTGTTAGACGACAAAAAGCAACACGGTGTATACTTTAACATAACGTAAATGTCAGTTGCAATTTAGGTAATGCCTCTTGTTAAAAGGAAATAATCGGATTGTCAAATCGATGACATGAACTAAAAAGGAATATGCCCAAAATATAAATTGAGTAACTTAGGTATCGGTAATATTAATATCGGTATTAATATATTTTTTGACAAATAAGCAGTATATGATCTGAAATAGGTTCTTTTGGAATACGAAATCCAATAATACATTTAAGGAGATTGCGGTAAAAGGGTACAGGGCTACACACATGACGTCAACACGGTAGTCAATTCACCCTCTTTTTCCGCAAAAGGGTTGAAAATTCGATTAACTAGAAGAGCAAATATTTGAGAATCGATATATTTATGTGCCGAATATTGTTATTTTGTATCCGTGCCGCGAAGTAGAGTTAAGTTACTTCTACCATCTTCAGGCTTGAAAATCTCGCGATTGGGGCTTCATGTAGTGCAACTTGGTGCGACTATGCGCTGCGCTGCTCCTTCTTAGTTAAAAATTCTTTGCGGTCATGGGACTGGCCACTGGGACGTATGTAAAATCTGTGAGTTTTTTTAAAGACATCAATCAAAATAATATTGGAGACAAAATTTTACACAGCAGCATCTAGTCCCAAATTAAGCAAAGCTTGAACTATGAGTAGGTACTAGACAATGGATATACCTAATATTTATAATACATAAGAGCTTACACTGCTATTAGACTTTTGTAGTGCAGAAAAACCTCATGGATCAACGGAGGCGGCACGATCCCCCCAAGGGGTTCTTTCCTTGTCGCGGCGGGGGGGCTTAGTAACCGTGGATTGAAGGCCCACGGTGAAGCGAAGTAGAACCTCAGGGAGGGGCATGCTCCGGCGGGCTTGGCACGGGAAGCCCGCACTGGAGCGGCCAATGTAGGTTGCGGTGTCGTATGGGAGGCACTGCGGCTGAAGGGTTATGGGGCCGTGGTGGGAGAGGAGTACCGGTATTATGGTGTGCCGTTCTCCCTGCCTTCCGCGGCCTCGGCGGAGTCGCAGCCGCAGAACTGTGGACAAGGTGGGGCCGCAGGCCCCAGAGGAAGTCGGTATTACAATACGTCGCTTTCCCTACCCTCTGCGGCCGAGATGTGGACGACGGCGGGACCACATATCTTTGATTCAGGGTCGTCAGTCACCCATTGCACTTGGCCCTCCAGGAGGGTCCATCAATGGACATCCGCGGTGGGTTCGCGGATAATGCGAGAGCGATTCCCGTGGTCCCACCGCAATGCGGAAGGTGGCGGTGGTGGTTTTAGTCGGTATACTGGCCACCTAGCCTGAGAGCCCGACATAACCGTCTCGCATCCCACAGCGGGGCGGCATGCATAAGGAGCATTTCACCACCCGAAAAAAAAAGGCAGCACGATATGTCTCTCGTACCGAATAAAAACAGCACTTGCCTTCCCTTGCCCTCTGATCCGTGATATTCACCACGATCATGACAGGCTGTACACTTATATTAACCTACCAACATGCGTGACTAATCCAATTTTACTGCCGGCTCCCATCTTTCATTGCGATTCATCACCAGCCTAGTAATAATTAAATTACATTATATTTGGCAACCTTGATTGCAATGTTATGTTCGCGTTTGGCAAAACCAAACAAGAAAACACTAAGTACCAGAAAAATTATGAAATAATATCCAGCATGCCTTTAACTTAACTTTTTTTGACGACCTCTGTGGTCTAGCGGTTCGAGTGCCGGACTGCTGATCATGTGGTCGTGGGTTCGATTCCCACAGGACACAAATATTTGTGTGGATTAAACACGAGTATTTGTGTTTGTCTGGGTGTTTCTTATATATTATAAGTATGAATTTACAAAATAATTAAAATAACTAAAAAACCCAACTGCATAAAAACACTTTAAAAAAAACTTCAAAGACAAAAACAAGTCTAGTATTCCAGACCTATGTAAAGTAATATTGAATAACTAGATCATATAAATGTTTTCATGATCGATAAATACATAAAATAATAAATTATAACGTAGAATAAAGTCAATCTTGCCGTCGAGACCCATTCAAAATCGTGACCGTCTCTAAAATTCCCAGTAATGGGTCCCGACTGCAAGATTGACTTTATTCTACGTTATAATTTATTATTTTATGTATTTATCGATCATGAAAACATTTAAATGATGTAGTTATTCAATATTACTTTACATAGGTCTGGAATACTAGACTTGTTTTTGTCTTTGAAGTTTTTTTTAAAGTGTTTTTATGCAGTTGGGTTTTTTAGTTATTTTAATTACGTAACTTGTTTCCGGATTTTTAGTGCAAAACTACGAAAAATCTGCAGACGCTTAATTTAAAACTAAGGTGTGTTATTTACTTGTGCAAGATTTCGCAAACGATTTAATTCTTGTAACGAATTGAGGTCATGAGGGTTATTCAGAAGTCTTCTTGGATCTAGCGTACGTTTGGCTAGTCACAACGCACGAATACTACGATGTTGAGATGAAGATGATTTTGAATTTACTAGAACTATCGAAATACTAAGAAAGAAACTAAATAATATAAATAATAGGAAGGAATATATATTTATGTGCAAGTAATGTGTGATGAATGCATGAATTGATATATGTATTTGATTATAATATGTATTTAAGTAATCTGTTTGATATATTTGATTATAATATGTATTTAAGTCATTTATTTCAGTTATGTAATGGTTTACTATGTGTATGTATGTGTGTATGTGAGTCACCCACATATTACGTAAAGAAAACTAAATAGGTACATAAGGACAGTAAAAATAATTCAGAATGCTTGATAAATAAATTATAACAAACAAATCGTATTTCCTAACCTCAATCTAAAACTACCTACGGACATTAACGAAGAAATTATTTATATGAAAAAGTAGATGATTTACTACAAGTCCCTTAACAATAAAGTAATGTAATGCTTTCGCTAATTGCTACCGAAAATTTGAGAATACATGATACGGAATGCTCAAAACATATTTTTCAGCCCACGCATTAAAGCGCATAAAATCCGCCATTTTGTTTTTTTTTAATTTCATGTACCCAGTGACACTCGTGCCATCAAGACAAATCTAATGAGGTATCATTTATCTAAATCGGTTGCACCGTTGAATAGTTACGAGCGGACATAGGAACGGACATACATACATACATACATACATACATACACGTCAAACACATAACCCTCCTCCTTCGGCAGTCGGGTAAAAAAAAGCATTTAAGTATTATATCCATTGTCTAGTACCCATAGTACAAGCTCTGCTTAGTTTGGGACTAGATGGTGTTGTGTAATGATGCCAAAAAAAAAAACCCATTAATCCTTAAATGATTAAACCCAATTAATCCTTTATTAATTATCCATAGATATCAAATCAAAATCAATCAAATCTGCCAGTTCTTATGTCATTTAGTACCATTGAACGACCATTAGAACTTGAACACCACCTTAAATTGATTTCTGGCAGTTTAATTTCTAGTCGATATACCTTTCGATTGTCTTACGTATATTTATGATAATTAATTATGGCGAGTGAATGGTTTCGATAGGTTGGATGATGATAGGTTTCGGACAGATCAATCCATTTGCATTGACTCGCGCACCTCGACTGACGAGTTGTGTAATGGCTATTTGAGTGTTAAAGTTTATTTTAATTAGTAAAAAGAAGCTGGTTAATTCTTGTGATTGCTATACAGAGTTACTTGTAAAACCCTAACAAGTAGCAGGACTATATTAGTAACATCATAACCAATAACTTTTGTTTTATGACTTTTACAAAACCATAATAAATTTACGAATAAATAGTTTCAAGTTTTTGTTGTACTATCTAACACTTTCTAAGTCTGTATTTTGTAGTAAGTACATAGTAAGAGTGGGGCAAACTATCACGGGTCATTTTCGAAATGCACTGTTTATTTACTTATCTTGTACTGTCATACTAAGGCGTAGAGTTGTTAACATATAGATTGAAATATTGAAATATTTTTAATTTTGTAAGCAGTTTTGGCAGTGATAGCCTAGTGATATGACCATTGGACTGCCAAGTCAAAGGTCTCGAGTTTTAACTGCATCTCTGACTTTTCGAGATCATGTTGGTATTAGATACTTAATAATTAACAGTGAAGGAAAACATCGTGAAGAAACCCGCATGCCTTGCTTGATTTCTCGGCGGCGTGTGAAGTCTGCCTACCCGTGTTAGGCCAGCGTACTGGACTATCCCTGCAACCCGTGCCCAGCAGTGGGACAGTGTAAGGATTGATGATAATTATTTAATTATGTATGAAAGTAAAATCTGATGTATTACTAAAAGTCCTGAAATAAAAGTTGTTGTTTATGATTTTATTTATTTTTATTTTATTTATTTGGTACACCAACAATTATTCACAGTAATAAGACATATAATATACACTATATGAAATCATCAGTGCAACAATCACTTGTAGGCAAATACCGCATGTAATTTGACTTGTAATAATAATAATCCTGTCTCTGGGGCCCTAACCACCGGTAGCTTGGACCCTGCTCCCGATACCGGTGGGCCTCTATTTTTTATATTTTTAAATGTTTTTGTCTTGTTTTATTTTATAAAAATATTTAAAAATGTAATAAATAAGTATTTAAAGATGAATAAAGGAGATAATAATAATATAGTCCTAGGAAATTATTCGTGTTTTACAAGTAACCCTGTATGTATACATGCTGATACTTATTAACATTATAAGCCGGTATCGCTGAGTCGTGTCGATGAATTAATGGTGATTAGTGGGTAAGACGGCCGGGTTCAAGCCGGAATAAACAGTGTCATATGAAAAAGAACAAGTTTAGAGGAAATATTAGTGGCATTAGTTAGTTCAAGCTATGTGTATCGCATTTAAATGATTAGGTCATGAAGTTCATAAATGGTCGTTCTGTGATTAATGTGATGTCTGAAAATGTCTGTGATTTTTAAATCTTAATGGAAACTGACATTTACTTAGCTACTTGACTTGTGAGTAAGTAATAATGTAATAAATAACGCTGATCAACCAATCTGTAAGGTTAAGCTGCGGTAGCCGCGATCAGTCTGTGGATGGGTGATAATTTTTAACAAATCAAGGACCCTCCGTGTCGAGCGTCGTCTAGGCTATCACTGCTTATTTATTTATTTTAAGTAAGCTAAATTTATTTATTTTACACTTATTATGTAATAAGCTTCTTGGATACACAGTACCTAGATACTTGGTACAATAAAGAATATTCTATCTATCTATAATTTTGAAGGCCGACCCCAACACTGCTGGGAAACGACTCGGAGGATGTCGTAAAGAGTGAGAGCTTAGCATAAATCATTGTTAACCGCTCACTCTTTACGTTTTAAGGCTATTTAAGCTTTTCTAGTAACGTTACACTCTGTCTTTGACTTTAATAAAAAAGAATTTTGAGAATCGGTCCACAAATGGGGGAGAAATCGGTGTACAAACATAAAAAATATACATACAGTCGAACATAGAACCTCCTCCTTTTTTGAAGTCGTTTAAACTCGGCTCTATGATCTAAACTTATTATATTTTAATTAGTGAAAGCAAAATAATCTGTTTGTATTTGACTTTCGCTGTCAGTTCATGCTACCTACAGTTCGTCGACTGCATTACATCATCTTACAATGAAACTACGCAACAGTTATTTTTTTAAACGTTGTCCTACACTAGGATTTTCTCCTGTATCGTGGGTGTGTTTACAAACACAAATTAACGCATAGACCCGGAACAACTACATGTACCTCGCCATCAACCCATATACTGTCCCACTGTTGGGCACGGGTCTCCTCTCACATTGAGAGGGATTAGGCTATTACCAGTACCTGTCATACAAATATTTATTCCGTGCGGGGATCGAAACCACGATACATGATACAGAAGCCGGTAGCGTAGCCACTACGCTAAACGTGCCGTCATGTAACATAGCAGATCCTATCAGGTAGGTAGCCACATCAGTCAAGCGCGGTTCGTGTGAGCGCTGGGGGGACGCGGATTGATCGCGATACCACTAACTAAAGATTTCCGCGACGACATCCGCGCGGGGGGTCCCGCCCGGGTATCCCACGTGCGCCTGCGCATCGAAACGATAACATTCCCGTGAATGATTGGCTAATTTTTTCAACCAAATTATGGATATTTTAAATTTTGTTTGTCGTACACAGAAATAAAGCTCCGAATGTGTTATTGGGCGGAATAAGAATAAGACAGTTATTATAATGTAATAACTGTCTATATATATTACGTGTAAGATTTGTAGTATATTCACACTACGATACGTAAAAATTTGTAAAACAATCTCTATGCTGAAGGAAATTTAAAAAATGAAATTGGTCTCATCATTAATTAGCGAATGACGAATTTTATTATCATAGCACTATAATGATAGGCGGTTACATAACGACAGTTAAAATCACTCCTCTATGCGAATAATTATTTGTCATGGGAAACGCCGACGTATTTTTCTGTAACCTTTATAGGTACCAGCATCCTCGACCGAGGATATTGGTCATACCGAAGTATATTTGTCCCACAAGCGTCAGGCTAATGGATATATCTACTTACACCAATGTATTTATTGATATCAGTGCACGTGCTTGAGACTACAATAGTTCGACGCGCTCTGCCAAGATCTTTACACTAATATTAACTGAGGAACGCAGTGCGGTCGCGGTGGGGTGACCAACATTACTGTACCATCAGGATGTGTCCTCATTTTTTCAACATTATTTACTTGAGTTGCTACAAAAGTCGGGGCTGCATCAGTCGGATAAATTGGCGTAGTCTTTTAAAGTTACACATAAAAAGCTATAAAAGACGATTTAAATAATATATTAAATCCAAAAGAGGTGATATAAAATCAATCTGTTAAAAATAAATATATTATTTAAGTTTGTGGACTCACTGTCCAAAAACTTAAATAATATATTTATTGGTACCTTTTTTGTACATTTTTATTATTTATTCTTTTTATACAAAAAGTGTAAAACTTGCGGTCTTAATGCCATTAGGCATTTTTACCAGACAACCTTGGGTGATGCAAGAAAAGGACATGAGATGTAATAGAAAATATATGTATAGATTATTTTATATATACATCATACAATATAAATATATTCTTCAATGGTTTTAACATTATAAAACTATTCTATGATTTATAAATCTATCATTTGCCCGACGTTTTTTTATGGCGTGCAAAAAAGAATATTCTAAGTAACTGATCCATAAAAAAGTGGATCTTATCAACAATAATGCTTTAATTTGTCCTGCACTAATTAGTTAATATATCACCCCTACCCGACCCGATTTTATCCGAAGCGATAGGCATTGTCTCATCATTTTATCAACGTACATTATAATTATGATTTATGGGCAATTCACTCACCGGACATTTCCAGGAATCTGTCAGCCATGACTCCACTAAGTTGAAGAAATAATTAGTGCTATTTGCAAAAGTACTTGGTGAAATGGATAGTTAATGGGAACATTGAACTACAGAATATATATTTTTGTATTTTTGATACACAATACGACGACCAATCGTCTGGTGTATCTAACCAGAAGACGCAGGTTCGAATCCTGCTGCAGTCGAGTTTTTCCTTCGCAAATAATAGAAATAGATTACTACGAACTAACTGTAAAGTAAGTCATGTCGGTTGAGAAGTAAATAACTTGCTTTTCAAATTTTTACCTGGCGGGTGGGAGTCGCGGTGGCTTAGTGTGTTATAAGTTAGTTAATATGTCAAAGCCGCTATGGCTCTTTCTTCAAAAGGCCATTTCAGACTTTTCCCTACATTGTAAGACACATATTAAATTTGTTACTATACTATGTCTGACCTTTAAAAGAGATTATGATTCTCTGAGGTTGTTTCGGCGTTTCTTCTCAGAGGTCGTCACCTAGGAAATGCCGGAGCCATCTACCTTAAAAAGTATGTAAAATATTGGCTTGTAAAACTGTCTTTAAAATATTTATTTACAGAAATAAATATCATTTATCATACAAATCCTGCCTGCAGTCTATTTTTGCCTTCGCTAAAATAACAACTATATATGTTGTGAGCTTCAGTCTTCTCGTAGCAAATTTTAATGCTATTGCTATAGCGGGCTACACTGTCTTAGTGTTTGGATTCACAGAACTGAATCGAGCGCACTGCAGTCAATATTTGCCAATAAAACCGTCTGAGGCACAGTAATAATGACTTGAAGGCATTAATGCAAACATTTTTTACCCGACTGCGCGACGCACAGGAGGGTTATGTTTATTATTTAAAGTAATCATTGAATGATGTACTGAGGGTACATTTATTGGAAAAAATACCCTGTATTACGCTGGATAAAACTCTAGTCATACTTTTTTTATGCTCACTAGGGGTTGAGAAGAAATAATTTTAAATTTGAAAAAACGCACGCCATTTTAACACACTAGTATCAGTTTCTTTGTTTTTACAGTAAAAACTGTCAACTTGACGGCTGTCATGTACCTCAGGTACAAATTTGGGCTGAGTTGTATGGACTTTTGATGACCTCCTTTATCGAATATTATGCCGGAACTGATATGAAGTACCATCTAACACATTGCATAGGCATTGTTGATAAGCCTAATACAGTTTGATTGTTGAAATAAACTATCTCTTTAGCCTAAGTGGTGCTAAGCGTGACCGCTACGCTATAGGTCCTGGGATTCCCAGCCCGGAGTTTGGTAGAAGGCTCGCCAAAAATTACATGGGGCCAAAAATTATGTGGGTGTATAATTAGTATGCCTTTGCCTAACCCTTTGGCGAGTACAGGGTGATCGTATGTTGGAATAAATTCACTTAGACATACATTTTTGCCAGAAATCATTATTCCAATTCATAATTCTTATTCTCACAGAAACATCAATCACCATGCCGCTACAAATCCGAAGAAACCGATGTTCCTCGTTCATGCGGGACAACCTGCTGACCATCTTGACCGTCATCGGCGTGGTGTCCGGCACGTTGCTAGGCTGCGGACTCCGCGCCTCCGGCCACGAGTGGTCGCGACGTGATGTCATGTACTTCCAGTATCCTGGGGAGCTGTTCTTGAGGATGCTCAAGTCTCTCATAGTACCGCTGCTCGTCTCCAGTATTGTGTCTGCTATTGGATCGTTGGATCTCAGTTTGTCCGGCAAGTGAGTGGATTTTGTATTATAACTATTCCTTCCTTATTCAGGGAAGTATAAGGTTTTCTTCATCTTTATTCATTTATTTAATTATAGACATACATATATTATTAAGGACTCTCCAACAACTTATTCACTAATACACTTTTACGGTATATTATCGTTAAACTTATAATCTAGGGCGAGGTTGCACTTACTGGTGTACATAGCACTTACATATTTTATGATCATAGTTACATTAAGTTGGACAAATCTTCTTCAATTGCCATACAATAATGTTAGTTTTGTTTATGTTAATGTCTTTTGATTCTTTGGATCCAGTACTAACAGCAACCTAATTAAAAGGAAGTCTTTAAGTCCTTAATTTGTGGATTATTTTGGAATGATGCAATCTGAAAAATAAATAAGTCTTGTTAAAAATTAGTTCTCAGTAATTCGTCAGATAACAAAACTTTTTCTTGTCTATCTAAGGAAAACTAGAGGCAATCAAAAGGTGCATTCACTTGTAACAGAACAATTTGCCTTTTTTTCGAACTGAAGAACTTTTAGGTTATGTGAGCTTGTCATGTTCTCTAGAACGTTTATTACAAGTGAATGCTCAAGTATAACATCGCATTTTGTTACATACCTAATTCTGATAATCTACCTGAATAAAGGGAATTCATAAATCTAGGAAATCAGTCTGGCAAGGATAGGTGTCGTCAAACGGGGTGAATAGGGCTACTAAACTATAATATTTAAGCCTGAAAACCCCTTTCAAAGTTGTGTCTTGATTCACCCCTGCGTCCCTATTCACCCCGTTTGACTGTACTTTATTGATTTATGTGAAATATTACCATCTGATAAATAAATAAATAAATCTGTTCTAGGGTCGGTCTCCGTGCGATCATCTACTATATGACGACGACGATATGCGCGGTGATGCTGGGAATAGCCCTCGTGACTACTATCAAGCCCGGCAAGGACCCAGAGGCCTACACGCAGCCCAATGCCACCAAGGTTCTGGTGAAGGACACCCTGACGTCCGACACACTGCTGGATTTGATCAGGTGAGTGTAAATGGATTGGCAATGTCTTTGTTTTGGAAGAAGCCTGGTGCAATTCCCAGCTTCTACAGTGCCGTACGCTTATTTGGTCTAAAAATTACGGGGTGAGTAAGTTTGGAACATGAAAATTGCAAAAGAAGTTCGGCATACGAGTATATTAAAAAAACAAAACAAGTAATAACTGATTTCTATATCCATCTATCATTACACATTTCTGTTGTGATATTTAGATACTGGAATCAATACCTATCCTTAATATTCTCAATACACCTTGTTCACGCCATAACCACAAGTAGACTCTTTTGTGAGTATTACTCGTTTTATTATGAATTTTAGATTATATTTAAAAAAAAAAAGTACAATTGAAATGAAAATCGAAATCGAAATTTATAAAGATATTTAATAAAATGCTTTGAAAAATAATTTGATAAATACATTACTATTTGTATACAAAGTTGTTATCAATCGTATACACACCTCGTATCTATAGGATATATTTATTTAAAAGTAAATAATTCAATTATTCACTTTTATTATACATGGTAATATATTAATATTCAAAATGTGATGTTTAAATTAGAAAAAGAAATAACCGATCGATATTATTTCCTTCTAAAAAAAAAGTAATTTAAAATCAAAGCGTGCTAGGGAGGTTTTTCTAAGAACACAGGAAATTCCATTAATATCTGAAGTTACCATGGTTATCAAGAGCGTGGGTTGCAAGGCCGCCTGCTAAAATGTTCTTCAAATTTTCCGGGACGCGTAAATTATATTAATAAAAAGGTTTTAGTCTTCTGAAATATAACGAAAAGGCAAATATATTAAAAGTACTTTGGAATAAAAAAATGCGTGGGATTATATTATTGTGTAGTAACCTTTTTTAATCATCCCTACCGACACAACTACCTATTGTTAATCGACTTTTTAATCTGCAAATGAATATTTCAAGTTTTTTTTAAGGTTTTTGATTTTAAGGCAACCGTCCGTGTGAAAAAAAAAAGATACATACATACATACACTCACGCCTTTTTCCCATAGGGGTAGGCAGAAACTAAAGAACGCCACTTGCTACGATTCTTGCATACTTCTTTCGCTTCGACCACACAGACGACACAGGCGACTAACAAAAAGGATTTATATGGCGAATGTAAGTGGAACCGCCGAGAGGGGACGCTCTAGAAAAACTTATATCGACCTTATTGGTGAGGTTCTTCAAAAAGGTCAGGTGCGTAGTACTCGCAACCGGCGTGTATGTATGACAAGAAAAAAAAGATACGCAATGCTAATTAAATATCCATAATAATTGAAAATATAATATAATGTTTTTACATAATAATTATGATAATTATATAGGTATTTATACTCTTCTGCTTTATAATATATAAAGCTGAGGAGTTAGTTTGTTTGTTTGGTTAAACGCGCAAATCTCTACTACTTATTCGAATCGAAGCATTATTTTTGTGATCGATAGTCCATTTATCGAGGAAGTCTGTAAGCTAGATAACATCACGCTACGACTAAAAGGAGCCTAGCAATTAGGAAAAACGGCTGGGCATAAGTCTCCTTTCAGAATGAGACAGATTAGTATATGTTATAATATATGTTTATGTAGATCATGTTAGACAATGCTCTTGTCTTACGTTGATCGTAAAACTAGATTGGATCAAAATCACAAAATGTGTCCGTGTCGGTTTAATAATCTAAGGCGAAATTCATACAGGACTGTAGGTAGGTAAGCTAAATACGATAAAACGCTGCAAGCAAATTAAAATATAAACAAGTATAATTATCTATATTAGGTTTATAATCTGAAGAATTTGTGCCTGTTATTGTGGTGTAAATAAAAAAATATACTCATATAGGAATTAAGAATTTCCTCTTTTTTTGAAGTTGGTTCAATTTTTTATTAAAAATAAAAGAAAAACGTCTTCTAAAACTTCTATTTGTCGATAATTTTATTGCAATCCTTAATCCCGCGAGTTTGTTTCTTAAAAGATTAAACGAAAGAGAGACGCGGGACCTCGTGGCTAAGTAATAACTATGCTGATCAACCGATCTTCGAGGTTAAGCTATGCAAGCGGCGGTCAGTCTGTGGATGGGTCATTCATAATATATAGAGACCCCTCCGTGCTTCGGAAAGGTTAAACGAGAGTGTAAAGCACACTAACTAACAAGTAATATTGGTCCTTAGCGCGACTGCTCTAAAGGTCCTGAGTTCGATTCCCAGGTCGAGCAAAGTGTTATTGGGTTTTATGAAATTTCAGTAGCAGCTCGGACTTTGGATGTTTGTCCGGTTAATGGCAATATACTCGCACCCTATTGCATGGTACCTAAACTTACCAGCGAACTGGGGGTCTACAATTGGTGTACACCTCTGCCTAACCTTTCGGGGAGTATAGGCGTGACGGTATGTTATGTTAAACTGAAATAAAATCGCGCTACTTCTAATAGAGGTATAGGGCATAGTGGGGGTAATTTCACTACAATTGGAACTGCCCAGCTGGGAAAGTACCTCCGCCTTGCAGAAAATCTAAGTGAAATAACACTGCTTTGAGCTTTGTTGTGTTCCTTGCGGTGCGCAAGGTAACCAGTGTTCCGCAAGGAAACGTGTTGGCAGTGGGAGGTCTTTGAAACTTATACTGCCAACTCAACTATTCCTCTTTCATTTTACAGGGTCGGCAACGGGCCAGTGATACTCCTGTTGTTACAAGCGTCTATAGGCTATGGTAGCCGCTTACCATCAGGTGGGCCGTATACTTTTGCCACCTAAATGGTATAAAAAAACAATTCTAGAACATATTCATGTCTTATAAACCAAACCGCGTCATGCAATTCATATAATATGACGCTTACTCATTGGCGTAATGTTCTTAATAAGTGTTACATAGCTGGTAATTTCGCCATCCGCCTGACCCGGGCCGAATTAGCCTGTAAATGATATGCACGCTTATAATATTACGTGTTTTAGAGGTGTTCAATGTTTCGGTTCCGGCTAAAAATATGTTAACCAATAGGTAACAAGTCTTTTTTTATAGTACGGAAAATCCTCCTGGATCCTCCCCCACCCGGGGGGCGACAGGGTATATCGGACTCGTACGGACTAAAAACCTTAACTTGCCTTATAGTCATGGCCATGGGATCCATGAAATTCACTACGACCATGAGAGGCTGTGGCCCAGCACTCGCTGGACCTCATCATTTAGCGAGGCCTTGCCCTGCATCATATCAGCTGAAAGTACGCGTGTAATGAGCACGCGTACCACTTACTGGGACGGTCACGTGCCTAGAGCTATGTTTTTAAAATCATCATTTCAATCATCCGAACCTTTTCCCAACTATGTTGGGGTCGGCTTCCATCAGTATTTTACACGAAGCGACTGCCATCAGACCTCCGCCACCCAATTTCTGGCCAATACCGATATCCTGAGGATAGACTGGTTGTCAGGCTTTTTGAACTTCTGACTACCACTAACTATTCTCATAGATGTTCGTATTACAACCGGAACTGACGACATTACGTGCTCTCCGAGGCACGGAGGATAAATGTTGTTTGGCCATGTATAAATGTTGGTTGGCCCGTAATTGCCGTATGTCCAAGACGAAAGCCACTAAGTATGTATCTATGTTAACTATTAGCGTTGTATGCATAAGCTGTGGGAAAACCTTATTAAATAAATACATTCTTAAATAACCTATACGAGATTTAAACAAGGAGTTGGTATTTAAATTGGAGTTGTCGCACGCCACCGCCCGTCAAAGTTCAGAGGTCACAGCTGTCACGCCATGGGCCGTAATTGCCAATCACCTGATTTATTGACTGATCCTCGACGCTTGTGGCAATGTTATTCATTTTATACTAGGCTGGCGTAGATCTAATGTTTATGGAAAAATAGTTTACCCTTGAAGGAAAAGTGAAATTACTCGCACTATGCCCTACCTCTCTTAGCCCTGTTTATAGAGTATATCTTGTGCGTGTACATGTCATACAATGCGTGCGGATCGTGGCGACATAGGTAATTGTCAATTGCAGGGCGACATGCGACAGGAGCGGTGTACGCGTCAGTTCCCGCCTTATTTATACAGCGCCCTACATACGTCCGATAGGGCTGTCAACAGCTAAATACATTAGTCATAATTATGTCAACCATGATTTGCTCCTTATTGCTCTGGGAAAAGTCCCGCAAGAGAATGATAGAAGTTGTCATAACATAACATTTGTGTTTATCGTATATAACGTACCTTTATAATCGTTGTTCATTATAGTGTCTACAGTGTCATATCTTTTGACTGAGCACTGTCTCCCAAAATATAGGCTTCAGCCTAGTTTGGGTACCAGTTCCAGTACCTCTTAGTAATAAAATTATATAAGACCATAGATTAAGCTTATCCCATTGTAATTATTCTATGTGACAAACTAACATTTATTTATTTATTTATTTTATTTAAGTAGAGTAAACTCGCATTATTATTTGACTTAATTCGGTGATAGGACGTTTGGAAGTTGCTTTAGCTTATAGTACCTAGTAAAATTGACTACATTAAAATTAACCTTGTCGTAGGGTAATACTACTCATAGTAGTAATTTTACTCATATAAAGCTGAGGAAGCTTCGAAGCGTCCTATCACCAAATTAAGTGAGTAACATAATTATCCTAGTTTACCATAACAACAGAAAATTTGGAGTCAGAATCTTAATAAACTTTCACTAGCTTATGGAAATAATATTGTTATTAGAATATATAAATAAAATTATTGATATTTATTGTAAATAGTTAATTGCCTCTGTTGTAAATTATTATTCAGTATAATTATTATGTTGTTAAAAATAAATTTAGTTTATAATGAATTGGAATGTCATAAATTTATAAGCATGTGCCATAGATAATTGAAATGAAATGTTATTATGTAATGTAATTACCTTATTAATTATATTTCTTATTATAAATGAACTGTAAAGTTTTTATAAGAAATACTTTTCTTTAAACCGACATACCATCACGCCTGTATTCCACGAAAGATGAGGTAGAGGTACCAATGAGCATCCACAGTTTGCCAGTATAGGTAATAAGGGGCCAGCCTACTGCAATTAACCTGGCACAAATCCGAACTCCGAGCTGCTACTGAGAATTTCATTGTAAAACCACACTGTTTTCTTTTATACTACTAAAGTGGCAAACAAGCATACGACCCACCTGATGGTAAGCGGTTACCGTAGCCTATAGACGCTTGTAATACCAGGGGTATCACTTGCGCGTTGCCGAGCCTGTGAAACGAAAGAGGAATAGTTGGATTGGCAGTATAGGTGTCAAATTCCCTCCACTACCTACCCTCCGTTTCCTCGTGGAGTTGGTGGTTGACCTGGGAATTGAACTCATTACCTCACTAAGCCAATAAGGCGGTCTAAAAAAGTAATGTGTGCCATAATAAACTTATTAATCTTGCTGGTTTATCACTTATGATAACAAAGACTGCATTATTTTATTGGCCTTGTTATGTCTGATAGATAAAGGTGTAGAACCTAATTAATAATGGTACAATCAATTAAAAACAAAATTATTGTACATTGGAAATGTAGGTAATCGTATATGTATTACTATTATTAATTAGACCTTTGAGATGTCAGTTATCGTAGTTACAGAAGTTTCAGTTGTTTAAATAGTTTTAAAAGCAAAGCATGTCACCAAAATTTGCCCAAATGATGTACTGAGGGTACACTTATTGGAAAAAATACCCTGTATTACGCTGGTTAAAACTCTAGTCATACTTTTTTTTGTGCTCACTAGGGGATGAGAAAAAATAACTTTAAAATTGAAAAAACGCACGTCGTTTTAACACACTATTATCTTAGTGTTTAGTAAACACTGTCAACTTGATAGCTATAGATAGATGTGCTGTCAGTGTCAGGTTTGGAATGTCAAACGCACGTCATTTTGGCACATTATTATCAGTTTCTTAGTGATTTCATAGGAAAAACTGTCAACTCCACAGCTGGTACAAATTTGGGCTGAGTTGTATGAACTTTTGATGACCTCCTTTGCTAGAAAAAAGCAAGTGTTTCATGATCATCATCATGCCAGCAACTAGAGGCCACTGCTGAACAAAAGTCTCCCTTATAGACTTCCACAAGGACCGGTTATATGTCGCCTGCATCTACTGACTACCACCGACCTTTACCAGGTCGTTAGTCCATCTTGTTGGAGGCCGACCGACGCTGCGTTTTCCGGTGCACTTGAGAGAGAACCTTTTTGCCCCAGCGTCCAATCAGTTGTGCCCTGTGAGCTATGTGCCCCGCAACATACACATTTATGTGGCACAAATATTTATGTGATGAACACAAGAGTTTGGTTTGTCTGGGTGTTTCTTATGTATTTACAAAAAATATATATATAAGTATTATATACATTTTCTAGTACTTATAGTACAAGCTCTGCTTAGTTTGGGACTAGTTGGAGCTGTAAAAAATGGTAAACGCTGGAGCAAACAAGTTCTCAAGTGGAAACCGCGTTTAGGTAACCGTAGAGTAGGACGCCCACCGGCCAGGTGGAGTGATGATTTGCGGAAACCAGCTGGAAGTGACTGGATGAGGAGAGCCGAAGATCGGGCTCTGTGGCGTTCACTAGGATAGGCCTACGTCCAGCAGTAGACGACTATAGGCTGATGATGATGATGCTGTGTAAAATTTGTCCTATAATATTTATTTATTTAATGGTATTCATCGTCAACTCATATACCTACTGTCCCATTGCTGGGAACGGATCTTCTCTCAGATTGAGAGGGATTAGGCTATAGTCCACCACGCTGGCCTAGTGCGGGTTGGCAGACTTCACCCGCCGTCGAAAAGATCTCTCAGGCATGCGGGTTTCCTCGCGATATTTTCCATCACGGTTTTAAGCGAGCGCTTTGGATCCGAACTCGAGACCTTCGACTTGGTAGCAGTCCAATAGTCAAACCACAAGGCTATCAATGCACACACACATTTAATGGTAAGTAATAAAAGTATGCAAATATCATGTACACAGGCCAGCACATCATGCTACCCCAATCTATCACATTTCATGGTAGATTTTCAACTGTAATACAAAACAATAAGGTATATTTTCCATTGGAAAAATTGTCAGTCTTAGCTATTGCCTATTTCCACGGAATAGAAAAAACAGTTGACAGACAAAACCTGTTTTTTCTGTTCTGTGGCTATTTCTCTAAAATAAAAATAGAACTATTCTTACTCAGTTTCGTTACTACCTTAATTAGCTAATCGTCCCAGGAGCTATACCTATTAAAAATAAGGGTAGGTATATATACTTCTCAGGGGACATCAATGTTTGGCTTGTTTTGTTACTAATTCAATGTACAATGCTTGTGTAGTTATAGTGGGTTATATTATTCAATATCTAGTAACATGTTGGTATTTATGTAGTAAAACACTTTATTTTTGTTGTGATAAAAGTAAAGAGCTTTAATCATTATTTGTAAACTAAAAAGTTTTTATTGATTTTTGACACTTAGATACACGAATATTAGACATTAAAATAAAACAACTTTATCCGGATTTTATCGCGATAAATTGATATTATTAACCTCAATGTTTTTTTTTGTTTTTTTTTGAGTGTCTATCCGACACCATGGACGCTGTAAAGGGTCCGAAACATCGGCATCAAATGATTAATAATATTAATATAACGCAATAAAATCCTTACAAGTAGGTAGTTTTATTTGGAATATAATAAACCGCGTATCAAAAATACTGATTGAGCGACAAAATTAATGATTGAGCAGCAAAATACAGATATCGGTTAGGTTAGGTTGGAACTGTGACCACACAACGCACGAGCCGTGCGAGCGAAGCGAGCGGGCGGCGAGTGCCAGAACCAAATCTGAATGTTTTGAGTGTATATAACAATATTTTGAGGTGACTATTATATTTACATGCTCGTTAATTGTGGCTGACTTAGTAATTTAGAAGGCAAAATACATTTTTGGAGGCGTATAATGATATTAAAAAGAAGCCTGTTTAATTAGCACCCGTTTTATTTCAATAAGCTGTCGGTCTCGGTTGTCATACGAACCTATGACGATCGTTAGTTGTAGTTATAAGCCCAATAAGCCTGACAATCAGTCTATCCTCAAGATATCGGTATTGCTCAGATATTAGGTAGCGAAGGTCTGATGGAAGTCGCTTCGTGAAAAATGCCGATATTCAGCCGCATCTCTTTGGACTGGAAGCCGACCCCAAACATAGTTGGGAAAAGGCTGGGAGAATGATGATGAAACAGTTTTTTTACAATATCATAACTGGTAATTCTTTATTTATTTCAATTTTTAACTAGCGACTAGCCCCGTCTAGCACGGGTGCAATAATATGATACTCTTATTGTACATAAATGTCTATAAACAAAATCAACTCATTAAAAATTCTAGCGCTGATCAAATTTTCACAATCCCGACTGTTATAGTCGCTATGTTCCTGACGTCTTGTTTTTTTGTTTTCGGTCGGTGTTTTTATAATATTTTTTAATTTAAATTTTTATTTAAAACTTTTTAATATATTTTTTACCGATTATACATACATACATAGGTTGATAAACACAACACCCTCCCTTGCATCGTGCCGTCGGGTAATAACCAACTAAGACTTTCCACGCATAGGCAACCCTAATAATCGCATCCATCAAACAAGACAATGACTCAGGCGACTATTGGTGTGAACGTCAGGTGCTATTACGTCAGTAGATACTAATAAGCGTGAAAACATTTGAATACTGGTATCGGAAGTTATAACTACGCTGATCAACCGATCTGCAAGGTTAAGCTGCGCTAGCCGAGATCTGTCTGTGGATGGGTGACAATTTTTATTGCATTAAGATCCCCTTTACGTCGTACTATGTCGCCTTTCGGACAGATTTTTATTTAGGATATCCGACAGTTTCGGTTACGGAGCTCCATAGGAATAGCACTTGTATATTTTATACTATAAAGCATAACATAAGTAGGCTATCTTTTTGAAGGGTCTTTATGCAGAATAAAAAGTAGGTACATACGGGTCCGCACCTCATCATGCGCTGAATATTTTTAACCCAAAACCCTATTTGCGGTGACGGTGACCCTCCGGGCACTCTCATAATAATATTTCGCCGCCTCTTCACTTTCGGCTGTTAATGGAGTGATTCGATTTACGATTAAATCAGTCAGCCGTAATATATTTTTGACAAATTAATTTCCTTTTGCTCTCTCTGCCTCGTTAGTCCGGTTCTGAGAGCTACACTAGAGGTCCTCTGACTTCGATTTCCAGGTCTAGCAGTGTCCCTGTCATGGCCGTGGTGAATTTCACGGATCCCATGGCCATGACTATAAGGCAAGTTAAGGAAAGTTCGGTTTTTAGTCTATACTAGTCCGACATACCCTGCCGCCCCCCCGGGTGGCGGAGGTACCATGAGGATTTTCCGTACTATAAAAAAAAAGGTCTAGCAGTGTTACTGTTACTATGAATTTCTCAATAGCAGCTTCAAGTTTGGATTTATACCAGGTTATTAGGCTCGCTCCGTATTACATAGTAACTAAACATAAATAATAATAATTATTTGGGCCATTTTACACAGCAACATCTAGTCCCAAACTAACCAGAGCTTGTGTACAGTCGCCATCATTCATTACTTCATATCTGAGAAAATGCTTGTTTGTTGAATGTTTAGATATTAATGGTCACTTATAGTGTATAGAACTTATTCGACATTTTAAAACGTTCAGAAGTATTTGGTCACCTTTCCTGTTACGATATATCTGATGGCGACTGTACTCATTATATAAAGAGTAACTGTTACAAATAAATCTTATTTCTTTCTTTTCTTTCAGGTGAAAATAGTGCTCAAAACTTGCTCATTTTGAGATTGAAATTGTTTATTAATTCAAAACGAACATACATTGTTCACCTATAGGATAATACAAATCTTATGTTGAGTGTAGTCTAGTAACTAACGTGATTAAACGTGCGTTTAGAAACTTAGTTTTCTTTATAATATGATAGTTTACGATTAATAACCCATCATACTCTGAGACTTTTCCCAACTTTGCCAACATATTTGGGAAAAGTCTAGTCTAGTAGACTAGCCAGATTTTGCTGAATATCAGTAATAATAATAAATAACAATAATAATTTTATTTCAGACAATAAATCAGTCCATATTTTTCTAAAGATACCTACAATTAAATTAAAATTAAATAATATAAATAACGAAATTAGCGAAATTAAGTAGTAAATGAATTAAATCATGTCAGAATCATTTAATTCATTTACTACCTGCCCCAAGCTTGATATATGGGTGCATGTAAGGCCTGCCAGTGCTGCATGAATGGCCCGTCCAACCTGCTGGCAATAACTGAAAGGAGACCGTTGCCGCTGCCCCGCACTCTACTCGCTATCGAGGTGGCCCTCTTGCGCATACTGGCATAAAAACAGTCAATGCGGACGCTCGCGAACATTCCCGATGCGCTGCAGAAGCGAGGCATCCGGAGCAGCGCCCTCAGCGCGTTGTTATACTGAACGCGGAGGGCGCTGTAGGATCTCTGCAAATATGATACCCACAGACTACTCGTATAAAAAGATGTGCAGTAGTAATTTACACGAAGCGACCGGCATCAGACCTCCGCAACACTTTTTCAGTATCGATATCCTGAGAGACTGATTGTCAGGCTTTTTGGGCTTCTGACTACCAGTGACGATTGCCATAGATGTTCACATGATATTATTAATCAGCGTAGTTTTAACATAGCCACGACTCCTCATACGATAAATGACCCGACTACTATAGAATACATATATACATACACACACGCCTTTTTCCCATAGGGGTAGGCAGAAACTAAAGAACGCCACTTGCTACGATTCTTCATTACTTCTTTCGTTTCGACCACATTCATACATCTTGTCATACATACACGCCGGTTGCGAGTACTACGCACCTGACCTTTTTGAAGGACCACACCAATAAGGTCGGTATAAGTTTTTCTAGGGCGTCTCCTCTCGGCGGTTCCACTGACATTCGTCATAGAGTTACTATGGAATCTAATATTTAAACGTATTTTTGTTGCAGAAACGTGTTCCCAGAGAATCTGGCGCAGGCGACGATCGCGTCCTATCGTACGAGGCTCGTTTACGACCGCAACGACACTAAAAGTCGACTAGGTAGATTTATTGTAACACTTATAATCATTTAACTCTCGATAAATAGATTTTACATGTTGTGCTTTTGCTACTATTCTAACATCCATTAAAATTATAAATGTTTTGCTAACTGTGTTGCTACAATTTCTTTAAATATACGTATTTCAAAGTCATTTAAGTATCACATGATGACTATTAAGTTAAAATTAGACACAATTTTAACAACGACATACCGTATGAAAATTATTGCCTACTTATTGATATCTGACGAATATTATACATTGAAATAAAACTACTTTTTAGTCTTATGAGTCTACCCGTGACCATGGACGCTGTAAAGGGTCTGAAACGTCGGAATTAATAATATCAATATAATGCGATAAAATCCGTAAAAAGTAGTTTTATTTCAACTATTGCCTACTGTATAATGTAGTGCAGTGATAGCCTAGTGATATAGCACAGGCTACTGGACTGGTAAGTCAAAGGTCTCTAGTTCGAATTCAAGGCTTGACTTTTCGAAATCATTAATCAATTATCACTCGCTTAAACGGTAAAGGAAAACATCGTAGGGAAACCTGCATGCCTTAGAGATTTTTCTCGACGGTGTGTGAAGTCTGCTAACCCACACTAGGCCAGCGTGGTGGACTATATCCTAACCCCTCTTAATCTGAAAGGAGACCCGTGCCCAGTCGTGGGTCTGTATAATTATGGTTTAATGATGATGAAGAGCAATAAGACTACAACTAGCTTCCACAGTGAGTTTGCTTAAGATAAGTACCTACAGAGGCCAGCACATCCAGCTACCCCGATCTGTCAAATTTCTTTGATAGATGTTCAACTTTGATAAATGATATTTATTTTTGTAAATAGATCTCATAAAAACACTTTTACAAGTCAATATTTAATTCATAATACTTGATGGCGCCGGCATTTCCAAGCTGACGATCACTAAGAAGAAACCCCGAAACAAACTCAGAGAATCACGGTCTCTTTTAAAGTTCAGGCAGTAACAGTATTCATTACAATGTAGCCAAATCTAAACTGGCCTTTTGAAGAAAGAGCCATAACAGCTTTGAGTTGACTAGTCCATACTGACGGCACGCGTACATCGTGTAGCTCAACCATTGTTTAGGGAGCTCAACGACCCGTCGCACGACGATACCAGATCAACAAGACATATTAGATTTAATACAAAATATAAGGTTCATGTTCAATTTGAAAAAAATGATAGTTTTAGAAAGCTTGAACTGCTGGCGTCTGTACATACCTACTTAAATAAATGAATATTTTTTGAGACATTTTACACATCACCATCTAGTCCCAAACTAAGCAGAGAATGGATATAATACTTATATATTTTTTTTTGTAAATACATACTTATAATACATAAGAAACACCCAGACAAACACAAATACTCATGTTTTACCCACACAAATATTTGTGTTTTGTGGGAATCGAACCCTTAGAACTTAGAAAGCTATTTTTTTATAAGAGAATGTCGGCTATTATTTTCCACTATAAATTACAGGGGCCATGTTGATTTAAGAATAAACTCAATCAATCAAAGCAGTCGTTACCTACGTAACTGCGTGTCCAGGCAATTTGTAAAGAGTTAACTGAACAATGACTTTTTATTGCAAAATGATGATGGACCGACTGTTCTATTTGTGAACAAAAGCCACCACCAACAACTCTCGTCTTTATTCTCATTGCAATTCGTGTCATGATGCTTAAAATGCTTCACATCACTTGACTTGAAAGCGTTTAAATAGTGTGTTGTTATATTTATGGAAAAACCAGTGATAGCCTAGTTAAAAGCAGTGATGCAAGCAATGAATTCATGTGCGAATTAATAATTAATTATCACTCGCTTAAACGGTAAAGGAAAAAATCACGATGAAACCACATGCCTTAGAGATTTTTCTCAACGGTATGTGAAGTCTGACAATACGTACTAGGCCAGCGTGGTGGACTATAGCCTAATCCCTCCCAATCTGAGAGGAGACCCGTGCCCAGCACTGGGACAGTTATATGGCTTAATGATGATAAATTCACATCATTAGCCATAATAAAGCTGAATGATCTCTATTTTGTGAGTCATCTTCAACCTCCAACAAAAGGCTTGGAGGTAGAAAATGACTCACAAAGAGAGAACATTCTAAAATTGGTTTCTAAATTACCTATATCACTGAACTTTCCAGGTGAATTGGAGACGTATCAGATCACGGGCGAGTACCAGAACGGCAGCAATGTGCTGGGACTGGTGTGCTTCAGCATCGTGCTGGGCATTACCCTCGGCAAGATGGGCGACCAGAGCCGACCGCTGCAGGAGTTCTTCCATGCCTTGTCTGAGGCCATGATGATTATCACTGGATGGGTTATTTGGTAAGTGGATTATAGTTCTTCTTGGTGTTTAAAGTCAAAGTCAAATATTTTATTTCAATTAGACCATTAAAATAGCACTTTTAAAAAGTCAAACTAGTTGCACGGTTCCAAAAAGTGGGTCTTATGGAGAAGAACCGGCAAGAAAATCCATAGACACTCTTTTCAACAAAAAAAAAAACATGATTACAGTGTTCATATTACAGTCTAAATCTGAATAGTTCATGAGAACAATGCAGTTTGATGTGTACTATTAAATTAATCTAGCATAATAAACAGAAAAAAAAAGAGGTTGCCATTAACAGTAAGAGCTGACCAGCCCCGACAGACGGCACTCGTTCACGAGTATGACGTGCGTATCGGCATCGTTCGACTCAACTACACTAAAGGCACTCTATCCTAATAAAAAAAAAAAACATTTAAGGTTTACCCGTGATCATGGACGCTGTAAAGGGTCCGAAACCTCGGGATTAATAATATCAATACACGCGATAAAATCCGTAATAAGTAGTTTTATTTCAACATTTAAGGTGTTTTGCTTTTATAGATCGCGAGAGATATAGTTTGTTGTAGTTAGTTTAAATAGTTTATTGTATATGCCTTTGGACACAAATTTGATTTAATTCAAATTAAATCAACTTTATTTGCTTAAAATATGGTTTTAAAAGATTCTCTCTCATTCTCATCTCATTTCTCATTATGTAATTTCAAAATGAAACGGTCTCACGACGCGACATTTTTTCATAGTTTTTTATCTTGTTTCAGGCGTTTTACGTTCATACTATTTTTATTATTTTGTCCCAACACAAAATAATAAAAATAGTATGAACGCAAAAAGCCTTTTTAAAGAGCTGTTTAATTTTTTTATTTACATTCATTTTACATACTGTACCTGGCCTCATCGCAGGCCCGTATCGCTTGCTTCAGTATAGTGTTGAGATAGGGACTTATTCTGATATCGCATAAGATAACGTACTTAGGTTAAGAGTTGAATCTATTATTTTGTTGTTTGTTATTTTTTTGTCGTGTTGTTACGTAAAATAAATTTTCTTTCTTTCAATGAACACGACTTCTCAATCCTTCCAGGTTGTCGCCTCTCGGTGTGTTCTTCTTAGTAACAGCGAAGATCATGGAGATCGAATCATTTGCGGAGTTGGTCGGGCGGCTGGGGCTGTACTTCATGACGGTGCTGCTGGGGCTGTTCCTGCACGGCTTCGGCACCCTCAGCATCCTGTTCATCCTGGCCACTAAGAAGCTGCCTTGCAAGTATATCGCGAAGATGGGACAGGTCATGGCTACTGCTTTTGGTACAGCTTCCAGGTAAGTTTTGTATTATTTATATGTGTTCATTTTTTCAGTGAGTAGGTAAAAACTGCTGTCGAGCAAAATGTTATAGGAATTTTATGTGAAATTCTCAGTAGTCTAAAACGTTTGGGGTTTGGATATGTATCCGTTACAGTCATACATACTTTGACCTAAAATCAAACAGAAGAACAGCAGTGTTAAATACTGCTGGTAAATGGGTTGATGTGGTCTGTAGGCGGTTGAATTGGGGGATTCCGCCGCCCGACCAGATAATGGCCCCGGTAGGCGGTACGCGTGCTCATCACACACCTTCAGATAGGATACAGGGCAACGCCTCGCTAATTGATGAGGTCCAGCGAGTGCTGGACCACAGCCTGTCATGGTCGTGGCGAATTTCACGGATCCCAAGGTCATGACTATAGGACAAGTTAAGGAAAGTGCGGTTTTTAGTCGGTACAAGTCCGACATACCCTGCCACCTCCCCAGATGGCAAACGATCCATGAGGATTTTCCGTACTATTTATTAAAAAAAATAGTACGGAAATAGTAATGATGATAAAGTAAATAATATAAAGATGTTTTCCCTCGCTAAAATAACTTTAAAATCAAAATCAATCATGGAAAATGCAAACAAATACAAAAAGATAGTTAATAGGTAAGGTGGCATCGAACTGACTGTAGGTACGTAAGTCATGTCGGTTGAGAAGCAAAAACTTGCTTTTCAGTAGGTGTTACTGACGTCACGGCGGGTGGGACACGCGGTGGCTTAGTGGCCACAGCGTCTGGTCTACCTAACCAGAAGACGCAGATTCGTTATATTATTTTAATGCTTTTTTGTGTATTTGCAGCTCAGCAACCATGCCTATTACGATCGGGTGCTGTGACGACATGGGACTGGACCCGCGCATCACGCGGTTCGTGATCCCCATCGGCGCCACCATCAATATGGACGGCACCGCGCTCTACGAGGCCGTCGCCGCCATCTTCATCGCGCAGCTCAGGAAGGTCGAGATGTCGTTCGGCAAAATTATTGCTGTTAGGTGAGACATTATGTTTACATATATTTAAAGTTTTTTTTTGTTTTCTTATAAGCCACAGTTCTAGGGAAGCAGCCCTAAGTTGCTAACATGTTATAATTATTTCAACAAATAATTAATAATTACAATTATTTCTTAGTAGCAATTGATAAATTTATTTATTAGCATTATAGCAATTGATAAATTTATTTATTAGCATTTATTGATTAGCAATGTGATTAATTATACATCTTAAAGGTAATATAAATATAAAAAATATATGATATTTACACAATTATATAAATATAAACTTATCTACACTACTAACAAACTAACTATAGAAAAAAAAAAATCAAAGTAAACTAAATTAAAACTAGACTAGAAAAGAGTGTACTAAATTCTTAGTTAGTGACCATGAAAAAGACATTCTTCATTTCAGTGTGACAGTATTTACTTATTCTATTTACGTTAGTGATGTTGATAATCGATTATCAATAATCGATTATCAACATTAATATCACAGCATTGAGATGACAGGAAGCAAAGGTAAATAAATCTTTAACTTCATTAATTATTGATTATTGATTATTTGGGTGAGATAATTATGTATACCTTTGAGATAATTAAGATAATTTTACCTGTTTCGATCCATTATTAATAATCAATTAATCGATTACCAACATTACTAATTTACGTATTTTCGATTTCACATAATTGTTAATATATAACTACTAATAATATAAATGCGAAATTAACTCTGACTGTCAATTTCTCTCCCATTCTGATAAAATTTGGTACGGACATAGATTAGACCTTGAAGATAGGTTACCTTTTATCAAAAAAAAGTCCTTTGGGATGCGGGTGACACCGCGGAGACCAGCTAAGAGAGAGGTAGGGCATAGTGGGAGTAATTCCACTCAAATTGGAGCTGCCCGACTAAGGAAGTACCTCCGCCTTGCAGAAAATCGACTTGAAATAACATTGCTTTGAGCTGTGTTATGTTCCTTACGGTGAGCAAGGTTGCCAGTACTCTGCGAGGAAATGTTGTGTTGGCAGTGGGGGGACTTAGACCATTATACACTGCCAACCCAACTATTCCTCTTTCGTTTAACAGGGTCGGCAACGCGCAAATGATACACCTGGTATTGCAAGCGTCTATACGCTACGGTAACCGCTTACCATCAGGTGGGCCGTATGGTTGTTTGCCACCTTAGTGGTATAAAAAAAAGCTAGTGTATAAATACATATATTGTTTGTCCCCAGTGTGACCGCTACGGCTGCGAGTATAGGTGCGGCAGGCATCCCTCAGGCGGGGCTGGTCACCATGGTCATGGTGCTAGACACTGTCAACCTGCCGGCAGAGGACGTATCCATCATCCTCGCCGTTGATTGGCTGCTGTAAGTACCTACTCTTTGATTTGACTTATTAGGACCAGTATAAGTTGACCTCAAATTGTTTAGGCTTTCGGTACAATGAAAGGTCAGCTTTCATTCAAAAAGTATAGCTGACTATTGATAATGCCCCCGTGTAATAAAATAAAAAAAAGTAATCGTCACTCCTTAATTTCATTTTTTGGGACGGACTGCAGTTGATAATTATAAACTTTATTAAGTGCTCCATAAGGTTGATAAATGGTCCATAGTATTCGTGAATATCATTTGAATTGATTGTAGTAAATGTGTCGAGGGAAAAAGCCGAGTGGATCCCAGGGTCCAGGCTGTCGGTACACGTGTTTGCCACACGAGTGCCGTGGATTAGGATGCAAGGCAAGGCCTCGATAATTTAAGGGGTCTAGCCACTGCTAGATCACAGCCTGTCATTGTCGTGGCGAATTTCAAGGATCCCATGGCCATGAGTATAGGGCAAGTTTTACCCTCCAGCTAAAAGTATATATCACGAAGAAAATCTTTCTACATGGAAGTCACCGACTCCGTGGACTCGACTCCGGACTTAATTGGGTAGGAGCAAATATTTATGATATGAGCAGGTAGACTAGATAGACGAAACAACGACGGCCTCAATGTGGTACTAGCCCCCGAACCATATCGCATCGCACTCTCCTGCTCTTTGTGTCCCACCACCTGCACCTTGAGACACCTTTGGTCTGCCACAGAAAACACCGTAAATGTGGATATTCTGGGCTCATTAAATTTAATCATACAAATACTTGTTCTATCGACACGAAGAAGAAGAAGAAGGGAAGTGCAGCTTTTAGTTGGTACTTTTCCAAGTGGCAGAAAATCCATGAGGAATTTCCGCATCACAAAAAAAGGACCCATTCTGTGTATCAATTAAATACTTGAAACATGGTAAGATTACTAAGCAAAGGAAAAATTAGACCGCGGGCAGGATTCGAACCTGCGTCTTCTGGTTAGGTACACCAGACGCTATGACCACAAAGTCATCGCGATACCCACCCGCCATGTCGAATTATGCCTTCACATTCTGCAGTAACACCTATTGAAAAGCAAGTTTTTAGCTCCTCAACCGACACGACTTACTTTACAGTTAGTTCAATGTCGAACGTTTTGTCACCTTACCTACTAACTATTCCTTTGCTTAGTAACTTTAAAATCTTAGCATTGAAAATGCTAAAATATACAAAAAAATACATGGTAAAATTATTCCTGCTTCTGGGAATCTCAATGACTCGTTCAGCAATTACATTAATAATGTACCGTTTGTAAATACATATTAGTAAAGAGGTTGCTATGTCTTACAGTATTACTGAACGATAAAGTTACAGGCAATTTAACACTGTTATTCACAGACAACTTGATATATTGTTGTCTCTAGCCCTTTAGTTAATCATTGTAATAGTCCTAATCAATATGACATCATTGTTGTAATTGTGCTAGTATCGTTAGTGCTGTGACCTATTTAAAACTTGAGGAAGACATCGAAAAATTTCGTTCGCGTATTTTCCACATTTAAAAAAATGTACTACTCATACAGCTGATAACGTAAACTTCTATAGAATCAGTAGAGGATAAAAGAAGGAATAGCCCATAGGTATTGATAACTAATGTGTAGTTAATTTATGGAAATTAAGTGAAAAGTGCAATTTTATGTATTTATATTTTGATAATTAATATAAACTATATATTTTTTTTAAAATGCCGTTCTTTGGTAAGCGCATCACTTCAGAAAGGCTCCATGATTTGGCATTTTTTTAAATATAGGTATTCGTAATGGCCAAGTTGCAAAAATAAGAAAATTTTAGAGAAAATTTAAATGTAAATTGTAATTCTATGGGATTTTTGTATGATGAATTAAAATTTGGAGAAGTTTGTTGGCTCAGATAGTTGATGCCTACTAAATAAGTATTGAATAATATTGATCATAATTGTTTCCATTGTAAAACAAAATAGGCATTGTAGTTTAGTATATTTAAAGAACTACTATTTAAAAAAATATATGACCTATTAAAAAGTCAAACCTCAATCATATTCATAAGTACTCGTATATTTATATTTTTCAGTGACCGGTTCCGTACAACAATCAACGTGGTGTGCGATGCTTTGGGCGCTATCATAGTGACGTCACTCTCCCAGGGTGACATAGAAAAAACTCGCGCCTTGAATAACGAAAGGGATGGGGTGCCTTCCCAAGAGCTCACCGAACTAGAGAAGGGAGACCATTGAGCGGATAATAACACAAATATACGTCCTCCACAGAATAATGTGGGAATAATGACAAGATTGTTTACAATTAACGGTCCTGAGTTAAGGAAATCCGACCAACAAGAACAATGAAAGATAATTATCATATCATACCTAATAAAAAGATATAAAACAATACTTCCATATTCGATATATAGATTCTTCAAAATTGCGGAAATCTTTATAATGACAATATAAGTTGCGAATATATTCTAATTAATAAATTATTGTTTGTGATTCGGTCTCGCTCGAGAAATTGACATAAATAGTTGTTCGTGTTCAAATATAGTGTTATTGATACCGTTATTTTAAGAATTATAACGTTGCAGCTTAAGTGTTTTTTGTGATGAGATGCACAACATTGTTTGTAAAATGCCGAGTTTTGAATTTAAATGATTAAATCGGTTTTTTTATGGTTAAAACATTTCTTTTGTAATAATTTTTAATCTGTATAAATGTATTTTAAATTCCTCACAATATTTTTTCGAATGAATGTTGTAAATGAAAAATATAATTGTAAGCATCATCTTTTTCAGGTTTCAATGTAGATACTCGATTATTTATTCTACCAAATGTGGTCACCGAAAAGGTGAGGGAGTATATTTAAATATATGTATAGTAAGTATTAAGTGAAATATTTATATGTACATGTTAGAAGGAGCTTATAATGTGTCAGTGTGTTCTATATGTGCCATTTTATGTAGTTTTTTGAAGTAGTGGTCGTGGTTATGTCTTGAATTTTAGACTCTTTATATTAAACTTATGAGTCAATATAAATAAGAACTCAAGTGTGAAGTGGAAAATGTTTTACACAACCGGCGCTTTAGAAATTTTACTAAAATCTATGCTATTTTTCTAACACAAATATTTTCCTTCTATTTTCTATACAGTTTAATTATATAAATTAAAAAATAAAGTTACAAAGGCAGTATCAGTTCTGTCTGGTAGTACTACAGAGGTACAAAAACAACGCACAGAAAATAAATCTTTGGAAAAATGTTGAAATTAATTTGTGGTTGAAACTTTCCACCTATTTTTGTATTAATGTACAATATCGAGTCGAACGTGTATGTATCTAGAATGTTTGAGATATTTTAAGTAACTAGTGTAAATATATGTGCCAAAACTTTTTATTTTTACCTTCAATTGACTTGATATTATGTTAATGAACTTTGTATGCAATAATTGATTCATTAGTACTTTTCGACAAACATATTCATTGCGAGAAAGTACTTAATTGTGCCTAATTCATATTACAAGTAATATTTGGGATTTTCATCAAATTGTCGGTAAAACTAAAAATTTTGGTAAACTTTCAGATTTGTTACGTTAAAGACAGCCTGCATTCCAGTTGTTTCAAACTAAATACCTACATTATGACACTTAGTGTATAACTTCTATTTATTTACATTTGTTGTTTGATTGTTTAAATATCGTTTCAAACGATATAAAATTATTAAGTAGTCGTTTGGACATTAATTTAAAATTTTCTTTGGTTTCTCACCGTTTTCTGATCTGGTATCTGCAGCCTGACGACCTAGGCTAATTTGAAAAGATTTTTTCAAACGAACCTGTAAGTAATTATGTTTATATTTTTTAGTTCATTTCAGAATCGGTGAGACAGACTCTAAGTAGTTTATGAGTTACTAAGTGATTCTATAAAGCAATTTAATTTAGATAAATAGTTACTTGAATTAACGAAATTATAACTTATATTAAAAATAATTTATGTTATCGACCACAGCAGAGGAAAGTCATTAAATTGTGGCCAAATTTTAGCGTAAGGTATAGTAAGATATTTTACAATATGATATGATATAATCACATTTACATAGACGTAGTGTTCATAATAGACTCTAGTCGCACTTTTAATTATCATAAGTCCGTTTATTGAGAGTAATGTTGAAGATAATATCGGTTTTGATATAGTCTTTTAACACAAATTGGATTTTTAAACGTTGAAGTATGCAACGAGTAAAATAATATTTTACAGCAATTTAAGAGAAAAGCAAAGAAGCAGACCAAAAAAAACCTTGTTTAGTAGTTTAGGCTATAGTCCAGCGTGGTGGAATATAGCCTAATCCCTCTCATCCTGAGAGGAGACACGTGCCCAGCAGTGGGACAGTATATGGGTTGGTTATGATGAAACTGGAGATACTGCTTTACTCTGTGGCATTCTACTATTAACATCTAAAGAAAGAACAAATGTTAAAGGTACTATTTCTCGTTGTCTTTTCTGTAATATTCTATATCTGGTTAAAATAAAGTTATTTTATTATGTTAATGATGTCTGTTATTTATATAAGTACCTATGTATCATCACACTAAGTCTAGTATTCATGGTTTAAAAATTATACCAAATATTGTAATGTAAGTACAAAATATTTATTGATGTCGGCTCATGATTCCCTGTTTTTATTAAAAATGGATGTTATTTTAAATAAATATTCGTGTGAAAATAGTATTTTTTTTTACTGAGGACGGGATTTTAAAAAGCAAAACCACTTTCTTTATTTGTTTTATTTAAAAAAATTAGCTCTTGAATTAACTTAGGATTAAGATTTGGTACAAAATTTCATATCTCTTTGTATGTATAGAGCTGAGTCTCTATCACCTCACAGCCAAGGTACACTTCTATACTACTGAACAAAAAATAAAACATCTTTGCATTAAAACTATAGTTAAACAAAAACAACTTTCAAAGAAATAACAATTGTTTGGTATCAAAATACCTACTAAGGACTTATCGTCTGTCAGTCAGTCTTAATTAATAAATATATACGTAATAACTTAAGCGTGTTCTCATTGGAATGTATCAACTTTACATGCTGGAAAGCCATGAGTATCTTAGTTGTATAGAGTATCAATTGTGATTGTCATTCATGATCGAGGCAATTTCAATCATAATAGCGAGTAACAATGTCAATTGACGAAGCCTCATTAAACTAGCTATCAGCTAATAATTAAAGACTATATTTTACAGCTAAGTCACTTATAGGAATGTTACATATCAGTGCGTAACACTCAACAATTATAATTACATATATCTACTCACAAGGCATGGCACAAACCGCACGAACCGTAGTCTTTGCGTTACTTATCGCATCCTAGATATGTTTCAAGACTCCACCTTAAAGCTTTCTTTTACACTCAAAGGAAAACTGTAACGATATTCAATCCCATATAACAAGCTATCGCGATCAGAAACTCAATAGTCAGTTGTAAGTATCGTTTAACGTTTTTGTGAAACGATACTAACCGTTATTTCTTGCCCATCACTAGTTTTGGTCGACAGCATAAAAATAACGGCTTGAATAGTCTTGATAAAATAAAAACTAGGTTTAAATTAAAACCGCATCAAACGATCTAAGGTGGTATCTTAGTGCATTGTCAACCATATTATTGGCAAACTAAAATAATCCTAAAATGAACTTTGAATTACGACTTTCACAACAGTCGTAATTTTCTCAAAAAAGTTCTTAACACAATATTAAGGCTAGTAAGGAATGAGTGATAGCTACACCATGCCATTTCCAACATGGTTGTTGTTTATGGTGTTCCAATGTTTCTGTGTTCCGTTTTGTGTGTTGTAGGCGGAGTCCCGCCGACCATTTCGTTCACTTCCCAGGGAATTCCTCGCCCGGGCTAGGGTCGCTGCCGATATCTCCATTGATTCTCCGTACGGTAGTCTTGAACCACGCCTCATGCTGCCACTTCGACATCGAACGTTCTGGAAATTGTAATGTAGTTCTATTTTTAGTATGAAGAATAAATAAAATCCTGAGAAGGTTTTCGTTTTTACCTGACATTTCATGTTGCCAATTTTAAATATGGCAGTGGCCCAAGCCCTTGGAACCCAGGCAATAAAGAACTTTGACTTTGACTTTGCCTTCTATAAGGCCCTTGAAGTGGTTTCTTCCTTCTCATGCCATCAGCCTGTATTCCCCTACAGGATTGGCAAAGGTGTTCCCACCCACATAGGATACCCACAGTTCGCTGGTATGTTTTAGGTCCCATG
Source organism: Acronicta alni (assembly GCA_964056405.1). Classification (NCBI taxonomy): domain Eukaryota; kingdom Metazoa; phylum Arthropoda; class Insecta; order Lepidoptera; family Noctuidae; genus Acronicta; species Acronicta alni. The sequence continues at coordinate 11,077,075 of OZ043932.1, read as the reverse complement.
TAACAGAGAGCAAGCCTATTGCCAGCCTATAGTTTAAAATTATATAATATAAGATTTGATAAATAAAAATGAAATGCTGTTCGTTGGTAAGCGAATTATTTGAGAAGGGCTGCACCGATTTGGGAAATTTTTACTTAAGTAATTATGCTTGTAATAATCCGAATAGTGTCCGTTTCAACTGCTCGGCCACAGTGTCGTTGAAGAAAAACAACTACGTCAATATTACTAAGGAGTTTGTAAAACATTAACAATGAAAGTCGCAAATTCGTAAGGTAGTATTCGTAAGGTAAGTAGCAAAGTAGCCGGGAAAGATGGAAAATTTGGGAAAGAATGAAAATGATTTTTTCTATGAGCTTTTTTATGATTTATTGAAATTTAGACGGTTGGGTCAGCTAGTAAATAAATAAATAGATACATATGTGTGAAACTTACGAAGTAACTCACCCTTCCCGCGCGCCACGACCAGCGGTTGCGGTTGAACACGCCGTACACGATGGGGTTTGCGCACGAGTTGGTGCACGAGAACAACCACATCGCCTTCTGGATGGCCGGGTCCAGGCTCTTCAGAGATTCTTTGTCGATCCAGTACCTGGATAATATTTTGGTTGTTTTAGTATAAGTTTCATTTCGCGTTGATTGCATACATATTATATTTTTTTATATTTTTGGGACATTTTACACAACACCGTCTAGTCCCAAACTAAGCAGAGCTTGTACTATGGGTATTAGATAACGGATATAATACTTATATACTTTATTTTTGTAAATACATACTTATAATACATAAGAAACACCCAGACAAACACAAATACTCAGTGTCCTGTGGGAATCGAACCCACGACCCCATGATCAGCACTCGAACCGTTAGACCACAGAGGTCGTCTTGATGTCAGACGTTCTTCCGTACTAAGAGTTAACATTTTGTTTCAGATATACTTTGATCCTTAGACTGCTAACCCAAGTATTCCTCTTTCATTTTACAGGGTTCGCAACGCGCAAATGATACCCCTGGTGTTACAAGCGTCTTAGGCTTTACCGTTTACCGTCAGTTGGGCCGTATGCTTGTTTGTCACCTTAGTGCTATAACAAAATAAGATCAAGAATTTCTGGGATAGAAAAATTTTTAGCCTAACCGGTAGGTAATTAGTTTGTGGTGTACCCACCACAATCTAAAGATATCAAACAGTCAATTCTAATTAAATTAAATTCTTGAACGAAGATTTTTAAAAGGGCCTTGCAGGAGTCCCAATTCTGTGTTCTTTGCACAAAACCCATCGGCTTCATGTATTTTGCCATTAACAAAAGTAACTTATAAATAAAAAAGAGGATTAATTTTTAATTTTTAGTCTAATTTATCTGTTTTATTTTATTAATTTTTATAATTTCTTTGACATTTATGCAATTTAAAATTTATACTAATTCATTTTTATTTTTATTTAACTTGACATTTTTATAATTGGCCGTTTTTACAATGTTGTATTCAACTAATTCATACGCCTTCTTAGGTAGATTTTGGTGGAACTTAATTTTAAACACCTGTAATCGTGACATACCCAAAATGTACACACATCACGCCTGTATTCCCCGAAGGGTTAGGCAGAGGTGTACTAATGTACACCCACATTTCGCCGGTATGTTTTAGGTCCAATGTAATAGGGGGCGAGCCTATTGCCATTAAGCGGGCACAAATCCAGACTCCGAGCTGCTACTGAGAATTTCATAGAAAAACCCAATAACACTTTGCTCGACCTGGGGATCGAACCCAGGACCTCTAGCGTAGCAGTCGCGCTTAGGACCACTAGACTAATGACTAATGAGGCAGCCAAAATGTATTAAATTAATAAATGATTTGATTTGATTTGATTAAAACTCACCATAAACAATAACAGTAGTAAGGTGACCAACAGGTAAAAAAGACTAGAACTATGGTGACTGTCATCTTGAGAGTCCGCGCACGCGCGCGACCCAAGATACCCACGCCGCTTCGACGCATTTTATCTGTAATCATTATAAGAAGTTTTATTATAGTATCGTGTGTTTCAAAACTATAAACCTATACTGCATTGAGACAAGCAAAGGATGTTAATTAAAAATACAGTAGTACCTACTGTATTGCACTGACTTTATGCACACGCTATAAGCACATGAAATTGTGTCAAAGAAGAAGTTCTGCTTGTTAAAGGATTATGATAGCCTAGTGATATGACCATTGGGACTGCCGTGGTATCGTTTTACTTTACTTTTAACAATTATGAGTGTATCAATTAATAATGATTTATCACTCGCTTAAACGGTGAACGGAATTAATTATTACTGAAGAGAAACATCGTGAAGAAACCTGCATGCTTGCGAAACTTTCTCGACGGCGCGCGGCGTATGAAATCTGTCAACCCGCATTAGTCCAGCGTGATGGACTAAAGCCTAACCGTTCTCATTCTGAGAGGAGATCCGTGCCCAGCGGTGATATGATGATACGTACGGTCAGCAAGGAAAGTCACTGACCACAGCAAAGTTTTGAAAACATGACAGCTCATACATCAAACATGTCAAGAAGTTTTCACTATTAAGGTAACCTAAATATTGAATGATCATTTATGCAATTATTTCGCATAACCTTCACAGGTCAGTAACTTTATACTTATTAAAAATCATATTGACTTTCGTTGCTGACTGTACTAGAAAACATGTAATATGGCTAAACCCACCATTGGAAGTATTCGCCCTGCGGATGATCTCCAACAGCGCCGCAGACGAGCAGTAGAGCGTGGACACCAGAGGGACGACATACATGAGGATCATATTCACCAGGAAGTACGCGAATTCATGGCTCTCAGTCGGCAACGAGCCGTATGACACGCACTGGTAGTACCTGGAATGAAGATGAAGGTCATTTGAATTCATTGCGGATCTCTAAATAGAACCAACCTAGGTATAAAACAAAGTTGCTGTCCACATAGACTGTCAGTTTCTCTGCTTACTTTTAAATCATGTAACGGATTTTGATAAAGTTTTCATTATACATACATACACCTTTTTCCCATGGGGGTAGGCAAAAACTAAAGAACGCCTCCTTTCGATTCGAACCCGCCTCCTTCCGTTTAAGTACACCGGACAGTTTAGCCACTAAGCTACCGAGACCACTGCGTGTGATGTCGATTTTCCCTTCCACATTATGATAACATAGTATCGCTGACGTCACCTTTGTAAAAAGGTGACGTCAGCGACATCTATCAAAGACATATTACTATGTTTTACATCTTTGAATGATTAAGTTTTCGAATCTTCATGTTGCCAATAAAAACACACTACATCGAATATTCGATCAATCACTTCAAAGCCTTTCGACTGTTTATTATCCAACCCTATTAAGGAACTCGTAACTACATTGAGAGTTATTAGGCAAGTAATGTATAGCATTACCTTATCGAGAGCCATTAAGATTATCGGAACAGTGGGATATCTGAATATTAATGTGCCCCATTTCACATAAATCAATTTTGTTCTTTTATCTTTGATTGGTACAAAATTGAATTCCGAAAAAGTTTGATGTGGTCTTTGAATAAAATTCTGCGCACGGTTTTTAGTGTTCCGTGGTATGGTACTATCGAAAGAAATTAAGATTTAGTATTCAAAATGGCCGACTCTTTGTGGCATATCATTTAAGAATAATAATAAAAAAACAAATAAGAACAACAACTGCCTTATTAGCCTAGTGGTCCTAAGTGCGACTGTTACGCTAAAGGTTCTCCGTTCGAATCCCAGGTCAAGCAGTGTTATAGGCTATGGATCTTAGTTACAACTCGGAGGTTGGATTTGATCATATGGGACCTACTGAACATAACGCCGAGCTGTAGGTGTACAATTACTACACCTTTGCCGGGGAATAGACGCATCATAGAATGTAAGAATAAGTTTTTAATAGAACTGTTGCAGGTGTGAATTTAATTGCCTAATATTTTGATACATAAGTGTTACCCACGTTGAGTTACCTACTGCACGAATTAGAATTGCAGGATAACGATGAACTCTGAATTTGATCTGGCTATATTATTTTGACCTGGGAATCGAACCCAGGGCGTCAAACTTAAGAGCTGCGCTTGTGAACAAAAGACCATGAGACAATTTATGTAATAACATTATAAGGTTTTAACTACAACTCGAGTATTCAAACCACTTAGAACTTTAGTGATTGATCAACCACTAGCTTTTTACTATCGGAGCATTTGCAAATTGATATCCTCATTGGCTGTCGTTAATGCAAATTTTATTACCGTAATATCGGATATCGGTTACTTAGGGATTATTGTCGCTTGTGCCCCCTGAATGACAATGTCACCCCTTCTGCAGCCGTTGATGACGTAACAAGCGATTACGTAATGAGCTACTTCTACAAGTGGCTCTAATTGCTTCTTAAATCGCAACATAAAATAATTAATAATGTGGTAAAAGCGTAGCCATATATTACCATTAGTCTGCACAGTTGTAGACTATGGACAATTGTGGAAATATTGGGACCACGTTGGGTCACCAGTGTGGAGAGGCGAGGAGTGTTGCCTCTCCAACTAAAGGCAGGATCCTCCGACCAGGCGGGTGTTATGCCTGGCGGGCCACGGCCCGACGATTTATGTCAGGCGGTTGTATATAATTATGCAACTGCGATTCAGGATTTGTTCGTAGTTCTATTTAGCGCGATAGATGACGCTACAAAATATTTATATCGTGACGGAATAGAACTCGCGATCTATGATGCCCAAGCCGTGGCTCAGCCCAGCTCGGCTACTAATCGTAAAACTGCCACTGTTGGTGAATCGCGGAAGATTATGGAATGTACAAGGTTACCATGGAGATATCGTGGTTCGTTATATCAATACCGTAACCATTTTATTATATAATTCTCGTAAACGTACTAGCTTAATTTTAGACCTGAATGTGAAGGATAATCTGCTAAAATCCGTGCCAATATTATTTCACGTTTCACCAGTTACTTTGTCGTTAAAACATCAGATGAAACTGTATCGTACATATTGGTGTATTATAAATAAAACAATTCACATTCGCTTCATATTTACCCTAGAATTTCCTGCAACGTAGGTGCTATTAATAAATACACAATCACATTCTTAAACACGTTGACTCTATACTTTAGCAATGTGTGATTTGTGAGGTACAATATTTGTTTCTAGGATGTAACCAATATCTAGGTCAATCATCACTGTGGCATTTATCGATTCTAGATAGTTACAGTAGGATCTTGTTATCGTATCAACGGTAAAAGGCAAGAAAAGAAATTGAGTGAACAAATGAGATATATTATTAGTGTAACAATCTAAACATATATATATATATATAGTATATTGTGTATGTTCTCCTTTTCTTTGATGTTTTCATTACACTAATGTTTATTTATGTACACATTGCCTACATTTACGTAAGAACAGAATATTGAAAACTGATAATTATCTCTCATTCAATGAGCCAGAATCTATGCCTAATTAATACACATGGTAATGCTCAAAGGAAATTAAATGAGAATCCTGAAATATCGGCTCCGAAGCTTTTAGTTACAAAATAATTAGATACAGGATCTTAAGGAAACTTCTAAATTGCAGTAAAAGAGCAGAGCAAAAACAAATTGAATTTCGGAGAAAGTAATTAAAATATTCTGAAATTCTTCGACTTTAATATTAATTTTATTAGGTAAGTACTTCACAAGGATAACTTTATTATCAATAATAGCTGTTCCCTTTAAACTTACGCTGACTACTTATTTGTTGATAAGTTATTGATTATCTAAAAAAAAAAGAAGAAAAGAGAGTTTATTCCAAAATCCACAACACAACATAATAAACAATGTATAGCTCGTTATGTAATCGTGATTCATAATTAAAAGTGGCAATTTTTCCACCCAGTAGTTTTAGGAAGCTCGAGTTTTTTATGTGTGAATTATTCTGCCAACCGACTTCAGGCTAACGTAGCCAATTTTCTGTCTATGGTTATCTTATCCCTTTAATATTGAGAAGAAGTTTTTGTTCAATAATTAACCTGAATCACACATTGTCACTTCGCAGCTTATTGATGATTCGTTCACCTCAACGAACGCGTCACAAACTCCCAAGGCGGTCGTTACACTGACCTTATTTCCAATTTAATACTTAGGTACACGTATCCCTCAAAAATATATTATACATATATTTATACGGTACAGTTTTGAAAGGTTTCGCCAGTCCTAAATACATTGATCGCATATGAATATTAATTTAGTGTCAATGGACTGGTTCACCAGGAAAAACAAAGAGAAATTGAATGGAAATTGCCAGCCAAAAAATAAAGAAAAATGGGCATTTAAATTTAGTCTTACAAGTGCAGAGCATCGGGGAAAAATAAGAGGGCAGATTTAAAAAGTGCTAAGAAAAAAACAAACTAAGATAATCGGTAAAAGCTGTGACACAATAGAGGTTCCAATTTGGAATTATGAACGTCTAGAAATTCATAAAAAAGTAAATGACAAACTTTGATTATATACCTACTTGTTGGTGTTGATGCCACATTGACACGTACAGAACGGCCCAAATAAAGTCTACTAAAATTGGTAGACTCTCTTCTCACTTACGTCAGTGTCATTTGGATCACTTCAGGGTGTGGAGTTCTCGAAAAATAATTAATTATGTCGGTATGTGCTGTCAAATTGTGTCGCAATTATGTGGGAAAACCGTATAATTACACTAAGATCACATTACATCGGTAAGTTTTGTTATTTAACCTCTATTATTTTATGAAAACATGATTTTTCAATTCGTTAATTTGGAGGTTCGACAGATTAGCCGGTGTTGTCAATTTATTACAAGGGAGATTTGGCGAAACTATGGGAGATAAAATGCAAATATCAGTCATCATCTTTCGATGAGAAAATTTTATTATTTTAATAATTACCTACATAATTTATTTGATCAGTAAATGATAACTTGCCTTCACAAAATAAATGAAGTCATTCACTAAATAGTATTTTTGTTAGTTCTTTCTAATATTTTGGGTTTCAGATTTCTTAAGACTGGAGAGACATTATACAGCGGACACGAAATGAAATATAAAAAAAAACTATTTCGAAAACAAATACAAAGAGATGGATTTTGATCTATAAATTGCTGTATATATTTTTTCATTGTATTTTTTGTTTTTATTAAAATAAATAAAACACTAATCTACAAAATAATTACTTTATTCAGCCTATTTCGTTTAACTGTCATCCCATTAAATGATGGAGAAAAGGTAAGTTAATAATTTGGAGCAGGCATCCCTAAACACGCACACCTTGACAGTTTGACTACAATAAGTACACAAGCGGTACTCACACATATCACGCAATTTGGCCCCAGTTTTCGCGTGTCGTTTGTTTGCATTGGTCCATCTAGACAAGTATATAATCAAAGATGACAAACATATTTAAATATTACATACTCTTTTCAATCTCTTTGCATAATAACAAGAAAAAAGTGATTTTCAAAAATTGGCAGTATCGCTTTAATTTTTTGAACTTAGGTTTCACTTAATTATAATAATTATATTGACTGTGATGGCACTTAGTTGAAATTAATATAAATTAATTTTACTTAGTATTTTATTTAGATTTTAATGTAAACAATTTTGACATTGAAATACTCGGAGAGTCTTACTCGTGACCATGGACGTTGTAATGGGTCCAAAACATCGGGATTAATAATATCAATAAACGCATAAAAATCCGTAAAACATAATTTTATTTCAATGAAAATATTTGCGTAATTGTCAGAAATCAATAAACTATTTGGAGACTAACAAGAACTCATCAGCTAGCTTTTATTAAAATATTATGTGGTTCTTTATAGATGGTCTATCTTTTACTAGGATCGAGGAAGGGCTGTGAAGAATTTCCGATACCAACAGTTTGCAATTTTTGAGTCTCATATAATGGCGAGCCTACTGCCGTTACCCGGAACCAGAGCCGAAATGAGAGCTTAATTGACAATTTCATAGACAAACTCCAATAACACTTTGATCGCTGGGACTCGAACCCTCGCATTTTTATACAGATTTCGACATAAATAATTACGCGCCGAAGGGGTAGGTATAATTATGTAGCTGCTTACAATATCTACGTTTTGACACATATTGTGTGATACATTAATACACTATCTTTATCATAACACAGATTATTGATTAGCTGCTTGTATACTTAACTCTGTTGTTGACCTTACAATCAATGGAAATTGAGCCATAATTATATAAACTGCTTACTCCTTAACGTCGGGATGCTCCTCTAGGTGGAATATGAAGCTCTGCGGTAGACTGGCGAGCCCGGCGCACACCCACGCTGTGATCAGCGCCCTGCGCACGCGCGCCTCCCACGTCACGTTCAAAGGCTTCAAGATTGCATAGTATCTGCAATGAAAGATTATAACATTCATATTAAATACATAATTAAATCTTTATTAGATATCATTATACAGTGTTACAAAACTACCCGTGAAGCCGAAAGGAGGTTAAATGGGGCCTTATAACGAGTCCATTCACAATATTTAAGAACCGTAGTAACGCTGTTTATCATACCCCAAAAAAAAGGAAAACAACAACATTTATGAATGAAAAATAGAAAAACTATTTAAGTAGACAATTATTAGGTAAAATAGGAAAGTAGGCCTTTCTGATAAATAATCTGGTTCCCTGACAAAATTTTTGGCTTTGATAAATATTTTTACGGGGGAAAATCTATTAAATGCTTTCTGACTGATCTGTTGCTAGGTTGAGTTTTAATTAAGGAACTTTAGCCAACATTAACCCCAGGTAAAAAATTACACAGATTACACAAAAACTACAATTATACAGATTCAATGCAATATTATTCCAAAATTAAAGAATTATGTTACACTTTGGTATATTTATGTATATTATTCACAAAGCTACATGCCATATTCACACAGAAAACTTATGTGCAACCCGCTAATTGGTAAATTAAAACAGAACAATTTTAAGATAGAATAGATAGATAGATAGGCATTAAGACCGCCTTTGTACACTTTTTGTACATTAAGAAAAAATAAATAAATAGAAAAATAAAAACAACGTAGTAATCAGACATTTGGCGATAGTCGATATCGAGTATGAAAATATACCTCCCGAACTAGTGATGCAGTCAGCTGATTAATGGCGTACTCTTGTTCAATGACCCGTCCCGTTTTCAACGTAATCATGTTTTAAGTGCTTATTTTGGCTGGGGAAATACGCAGCAAAACTTTATATCGTTTTTTTTTTGTATTTAATTGTACCCGCAATAGGGCAAACACTTATTCGTAGACGGGATGAACATCTATTTTTTTGTTGTACCTACAAGCCCGGCTGAGCACGGATACGATCATAAGTATATTTATATATATATATATATACTTATGATATATATGATTATGATATAGCTATAACCTTCCTAGATAATCCGTCTTTCTATTGGAGAATCATCATCAACCCATATACTGTCCCACTGCTGGGCACGGATCTCCTCTCATATTGAGAGGGATTAGGCTATATAGTCCACCACGCTGGCCTAGTGCGGGTTGGCAGACTTCACAATCTGTCGAGAAAAATCTCTAAGGTATGCAGGTTTCCTCACGATGTTTTCCTTCACCGTTTAAGCGAGTGATAATTAATTATTAATACGCAAATGAATTCGGAAAGTCAGAGGTGCGTGCCTTGGGTTCGAACTCGAGACCTTCGACTTGGCAGTCCAATGGTCATACCACTAGGCTATCGCTGCTTTTTCCATTCTATTGGAGAATACCGTATGAAAATTCGTATTGTAGTTTTTGAGATTAGCCCAAACAAACAAAAAATCTTCTTATTTAATGATGAGGAGCTGGGACGCGTTGCTTTGCTTCCTTTTTACCTCATTAGATATGAACCTACATCTAATATATGTATACAATTTCCATGTCACAATGTTAGTTACCGTACTCCTCCGAAACGGCTGGACCGATTTGTATGAAAATTTGTGTGCATATCGGGGAGGTCTGAGAATCGGCCAACATCTATTTATCAGACCCCTAAATGATAAGGGTGACCCACCCCAATATTTTTTTTATGGCAAAACTACGTTTGCGGGGTCAGCTAGTAAACATATATATTCATCTTTACACATTTGCAAGCTCGCTCACCACAATTCACCAAAGTTTCATCGTAATCGTATTCTAAATTATATTTAAAAGAACGCTTATAGGACCAACAAACGAATATATTATTTTTTACACGTAGGTATTAGATTTCATCGCTATTTAAATTGCCATATAATCTTCATACTTCTAGCTACCTACTAAGAAACGGCTAGTGAGTGATACTCAAAATTTTTAGAGAAATTTAAACTTTTTAGTGCGATTTGGCTTCGATTTACATAAAAAATAATGTACCTACTTGTTACAAACCTAAAATAAAAATAACAATAAAGGTTTCAAAAAGAGCAATAACTATTCAAAGAAAGCTATAAAATTCATTTTGGAACCTAATCGTAATCAAAGCATAATGGATTAATAGTACATTATGGTACAAGTGTGTAATGTTGAAATTGAAACCCGAGCCGTTAGGTGAGGGTTTTAAGAGAGCCGAGGACGGTATCATCAATACACACGTGTATAATACGACGTTTTTCAACACACTTGTGAAGAAAATACTATAATTTCAACTGTGCAAACGAATTGTGAAAATTTTTTCGCAATGGCGGGATAAATTAATCAGCTATTTTCCTAAACAATGGCGATCGGCCATAGCTAAAAGAATGAGGTTTCTTTTTTTTTGGCTTTTCGCGGATAGCGTTTTAGCCACATACAAAACGGGGAATTCAAAGTTTTTTTTATTATAGAGAAAACAAAAGTTATATTTGAGTGAAAGTTTTATTTATTAAAAACGTACAAGTCGAAATTATGTATTTAAATACGAATTTGCATGAAATGAGCAAGCAATAGGTACATACATTAATTTATTTGTACTATTTATTGAACACGATCTTTTTTGTATCGAAACTTTTTTAAGAACAAAGCAACTCAACTAATAAAAAATAAAAAACCCTATAACTCACTTGTGAATAATAGCAATGAAAAAGTCACAGTTGTGAAATAAGAGCCATTTTATGAGCAAGTGTGTTGAAAAAATATTGACTGACTTTTATTATTTTTTCTCCGAATATATGTATTATAACCACAAGTAACATTTGTGCCTTTCCGAAGCCATAATTATGTATGTCACGAAGTTGAAAGGGTTACTATTTTTGTGTAAAGGTCCCAGTGTTAGACCTATGTATGTAAGTTAATAGGTTACAAAGCCATCGTCCTGACGACCTATTAGGATTGTTCATAACTTTCTATTAAAAAGGCTCAAGGGACCGAATGGGTTGATTGCCCCGTACTCCTGTTACATGTGATGGCTTTGATGAAAAATCACAAAGCCCACAGTAACAAAAGGAAGAATATTTACATTACGTAATTCGACTTTTTTGGAACATACCTTTTTGCTGCTTTTTTCATTTATAATTAATATTTTCTTCTAAATAGATTTGAGTAGGGCAGTCCCCACTAGCTTAAAATTTGGTGGATTCTGTTCCACCAGGGTCGGCACTTTAGAGTATGTGTAGATAGGTTTGTAACAAACTAACCTAGCTAATTTCTACTCAGATTAGGTTAGGTTGTTATTTGTTTTTTAAATGAGCTAACCTACCTTATTAGGGCAGATTCCACTACAAACTTTTTAAGGCATTACACTTTTCCCCACCAGTGAGGCGGCTTGTTGGGGCAAAGTGGAATAATTCCCCATTATAGGGGTTGATGAGGAGGTTGCTAAGATTTTCCCAATATTTGGGCTTATTAACACGATCATCAAATCATATATCAAAATTCCTGTATAACAAGATATAACCTAGGTATCCTTAGAACACTAGTGTTTTGAGAATGTGGATGTAATATGTGAAACTTTATTTCCTACTTTTCATGTTGCTATCTTTTTCAAAGTCACAATAAAATAAATATTTATAGCATTTTAATCGTAATATAATTATCTTTTTAATAAAATTCTTATTGGGTAGGTAAGTGTCCACTTTCAAAGCGAGATCTCACCTTCGGCCGGATCTCTTTAGTACTCCCGAAAATTCCAAAGAAATTGTACGTTGTTGGAAGTTCAAAGCAGTTTATAATTATGCCCTGTACCTAAAGAGCTCTAGAGAATAACCGAGAGCTCTTGTATTGTCAAAAAAGTGCTCTTAATAAGAATGTGAAGTGTGAAACACACGCTTTTAGGTGCCACATTTTTGACAAGAAGGACTTGAGAGAGAGAGAGAGATTTAAGTATTATGAATTAACGAATGACCTTAAGTATTTTAAGTATGAATTAAGGAATTACTTTAAAAAGGTTTAGAATCCCTTGTGAATTGAATACACGCCCTAGCACAATTTATTTATATTATTTTCTGCAATTCATAATTGATGAAATAATTTCTGAATTTATTTATATTCACAGTTCATCTCATAATCGCGTATTAACTTTATTGTCTTTGGCGCGACAGTTTGTTTCAGAGAAAATAATATCTATTAAAATTAATTAACATAGCATGTAGTCTCTAGAAATAGAAATATTGAAATAAAAATATTTTTTACGGATTTTATTGCGTTAAGCACCGTGACTTTTAATACGCTGTTAACCTTTCAGAGTGTAAAAATACTAAGCGTCACTGTCAGATCAACTTTGAAAATATTATATTGTAAAAATATTGCCGTTTCATACAAAAATGCTTTATTTACCAATTGGCGTTCTTTCATTCCTACCCCTATAGGAAAAAGTCGTGAGTGTATGTATGTATAAAGCCTATACTGCACTAGGTCACGGGTTCGCTCCCTACAAGGGATAAAATATACTAACTTAAGTATTTATTACAGATAGTTGTTTGTGTTTGTGAAAGCACTCGTAATACAGAAGATAATAACTTAAAAAAAAGTGAACTGACGAAAACAAACAATAATAATAAGTCTTAATAATTAATTTTGAATTGAACCCCAAAAATCCATTCAATTTCAATTATTATATTATATTTTAATAACTTTAAATTAAATAAGTAAAGTAATCGCGTAAAAACAGAAAAAAAAAAAGTTTTTTTTTCGTCGGTTGAAAATCAAAAACGATTTTAAAAAGAAAATTTTGAACGCACCTGTCAACAGCGATACAAATAAGTACGAAGCTGGAGAGGTAGAGGCCGAAGGTCCTGGTGAACATCATGACGCGGCACATGAGGTCGCCCGCCAGCCACTGCACCGTGCCCGCCCACGCGATCTCCAGCGGCATCATCAGAAACGTCACCTGCAAAAACACTGCTTTCCGTTTCTTTTACTGATGTTACTTAATTCTCCAGGATCAACAGACACAGTAGAAAAATAATGTTTTTGACCTTCTGGAGGGTCAGCATCGACGATATAATTAATACAAAACACACAGAAAGGGAATACTTGAAAACGAGAAAGAGAGAAATTTAAAACAGGTACGGCATACTGGGAATAGTTCCACTTAATTTGGAGCTACCTGACTGGGGAAGTACCTCCGCCTTGTAGAAAGTGAAATAACACTGCTTTGAGCTTTTGTGTTCCTAACGGTGAGCAAGGTTGCCAGTGCTCCGCAAGAAAACGTGTTGGTACTTTGACTCTTATACTGCCAACCCAACTATTCCTTTCGTTTTACGGGATCGGCAACGCGCAAGTGATACCCCTGGTGTTGCAAGCTTCTATAGGTAACCCGCTTACTAAAAACGTGATAACATCTAAACGTGTTTGAAGGGTAATCATTGAAATTACTGGGCATATGAGAATTGACAGCTGAGGTCTCAAGATTTTTTTTTTTTGGATTTTTATGACCTGGTCACCTGGACCTTTAAGTCAATCTGAAGATGAAAACGCACAAGTGATACTACTTACTGGTGTTGCTGTATAGGCTACGGATGCCACTTACAATCACGTGGCCAACCCGATTCATAAATAAGCAAACATCACAAGGAAACTCCGTCATTTATTTATCGTTGATGTTGATTACGTGAATTTAGATGTTCGTACAGATTTAGGGATGAAATAAACGTGATAACATTCCTACTTTATTGAGAACAATCAACCGATTTCGCAAGCAGCTTGTCAATCCCGGCTCTTTAAAAAAAAAACAAATTATTTTTGGCACCCTTCAAGCTCGTGGGCGGTTCTATTTACGAAATGTATGCATGAAATGAACGCATTAAAAAGTAAATATTTTTTCAATAAAACTACTTACTCTTTACGTATTTACGGACGGATAGAACCGTCGGGATTTATTATTAAAATCCTTATAAAGTAGTTATAAGTTTTAATATTTTTCGCCAACCGCTAACAAACAGACAAGAATTCCAAAAACATTCATTTTTGTTCGGCGACGCTTATATGTATTAAATTATTTTTTTAATATGTTCTGAATTATACAGACACTGGTCAAGTACGAAAAGTTGCCAGTGCTCTGTGAGGAAACGTTGTGTTGACAGTGCAGTGGGGACTTTGACCTTTATACTGAAAACCCAACTAATTCTCTTTCATTTCACAGGGTTGGTAACACGCAAGTGATACTCCTTGTGTTGCAAGCGTCTAGATGCTACGGTAACCGCTTACCATCAGGTGGGCCGTATGCTTGTTTGTCGCCTTAGTGGTATAAAAAATATACATACCTACTTCTGGCCACTCCTGTTACAATTTTACTTTGACATAACATACCATCACGCCTGTATTTCGAGAAGGGTTAGGCACAGGTGTAGGTACTTACTAATATAAAAAAAAAATACTAAACATAGGTACACAGGCATGTTTTCTTGTTTATGGTCTTAATAGAAAATTTAAAAAAAAATTCAGGCGAAATGAATAAAACATGATTATGTCATGGAGCGCCGCTATTTACTCCCAAGTGCTGTTCTAAGTGTCTAGCAATCTGCATGAATCTCCCCGTGTTGGCGCAAACAAATTGTCAAACAAATCCGCGCTGCGCTAGAGTTTCCTTAATTACTTTGCTAATTTGTTTTTTACTTTTATACTTACCTTAATAGCACTACTGCTCCTTTATATTTAACTAAATTTGTATTTAAACTTTATATTTAATAATATACTTGCTAAAGTAACTTTTACAGGGGCCGATATTTGAAAAACTGGTTTGACGTTACAGATTTTAGAAACAATTTATACCTAAATGTTAAACAATTTTTTTTTCTGTCCATTGTCTAGTACCCATAGTACAAGCTCTGCTTAGTTTAACTAGATGGTGCTGTGTGAAAGTTTCTTTAAAGTTTATTTTTTTATTTTTCTTTATTTAGAAAACCAAAAGCGACTATATTATTATTATAATTTAAAAACGTGGCCTATTATTTCGGTGGACCACGATAATTTGAGAATTAGCTGCGTGAAGAATGGGTAATACTTAGAAATTATTAAAAAAAATGTTAACCTATAAAAACATGATTAACTGTGTTATTGAATTTTTCTATGAAACTATCAGCAGCAGCTTGGAGTTTGGACTTGTGCCCGGTTAATGGCAATAGGTTCGCCTACTACGAACCGGCAAACTGTGGGTGTACTTTAGTACCTACATATCTGCCTAACCCTTCGGGGAGTATAATGCGTTATAGTTTATATTATGTATGTAACATCATCAACCCATATACTGTCCCACTGCTGGGCACGGGTCTCCTCTGAGGATGAGAGGGATTGGGCTATAGTCCACCACGCTGGCCTAGTGCGGGTTCGCGGACTTCACACACCTTCGAGAAAAACTCTCAGGCATGCAGGTTTCCTCACGAGGTTTTCCTTCACCGTTTGAGCGAGTGATCATTAATTAATAAAATAGTCACATGATTTCGAAAAGTCAAAGGTGCGTTGGATTCGAACTCGAGACCTTCGACTTGCCATTCTAATGGCCATACCACTAGGCTAACACTGCGCGTATATGTATGTACTAATCTTAAAATTGAGATAAATTTATCGACACTACCTCTACAAGAATTCACGCAAATATGATCATCATTGTTAACACTGTCTAAAATGAAAACTTCTAACGGACTTAAGTAGTTGATGAAGATTGAGAACTGATGAAAGAAACAATTTCGGAGATCTATTGTTCTTATTTATGACAATTGCATTTACTTTAATAGCGGTTTCGCACCACGAATCCGATCCGAATCTGTGAACTGGAGATTTACGGATGACGTAGAGAAATCGGATGTCAGAAATCGGACCTAGTATGTAAACTACCATACAAATAGTTGTACGACTAGGTACTACGGACCGTATTTTCACGGATTCTGATAGGAAGTAGTGCGAAACATTTCTTACTCGTTATTCATTTATACTACACGCCTGCATCGTACAGAGGCCAGCACATCAAACTACCACAATTTGTCAAATTTCTTTGATTCATTTTCAACTTTAATACAAAACTATAAGGTTCATATTCAATTGGGAAAATTTGTCAGTTTTGGATAGCTTGACCTGCTGGCGTATGTACAACAGTTTGCTTGCACACTCATTACTAACAATAAAAAGATCATAATATCGTGACGTCTATAAAACTAGGTCAGATAAATTTGCACATTGTATCTAGGTATAGATCTTACTGTCTGTTACAGTCTGTTTCTAGTTTTTACTATAGACAAGGTTGATACGACGTTACGACATCAACACATATAATGCCTGTGACCCACCTAGCGAGTCCTACATTTTTGAACAACCTTCTAAAACAAAGTTAGTGCTTAAACCACTAATTTGTTATGTATTCGACTGTATACAATGCCACCGAACCCGCCTGGCGTGTTCACCTTATCTCGTAAGCAGTGCCGTACCCGCCTAGCGAGTCCATAAAATGTAGGTGGCATCCATACATTCAAAATTTGTGACGGTGGTCAATATGTTAAATAAAATCACAACTTAGATATATGCCAGGAATAGCGCGAAGTCGAATAGCACCCAGGTGAATAACACCCGACCGAATAGCACCCAGCCGAATAGCACCTTAGGTATTCCTCGAATTAAATCTTGATGGTTGCTCCTCCGGGAAAAATAAATATATTAAATTTTATTCCTCACACAGCACGTACGTTAAAGTACTTTCTAGAGATGTGGTTCTTTTGTTCTTGAGATTATATTAGTAGTTAATCTGTATATAAAAAGCGAAAGGTCATTTACTCGCTATGACAATTTTATTTATCTGTTTATTCAGATAAATAAAAATGTCATTGCGCTCGGGGACCGTTATGTAGAACACTTTTTAATCTAAGAAGTCCCACTAAAATTAACTTTTCTCGACCTGGAAATCGAATAACCTCTAGTGTAGCACTCGACCAGTAGATCATTGAGGCAGTCAATTTCCATACAAATTAAATTGATGAGCTGACAAACTTGTTCCTATTTTTTAAGTTTTTTTTTCTTTATACCACTAAGGTGGCAAACTAGCATACGACCCATCTAACGATAAGCGGTTACCGTAGCCCGTAGACGCTTGCAACACCAGAGGTTATCACTTGCGCGTTGCCGACCCTGTAAAAATCTTTTCAGACCCTTCTTGAAGAACTCCATGCTATATGTCTCTCGGGAAACCTGGGCCGGGAGCTGATTCCACAACCTAAGCGTGCGTGGGAGAAAATGTCTCTGGAATCGCACGGTATGAGACAAAATTGGTTCCAGGGTATGTGGATGAAATCCACGCCGATGGCGAGAGGTATGGTGGTAGAAAGTGTAGTGTCGTAATGTCGTCTCTATCTTGTATTATTTAAGTACTAGTTGTTCCGATCCAAATTTTCACCCACTCTAACTTTTTCAATATTGCTCGGCTACTAAGGATCATATCGTTATGCTAAATACCCTATAACTTTCCTCAAGAATTCAGCTAGCAAATGCTATAATATTTTTTCAAATCCGACTGATATACGACCTCTTTAGCCTTATTATATTAGTATGGATATTGTGTATATAAAATAGTATTTAGTGCTCAAGAAGAAGATTAGTCCGTATAACATAAAAACAAGCAGCCCTTACCATAAGATCAGCTACAGCTAAATGCATTAGCAAAACATCGAGTCGACTGGCTCTTCCTGCGCGCTTCCTCTTCATCAGCTGGGACAGCACCGTGAGGTTCCCCGTGGCAGACACCACCATCAACACACTGTATACTGTCATGGACACCATATGTCCATGATTGAACCTCATATCCAAAGGCAGCTCATCGCTGGTGTTGAGATGCGTCCAGTTCTTCTGCGAGGCCCCACCGGGCCCTGACACCTTCTCGTCGATATCCATAGTTGGGTTCACAAACTATTTGGTGTGAAGAAGCCAGCTGGATGACGTCATTTTCAATTTGTGTGCAGTCATTCGTTGTTTTCTGCAACAAGGAATCCGTTTGTGAGTAAGGCAGAAAATATTTTTTAAATAGATATTCATGTAATGAAAGTAAGAATGAAGGAAAATATATTCATTTCATTGTCACGAAGACACACAAAAATTACAAAAAGAAAAGAAGTTGCACTAAAAAAAAAAAATTGAATGACACTGACAATGTATTAGTGTAATATGAATATGGATAATTAATAGGATTATGCAAATGTAAATTAAGATAGATAGTCTGTTTTGTAATTTTTTTAATAACTTTTTAAAGTAACTGAGTTTGTTTTGGCATTTCTTCTCAGAGGTCGTCAGTTAGGAAATGCCGGTGCCGTCTTGCTTACAAAAATATGTAAAATATTGACTTGTAAAAGTGTCTTTAAAATATTTAATTACAGAAATAAATATCATATTATATCATTATTTGTGTATATATAGTTCAAGGAGCAAAATAGTAATTTACATAATGCCATAAAATAATTAAATCTATAGTTTAGATTAAAGGTATACCTACTAAAAGACTTAATTATTGAGTATAAGTACCTTCAAATGCCCGCTATCTATTTCATTTCTCGATTCTTGCCATCCAATGGTTGTACATAGGTATGTACAACCATTGGATGGCAAGAATCGACCTACCTATGTTAGATTTTGAAAAATTCAATTATAATTGATAATAATATAATAAAATTATTGGATAACGCTCATCGACGTAATGGTACAAGAGTAGCGACTGAACGTGAGGTCTAAATGAATATTGTATTGTAATTCTGCGCGAAAAAATTCTTACATTTAAGGGCAAGTAAAAAATACTATTTATTCCATTTTCGAGAAGTCCTGTCACTTTAGACTAAATTTTTGTCTTCCTAGCTTAATTTAAGTGTCTTGTAATTTATGTATAGCTGCCTATTTCCATTAAAGTAAAATAAATATTATAATGTTGTAATGTTACATAAAATTGTAATATTTTATAAGACCAGTTAAGCGCAATCAATTAATTTAAATTAAATAAGTTCTTTAATTAAATTGTATTATTTATTAATCGAAACATAGTTTGAATTTATAGGTACTTTGTTTTCAATATTCCCGATATAAAAATTTTAAGGGTGATACTTTTAGAAATCATTTGTTTGTATACTTTTTTAGGGGGTCACAGAAAAATGGAGGTCATAAAAGCTTACTACATTATTTAGACCTTGCTTTAAGAACTAGTGTTACGCTCCTGCCTCGGACGGGTGCAATGTATGAATAACATACTTGTATTATTTACAGGGTGTTACAAAACTACCCGTAAAGCCGAGAGGAGGTTAAATATGGCCTTATAACGAATCCATTCACTATATTTAAGAACTGTAGTAACGCTGTATAACATACCCCAAAAAAAGGAAAACAACAACATTTATGAATGAAAAATAGAAAAACTATTAAAGTAGACAATTATTAGGTAAAATAGGTACGTAGGCCTTTCTGTTAAATAATCTGGTTCCCTGACATGACAGCTGACAAAATTTTTGGTTTTGATAGTTAATTATATTTTTTACGGGGTATTTTGTAACATGTTGTATAAATAATCATCATTACATTTTTTACATTTTTTTACATTTTTTACATTTTTTTACATTTTTTTTCACATTTTTTTTTTTTTAAATAACTTATTTCATATAAAGTATGAGAGTCGTGCAGCCATTGATGTTGCATATATTGAAATGCATTATATGACTTAAAATTACATTGTGCCCTTCAGTTGCCTAGCAGTCTGAGCTTGTCATGCTCACTAAAATGTCCTGCTGATGGTGGCGTAGTGTGTCGGGTCGTTTTATTCCCTGCAACATGGTTGAGTCAAACGACGCCGATACACACGTCATACTCGTGAACGGGTGCCGTCTGTCGGGGCTGGTCGGCTCTTACTGTCAATGGCAATCTCTAATTATTTTTCCTTTTCTGTTTAGTAGACTAGATTAATTCAATAGTACGCATCAAGCTGCATTGCTCTCTTGTACGTCTGACATAACAATGATTTATATTAATTTGATATCAGCAGACATTACTGAAATTATTACCGTGATTTTATATTTTTTTTTTTCTTACTATTTAATAATTTTCAACTATAACTGACTAACTGTAAATGTGAGTACTTTGTAGACTAAATTTACATACTCAGCTTTGAACAGTCTGGTGGCTTTGAGCCTTTTTTTATGTGGCCTACGCAAATGTGCCTCTGATCTGGTATCGTCGTGCGACGGGTTGTTGAGCTCCCTAAATTATGGTTGAGCTACACAATGACTGATGCATGCGTGCCGTCAGTTGGGACTGGTCTACTCAAAGCCGCTATGGCTCTTTCTTCAAAAGGCCATTTCAGACTTTGCCCTACATTGTAAGACACATATTTGTTACTATTCTATGTCTGGACTTTAAAAGAGACTATGATTCTCTGAGTTTGTTTCGGCGTTTCTTCTCAGAGGTCGTCAGCTAGGAAATGCCGGAGCCATCTAGCTTAAAAAAAAAAAGTGTAAAATATTGACTTGTAAAAGTGTCTTTAAAAGATCTATTTACAGAAATAAATATCATTTCATTTCATTTCATTTCATCCCGGTAGAAATTATCTAAACTAAATGATAGAGAAAACCGTACCAAAATTTAATACGTGGGTTAGAAGAAGTAAGCGGAGAAGCATAAAGACACGCGGATAGCGACCTTGTTTTCTTCTATTTAGAGATGTAAATGCATTAACTCATGAATGAAAGCACATTTTTTTATACCACTAAAGTGGCAATTATACGCATAAGTAAGCGGTTACTGTAGCATATAGACGCTTGTAACACCAGGGGTATCACTTGCGCGTTGCCGACCCTGTAAAACTAAAGAGGAATAGTTGTCAAAGTCCCCCCACTGCCAACACAACGTTTCCTCGCGGAGCACTGGCAACCTTGCTCTCCGTAAGGAACACAACACAACTCAAAGTAAGTAGTGTTATTTCACTGAGTCACAAATAACCACAAAGGTCACTTATAACCAAAAGATCCATTCCTTATTACTCTTATAATCTTTAAAATTAATAAACAGTAAAGATCATTAATATTGATGACAGACTCCACTGAGATTTTTTCAGCAAACGAACACCCAATTAAAAAACTTTTACAACAAAGGAATATTTTGTTGATTAATTTACTTTTTCGGAGCTCTTAATAACCGCTTCAGTCGAGTTTTGAGAGGAGACATTGAATGCTTGGGCAATAATGAGCTGGCATTGTGTTTGAGAAAGTCTGTGATAAATGTTTACTCAGCCATTTTTATGGTAGGTACTAAGATGACTAACAAGCATGTACAGGCTGTCTAGCAGATAGTCTATAGATACCAGCAACACTCTTGGCCCAGTATTTTTTACCCGACTATGGATAATTACCTTTCCGGTAATATGTTTAACAGTACATATATAAATATGTATAGATGTGCATTGAGATTAAGAGAGAGAATAAGAGAGGTAGGTCATAGTGGGAGTAATTCCACTCAAATTGGAGCTGCCCCACTGGGGAAATACGTCCTCATTGCAAAAAATCGAAGTGAAATAACACTGCTTTGCGCTGTGTTGTGCTCCTTACAGAGAGCAAAGTTGCTAGTACTCCACGAGGAAACGTAGTGTCGGCAGTGGGAGGACTTTGATCCTTATTCCTGTTTCGTTTTCAGTGTTGCAAGCGTCTATAGGCTACGGTAACCGCTTACCATCAGGTAGGCCGTATGTTTGTTTGCCACTTTAACCTTAACTACCGGAAGCTTTGTGTAATTATGTCATTTTCACGCTGATAAGTGCTTATTTCTACGCCAAAGTTTTAAATTCTCTATTCACGTTGTAGTTAGCACGGTTGACAGCCACTTATAATTAACTTTGTGGTCACCAAAAATCAATTAAACCACTTTTGATTTGCAGTCATCATTGCGTGGGTGGCTAGCTACAAACTACCCTCCCCTTTCCCCTTGGAGATGGCTTAATTTGCCACTTGACAAGTCTGCTATCGAGATTATAAATGAATAGGTTGGACAAGGGTCTAAATTATTCGAAGCCAACAATTTCATTGGGACGAATTAAGCCAAGGTTGCTGACGTCACATAATCGGGTTAAGGAATGGTCACGTAGTTTTAGATTTGTGTAAAGTGGTTTTCAATGTTCTGTTTAGAAATAGTATAGTTTTTTTTTTATAATGGCAATGTTGCTGTCTATGTTGCGTTTCGAGTTTTAGTGTAACCTTTATATGTAATTTGTTTTGAATACTGCCTCGTTAGTGTAGTGGTTCTAAACTCAACTCTCACGCTAAAGGTCCTGGGTTCGAACAGGAACTGGTTGGCAGCTCGGAGTTTGGATTGGTTGCCGGTTAATGGCAATAGGCTACCTATTACATGGGACCTAAACATACCGGCGAACTGTGGGTGTACTCTTATATGTACAACTCTGGCCAACCCTTCGGGGAAACGGCGGGATGGTATGTTATGTTACAATAAGATCAAAAATCTAATATAATTTTATTACATTACATAGTTATGTCAATATTTTCCTACCACCCTTGGGTTGAGCCGCGTTCGCATTTAGAGTCTCGTTCGCAGTTCCCGTTTCTATACGAATTTCTGATAATTGGATAATTTCCCATGTTGAGTCGAAACCCCATGTTTGCTTGCTAAGGCGTGAAACAGACTAGCGAAAACGTCACATATATTCATTAATTAGGATGTATAAATGATCGACCAATTCGCCCTATCATCAGTATGAAAACAACTAATATTTTTTTGTTTCTAAGGTTGGTGCCGGCCGATAGAAAAATAAAAATGAATAATAATAATCATATAAAAATTAAATAGAGGTTGTAGGTGCGACTGCTATTGGTCTGCTGTTGGTGCTAAAGGTCCTGGGTTCTATTCTCAGGTCGAGCAAAGTGTTATAGTGTTTTTCTAAAAAGCAGCTCGGAGTTCGGAATTACTAGTTGAGATTCGCCCCTCTATTAGGTACATGGAACGTATACATACCGGTGATCTGTGGGTGTACATTGGTACACTTCTTCCTAACCAGCAACAGCGATGGTATATTATTTTAAGTAAATATTACTACTATTTTTGTTATACTGACATTTTTTTTTATATACTTTTCGTAAAAATATAATATAATAACAATTTTATGTAGGGTGTTCTGTTTTAGAATTTAATAAAATAATTCAATGTGTTTATAATTAATTACAATGTATCAGTGTAAAACTATGGACTGTGAATTATCTGAAATAAAGTATTATCTCCTTTATTTGTCTATAAACTTACTAATTACATTTTTAAATATTTTTATAAAATAAAAAAAGACAAAAACATTTAAAAATATAAAAAATAGAGGCCCACTGGTATCGGGAGCAGGGTCCAAGCTACCGGTGGTTAGGGCCCCAGAGACAGGAACCTCCTCACAATACGTGCCGTATCAAGGAGTACTGCCTTCTGAATCAGGCCCTTAACCCAGCCACCCAGCTCGAGCCTCCTGAGGTGTTGGTCGAGGCTCTTGGCGATAAGTCCATTGATTCAAGAAAGTAAGACTCAACCACCAAAAAAATTAAAAGCATAACCCATATGATCATGTGTTAGTGTTTGCCTGGGTGTTTTTTATGTATTATAAGTATGTATTTACAAAAAAAAGTATATATGTATTATATCCATTATCTAGTACCCATCAAGCTCTGCTTAATTTGGGACTGGATAGCACTGTGTAAAATTGTCCAAGAATATTTATTTAAGAAAATATTCAGGTCAAGCTAGCTGTTATTGGGGTTTTTTATGAAGTTCTGAGTAACTCGAAGTTATATAAGTATTATATCCATTGTCTAGTAAGTAACAAGCTCTGCTTAGTTTGGCACTGGATGGTGCTGTATAAATGTGCGGTAAAATTGCCCAAAAAATAATATAAAAAAAATATATTTGTAATATTGTTAGCAAAGGTAAGTAAATTATATTAACGCAATGTCTTATCTTCTGTGAAGCGTTAGTTTAATCAGCATAGTTACGACGAGCCTATTCCCAGGTGAAAACTTGGACTATAAGCTGTTTCTAACTGGGAAAGTATTTGTTTAACTAGTTGATTCATGCTTGAGTAAAGGGGAGTCTAGGAAGACAGAAATTATTAATTGGGGTAATTTCATAACATACCAACACGCTTTTATTCCCCGAAGGGCTAGGCAGAGGTGTACTAATTCGCACACACAATTCGCTGTGTGCGTTTATTGCCATTAACTGGGCAGAAATCCAAACTCTGAGCTGCAACTGTGATAGAGACCATTAACTGGGCAGAAATCTGAGCTGTTACTGTGATTAAGATCACCCATCCATACACAGACCGCGGCTAGCGCAGCATAACATTGCAGCTTAATCAAGAATTTATAGGAAATAATCAAATGTCATTAATTGATAGGTAATGTCTTCCAACCTGCACCCAGGCCAGCATGGTGGGCTATAGCCTAATCCCTCTAAATCTGAGAGGAGACCCGTGCAGTGGGACAGTATATGGGTTGATGATGATAATGTAATTTGATTGAAATAATCCCTGAAATTATGTCAAGAGGAAAAAATAGACTCATCATCTTATTCAAAAGCTCATAACATTTTTATTTTTCCTTAACGACATAAACATACTTTAATGTATTTTCCTAAGATACGCATGTAACCTACCTACACCATTTTTTTTGGAATGCGGAAGATCCTCGTGCCTTAAAAATAGTAATAACAAAATATAATAAAAATAGAAAGTTCAAGAGAGTAAGACCCAGCCAGAATAAGCAAATGAAAAGCATGACTCCAATCAAATTAATGTAACTAATAAGAATTTATGTTGAGGAAATAAACATTTTTATGTTATTTATGACCTATATAAATAGTCATCCCAAAGGGTTTTTTGAGATAAAAGGCCTATAGATGTCCTTCTCCAGGGTCTAATCTATCTCTATACCAAATTTACCTTTATATGTATATAAATATATATAATACGTATTACATGGGACCTAAATATACTGGCGAGCTGGGTGTACTTTGGTGTGGGTTCGATTCCCACAGAACACAAATATTTATGTGGTGTTTGTGTTTGTCTGGGATAAAAAAGTATATGAAAAATATATCCATTGTCTAGTACCCATAGTACAAGCTCTGCATTGCTTGGGACTAGATGGTGTTGTGTGAAATTGACCAAGAATACTTATTATTTATTTTATTGGTACACCTCTGCCTAACCCTTCGGGGAATACTGGCGTGATGGTATGTATTGTAAAAACAATTAGGTAATGTTATTAAAAATATTTATTCCCAAAAAGTCGAACGTATGAGCGATTCCTAAACTAGTTAAGAAACGATTGTACGCATTTTGTCGACGTAGTTCAGTTACCGGAAGTCGACATGAGCGGTTAAGGATAAAGTTGTACGGTGTACCGAATTTTATTAATAAACGGAGGAAATGGGGGTGATTAGTTTGCGACCTATTTGTGGCAATAGTGTCCGTACAACTGTAAGTTCGGACATAAAGACCCACCCAATGTCTAGTCGATACAAAATCCGTTGCGTAGTTTTAAAGATTTAAGGATACATAGGGATATAGGGATAGAGAAAGCGACTTTGTTTTATACTATGTAGTGATACTAAGAACACATGTATTATACATATAAACCCTTTTGAATCACTCTATCTGTAGTGATATACTTTATGGACACCATAATAATACATACGACTTAAATACTTAATGCAAAGAAAAAAATACAATGAATGATATGTATTATTATTATTTTGACGACGTCTGTGGTCTAGTGGTTCGAGTGTTGGACTCCTGATCATGGGGTCGTGGGTTCGATTCCCATAGGACAGAAATATTTAAGTTTATTAAACATAATTGTTTGTGTTTGTCTGGGTGTTTCTTATGTGTTATAAGTAAGTATTTACAAAAAAAAATTATATAAGTATTATGTATATCCATTATCTAGTACCCATAGTACAGTCAACAAAAGAGATTGGTATACAGGTAGCGAACGAAATCTGCATCTTTACACAGATTGTGATTTAAATAATTACCCGTCAAAGGGTTTGATGTCTAGCAGCTTACAATACCCGCGTTTTGGCACATATTGCGTGATACATTATTACACAATCTTTAATAAAACACAGATGTTAATTAGCTGCCTGTATACCTAACTCTTTTGTTGACCGTACAAGCTCTGTTTAGTTTGGAAGCTGTGTAAAAATGTCCGAAAATATTGATTTATTTATTTATTATTGAGATTTTTTGACCTTGTAAAAACCATCTAGGTAGGTACTTATTTATATGCAGTACGAAATAATTTCGCCGTAAAGGGTAGGGGGTCAAGCCAAATCTCGTCATATCTCACCAAGGGGCGAAAAGTTGCCAAAATCACCTCACGTAATTAATAGACGTTCCGTAATGTTGTCGATATGTTGACTAAATAATAACACGAGACTACGACAAAATTATGTTGCGGCATGATACACCTGCAGAAGAACCGACAACCGCTGGGGTAGACGTGTTCGCGAGTGGAAACTGTGACTCGGCAAACGTAGTGTAGGACGATCTCCGGCAAGATGGAGTGATGATTTGCGAAAGGTTGCTGGTAGAAGCTAGATGCGAAAAGCCGAGAACAGGGTGAAATGGCGCACATTAGGGGAGGCTTACGTCCAGCAGTGGACTAGTATAGGCTGATGATGATGATACACCTGCTCTGTAAGTGCTCTGCGCTTAAATGGTGAAGGAAAACATCGTGAGGAAACCTGCGTGCCTTTGAGATTTTCTCGATGGCGTGTGAAGTCTACCAACCCGCATTAGACCAGCGTGGTGCACTATAGTCTAAGCCTGTAAACTACAGGTTCAAATTGAATATCATTTGGTAATGTATCTAGTTATATTATGCCGTCTTGGTCATTCAAAATTCAAGCTTCTACCTTTATCCGCAACGAAGTTACAGGATTATTTTTATACCACTACGTTGGAAAACAGGCATTCGGCCCCTTGATGGTAAGCGTTTATAGTAGCCTATAGACGCTTGTAACACCAGGGATATCACTTGCGCGTTGCCGACCATGTAAAACGAAAGAGGAATAATTGGGTTGGTAGTATAAGGATTAAAGTGCAAACACAACATTTCCTCGCTCACCATAAGGAACACAACATAGCTCAAAGCAGTGTTATTTCACCTCGATTTTCTGAAAGGCGGAAGTACAGACGCCAGCAGGTCAAGCTATCCAAAACTGTCAAATTTCCCCAATTTAATATGAGTCTTATCATTTGCTGTTAAAGTTGAAAATCTATTAAAGAAATTTGACAGATTTGGGTAGCTTGATGTGCTGGCCCCTGTACGTCCCCAGTCGAGCAGCTCCAATTTGAGTGCAATTACTCCCAGTATTCTCTCTTAAATGGGTCCGTAATGGCTTCGAGAAAAGATGGTACGGTTGTGCCTTTTGCTCGACTTGGCGGGGGCACTTTCGTGCAGATAATTTATATAGATATACTTTAAGACATCTTCAATCTTAAGTTGAAGGTAATCATGGCAAGCGATCCGACACCTAATCCGATTCGGACCGGAGTTTAAACTAATTGGCCTGATTAAGGGCTTCGATTCTTGGAACTGGTATTGTTGTTTATTGGAGTTTATTTGATTGAGCATTTGATAGGTTTCGGATCATGGAGGATGGTCAGCGTGGAGTAACTGTCTTTTAGGGTTGAGAAATTAAACCTGAAAAGCTTTTTGGATATTGAAATAAAACTACTTTTTACGGATTTTATCGCGTTATATTGATTATGATTATGAAAAGTTACTTTTAATTATCGTTAAAGTTTGAAAATCGTTATAAATTATAGCCTGTATGTTATTCTGATGTATAAATAATAACACTGTATAGTTTCATCAAAATCTGTTCAGTAGTTTTAGCGTGAAAGAGTAACAAACATCCATCCATCCATTCATTCATCCATCCATCCATCCTCACAAACAGTTAGATTTATAATATTAGTAGGATAGGATAGGATTAGGTATTAATCCCATTTAATTGAGTTTTAAAGTTACAGCAACAGCTACCTGGAAGTAATTGCTAAATACATCCATAGTCCTATTTGGAGACATTGGATCAGGTTACATATGCTGTGTAGTAAGTAGGTGATCATTCGCTTTTTCTTTTATATTATAGTGTATGTAAGTTACTAACATAGCCTTAAGTTATCCAGATGTAATACTAACACCATGTGGACCAAAAAGTCTGAAATAAATGTTTTGAATTTGAATTTGAAAAAGTGTCAGAAATCAATAACCTTTTTGGGCTTCTGACTACCACTAACGATAGATATTCGCATGACAACCAGGACTGATGGGTTTACTAAACACAAAAAATACAGTGAAATTGTGAACCTCTTCCTTTTTAATTCTTAAAAAAAACTTTTAGAGTCCTGGAATATTAGAGAGAGGTGTACCTGTATAGAGGCGTGTGGCTCGCCCCCTATTAGGTAAGTACATGAACCTTAAACATACCGACTTAGTGTTGGTGTACATTAGTACACCTCTGCCTAACCCTTCGGGGAAATACAGGCGTGATGATATGTTATGAAATGATAGCTTATTGCAAAAAAAACACCTAACGCTTGCTTTTCAATATATAAACCAAATAGAGCGAAAAGTTAATGGTATACCGTTATGATATAGGATTATAGGTATATAAAGTAGGCACGAAATACATCAATAAACTTATCTCTGTTCTCACACGGCTGATTTTTCTATTTCAGCGGCATACAACAACCAATATACAAAGAGTAGAAATATGCAAACAAATTATGTACATAAACTCCTTTTTACACAACCTTATTGGTGGGGTTCTTCAAAAAGGTCAGATGCGTTAGTACCTACTCGCAACCGGCGTGTGTATGACAAGATGAATGTTGACGCAGCGAAAGAAGTATTCAATAATAGTAGTAAGTGGCGTTCTTTAGTTTCTGCTTACCCCTTGGGAAAAGGCGTGAACGTATGTAAGTCCTTTTTATAGTGCGCAGAAATCCTAGACTTCTATAGTATTATTTTATGCGTGAACTTTTATCGCGAAAACATTTTATCCTAGCTAATCTTAATCTCAAGAGTATTAAGGAGCCGCACAAACTATTTAGGACACATTAATAAGTACTAGACACGAGGATGTAATTACTGTCCTGAGGTTGTGAACATTGAGTAAACACGATGCTATTTCTCCAAAATATAGGGCAAGGCTCAAGTCTTAGGCTGTTTACATAATAGTTCGGAAACAGTTAGATACATAAGTTGTACTATTCTCAAGCAAATAGAGAACCATAATCACTTTTAAAATTGTATGAGGAGCACAGATATATTGTGATATTTTAAATGTACGGCAATATCTGAACTGGCATTTTTAAGAGAGATCCTTAGCAGCTTTGATTGACCTTTCCACGATGGCACAAGTATGTGTGCAGTTATTATATAGCTCAGGGCCGTCCAGGTCGCCTTGGGCATAAGTCTGGAGAGAGTCACTCTGGGCCTTTTTAAAATGATGATGATGACTTCTAACACTGCCTTTAAATGATCTATTTACATTGCAGAAATAAATATATCATGGTCCATTACAATGTCACGTTTTCACTTTGATCAGGGATTAAAAGGATATTTGTACGCGCAATTTAGAAGGCTTTTGCGTGGGCAGTTTCATAAGCCTATCGAGTTTTTTAAATATAACTTACTCGGGTTTATCCTTCATTGATCTCTCGGTTATAATGCATGGGCGTACATCAACTCGATAAGTAGACACCCAGTAAAATTTTAAAAATGCTTTTAGCTTACTGACCTCATTTGAATATATTTTAATAATAACTGTGAGGTTCTGGTTTAACAACTGAATAATTAATTTTGTTACCAAAATAGTTTTATTTTCTTACAAACCATATACAGGTAGTTAAAATGTCGAGTCTAGGTGCACGGTTCCAAATTAGTCGTTTCCTATGGAGAAGAACCGGCAAGAAATTCCATGGTTACTCTTTTAAATTATCGTTTTGTATAATAATGTTCGATACAATAATAATTATAAATTGGATACTTACATGAGAGAACAATTTAGGAATGTTGCGAAGATTACGAATATATAAAATACAGCTAGGCATAAAAAACATTTCTAAACAGTAGAACCGAATAACACTGCTTTGAGCTGTGTTGTATTCCTTACAGTGAGTAAAGTGGCCAATGCCCCGCGAGGAAACTTTGTGTCGGCAGTTTGGCATTTTGACCCTTATACTGACAACCCAACTATTCCTCTTTTGTTTTAGGGTCGGAAACGCGCAAGTTATAGCCCTGGTGTTGCAAGCGTCTTAGACAATGATCCTGATACGCTACGCGGGTCTTGGCTTTGTTTCCCAGTTCGAGCAAAATGTTTCTATGATATTCTCCGTAGCAGCTCGGAATTTGGATATGTGCCCGTTTAATGACAATAGGCTTGCCCCCTATTACATGGGACCTAAACATACCGGCGAACTGTGGTTGTACATTAGTATACTTTTGCCAAACCCTTCGCGGAATACAGGCGTGATGGTATGTTATGTAGATAGTTGCACAGAGAAGATATTCCTTTTTTTTAAACACAGGGCACAACTTTTGTCGCGGGGACTTCATAAACCCACAAGTCACGGCACACAAAATAGGCACACCAACATTCGAAAAACATTTGTGGAATACACAAATTAATTTTTGTGTCGGGTAAGAATCGAACTCTCGAGAGTTGGCACAGCGGTAGCACTACACCAAATGTGCAGTCAATAAAAAATAATTGACAATTATGTAAGTAATAGTACAGCAGTAACAACTAGCTAGATAGCCTAGTGGTATGACCATTGGACTGCCAAGTCGAAGGTCTCGAGTTCGAACCCAAGGCACGCACCTCTGACTTTTCCAATTCATGTGCGTATTAATAATTAATTATCACTCACTTAAACGGTGAAGGAAAACATCGTGAGGAAACCTGCATACCTTAGAGATTTTTCTCGACGGTTTGTGAAGTCTGCCAACCCGCACTGGGCCAGCGTGGTGGACTATAGCCTAATCCCTCTCAATATGAGAGGAGACCCGTGCCCAGCAGTAGGACAGTATATGGGTTGATGATGATGTAAGTAACTGTCAATTTTATTGTATTTTTCCCATGACATTCATGTTTGAAAGTAGAACGACAATAATCCGATATTATTCATACAATTAGTGTTGCCACAAAAATCTCTAATGTGAGAAGATTTGCTCGCGTAAGCACGTGCCAGCTAATGCCTTTTCCGTGACGGATAAATTGAAGGGAAAATTTGGGCGGCGTTTATGGTTAAGGCCTTAACATGGGTCGAAAAATTCCTCTAAATTTCTTCGCCTAAACTCTTGGTTATTTGGTAAAAATATCACAATAACTGCTAATTTAATCCGTAAAAAAATAGAGAATAATGATTAACGACGTAAAGAAACGATTAATATTTTTAATGGAACAACATTTTTTTCTGTTAATCCCTTTATAGAGAAGAACTGAAAAATTTTAAAATAAAAGCCGTTACTTAGAGTTTTATAAAAATCTCAATAACATTGTTCAACTTGGGAAATGAACCCAGGACTTCTACCGTAGCAGTCGCCCAGTAAGCCACTGGACTAATGAGGCAGAGTTCCGCTCTAACACAATAATAGTCACATTTAACTTAGGTATATAATATCCTCCGTAATTAGATCCTATAATAATCTAATATGCTGCTGAATATTGAAAACACGATAAGGAATGAATAAGGAGGAAAACAATGTCTAAATCACACGGAGCCTTAACAATTTCAAAAGGAATAAATCTTCGTATTAGGAGAAAGGTGATCGAGGTTAAATTAATAAGAAATTTCCTTTGAATACAATACCCGAGTTATTGAAATGATCTTATAGGTATAGAGTTATATTATTATTTAATAAAAATTGTGACTGAGGGTCATAGTTTCTTCAGAACTTTACAGAGGGTCGTAAAAATGGATTTTCTGCTAACCGAAACTGAAATTTTTGAGACAAATGGTAGTCTATATTCTTCTTCAAGATCAAATCTATCTCTGAACCAATGGTTCAGCTGTTTAGGCGACGAAGTATAGTAGGTATATTTGTAGGGATTGTGTTTGCTTGATATTTGTTTAAGTGACACACATAAAAATACCTAAAAACTAAATTGTATTAGAAATAAAACTATTACGAAAAATTCTAACAAACAAAATAGAACCGTAATTTTCAGAAAATAAACAACAAAGTTAAGTACAGACGAATTGAGAACTTTAGAAGTCAGTTAAAAAGTTGATGTAAATACTATACGCTTTGAGATGTATAGGCCTTGTTATAGTTTCCTGTAACTTTAGTAAGCGGTTGGTACGTACGTTGGAAACGTGTAATATTGCTCAGTGTGTCCCAAAGGATGCCAAACTAAAAGCATCCAACTGCCTTTATGATCAAAAGAAATAACTCGAGATGAGATAAGACGTTCGTTACGCGACTAGTTTATTTCGAAAAAAAAAAAAACTACAACTGAATCAGAAACTTCTTTGTTGACAACCATAGAGAAAATAATTCTCTATGGTTGTCTATTATATACTATGTTCCACCCAAGGAACACCTGCCACCTGCCACCCGGACGTGATCTGCAGTGGATTGTATGGAGAGCACTCAACCGGATGCGCTCTCAAGTTGGCCGCTGCAAACACAACTTGGCGAAATGGGGGGTCATAGATCCGGGCGCCACAGAATGCGAATGCGGTGCACCTGACCAGACCATGCTACACTTGCTGGAGTGCCCAAAATGCCCGTACACCTGCACCTTTGAAGATCTAAAGAATGCCACTGATGCCGCAATTAACGTGGCCACCTACTGGGCTCAAGTAATATAAATAATGTATTTACCATCGACACAAAAAGAAGAAGAAGGTTGTCTATTTTCTAAAGTCAAACAAAATCGTTTCAATTATAAATACGTACTTATTATATTCTATATTGAAACTCTTATAAATCCCGTTTTTATTCGCGCTTCGTCGCCGATAAAAGCAGGATTTCGTCAAATCTTTTTATCGGTTTTTAAGACCACAAAGCAAATAATTGTGATAAACAGGATCATTTGTGTTACATGGTAGAATTAATTACCTTGGTATTGGGAGTATTGTACAACATAACTTTCATGAATCTTTATTTGTTTTCATCGTGTAATAGGTACCTATATAACGTCAACCTCCTTTATCGAATTAATTCAAATATTTTACCGATGTTTTAACAAAAGTTAGCTCGGCCGTCTAGCGCTTGAATTATCTAATTTCTGATAGTCTGCGGCGTGTTATTTACAAAATGTTTAAACACAGACAGACAGTGCGTGGCCAGATTTATACTGATCCTGGAGATATACATTAGGCTAAAATGACCGATGAGTGTATAAATTTGGTAGTAGATAGATAGTATACATTGGTTCAGAATAAAAGTTCGTCTCGCTTCGGCCTAACTAAAAACTTGTTGGTCTGACTCCCATCCATCACTACGATCTGAAATTGTATTACAAGTTTCTAGAACATAGTTACATGGATGTATTATGTATATAACTAAAGAACAGATGTTTTCAAAACTTATATGTGAATTTAGAGATGCGTACCAAGGTTACCTATCGCGATAGACTCCTGTTGCCTACTACGTAATAAGACGGGAATTCCTCAAAATCCCGTTTTAGTGCTCACCTATTTTATTTAAGGAACTCCTGTGCAAAATTTCATGCATCTGCCAGTTTAAGTTGTGGGTTGTCTTTCAGTTAGTCAGCTTTAATTTGATTATTTATTTATTTATTTAATATTAAGGACTTCCAACAAGAGATGTACAGAATTCGTATTACATTCATCAATATCATATGTGCTAAGAAATGTACTCCCTCAATTATAGGAGGACCACATCATCCAATTAAGGTGTACAATTTATGAATTAAATACCTAGGAAGTTGTTTTGAGAAATGAAATGAAATGAAATTTATTATTTGTAAGAATTGTAGTAAATTACAGTTGGTTCAAATTAAGTAAGCACTAGGACAATTCGCTAAATATAGCATACAAATTTAGATTATTTTTACAGTTATTCATTTTAAGGAAATATCATTGTATCCTTTCCATGAGTTATTTGGTGTATAATCATAATATAATATATATAATCATATTTTTGGGACATTTTACACAACACCATCTTGTCCCAAATTAAGCAGAGCTTGTGCTATGGGTACTAGACGATGGATATAATACTTATATATATTTTTTTGTAAATACATACTTATAATACATAAGAAACACCTAGACAAACACAAATACTCATATTTTATCCACACAAATATTTGTGTCCTGTGGGAATCGAACCCACGACCCCATGATCAGCAGTCCGGCACTCGAACCACTAGACCACAGAGGTCGTCATATGCTTTGTTGGTTGTCCTTAAATAAATAAATAAGTTAAAATTGATAAAGTACGGCGAATCGAATACTTTGTGTTGAGAAAGAAGGCTGCCCACTCAGCACAGCACTATCTATCCCTTATTTCTTAAATATTTTATTGCCAACTGAAGAAAAAAATATGGAGGTTTATAATTGATGACAGGTCTTTACCGTTTTTTTAATTTGTAATTACTATTACTTTTGTTTCAATTGAGCGGCAAAAGGGCACCGAAAGATAATGATGATTACTAATCGCCGGAAATTCTGCGGATGGATCGGCAATTTTGTGGAGACGGTGCATAATAATGGCGAAAGCATTTAATTATGGAGAATTTTTTAAATTGCGTGAAATTTACGAATTTACGTTTAAAATGTTGTTAATTTATTAAAAGATGGACCTCCCTTTTTTCCTGTATATTAAAATCATCTTTAGAAATTAAACGATTGTGAATTTAGGAGGAATTTTGTATCCTCCTCGGTAGCTTTAGAATAGTAGGGACCTACTCTATATTTAATTTTTTGTTTTCACTAAATTTCCCAAAACTTAGTTAAGGCCCGTTGTTTCCCTCGGCCTTTTCCCTGTCCATCAGTCGCACATTGTGGACCAGTCTGGTTGGAACTTATCGAGATCATCCGACCACCAATGACGTGGACGCGCTCGTTGTCACCTTGCGGTGGGAGAACATAATTGATAGATTACCGCACTGATGACCTGGCATTCGGCGTGTGTGACCTTTTTTTTTAGAGTATGTCAGAGTCGTACCGACTAAAACCCACACTTGCCTTCACTTCCCCTATAATCTTTGCCATGGGATCCGCCATAACCATGACAGGCGGCGGTCCAGCCTAGCCTTGCGGTGTATGACCTGCCTAATCCCACTAAATCGTGGCAGTGGCGGTAATCTTAGTTGTGGATGGCAATATACAGTTGAGCGCGGGATTGATCGATCAATTCTACTCCTAGGTAACCTTGAGTGTGAAACTTTTGACTTTCTGTCAAATAATTCTAGCTTTTAAATATATTAGGCAAATAGCTCTAGCTCTTATTTTTTTTTCATATTGGTTTGTATTATTATTGGGTTGGCACTACTGACCTTGGATATTGCGTCTTTTTGCATTTTTAAATGTGTCGTCTATTTGTGCCTGAAATAAACTATTTTTCTTTCTTTTCTTTACAATATTTTTTAATATCCTGAAAGTTTCACAAAGAAAAAGTCGAATCACAATGAGTCGATTCGGCTTTATACCCCAAATAATTATCTGCGTAACAAGCATCGGAGACTGTTGGGCTCAGCCACGTGTCGTACTGTCAGCCGCGCTGAGTCTCCCATTTCACGTGTACTGCCCACACTCAATAGCTTTATGGAAGCCTATTTAAATTGCGATTTGTTCGCAGATAAATATCAATTAATCATAGTTATATACCTGACGTTGTGTGAGTGTAGCTAGCCTTAGTGTTTATTCTTATTTTTATTTTGTTTTAAATTCAATATTTGTTATTCTGTCCGCTTTGTCTTGTAACTATTTAAACTTGTTATTCAAAATAAGTACCTCATCATCAACCCATATACTGTCCCACTGGTGGGCACGGTTCTCCTCTCAGATTGAGAGGGATAAGGCAATAGTCCACCACGCTGGCCTAGTGCGGGTTGGCAGACTTCACAAACCATGATGATTTCCTTCACCGTTTAAGCAAGTGATTAGTAGTATTAGTGATTAACACGCACATGAATTCGAAAAGTCAGAGGTTGGCAGTCCAATGGTCATACCACTAGGCTATCAAAGTATGCAATTAAATAAAAAATAAATAAAGTAGTCATGGTCTTTGACGATGAAATAGATGTAACTATACTGCCAGCAGCATATATAGCATCTTCATGAGAGACATATTTTGTCAATAATTGACATTCATTCGTAATAGTTCCATGTAATTAATTCCTCTATCTATTTCGAATATAAAGGCTTTTCGATTAGGTAGGCGTGACTTCCAGCTACCCGCCCTTGAATCTGTTCAATCAAAGGTATTTTGTCATCAATAACATATAATTAGTTACCCTTTTCCAAACTGTGTCATGGTCGGCTTCCAGTCTCATTAGACGTGCCTGAATATAATCATTTCAAGCTGGAAAAGAAAAGGAAGTCTCAATATTTTATTTATTTGTTCGGGAATACAAACGGTTACACATTATTCTTAATAAATAAGTTATAGCTATTAGGATTTGTCAATGAGTAACCCACAACGTTATCCACGTCTTAGTAAATAGTCTTAACATAGCTAAGCACCAGTGAAGCCAGTGCTAGATATCTAATTTGAATAATGACATTTGTACATAACAGATAGAGAAAGAAAAAAAATATATATAAAACTAGCTGACCCCGCAAACGTTGTTTTGCCATAAAAAAAAATTTAGGGGTATGAAAAATAGATGTTGGCCTATTCTCAGACCTCCCCGATAAGCACAAAAAATTTCATCAAAATCGGTCAAGCCGTTTCGGAGGAGTATGGCAACGAAAACTGTGACACGAGAATTTTATATATTAGATAATGTTACTTAGTTAATTTTGAAACTATATCTAAAATTTCATCTATTTCTTTAATTTTCTGGAGCAAACCATTTCTAATTTATGAACTTATGAATAGGTAGGTAATGTAGGTAGTACTGAGAAGACTGCTTTTAAAAATAAATATGTGGTTCGATTCTCCGAAGCGCTATAGGGTGTATAAAATTCAGTAGTAAATGAAATTAGTAGCGGCTCGGAATTTGGATCTGACCCCGGTATGCTCACCCCCTGTTATATAGGATAATGGGACCTAAACATACCGCCAAACTGTGTACAGTAGTATCGACACCTCTGTCTAATCCTTCGGGGATTCACCGTCTAGTCCTAAACTACTGCTTGTACTATGGGTACCAGGCAATGGAAATACTTTTAAACTTATTGATTTCTGACATGTACGCGATAAATTTGCGTAAATGTCAGAAATCAATAAGATAATTTTACGGATTTTATCGCGTTATATTCATATTATTAATCCCCTAATAAGGGATTATAAATCCGTAAAAAGTAGTTTTATTTCAATGCTTATATTTTTTTTTGTAAATACTTACTTAAATTACATAACAAACACCCAGACAAACACAAACACTTAATGTTCATCACGTAAATATTTGTGTCCTGTGGGAATCGAACCCACGACCTCGTGATCACAGTCCGACACGCGGACAACTAGACCATAGACGTCGTTATTACTTAGTTAACAGCTTAAAAATGTTGATATTAAACGGCTGTTTATACCAGTTTCCTTGTATGTACCTAAACAAAAAAGGATCTGTATTTGACACACGTCAACATTACCTTATTTTTTTTATGCCATAAAAATCATATTATGTTACAGGAATCGTTAAATTCCTTGTCAAGGTATAAAGCCCACAAAGTACGTAGTACGCAACGGTTGACTTTTCCGATGAAAATATATTTCATCGACATTTTTTAGAAACACTACGTTACGCCTACATATGACTTTACCGTATGACGTTGTTCCGGTTTTTGTCGCAGACATTTTTGCTATTTAAAGCCTCAAGTAGTACGTCATTTATTAAAAAAATATACATTTTGATAACTAGGAAAGCGGCTTGTGAACGACTTTTTCTTTCTCATCTGCTTAGATTTCGGAGATACAGTTTGAAATCATTTTCATTTCTTCAATATTAAAAGAAATCCTTTCCATTTAACCAGGATGAGATTAGATATAACCAGATTATTAGATGAAAGGGAATAAAAGCGGATCAGGTGGGTCATAAATCTACCGTACCGAAACCGTCTTCGTTTTACGATTACAAAGATTGAGAATTTAAACCTCATCATTACCATGTCTCATCAGATGTCACCAACCTAAAGCTACTTTCAAATTGTGTGTGGCTTTTGTACCCATACGCGGTAAAGTAATTGAACCAGGATTCAGCAACCTTTTGAAGTTTATTTCCCTCGTAATTACTGAGAAAAGGCGATTATTTGTACGAATAAAGGCCAACGTGTTATTTCCCCAAGAGTACGACACTATCGCTATGAGTAGGTACTACATGAATAAATTGTATTTATTCTATGTACACTTTTTTTTCTAGATTTCAGTCTTATCGAGTAGAAATAATATTGAAATAATGATTTCCTTTCGGCTGTAAGACGAAAAAAAAACACGGTGTATAAATTATAACATTAGGGCATTTCTCGTTATTTTAATTAACTATTACCGCAGTTTTTAGTAAGATCTTATATTAACTTTATTATTAGCTTCATTATTATTATTTCTTCTTAATAATTAATTGTCAGCGGATATGATTAAACTCTGCTATTACTTAAATACATTTTTGTACGCCATGAATGGCAAAACATGTAGCTACTTTAATATAATATAAGACCATGTACAATTTATTGTATACCTACTCATGTTTTTACAAAAATAAAATCTTATCTTATCTTATCTTATCTTATCTTAAATATATAAATTCAAATATCTTATCCTATCTCTAAAAATATTAACCCTAAATCATACTAAAAATTAGTCGTGACAGCCTAAAAAAGGACGAAACCCCTAAAGGTGGATACAGTCTCCAGCATGTCAAAGGACTACCGTCAATAATTTCTGTTTTTCTTTTGCTTTATATTAGGTACACGTAACAAAAAAAATTGTTACGTTTACCTCAAATCTGCGTAATACATTTAAACATAAATAGGTAAAACTTGTCAAAAAGAACATTTTATCTCTTAGAGATTTTTTTGTAAGCGTTTCCCGGTATATATTCCTCAAAAGATTTCCTATAACCAATAATATTTCGTTTGTATTCGATTTCCGAGTATACTTAAAGTATATCCTGTATAAATCTCATATTTATTCATAAATACAATGTTTTACATAGCTCATTGGTAAAGTGACAGACAGATTGGCTCTTGTAGCCACAAACGCTGGTGGAAAGCGTCAAGTTCTAATTGGAATTTTCTGTTTGGAAATTAAAGTTCAACAATCACTGTATAAATGTTGACGACGTCTGTGGTCTAGTGGTTCGAGTGTCGGACTGCTAATCATCAGTCGTGGGTTCGATTCGCACATGGCACAAATATGTATGTATTTACAAAAAAAAGGATATAGGTATTTTTTTATTGTTGATTTGCGGCTATAGTATCACTACGACCGTAGCCGGTCTATTGTGATCGCCATTCCTTGAGTTAAAGTTCACCGCTAAACCCTGCGGCTACTGTAAACTGCAGGATTTGCTTAGGGGTCCTTTATTCCATCCGGGCTTATATTAGTATATAGATAATTATTATATCCATTGTCTAGTACCTATAATACAAGCTCTGCTTAGTATAGGATGTCCCATGTTCTTGATCATGATTAATGACTATAGAGTAGATTACGGATGGCAAGTAGTACTTAGATTACAATTTTGTTCCTGTCTATCGGTCATAATGTTTAAAAGTCTGTATTAATTTTATAATTGGACTATTAAGATCAAATGACGCCGGATAAAATAATGACCCACCTCAAAATAATAAGGAAAATGCTCAGATAAGAATTCTAAATTATAAAAAAAACTTTGCAATATAAATTTCGGGTAAATTCTGAAAACTTCGGAATTACATAGTTAAATTATGGTAACATTTCATAGAATTCGGGCTCCTTTGATGTACTGCATTCATGATACTGTTCAAAAGATCTACTCTTAGTAGTGGAATAATTGGGACTATCAGTGAGGAAAATTCAAATTATGTACATATTAATTACGACAACGATGGTTACACTAAATATTGAGTCCGTGGATGCTCGGGGGAGCGACTCAGATGTTAGTAATGTACAGTCGTCATCAGATATATCGTAGCAGACAAGGTGACCAAATACTTCTGAACGTTTTAAAATATCAATAAGTTCTATACACTATAAGTGACCATTAATATCTGAACATTCATTACTTCATTAATATCTGAGCAAATGCTTGTCAATAATGTCTATACATATAGGCAGGTAACTAACCAAAAATATCTAAACAATTATAACGTCAAGTGTATCAACGCAGATAAACACTGAGCTCACCTAATTTGCCTACCGCGTAATATGCCTATAGGATGAATCAAACACTATCTGTGGTATGAATAAGATGAAATGGGAATAAAAATTGTAGGTATAGAAAATCATCGGTTTAGAATACAGCTAAGGTTCCTAACTATCCCGGAATGCCCGGGAGACTCCAGTAATAATGGTAAACCTCCCGAGCTCTCGGGGCACAATAAATTCTCCGGTCTTTTTTCTAAGTTTTGACTTGAGCAATGTAAACTTAAATTTAAAAATTAAAATTAAAAAATATTGAGATTTTTGACAAGCATTTGCTCAGCTATTAATGAAATAATGAATGTTCAGATATTAATGGTCACTAATAGTGTATAGAACTTATTGACATTTTAAAACGTTCAGAAGTATTTGGTCACCTTCTCTGCTACGATATATGATCTGATGGCGACTGTACATACATACACACGTACGTAAATTTTAACGCTGGCATTAACGCTGTTAATGTACCGGCCAAAACCGATTTCAGGCCAAACAAGTATATCCTAGGCCAAACCCGAGTGATTTGCTACTAGCAGTCGGGGTCGCAATTCTCACCTAACCCATCGAAATTAAAAGTATTCAAACTCGATGTTCAACTAGTACATACTAGTTGAACATCAAGTTTGGATACTTTTAACACATAGGTACATAAGGAGTACATAAGGAGTACATAAGGAGTACATAAGGAGTACATAAGGAGTACATAAGGAGTACATAAGGAGAACATAAGGAGTACATAAGGACTACATAAGGAGTACATAAGGAGTACATAAGGAGTACATAAGGAGTACATAAAGAGTACATAAGGAGTACATAAGGAGTACATAAGGAGTACATAAGGAGTACATAAGGAGTACATAAAGAGTACATAAGGAGTACATAAGGAGTACATAAGGAGTACATAAGGACTACATAAGGAGTATATAACGAGTACAGTCGCCATCAGATATATCGTAGCAGAGAAGGTGACCAAATACTTCTGAACGTTTTAAAATATCAATAAGTTCTATACACTATAAGTGACCATTAATAACTGAACATTAATTATTTCATGAATAGCTGAGCAAATATCTGATGGCGACTGCACTAGGACAAACTAGTTTGGCCTAGAATCGGCCTTTTTCGGTAACAAATATACCATCATGCCAATGTTCCTCGAAAGGTTATACTGAGGTGTACTACTATTGCACATCAACAATTTCACCTAACATTTATCTTCTTTTAAAAGTAAAAAAAACTCTTAAAATACTGGAATCTATAATATTTTTCAGCCAATAAGCCTACGAGGCAATCTGTTTAAATAACCTAATTAGGTTTTTTGAAGTTATTCCACGATTTCTTTCACGACCGTTAATTCTTGAGATTGCGTCAATAAATTCTCGTTTGGGCACACAAAATATTTTAGGATAATGATCGAAATTTTCTACGTTTTAAGTTTTAACGTAATTTCAGCTGTTATTATTAGCTAAAGACGACACGATTTGACGACACGTTTGGCGCAGCGACTGAGCAATCGGCTTCTGCGACACGGGTTGCGGGTTCGATCCCCACACGGAACAAATATTTGTATGACCTACAGGTACTTAGTTGTTCTGGGTTAGAGAGTCTACTCTCTATCTCCGTCAAAGAAGTTACGAGCCGTTCTCCGAAACGTCGGAGTCCGATAAAACAAGTGGCAAATTAAATTTTTGTAACGGGTTAAAACACATCGGGAGTAAGGACAACTGTCAAATTGTGTTGTCATTCATTCTTAGTTCGGGCCCCGAACGAATCATCCATCCGTAGGTGATATGGAGTAGGAAACACCCGGTCGAAACTACTTACTTCGTGCAT
Source organism: Acronicta alni (assembly GCA_964056405.1). Lineage (NCBI taxonomy): Eukaryota > Metazoa > Arthropoda > Insecta > Lepidoptera > Noctuidae > Acronicta > Acronicta alni. The sequence continues at coordinate 11,034,228 of OZ043932.1, read as the reverse complement.
AAGGAGTAAGGATAAGGACCCTGATCCGGTGATAATTTGTGTTTGTAAAGGCACCCACGATACAAGAGAAAAATAATACAAGTATTATATCCATTATCTAGTACCCATAGTACAAGCTCTGCTTAGTTTAGGACTAATAGTGCAGGGAAAAATTACCCAAGAATATGTATTATTATTTCCCCTATTTCATGTCAACCAAACATACCGGCGAACTGTGAGTGTACATTTCACCTCTGCTCAGTATACTGTTTATTAATACCTCAATAACCTAGTGGTCACAAACGATTCCCGTGCCGCGGTCTTCAAAAGGAACGTTGCTGACTTGTCCATCTAACTGGCATCAATATCTTTATCTTTATTTCCTGAATATTGCATGTTAGCTGTTTGCTTGTTTTTTATTTCATTTCCTACATTGATGGTGGGATGTGTGTCTGAAAACAGTCATATAAATTGCTAGTCATATAATTGCTTTGTTATAACCATTAACATACCTTTATATTAATAATATTATTTACTAGCGACCCGTCCCCGCTTCGTACGGGTGCAATGTACTAATAACATACCTGTATTATACATATAAACCTTCTCTATCTATTAAAAAAAACGCATCAAAATCCGTTGCGTAGTTTTAAAGATTTAAGCATACATAGGGATATAGGGACAGAGAAAGCGACTTTGTTTTATACTATGTAGTGATCATGTTGTACGATTACGTTAGAGTACCAATCTGAGCGGTGCCTACGACACGATTTCCAGATAGAGCAATGTATTATCGAGTTCTTCTATTGACTTGAGCTCGTTAAATGACAATAGACTCACCCCCTATTACATGGGACCTATACAATATTACGAACTGTGAACATTCAAGTAAGTAGAAACATATCTACCAGCTAAGTACCTAACGAGTAGGTACGTAAGTACAATTATTCTTTGTGCAAAACACTGCACTATAAACAAGGACCTCACGACCTCATCTGCATTAATTGCATGATTAATACAACTATCAACAACACTTGTACATTATTACAACAACATCCCACACAATTATCAACCCTAAGTTCTCTAGTTAAGAGTTACAATATTATAAGATTTTCATATTATAGGTGTGTACTTCGCGTGGGTGTGTTCGATTAAAATTATCAAACAATAAAATTAATAAGCTTGACACAGCCACAGTCCATTTGTGTAATGCGATAGGGATTTAAATCAAGCGACAATTTTAATTGGCTACTAATTTGATTTAATTATGTATAAGTATTTGATTTATAAGTTTTAGAGTATTTATAATCTACCTACATTAAAAACAAAAGTCACTGTTCAGTACAGACATTCAATACAAATTCAGTTGAACAGACGCCAACAGGTTAAACTATCCAAAACTGTCAAATTTTCCCAATTGAATATGAACCTTATTATTATGTATTAACGTTTAAAATCAATCAAAGAAATTTGACAGATGGTGGTAGCTTTATGTGCTAGCCTCTGTACCTATCTTATTAAACCTCAAATGTCTCAGAAAATCGAAGCGAAATAACAATAGGCATAAAATAATGGTCTAAACAGTTCTCCCATTCACAAAAAAGTAAAAATTATATAAAGCAACTGAAAGAACTTGTCATCAAGATTTGCGGAATTGGATTAGGTAAGTATAAAGTCAATAACGAAGAAATTTAATGTAAAACACGAGCGCAGCTTTACCTCACTAATTTTCCAATTTGCATGGTTATTATTAAATTTTGACTTCGTAATAAGTGTTCAGGTAAATGTTGAAAATAACGCTAATTGTGGACAAAGACCAGCACATCAAGCTACCACAATCTGTCAAATTTCTTTGATAGATTTTCAACTTTAATACAACACAGTAAGATTCATTTTCAACTGGGAGAATTTGACAGTTTTGGATAGCTTAACCTGCTGACGTCTGTACATTCCAAAACAAAATGTGTCTCACAAGTCATACTTATTATATTAAATTAGATTGATTAATGTTGCTGATTGTATTATATTAAATTAGTTTGTTTAAGCTGGTATTGAGAATTTCATGGAAACACCCAATAACACTGCTCGACCTGGGAATCGAACCCAGAACCTTTAGCGTAGTAGTCACGCTTAGAACCACACACTAACGCGGCTCGTAAAATATATTATAAAATTTAATAGAGTTGCAAAGCCACTTGTAACTATATTATTGGCGTGGTCAGGCGCATACAATTTATATTTAGATTAAATATTGGCAACATCTAGAATTGTACCGAGTTTATTTGAATATTCATATTATTACAATTATCAACGGATTCTCGAATACTTTTGCAAATATGAATAGTTGGTAACGTTTAATATCGAGCAGTCTCCTGGGTATATTTGACACGAGAAAGCCGCTTTGGTTATTGCAATATCTTAAATTGCGGACTATTCGCTGTGGTTGAGCTGTCGGCATTTGCGCTATGGATCTGGGTTTGGATCCCGCGGGACGCACATATTTATGTGATGAACATAAGTGTTGTGTTTATCTGGGTATTTCTTATTTATTTATTGCATAACTACTTACAACTATCATTACAAGGTTTTTTTTAACTAATGCGACAGTGTAGTACTTTAGCAGAACTTATAGCTATGTTACGGTAAGAGTGAAGATTGAAGATTATTAATAATTATCTATTATTATTAATAATTACTGAAAGTCGAGGTTAAAGTGATAAATGTACATAAGTAACGCTCAAGGACCAAAAACAGCTCACAACGCGTTGTGGTCAATTATATTAGTTGAGCTCCAATATGCAAGGAATTATAAAAACTAAATAAAATTAAAAGTCGTACTTAGGCCAGGTTAGGTTGTTAGGTTTTTTTTTATATATTCAAAAACTAAAAGTAATAAATTTCGATCGTTTATTCACATTTACCAAAACATGTGGTTATTATTAATAATTTTGTAAAAATATTAATAATTTTCAATTAATCAGATTTACCGTAACAGCTACATGTATACTTTAATTATATTTTAAAAAGAAATCACATGCAATGCCGTCCTTTTGAATATGTAGTAGTTGTGTAGTGTATTATATAGTGGATGTAAAAATGTCGCAAAAATGTCGCTTCTTTACTTTCTGCCTACCTCCATGGGAAAAAGGTGTGCGTGAGAATATGTATGTTTTATCTTAAAAAAGTAAAGCAAAGAAGTAAGAGGTATTGGTAAAGTGAGGAATAAAAGCTAAAAATAAAGTGTTAAATATAATAATAATAATAATAATATAAACTTTATTTCAAGCACAAAGACTCATAGGGTTAGTAACAATTTCGTTTGCTTAAAACTAAGTGTTAGTATACTAAGTAAGTTAGGTTAGTATTTAGGTAAATGTAACTGACAGCAGTGAACTATATATGGACAATCCAATCTGTCAGCTATCATATTCAGAACTCTGTTGGGGCTGGCCATAACTCTTGCCACAAGTGATGCTGCACGTTTGCGCATTGTAGTGTAGAAACAGAAATATGACCCAAAACTTTTTAACAGTCAAAATAAAAATAATTATGAAAATATGATAAGAAGTGATAGAAGAAGAATGAAAAATATAAGAAGTGACTCGAAGGGATATAGGAGTTTAGCACAGGGTTAAAAAGAAGGGTTCATTAGTATTTATTGAAAGCGGAGGTGACCTAATCCAAAACTTTTTTATGTTTACTGAAATTATATGAATATTAAATATAATTATAGGTATGCTATTTATTTCTGTGAATAGATATTTTAAAGACATTGATAATAGATGGCGTCGGCATTTTCTAACTGACGAACTCTGAGAAGAAACACTGAAACAAACTCAGAGAATCATAGTCTCTATTAAAGTCCTGACAGGAACAGTATATAACCTAATCCTTCTCGATATTAGAGGATATTCTAGTCCCCTCACTGCCAACACGTCTCCTCGCCACTGGCAACCTTGCTTACCGTTAGGAACACAACAAAGCTCAAAGCTGTATTATTTCACTTCGATTTTCTGCAAGGCGGAGGTACTTCCCAAGTCGGGCAGCTTAAATTTGAGTGGAATTAATCCCACTATGCCTATCAGTTTGTAGATGGGTCCCGGTTGTCATGCGAATGTCTATTACCATCGTCTGTGGTAGTCAGAAGCCCAAAAACCAGTTTATCCTCAGAATATCGTTATTACCCAGAAATTGCTTCGTGTAAAATATTGATATTCTGTCGCATCAAGTTACACTGAAAGCCGACCCCAACAGAGTTGGGAATAATCTCTGAGGATCATGATACTTAAATACGATTACGCCGCACGCTGCAAACGAATAGAAATTCAGAATTACACTATGTTATTAACTTGATCAATAAGATGACACGATAAGTCTTGGCTTGGGTCAATGACCGATCAACATAACTACTTCACACGTCTCGAGTTGTTATTGACGTATTATTAATGTACAGTCAACAAAATAGCTAGCGAACGAAATCTGCATCTTTACACAGTTTTCGATGTAAATAATTACCCGCCAAAGGGTTTGGTGTGTAGCAGCTTACAATACCTGCGTTTTGACAAATAGGTATTCAGTGATGTTTTTATTTTATTTATTTAAGGCACTTCAACAACTTATTCACTAAAACACACATAGGTATATCTTATTTAAACTAGACATGAATAAAAGTGTGGTGAATTTGTCAGTATAAGTGCACAGCACTCATTTACAAAAAAACAAAATTAATAATGTTACAATATAGTAATGTAATAATGTTATAATTTGTTTTTAATTTAAGATTATGTAACATTACAATTAGAACAATGGGGATAATTATTTGTACTAAGTAATAGAAAACATACAAGTTTTTTTTGTTGATCCTGTTATAATAGTTAGAGTCAGATTTCTAGATTTGTTAAGCTCTTGTAAAAACTTGGTAGGGAATCTGATATTTGCATTGTTACACGATCTTTATCAAAACATAGAAGTTGTATTAAGTATTATATCCATTGTCTAGTACCCATAGTACAAGCTCTGCTTAGTTTGGAACTAGATGGTGCTATGTAAAAATCCCAAGTATTTATTTATTAAAATAAACTTGTATGTGTAACTTTCTTTTTTAAACTAAACGTTAGTTTAAGGTGGCCTAAAGGTCATTGTAACATAAATTGCAAATCACTTACCACTACTTCGGGGTTTGTAAGTAGGGACCGTCGAAACGGGATCAAAAATATTATCTCTAAGTAAATAGATTGGTCCCAGTATTTCGCTGTGTGGACGACAATTTTTGTATTTGCTCTGCTAATGATGGAGACGTGTAGGTCGGACTTAATCGCCCTTTGTGGTCCGAAATACGGAGTCAGGCAAACAAAATATTGACTCCAGTTATTGTTCTGTTTGTTTGGCACATACTAAACTAGTCTTATTGTCATTTCTGAGATATATCTATTTATGTATACTTTATTGTATACCATAATAATAAATATGACTTACTTAATAAAAACATACAATGGGTGACTTTATCGCTAACTGCAATTTCTTCCAAGCAACCTTAGGGTCGACATGGTTGATACATTTAATTATTAAATCTGTTGTTTTGACAAATAAAAGTCATACACAATCATTCACGATGTTTTTAGTGTTTGTAAGACGCACAAAAATGTGTTTTGATAAAATTATTATATGTTGTTTTTTTTTTGCAATTGTCCCTCCGGAAGGGTCTATCAGTGGACGCCCGCGGTGGGATAGCGGATCAGCGGATCATGCGAGAGCGATTCTCGTGATCCCCCAACTATGCGAAAGATGGTAGTGACGTGCTCTCTGAGGCACGAGGTACGATGTTTTATGTAGTCTCATTCCTCTTCCATATTCGATTACTCCTTGTTATCGTATTTAATTTTACCGCTATATAAACCAAACAAGTTAATTTGACCTCTGTGGTCTAGCGGTTCGAGTGCCGGACTGCTGATCATGGGGTCGTGGCTTCGATTCCCACAGGATAAAAAATGAGTATTTGTGTTTGTCTGGGTGTTTCTTATGTATAATAAGTATGTATTTACAAAAAAAAAAAGTATATAAGTATTATATCCATTGTCTAGTACCCATAGTACAAGCTCTGCTTAGTTTGGGACTAGATGGTGTTGTGTCAAATGTCCCAAAATATTATTATTATATTATTATCTCCTTTATTTGTTTATAAACTTGCTAATTACATTTTTAAATATTTTTAAAACCCCCGGGGAAAGCAACCTCCTCACAATACGCGCCGTATCAAGGAGTACTGCCTTCTGAATCAGGCCCTTAACCCAGCCACCCAGCTCGAGCCTCCTGAGGTGTTGGTCGAGGCTCTTGGCGATAAGTCCATTGACCGTATTATTATTATTGTTATTATAATTACAAGACAGAAATGTGTTGCTGGGGAGTTTGTTGCGCCGCTTCTTCTTCCCACCTAAAACACTAGGAGGCGGCGAAGGGCGGGCGTTTTGGGGGCTGTCTTGAATGTAAAAATGACGTTAAAAAAGTACTACCTAGCAATCTATCTTGAATAAATAATTTTGACTTATTTGACTTTGACTTATCAGTCGTAAATATCGGGTGTGATCTAGATTGCTGTTGTGTACGCGTGCGGGGTCACGGTGACCTCAAAGGTCACCGGTGGCAGGTGACACGTCATTAGCGGTATCGGCAGATCTTGACGTGCATGCCACTACGTCTGCTGGTTGTCTCCTTACTACGACTCGTGTTTGTAGGTAAGTAAATAGATTTGATGATTTGACAGCAGTGAGAGCCTAGTCGTATGACCATTGGACGGCCCCGTCGAAGGTTTCGAGTTCGAACCCATGGTACGCACCTCTGACTTTTTGAATTCATGTGTGTATTAATAATTAAATGTCACTCGCTTAAACGGTGACGGAAAACATCGTGAGGAAACCTGCATGCCTTCGATTTTTCTCGACGGTGTGTGAAGTCTGCCAACCAGCACTAGGCCAGCGTGGTGGACTATAACCTAATCCCCCTCAATCTGAGAGGAGACCCGTGCCGTGCTAATTAATTACTAATACGCACATGAATTCAAAAAGTCAGAGGTGCCTGCCATGGAGTCGAACTCGAGACCTTTGACTTTGCAGTCCAATGGTCACATAACTATGGTTATCTCTATGTTCATCACATATTTGTGTCCTGTGGGAATCGAACCCACGACCTCGTGATTAGCAATTCGACACTTTATCTAGACCACATCGTCGTCGAAGTGTTTCACAATACTTTCGACTGTTTGTTGTTGGAGCGTTAACCTACATAATTATTATATTAAACCGCACACTGTTATTGTTAACAGACAATTTTACACACGGCTGGTTATAATTAAACTATTAAGTATATTCATTATAAATAGTTTAGTAACACGAGTATTGTAAAGTAGACAGTGTTGCCATCGATAAGTACGGCATTTTGGGCACTATTTCCTAGATTTACGGCACATTTCTAGCATTTTACAGCAATATTTGTACATTTACGAAGACATCTGTGGTTTAGTGGTTCATATATCAGACTGCTGATCATGAGGTTGTGGGTTCGATTCCCACAGGACACAAATATTTATGTGATGAACATAAGTGTTTGTGTTTTTCTGGGTGTTTCTTATGTATTTACAAAAAAAAGTACATAAGTAGGTATTATATTCATTGCCTACTACCCATAGTAGGTACTCTGCTTAGTTTGGGACCAGATGGTGCTGTGTAAAATTGTCCAAGAATATTTATTTATAGACGCAAAAATTGATATTAACTGGGCAATTTTGTGCATTTTATTCATACTAAATCGCTAAACCGTTTTCTATAAAAATTTGTACAGAGATAGACTCTAATATATTTCTGTACAAAATTTTATCAAAATCCTTTGGGTGCGTGCGCGTGACACCGCGGGCAACAGCCAGTTATTACATAAATCACCACATACATACGAGTACATAAAATGTTCGCTTATATTCAACATCGGCATACCAAAGTAATTTGAACATGAGGGGAGCGCTGCGTTACCGCACAAAGAGCTGTTCCAGGAATCATACATGTCAAACGATATTATATTAGTGAATAGTCGTGTTGTGTACCAACTATAGATTTATACGATATAGAAGTTAGAAGTTGTTGCCAAAGTCCATCCTTCGGTAGCGTGAGTGCTTTCAACCCTATGTGGAAGACATTTTATTCCGGGAATAAATCTAGAGGATTTTTTTTTTCTCTTTATTTTAACGTACGGTCAGCAGCGAAAGTCGCTGAACACAGAAAGATTTTGACAACATGACAGCTCCAAAACTTGTCAAGAGATTTTTTTTATTATGAAAGTAAAGTAAACATTTAATGGTAAAAAGTAAACATAAAATACTTGTTTTAAACACACACACACACACACACATTTACACTCAAACACACACACACACACATGCAACGCAAACCCTGTTTTAAAACAAGACACTCGTACATTCTTATAAAGACATTCAACTGCAAAAACACAAAGAGCTGCTTATTAGTTTATAAGTCCTTCATTTATTGTTATATGTATTTTCTTACAAAATTTAATTCTTACTCACCTTTTGTATTCAGTCTCAATATTGATAATAACTAAGGGAAAGAGCGAGACAGCCCCAACACAAGTATTATCAATTACTCACTGGGGATGACTCATTTATAATCCATGTTAATTGTTTTGAGACAAATAAACATTTTTCATTTCATTTCATTTTTCAAAATAATAAAAACATCATCTATACAACGATTTTGCACAACCTTCACAGGTCAGTAACTTCATATTCAAAATCTTATTGAGGATTCCAACATGTTAATCGACTCTTGTTGCTGACTGTACGATATGGGGCCGACATAATTTTATAAGGATTGTCCTTATAAAATTATGTCGGCCCCATAATACTATTAGCTTATTACAAACTTAATATCTTAAAACTATTAAATATGAATTTATAAACAAATTTAGCTCCAATACTTTTAGGGTTAGATAATACACTCTCAAATCTATGCAGGTTTTTAAGCGCGTCCGCTGAGCATACAGTGTTGGGTACCTACGATTCCACGGTCTAGCAGTGTGAATGAGCTTTAATTATAAGAAATTATTAGTATAAGTTTTGGGCTTATATTTATGACCTAATAATGGCAATAGGTTCGGCTCTGCCAAAAAACATATTGGTGTACATTAGTGCATGTCTGCTAAACCCTTCGAGGTGTCCAATCGTGTATAACCCCTTGTAGGATAAAGAAAGACAAACATTCAGAAAACCTAATCAAATTCTGTAGCAATTTGCTTTTTAACTTTTAAAATCTATCCACAATTGAGTAAGGCAGAGAAGTCCTCTTCCTGTATTTCCATCTATATGATAAATGATATTTACTTCTGTAAATAAATCTCTTAGAGTCAGTTTTACAAGTCAATATTTAATTTATACTAAATGTCGCTTTCATTTCTTAGCTGACGATCTCTGAGAAGAAACACCGAAACAAACTCGGAGAATAATGGTATCTTTTAAAGTCCAGAAAGTAAGTTTTAAATGCTCATCAGATAATAATAATAATAATATTATTTTTCTCTTCCAGAAAGGTTCTTAAAATTAAGTTCATCAGACTTTTCACACTAGTCCTTTGTGGGAGACTGGTATCCGCAATAGGAAACCCTGTCATGCAGATTACCATTACCTCGAACGTAGCGTCACTTAATAAAACAGCTACATAATAATAGTATAAAAACAAAAGGAAAAAAAAAGAAAAAAAAACAGTCTCAGAATTATCAGATAAATGTTTTACAATTTAGAAAAATCTGAACTGGCCTTTTGAAGAAAGAGCCATAGCAACTTTGAATTGACGAGTCCTAAATGACGGTACGCATACATCAGTCATCGTGTAGCTCAACAATTATTTCGGGAGCTCAACCATACTGTCCATGTATGAAGGCGAACCTAAACCTTATTATTTATCGTGACAAAGCTTAACATTCTGCAGTGTTCCAATACCTATCTCTTGTAAACCCAGCGTAAGCAATGATTTTCTTGGAGAATAAACTGATGTAGACTAACCTCTAATCTCAGTTACTTACCGTCTTTATATTCAAGTAAACAGTGTGTAATATCAGAATGAGTAATTGTCAATTTTAATGGCTGACATTTTGCCCTACCGAACTATGGATTTAATTTATATGGGCATGGTCATATAGCGAAAGGAGGTCCTTAATACAAGTGATACAGTGCTATTGGAAAATGAAGAACTGCCTTGTTAGTCTAGTGGTCCTAAGTGCGACTGCTACGCTTAAAGTCTTGGGTTCGATTCCCAGAGGCCGTACCACAACGTGTTATTGCGATCGTTTTGCGATCGAGAGGGAGGGATATTCAATAGCGCTATCCCTTTCACACAACCTAAATATAATCGCGTCATCACATTGTAGTGAGGCCGCAGGTCCAGCATTAAATTCTCAGTAGCAACTTGGGATATTGGCTAGTATTTAACTGCAAATCAAAAAATGTCGTTTTGTATAACAAAACAATTCCCAATCCTAAGCAAAAATACTTATTGCACAGCAAAAATACTTATTGCACAGCAAAAATACTTATTGCACAGCAAAAATACATATTTGCACAGCAAAATAGTCACCTCAAAATATTGTTATATACACTCAAAACATTCAGATTTGGTTCTGGCACTCGCCGGCCGCTTCCGCGGCCGGCACCGCTCGCTACGCTCCCTCGCCTCGTGCGTTGTGTGGTCACAGTTCTAACCTAACCTAAGCGACATCTGTATTTTGCTGCTCAATCAGTAATTTTGTCACTCAATCAGTATTTTTGATGCGTAATTTATTATATTCCGTTTTAATTTGTGCCCCCTTTTACATGAGACTTAAACATACAAGCTAACTGTGGGTGTACAGTACACAGTATTGGTACACCTCTGCCTAACCCTTTGAGGAATACAGGCTTGATGGTATGTTATGTTATGTTTATGAATAACTTCTTTTACAAAACTATGATTTTCAGTGGCCTTAGCGTGAAAAGATGCCAAAAAAATATAGTTATAATTCGCATTGGTAAGTTTTTAAAAAACCTTTAAAAAAAGATAAAATTATTTTCCTGATAGATTTTTATTTATATTTAGGTATAGTATAATATTTCCTTTTAAATATTTTAGCTTAGCCTAGCGGTATGACCATTGGACTGCCAAGTCGAAGGTCTCGAGTTCGAACCCAAGGGACGCACCTCTGACTTTTCCAATTCATGTGCGTATTAATAATTAATTATCACTCACTTAAACGGTGAAGGAAAACATCGTGAGGAAACCTGCATACCTTAAAGATTTTTCTCGACGGTTTGTGAAATCTACCAATCCGCGCTAGGCCAGCCAGGACTACAGCCTAATCCCTCTCAATATGAGAGGAGACCCGTGCCCAGCAGTGGGACAGTATATGGGTTAATGATGATGATTTTAGCTTAGCTTCAAGCTGAGTTGGTACTAAAACACCATTTGATTACTTATATGAAACTTTTATTGATCAATGAATATGAAAAGCAATGTATGACTCCATCCTTACACACTCAGACATATCCTAACGACCAAGTTCTCGCGTCGCTGACAGCCGCCGAGAGGTGTTAAATGGATCCTAATTTTCTTCTGAAGCCGAAATAAAATTCAAGTCACAATTTTTCCTGAAATTATTTTAACACCGGAATCATACCTAATAGAAAAATGTGTTAGTGAGAATAAATTGCAAAGCTAGGTACGTAACAGGGTGCCCATGGAAATGGCAGAGTAAGGCAAACCTTGGTTAATCGCTGATATATTGATTTCTGATATTTACGCGAATATTATACACCAGCGGCCCGTCCCGGCTTCGCATGGGTGGACATAAGATAATCTTTTCTAGCAATAAATATAACCTATGTTACTCAGGGTGAATGTAGGTTTCCAATGGTGAAAGAATTTTTTAAATCGGCACAGTAGTTTTTGAGTTTATTCATTACAAACATACACACAAATCTTTCCTCTTTATATAGATTGAAATAAAACTACTTTTTACGGATTTTATCGCGTTATATTGATATTATTAATCCCGACGTTTCGGACCCTTTACAGCGTCCATGGTCACGGGTAGACTGAACATGGACTACTGACAGTCTACCCGTGACCATGGACGCTGTAGGGTAGGCTCCCATAATGTATTTATCATGTATGTAGGTATGTATGTTTGTTCCTTTGTAGCACTAATGGGTCAAACTACTGGGTTCCCACTCTTAAGTCGCAATTTGTTTGTTTTATGTGTGTATCGATTACACAGATTTCTAGACTTATTATTTTTATTTTCTTTGCAGTTTTTATTTAAAGTTCACTTTTTTAGTTTTTTTTTAATTAGTCGGGTTTTGATGGTGTAATCAAAATAAAGGTGATTTATTTATCTATGTCAGGATGCAAACCACGACGTATTCACGATCGCGATAGTTCTTTGTTCCATTCGATACAAGGGTCACGTCCCGAGGTTCCGAAATACGATAGCAGACGATATAGTATCATGTTTTGAACTATAATCTGCGATGCTGCGATGTTTTTTTAATTAAAAGTGAATAACAAAACATGTATCTTTATGTATTTTTAAAGTTATTTAGCAAAGGAAAAATTCGACCGCGGACCAGTGGTGTGCCTAACCAGAAGACGCAGGTGCGAATCCTGCCCGCGGTCGAATTTTTCCTTTGCTAAATAACAACAAAACATGTGTTGTTTGTCGATGACAAATACTAATTAATGAACTTTAAGTTATTAAAATAGAAGCAATTCTTGGAATAAACGCGAGTAGATAATTGACTTTATCACTTGATTTAACTTCGTAACTAAATCCCAGCCTTATTTCTTTTAAAGGAGATATTATGTTCGTTTAAATAAAAAGATAGACCATAAAGTAGCTTTCACATTTATTATCTTTTCTTTAACAACCGACCTTTTTCTCGGGGGACGAAAATTGGGAAGGTTAACGTTGAAATAAAGGATATTTTTTGTCACAAATTGTTGCCCACTTTGAATTTTTTAAATACCTTAAGGAATAACATAGATTTTTTTTTTGTTTTTTTTTTTCATTGATGTTTTATGTCCACATACCATGACGCCTGTATTCCCCGAGAAGTTAGGCAGAGATGGACTAATATACTCCCACTTTTCGCCGGTATTTTTTCCGTAATAGGGGGTGAGCCTATTGCCATTTTTCGGGCACAAACTCCGAGCTGGAATGGAGAATTTCATAAAAAAAAACAATAACTCTTTGGTCGACCTGGGAATCAAACCCAGGGCTTTAAGCTGAGTAGTCATGTCTTGTCAACACGTAGGTAAGTATATACATATATAAACAGTATCTATGCACTAAATAACGTATAATTTACAAATGCTAAGTACGAAGATACAGTCTATGACTTGAATACTTCAAATATTTTGTCGGAGCTAATCGTAAAACTCAAGCAAATAGAGACACTTTTAAAATTGTATTAGGAGCACAGATATATTGCGATATTTTAAAATATACCTACGGCAATATCTGAACTGGCATTTCTAAGAGAGACCCTTAGCGGCTTAGAGTGACCTTTCCACGAAGGCACATATACTTCAGTGATTGTGTAGCTCAGGGCCGTCCAGGGCCGCCTTGGGCATAACAGTCTGGAAAGAGTCAGTCTGGGCCCTTTTTAAAAGTAAAAAAATGCGAACGATTTTATGATTCATTTTTACAAGTCCGGGGACAGTCTGTCCCGATAGACAGTCCCGGTCTGAAATAGAAAGAAACAAAGAAAGAAAGAAAACATACTAGTTAACATCTAAAATCTTACTAATCTAGGTACTACCTACTAAAATCTTGTGTCCATGGTATTAATTTCTAACACCTACGTGAATTGAAATAAAAGTACTTTTTACGGATCTTATCGCGTTATAATGATATTATTAATCCCGACGTTTTGGACCCTTTACAGCGTCCATGGTCACGGGTAGACTGACTGACGGGATAGACTGACGGGTAAACCTACGTGAAATAAAACTTCTTTTTACAGATTTTATCGCGTTATATTCTTGATAACGTCTGTGGTCTAGTGGGTCGTGTGTCGGACTGCTGATCACGAGGTTGTGGGTTCGATTCCCACAGGACATAAATATTTGTGTTCTGGACGTGTCTTATGTATTGTAAGTATGTATTTACAAGAAAAGGTATATAAGTATTATATCCATTGTCTTGTACCCATAATACAAGATCTGCTTAGTTTGGAACTAGATTGTGCCGTGTAAAAGTCCCAAATATTCATATATTTATATAGATTATTAATTATTATTAATCCAGACGTTTCGGAACCTTTACAGCGACCATGTATGGAAGTAGTTTTATTTCAATTCGAGATACAATGGACACATCCACATCATTGTGTCTCTTATGCCCTTATTGAAAAGACGGAATTGGTGTAACGCAAACATTATTTAGGAAGCTCAACGACCCGTCGCATGACGATACTGAGTCTGCAATGTGACATTATGATAATGTAATGAATAAAAAACTCTATAAACAAAGGCACGTACGCTTTCATACTGATTGACAGACTCGTATCAAGGTCGTCAGCACCGTTTTGAGAAGTATAATTTGTGTATCCAATATACTTCTCAGAGCATTGCACCTAATGGTTTTTACCGTAGATAAGCAAATAGGGTCAACCAGGGTAATTACATAGTAAATGCAAGCTTTTCCAATTACCCCCTTCCTGCCTCCAGCTACCGTGGTTGACTGTAATACGTTTTTTGGGGAGCGGAAAATCCTGACGGAACGCTCGCCGCAGGGTATATCGTACAAAACGGCATTTGCCTTCCCTTCCCCCATGGTCATTTCCATGGTCAAGGCCATGGGATTCGAGGCATTGACCACGATCCTGTCAGGGCCATTCCACCCTTGCTCATTAATGTTTTGTAATACTACAAAACATTAAAAAGCAAGGGTGGAATGGCCCTGACAGGATCGTGGTCAATGCCACGATTTATAGCTTGTTGTAACAAGCTATAAAAAAAGTTGTCAATTTATCGTTTATGCAAATCTCGTATTAAGTTTCTCTTTTGTTTTGTCTTACATTTTCAATTAAAGTTTATGTTAACCTTTCGCCGGCGGCTTCACTCGTGAGGATTACCGTTTCTAATTTCCCGCAATTTTGCCTGCCCAAGAGACATTTTCGAGAATATTATGGCCTTGAAGAAATTTCCTTGTGATTTGGGTTAAATTGCACGTGTGTTGTGACGCTGTGGGTTCAATCCACGCTGGGAAAAAATATTTTATTAAATATTATCTTCTAAAAAAGCAGTGATAGTCAAGTGGTATGACCATTGAGTCAAAGATCTCGAGTTCGAATCCAAGGCAAGCCCTTCTGACTTATCGATTTCATGTGCGTATTTATAATTAATTATCACTCGATTACACTGTGACGAAAAACGAAAAATCATGAAGAAACCAGCATCTGGTTAGACATAAGCCGACCCCAGCATAGTTGGGAAATGGTTCGAAGAAGTAGTAATAATAGTTTCCAATGATATCCCCATTCTATTTTAAGCAAGCAAACTTACCAATTAAACGTAACAACTAAATTAGCAGGTACAAACAGGTACAACAGTATACTCGTGATGCTGAAACAAAGAAAGTTTTTTATTAATTATATAATTTCAATAAATATACTGTGAGGTTAATAAGGCCATGTTTAATGATTCCTTTTGAATCAATTCTCTATAACTAATAGCAGCTCTTCAAGAATTTGGTAATGTATCATGACTGTTATGACTCATCAAAAGCGGCCTTCTTAGCCTAGCTACTCAAAATAGCACCACTTAACTTTCTAGCTCGCGCAGCAAATATATTTGCCGCACACACAGTCTTGGTTTAAATAAAGTAAACGTAACAAAACTTTAATTGGCCGCAAGAAACATTCGCGTCATATCAGCTTAATATCTGCCAAAGGTCGTTTAGTAATCAATTTTCTAATTAATAAGTCAGTAAATTAAACACACTGCGAGTAAATAGAATCTGAAGTACGTGATACAATACTGTTTTGTAGGAATTTGCAACTTTGAATAAATTCGAATATTAAGTAGACATTTCATTGTGGCGTAGTACTTTTTTAATTGGTTTTGTAGTGACAATGTTTTCGTCAATATGATCACAAAATAAACTAGAAATCACATCGAAATGCGTAAAAAGTTAGTAAAAGTAATACATAGATTGAATAATTACGCGCGGCCGCAGATTAGAAGTTGTATTGGCGGTACATCGTTAACCCGTGGTTAATTAGGCCATTGGCCGTATTTACATACAACGTGATTTTGCAAAGATAAGCTAGCGTTGAATTTGGAAACTGCGTGTTAACTGACGATACACTGCTTATTTTGTAATGTCGAAGGAAAAAAGGAAGCAAGCTGGAAACTTATTTTATTATTTGAATATTTAATTGCGTGTTCATCTGCCTTGTTTCTATTTATTCAGTTTAAGCAGAAGAAGCCCGAACTTCAGAGACAGCAAGTTAGGTAGGATTTTTCAGGTACAGGAAATTCGGAGATTATTTTGAGAAAAACAGGCTAGAATAACTTGGTACTACACAGGTTCCATAACCACCGCCTTTGTGAGGTAGAAGTTGTGTTCCTAGTGAAAATACCGCAATATTTACGAATAAATAGGTTCATAATATTGTTTGTCAACTGTTTGCATTCCCTCCCCCCGCGCGCTGGCCACGCCGATAACATTTGAACCGTAGGTAACTCAATTTTGTACAAGCGAGCACAACAACGTTGTAAAGATAATGCTAATTGGAATAACATGAACAGGAATTGACTAAAATATGTATATTTTCTAAATAATATTTTTTTATTCAATCTTTTTATTGACCTACTAAGGCTCAAAGCAAAGATTGCCCAACTTAGAATAAAAGTTTTATTTATTTCGGTCATTAATATCACTTCAAGATATAGGTATGAATGTCTCTACTGCTTTAAGTTTGCAAGTTTTTATTGCGATTTTATCTTTCACTTTGTAGTCTGTTCTTGTGAACAGAAGGGCTAGTAACGCCACATAGAGAAATTCTCTGAACTCTATTATCAATTTAGCACTTAGCAAATTTATAATAGGTAAGTATGTTTCGTATTAGGATTCATCGAAAGTGGCTTTAATAGCCTGATAAATAAGTCATTATAAGGTGATGAATAAATAAAACAAATCATTGAAATCCAAATTTATTTTAACGATGTGAAATATTCGAAAACATCGCAACAATGTAAAATATTCATAGAAACGCTGTGGTACAAAAATCTGAAGGTATATCTCGTATTATCATCATTCTTTTGTGTAACATTCACAAAAAACACAAAGAGGTAACCCACATGTTTTTAATACGTGTTACACATGTTTTATTCCAAAAGCGAAGATAGCTATTATCTTGTCAACGGAGGTACGAATTGCCATAACCTTGAAAAAAAAAAAAGGCACGTTGTTGTGAGTTCGCTGTACACATTTTTATGATTGTTATTTTTTACGTATTTTTTTTTTATATAACCAGCAATGAATATCTTTATTTTACATGAATTATAATATCATAGACTAGTAGCTAACCATTAAGCTTATTTACTGTATATCATAATTTTACCTACCGTCAAAAAATCTTAAATATTGATATAATAATATGTAGAAAGGTAGCAAAACGTCCGTGATGACTGCAATAACCAAAGATGTCTCAATGTGAATACCAAAACCGATAAAATGTTGGATGATGTTGGAAAGAAGATAAATAATTAAGAAAGATGTATTGGTGCATCCACATCGTAGTTACTTTTTGTGGAGCAACAGAATACAACACGATAACATTAGGTAACATCCTTCAACTTTCATGGCAACGTATACTAACAACAAATAACTTTTTGCTATCGGATGTTGCCTAGTAACACTTGGAAACGTTGCTGCACAAAAAGTAACTGCAGCACCATAAGAAATAAGATGATGGGAATGTATAGAAAACCAGCTACCGCAAGGTTTCTGCTCTATCTTTCTACTTAAAAACTTCGGAATAAGAACAACGGCTAAAAAGGCCACATTTAACAATTCCTCTGGAATCAATTCATATTTAGAACCCCCATAATAATTTCCTATTATGAATCATATTATGATTGATTGAAAACGGGCTTTTTATTAATTTAGAAGAATGACTACGATATCAATATCGGGCCTCAATAATAGTATCAATACAACATGATAAAGACCGTAAAAAACAGTTTTATTTCAAAGCACCAAGAAGCTAATTTACCCATCAAAACAAGAATCATAAGCGTGGCACGTGAATAGATTTTTGTATCTCCAAATAATATTCATGTAGGTCACAGAATTATCTTAATGGTTACGTCCATTCAATAACAAGGTTACTAAGTCACCTTTTCTGTAACCATCTTGATATTATATTGATGTATTATGTAATCAATTGTGGACCTGAAGAATGCTAAACGGAACTCCTAAGCTATGCACGCCGCGAGCCCTCGACACCGATTTGTCTCGTTTATCAAGTGCCTAAATCTATGACTGGAGACGAGATAATGCGACGACAAAATTGTGACGGTGGCATGCATTATAGCTCCTCTGATTTTGTTTGCAGGTGTTGAGGCACAACCTGTCATCTAGGCTTGACCGAACATTATCCGATTATTCTCTTGACAAAAAAATCGAATCGATGAAATCCTGTGGGTGTACTACTAATTGTATGCGCTAAGTACCTTCCGACGAGATTCAGAAAAGTTCGGGTTAAGTGCCTATGAGCGGCCGGGCTCAATCGGTAAGTACTCTCATCCCACTCATTCCTCTATATGATCGAGGAATAAGTGGAGCATACAAAAGATTCGTTCGTTTTTAAGCTCGCCTCTCAGGAGCATTTTATTTAAAAAAAAGTTCATTTAACATGTTACAAAACATTGTCATGTCAGTGTTTGTGGCGCACGCTCCACAACTATGATGCAACAAATCGCTTCGAGTGTGCTCCAGTATGCAATTACTAAGAAACTGTAAATGTTTTAGTATAAAATTTATGTTTTTCTTATGGTATTACTAAAAGCCTAAATTAAATAATAATTAGTTACATAAAAGCACCAGTTATAACATCTTAAAAGAGTCCCATGTTTGTAGGTACCTACCTAATTTCGTAGAATTCAGCGCAGCTTATAAAAGGTAAGCCTTACTACGTCATAGATGTCCTTTTTGAACTTAACAAACAAAGAAGGCAAGAGTAAATAGTATTATGAGATTGACATTTATAAGAAGTATGCATTGTAATAACTTTTTATAATCTTTCTTAATGAAAGATATTATGAAGACTGGCAGACATGACATGTGTTATATTTAAAAACAAAAGAATATTACAGAATTTGCGACATGCGCTTAAAAAATATTCGAAATACGAATACGTTCCAAATTTAAAGTCAATTATTTAATAAAGGAGAACTTCCCAACAAATTCACAATAGTAGCTAACAGGTCGATGAACTCATAATGGCGTACTTAAATCCCTGAGCACTGTTTACGGACAATCGATTAGAGATTTCCCGATACGTGTTTGGGGAACAATTTGGAAATGGCCAAGGAATACTCATTAATTGTAGGGTGCGTACGTAAATAATTGATTCAATCTTGTTGCTATGCGTGCGGTGGTTTGATATTAATTACTTGTATTAGTTAAAGTCAAAATTACTGAAGAAATGTTATGTTCTTTATTTAGATACACTTACAGTTTGCCGGTATGTTTTAAGTCCACCAGACCCGAAACAAATACAATGTAGGTAATACGAATATCTGTTCTGTGTGGGGATCACCCACACAGAACAACCCACAACCCGTGGCGCAGAAACCGACCGCTTAGCCGCTACGCCAAACACGTATCGTCAAAAGTTGTACAAACTACAAGAGAACCAAATTTTGAGATACGTGCGATCCTAAGTGGCACTGATAAGAGTGATAAGATCATGACCTAATAGTGTCCCAGACTGCGTTCTTTAGCCCTGGGCTTAAGAGCAATTACGTAATTACCATAAAATGGCTTACTGGGATAAACGGCGTATTTGCTCATAGAATTAGGGAAAATTTTAAGATATTCTACTTATATCTGGTATTTGCCGAGACTTTTTTATTCTTAATTTTATCAATTATTAATTTGAATCAGTGTGTATTGGAATAAGTGAACATTACATTAGTGACAACGTCTGTGGTCTAGTGGTTCGTATGTCGGAATGCTGATCACGAGGTAGTGGGTTCGATTTTGTACAAAGCACAAATATTTCTGTGATGAACATAAGTGTTTGTGTTTGTCTGGGTGTTTCGTATGTATTAAAAGTATGTATTTACAAAAAAGTATATAAGTATTATATGCATTGTCTAGTACCCATAGTACCAGCTCTGCTTAGTTTGGGATTAGATAGTACTGTGAAACGACCCAAATATTTATTTATTAATTCGTTTATTTTATATATAAATAAAATATCTGAGCATCATACTTTATATAATATACTATGAACCATATTTCTATATGAAACATTTTCATTTTTCTAATGAATTAGTAACCCTTGTGTACGAAACCATTTTGACGTCTTGGTCTACAAGATTTTTGCCAGGCCTCTCTTCTTTCTCCGAGCCTTTTCCCAACTATATTGGGGTCGGCTTCCAGTCTATCCAGATGTATAGTATGTTTCTGTTACTACCTATACAGGATAGGAATTGTTTTTCTCAGTTTATGGATCAATAATCAAATGCCATTAACCATTGCTCATCGATGTATGTAATTCGTGGAACGTGATCGATTCCTAACTCGATTAGAGCAAAGGTTGATAGATAATTCCGGAATAGAATTATATGTGAACGTAATCGAATTGACGTTAATATTAATTAATTGACGTTAATATTAATTAATTGACGTTAATTACTAAGCGCATTTAGTCAATATTGTCATCATCGTCATCTACCCGTATACTGTTCCATTACTGGGCACAGCCGCACAGTTCTCCTCTCGGATTGAGAGAGATTAGACTATAGTCCACCAAGCTGGCCAAGCGCGGTTTGAAGCCAGTATTGTCATCATCATCATCAACCCGTAGGTATACTGTTCCATTGCTGGGCACAGGTCTTCTCTCAGATTGAGAGGGATTAGGCTATAGTCCACCAAGCTGGTCAAGCGCGGTTTGCCAGACTTCACACATTGGCGAAAAAATCTGTCAGGGATACAGGTTTAATCACGATGTTTATCTTCACCGTTTAAGCGAGTGATGAATACGCACATGAATTCGAAAAGTCAGAGGTTCGTGCCTTAGATCCGAACTCAAGGTTTTTGACTTGGCAGTCCAATGATAGTATCATTGCTTTTTTTTATGTGATTATAAATTTATCCAATATCTAAATTTCGATATAATATCGACTCACAGTCGTGGTGAGCAGCGGAAGTAATCGTTGGGGATTGTGTCGTATCAAGAGGTCAAACGGAAAGCTGAAGATAGAGAACAGTAGCGATTGCTCCACCGACAAGAGCTGAGCTCTTAAATTGAAGAAGAAGAATACATATTTATGCTCGTGACTGTACATACTGTATTCTATTTTCGCGCCGGTTAGTGCGCAATGACGTCACTAAATGCATTTCACGAACGCCCAGTGCATGTTTCCCGTCAACATCTATTAAATGCCCATTCCAATTTATTGTTGATTGACGTCACAATGCTGTGACGTACTCTGTGGGCGTGCCCCGTCATGAGATCCTGACCTGACCCCTTAATTGACACTATTTGGAATCGTTTTGTTTGGAGAAGTTAACGTCTCAAAAACACATTGACAGTATGGCGTCATCGATGAGTAATTTATATGTATGAGCGTTGCGTACAATTCAATATACAATAAATTATATTGAAAGCTCTACATATCTTGTCTGAGTAAAAATGACATTAAGTATATACAAAGTGGATATGACATTAAATGAAATTATGACATTAAATGAAACCACTTTTTATGTTAATTATGCACTTTAATATACGAAACAGTGTTTATACTTGTATGGGAAGTAGTTTTTTTTATATACATAATTATTATGGATGTGGGTTCGATCTCCACACGGAACAAAAAATATTTGTCTAACATAACATAACATTTGTGTTAGTACCCCACGATACAGGAGAAAATCCTAGTGTGGGTTAAAGTTTAAAAAAAACCATTTCCTATTTTAAATTTCTTTAGACTAGTGTACTTTGTAGTTTCATATTTTAATATACTTAATAAATAACGTTGCATCCACCTCCTCCTCATCATGATCATCCACAACCTGAATATGCCTAATTCTTAGTATAAGCCTCTCTTTGTTTATGCCACTTTTTTCGATCCTGTGCTAATCTTTATCATATGTGACCAATAAATTTCTTAATGTCATCGCCCCATCTTCCTATGCACATGTAGGAGGTGGTTAAGTTAATTTATAATTAACTAGCTTCTGTCTGCAGTTTCACTCGCATCCTAAAGGAATTTTGAAACAAACGGTAGCCTATGTTCTTCTCCAAGTAATAACCTATCTCTGTACCAAATTTCATCAAAATTTGTTCAGCGGTTTAGGCGTGAATGCATAACAGACAGACGTCTGTCTGTTATATGCGCATTTATAATATTAGTAGGGAGTAGGGATTATTTGAGGGCACGGTACTCAGTGAACATAGATATACATATAATTATATAATATTGTTTTTCTTTCTACTATTATTTCATTTATTGTCACTACTATATAAAACTTTCCTGACATAACAGATGTACCTAATCATAAGGGGATTGCACTGGAACTGGAATTCAACATTTTTATGTCAAATAAAGAATTTTTATTTTTTTATTTTAGTGAGCCTGCCAAGTTGAGAAGAAAAAACACAGCCGTACCATCCTTTTCTCGAAGCCATTCAGGAAATTTTGGACACCCCTGTAACTTCTTTGTGGATAAATTTAAATAAATCATTCCCGGATTTTAACTTTCAAATGAGCTGAATAATAATTTACATTGCCTTCAGTCGTTATCAGCTATTGTTTTTGATTAAAGTAATGAGCCAATTGTCATTTCCGTTGTAATCACTGACCATTCTTAAATCCCCAATAATCAAGGATTATTAATTAGGTATTATTATTATTATTTGGCCGTTTTCGACTCACTGCAGAGCAAAGGCCCCCTACACCCCTACCCACGAGGACTGGATGGATCCATTCCCCCCAATTCAAGGCTATTTTGGGCCAATATTTCTAGGAGTCAAGCTCATTCCGCCATCTCTGTCTAGACCTGCCGCGCTGTCGTCTTAAGGATAACTAATGCATAACATTTATCTTTACCTGTAAACAACGTTAGCTACGACCATGAACTTAAGCATTAAGTATCTAAAGTACTTGTCAAGTACATTCATCAGTGTACAAAACAATTTGTGTAAGTAGAGAAACGCCGAGAAAAATTACAATCTCTCACGCGGGACTCATTAGGAAGTCACGCGACGCTAACAGGTATACAAACTATAAAGAAAGTAAAAAGAAGGTTGAATATTGTAAATAGAGGTGGATCATTTCTATACTACGTCGTTTCTAAAAAGGTTTTAACATAGGTGCTTTTAATACTTTTTTTATGTGCGGAAAATCCTCATGCACTCTTTTTATCTCTTTTTTTTGTATATACTGGATTAATTTAATAGTACACATTAAACAGAATTGTTCTCATGAACTATTCAAATTTAGATTGTAAACCAAGAAGAACACTGTAATCATGTTTTTTTTTAAAAGAGTGTCTACGGAGTTTCTTGCCGGTTCTTCTCCATAAGACCCACTTTTTGGAACCGTGCAACTAGTTTTGCTTTTCAAATGTTTGACTTTGACTGACTTTTACTTTGAAGGTCTGTGCAGTTTCGGCATTGTTTAGACGTTTAGTAAGTTTCAGAAGTTCCTACACTGTCATAAGTTAAACTTATTGCTATAGACTACATAAAGTCCGTCTCACGAAAGAAGTCCCACGGAAATGAATGGAACTAATTTTGAAAACTCGGACAACTTTGCATTACCTATATCAATTTCAATAAATTACTGAAACAATAAAATCAGATTCATTCTACAGGGATTAAATATTGAATTTTTGGAGTCTAAAACAATAGAGTTTAGCAAATAGCAATATTCCGTCGTATGACAGTGGCGCCGCGTCTGAGGGTCTTTTTTCGTGAGACGGACTTTACTTTGCATTTGCAAACAAATTTTGCGTCATCATATCGAAATCGCTCATTGGTTAAATGGATTCCATATTCTTTAAAAGTGGTCCTTCTAGGTACATTCTTATTCTGTGTATAAAGTATACCAGGCACTAGTGCTGTCAATCAATAAGACTTTCTATATCAGTATACCTATCCATATGAATCACCCGCCATTTTTTTTCCTTTTTGCTCGGCTGCTAAGAGTTGTAGCGTGATGTTAGATACCGTATAACCATTCTTATGAATCGGACAATCAAATGCAATTTTTTTCAAAGTCGACTGGTAGTTTCAGAGTTTCATGAGCGCCTTCAATCAAACAAAAAATATATTTTTTGTATTTTTTTTGGCATTCTCCATGCTAAGATTTTAAAGTTATTTAGCAAAGGAAAAATTCGACTGCAGGCAGGATCCGAACCTGCGTCTTCTGGTTAGATACACCAGACGCTATGACCATGCAGATTTATTATATTAGCATAAACTAGCGACCTGCCTCGGCTCGGCACGGGTGCAATATACTAATATTACGCATATATTATACATAAAATACCTTCCGGAAAGAATTATCTAAATGGTAGTGAAAACCGTATCAAAATTCGTTGCGTAGTTTAAAAGATTTCAGCATACAGCTAAGCGACAGTTTTTATACTGTGTTTGTAAATAATGTGTTTGTATTGTAGGTACATATAATATTTACTTAACTGCCTCGTTAGTCTAAGCGCGATTGTTACGCTAAAGGTCTCGGAGAGAAATTCTCAGTAGCAGCTTGGAGTTTGGATTTGTGCCCGGTTAATGGCAATATGCTCGCCCCCTATTACATGGGGCCTAAACATTTCGGCGTACATTGGCAGTTTCTGGCCCCTGGTATCGTGATCAGACAAAATCCTTTCAAATCTTTGAGTTCGACCATTCCTTTCAACTTTGAACTTCCATCGACCCTTCTTTTGTTCGAACAACTTTCTATGGAATCTTTCTTTCTTTGGTAAACCGTCGTCTCACGAACAACGGTCATCTTTTTACTCTTAGTACCTACAATAATTTCAGTCAATAGAAAATATAACTCAAATAAGTATTTTTTAATTATTTTTTTCATTACAATTAGAATAGGTACTATTATTTCATGAATAACGGTGAGTTTGAAAGAACTAGCTAATTCACGCAGCGAGTTTCAGCTAAATAAATAAAAAATATTTTTGAGACATTTTTAGTTCCAAACTAAGCAGAGCTTGTAAAATAGTATATATATTTGTAAGTAGGTATTAGTGGTATAATTATACTTACAAATATACAATTTTTCCCAGAAAAAAAAACACAAACGTTTGTTTCTGTTTGTTGATCACATAAACGTGTGTTGTTCATCGTTTGTTTCCTGTGCGTATCGAACCCATGACTTTGTGATCAGCAGTTCGACACGCGAACAACTAGACCACAGATGTCGTCGTCGCATCATTGAAATGAAAAACTACATTTTATATCAGTAAAAGAAGTTTAATGGTATGCTATGTTATGTAACGCGAAGTAGTTTTTATTTGGAGACTGGATATTATTTTTTAAGAAGAAAATCTCAACTTTACAATCCAGTCACGTCAAATTGGAAAAGAGAACCTTATAAATTGATGATATAGGTTTCAATATCGAACCACCATTGTTGCCTTGAAGTATCGTGACCAGAAATACTATGAGTCGGACCGAATATTGAGGAAAAATACTTTGAAAGTACTCAATACTGAGTGACCACAGGCAATAAGAGTTTTGGGTCGTATATTTGATCAGTGACCAACACAGTAATTTTAAGAGGTATTAAAAATGTTCGATGGAGGTCGTACTACGTGATTTTTTTTCTTCATAAAAAAGTATAAAGCTTTCCAACACAAATTCTCTCAAACATTCGTGCCGTCAAACTGGGTTGTTCCGTATTCATCCTATGACTTCTCATCCTAAACTAGAATTCCTAACTGGTCCGATTTCTATTAACAAAAACAAAATTCTGTTTGTTGAAATAAAACTACTTTTTACGGATTTTATCGTGTTATATTAATATCCTATTATATACTATATCGTGTAATATTATAATCCTGACGTTTCGGACCCTTTATATAGTCCATGGACACGGGTAGGCTGCCCGTTTTTTTTTTCAATGTATAATATTCGCGTAGGTAAATGTCAGAAATCAAAATTTCTGTGTGATTTTTTGCTGTATTATTTATATTATTATAGCGCACGATAGACATCCTTACCGAACTAGAAGAATATCCGAACACGTACACTCACAAGCATAAATACACACCTACACACTATGACGCGAAATACGAATGCAACTTTGAGATAAGGCTCATATCATTATGGTATAGTTTTGAAAATATTATGTTCGTAACACCATACAATTTCAGTCAATACCTTAAGAGAAAATCGATTTAGAATTTCGCTAAGTGTATACACATTGATGTTCGTGACTGTACCTACATATAGCAAGTTAAATAATAAATGAGTACAACAAGAACTAATTCTGAACATTGGCACTATCTGTGGTACAGACGGCTGACAATGTATGGTGACATTAATTGACAACACAGCTCCAGTACACACGTGTGTCTCACTATTTCAGTCACCATTTTAATTCGGTCGCTGAGTCACTAAGGCTACAATTTTGGGGGCCTAAAATGGCCAATTCTGATGAATCATATTTATTTATCATATACAAGCAGTGATAGCCTAGTGGTATGACCATTGGACTGCCAAGTCAAAGGTCTCAAGTTCGAATCGAAGGCACGCACCTCTGACTTTTCGAATTCATGTGCGTATTAATAATTAATTATCACTCGCTTAAACGGTGAAGGAAAACATCGTGAGGAGACAGCATGCCTTAGAGATTTTTCTCGACCGTGTGTTAAGTCTGCCAAGCCGTACTAAGCTAGCGTCGTGGACTATAGCCTAATCCCTCTCAATGTGAGAGGAGACCCGTGGCCATCAGTGGGACATGTAAATTATATTAAATAAATACACCACTCCGCTCCCTTTTTTTTATAGTACGCGAAATCCATTTCCACATCCATTGCCACAAGCGTGTTGCCTAGCTGCCCAGACACTAAGCCCCCACCTTTATGTCACAAATTGCACTACAAACCGAATTTTCCACATCAACATTTTACCGCTCTCATATTATGTAGATCAAATAGGTAATAATTATATGAAAATAACACTAATCTCACTTGACATATTATCGCTTATTTAATTAGACGTTTTACTTCCGCGTCACATCTGTTTATCTCATTTATATTAATAAATAGTATAAAGTATTAATTAATTAATATATTTTACAAGGTGTTTTTTAATTAATCACACATGTGTATTAATTTTCAATACTATTTCCCGTTCTCCCTCTCTCTCACTCTACTTCTACGTCTTTTCAATTTTATTCTTTTTTAAAAAAACGTTGTCCCATACTAGGATTCCTGTATCGTGGGTGCGTTTACAAACAGAAACTTTCACATACACAAACACTCAGACCCGACTACCTGTAGGTTACACAAGTATTTGTTCTGTGCGGCGATCGAACCCACAACCCGTGGCAAAGAAGCCGATTGGTCAGCCGCTACGCCAAATGTGTTGTCTAAAATAGCGATTAAAATATAATCGCTAGATCTGTCCCGTAGAGGATTTCTAGTTTACTACGGAGTATTCTTTATTATATCTCAAATAAATACTGTGCATTTCGAAAGGCTAAGTAACTACGCTGATCTACAAGGGGCTAAGTAACTACGCTGATCTACAAGGGGCTAAGTAACTACGCTGATCTACAAGGTTCAGCTGCGCTTGTCGCGGTCAGTGTGTCGATTGGTGGTAATTCTTAAAAAATTGAAATCTCTCCGCGTAGAGCACGTTAAGCCGGTCGGTTCTGGTTGTCAGAACATCACCTGTGATAGTCGTTAGTCGTAGTCAGAAGCTCAAAAAACGTCATCGATTCATGGTGGACATCCCAAAAAACCGAACGAAACGCTTTAAATCAAGTTTCATCATGCGTACCGCTGAAATGTGGAATGAGCTTCCTGAGTGAGTCTTCCCCAATAACTATAATCAGTGTGTCTTTAAATCTCGAGTGAATCGGTTTCTTCTAGGCAAGCGCGCTCCACCGTAGATCGCAGTGTCGCTTAACATCAGGCGAACTAGTGGTCAAGCGTAGGCCTATCGTGAATATAAAAAAATGCTTGACCACCGGATATCGCCATTATCCAGAAATTGGGTTACAGAGATGGTATTGGCTTGGTGTAATGCAGTTAGACTGTAAAACGTGAAACGCCTCGACGGATGAAGAAATAATTCGCATTGTCTACTTATAATTATTGACTCGGTTATAAAACAAACTGGCCTACATTACAATATCATTTGTATATTCAAAGATAAATAGTTGTGTACATCTAATACATATTATTGATATGATATTATATTGACTCATATGGATGTCACAATTTCCGTTTACGTATCGTCTTATACAAGTCCTTGGATTCATCGAAAATCGAGAAGATATGAAAACAAAAGCTAATAATACCCTTATTAGTCCTTCTGTAGGTTAAAACCAGTGAGAGCCTAGTGAGAACCAGTGATAGCCTAGTGATATCACCATTAAATGCTAGGTCCGTAAGTCTCGACGTCGAATCCAAGGTACGCAACTCTGACTTTCGGAATCATGTTAATATAAACCTATATCCATCCTACTTAATAATATTATAAATGTGCAAGTTTGTGAGGATGGACGGATGGACGTTTGTTTCTCTTTCACCCTAAAACTACTGAACGGGTATTGGATGAAACTTTACAGTTTTATTATTATACATCAGAATAACATATAGGCTATAATTTATAACGATTTTGAATTAATTAGCCAGATCACAACGATAATTAAAGTAACTTTTCTACGCGGACGAAGTCGCGGGTAGAAGCTAGTTGATTAATTATTATCTAACATTCCATCTCGGAAGGAAACCTGAATACCGAGGGATTTTCTGGAAGACGGTGTGTGAAGTTGCCAATCCGCATTAGACGAGCGTGGTGGACTTAAATATAGCCGAACCCACCTCATTCTGAGAGGAGATCCGTGCCCAGAAGTGGGACAGTTAATGGGTTGTTAATAAGGGCAAAAGCTTCGTCTCTTGGCAACCATACAGGAATTGGAAATCGGCGTCACCACTGACACGCTGACTCTAAGCGGTATTATGCCAGTAATATTATCTTCCACATTCCTCTCTGTGCGCCGAAGAGTAGTTCAGTTGTCGGTTAATTGTAGTCAGAAGCACAAAAACCCTGACAACCAGTCTATCTCAGGATATCGGTATTGCCCAGAAATTGGGTTTCGGAGGTCTGCGGCCATACCACAATTGCGATCATTTTTAGGTTATGAGAAAGGGAAGGCGCTATTTCATTTATAGAGCGACATCCCTCTCTCTCAATCGGAAAACGATCGCAATAACAAGTGGTGGTACGGCCTCTGATGGTAGTTACTTCGCGTAAAATACTGACAATCTGATACTCAACAGCATCAAGTTAGACTGGAAACTAACGCCAACATAGCTTTGGAATCATGTTCCTCCGAGCTTCCTCCAAGCTTGAAGATTCTCATCAACCCATATATTGTCCCACTGCTGGGCACGGGTCTCCTCTCATATAGAGAGGGATTAGGCTGGCCTACTGCGGGTTGGCAGACTTCACAAACCGTCGAGATAAATCTCAAAGGTATGCAGGTTTCCTCACGATGTTTTCCTTGTGATAATTAATTATTAACACGCAAATGAATTCGAAAAGTCCGAGGTGCGTGCCTTGGGTTCGAACTCGAGACCTTCTTCTTCGAGAGTTTGGGTGATTCCTCTCAATGAGACGGGTTAAGCTATATTGTTTAGCTCTCCTGCGGACGAAGGCTAGAGCGCTCCCGTAGTCCCGGCACTAAAGTCGTGACGCGAAACGCTGAGGTTGGTTTTAGTCGGTCGCTCGCTCTATTCAGAGCCGAGTCCGACACACCCGATGCGGTGAGGTGTGTATAAAGCATTTCCAACCCCGTCAACTAAAAACAAATATATTGTTTAGCTCTGACCTAAACATACCTGTGAACTGTAGGTGTAGAAATAGTACACCTCTGCTTAACCTTTTGAGGAATAAATCGTGATGGTATTATGTTTTTTTTTTACTACAGTACAAAAACTGTATTCCAAACTTTCGAAAGTTTCCCTGAAGGATAAAATATTCTTTGATGAATAATGTATCAAACGGGCGCTGTATGAGATCGCGACATTCAAAGATGTCCAATTTGTCAACGTAATCCATTTTTGACCTCCCGTGACTGACAACTGAAGAGATTTTATTTGTTTTTCTATTTGGAATTAAGGGTTGTCGCTCGTTATGGCCAAGACCACGCACATTGGCGGCATCTCGTCCAGACATAAAAATGTTTGATATTAGATTGTGAGGTATGGAAATGTAGTGTAACATTGTGGCTTATTTATCGCACGGATCATTTTCAACCTACAAAACGAGTTAATGCTGTTACACAATAAATCGTCCTAAATACACCGGCTAACTGTGAGTGTAGGAACCTTCTTTAGTACAACTCTGCGTATCCGTTCGGGGAATACAGGCGTGAGGGTACGTTATCCGTAATATTATAAATGTGAAAGTAACGGTGTCTGTCCGACTGTCTGTTACGCTTTCACGCCTAAATTACTGAATCGATTTGGATGAAATTTGGTACAGAGATAGATTACACTTTGGAGACCTGGATTCGAACTCGATACCATCGACTTGGCAGTCCAGTGGTCACACCATTAGGCTATCACTGCTAATTATACTAATGATTAATATCTAATAATAATAAATTTATTTGGCTTATTCCCGTGCGCTCCAAATCAATTTTTCTCTAAAATTATTTTTTCCATACATTCATTACCATACATAATAATAATATTGATTTCTGACATTTACGCGAATATTATACATTGAAATAATATATTTATATATCTTAGCACGGAAAATGCCAAAAAACACCAAAAGATAATATTTATTTTAGTTTTGGAGCGCTTGGGAACAAAATCGTGGAGCGGGCGAGAATTATCCATTTATTTATTTCTCCACCACATCATGAAATTGAATTGAAATACAATTTCATAGTAGTTATTAAATATATTACTATTAAGGCAGTAATGAATGTGTAATTGATGTCTAGACTAAGTAATCCAGAGGCCGTTAACGTGGCCTACATAGTGAGCGACTCCCCTTAACCACGATACTACAGAAGTTTTGTGAAAGCATTCCTTTTATTTTACCCCACCTTATTTACATACAAACCACTGGAGATTAAACATTATTTAATTCCGTTTGAAAATAAAAAAGCGTACATATTTGCGCCGCATAAATACTTTGTTGAGTCACAACAAAATGAAAATACAAAAGATATTATATTAATGTTTGTTTGGAGTTCGGGATTAACATAGCATCACGCCAGTATTCCGCGAAAGGTTAGGCAGAAGTGTACCAATATACAGACGCCAGCAGGTCAAGCTATCCAAAACTGTCAAATTTCCCCAATTGAATATGAACGTTACTGTTTTGTATTAAAGTTGAAAATCAATCAAAGAAATTTCACAGATTGTGGTAGCTTGATGTGCTGGCCTCTCTACAGTTTGCCTTGATGTTTAGGTCCCATGGGGCGAGCCTATAGCCTTTAACCGAGCACAAATTCAAACTCCTATCTGCTACTGAGAAATTCATAGCAAAACCCAATAACTGCTGGACCTGGAAATCGAACCCAAGACCTCTATCATAGCAGTCGCGCTTAATAAATTTTAATTTTGTTTTCACTGTTAGAAAGCATATACACAAACTTGAAAACTGGGGTACATTTTATCACAATTGCTTGAATAGAACCTTAGATAGAGCTTGACCTCTCAATTGTATGCCGAGCCATAGAAAGAAGAGATCATCAATGTTGGTTAATCTGCGTGAAAAAGCTATTTAGTTCTTTCTATAATATCATTGCGACAATCTTAGTCTTGTATTTACTATTTTATTTTTGTTATCGCATTTCTCAATCTATATTATCATATAATAATATAAAATTTGACGTGAACTATGATTAAAACTAAAAGTATTTGCATTTTCGATATAATTTACAGAAATTTAATGCTGAGTTAGACGCCTCAATAACTAGGCAGAGGTTTGATAAACAAGGTAAACCAACTAGCCTAAACTCTGTTTAGGTAAATTAATTAAACCGATAAACAAAGGTTTTGTCTTTAGTTATTGTTACGAAAATCAACCCCTTCTATTCATTTAACGAATTATTTTATTAAATTTAGTTAATTCAGCACGCTAAGCCGTTAAGCCGCGGTTAAAAAATAGGATAAGTAAAATAAAACCGTTTGGTAGTACAGAGGCCCGAACATCAAGCTACCACAATCTGTCAAATTTCTTTGATTGATTTTCAACTTTAAGGTTCATATTCATTTGGGAAAATTTTACAGTTTTGGATAGCTTGACCTGCTGCCGTCTGTACGTCGTTAACACATTCGTGGACGGTCTCAGTTTAAATTGTGTTCTAGAATGACAATAAATTGCCATACAAATATATCCGGCGTTTAAATACGTTGTGTTGTATGATATTAAATGTTTAAAAGTCAATATGACTATGTAGTTAGTCTAGGTAACCAGATGGGGCTGTATCAGTATTTTACACGAAATGACTGTAGTCAGACCTCCGCAACCCAATTTCTGGACAATACCGATATCCTGAGGATAGACTATGTCCTTCTCCAAGGCATAATCTATCTATAAACCAAATTTCATCAAAATTGGTTCAGCGGTTTAGGCGTGAAAGCGTAACAAAGATACAGAGTTACTTTCGTATCTTAGTACTAGTAGGAATTAATTAAACTTAACCAAAGGTAGGTCTATGATGAAAGCCGGTTAGTGAACTTTCCTAGCGCTAACTAACAAGATTGTGGCTTTTTCCATTCGTATTTATTTTACAGATTACACGACCACTTTAAGGGAGGACTCCGTCCGCTTGAAGATGCCTAAAGCGTACACACTACAAGCACCACTAGACATCTTTGATTTCAAAACGTGACGTGTACGGTCAACAACGAAAGTCAAAAAAATTATACGAAAACATGACCGCTTCAAAACTTGTCAACAGATTTTTTTAATATGAAGGTAAGGTAAATATTTAATGTTTCTCTATGCAATGTTTTCGCACAACCTTCACAGGTCAGTAACTTCTTAATAAAAATCGTATTGAAGCTTGCAACATGTTCAGTGACTTTCGTTGTTGACTGTACTATAGTTACTACGCCTTATTTAAACAAAGTGGGAGGTAATAGGTTTCTGTAGTAGGTAGGTTGGGATAGGGGGATAAAAGTTTAGAGGAAATTTCTGCTAGGTAGATATAATCTAAGTAAGATTATTAGATATAGGGGCGAGCCTGTTGCCAATAACCGGGTCATATCCAAACTTCTTTTTTTTTTATATACCACTAAGGTGGCAACCAAACATACGGCCCACCTGATGGTAAGCGGTTACCGTAGCCTATAGACGCTTGTAAGACCAGCAGTGATAGCCTAGTGGTATGACCATTGGACTGCCAAGTCGAAGGTCTCAAGTTCGAACCCAAGGCACGCACCTCTGACTTTTCGAATTCATGTGCGTATTAATAATTAATTATCACTCGCTTAAACGGTGAAGGAAAACATCGTGAGGAAACCTGCATACCTTAGAGATTTTTCTCGACAGTTTGTGAAGTCTGCCAACCCGCACTAGGCCAGCGTGGTGGACTATAGCCTAATCCCTCTCAATATGAGAGGAGACCCGTGCCCAGCAGTGGGACAGTATATGGGTTGATGATGATGATGATGATCCAAACTTCGAACTGCTACTAAGAATTTCATAAAAAAATCCCAATAACAATGCTCAACTTGGGGATCGAACCCAGTAACCAGTAACAGTTGCGCTAGACTAACGAGGCAGGTAATTTTTTTAATCATCCAAAAAGTATATTCGCTCTAGTGATACGCTTACCAATGAACAGCATTTCAGTTTTATTTATATACATTTTACTGTTTGACTAAAAATGTTCTGTACTTTTTTAATTAGTATATACATTGGAATACATACCTTATTCTTAAAGACCTTAAGTGTCATGTACCTATTTGCAATTTTTGTACTCAATAAATGAATAAATAAGTACCTACAAGCCAAATGTCAACAGATTCCGAACGGAAGGGAACGACCGTCTTAAGTGGTGAACAATATAGCTATGTATTATTACCCCTTTTATCAGATCATAACCCTACAAGAGCGCCCTTGTCTCGTTGACTGGCAAACAATGCGTCTTTGTCTAGCAGAACATTGAAAATTTAGCTGGAATGTTAAATTAATCAACAAATCTATTTACGCGAGTATAAGATATGAATATGAGACGGTTAACATAAAACTGAAGTAATTTCTTACCTTAATATTGGATTGTACATTAATATTAATTAGCACATATATAAATATCGCCAGACTTTCAAACAGACACAGTACTACAACAGCAAGCCATTTAGAATACCTTGTAATGCTTTTCTAAAGCGACAATACCATCATAGTACGGGGGAAACACCAACCAGGTCCCCCAACTGGCTTCCTGAGTATACACGGACACTTAGATTTAGATGATATCTAATAAATAACTGCCTCATTAATCTAGTGGTCCTAAGCGCGACTGCTACGCTAGAGGTCGTGGGTTCGATCCCCAGGTCGAGCAAAGTATAATTGGGTTTTTCTATGAAATTCTCAGTAGCAGCTCGGAGTCTGGATTTGTGCCCGGTTAATGGCAATAGGCTCGCCCCATATTACATGGGACCTCAAACATACCAGCGAAATGTGGGTGTACATTAGTACACCTCTGCCTAACCCTTTGGGGAATACAGGCTTGATGGGAGGGCGTATGTATGTATGTATCTAATAAATATCAGTGTCTGATCCCTCACTGTGGGTAAAAACTGGAGTTGAGACAGTAAAATAAAATGAAATATTTAAAGTTAGATTTTATAATATTATACCTAGTAACATAGTTATAAGTGTAAATTGTTACTAACCATTGAATTATGTTATCTGAATAAATAAATATAATATAATATATATACCTACCTGGTTGAGCTACACAATGACTGATGCATGCGAGCCGTCGGTTGGGACTGGTCTACTCAAAGCCGCTATGGCTCTTTCTTCAAAAGGCCATTTCAGACTTTGCCCTACATTGTAAGACACATATTTGTTATTATACCTACTATGTCTGGACTTTAAAAGAGACTATGATTCTCTGAGTTTATTTCGGCGTTTCTTCTCAGAGGTCGTCAGTTAGGAAATGCCGGAGCCATCTAGCTTAAAAAAATTTTAAATATTGACTTGTAAAAGTGTCTTTAAAAGATCTATTTACAGAAATAAATATCATTTATCATTACCAATAATAATAATAATTAGTAGGTAAATGTAAGAAGCTATCATCCTTAGCCCCCTTTTTTAACCTAGTAGGTACCAAGGAAGGGTTATGTTTTGTAGCGCGAAAATCCTTATAGATCATCCGCTTTCTGGGGACGTGGACGGGTGGCGGCAGTATGTTGGACTCGTACCGACTAAAACCGCACTTGTCTTCACGTGCCTTTATAGTAATGGCCATGGGATTTGTGAAATTCGCCACGACCATGACAGGCTGTGGTCCAGCAGTCGCTGGACCCCTTCAAGCGAGCTTCAGCGAATTCTTACCTCGCATTCTAATTGAAGGCACGCATGTTTCGAACTCATGTGCCACCTACTGGGGTGGAATCCCAAATTTAGCCTCTCTCAGGCCACAATCCTCATCGCCCCACTATGTGTCTTTATTTTATAAATATTATAAGTTTTATAGGGGTATTTTTTTTACTTTTTTACTGAAAAGGATTACACAAATAGAGTGGAATCTCTATATCTAATAATAATATCTTCAAGGATTGCAAAAGGGTTATTTAAACCCATTCTATTTTTTAAATGTAATATCCTAATACCTACATCATAAAATACCTTCGTTTTAACCCGCCTACTGATAAATAGAAAAAACGATTTCAAAAGTCAAAACTAACTCTGCAAACATCGTAAAAACGTAAAACCCAATTAGCTGGCAATGAATCGTCGCTGTAATCAATTTCTACGCAAATTGGATTGACCAGATTTATTTGTGAAAAATACGAAGGCTTCCGACATTAAATTACGAAATAGAAGATTATTATTTGAGTCCACACTGAAATGAAAATTTAAATATAACGTTTTTATGTATAATTAAGTTTAAAAAAAAACCCGCGACTTTAACAGTCAGTACCCATTATAAATTCTAGACCGGATCTAATTTTCCCAATAACGGGTCCCGACTGTTAAAGTCGCTATGTTCCTGACCTCTTGTCATTTTCTTTTCAGACGGTTTTTTTTAAATATTTAAATTTCCTTTTTTAATTTTACACATTTTGGTAATTATTTTTCACCGATTATACCTTTATCACAGCTTTCTTATAAGTTATAAAAATTTCAGTGAGAATAGTTGCGAGTCAACTTTAAATCGTTATAGATCCTAAATGATCATACGAAATGATAAGAGAAACCTAAAGATTTTCAAAGAAAAAACTAATAAAATAATACCTATTATAATAGTAAAAACACTATTATAATTAATTAAACAATATGTACCTATTCTTAATATATTATTCTAATAATTTAAGGATCCGTCTTTCTCCATTAAATTAGACATTATTTGAAAGAAATATCAATTCATATAATAAATATGTAGGTACATTTATGAGTTCTTTTTCTAAATTTAGTTAATATTTCCGAATAGCTTGGTAATATATTCCGTATATGCGTGCCTATGAGAATTGCGTCTTTGGCTAATCTATCAGCCTCCATTTATGAGATGAATAAGTGTGAAAATTTTACATTTGTTACAAAATCAAATTGTATACTTCATAAAAACGTGATTGGATTGGACATGACAAGGACAAATACCGATTTTGTGGGACGTAAAACGAATACTTGAGTATGGAGTATGTAATGGGTTGTATTGGAAAATCTAATATTAGAAAAGGTAAACATTCTTGAAAGCGGATATATAAAAGACATAATAGCATACTCCTGGTCATATAACTATGGACTGACAACTCATTAGAATTGAGTTCGAATTCATACAGTATTTATTTTGACTCCGTCACCCTTTTGTATCCTACTGCTTGATAAAGGCCTCCCATAACTTAGTCCAGGATTTTCTATCCTGAGTTACTTCTTCTGCTCGCTGTGAACGGTGAAGAAAATCTTGACAAAATAGAGATTTCCTCTACAACATGAAATTAAATTATATTTATTTTCTGTTTTGAATTTTTAATGCTAGATGGCTCCGGCATTTCCTAACGACCTCTGAGAAGAAACACCGAAACAAACTCAGAGAATCAGTCCAGACATAATAATATCAAATATGTGAGTGTCACAATGTAGGGAAATGTCTGAAATCCTTTTAAAGAAAGAGCCACAGGAGCTTTGAGTAGACCAATCCTAGCCAAGGGCATGCATCATCACTATCAGTCATTGTGTAGCTCGACCATATTAGAGGGAGCTCAAGCTCATGTGAAGTCTGTTTGCAAACTAGATAGTCGACTAAAGTAGCCAGACCTCTCTCATCCTGAATGAATTTCATACCCAGCATTCGGACACTAAATGGGTTGTTGATAACAGTAGGTATTTAATAAAAAAACGAAGTTATAAATAGGCTGAAATTTAATAACGTTGTCGTCGAAAATTGCTAAAAAAATCTAATTCGAACTTTTTCATTAGGGAGATAATTGTTCGCTAGAATGTGAATGAAGGAAGAGGTAAAAATACCTCTTTCATAATATACGAGGAAATTGGTATTATAATGTACTTTTTCAATACCATATCAACTTTTTCGCTGGGAAATTTACTTTAATGCATACGATTTAAAGCCCTAATTTAATTGGCAAGATATTTACTGAGTTGGAACGGTGCTGACATAGTATTTATATAATTTGGTAAGCCGGCAGGAGAAGGCTGTTCTTTGTTCATACACATCATAACTTGTTCTATAATAATATATTAAATATGCAGCAATAATAGCATCCTCGTATTAGCCAAGATTTGCCTCTCTGTAACTAAAAAAAAATACAACAAGCCTTAAGCTTTTTATATTTTTTTTATGAAATTGCAAGTTAAACCAGCTAAAAGATTTTTGTAGAAAACTTTCACATAGTCATATATCTCGAATTCCAATCCAAGGCCTCTGACTTTTCTAAATGTTGTACGTATTAATAACGGAGAAGGAAAACATCGTGAAGAAAACAGCATGCCTGAGAGATTTTCTCGACGGTGTGTGAAGTGTGCCAACCCGCAATAGGCCAGCGTGGTGGACTATAGCCAATGCTCAGCAGTGGAACAGTATATGGGTTGATGATGAAGGTTAAAGATATAATAAAATCGTTGTAAAAATATTAAAAGATGGTTTATTTCTATAACACATTCTTCGTTTTGATAAAAAAGACACAATGAGTAGAATAAGTAAGTAAAAAAAAAATACTAGAAAATGAATTTTCCATTACGAAATACCGAAGAATGCAAGGTAGAGATATTTCGTTACTTTGGAAAATGTTATAT
The DNA here is from genome assembly GCA_964056405.1 of Acronicta alni. Classification (NCBI taxonomy): domain Eukaryota; kingdom Metazoa; phylum Arthropoda; class Insecta; order Lepidoptera; family Noctuidae; genus Acronicta; species Acronicta alni. The sequence continues at coordinate 10,995,272 of OZ043932.1, read as the reverse complement.
AACTTAAAATCCATAACATTTTGCCGAACATAATAATATATATTTTGTTGGTTTTGGAAGTATTGCCAAGAGCCAAGCTATTACCCCTCGCAGTATGTCGCATATTAATTGGACACCCTATTTTTTTTGTTGTCCATAATAAGCTAGCGTTTGACCACTGTCTCACCTGATGACGCGGTTGACGATGGAGCACGCTTGCCTAGAAGTAACCTGTGACTTGAAGACTCCCAAGTTATAACTAGGAGAAACACTCCGAGGAATTCCACTCTTCCAAATATTACACTGTAAGCTTTTTAACTTGCTCAGTATTAAACGCAATGAATAAAAACAGTACAATTAATTCTTTGATCGTGGTGAAAGTGCTCTTCAAGAAATTCTAACACATTTTCTCGCTTGATTATACACTTTTTTATTTTGTAAAATTCAAAAGAATGTCACGTCCTTCTTAACTCCACAAAAAAAGACCTGAATAGCACTTGCTTTCACTTTAGAACTCATTTCTGTATAGAGGGCTTTGGCTACAACACAAAGCGATGATTTGAGTCACAAAATTATATTCACATTGAATTTCAAAAGGTGTAAAAAAAGATAAAGCCGCCAATTCTTTACGTTCTCAAGCACTCTTGCTGTTCATTGCAAAATTTAGTATCTACTCGTATATCTACTTAACTATAATCTATTTACTATAGCAATAGACAAATAACAGTCGAATAACGATTTAATTTTATATTGTTGAAATTACTACATATAGAGAACAAATTTGTTTGTAAACATACACATTATATTGTGTATTTATTTTTAAGATGTACACATAGTCACATAGTTACTTTGTATTTAACGTAAATAAACAGAACTTAAATATTAGATGTTTACATCGAAACACGATGGTTTTATATTAGTGTAGTGTTGTATAAAATAAATGGAGTATAATACCTACTCCATTTTATTTTAATGTATAGTAAATGAATCAGAAATCAGAAAATCGTTGTGAAATAACACTGCTTTGAGCTATGTTGTGTTCCTTACGGTAAGGAAGGTTGCCAGTGCTCCGCGAGGAAACGTTGTGTTGGCAGCTGGGGGGCTTTCAACCCAACTATTCCTCATTACAGGGTCTACAAGCGTCTACAGGCCACGGTAACCGTTTACCATCAGGCGGGCCGTATGCGTGTTTGCCTCCTTAGTCAGTATAAAAAAAGAAAAAGATATATTATGTCAGTACCCCTTACTGAATTCCTTACCTTACTTAATAAACCTCTTAGAACTAAATTAATTCACCTGTCTTCACTTTTAATGGTTAGTAAGTGAGTAGGCACTAGAGATAACACCCGTGTCTGCTGTCTTAGCTAATAAGTATTTTGGGATAAGTAGGTTGAACCTTTAGCCTGTGTCATAAAGATAAATTAATAGAGCTTAAAATTTAGGTTACGTTAATCTTATTCTGAAGCAGTGATAGCCTAGTGATATGAACATTGGACTTCCAAGTCAAAGGTCTCGAGTTCGAATCCGAGGCACGCACCTCTGACTTTTCGAATTCATGTGCGTATTCATTATTAACTTGCAGGACAATATCTATGGGAAACCTGCATGATTTTTCTCGATGGTATGTGAAGTCTGCCAACCCTCAGTAGGCCAGCGTGGTAGACTATAGCCTAATCCCTCTCAATCGGAAATGAAATCCATGCCCAGCAGGAGGACAGTATATGGGTTGATGATGAATATTATTTACGTCATAAAGCTAAATTAATAGAACCTAAAATTTAGGTACTGTCAAAAGATAGATGTCAAGCAAGGCTAGATGATAAACAATTAATAATATGTCTAACGTTATAATAAATGGAGTATAAATTATCATTGTGACTGTACTACGAGCCAAATTTCTAGATATCGCTCATTGTTCTAGGTTACGCTCTACTGATATCGAAAATAAGGTTTTCGAGTATGAGTGATGTCTGCAAACAGCCATGAGTGTTCACTTAGGCAAGTACCCGTTTTAAGGTCATGACTCCAGGATAAGCTTATGTGTTAGCTGAAGAATCATCAACTAGGTTTTAAAAATTAAAAGCGCGTGCGCTTGAGGTCCTCAGATTCGATTCCCAGGTCGAGCAAAGTGTTATTGGGTTTTGCTATGAAGTTCTCAGTAGCAGGTCGGAGTTTGGATTTGTGTCTAGTTAATGGTAATAGGCTCGCACCCTATTACATGAGACCTAAATATACCCGTGAACTATCGGTGTACATTACTACATCTTTGCCTTACCCCTGGGGGAATACAGGTGTGATGGTATTGTTATGTTATTTTAACACCCTGGACATTTCCTTTCCTTCCTTATCCTTTCCTTTAAAAAATCATTAACGAGTGCATCTTAACTAATCAAAATAATTGTCTTAAATCGCAATTTGTTACTTTCATCCTCATTGTCTGGTAATAAAGCTTAAAATTGTGTTTCGTAACCGCGGTTAACCCAGCGGCATTTCCAATAAAGTATCACATCTGCCATAGAAATATTTGGGGAATTTGATTCGTTCTGCCAATACGGTGCGTACCCTCGGTGTACTGCGCAGAAACGAGGATTTACATGCGACGTTGTCATCGTCTTAAAGGCAATTTCCTATCTAACATATATACGTGATGCTACGCTGTGTGGTTACTGTGTACACGCTATGAGTCGTAGGAAACATAGGGCCTTTTGAGCCAAAACCATCGTTCATATTATCATCACGTATATTGTCACAAAAACAAAAGCAAATCAAGCAATTACAACAGTCAGGTATCACAGCTTTTTTTTATACCAATAAGGTGGCAAACAAGCATACGGCCCACCTGACGATAAGCGGTTACCGTGGCCTATAGACACGTGCACACGTGCAATTGCAAGTGATACCACTTGCACGTTGACGACCCATAAAAAAGAAAGAGGAATAGTTGGGTTGGCAGTATAAGGGTCAAAATTCTTCTACTGCCAACACAACGTTTCCTCGCGGGAACACAACACAGCTCAAAGCAGTGTTATTTCACTTCGATTTTCTGCAAGGCGGAGGTACTTTCCCAGACGGGAAGCTCCAGATTGAGTGAAATTACTCTCATTATGCCCTACCTCTCTTAAACTGCTGTTTGAATGTTTGTCAACACGTATTGTTGACAAACATTCCCCCATGAAGACTTGTTACGAATATGTGGCATCTATTTACAAAGGGAGTCGGGACCAACATAGACGTTACACATTTTGGGATTAAATAAACATTGAAATGCAATTTCACAGGTACCTATTTGGCTTACAAATAATTTCATTACTTGTGACGTCAGTTGTGTGGTATTAATTGCAAGACAGTAGGGTTTTTAGTGTAACCACGTAGGCTGCTCTGGCTTTTCACGTTTCTAACTACCACTGTTATAAGTGTTCGTATGATAATAAAACTCTTCGAACTTCACGAACTCTCCGAAGCACGGAGGAGTCTCAAACATCGATGTGCTAAGAATTGTCTGCAAAAGCACCTCAATCTACCAATAAGTATAAGATCAATAATCACTGTTCTCTATCCTCCGCCTTCTGTTTGAGTTCTTAATACTACTCCATTCTTCCTTTTTCCTTCACTAATTCTATAAAACTTCGTCTAGATCTTCCCCTTCCTTGCTTAACTTCAATTTTGCGTTCTAGAATTATCCTAAAGAAGTTGTATAACAACATACCATTACGCCTGCGTTCCCGGGTTAGGCAGAGGTATATACCCACAATGCGCCGGTATGTTTGGTCCAATGTAATAGGGGTCCTATTGACATAACAGGGCACAAATCCAATAAACTAATAAACAATCAATAACACTTTCTTCAACCTGGAAATAGAACCCGGGACCTCTGCTACTCTAAGCAGTCGCGCTAAGGACCACTAAACTAACGAGGCAGTTACAAGATAAAGTACCAGGAAAATAGTAAAAACAAGGATGTGAAAAATATGAGTAACAATGTATTCATCGTGTAGGTACAACTGCCATATTGTTTACAGCCACGTGTTTCTCTGGTGAGAAATTATGAAAAACATGATTGTAATATGCTAGAATGGAGATGATAATTATAATTATATAGTCTATTATAGTTTAATTATAACGTAATATACTTAAAAATCATTTAGAAATTTATTAGTCATAATGTGGATAAGATTAGGACAGGATCGAAAAAGGTGGCATAAGCAAAGAGATGCCTTTACTTATAGATGTGTAAATTCAGGCTGTGAATGAGATGAGATGAGATATTTAATTATGTAGTTATGATATGAAGGTGTACTCCATAGTTCACAAAAAATTGCATTCAGTGATCCAATATCAATGTACCTACAATCAAGAAAAGATGTTTCATTTCTTGATTTTGGTCCATCCAAGTGGCATTATAAGGGTCAAAGTCCAACTGATAACACGTTTCCTCGCGGAGCACTGGCAACCTTGCTCACCGTAAGGAACACAACACAACTCAAAGCAGTGTTTTAGTGTATTTCACTTCAATTTTCTGCAAGGTGGAGGTAGTTCCCCAGTCGGGCAGCTCCAATTTGAGTGGTATTACTCCCACTATGCCCTACCTCTTTCATAATCCCCTCCCTCAAAATTATCAGTCTCTTCCAGTGTGGGCCGTATGTTTGTGTCGCGTGGCAGATCCGCATGCCTGACCCCTCTCGACTTCATTATCGTTATCCAGAATTGATTTATAATTTAGCACTTAATTGACCGCTGTTTACCGCTCTCTCATTAAACTCATTTTATAATGCCGCCCGTCGGCCGATATTGATGCAATAAAACTACTAATAGGCTTGAAATAGTATAAGGAAAGATGACACAAATTGGAGAATAATTTGCAGTATGTATAGAAGTTTATGGTGTATGTCTAAAAGTAGCCTTTAAGCCTATTAAAGTAATGAAGAAGCTTATAGCTTAATGACTGGACTACAAACTGTCACGGTCGTGGCGAATGTCATTAATTCCATGGCTGGTGACATAGAGGGCAAGAGAAAGCAAACGTGGTTTCGGTCGGTAGGAGTCCGACCGAATTCGGTCGTGAATTTCACGGATCCCGTGGCCATGACTAGGGCTGTAGCGACATCTATCGCGCTACATGGAACTACGAACAAAATCCTGAATCGCGCAATCAACATTCGCAACGCAAGTTGTATATACATATATGCAGACGCCCGACATCAACCATCAGCAGTGGCCCGCCAGGCAAAACACCCACCTGTTTGGAGGATCCTAGGTGGGAGCGGTAATACACCTCACATTTCCAAAGGGCAAGTGAAGGTTAGCGGGGTTTTTAATCTGTATGAGTCCAACATACCCTGCCGCCTCCCCAAGTGGCAGACGATAAATGAAGATTAGGTACGGAAAATCTTTAGAAAAAAACGTATACGTATACCTAATCCTTTAAATTATACATACATACCAACATAGCTTCAGTTATACATATTTTTGTGAAAGGTCCTTTCACTCAAACAATCAAAGCAACATTACTCTCTGTATGTTCATAAAATCCAGTATTTAGGTATTTTTATTTATGATTTGGCAATTGAGATCCAGTGCCCACTGGGACTTTAAAGAGCGCTTGAAGTTCACCGATGTAAAAATAATCCGCATTGGGAAACCCAATAAGAGGGATCAAACAAAGAGTATTCTTACTAACGACGTAATTGATTTTTCTTTTATGTGTGACCCCAGTATTGATCCAAGACATAAATAGATCATAATACAATCATACAATTTTATCATTTGTTGATTTAATTAACCGAATGCAAGTGGTTGAAGACACGATGAAACAGGTGAGATTATTTTTCTCTTTTTAAACATATAATATAAGTACAGAGGCCAGCACATCAAGCTACCACAATCTGTCAAATTTATTTGATTGATTTTCAACTTTATTACTAAACGATAAGGTTCATATTCAATTGGGAAAATTTGACAGTTTTGGATAGGTTGACCTGCTGGCGTCTGTACTATCTGTTACTGTATTTCTTATTCGAATAACCTTTATGTTACTTCCAAAACTAAACGTAACCAAAATCTGAAAAAAATACGACTGTCTTGTTAGTTTTTAATTGGCTTCTAGTCGATCAAAATGGGATAAAATATCGATGTATTTCACTGTTAAATATACGAATGCTATATTAATCATCCGGCTTTCAGGTTTCTCAGAGGACACAGAAAGGCCACCGGATCCGTTATAAAGACTTTCTATCTTATGAAGTCCGTTACATTATTGAAATATGAACTTTATGACTTAGTACTCATCGTGTAAGATAGAATAACTAAACAATGCATAATGCACTTATAAGCACGCAGGATTAACAGTGGTTAGCACAGAAGACCGAGGACACGCTATTGTAAATAATGACCGCTAACCGCGGCAGGCGCAACTACACCAAGCAGATCTATACTCGTAGATCCACGGTAGTTACTACCCTCAAGCCCCTTTGACTACTATGTCAATATAAACATAAACTGACAACCTTCTATTGACATAGGACACTATTCCCCAAGAGAGAAAGCGTATAAGTCCAATTGCTTTGAGAAATAGTATGGCAATGGCATAAGTTAGATTTGTCAAAATTGCACATATACCCTTTTTCACTGACGATAATCGAATTAGGCACAGGACTTGCACTAACAGCCACACGCCCACGCGACGTAGTTGGAACTTTAAACTGATGCTATTGGCCGGGCAACCTTCGGGAAGAGTTACGGCAATAAAATTCGCGTGCCCACAATCATTATTGGCACAATTATTGTGATGGACGGCGCTGACATATTGACACACTGACTCCGTCCTGTAGACATCTCATGGCTATTGGAGCCATGAGCGTAATGTGACTTCGTACGTATCTTCTGTACCAACGCAGACTACGAACACTCGTGGTGTAGTCTTTAAAATTGGAATACTGTACATAGTTAGATCATTTCGGGTCTTGTTTTGTATACTAAGTACTTAGTCTGCTTGTTTATCATCTTATTACAATAAAAAAAAACATTTCCGGTCATGAAAATAAGCCTGGAAAGCATTCTATTTACATTTTATAAACGTATTAATCCTTCGTATTATTAATATCTCTTACGCGAGGTAAGTAATAAAAATGTTACCTATCAGAACGTCATCAAAATTTCATTCAGTAGTATTCCAAGCTGAAGTTTCATGGATCAATTATGTTACTATATTTAACTTGCGGGTTTCCTCCGCTATTATTGTTGCTGCGTGCAAATAAACGACTTCGCGAATGAAATTCGAGAACATACATAAAGTTAAACCTTTATGTGAAAGTAGATAATATAGGTAAAGTTAACTCATTAACGCGCCAACATTATCTCAATAGACAGGGTTTGTACGTACTATAGAATGCTAATGCGATCATATTATTTTAGGTTGTAAGAGACAGATATTTGAGCTGTAGAGCGACATCCCCCTCCTACAATCTAAAACTGATTAACGTTCGTGATTAACGTACTGATTAACGTGATTAAAAAATCTCATTAACGTTCTCGTCCGATAATGATCAATCAAAACACTGTGCACTTTTCACCTTTCGGGAAATACAGACGTGATGGTATGCTATCTAAGTTTAATAATAAAATCAGTTCCTTTAGTTCAACTATCGTATTTCACAATATTGACATAACAGTTCAATTTAATTTGTTTTCCCAACCCTAGTTCCGCCGATATTTCAGTGCATGTATATAAATTCTTTTGACGTAATTCAAATCATACAGGAGTATGACTGACGCAAAATATTGAACCAGTGAACTGCGTGTTTGGCCGCGTGGTTCAACTAAATTTAGTTCTGTAACCCTAGATTTTAGTAGTCATAAATCATTTTGTTTGTTGTACATCAAATATTTTTGTGGGTTTTTATCGATGCTACATATTCGATATTTCAAATTTAATGGGAAAATCGTTCATTCATATTGTATTTTCTATAAATTGTAAATCTTACAAAGATAGAATCGACGTTGGACTTATTCGACTAGATTACATACATTATATACCATCATGCCTGTATTTTCTCGAAGGGTTAGGCAGAGGTATACAAATGTATACTCTCAGTACACCGGTATGGTAAGGCTACAATTGCCATTATCCGAGCACAAATCTAAACTCCGTTTATTTATTATATTCTTTATTGTACACCAAAAATACAAAAAAAAATACAATAGGTGGCCTTATCACTTAAAGCGATTTCTTTCAGGCAACCAAAGCGAAATGAATATACTGGACAAGAAAACGGATATACATAAGTGTACAAAAACAGGTCACTTTTGAAACAACAAAATATAAAATCCCAATAACTCATTACTTGACCTAAGAATTGAACCCAGAACCTCAAGCTCAGCAGTCGCGTTAACGAGCACTATAGGTTCATGAGGTAATTAGTGGAGTAGAAAAAATCATAAAAAGAGTGAGATGATGCAGTGTAAAATTTACCAAATAAATAAATAGGTATTTCTTTCTTTAAAAAATAAACAATTTGTAAACTGATTTGGCTAACCATTCACACATAACATAATATTATGGTATCGTATCTGGCGGTCTACTCCCTAAGCACGAAGTCCATAGTTTCGACCTTCGTTACGGGCGTTTCCTACTCCGTATCACCTACTGATGGATGATTCGTTCGGGGCCCGAACTAAGAACGAATGACAACCCAATTTGACAGTTGTCTCTACTCCCGATAAACAATTTGTAAACTGATTTGGCTAACCATTCACACATAATATTATATTATATGACATCATATCAACAGGAAAACATTCACAAATTGATGCTGAAGAAATTCTACTTTATTCTCTTTCACAGAATCTTGTGAGACGGATATACATAAGGAGCTCCTTAACGCTTTCGTAGAATGTTTACTGAATTCTATCGCCTTTGAGCGTTCAATAAACTAATTTATACGTGAACGAGACGATCATCAATTCAACCAACGAATCGAAAACTTTTTTAAATTCCATTAAAGTAACATAACATACGCCTGTGTCCCCGGAGGGTAGTATTAAGTTTTCCCAAATTATTCAAAACTTTCTCAAGTGTTAATTGTTATAATTTTTGATTGATAAAGTTATGTTGTATTATATTATGATAAGTATGGACCGCACTAGGCCAGCGTGGTGGACTACGTGTCGGGTCGTGTACGGGTCTCCTCTCGAGACCCGTGCCCAGCTATAGGACAGGAGGTATATGAGTGTGTATGGCCCTTGAAGAATAAATTAAATAAATGAAAAATATACGCAGCAGTGATAACCTAGTGATATAACTATTGGACTGCCACGTCAGAGGTCTCCAGTTCGTATCCAAGGCACGCACCTCTGACTTTTCGAATTCATGCGTGTATTAATAATTAATTATTACTCGCTTAAACGGTGAAGAAAAACATCGTGAGGAAACCTGCATACCTTAGAGATTTTTCTCGATGGCGTGTGAAGTCTGCCAACCCGCACTAGGCCAGCGTGGTGAACTATAACCTAATACCTATATACTATATATAGACTATAGCATAAGCATTAAAAACGCTGATATGATTCACCCATTTATTCCTAGTGGAATCAAGCCAATTCTTGGGGTCGGCTTTCAGTCCATTTAGATGCGGCTGAATATCAGTATTTTAACAAGAAGCGACTGTTATCAGACCTCCGCAACCCAATTTCTTTGCAATACCGATATGTTGATGATAGACTGGTTTTCAGACTTTCCTCAGTACTCAAAGTGTTAAGAATCGTCACCCATCCACAGACTGGCCTCGGCTAGTACAGCTTTACCTTGCAGATAGATTGATCAGCGTAATAATATTACTTAGTCATGAACCACTCATTTAATTTCTAACTCAGAAACAATTATTTATTACTTTATATTTCCTTTCTATTAGTCTGTAGGCAAAAAGCCTTGTTAGCTGTCACGTTGCCCTTTGTGGTGAATCTAGGTTAGGTCCCTTGAATTCTCGGGATTAATCCGAATTGTAATACTCAGTATTCCTGTTCAAACAGACTTTACCACTAAATTCCTTCACTTATTAGGTAGGTGTGGTTTTTAAGCAAACAAAACCGACATTTGTACGGGCGAATTAAAATAGAGATGGCTTGGGCATGTCGAGAGAATGGATGAAAAGTGACTAACAAAAGGCAAATGTCTATGGAACCGCCGGGTCGGGAGGAGAAGCGGGGGGGAAAAGACTTACACCAACCTTATTGGTAGGGCTCTTCAAAAAGGTCAGGTGCGTAGTATTCGCAACTGGCGTGTGTGTAAGATGTATGAATATCGACGAAGCGAAAGAAGTATGCATGAATCAAGATACTACAATCTGACAAATTTCTTTTAAAGATTTTCTATTTTAACACAAAAGTTTAAGGTTCATTTTCAATTGGGAAAATTTGACGGTTTTGGATAGCTTGACCTGCTGGCGTCTGTACATGTACGTTACATATATACCTACACCTTTACTTAGATCTCCGTTAAATAAAAATAAAACGCAATAGAATGTATTTGTACAATATAGGCTGAATAACAGTGAACCTTCGCAAGAATAAAAAGGGTTACGCAGTCTTGGTCAACAATAGCTGAAATCCTCTCTCACGGTCGACGGTACATCCCTATTGTTTGAATCGCTTTTCAATCGATAATACAAGGTTTTGATTGTTGTGCATATCAGTTGTAAAGACTACCATACAAACCAACAAAGCTATGTCATAAAGCGGTGAGTAAATGGTACAAGAATTGTACTCAATTACTCAATTATTCTGAAGTTATTTTAGCGAAGGAAAATATCGAAAAAAATCGATCGTGGGCAGCGCCTGTGTCTTCTAGTTAGGTATGCCAGACGCTATGACCACTAAGCCACCGCGACTCCCACCCATTAGGACGAAATTTACCTTCACATTCTGAATTTACGTCTTTATAGTTACGTCAATTATTCTGTTTAGAAATGCCCATGACATCATCTTCAATGTCGTCATTACCAAGATGTCATGTCGTCATGTCCAAGATGGTGTACAGTACAAGGGGGCATTGGATTTTTATTTGTCTGACTCTCTGACTTGACTTGATTGTCCTGTGTCTTACGTGAATGGGAAATTGCCAAAGCGAAAAGTCGGCTCGGTCGGTTTGGCTAGTCATAAATAAAAAATGTTGCCTATTTAAAGTTTGTTTTCTTAGGTTGACTTGAATTTTTACACAACCTTTCATTTCTCTATAGGAGTGATTTATCCCAAAGTTTTCATGAAAACGGGATATTCCCAAAACGGAGCATCGCCGGGTCGCTAGTTATAAATAACAAAAAGTAGCCATGAAAAGTTTGATTAAATAGGTAACCTCTTTTGTCGAGACTTTTTATTTATGATCAGCATTCAATATTTTATCAAACAATGTGTAAGTTTGATAACCAAAAATACTGTTGTATTTACAAGGCAGGCCTACATTTAGGTTTTCACTTTTAAATAATTGAAGAATAATATCAAAGACCATTAGATATTTTTATATAATTTAATGTTGTAGACTATGAAGTCCTGATTTTTTTTGTAGTGCACCAATACCCACATATTGTCGATATGTAAATAAATAACTTAAATATTTAATTTCATAGAAAATTTTGCACAAACCCTTTCCTCGACTTGGGAACTCAACCCAAGACCTCTGCCGTAGCAGTCGCGCTTAGCACCACTGCATTAACGTAAAGAGGCAGTTATAAAAATGCTATATTGTATATATTATGCTTTTTTGTTGGGGACTATCTGTCTGAAGTTTAAATTAAGTCTGTAGTGCAAGTTGTTGTGTTCTCGCGGTCCACACTAAATGGGTCGGCGGGTCCGGATGCGAACCGCGGTCCTTCATTTGGCGACCCCTGCCCTATAGCATGTGATAAATGAATGCCCACTTCGCTGTTTCCCCAGTAGAATTTTGAAAGTCCACAAATTCACACCAACTACCGCAAGCTGCCTGAAAACCTTAAATATATAAATTCTATCCATGCAAGACTGCCATACGCAATGATAAAAATACTTTTCTCTAAGTTCTTATAATTTATTTTTGGTTATCCCAGGATTACGAGAGTTATATTTTTTCCCATTTGCCCACAAAATACATAGCTATGAAAGTAATTTAGGTACACAATACCCCAATTCAATCTTCTAGTAGATGTTCTCCAAAAAAGGTTGGTTCTACTAGAAGAGATACTTACATAAAAAATATGTATATTATTCTGTATTTTTTTAACGTACTACCGTGTCCAACTCGTACTTACGTTAGCTCATCGAAAATATCATGAGTTAAAGATTTTTAATACGCGCTTATATTCTCTGAAGGTGTAAGCAGAAGTGTAGGTACTAATATACATTCGCTGGAATGTCTATCTAGGTCCTATGTAATAGGGGGCAACCCTATTGACATTAACCGGCCGCAGATGCAAACTCACGGCCACGAGCTGCTACTGATAATTTTATAGAAAAACTCAATAACAGTTTTCTCGACCAATCGAACCCAGGACCTCTAGCGTAGCAGTCGCGCTTAAGACCTAGTGGTCTTAAGACTGCCTCGTCAGTGTAGTCACTGACGAGGCAGTTATAATTTCAGTACAATTCAGAACTGTTATCGATCCTATTCCGACCGTAAATCCCCGGATTATCGCCGGTATTAGGAGCATTTAGTATAAGCTCAGAACACACAGGGGATTTTATTTCGGTTATAATTTGGATCTTTTACGAAATTGAGTTGGTCGTGATGAGGTTTTGCGACATTCAAGTATTGAAGTATTTGTGTAATTTCAGAAACTTACTTTACTTTATTTTGTAAATATATACTTATAATATAAAATATAAGAAACACCTAGACGAACACAAACACTTATATGTATATTCATCACATATATATTTATGTCCTGTGGGAATCAAACCCACTCGAAGACTCTCGAAACACCATTCGTCGTCAAAGTCGTCAAATTATAGACTAAAAATACATATAACAATAAAATTATCCAAATAAAAAAAGATTATTTGCTACATGTATAAATTGAACATACATAAAATGTTAACAAAAGCTTATTTCATAATAAAACTCTAATATTAACGCCCTTCTCAAATTATATTTCAATGTCAACATTCTTCCAATGGAAGGAGTCCAATGGCATGCGTACCAACATGTGTCATACTCGTAATTGAATTTTATTAAGAAATTGGATAGGTAACACAACAAACGGCTGAATTTCGTCTCTATCCAATTATGCGCCGCCACGGCCCTATAATGTCTGCATTCTAATATCATTCGAATCGATCTTCCGAATTCGATATTTGAAAATGTTGCAAAAATGGTTGCAATCCTGCTATGAATTCAGAATTAACATGAATAAATTTACCTTCGGTGTAATGGTGAATGTTACTGTAAAAGCTCGAACTACGGTAAATCTTAAGATTTAAGTGTAAGTCTTAGGATTTATTTATTTATTTATTTGGATCTCTAACAAGAAATATATTACTTAAGTTGGATGTACAAAATACAAAAAAGGTTGTAGATTAAATGCTTTCTCACTTAAAAGAGACCACGACATGCACAATAATCTTTACACATAGAGAGAAAATAAAAACTAAATTAAATACACAATACAATACAAACAACACAAAAAAAAAGAAAATAGAATTACTAATAAACAAATTCGATTGATAACTACTTATAATTAATAGTGTTCACCATTGAGTGTCATCGAACTCTTCTCTAACTGACAGATAATGTTCTTTTTAAAGGTAGTCAATGAGTTACTGAAAATGTCTATGTCCTTATTGGCAACCGATATCTCATTGTACTTGTTGCATAGTCTTATTATAGGCGAGTGTTCGCCAAGATTAGTTCTGCTACGAGGCGGTCTAAAGAGTAAACCAGGGTAACGAGGAACATTATAAGGCACATTAATGTTTATTTTGGCCAAGAGGGCCGGGCAATCGATATAATTGCTAAGCAGTTTGTATAGGAACAATAGGTCGGAAAGTGTACGCCGCGATTCCAGAGACATCATCTTGAAGAATTTAAGCCTGTAATCATATGAAGTTGACCTTGAAACTCCTGCTCTAAAAGAAATATGACGAACTAGTCTCTTTTGTAAGTTTATCGACATGAGTTGGTAAATGTAAGTATTTCTGAAAATACGACGATTTTTTCGAGCTTTTACCATTCGAATTCAGTATATGCTAGGTTTTACCACTGTCAGCTGGTAGATGTTGGTTTGAATATAAATTTGATGATGGTTTGAATATAAATTATTATAAAACGGAATATAATAAACCGCGTATCAAAAATACTGATTGAGCGACAAAATTATTGGTTGAGCAGCAAAATACAGATATCGGTTAGGTTAGGTTAGAACTGTGACACCGTCGGTTTCGCGGAGGAATAACAACTGGTTCCCGCGTTCCCGACAAATGGTGGTGAGGCGAACACCTCCTGTAGTTTTAGTCGGTAGGTCGTCCACTTTGGGCGGAGTCCGACACACCCCGTCGTCTCCCCAGACGGCGGCAGTCCATGAGGATTTCCACAGAGGAAAAACAAAAAAAAAAAAAAGGTTAGAACTGTGACCACACTGTCGGGTCTGCGGACGAATGCTACAGCACTCCCGTAGTCCCGGCATTAAAGTGGTGACGCGAAACGCCGTTTGGTTTTAGTCGTTAGATCGCTCTTATCAGAGCGGAGTCCGACACACCCCACCGCTCTCCCCGGAGTGGTGGGTAGTGCATCAAGCATTTCCAACCCCGTCAAAAAAAAAAAAAAAAAAGAACTGTGACCACACAACGCCAGAACCAAATCTGAATTTTTTGGGCGGCAAGCTACAAGTCAATGCGCTGAGCACGTTATGACATGTTTTGTTTTTCAACATTTACCGTGCATTAATGTAAATCCTGAGATTTACCAACGGAATGGTGGTAAAAGTTCGAATCGCAAACCTTTTGGGACATTATATATTCATTCATCACGCTTGTATTGCCGAAGTTAGGCAGAATAATGCTGCTGTACATCAACAGTTCTCCAGTATGTTTAGGTTCTATGTAATAGGGGGCGAGCTTATTGCCAAACTCCGAGCTGCTATTTAAGAAATTCTCATTTAAAAACTGAATTTTACAGATGAAACTATCACTAACATACTACCTACTTAGTTTTAAAACAAAAGAATTTGAATATTGCCGAAATGTCTTATAAAAAATGATTATAATGGATATCTTTAGTAAAACTTTAATAATAACGCAATATTTATGCGTTATCAGAGAAACATCGAGATAAATTTATCAGTCGTACGATTACAATAATAAGTATCTATTGCATGTTTTACCATAATAATAATATTATGCCGCACTGTATATAAATAAACATCTTAAAACAAGTATGTGCGGTGTAACTCGGAATGACAGATTGAGAAATAGTGTGATAAGGGAACGTTGCGGCTTAAAAGACGACGTAGTGACGAGGATTGAGAAGAATATGCTGAGATGGTTTGGGCATGTCGAGAGAATGGATGAAAGGCGACTAACAAAAAGGATTTATATGGCGAATGTCAGTGGAACCGCCGAGAGGGGACAGAACAACTTATACCGACCTTATTGGTGAGGTTCATCAAAAAGGTCAGGTGCGTAGTACTCGCAAACCGGCGTATATGTATGACAAGATGTATGAATGTGGTCGAAGCGAAAAAAGTATGCAAGAATCGTAGCAAGTGGCGTTCTTTAGTTTCTGCCTACCCCTATGGGAAAAAGGCGTGAATATGTATATGTATGTATGTATCTTAAAACAATATCTGAAACAATTTGGGCCAAATTTTGATACCTCTGTATTCTCTTATAAATGCGCTCAGCGGTTGAGAAGTAATTATAAAAAAACCGCGTTCCCAATAACTATAATCATCATCATCAACCCATATACTGTCCCACTGCTGGGTACGAGTCTCCTCTCAGGATAAGAGGTATTACGCTATAGGTCCACCACGCTGGCCTAGTGCGGGTTGGCAGACTTCACAGGCCTTCGAGAAAATCTCTCAGGCATGCAGGTTTCCTCACGATTTTTTTTTCCACCGTATAAACGAGTGCAAATTAATTATTAATACGCACATGATTTTGAAAAGTCAGAGGTGCGTGCCTTGGATTTGAACTCGAGACCTATACCACTTGGCTATTACTGCTTACTGCACCAGGCGTTCACAATAATATTTTGTTATAAATTAGCAGAATATACATTTTTCTTAAATACTGATAACATTCTGAACTTTGCCAATCATTCAATTCAGCCAATCGCATGCGAATAATCTTCTGCGCAGTGAGCGTGACCGATTAAAGTCACTCTGATGCACTATATTTTCGTTATCGATAAGTATTTTCATTCGATACATTAATTTCGGAATTCGATTTGAATCGTTTCGATATAGGTGCCGAATTGATAGTGTGAAATAATGTGAATTCTCTCCCTCGATGTTCTCTTGTTCGAATCGGCACAATGACCCTGGTATTCGACTGTTTACATTCTTCAGAGGACAAATTTTGTTTTGAATATTTGGATAAGAATAAGTACCTACCTATACAAAAAAAACATATAGCTAACTATTAAGTCGAGATAGTTAGCTATATGTTAAGTTAAGATCCATAAGTCGAGTGGGCCTGACGGAATCCCTCCTGTTGTGTTGAAGATGTGCGCTCCTGAGTTGGCACCAGTTTTAACACGTCTTTTTCGGCTCTCTTACTCTTCTGGCGTTGTCCCGACATCATGGAAGACAGCATTGGTCCACCCGATCCCTAAAAAAGGCGACCGCTCAAATCCGTCCAACTACAGACCGATAGCCATAACTTCCCTTTTCTCGAAGATAATGGAGTCCATTGTCAACTGCCAGCTCCTTCGGTTCTTAGAAGATCATCAGCTACTTAGTGACCAGCAGTACGGCTTTCGTAAGGGTCGGTCGGCTGGTGATCTTCTAGTATACCTGACACATCGTTGGGCACAGGCGATCGAGACTAAGGGGGAAGCCTTGGCGGTCAGTTTGGACATAGCGAAGGCCTTCGATCGGGTATGACACAAAGCGCTTCTTTCGAAGCTCCCTTCCTATGGGCTTCCCGAGAAACTATGCGAATGGGTCACCAGCTTTCTTGCAGACAGAAGCATAAAGGTCGTAGTAGACGGTGAATGCTCTGCCTCTATGTTTATAAATGCTGGTGTCCCTCAAGGCTGTGTACTATCGCCTACTCTATTCCTCCTCCATATCAATGACCTGTTGCAAACCTGCGGCATTCATTGTTATGCGGATGACAGCACAGGCGATACTTTCTATACCGGCCGCGCTAACATTTCTCGGGAAAACGTCATCGAGAGCCGAAACAAACTTGTGTCTGAAATTGAGACCATTTTAGAAAAAGTCTCAGAGTGGGGCAGACTTAATTTGGTCCAATTTAATCCCACAAAGACGCAAGCTTGCGTATTCACCGCCAAAAAACTGCCGTTGGTCATTTCACCTCGTTTTGAGAGCATCCCCTTAACTGCCTCAACCAGTATTGGAATACTTGGTGTCGACATATCGAATGAAGTCCAATTCCGCGGTCATTTAGAGGGCAAGGCTAAATTAGCCTCAAAGAAGCTTGGCGTGCTCAGTAGATCGAGACGGTATTTCACTCCGGCCCACCGCCTACTACTTTATAAGTCGCAGGTCCGGCCCCATATGGAATACTGTTCGCATCTCTGGGCAGGGGCACCCCAGTACCAACTTCTCCCTCTGGACCGCATCCAACGGAGAGCGATTCGAATCGTCGACTGCCAAGATATTTCAAACCGGCTAGACCCCTTGGCGCTGCGTAGAGATGTGGCCTCGCTATGCATCTTCTATCGCATGTACTATGGGGAATGCTCCGAGGAATTGTTCGGATTGATCCCTGCTGCTACTTTCCGCCATCGTTCCACGCGACATCAGTTCCATCCACATCATCTAGATGGTTGGCAGTCCACTACTGTGCGTTTCTCTAGAAACTTTCTGCCTCGCACAACTAAACTGTGGAATGAACTGTCGCCTGCAGTATTTCCGGACCAATATGACCTTCAAACCTTCAAGAAAAGAGCGTACTCCCTTTTAAAGGCCGGCAACGCGCTTGTGACTCCTCTGGTGTTGCGGGTGTCCATGGGCGGCGGAAGCATACGGTCCACCTGATGGCTATCAGGCGATCCGTCTGCTCGATTGCCACCTATCCCATAAAAAAAAAAAAAAAAAAAAAAGTGTGTCAGACTTCTTTGTTTTCTTTTTAAGACAGCTTCTTCGCGAAGAAGGTCCGTATGTAGACGTTACTAAAATTATATTAATTTATTATTTACATACCTACATAAATGATATTAACTTCTATAAGTAGGACATTTTTACAAGTAATTTTTTTTTATATGAGATCGCGCCCGCATTTCCTAACGACCTCTTTTAAATTACAGACATAATATCAAATATGTCATAGTGCAGCTAATGCAGGGCAATGCAGGGTAATGGTTCCTTTTATTTTTTTTATTTTTTATTTATATTTTAATCATAAGGAACAACAAACAGCTACAAAATACAGTGTTACAAAAAGAGATACACATAAATAAGTACAATATTGTAGCCCACAACGCTGTTCACAGATAAAGCTGTGGAATATGGTATTTAAAAGAAAAGAAAGAGCCAGTGGTCTTTGAGTAAACCAGTGCCAACCGACCGCAGGTATGGTATCAGTTATTGTATTGTATAAGCAGCTCAATAAAATCATCAAACGACCATGCTAGATCGGTGGAACGTTTGCGAAGACCTCAAGGATGAATAGCAAGACTTGAAATAAATATCGGCAGATCCCATAAATATTCTCGGTGTGATACGAACTCAGGAAATCTGGCGAGGTGACAACCCTAACCGTTACACCAAGCATTTTATTAGTGGTCGATTACCCTATAGTTGAATATGCCTTCATCGAATAATATACCATCACGTTTTTTTACCATCATGTTTTTTTTATACCACTAAGGTGGCAAACAAGCATACGGTCCACCTGATGGTAAGCGGTTACCGTAGCCTATAGACGTTTGCAACACCAGGGGCATCTTAAAAAACAAAAGAGGGTCAAAGTGGGGGGAGTTTGACCCACTGCCGACACAACATTACCTCGCGGAGCACTGGCAACCTTGCTCACCGTGAGGAACACAACGCTCACACACTGCTCAAAGCAGTGTTATTTCACTTTGATTTTTTGCAAAGCGGAGGTACTTTTCCGCCTATTGCTTACTTATGCCCTACCTCTCTTAAAATCCCAGTAGGGTAAATAAGAGATGTAATACGCGAAATTCTAAACCGATTTCCTCTTAAGCTATTAATTGAAATTCTATGATGTTACGAAGATAGTATTTTCAAAACTATAGTATTAGACTTTTACTAAGTGTATACATATTTATGTTCGTGACTGTACACCTACAGTTATTCTTCACCGAATAAATTATTCTTAAAAAACAAAGTGTTCCGTTCAACCCTGCTCCAAGACCTACATTTATTACCCAAAAAAAACTCTACACATCCCAATGAAGTTAATGTTGCAACATTTGTCTTCCAAATTCTACCCTCACGTAGACTTAGTACATTTAGTCAACTCGTACCTACGGATTACGTAGGAACATTAATGAAATTAGGGAGCAAGCGGTGACTGGCTGGCATAACATGATAATTTACTTAGCCAGAGGCGGCTTATGAATAAAACTGTCTACATACCTAACTTTGAATTAGGAAGGCACGTAAGAAGTTTCATTATTTCTTTCTCTCTATATGTGATCATGTTTTTTTACCTTTTTCGGTTTATATGTTACGCTCAAATATTGAAAACCGCTCACAACGCGTTTTGGTGAAATATATTAATTGAGCTTCAAAATGCAATAATTAATAAAAAAACCCTTCTTAGTCTAAGTTGGGTTGTTAGGCTTTTTTTAAATAAATACGAAACCTCGATGATAGTTTAAATTAAAATAACGCTAACAACCTACTTTCTAATATAATTGACCACAACGCGTTGTGAGCCTTTTTTTCGCTTATTGAGCGTAACATACACATCTTGTTATATTAATACCATGCCAAGATACATCTTCAACCCATATACTGTCCCACTGCTGGGCACGGGTCAAGGATTAAAGGCTATTATAGTCCACCACACTGGCCTAATGCATGTTGGCAGACTTCACACACCGTGTGAGAAATATTGAAGACATGCAAATTGGCATACAAAGCCAGGATTTTTAATGATTAGCATACTAAAAAAATTATTCTCTAGACTCCACACTCGGTTTGCCTGTGTCTTAGCGTCTAGTCTCTTTCAATCACGTCAACCAAACAACAAAGAAAACAACACCAAAATGAACCAACGAGAACAAAAAAGAAATTACAAATAGCAAAAAAAAAACAATCACATTTTTTTTATCATTTGGCAGATAAGGCATGCTAAACAATTTCAAGATATACATTTTAGAGACAGAAAAATTCTATCTCAGCCAGATTAATCGAAGGGACCCAGGTTCAAACCCTGCCTGAGATGTTTCTCTAAAACTTATATCTTAATTAGATATATTACATAAAAAGTGGCAATGTTAGCCCCTCAGGGCAATTTTAGGTGTTCAGTTAGTTTCGCGTAGACGTCGTGTAACGCCTAGGCTGGGCCAATATTCAAAGCATAGGGAGACCTTTGAGAGACTTCATTCAAATCTAATGATGTACAAGATTCAAAATAACAGAAGCTCTATTTATATTGCTCCATTGTGTCCAATCTAACTTGACACTTATGTGTAGACACGCACAAACATAGCCCATATGTCATTCTGAAGGAAACTTTATTGTTTCACGCAGACGTTGTTTGTACGAATCACTTATGTCATTAGGCTTATTTATTTTACGAAGTGCTCGAAAACTTTTGACGCAGACTGTAATTAAATATTGAGAGCTTACTTGTGCGTTTACATAAGATTAACTAATAAACATAATAATGAACATAATAAATTTTATTATTTCGCTACTTTTCAATTATTTATTAAAAATTCCATGTAAACCCTTTTTCAATCTTGAAAGTCCTCAACAAAACTTCCAAGGCCAGACCTCAGAAATGCTTCAGGACCCTTGAATTACGCCGCGATCAATCCGTCAAGTCTTCGTCCTGTAAAGGCCACGGCTTGAAAACATGACCCAACATTCCAAGTTTCCAACTACAGCCAGGGATTAAAGAATGTATTACATTTTTCTGTACAGCCCAAGGATGCCACCGGCCACGTACAAATAATAAAATCTTTGAGTATTTTTTTATATTTAAGGTGGTATGAGCAACACCAACATATTTTTTTACTAAAGTAAAATGTTTATTTTTTAAAGGTTGATAAATTGATTGTCGTAACGAGATTTAAATAAAAAGTAGGTACATACTAAATATTTAAAAAGTTACTTAATTTTTTGTTTAATATGTAGATAAAATAGTTGTGTCCTCATATAATGTATTTTTAACGGTGTACATACAATAAAGTATATATAAATAAATAAATAAAATAACTCAAAAATATTATTCTTTAAATATAAAAAACAAATGTTTTTGTGTGATTTACACTATTCTCAGGGATTCTGTCGTAAATTCCAATATAATGTTATTTTTTAGACATTTGTGAATTAACTCTGGTTCCGTAAAAATAGGTATATTCTTAAAAAATACATTTCAATGTGAGCATTGAATTGTTAATACATTTTTACGATATATGGGTCTATACATACTTGAAAAGTTCAGTACGATTAATTTTGAAATGAATGAACTGATTCTAGGCGCATTATGTTAGGTGACTGTAGTATGTGTGCGTGTGCGTGTTTGTGTTTGTGTATGAGTAATGAGTATAGTCCAGTTGTGCATAGTTACTGGGTACTTTTGAGTCAGCTAATGGCTAAAAGCATATTATTGGCAATGTGATTGATAATTTTCTAAACTCAATCGAATTTCAGTCGGCACACGAATAATAATTTATGAAGCTTATTCAATTCGGTATTTTGTCGATTGAATAAATTTACAGTTGAACGTTAAGTGGGATCTAATCTAATTAATATACTATTTATGGGGCACTATTTTAAATTAAAATTCAGCAAACGTTTTGACATTTTTGGTACATTTAAGCTGCGTGTAAAATACCTACGATCAAATTATTCTAAGGGTACTGATATACTCTAAGGGTACCTACTGATATTACTCTAAGGGTGCCGATATTACTCTAAGGGTACCAATATTACTCTAAGAATAAACTAGCTGTCAGATTTCCGGGTATTACCACTAACAATTATCATTTGTATTTTTACCGGTACCCACGATGGCACCCATCCATAGATTGACCGGGGCGAGCACAGCTTAACCGTGCAGATTAATCAATCAGCGTGTCTCATAATTAGCTATTACTCCTCATCTTTAAAAGAAATATATCTATTATTTTCTTCTCTTCTTTGATTATTAAAACATATCCCTTTAGGATTAAGATTTTTAGCAAAATTTATTTAGTAGAAAACCAATGAGTAAATAACTCTTATTCAATAACCTGAATAAATTGTTGGCACTACGGTAGATTCAGGAATTCAATTCAGTCTATTCATGAAAACATCATAATGATTTTTATCATAAACAAGGGAAGTAATAAAAATGCCTATCAAACACATGTTTCTAATCGTGTTCCATATTGATGTGTAAATTTATATTTTATAATAATATCACCCATCTATTGAAAAACACGGCTTGTTTATGAACTATAAATATTTAATTATTAGCTATGGCTCGCGGTGTTAAGCGCGTTATTATAGATTTTTGTGATCCAATCGGAATTCCCTTGAATCCCTTATTAGCGAATACCTATACCCTAGATATTTTATATTAAATCTACCCAACAAATTTTCCAATCAAATCAAATCATCTATTTCTTTGCAAACATGGGTGTGACGTATTGAGTATTAATAAAGAAAGATAGTTGTGGACGCCGGATGCACAAGGTGGGAATGACAGTCTAGCTGTCAACCAGACTAAGCAGACGTGCGCCTCCAACTGCTGTAATAGATATACACCTATAATAAATAGATACTGTCAGAGTTAAAGTTCTCCATATGTTGCTGTAAAAAAAATATATATTAGTAATACATTTTTGGACTTAGTTTCAATACTAGTTGTGACCCCGGAATGCGTTGCAATACCTCTTTATTTTTGTCATAAACTTTCCCAGGCGGGCACACAACAATTCATATGGTATATGAACGCATACGGGATAAACAAGGACACATTCATTTTTATATATAAATACGTAGATTAGATCCACAAATATCTGAGCCCCACAACATCATTAAAATGAACTGTCAAATGCCTTTGAAAATCTTAATTTCCGTAGTGTTCGTAATTTGAACACGAAGGTAATTACCATTATACTCATTGGCTACGTGCCTCCAGTACACATCAAAGTCATCACGCCACCGGTTTCCATATTCAGGTATCCATTGTACAGAGACACTTGCCCAGCGGAAAGAAGCGCCTTGGTCGAATACTCTGATAATATATATTACTACTCTTTTTACCCGCCTGCGGAAGGAGTGGCTGGCCGAGGACATATTCGTTCAATATGAAAACGTTTTAATTACAGATAAGTATTTTTTTTTCTTTGCTTGTAAAATAATATTCTAGCTTGTCTCTTTCTGCAATAAATTTTCCAATATTTCAGTTTAAGAATTGTTACAGCGCTTATTTTTAGCTTTTTAATTTGTTTTTTTATGGCAGTCTCGTTTTTGTTTATTATTCATTTACATTTCTATCAAAATTCAACATTCGCGCATTAAGTCGGACTTAATGCAATAGGGCATTCTCTACCAGACAATCTTTGGATTAAGAAGAAAATAATAAAAAAAGGATACAAAAAAACATAATGTAGTTATAAAAAATACTAATGGTAAACTATAGACAATACAAAGTATATTAACAGATAATATACGATTTTTTTATACAAATATTATATACTTTTATATATTTTTATATAAATAATGCGGCTGTTTTATTAATTTTAATTAAAAATATCAACCAGTTTTGTTCAATTTTTATCGCCTTCAATATTAATGTAGTACATATTAAATCATTCCTACAATCCTTTTTATAACAATGACCTTCAATTTAAGTACATTTAACGTATCCTGCGGGGCGGTTCGTCTGAAATGGACCAAATTGAACGATAATGGAACTTAAAACGTCCGCGAAACACCCTTTTACTGAAGGCTGGCGAGATACATATAACAATATTATGGTACCATTGGAACTATTGAGCAGAGAGTCATAAGATAAGGTTATACCAGTCAAAGGAAGTCTATGTTAGCACTTAATGGGGCTTGGTCTTCTTTCGTAATGTAAATACATTTATTTATTTAGAAGTAAAACTACTTTTTACGGATTTTATCGCGTTATATTGATATTATTAATCCCGACGTTTCGGACCCTTTACAGCGTCCATGGTCACGGGTAGACTCTACCCGGGATTAATAATATCAATAGAACGCGATAAAATCTGTAAAAAGTAGTTTTATTTCAATGTATAATATTCGCGTAAATGTCAGAAATCAATATTTTTTACCCTAAAAAAGGTAGGCCTTTTATAGGGTAAAAAAAAAAAAAATTTGAAGCTATTTATTTCAATTTAAAAAAAAGACACACTTTTACATAGTTATAATAACACTCAATCTTTTGAGTAAGATTATGTGCGTTATTACATAATTCATACAATGTTAATGTTTACAATATTTGACCCTATGAATGCCCCTCCCCCGTTCTAAACTTCCCCACAGTGAAGTATGCTTTAAGGATGTTTTTAATTTGTCGTGGTTTTTTGTTTACAATTTTTTTGGCAATTTCCTTTGGTAATTTATTCAGAACGTCAGGAAGAGCATACGTCCAGGCCCGCTTGCCATATACATTGTTCACTCTTGGCAGTTTATATAGAGGCAAGTATGACAGACTACGAACAAAACTAGGTCTATTTGTTTTCTGTATCCTATTCATATATTCAGAGTAATCAGAGGCAACAGCTAATTTAACTTTATCAAATACATTTACTACTTTACAGTATTTAAACAACAAATCATAATTTGGTTTTAGTTGTAATTTAACTTTACATGGTACCATTATTTTTAATAAACGTATCTGTATATCATAGATTTTTTTAAGGTAAGTTGTATAAGTCCTTCCGTAACAATTTATTCCATAGTTGATTACAGAGTCAGCCAGTGACATATACAATAGTCGTATTGTTTTATATGGCAATTTTTGCTTTAAAATCCGCAATTTTGACATGATAGCCCTAAGCTTAGTGCAAACATAGTCCACATGAGGGCCCCAGTTGAATTTATGGTCTATCTTGAGACCTAAATAAACATGTTCTTTAACAATTTCAATTGGCTTACAGTCACAGATATCCAAGCACTGATGCAGACACTGATGCTCATGAGCAACGACTCTCGGTGTTCCTTTAGTTTTTAAGTACGGTGAATGTATATGCATAAGTTTAGTTTTTTGGTAGTTAATGGTTAAGCCAACGTCATGAGCCCATTTACATAGAATATCAAATTCACTTTGCATCATTTTCTCCGCAGTACCTAGATCTCCGTGAGCTGTGATAAGGCATGTGTCGTCAGCAAATTGGTACACAGAGCCAAACCGGAATAGGTTACACATATCATTAACGTACAGTAGGTACTCAGTCGGTCCAAGGATCGATCCTTGGGCCGTGCCATATTGGGTCGGAATTAATGCACTGTGCGCCCCACCTATACCAACCACGTTATATCTGTTACGGTGATAATCCCTGAAAAATATGGTAAAAATCCTCATTGATCGTCTGCCTCCAGGGAAAGCTACAGGGTATTTCGGACTAGTCGGTACTACAAACACTACTATCCTCCTCGGCTTAGGACTAATGATTATGTTCCCCTTGACCTCAACAAGCTTTAGTGCAGCTGACGCCGGCCGGACCTCTTCAAGAGGCGATTGACCTTGCCTCGCATCTTTCTCGAAGGATAAGATTTAATGTACAAAAGATAATGCTACGCGAAATCATATAGAAAGTAAGCATACTGTTGGATTAGGCAGGGGTGCACTAATGTACACCATAAGTTCGCTAGTATGTTTTTTATGTTATTGGAAGCAAAATAACTAAATTACGTAATTCAATATTACGACTTTTTTGACGATGTCTGTGGTCTAGTGGTTCGCATGTTGGACTGTTGATCATGAGGGCGTGGGTTCGATTCCCACAGAACACAAATATTTATGTGATGAACCTAAGTGTTTGTGTTTGTCTGGGTATTTCTTATGTATTATAAGTATGTATTTACAAAACAAAAGATATAAGTATTATATCCACTGTCTAGTGCCCATAGTACAAGACTAGATGGTTCTGTTTAACATTGTCCAAGAATATTGATATAAGAAAATATTCAGGTCAAGCTAGCTGTTATTGGGGTTTTTTATAAAGTTCTCTTCAACTCGATGTTTCCATTCGTGTTCGGTTAAAGTCAATAATATTAGGAGGAACCTAAAATATACCGGTAAACTGTTGATGTAAATCAGTCAACCTCTGCCTCACCCTTTGGGAATACAAGCGTGATGTACATGTGTATTATTTCATTGTGTAATATTATGTAACTAAATTTTTACATATCCTGCCAACCTGAAATATTAGGAGCTTTAATTATAATATTGTCTTTTTTTCCACGAAAGGCCTTTTTGCATACTGATATTACAATAACGTAGTAACGAAGATTTTTTATTTAATGGATCCCGTTCAATATAAAGGTGGTTTCAACGTTAAATTATCTGTAACTTTCGTAATAGTAAATTTTGGCTTTATAGAGTCGTACCTGCACACTATTGCGACATGAACCACAACCATGACCTGAACCTTCTTAATATAAAAATTGAATTTGGCGTGCTAAGCGTGCGCCACTTTTGTAGTTCAATGAAGGTCCAATAAAATAAAATAATTATGTTAAAGAAATATGATGACTTCTGTCGTCTAGCGGTTTGAGTACCGGACTGCTGATCATGGGTTCGTGGGTTCGATTCCCACAGGACGCAAATATTTGTGTGGATATAACATGAATATTTGTGTTTGTCTGGGTGTTTCTTATGTATTATAAGTATGTATTTACAAATATATATATATATATAAGTATTATATCCATTGTCTAGTACCCATAGTACAAGCTCTGCTTATTTTGGGACTAGATGGTGTTGTGTAAAATGTCCCAAAAATATTATTATTATTTTGTATTATTTCCATCAAGATAAATATGATATTTTAAAATAGTATAAATTAGACTTCTAATAATGGAACTTTTTTTTGGTAATTTTAATGAAAAAAGTTATTAAATTCTTTAGCAACCGACCGCTATCGATCCACAATAAAGACAAAACCGTACTCAATTGTTATCAAACGAAATTGCCATCGCCAATATCACACGTCGATATATTAAAATGTCACCCAGCGATACGAAAAGCTCACTAATACACAATACAATGTTTACGGTGGCTTACAATTGCTTTTATTAAATATTTGCTCACCAGAAACATCCAATTTAGTCGATGAATAAATAAAGAGGGGCCGTGGATTCCGATATTTCGCATATTAAGGATCCAAGTAGGTGTGTTTTGGCATAGAAGAGACGACTTAGAATATAAACTTTCTTTCCGCGAGAAGTCGTGAGTTGTGACTTGTGCACGAGAAAATTGAATAAAATTCAGTAAAATGAAACTAACATTCTCAAATGTATCTATGTGTCTATGTATTTATCTCCGTGTAATCTCCATTTACAGCCACGGTTTTCATATAGCGATCACATTGAGTTAGTGCAACACACTGCAGACAGTATATGTTAGAAGCTAATTCGGTTTGCTTGACAAATGCGGTGGGTATTCGATAAACGTATTCAGTTATGTAGGTACGTTTTGTTGCAGTACAAATGATCATGTGTGGTCTATGCACTATTTAATATTGGGTAACATTGATCCCGCAAAGCGCAGCGTGGGACGGCCTCCAACAAGATGGACGGACGACCTGGTAAAGGTCGCTGGAAGTCGTTGGATGCAGGCGGCTTCTAACCGCTCCTTGTGGAAGTCTATGGGGTAGGGTTCCTGTGGCTAATATGATGATCCCGCAAAAAAAAACGTGCAGTTCAATACTGTCTAAGCCCAGCCTATGAGGTAGTAGTAGTAATATGCTGCTGATGTTTAATAGTAGCAATCGATATCACTAGAGAGCACATCACTAAACAGTGGACCACCTATACCCATCGATATCAAAGTTTTAATAACCAATTTAATATATATTTTTTGGTAGTCATTCTTCCAATACTTCGTAAACTTTTAACAGCACTACAAACAAAAGTAATTGCAATAAAAGAAACTTTTTAAATTATATTAGTTTTTGATAAAAAAAACTTTTACTTTAAATGAGACTTTCTTTTGCTGTACCAAACCTATATGTATACTCAAATGTTAAACTATTGTTTGTGAAATGTAAATGTGAATGTTTTGATGGCGAACGACGAATTGAATATTTTTGTGTTACTGTGTTCTCCCTCTCAATATGAGAGGAGACCCGTGCCCAGCAGTGGGACAATATATGGGTTGATGATGATGATGATGATGATGACTGTGTTCTCATATTTAAATATGCTCATAACAGATGTGTTATTCAGAAATTAATTCTAAAAGATTTCTTTATACCTACATAAAAACTTTTACTAAGTAAATCATTTCTTTCATGAATAGTTGAATAGGTTGTAAAGTCATTTCTAAAACCATTGCCTATTTATAGATATAAATAGGCAATGGTTTTAGAAATGACACGCAAGACCCTCCAAGGTTTTAATTCCTGTGGTATGTAATGGGAATCGAATGTGCAATGAGTTTTCAAAGAACTTTCGAAGTTCGAAACATAAAATTTTGCAACGTTCAGAAGGGTAACGTCTGGTACTTAAAAAGTAAAAAAAATATCAAAGTTTACATAATTTCGGTCCAGTTCCGAAGGGACTCGTAGCTCGGTAATAACTGCGCTGTTCAAACGATCTGCAAGGTTAAGCTGCGCTAGTCTCGGAGAATTTGTGGATGGGTTCTTAAGAAATCGAGATCAGTCCTCGGAGAACACGGAAAACCGTCGGTCCCGGTTGTCACACGGGTTGCGGCGATCGCTTCGTATAAAATACAGAGCAGTTCTGGTTAGACTGGAAGCCGAACCCCATTGGGATAAAAGGCTTGGAGGACGATGATGAATTCCAATCCAGTTACAATAAATTTTACTGTAACTGTAACTAAACTTTACTGTAACTGTCAAAGGTTTTCTAGTAAACGTCAAACCCCATGCGTTTGACGTTTACTAGAAAACGTCAAACGCATGACACTTCTATATAAAAAACAAGTGAACCCTAATTTAGCAGAGGGATCGATATTTCCTCCGTCTCGTTGTCGGTGCCCTTTTGCGCCGTAACTTATGACGACGTAAAATTGTTTAGGAAAGAAAAATCATTTACCTTCTACCAAGTGAACCTGCCGACGCAATATACAATCAATTTCCTCTTGATAGACATATAAGGCCATTTCGCTCCATATCGTCCATGACAGCGTTATGTCGCAAGAGCAATATCACCGTGAAAGCCTATTTTGACACCGCTATCAATCAAATCCTCACATCGCAATACTGAAGGTGACTGTTGGCCAATTTAGGAGTATCGATTGCTTTGTTATACACTGCGTTGATCACGTTAATCGACTCAGTTGAGTGAGAGTGAGAGCAAATAACATACCATCATGCCTATTCCCCGAAGGGTTAGGCAGCGGTGTACGGTCCCCAACGAAAGTCACTGAAAACATCACTATACAACAACTTTTAATTAAATTCCAGTAAACTAAGCTTCTTTGGACATAGGTATAATGCGATCCCATATGCATGAATTGCAGAAGCAGTTGATCGTGGGACAAATGCAGGGGAAGCCCTCCAGGAGCCGAATTCCAACACGATGGTGTAACAGTATTGTAGAGGCAACAGGAGAAACTCAACGATCTATAGAACGGGCGCAGGACAGAAGCAAATGGAGATAAATCATATATGGTCACGATCCTCATTAATGAGAGAACGACAAGGAAGAAGAAGAAAGGTTGTAATTATCTTATATACAAAGAAGTCGTGCTACCTCCTCGGATAACTTCTAGATAATAAAAAAATATTATAGCGTTTTAAAAATTTTATCGTGTTCAGCGACTTTCATTGCTGACTGTACCATTGTACCCACCGTTCACCGGTATGCTGAGGTCTCATGTAATATCGGGCGCGCTATTGCAATTTGGTGGGCACAAATCCAAACTCCAATCTGCTACTGAGAATTTCATTGAAAAACCCAATAACATTGATTGACCTGAATAGAACCCAGGACCTCTACGCGCTTAAGACCAGACTAACGAGGCAGTCGAGTGTAAAATACATAAATAAATTATTTTAGACCATTTTACACAACACCATCTAATCCCAAACTAAGCAGAGATTGTACTATGGGTACTAGATAATATGATACTTATATTATTTTTGGTAAATACATACTTGCAATACGTAAGAAACATATACTGTAACTATACTGTACTACCCTTCCATATGCATTATATAATAATTATCTAGATTCACCTTTACTCTTAGTTTTATCTTTGTTTTGATCTATTTTCGAGTTGCATAAGAACTATAAATAAGAATCATATATTTATTTTGTTATTATACGACTTTAATATACTGTACTCTTCTTAACTAATGCATGCAGAGTTTACCTGTAAGTGATTGTTGCACTTTTATCTTTTTTATAATATTGTTACTTCTTGGGAAACACCAGTGTAAGCAATTGTTAGTGAACCAATTTAAATAAATAAATATGAACACCACCATATGATAAACACAAGCACTTATGTTCATCTCATAAATATTTGTGTCCTGTGGGTATCAACCCGTCGATCTCATGATCAATACGCGAACCACTAGACCACACACGTTGTCACTGAAATGGTTTGATTTTACCAAAGTAGCTATATTATTTCTATCTATAGAGACAAAGTAAAAATATGTGAATGTTGGAATATAGGGCAAACTATACTGCAACTCTCACATCATTTAAATATCGTGACCCTCCAGAGGGTCTCAGCTGCTACTTGATCCTTGATCTTTTAAAAAGTAAAACAAAATATGAATGTATGTGGAATATACTTAATTCAAATTATACTCAACTAAAATTTTTGTTATGATAAATATGAATATTGATGTAAATTCTAAAGTGAGCTTTCAATTTAACTTTCGAAGTAGCTATTAGGTACAAGATTACCACATATACATATACCACATACCACACATATACCACATACATATACCACATATACACTTCGGAAGTAAATAAAAATAAGAAAAGTATGTAGATTATAATTTCATAAAGTTCGTGAAGCAAGACTGTAATCTTTTTATTATTTTACACAATATCGCTATTATAATTATACACATACTTATTCGTGTCAATCAATATGACTTTGTTTCATATTTGAATTATCTTTTATTTCTCACGTAAATAGACAAATCTGTCATTTTTATATTTGTTTAATATTCCAATTTGCTACGACTGTCAAATGTGCTACGAATTCACGTAGCCTGCTACGAATTTTTTCAAGCCCGCTACGAAGCTACGCGTGCTACGTTTTTATTACGTCATGTTTTGATTACGTTTCTCTTGGTTATTTCGTGCACGAAATTATTATCCCTAGATATTATGAAAAGCTAGTTAAAGAATAATAATGAATAGCCCTCGCTAATAATTAAGAAAGTTCACTGTGCTGTGAATATTCAATATATATTTTTTTAATTTGGTACCTATTAATTTTTTTTTTCTAACCAATCTTTAGCAATCTGTGGTGATGGGGCAATACAGATTCTCAAGTACATACGCGAAAACAATAAAGTTATACACAAATAATCTTACTAACTTAGTTCAGTTATACTTAGACGACGTCTGTGGTCTAGTAGTTCGAGTGTCGGGCTGCTGATCACGAGGTCATGCGTTCGATTCCCACAAGACACAAATATTTATGTGATGAACTACTTAAATGTTTATGTTCGTTTGGGTGTTTCTTATGTATTATAATTATGTATTTACAAAAAAAAAGTTTTGTAAAACTTTTTTTGTATACAAGCTCTGCTTAGTTTGGGACTAGATAGTGTTGTGTAAAAATGTCCCAAATATTTATTTATTAAACTAAACTAGAAAAAGAGCAAAGCTTTCTCAAAGTTTACAACAGCAGTACGAATTTCATAAAATTAGACATATCATCATTATTCTCCCAGCATTTTTCCAACTATGCTGGGGTCGGTTACCAGTCTAACCAGATGCGGCTGAATATCAGTATTTTACACGAAGCGACTGCCATATCAAGTCTCCGCAACCCAATTTCTCGGAAATATCGGTATCCCAAGGATAGGCTGGTTGTTAGCCTTTTAGGCTTCTGACTACCACCAACGATTGTCATAGGGACCAGAGGGTCTACTCCCTATCTCCGTCAACGAAGTTACGAGCCGTTCAAAAGTTCTCCGAAACTTCGGAGTCCGATAAAACAAGTGTCAAATTCAATTTTTCGAACGGGTAAAAACACATCGAGAGTAGGGACAACTGTGAAATTGTGTTGTCATTCATTCTTAGTTCGGGCCCCGAACGAATCATCCATCCGTAGGTGATACGGAGTAGGAAACGCCCGTAACGAAGGTCGAACGGACGTCGTGCTTAGGGAGTAGACCCCCTGAACGGAAGACGGCTTTACGTGTAACCGAGGCACAGAGAATGGTTACCCATCCTCAGACTGACCGAGGTTAGTGCAACTTGACCTTGCAGATCAGTTTATCAGCTTAGTTATTACTTAGCCACGAACCCCTCCAATAAATTAAACTTATAAGGTATGTAATAAAAAGTTTGTATATAATTAATGGTACAGACGCCAGCAGGTCAAGCTATCCAAAACGGTCAAATATTCCCAATTGAATATGAACCTTTTTACTTTGTATTAAAGTTGAAAATCAATCAAAAAAATTTGACAGATTGTGGTATTGTGGTAGCTTGATGTACTGGCCTCCCTCAGTACCAAAACTGTGACGACATGTCATAGGTTGTGGAGAGGCGAGGTGTATTTCCCCTCCAAGTAAAGATCAGGACACATGCCACTCAACAAGTTTGGCTTTTTGATGAAAAAAGTGAGTAGTCCCAACTGTGAATACTGCGGAATTGTAGAGGACGTGCATCACTTGCTAGTGGAATGTGCCCATAATAGGAGGGAAAGAGACACTTTACTGGCTGAATTAAAAATAATAAGACAGATGTGGGTGCTTCTCAAAGCATCTGATGTGATCCATGCAGTGCAGAAGCAAATAAAATCTATAAGTTTGTGTGTAGCTAGCTCTCTTAACTAATTGAGTGTGTTTTTGTCTCTCATTATTTATGTATGGGTTACGATGGGGCTGGCATGGTCGCACAATGACCAAAAGCCTCTAAATAAATAAAGAGAAAAAAAAAGTAAAGGGAGGATCCTCCAATCCTCCTCCGCGAACGTTGCTTGCGCGATTCAGGATTTTGTACGTAGTACCATGTAGCGTAGCGGTAGATGTCGCTACAAGCCATTTGGTACCGCCTCCTACTGTCATTTTTGTGACTAAATCGACTGTTAATCAAGTTCTTACGTGCTGAAGCTATACGTTACCTACGTCACGTGACGTCACCCGTATCGGCTGTCAGAAAATCTAAGGAAATTAAACTCGATTCAGTGTAATGAAATATGGAGCCTTTTTCAGCGCGTTTGGTTGGCATTGAAATCGTTGAGGATAAGGTTTTATTGTGTGCCGGTTTTGGCTTGTTGTGTATTACGTATTATTGGATTTGTAATACATCCCGCTTCGATAATATTTTATTTTCTGACGATCTCTGTGGTGTAGTGGTTCGAGTACGCGACTGCTGATCACGAGGTTGTGGGTTCGATTCTCAAATGACATAAATATTTTTGTAATAAACACCTTCCAACGCATTATTTTTCGAAGAGGTCATACTACTGTTCAATGGTATGTTTTAGGTCCCTGCTTTTAGGAAAGGCTGACCCCTTTAACCATAACGCACCAACCCAAACTTGGATTTACTACTGATAATTTCTAAGCCGAAAAAATGCAATAACACTTTGCTTGACCTGGGAATCGTACCCAGAAACTACAGCTCTACAGCCACATTCAACCATCTAATTGACCTAATACCAGCAAAATAGTCAGAAAATCTAAAACATACCTTCACGCCTATATTCCCCGAAGGTTTACACAGAGAAATACTAATGAACCCGGTACATAAGTATACTTAGATATGGTATATTTCGGTTCCATGTTACAGGGGCGAGCCTATTTGAACCGGGTTCAAATCCAAACTTCGAGCTGCTACTAAGAATTTCATGGAAAACACCAATAACGCTTTGATAGACCTGGGAATCGAACCCAGGATATCTAGCGTAGCTGTCGCGCTTACGAGCACTAGACTAAAGGGGCAGTTTATAGGCACAGTTTTCTAAAATCTAAGTAAAAAGACTTTCATGGTAGACGTCTTGAATTAAAAACAAAATAAATCGCTGAATTTGAAAGCTACATGGGCGGTTACGGTTGGGTAGGCTTCTTTAATGTCAGTGATGTCAATCAAACAAAAATGTGGCCTTTACAAAATATGACATCACAAAACTTGCATGAGTATTCAGTGAACTGTAAAACTATTTACTTACATTGTTTTCAATTGAAAACAGAAACTACTAGTATCAACACTAAATTGATTTTCCTTTAATCGATCCGTCACACAAATGGGAAAATAAATTCGAACAAATTTTTTCCGAGAAATGAATGAAGATTTAGGCTATACCCTACCTTATGAATGTGGAGATATAGACACAATTCCACTGTTTGGGAGTGTGAAGTGTGCTGAGGTGGGTGACCATACTTAACTCAGCGAGACCCTTCCGTGAATTGGAGAGCACGTTCCGCCGTCATCGTTTCGTTATTCATATGACAAGTGGGACTGACAATCACTGACACATTCGGGTAGCCAAAACTCTGACAACCATATGTGTGTGGAGGCTAGTGACCTACCTTTGTAAAGAATATCTTTTGAACAATAAAGTATTATTATTATTATTTGTATCTCCTTTTTGGATATCTCGGCATATCTCCCGTGAGGAAGACATCCGGTCCTTTGGCAGGCTTGCGCGGGGACACAGGTCCAACGCGTAGAGGCCCCTTGGAGAGCTTTTATCTAAATATGGGATGGGGCACCAACCCGGGACACTCCACACCTGCACTATAAAAGTACAGTCGTGGAGTATCCCGGATTGGGTTTCCCCGCTATTACGCCATTAGACACTTCCACCCCCGAGCATATAGGTCTGGCGGCCCCCCTCTGGCCGGCCAGTTAAGGCAAGACAGAGTTGAGAGTCCTGCGGGCGCTCTTCGGGTTCCACTTCAGCTACCCAGTATGGGCAAACTGGAGACGAGGCCCTGACCGACTCTCTGGGGCAATAAGGACCGCAGTGTCGCCACTCACCATCAGCTCGCCACAAGCTGCCCTGCGGTTTGTGCGCTTTTCTTAATACCTTATGACACATTTTTTGTTTTATTGTCTTAGGTTTGTAGAAAGCGTTTCTAATCTACCCTCCAGTTTTACGTTAATCTCATGATGAGGTAACGCTTGTCCCAGAGGGGGTTTATTATTATTATTATTATATCGAGTACCATGTGGGTTAGCTTACACTCGTGCAAGTTTATTATCAACGTATTCTGTCAGTATTGAGCATTTCATGTGACTTACAAAAATATCTTGCTGATCTGGTATCGTCGTGCGAAGGGTTGTTGAGAATTATAGTTGAGCTACACGATGATTAATGTATGCGTGCCGTCAGTTAGGACTGGCCAACTGAAAACCGAAGATTATTCAGATTTTGGCCTATATGGTAAAACAAATAGTTATCTGAGCGTAATTACTATTCCTGTCGGGACTTTAAAAGAGACCATGATTATCCGAGTTTGTTTCGGTGTTTCTTCTCAGAGGTCATCTTTTAAAAGTGTCTTTAAAAGATCAACGTGCAGAAATAAATATAATTCATCAGTTCAGATCATTAGATCATCAGTATTGCTATGATCTCTCACTAGTGGCTGGTATGTACCTACCTTGTTTATTTTTTGGGGCAATTTTACATAACACCATCTAGTCTCAAACTAACAGAGATTATACTAGAATAGATAATACTTAAATGTTTTTAAAACTTACTTATAATACTTACTTAAGAAACACCCAGACAAACAAACACTTATGTTCATCTCATAAATGTGACCTGTGGGAATCGAACACACAACATCTCGAACCATAAAGGAGAAGATATAGTGTTGCCCAACTGTTTTATCTTTGTTCTTAACATAGTAGATAACATTATTTTGTTATTTCATATGATAAAGTATTTCAAGCATGTTCCCCATGATTTTTTTCTTATCTCTTTTATGTGGCTGTCCGTGACATTTAACCCGGACGTAATGAGGCTCAACTCACACTATACTGTTATCAATACCTTGCGTAGTGTTCATTGAATGCCGATATGGAAAACAGAAGATAACACTGCATTGGAATTTTTAATAAATCTGTGAAATACATTTTATATCTGCGTGTACCTAGTATTATTAAAAAAAATACAAATCACACGACACGATGACACATTTGACAACACGTTTGGCGAAGCGGCTGAGCGATCGACATATGCACCACGGGTTGTGGGTTCGATAACCCGCACGTAATAATTATTTTTATGGCTTACAGGTAGTTGTTCATGGATGTTTATGTATGTGAAAGTGTGTTTTTAAATGCACCTACGATACAGGAGAAATTTATAGTGGGGGGCATAAATCGATGTACAAGGTAAGCTGCGGTAGCCGCAGTCAGTCTATGGATGGGTGTCCATTCTTGTGTCCACACATCGAGGTCCCACCGTGATTCAGAGCCCGTAAAGCCGTCGGTCCCGGTTGTCATAGGAACACTTATAGCAACCGTTAGTGGTAGTCAGATGACCAAAAAGTCTATCCTTCAGAATATCGGTATTACCCAGAAATTGCGTTGTGGAGGTCTGATGGTAGTCGCTTCGTGTAAAATACTGACAATCAGCCGCATCTGGTTAATATGGCCCTAATATAGTTAGGAAAAGGCACGGAGAATGAAAAAAAACGATTGAAATTGAAATGATAATTTGAAATATCTTTCAAATCTCATAAAGGTAGGGTGCGTACATTACAATAATATTGTATAATATTATTCTAATTTCACAGAATGTTTACTTAATATAAAAATAATATTTATATTCTATTACATAATTTTCACGTACATTCTAAGAACCTCAACATATTTTATATAAGACAACACTCCACTCGTGTATAACATTGATAACTCGGTGATGCGAGCGGCATACAACATTATTCATTTTCTTTCTTTTTTTTCTTTTCTTCTATTGGAGCGAACGCAATTCCTTTTTTGTTTCACCACTCTTGAGCGGGTCTCATAACGAAAAATGATGTAACACCTCAAAGTTCTAAACCTTTAATCTATTCGAAAGGATTTCGGTATGAATTATGTATAAAAGTATTTCAAAAATCAGTGCTAACCTACTGATTTGACCATTGCAAACAAAAAATATTAATCGAATATATTTTATTTCAATTCTTTAGACCAATAACATAGCACTTTTAAAAAGTGAAAACTAGTTGCACGGCTACAAAAATTGGACCTTACGGAGAACCGGAAAGAAAGTACATAGATAGTCTTTTTAAACAAAAAAATATTACAGTGATGTTAATCTTGGTTTAAAATGTTTATCTGAATGGTTCATGAGAACAATGCAGTTTGATGTGTACCTACTAATAAATTAATCCAGTATATTAAACAGAAAAAAATTAAGATTGATATATTATATACATTGATTAGGAGTGAAAATCAACTTGTTACCCGCATTGCTGAAAGCCTGAAAGGAAGTCATCAAAAGTCCATACAACTCAGCCCAAATTTGTACCCGAGGTACAAGACAGCTATCAAATTGTTTGTTTTTACTATGAAATCAATAAGAAACTGTTAATATTGTGCCAAAATGCTGTGCGTTTGACATGCCAAAACTGACACTGACAGCAGATAGCTATCAAGTTGACGGCTTTTACTATAAAAACACTTTGAAACTGGCAAATGAGTTAAAATGGCGTGCGTTTTTTTTAAATTTAAAGTATTTTTTTCTCATCCCCTAGTGAGCATAAAAAAAGTATGACTAGAGTTTTAACCAGCGTAATACAGGGTA
This sequence comes from Acronicta alni, assembly GCA_964056405.1. Taxonomy (NCBI): domain Eukaryota; kingdom Metazoa; phylum Arthropoda; class Insecta; order Lepidoptera; family Noctuidae; genus Acronicta; species Acronicta alni. The sequence continues at coordinate 10,956,827 of OZ043932.1, read as the reverse complement.
TTTTTTCCAATAAGCGTACCCTCGGTACATCATTTGGGCAGATTTTGGGTCACCAAAATCTGCCCAAATTATGGTCCAGAGTGGTCCTGGTTTTGTTATAAAGGATGTCAATCCTTTATAACAAACCACGAAACCTATGAATATGCGAAAGAAATAACTGCCTGTTAATATTGGATGTTACAATTCCTTGCACACTGTGACCTCTAAACCTTTGTGTCTAGTCACACAAGCTGAAAGTCTTAACGAGCTTCAAAATCTGTCAACTGCTTGCAAACGTGAAATGAATTTTGATGTCTCTCCGAATCCAATGGTAATATTGGAAACTACTAGATAGCTATGAGTATGTAGGTAGTTGGGAAATGTCTAGGAATGTATATTAGTTCTTATCTTTCCCGATACAAGGTCGAATAAGGAACAATGGCAATTGATTGATAGACTAGTAGGCTATCTATCACTTAAGCGCTTAAGTGCTTAACACTGCAGCTTTTAAATTGTGTGAAATACGTTACAGGGATAAAATGGTGGCTTTTAATGAATCATAAAATTATTTATACCATCACGCCGAAGTGTTAGGCAGAGGTGTGCTAATGTACGCCCTCAGTTCCCCGGTATGTTTAAGTCCTACGTAATAGGGGGCGAACCTATTGCCATTAACTGGACACAAACCCAAATTCCGCTCCCCCTGCATCCAAACTTTCGAACCCAGGATGTAGCATTCGCTCTTAGGACTAGACTAATGAGACAGTTTTGGCAACTTTGCTTTTGAAAATTATTAAATTTTGAAATATTATTTGAAAAAAAAAAATTATAAATTATTTAAAACAAAAAATATTCATATTAGAAAATTACTAAGGATCTGCTTCGTATTAAAAAAATCTGCTACTTATTCCAAACATGAATTGATTCCTGGCGAAATGCTCATTTTAACCCTCCTACGCTAATTAATTAAAGAGGACATTTGACGTTGACGTTCCGGAAATTATCTACCTAATAATTTAATTAAAACATCCCATAGACACAAAGATTCATAACACTTATTTTGCACGAAACGAACCAAATAAGCGGAGATTTCTTTCAATTTATTTAAAAGCTCACGCACACTTTTGCTAAGGCAGCATTCGCAATATGACACCTCCTTCTATCAAAAGGAGTGACTGATCGTTAGGCCGAAAATCGGTCGTCAACAAAACAATTCACTACTAAACTATTATTGAAAGAAGAAAGCTCATAATACATACTATCACGCCTGTATACCCCTCAATAGTGATGTTGATAACCGATTATCATTAATCGATTATCAACATAACTACGACAGCATTGAGATGACAGGAAGCAAAGGTAAATAAATCTTTAGCTTCATTCGTTCATGATAATTGATTATTTGAGTGAGATATATTATACCTTTGAGATAATTAAGATAATTTTACCTGTTTCGATCGATTATCAATAATCGATTAATCGATTATCAACATCACTACCCCGCAAGGTTACCAATTTTTTTACCAAAATTAACCGGCAATTTTGGTAAACCTAAATAATTATATTTAGGTTTACCAAAATTAACCGGGCACAAATCCAAACTCCAAGCTACTACTGAGAATTTCATAGAAAAACCCAATAACACTTTGCATGATTTGGGAATCGAACTCAGGACCTCTAGCGTAGCTGTCACGCTTAGGAGCACTAGACTAACTACGCAGCTATTTACCAAAAACAATCGCTTAAACTTCACCACGAAGTTTAAAAACTGGAGTTTCGAACACATCCATATCATAGACACCAGTATTAAAACCACAAGCGTGACATCCCTACAAGCCGGCAACCTCGTTCAACTTTTTCAATTTCCACTCAATCAATAGGTGTATGTGGAAACCTACAACATATAAATATATATTTATAAGAGATCAAAGTGGCTACATCGAAAAGGTATAATGAAATTTGGGCGTTATTTAATTTTCCGTCCCTAAATTTGATGTTGGTAAGCGGCTGTGTTAAGGATATGTGCTTCTTATTATTAGATTTATGGTTAAGACCACGAGGTAAATACTCGGTGTTTTCCCAATCCTGTGTGGGGTTCGGATTAATCTAATAGTAAAATAAAGCCTCTGTGGGCGATACAATAAGAATAAAGATCACACCTCGAAGTTTTTAAAGGTTTATTTTTCAAAATTATACAATTTGTATGTCGAGACAAAATGGCGGTGCGAACAAGATTTTCGTGTCGTGCGTAGTGAAGTTAGTGCAGTTCCTCCGCCGTGAAGCACGCAGCGAGCACTCTTGTTACGGTGCGTTCGTAATAATTTGTAAATATGAAAAGGCTGCGTTCAGGCGTAGACAGCCTCCCTTATTTTTTCGGGTGGGGAAATGCGCCTTATGCTGCTCGGGGATGCGGGACGGTTATGTCGGGCTTTCCGGCCAAGTGGCCAGCATACCGACTAAAGCCACCGCCACTATAACCGTCCGTATAATGGTGAGATCACGGCAATCGCTCTCGCATGATCCGTGATCCCACATTCTCAGATCTCTATTGACAGACCTTCTACAATAAGCGACTGATGAAAAGTAGAGAGCTTCCCTAGACAGGACATCCACCTAGATTGTCTGCGACTGAAAACGGCACTTACTTTCTTTTGCATCATGGCCATGGGATTAGTAACATCGTTGCCATGACCAAGACACAGGATCCCTTACCCGAGAATTGAGATTAAAGGGTGACGAGTTCATATTTTAGTTTTAAATGTCTTGTTAATCTAGTAGTTTTGGGTTCGATTCCCAGGCCGAGCAGAGTTATTGGGTTTTTCTATGAAATTCTCACTAGCAGCTCGGAGTTTGGATTTTGTGCCCGGTTAAAGGTAATAAGCTCGCTCCCTAATACATGGGACTTAAACATACCGGCGAACTTTGGATGTATATATTCGTCTTCAATCTGCGTAACTCTTCAGGGAATACAGGCGTTATATTGTAATTTTAAATTAAATACCAATATTATTATAAAACTTAAGAGAAAAAATTAGACGGAATATGGTAATCCATTAATCGCTTCTTCCGACATCTACGAGAAAAGATCGAGAAATTGCGCGGTATTGTCAAGTTTATAAAAAGGATAACAATTTGCAAGGCATGTGGGTTTACTCAAAGGGGCTTACTGTAATCCGGGAGCTGAGCGCGTTGCGGTAGCTACCTTCTTTGCGTTACAAAAGAATCTCAAATTAAATTATATTTCTTTGGCAAATAGATTTTTTTTAACGATACTTAGGATACATTATATCATATCTAGTAAGTGATAATCAATTCACTTCGACGTCAACCCATATTACTTTCCTTTTACTGGGCAAGTCTCCTCACAGAATGAGAGGGATTAGGCTATAGTGCACCATGCGGGCCTAGTGCGGGTTGGCAGAATTCACACGCCATTATGAAAATCTCTAAGGTTTCTTCACGATGTTTTCCTTCACCGTTTAAGCGAGTGACAATTAATTTAAGAAGATACTGGGATTACGTTAGGATCACCAGTGTGGAGGAGTTGCCCTCCGACTGTTGATAGAGCGATTCAGGATTTTTTCAATGTAACTTTTATTTATACACAGTTATGCAATATAATTATGCCACTATAAATTCATAGATAATGGTACAGATGCATACGTTGGATTTATAATCAAGATTATCAATTCACGTAATAATATGAATTCGAAAATGGCAAGCTTAAACTAGTAACTAGTAGAATACAGTTTTAATTTTGTGCTACCAGAAGCAGTCTAGCCACTAGACCCATTAAAGATTTTAATATTTTTTTCCGTAAACTGTTGTTTATTTACCGTAAATAAATATTTTTTTCAACAACTCCTAATACAGTTTAATATTTTCTAATAAGAATCTCTGAATTCAGTTATTACTCTCAAAATGGTAGCGTTTGATGTCCGTAAAATTATTACTAAGTGCTGATTGGGTTGCGGAAAGGTGAATGTTCTGACCCTTATATAGTTCAGTTACATTAAATGCCTTAGAGTTCGGCAAAAATAGCCTTTAGGATAAAGGTGTTTTTCAACTAAAGCCTCCTTTTGGACCCTGAAAACTGTCAGGGGACAACAGAAATCTATTTTTTTTAATAATGCATGTTATAACTAGATTTGCTTTTTATGCGTTGTATCATGACTTAAGATGTCACTGTGACCTTAAAGTTTAAATTTTCAATACTAAAGCTTCGTTTGTGTAATCTATACCTATTTCACCTGTACCCGGATACGTTACATGTTCCGCGGCAGGTAAACAGATCGTACCTACTTCCTGAAACCATACACTCATTAAACTAAGTATAAGTTGGTTTAACTCAATACAAAGCAGTCGTTACTATTACAGTTCAACGTCCATTCCTGTAACAGATATTCAATAATCATTTATGTATGCAAAAGTGTGTCAAACATAAGCGGTATACCCAAGTATTAGATGCTAATGACCTGCCTCGGCTTCGCACGGGTGCAATGTACAGACGCCAGCAGGTCAAGCTATCCAAAACTGTCAAATTTTCCCAATTGAATATGAACCTTATTATTTTGTTTTAAAGTTGAAAATCAATCAAAGGAATTTGACAGATTGTGGTAGCTGATGTGCTGGCGTCTGTACTAATAACAAGACTTTTAAGAGAGGTAGGGCACTCAAATTAGAGTTGACTGGGGAAGTACCTCCGCCTTGCAGAAAATCAAAGTGAAATAACACTGCTTTGAGCTGTGTTGTTTTCCTTACGGTGAGCAAGGCTGCCAATCCTCCGCGAGGAAACGTTGTGTTGGCAGGGGGCCTTTGACCCTTATACTGCCAACCCAACTATTCCTCTTTCGTTTTACGGGGTCGGCAACGCGCAAGTGATATTTTTGAGTATAATGCATTCAGATAGACAGACTAAAAAACCGCCCCCGCGGACGTAGTTTTTTAATATATGAAGATTAAAGATAATTATTAAGTAATAAATTTGATATATTCATCAATACACTAGAGGTCCTGGCTTCTATTCCCAGTCAAGCAAAATGTTATAGTGTTTTTCTAAGAAATTTTCAGTAGCAGCTTGGAGTTTGGATTTGTACCTGGTTAATGGCAATAGGCTCACCCCCTATTAATCTGACCTAAACATACGACGAACCTGCGGCGAACTGTGTGTGTAGATTAGTACATCTCTGCCTAACCCTTCGGGGAACACAGACGGGATGGTATGTTGTGTTATCCTTATATTAATTCATCTTGATATCCACGTGTGTACTTACCCCTATAAAATACTTAAAAACTAGAAAATTACGCTCCAGAAATGCCTTTATAGCCTCGGCCTCATTACAGAGCATCATTGCGAAACATGACATCATTATTACATCCATATATCAATTCTACACATCAAAACAATGATGACAATCTTATTGATGATGAATCATTACTACCTCCAACCGGACGGAATTAGATCTCCCAAATTATTGACGTGACACTTTGTAGCCAAACCAAAATAGATAACAATTATTAAGTATCAAGAAGGTTAAGGTCTTAATTACTAAAAAGATTAAGGACTTAAGCAGAATAGATTTTAGGCAGGTTATATTTTATCATGTTATGCGTAAAACGTTAAGGAAAAATGATTCTCAAAGTTGACATGTTCGACTACACGGAAAATCAGTTGATCAGTATTTCTGCGTGAAAACTCTGAAATTCACTTTAATTCTATTGCCAATTAAAAGTTTGAGATACTTGTAGTAAATCAAAGGTGCTAAAACAATCAAAGGGTGCCAAAATATTTTGATGTTCACGATACAAAAATATAATAGTTTCCTTAAAACGTTTCCCTAGGAAAAACAAAAAAACTGTTTTATTCGATTGTGATTACGGATATTGTAACAACATTTTCTCTGCGTTTTTCCTAATAAATACATCATAGTTTTATTCTATTGTAAAATGAAAAGAATATACATATCGCCAAGAATTACGCGTCGAATTTCGTGCTGACTTTAGCGGCCATACGAATATACGATACAATACTATTTCTCCTTAAAGTTTTTACCCCAGCCACACTGTACATTTTATAATCAATCTGTCAGTAGTTTTTATACTGAAATAACCTTAATTTGTTCCTTTTAACAAAATATAACTTAATTAATTTTCATGTTATTTCGTCATTTCATTATTTTATATAATTTTATTTAGTTTTTTGAAAGATTTAACTTAGGCCTAGTTTATATTATAATTTTTATCGGCACTTAAAATATTGTTACGCGATTATAAACATTGGTGCTTAATGGAACTTCTTTGTCTATTTTAATTATCTATATTATAAACAACTAGTGAAAATCTATAAAATCGTCTTGTTTTCTATTCTCATAAACGGATTACGAGACCTTAGATTTTATGTAACAACCCACTTTTCAGGGTCTCCCAAAGTACCTACTGATGAACAACATTTTAATCAAACTGTATCAAGGTACAGTCAACAAAATAATTAAGTATACGGATGGCGAACGAAATCTGCATCTTTTACAGATTGCGATGTAAATAATTAAGCGTCAGTGTTTGGTGTATAGCAGCTTACAATTCTTGCGTTTTGTCACATATTGCTTGATACATTATTGCACAATCTTTATCAAAACACAAATGTTTAATTAGCTGTATAATTACATATATCTAACTCTTTTGCCTATTATACAAGCACTAATAATGTAGGTATCCAATGAATCTTTCAAAACAATAAAGAAATTCTTTCTACCTACTTTATTATTAATCCAAAAACTCTCGGAGGCTGTTATTTTTGTGTGACATGGGTATTCTACGGTCCCGAAATAAACATTTATTATTTTATTTATATATTTGTTATTATTATAGCCAAAACGTCAAGGACCTATGAAATATATTTTATGTAAAAAATGATGCATTATTGTGCATAGACAATAATAATGTCAGCTCTAATATAATGTCAGTCGCCAAATAAACGCACACACTTGGTGCCAAGTTGGTTGACAAATTGACTTATTACTGTTTGTTTATTATAGTTTAAATATCTCTAGTAAGCCAATTAGTCTTTAAAATGAATGTCACTTTATTTTAATTGGTGTCAAAAACCTTACCAATAATTAATAGATATTCATAAAAATCGGCTCAAATAAACTTTATAATTTATTTGCTTATTTGAAAGAAAGGAAGATATGAAATAAATATTCTTCATGTTTTATGTATAAATTCGTTTTCATAGTTTTGTACAATTCATTTCTTTTCATAAAAGTTAACTAATGATAGTCACAATTTTACAGGTTTATAAAAAATGCAAGCAACTTATGTTTTTCAGAAAAGAGGTACTTTATAATTACACTGTTACAAAAAATAAATAAACAAAGAAAATACTTACCGAAAAGTTTTTACATCCAAACTTTTTTCTCACCAACCAGCACTTCACTTCACTTGTAATTTTGATTTTAGAAGCACATCGTCACTTTTTCTTTCTAAATAGTCGATTATTCCCAATCATGCGTATATTGATGATCTATTATGATGACGAGTAATGTTTATGTGTACGTTTGTATCGTACGCGCGCGGTTTTGCAACTGGTGGTGTTGTCGGGCGGGCGGCCCGCCCAGATGTTATCTCAGAAGTACCACTGGGTGCGACGCGAGGTATAAGCTTAAGCGAAGATTAGTATTGCAAATGTTTTTGATAATTTTATTAGAATATCACCGTTTTATATTTAATTTTAAATTTCCATTCCATATTATCACGCCTTTATAACCCGACGGGTTAGACAGAGGTATGTTGCTGTATAATCAGAGTTCATCGGCACGAAGGTCCCATTTAATAAGGGCACGCCCAATATCATGTACCGGGCACAAATTCAAACTCCGAAATAACAATAGCACTGATCTTGGATCGAAATCCAGGACTTCAGACTCAACAATTGCGCTTGCGACTACTAGAGTCAGTTAAATTGAATAATAATTAACTATAACGTCACGGTAATCCGTTAATTATAACCTAGACCTTTATTTTTGCGGTATAAGTATGTAGACAAATCTTCGGGTAAACGATAAACGATATTTATTTCTGTAAATAGATCTTTTAAAGACACTTTTACAAGTCAATATTTTACATGTTTTTTTTAAGCTAGATGGCTCCGGCATTTCCTAACTGACGACCTCTGAGAAGAAACGCCGAAACAAACTCAGATAATCATAGTCTCTTTTAAAGTCCAGACATAAAATAGTAACAAATATGTCTTACAATGTAGGGCAAAGTCTAAAATGGCCTTTTGAAGAAAGAGCCATAGCGGCGTAGTCTTTGTTACAACGCGCGAAGCTGAATACTTCGCTATGCTGTCGGTAAAGTGTCACACATCAAAGAATTTTATTACGATGAACTTCATTGTCATTTTTTTTCATATTCTTTAAAAAAGACAAATAGTAGTAGACAGTAGTGTAGCAGTAGCGTAGCAGTAGCGTAGCAGTAGCGTAGCAGTAGCGTAGCAGTAGAGTAGCAGTAGCGTAGCAGTAGCGTAGCAGTAGCGTAGCAGTAGCGTAGCAGTAGCGTAGCAGTAGAGTAGCAGTAGCGTAGCAGTAGCGTAGCAGTAGCGTAGCAGTAGCGTAGCAGTAGCGTAGCATTAGCGTAGCATTAGCGTAGCAGTAGCGTAGCAGTAGCGTAGCAGTAGCGTAGCAGTAGCGTAGCAGTAGCGTAGCAGTAGCGTAGCAGTAGCGTAGCAGTAGCGTAGCAGTAGCGTAGCAGTAGCGTAGCAGTAGCGTAGCAGTAGCGTAGCAGTAGCGTAGCAGTAGCGTAGCAGTAGCGTAGCAGTAGCGTAGCAGTAGCGTAGCAGTAGTGTAGCAGTAGCGTAGCAGTAGCGTAGCAGTAGCGTAGCTTATATTAAAATAAAACGCTTTTTTTTTATTTTGATCTCCCCTCTGTATTGTCAAGCTCATTATTTAATTAGTATTTTATATTTTAAAGTTATATTTATTTATACATTAGGAACTTCCAGCTAGAGATGTACAGAATTTGTGGTTAAAACCATCAACACTACATATTGTGTTGATGGTTTTAACCACAAATTCTATCAGAGAAATCTACTCCCTCAATTAATTAAAATGATAAAATTACAAAAAGCAATTAAATTTATGATAAGTATGTTTTTCTCAATAATTCCGTTTATGCTATGTGGTGAAAAAAAAAACAAAGTTTTTTAGCAAGGCTGACTGTTTTTTTTCGGTTTTTTTTGTGGTAGCTCTTTTTATGTAACAATGTACCTATGGTTGAAACGTGAGAAGCGGTTATAGCCGATTGGGCCAATTGCAAACCAGTCAGTAGATTTGCATATTAGAGACAGAATTTTGACATAACAATATGGACCTTATGTACCGGCCGGGGCCGTTAGAGACGCAGTAATTCAAGTCTATCCGCTGTTGCTTATGTTTCGCACCACCCCTCCCAGAGGACACCCCGTTGTCGTCAATTGTTTCACTCGTTAAGCACTTCGTAAACACGTCCGTTTTAATGATGAGAGCTGCAAAGGTGTCTGCAGTTTTTATACCTACCCCCCGATAAGTGTTTGTTTTTGCGCAAACTAGAAATAATTTGCTAAGGTCATTCAAGGGTATGATTCAGATAGTAAACATGTTAACAAGTACCAATTTATGGTATGATGAAGATTATTACACAGTCTATTTTTGACAATAGAATATAGTTAGTTTTATAGCAAGACTAGCTTCTGCCCCCGGTTTCGACTGCGTGGACTTTACCTGAATAAAAAGTATCTACCTACTCGTTAAGTTTTCTTAAATTTTTCATTTTTTTCTCTTCTACAAAGTATTAGCAAACTTAAAAAAAATATAAATGGAATCGGTAAATTCGTTCTCAAGCATGACCAAGACAAACAGGGATTCCTTTTATATACATTGTATAGATAAAGATTTCAGAAGATGTACTCTCAGCAACTCAATAAATAAGTATAGGGAAGAAAGCCCACAAAATTCTTTGTCAATGATGAGATTGAAGAAGTTGGGAATGGAACAGATTATATTATTATACGATTATTTACACTTAATGAGAAATTGGAATTATGTTGGAGCAATAAATATAATCTTGTATCTGTGATCAGTTACGTCATCGTCGTATGATAATGTGCAGTCTATAAACGGTCAATATGACACGTAGTAATATTGCTGTGCGGTTTACATCATTATGTAAACTTGGCTGACCTCTCATACTTAGCAGATAGATTAGCCACATCGTTACCATAAAACATACGGTTTTTTGCCATAGGCGTAGCCAGAAACTAAAGAACGCCACTTGCATTGTTATTTTAGCTTTTTCCACATTTTGTACTTACATCTTCTCATTCACACGCGCCGCCCGTTTCGAGTAGTACGCACCAATCTTAAAAACTTAATCTTTAATCATATTCTATCTATTAGATCTCTTTTTAATGCAAAATGTCCTCGTGAATTGTCACCTACTTAGCTCCCATTTTCACATTTACGTTTTTGGTGGTATTTGTCCAAATTAGAGATAAAAAATCTTTGCGGCCAACATTGCAGCCTTTTTCTGATTGATCTCAATATGATTGACTTGAAATGAAATGATATTTATTTCTGTAAATAGATCTTTTAAAGACACTTTTACAAGTCAATATTTTACACTTTTGCAGATTTATTCATAAAAAAAAAACTATAGCAGTGTAATTAGCGTCAACGTAGTAGATAGTTCATATAAATTCCCCTAAAGATAAACTGTGACCTACCTATTTATCTAGCTTTTAATTTATTTTGAATAAAGCTACTTTTTACGGATTTTATCGCGTTATGTTGATATTATTAATGCCGACGTTTCGGACCCTTTACAGCGTCACGTGTAGAACCGCAGTCTACCCGTGACCATGGACGCAACGATAATATAACGCCGTAAAAAGTAGTTTTAATATTCGCGTAAATGTCAGAAATCAATATTTTAGTTTATTATTAAAATAATTTTGGTTTATGTCAATATTTTTATGGCATTTTGACACCTACGTTAATAAGTTTAACATCCTACACACTACACACCACTGCCATACTACTACCACTTCTGTCAAATCTGTCCCAAACAAATGATCTTCTGTCTCCGAGCCTTTTCCCAACTATTTTGAGATCGGCTTCCAGTCTAACCAGATGCGGCTGAATATCAGTATTTGAGGAAACCATCTACCCAACAGATGTCGAGGAGGACGAAAATGGATCTTTTGAGAGAGAAATAAATGTGTCGAGTCATGATGATAACCATGACTCACCATTTACAAGGCTAAAAGACAGTCCCTCGACCATCTGCGTACCAAGCGCTGCACAATCCGCACCGTATTTGGCTTCCAGTTGTCCAGTGTCTGAAAAACTTAAACGTGACGTGAAACAGAAATTTAATTAAAAAACAGGGATACCAAACAAAGAAACATCGATGGTATCAAAAATTCAAGTAAAGTTGTAGAAATAAAGCAAACATAGATATATATTACATTTATATACGCTAATGTTTACACTAAAATAGTTAAAAAATTAGCATAGATAGACAAGACAATAAATTTTTAAATTAACAAATAAATAAATATCCACGTTATCATTGCAAAGCGACATAACGCAGAAATTATTACCTATTGATTGCACCACATACACTCACGTTTAAATTATAGTAAAAATTTTATTGTAAAGTCAATCTACTCTCTACCATATCTTCATCATCAGTCGTTAGTCAGAAAACAATTATAATTATAGTATATCACAAAAACTCTGATAACGCCTAGAGCTTCTATACATCACCTTCACTATATAGAAAACACTATCAACTTGCATCCCAAAGGCTCTGGTCATGCTAGAGGTACCCTTCCGCATGGCAGGAGTGTGGTTTTAGCCGGTAAGAGTCCGGCACTACCCAGTTTGCTTCACGTGCAGTCTGGGTGTCCATGAGGAATTCCCACTCCTGCCACAAAAAAAAAACAGTGTTTTACACGAAGTGACTGCCGTCAGACCTCCGCAACCCAGTTTTTGGGTAATACAGATACCCTGAGGATAGACTGGTTGTCAGGCTTTTTAAGCTTTCGACTACCACTAACTACTGTCATAGGTGTTCGTATGACAACCGCGACCGATGACTGTACGTTCTCTCCGAGACACGGAGGGGTCTCGATGTATTAAGAATGGTCACCCATCCACAGACTGACAGCGACTAGCGCTGCTTAACCTTGCAGATCGGTTGATCAGCTTAGTTATTATATTGCCACGAGCCCCTCCGAAATGATAAATTATATGCAGTGAATAGATCTTAAAGACACTTTTACAAATCAATGTTTTACTTTATTTTTCAAGCTAAGTAGATGCCCCCGGCATTTCCGAACTGACTGACAATACAAAGTGACCCGTTTAAATTTCACATAAATTTTAATAGGCCAGCCTAGTTTGACTGTTTGATAATAAGCCGTCTCAACTACATAATACAGCAGATAGCCGCTTTACAAACATAGCTTACAATACTTATGTAGCGCTTGAGTATGTATAAGGCAAGCCGTGTATAAAACATTTTGTAGCTTGGGCAATCCAATAATAGCGCTTAGATGTAATAAACACATACTCTCACGCCTTTTTCCCATGAGGGTAGGCAGAAAGTAAAGAACGCCACGATTCTTGCATATCTACTTCTTTCGCTTCATCCACATTCATACATCTTGTCATACACACACGCCGCGCTGACTGTTTTGAAGAACCCCATCAATAAGGTCGGTGTAAGTCTTTTTAGGGCTTCCCCGGTGGTTTTACTGACATTCGCCATATAAATCCTTTTTGTTAGTCGCCTTTCATCCATTCTCTCAACATGCCATGTGTTCAAATCTCCTTTAAATAAAACTAAAATAAAAATAAAGTATTAAACTTTATCATGTGTTACATAACATGGGTTAAGTATATTTTTAAAATATATATGCATTCAATTTCACGAATATGCTTAGTTAAACTATTAAAAAAATTAACTTATCTTATTCCTACTCTATGGTTCTACCTTCTAGCCATTCAAATCCCCGGAAGGGATTATCCGATGGACTTTAAACACGATATTGCAATTAAGAAGCGGTTTCCTTGTCTGTAATTTGTTGTAGTGAAAATGGACCTGCATTGTAGCTGTAGATAATATTGGCAGTACTAATGGTTATCTGTGGCCTGGGAGGGGTGGGGGCTAATATGGTCCCCAATCGCAAAGCATAAACATACTCTAGTGTGGTAAAACTTTTTTAAAAAGTGAGCAAATTCAGTCAAAAGTTCAAAAGTGAGCAAACTATTAAAGATTTTTTTTCTATCGACACAATAAACCCACAGCAAAGCTACTAGTGCACATGGGGCTAAAATAGCCACTTAAAAGTGGCTATTTATGAAATTATGAAAAGCAATAATTGAATGAATGAGACCCCAATATGATTCGTCGACACGAGAGACACACGACTACACTACGAGCCATACAAATCTAGTATACTTAAAATGACCTCGCATTGTTTTAAGCTTTTTATACACTAGATGTCAGCTTTTATTGCAAGTGGCACTTTGTGTAGTCGTCTGTCCATGAATCATCTTGGTTCAATCAATGTTTTTCATAATAAAAAGTGGCTATTTTAGCCCTCCTGTGGTGCACTAGTGGCTTTGTTGTGGCTAGCACCGGAGGCGTAGACCTGTGTGGAGGCTCTATTCCATTGAATAGAGCCTCCACACAGGTCTACGCCTCCGGTTCAAAAAAGTTCAAGTTCTTTTTTCTAAAAAGAAAGTAATGACTTTCTTGTGTCGATAGAAAAAAGAACTTGAACTTTTTTTAGTGTATGGAAAACCCTCATGGACCACCCAGGGAGGTGGCAGGGTTTGACAGACTCGTATCGACTAAAAACTGCAATTATCTTCACCGGCACCCTGTAGTCAAGGCCATGGGATACGTGTACCATCACAGACAAATCTATTTTGTGTCGATAGAAAAAAAACCTTAATAGACTCACTTTTCAAAAAAGTTTTAGCACATTTAAGTATGTTTTTGTTCTGCTACGGGGTAGTTTACTCTGCTACGTTATTTGTGAATCGAATGTTTATTATACTGAACTTAGATGACCTACTGATTGCTCTCACATTAATTAGTAAATTACGAAATCCATTTATCTTTGTATTTACATGGAAATTTTTCACACATTTTTTTACCTACAGCACATTTTGTAACAACATAACATAGGTACTATCACGCCGCCGGTACATTTACTAGATAAGTACTAGCTTCTGCCCGCAACTTGGTCGCGTGGAAAAGTTACTTTTAATTATCGTTGTAATTTGGCTAATTAACTCAAAATCGTTATAAATAGCCTTTAAGTTATTCTGATGTATAAATAATAATACTGTAAAGTTTCATCAAAATCCGTTCAGTAGTTTTAGCATGAAAGAGTTACAAACATCCATCCATCCATCCCCACAAACTTTCACATTTACAGTATTAAGTAGGATACTTCCTACTTAATATTGTGAATATCTGAAAGTATTTACCTACTAATCCTACTATCCTATCCTATCCTAAGCTACTGAATTATTATTATTTGGTATTTATGTATCTACATGCAACTAAGAAAGTAAGTAACAACAACGTTTGTAAACCTGGAAGCTTATTTTTCACTTAAGTAGGTAATTACCTACGTTTTTTTTAATAAAAACGTATTTATTTGAAAGATGGTGATTTCAAAGAGATAAGCACATCTCGTATCACTCGTCAAAAGTCGTAATTACAGATCAAGTTACGAAATTCTGGGGAACTGGCACGAGGACACGGTTCCAGTGATGCAACGATGAAATGAGAAAATATATTAACAGGTACAGTCAGCAACAAAAGTCGCTGAACATGATTCCATTTTTAAAAACCTTGAAAAAAAATATCATCTATAAGCTGACTGACTCGAGGAGGTAGCACGACTTCTTTGAAAGTATATAAGATAATTACAAGCTTTACTTTAACTAGAATTTAAGTAAAAGTTTTGGTGTATGGTGATGTTTTCAAAATTTGGTTGTGTTCAGCGAATTTCGTTGGTGACCGTACCTACCTAATCACACCAACATAAGTACCTACCATCTTGCCTGTATTCCCCGAAGGGCTAGGCAGGTACACCCATAGTTCGCCGGTATTTTAGTCCCATGTAATATGAAACAAATGTAAACTCCGAGCTGCTACTAATAGTTTTATAGAAAAATATGCTCGTTCTAGGAGTATCATTACAAGTCCCACCCTTAAAAATAGGGAAGTACTATTAGTTTATTATTAGATATATGTATATTATATTAGTCTATATTAGACTTATATCGTCATTTTTTTTAAACTACTTTTTAAAAATATTATGTTTTGACCCGTGATATCTCGGAGATTGAGGTTAAATCGCGTGCGGTTCCTGGAAACGATTAAAGAACATCGCAAAACTTTAGCAAAGCAACACAAAGTTGGTCGCCACAGAAACCAATCCAAAATGGCGGATCAAAAATTCACGTGCAAATCTTCTTCGTTAATTAACCGATGTGTTTATTATGAAATCTGAAAAAATTAAGTGGTTTATTAGCCGATAGAGAACACATATACATAATATTGTGTTGTTTGTGTGTGGTAGCGCGATAACACTCGACCCCGGCCATTGAAACTGATAGCACGCTGAGAACGCGCGGGAAACTGGACGAGCCGCAAGTCGTCTGAAATGTTGTCAAAAGAAAATTATCTGATGCATATTCATATTTCCACTGCAGTTAGATAACATAAAAAACTATATAAGTAGGTACAGAGGCCAGCTCATCAAGCTACCCCAATCTGTCAAATTTCTTTGATTGATTTTCAAATTTAATACAAAACAATAAGGTTCATGTTCGATTGGAAAAGTTTGACAGTTTTGGATAAGACCTGCTAGCGTCTGTACCAATCTTGGTACCTACCTATACAACGTGTTACAAAATACCCCGTTAAAAAATATAATTAATTATCAAAGCCAAAAATTTTGTCAGCTGTCATGTCAAGGAAGAATTTAACAGAAGGGCCTACGTACCTTTTTTACCTAATAATTTATTGTCTACTTTAATAGTTTTTCTATTTTTCATTCATAAATGTTGTTGTTTTCCTTTTTTGGGGTTATGTTATACAGCGTTACTACGGTTCTTAAATATTGTGAATGGAGTCGTTATAAGACCCCTTTTGGCTTTTAGTTTTGTAACATTCTGTATAGTTTTATTTTTATTTCGTAACAGAGATAGATATCTTTGTTTCCTTAATTTGTCTGAACTCCTAGTGTCATTCTATGATACTGAATATTGTCCATAATGCTAGTATGCTATTCGTAACTGCGTCATTATCCGGTTCGATTCTCAGGTCGACGTCTTGTTATTGGGTTTTTCTATGAAATTCTCAGTAGCAGCTCGGAGTTTGGATTTGTGCTCGGTTAATGGCAATAGGATCGCTCCCTATTACATGGGACTTATACATACCTACCGAAGGCGAACTGTGGGTGATCTACACCTCTGCCTAACCTATCGGGGAATACTGGCGTGATGGTATTTTTTGTTAGTACTATATTCCTTACTCTTGATTTTGTTTGCAAATTTTACTATTATTAATATTCTTCATAAATTAATTATTTTTCAAAGTGACTGTCAAGTACCTGCTAATAAGCTGAAGCACCTACTCAAATAAATTAGGTACCTAACAGATAACTAAACGCGAAATAAACAAACTGAAAGTCACGATGACTTAGCCTAGTCCGAAGTCCAGATAAAAAGTTCCCTTCTAGACACATTGGCAGTATCGGAGTATCACGGCGTGGCACACGATTGAAGCATGAACACCGGGGCGGCCGGCCCGAGCACGTGTCGGGCACGCCTACCTACAATGCGGACGAATGGATCGAGCGAGCCCCTTACGTAATGCTCCCGGAAGTAGCGATAGATTTTTAATGAAAATTTGTCTCATTTTTACAAATGTTACATAACCACTATGGGGATACACACGTGTGTTTACGTGTGTTTCCCTGAAGGATTAACCAGAGACAAGACGAAGGTACAGACGCCAGCAAGCCAAAGTCCAGCTATCCAAAACTCTCAAATTTTCCCAATTAATAATGAACCTTATCTTATTGTTTTAAAGTTGAAAATCAATCAAAGAAATTTGACAGATTATGGTAGCTTGATGTGCTGGACTCTGTACACAGCAGGTAACTGTTTTTTTCTGGTTCCATTTAATAGAGGGTGGTCCATTGGGCACAAATCCAAATTCTGTGTTGCTACTGAGAATTTTATAGAAAAACGACGTATGTGGTCTAGTGGTTCGCGTATCAGACTGCTGATCACGAGGTATGGTTTCGATTCCCACAGGACACGAATATTTATGTGATGGACATAAGTGTTTGTTTGTCTGGGAGTTTCTTATTATAAGTTCTATGTACTTACAATAAATAGGTATACAAGTATTATATCCATTGTCTCGTACGTACCCATAGTACAAGCTCTGCTTAGTTGGGACTAGATGGTGCAGGGTAAAATTGTCCAAGAATATTTATATTTATTTATTAAACCCACCAGGGAATTGAAATCAGGACCTCTCGCTAAGCAGCCGCGCTTGCGACCACAAGACCACTACTTAACCATTCTGGGAATATAGGTAGGTATATGCTGTGTTATGTATACTATTTATACGCCGATGCCGACGACGATACGCACGCCATACTCGTGAACGGGTGCCGTCTGTCGGGGCTGGTCAGCTCTTACTGTCAATGGCAATCTCTTTATTTATTTATTGTTCTTTTTCTGTTTAGTAGACTAGATTAATTTGATGGTACAACAACATCAAACTGCATTGTTCTCATGTAAGTCTGACATAACAATGATTTATATTAATTTGATATTAACAGACATTACTGTAATGGTTATTGTGATTAAATTTTTCTTATTATTTAATAACTTTTAACTCAATAAAATGAGTATGTATATTTAGCCTACAGAGTACTCGTATATTTAGCCTACAGAGTAGGTACTCACATTTAAGTACCTACTCTGTAGGCTAAATATACGAGTACTCTGTAGGCTAAATATACATACTCAGCTTTGAACAGTCTGGTGGCTTTGAGCTTTTTAGTGGCCTACGCAAATGTTCCTCTGATCTGGTATCGACGTGCGACGGGTGGTTCAGCTCCCTAAATCATGGTTGAGCTACACAATGACTGAAGCATGCGTGCCGTCGGTTGGGACTGGTCTACTCAAAGCCGCTATGGCTCTTTCTTCAAAAGGCCATTTCAGACTTTGCCCTACATTGTAAGACACATATTTAATTTTGTTATTATACCTACTATGTCTGGACTTCAAAAGAGACTATGATTCTCTGAGTTTGTTTCGACGTTTCTTCTCAGAGGTCGTCAGTTAGGAAATGCCGGAGCCATCTACCTTAAAAAAGAAATGTTAAATATTGACTTGTAAGTGTTTTTAAAAGATCATTTATATTTTGATATCTGACTGTCAACTTGGAAGGTACATCACAAATGAAATAAATAGAATAAATAGCAGTTTTTTTTTAGAAAATGTTAATTAAGTAAGTATGTAATTAAAAGTCAAAATAATAAAATTATTCTTTATTTAATCTTTTACTTTAAAACCATTTACATTTGCATTTAGGCCTACATTGTTTTGTTCAAACATTTTACCAAATAGGGAACTATACAGCTCATTTTTGCTATCATCAGTCCAAGTAGCAGACTTCACAGGTGCCATAAAGTTTACCAACTGGTTGTGAACTACGTACTTGATCTTCCTCCCCTTTGTCGCTTTTGTATCAACTTTTCTCTTCATTTTACTTCTCATTTGCTGCAACGCAATCCACTGACGACTCAACTGTACCGGGTCAGAGATATCAGCAGACTTGCATTCAATTAACTCTCTAAGTAACTGATGATAGAAGTCACTGTCATCAAATATTTCTGGAATATATTCATCATTATCTTTCCGGTCTCTCGTTACCGGATTTACTTCCATCTCCTTCTCATTATTATCTTCTTCAGAGATATCTTTTTTATAACCTACAATGTCGTATTCCGCCCTTTTCAGCTGTGTACGTCTGACTAATTTTTCTCTGTCAGATAGAATATATGATATTTGTTGTAGTACTGTGTTAGTTGGTGTATTTTTAATGTTAGTGGCTGTTGCAAGACGAGTTTTGTCATTCCATTTTTGTATTGAGGTGTCTCTGAATGATTTAAATGCTTTGTGAGATGTTGATATATCAGTTTCATAGTCCTCAAGTTTACGTTTCTTGGTTGGTGTGATCATATTACTTATTTTAGGAGTTTTCACTTCTTGTTCAGCATCTTCTTCTGCTTCTGTGTCAGATGGTATTTCCTCATTGTCCGTATCACTTGGGATTTCTTCATCACTTTCCTCCTTTGTGTTTTGTTTTGTCTCTGCCTGTTGTTTGCTCAGTTTCTTATTACAAAGGGTCTTCGTTTCTGGATATTTACTCAGAAGCTGATTCTGAAGTGACAGTAATCTGGAAAAATCAAATAAAGTTCTTTAAATTTCACTCTAGACTGAGCTATGTCTGTTAATTTAGGTTAATCAATATAATGTAGTGATTACCAATATACATATTACCATGTCATGGTAATAGATCCACTTTAACTAGAAAAGGTGTATGAAGGTGTTTTGTTTTAATATTTATCACAAATGAAACTGAAAAACCCTTTACTCTTTGATTTTTAATGTATTACCTAAAAATAGTAATGAATAGTATAGCAAATATCACTTATTTATCTAACAAAATTTAATTAAGGAATCATTATCATTTATCATTATTAAATTATTTATCTTACTTGTCTAAAACAATTGACACATTAGCTTTAGTAGCTTGTGCCTCCTCTAGAAATTCATTGTTTTCCTTAAGATCTTTGTAAGTATCAGTCATGGGCATCTGGTTGGCAGTATTCACACACCTCTGAAGGTGTATCCTCATCTCCAGCAAGCTCTCCCATATTAGCAGCTGGTTTCTGACTGCAATGCCTTTTTTTGCTTCCTCAGAAATGTTTTGTTTTTTAACATGTTCAAAGTTTTCTTTCATTGGTTCTTCCATTTGACTGATGTCATAACCTTCATCATCATCATTATCATCACCGCTGCCGTCCTCATCGTCATCAGCGCCGCCATCTTCCGATTCATCGTTCAATTGCTTTCGGAACTGGGTAATGCTGTAGTCGTCACTCTCACCCTCTGAATCCAAATCATCTGATGATTTGGCATCATCTGCGTCTATTTTAAGAATTTCATCCTCAGAGTCTGAGCGATCGGAATCAATAGAAAACTCCTGGTTACTGTTTTTAGGTTTCTTTTCGTCCGAGGGGATATCATCAGAAGAACTTTCATCTTCACTAGATTCTTTGATATCTTTGCGCGAAACAACATGTCCCTCATACTTTTTGCTAACTTCACTCAATAAACCCACGTTTTGTTTACGGAAATCACTAATAGCTGCCTCTACTTCGCTATCTGAAGAGCCTAAATCATCACGAGTAACAGTTTTTGGTTTTGTTCCAAATACCTGATCATCTTCGATGTCAGCACGAGGTTTAACTGTAAGAGCGTCGGCTATTTTATCAGATAACAGCTTCTGTGGCGCTTTCTTCTGTTTTAATTTCATATTTATTGTTTTTTCAACAAATAACCAACAAATACTTTCACGTGTTTATGACATTTAACAACTAACAGACACACAATGAAGTAACACTTAGCACAAACACACACATTGTCTGTCAGTGCTATCTACAGTGTCTACTTGACAATGTTAACATGACAATGACATTAACTTGCCTGTGCACAGGGACTTGAAACGTTATAGAAAATAACGTTACGTACTGTTCTCGTAACGTTAATTTGTAACGTTCCACTAGGAACGTAACGAAATTCTTTATTTTGTTAAAACTTTATGAGATAACAGAACGAAATTCTTTATTTTGTTATAACTTTATGACAGAACGGAATGAAATTAGGAACGGAACGTTAAATAATAACGTTATAACTATATCTCAAAACGTAACATTACTTATTTTGTTATACAACGTTGCCAGCTTTATCGCTAGTCCGGCAAGGTCATGTGCTCGCCGCGACTCCTGACTCCCGCGTGTAGAATGGCAACCTAGCATAATTTCTTCGTTTATTACACCTTGTCCGATCTAGTTTACTTTTGATCGAACCCGTCGTTTGTTTGGAAGATCATTGGCCGTTGATTAATTTTCGGCTCTATTCTTATAGCGATAAAGGTGAAAACTGGTCAACCGTGAAGGTCTTAAGTGCATCGCGTTTGCAGGCCGGCGTTGACCGCGAAAGTGATTTTTAGCGAAACTGCTGGCCAACAAGTAGTAGTAGCAGTGGTACTAGATTGTTTGATGATGTCTCTGTTAGATTTATTGGGAACTGTGGTATAGCTTCTTTACAAAACCGCCTGCCGCAGCAGATTTTTGTCAGCACCTTTGTTACGGAAAAAAATTGGTAAAGATCGTTAGCGGTTGATTAATTTTCGACCCTATTCCTTTAGTGATAAAGGTGAAAACTGGTCAACCGCCAAAACTTTCATTGCATCGCGTGTGCAGGTACTAGGCTGGAATTGACCCCGCAAGTGAATTTTAGGGAAACAGTCAGCTGTTTCCCTTTGTTTGACTTCAAACCTATCAATAGGTAGCACATACAAATAAAAGTATTTTATTAATGTTGTGTAAATAGAACCGTACAAGACAGTGGTATAATTATAGGTTAAGATAGTTTTATAGTATAGTTGTCTTGTAAAAATGTTTCCAGGTATAATAAATCGTACATTTTCCATACGATTATGTTCTAGCCATCGTATATAAGTAAAAATGCCAAAAAATCGTATGAGTACGATTAAAATCGTACATCTGGCAACCCTGCAGCACGGTGTGCAAGGGTGAAAGAATAACGTTATACTATAACACAGATGGAACTGTTACGTAACAGAACGATATATCTAGTATCGTTACTAAATCAGTAACGTTATGGAAAATATTGTTCTGCTAAAATGTTATTCTATAACGTTATAATTTTATAACGTTATACATTGCATAAAGTTCCAGTAACGTTATAAATTTTGGAACGTTATGAGATAACATTTTGTGGAACGGAACGAAATAAATTTCGTTTTCAAGTCCCTGCTGTGCACAGTGCAAGTGTGCAAGTCCGTCGTCGCGTTCACGAAGTCGAATATTATTAATGATTATGAAAATAGGCAACCTGTACTAAATAACCCGATTTTATTTATATTAGAGGATAAAGAGGGAATAAAAATTGAATCTACGTTAAATATGTATTAAATATGATGATTTAAATTTTTATGTAAACTTCACAATTATTTAATTACTTACATAATAATTCAAAAGAACATAGCCTAACCTAACGCCTTTTCGTATTTAACTTTAAAGACTGCTTCGTATTTTGTTAACATAAACAGAGGAAAACTATGTAAACCTCTTTGATTGAATGTTTGTATTGTTTTGATATTGATTGTTGATATTAATCAATGTTTCATTACACGTACACCTACGGTTTCTGTTTAAGAGAGTAAGTATCAGTTTTTATTTTGGTAATTTAAAGTTTTTACTATCAAGACAGATGACAAAATACAAAACAAATCCAAACTGATCTGATAATAAAATAATAAGAATTATTGACAATAAACCTATAAAAGAACAAATTTTATTTCTGGGAAATAGAACGGCATTGGCAGTCAGAATGTCATGTCAAGCAAGTTGTCAAACTTGTCAATGGGTGGACTGACGGCTCCGACTGGCGCGAAATTTGCAAAAAACTGACACAACAACGAAGTTATTTCTAAAAAGAAAATAAACATTACTTTTCATATTATTTTTCTTAATCAATTTATAAAAAATGCCTAGAAGAAGAGTAATGCCAAAAACTGTGACGTGGTTGAGTGAAGAAATACATGAACAGCAAAGTTTAACAACATCGTTTCACTTTTACGAGTAAGTTAACCTGCAAATTAAAAACCACTGAATTCGTTATTTCCTAGCTATACATATTATATTTATTTTTTCCCAGGAAGTTTCAGTTTGGCAATATCATAGGTGAAATTGGCGATTACATTCTTATATCCAACGCTGATGCGGCGGAGCCGGATACGGAGGCAGGTTGTGATGCGGCCCGCATTGTTTCTTTGTATGAGGACCGCAGCAATACGAGTGACCCATTCAGAGCTAAGGTTCAGTGGTACTCGAGGCCCAGTGACCTCCCCAACTGGTGTTTCGCTAATATGGAACCTGTTAGCTTCTTTGAGAAAGAGGTAAGTTTAATTTATTGTAATACCTTGTTGCTATGTATCCATACTTACACTAAAATAATAAATTAATGGTATCCTTTATGAATAAAGGAATCTAATGCTATAAATCACAGTTTAGTTTAGCAGTAGTAGTTAATAGTGTTTTATCTGTTTTTCAATATAATTGTTTGTGTTACTGCCCAGTTAATACAGTGATATCTTGAAAAGCCCTTTCTCAATAATTTATTAATTTCAAATACAGTATTTCTGTGTTTATAATGACACTGGACCCCACACTAGGATACCCTGTGTTGTGGAGCCCAGTCTCTTTCGCTGAGTTATACCTACTCTAATTCATATAATTTGTTTACATAATTATTGAAATATAATATTTAAATTTAAATTAATTTAAAGTAAAAAATAAGTATATAAAATTACCTACATACACATTTTATGAAGAACCTTTTTACCAAATATAGAGGGAGATAATATTCTGTCATGATGTATTTATAAATAAATTAAGTAGTGGTATATTTTGTTTTTATATCCAAATTATCACATACAATGTAATGAATAGTACTTATATTGTCAATAAAATATTATTTACGCAGGTTATAGAAGACCATCGTCCCTTTAACCAAGATGTCTCAATAGAAACATTCTTCAAAATATGTTCTATCACACTTACATTTACTAAAGACATTGATGAAAATGCCAATGAACCATACCACTACATATGCAGATACCGTCTAATGGCCATGAGCAAACGCAAAGTACAAATAGAACCAGTGCTTGAAGAAGAAAGAAAAGCAATAGCATTACTAAGCACACCTAATAAAACCCCATCAAAAACCACAACACCAAAAACACCAAGTAGTTTAGTTAAAAGAATGAGTAGAGTATCACTCTCTGAAAAAAATTGGAGTGTGACCAAAAATGATGGCACCAAATTACTCCTTAAAAGAGCAATACTAGCTGACAAAAATGACAAAGATTCACCAAAAAAGGTCACACCCAAATCAACACCAAAAAGGGTGGCAGAAACACCAAAGAGTTCGAAAAAACTGAATAAAAATAACATAGAAGATATTTTGTCTATGGAACTCAAAGAAAATTCTGATGATGAACTCCCTACACTAATCATTAGGCAGCATGTACCAACTACACCAAAAAGGAAACAGTCAGTATCTAAAGTAACAAATGAGGAAACTCCTAAAAAGGTTTTAGTCTTTGAGGAGGAAGGAACTCTACCAACAACTCGATCAGGGAGAGTAAAAAGCATTGTTAATTATCAGGAGCCTGAAGTTTCCCCAGTTAAGAGGACTCCTAGGAAATCTGTCCGTAAAATGTCAGAAAGTGATGATGACTTCAGACCTGCTCCTGTCACTGCCAAAACACCAAAGACCCCAAAAACTCCGAGGACTAAAACCCCTGCACAGACACCTAAACGCAGTGTTACTAGGAGAATTATGACTAGCCAACTTACCCCAACTTTACATAACAGGGCCCACTCTATTGATAATATTGATGGTAAGTTTTATTTTGATTATCACATAAAACTAAATAGTTATTGTCCATGGAAGACATGGATGATATATTTTCTTACATTCAGGATGGTGGGAGAACACAATTGGCTGCTATCAACTATAAAGTAAAAGTATTCATTGTCCTTTGTTTTTCTAAATTATTTGGGAATCTACAACATTTATAATGAATTATAAATAAAATTTTTCGACACGTTTGTTTGGCGCAGCGGCTGAGCAATCGGCTTCTGTGCCACGAGTTGTGGGTTTGATCCCCAAACGGAACAAATATTTGTATGACGTACAGGTAGTTGTTCCGGGTCTGGATGTTTTTGCATGTGAAAGTTTTGTTTGGAAATGTACCTGTAGCGACATCTACCGCGCTACATAGAACTACGAAGGCCTGAATCGCGCAAGCAACATTCGCTACGAAAAGTTGCATAGTCAAAGTCAAATGTTTTATTTCAATTATCATATATACAAGCGCCCGACATCAACCGTCGGGCCGTGGCCCGCCAGGCACAACACCCGCCTGGTTGGAGGATCCTCCCTTTTCGTTGGAGAGGCAATACACCTCGCCTCTCCACACACCCACGATAGAGGAGAAAATCCTAGTGTGGGACAACTAATGCCCGCAATTTCGTAGACGTAGTAACACAATTGTTGGTGGATTGTTTTCATGGGATAAGAAGTACTCAATGTTAGTTCTGGTCACACAATAGGGAATATGCATTATTATTTTTTTATTCGATTATTTACATCACTATTTAATGGTAAAAAAGTATTCAACACCAAAAAAGTAATATAAAAATAGCCAACCGAACCGGGCACTTTAAACGCCCGCCATTTTGCGGGCTTAGTGTGACATCATAGTCTATCACAAATCGTAAACATTCCTACAATAAAACAAAAAATAAATAACCCTCTTACACACCTACTCCTACAACAGTTTATTGTAGGCAAACATTACGCAATCAGAAAATTAACATGGCGTCGCGTTTCAAATAATTATTAAAAATAAATTCTTAGTTATAAAAAAATATATTGATGAAGGCACAATTCTGAGGTAATAAAGTTACTAAAAAAAATTGACTTATTTGAATCACATGCATATTCCATAATGACCCTATTGTTTCCGAGAAATTCACGCTTCTTTCCTAGATTGGAAGTATCAATATGACAGTGCTAGTCATAAACTATTATAACAAATTAAAATTTCATTCAAATCCCGAAAGTAGGTCTCTTATATGTATTAGTTTTCCGGGAAATTCCCACATATTGTAATTTTGGGGTAAAATATAGCCCATTTGTTATTCCCGGTCACATACTATTTGTGTACGGAATTTCATTCAAATCCCGTAAATAGGTTTCCTATATCAGTTTAATGGGAAATTCCCAACTAATTTTGGGGTAAAATATCGCCTATTTGTTATTCCCGGTCACATACGTGTGTATGAAATTTTCTTCGAATCCCGTAATTCCTATATAATTTTCAACAAACATCCAAACTCACATTTTTATTATTAGTATGATATACCACATTTTTAGTCTAATGCGAAACCAGAATATAGTTTGCTCAGAATAAGTAACTGAATCGATTCTAATATTTTTTAACACCATATTATATTTTTCCAAAAAATAATTAAAAAAAGTTACAAGTAGGACACCGAGCGACACTAAGCCTATCCGCAATCATACTCCTACAACACAGGTCACGTTAGATTATAGCGGCAGTGGCCGCTGGCGCACAGTGGAGCGAGGTCAACCAACCCTCCCTCCCCACCTCTGCCGTTCAGCTTCAGACTTTAGTTACCGCGAATGCGTGCGCGCGGCCGCAATTGTGTTTCGGTTGATCGTATCTAAAAATAAAAAGTATCGTGTAACCATGTCTTTCTCCTACACAAACGTCCAGTACACAGAAATGGTACGTATATTAGCCGTTTGTGATGATAACGTCTCCCTGGCAGTGCGGCGGTACGAGGAGAAATTCGGCATTAGAGTATCGTGGAACACAATGCTTTCCGCCACACAAAGATGTAGGGACTACGGTACTTTTCGGCCTCCGACAGCCGTTGATAGAGGAGTGAGTCGAATTCCAACCCAGGTCCAAGAAGGAATTTTGGACTACATGGCCAACAATCCCGAGAGCAGCACTAAAACGGCCAGCAGGTTATTTAACGTTAGCCAGACCTACGCATGGCGCACGTTGCGAGATGATGGACAATATCCATATCATTTCCGACGTACCCAAGAACTGCGCGAGAATGATCAGTTAGAACGAATTTCATTTTGCCGGTGGTGGCTGAATAATCGTAACGCCACCATTCTGTGGACAGATGAGAGTACTTTTACCCGTCGCGCGCTGCACAATATTCACAATAGCCACTACTGGGCTCATGAAAACCCGCACCTACAGCGCGCAGACTCTTTCCAGCGCAGTTTTTCTGTGAACGTATGGGCCGGCATAATAAACAGCTATGTGATAGGACCCATTTACTTGCCGAGGTTAAATCGTGCCACCTATTTAAATTTCCTCACTAATACCCTACCAGACATTTTAGACGACTTGCCCCTGGACATTTACCGTGGCGGTCGGGGTATTTATTACCAGCACGACGGGGCCCCCTCACACTCTTCAAGACAAGTGCGGGAATATCTCAACCAGGAATACGGTGAGCAATGGATCGGTCGCGGCGGGCCAGTGCAGTGGCCAGCAAGGTCACCAGATCTGACTCCTTTAGATTTTTTTCTTTGGGGTCACGTAAAAGAACTAGTGTACCAAACGGAGCCTCAAAGTGAAATTGAATTAAAAAACAAAATTGAAAGTGCATTTAACAGTGTTAAAAACAATCATTACGTTTTAAGTAAATTAAACAGAAATTTATGTAAGCGCACCCGTCTGTGCATACGACAAAGAGGGGAACATTTCGAACAATTGTTAAGATATGTATGATATTAGTAAGACAGTATAAAGTGTTCAAGTGAATTATGGTAATTAATGATGATTAACATTTTTAAACAGGCCAGTATTTAAAGAAGGATAAAGGAAGGTTAATATTAGAACGTTATTATTTGTACCTACTGCCTGCTGTGGTTAAGTAATGCGATGTTTAACACTTTATTGACATATTATGGTTGCAACAAATCGCATTGACTTAATTTTATCCCTTACGGCTGCATTTACGAATATAGTACATAAAAATATCTACCTACACTTGACCCTTACGACAGTCCAAAGCCTGCCAGTGTTATGGAAAATGTTATCATCAGTTAATTACAATACAATCGCCGTACGGTTAGGTACCTACTGCCAAAGCATTATCAATGACCTCAAGCCGACGCTGGAGGCACGGGCGGCGCGGGGCGCCGGTGTGCATGTTTTTGTACGGACAACCAGGTAACATAAAAAGCTTATGATTTAGCTTTAACTACTTGTGATTTTTCATGACTCAGTTTTGAAATTTTTTACATAGACTCTACGTAAAAATACTAGACACGTACTTCGGGTTTCGCATATACTAATCTGTATCTATACTAATATTATAAAGAGGTAAAGTTTGTGAAGTTGTAGGGGGTAACCTCTGTAATCATGTGTTTTTTTTAAAGAGTGTCTATGGAGTTTCTTGCCAGTTCTTCTCCATAAGATCCGTTTTTACTAACCGAAAGCGTGCAACTAGTATTGACTTTTCAAAAGTGCTATTTTAATGTTCTATTTGAAATTAAATATTTGACTTTGATCTACTGAAACCATTTTAAAAATTCTTTTACCAATAGAAAGCCACATTATTTGTGAGTGTCATAAGCTATTCATTTAAAATATGTCAAAGATTTAAATCGTTAGATCTGCCCTCACCGTACCTACTTATACCGCTCGAAAACGTATCCATATATAGATGAGTGCATGCACACATTCCATGTAAACAGAGGACGCAGTGTGCAATATTCAGTATGAGTGAACGAGACAATAACAGATTCGATACTTCCAATGTCAACCAATTTACTTACGGAAATGTGACCACTATTTGACGCGGTACACGGTACGGCATCTAACGATTTAAATCTTTGTAGTATAAATAAGCATATTATTAGTACATTGCACCCGTGCGAAGCCGAGGCGGGACGCTAGTGTTGTATATACGAAATTAAATTTTGCTGTTCTCACTATGATAGCAGAAAATTTTTCTGCTATCATAGTGAGATCTGCTATCATGTATTTCGTATATACCTATATATTTTATAATTCATTATAAATTCCATGTTGCAACAACTCAAATGCAGACAGGACTGTAACCTGCATCTTGCAGTATGGTACAACAGTGGCTAAGCAGGCTATAGAATTCGTGTACCAACCCAAACTGCACAGGACAGAAGTGATGTGGAGCAATATGTTAAATTCCAGAATTCCTGAAGGATAACAAATCTCTACCGGGCAGAGAAAGTCAAATGGAGGAAATACTATCATTTGTTAGATCAAAACTGTTGAATGGTACTAGTGGGTAAGTAGATATTGTCCATCTGTTATGAACCTCCCATTAGGATAAATCACATTTAACCCTTTAACCGCCAAGCGACGTATCAGTTTTCGTGCCCTTAGCGCCAGGCACAGTAAACTATTAATAAATACCTACATAAAATAGGGATGTGCTTTATGCACTTTTTGAACATCGATAGTTCGTAACTATGTTATGTGATCATGGTTAGTAACACCTGCATATACACCAACGTATCACATCTGCTACAAAAAATGCACAGCTAGACATAGACATCCCCCAGATGCTTCCACCTCGCCTGGTCTCGGGCCATCCGCATTCATCACTTTCACGGGGAGAGTACACATAGGTATCTATCCGGTTTACCATGCGCGAGGACCCTACAATAATAGCATGGCATTTTGCTGGATTTACTTTCAAGCCAAATTTGCCTGACAAGTCTTTAAGCGCTATCATATCCCGGTTTATGGCTTCCGGCAAACTTTTCAGGTTTTTAACCTTTTAACCGCCCGACTTTTTATCAGTTAGCGTGCCCCCAGCGCCCGGCACATAGAATCGAACAATAAATACCTACAACATATAGGGATGTTATAGGTCAATTTTTCGATGTCGATATTTGGCTTCTTATAGCCAAATATCGGTACTGATATTTGTATTTACGAGCTTGGTTAACTAACAACTATATACGTACATACATACCTACTACTACTTAATGAAAATATCCGTCATTTTTTGTAAGCAAATAAAACATCGGTCGATTTATTAGTAGGTATTTAAGTAAGTATTCTTATACTGAACTATAACTATACTGAATGAACCTCGCCTTTTCATTTCTCAGTAGTACCTAATCAGTCTAACAATTACAAGTACTTAACATTTTACAATAATAGGTAAGTATAGTAAATATATAATCAATCGAAAAATTCTTATTAATTCTTCAGCAGTCGTCATGGTAAATTTCAATTTTTAAAACACGAACGTAAAACTTACTAACTTATATCACAAAAACACGCGCAGCACTAATGGCAAATTCTATACGGCTCAACTCGGTTATGACGTCATGAACGGTCGTGTTTATCCGACGCAGGCGCTGGCTAACTGACGAAAAGGACACAGTCTAGGGGTGGGAATTTGCATTTATAGTTGTCCGTACAAAAATATCGATATCGCTAATTTCTTACAAAAATATAGATTTACACAAAGCAAAACCAACACGTTATTAAATAACAATTACTAAATGTAGTTTTTTTATATAATAACTCGGTATTTAATATAATATTTTTGTTTAAGCATATTCGATATTTTATAAATTCTAACATTATGTCTCATCACTACGGTCGGATAAATACGACATAGGCGTTGGAAGTCAATACACTTTCTCCGGGATAATATTAGTAAATTTACCTTAATTGAAATAGTATTTTATTTTGTTTCTTGATATGGTAAATCTGAATTATAACACTAATTAAAAGATTGAATAGATAAACTTTCGAAGAAAAAATGTATGTTAAGCTAAAACATCGTAATACGTTTAGAAATTGAATATATAATACACAGGGTTTTGTGTCGGATAAATCCGACTCAGGCGGAATAAGCCCGAAATTTTTTGTCGGATAAATGCGACTCAGGCGGTTAAAAGGTTAAAAAGGTTTAAATGTAACCTTCCCAGAGCGTGGCGTTTTCAGTGCCAAGTTAAAAAAAAAGGTTCATATGAAAAGGTGGAAAGGAGTAACACAAGAGAACTTACTTCCACATTTAATTATTGAGCATTAATTATACTATTATTATCTCCTTTATTCATATTTTTTCTTTTAAATTATATTTTTAAATATTTTTATAAAATAAATTAGTTTTCCGCCCGCGGCTTCGCCCGCGTCGAGTTCGGTTATATCGCGTTTCCAAGAGAACTCTTCAAAAGTCCGAGATAAAAACTATCCTATGTTCTTTCTCAAGGTCAACTCTATCTCTGTACCAAATTTCATTAAAATCAGTTCAGTGATTTAGACGTGAAAGCGTAACAGACAGACAGACAGAGTTACTTTCGCATTTATAATATTAGTAGGGAAGTAGGGATTAGTAGGGATTAAAAAACAAAAACATTAAATTATTATTATTAATTATATCCTCAAGCCCTGTCGTGAATCTTCCAGGTGTATTTACATCTCTGGAGTGCCAGGCACAGGCAAAACTGCAACAGTGTGCTCAGCACTAAAGTTCCTGAAGGAAGAGGTGGACCTGCCCGACTTCCAGCTGGTCGAGGTCAATGGCATGAGGATCGCAGAGCCCCGGCAAGCTTACGTGCAGATATATAAACAACTAACTGGTGAGTACAACCAACTGCACATAATACCCATCATCTCAATAGTTGTGTCCATCCAAAGGTTGCCTGGAAGAAATCGCCGACCGCGATAAGGCCGCCCATTGTACTTATATATCTATTGTCTTCAAAATATGTCTGTAAAATATTAATTACTTGGTGTACAGTAAAGAATATATAGCTAAATAAATAATACGACGTTTTACATTACATAGTCGATAGCGTCGCATTAAAAATCTTTTTGATGAGAATCTAAGGCCGGAGTTGCCAAAATTTGTTACGGCGCCCTTGTCAAAATACCTGTAAAAGAACACTAAGTGGGAAATAATTTTATTATTGACTTCGAGTGTTCATGTCAGGAACTAAGATTAATCACATAAGGCTACATTCATCAATGTTCGCTGTGACACGCTATTATGGGGGTGTTCACTGAGATATCTTCTTCGTAAGTTCAAGGGACTGAGATCATTCATTTTACAGGTAAAACAGTTGTATGGGAACAAGCTTGTGCATTATTAGAGAAAAGATTTACAAATCCTGGACCGAGAAGAACACCAACAGTATTACTTGTGGATGAGGTAATTGTTTTTTTTTTTGTAATAAAATATCAATATTATAGACTGACTGGTGAGACACTTTCATTACTGAAGAAGGATATTCAAGGGTATACTTACATTATAAAAATAGGTATTAAATTTTCAACCAAAATAAATTATCCTACAAATAACATAAGTTTGGATACATTAGCGAAGAAACGTCACTGATGATAACGTTGAGTCGACCACGCGGCAATACACGTGACTTGCCGGTAGCCGTCCTTTGTTAGATACCAACAAAAATGCACCTCCCACTCTCACCTGTTGCGTTGCGTTACCGCTTGACTCATTACATCATTAGTGCAAGCAAGCACCAACAACTTGTTCATATATCCGGTGTCCGTCCCGCTTCCTGCTTCCGCGTATGTACGTTGTATGTATCTCCGTTTTTTTACGAAGAATACCCAAACATAACCATCTCTGACACAGTATCGTGTCTGGCACATGACCTGACAATTTATCGTCGTATATCGTGACAAATTTGTCAGATGCCAATATCTTCAGTGTTCGGCGCGTAGAATTTTACACATTGTATACACATGGTGTAAAATCATTGCATAGATCAGGGGTCTCCAAACTTTGAAGCCTTAGGGCCATAATAATTACTTCAGTATCTTCCAAGGGCCAAAACAGTTTTTATTTTCTGCCCTTCACTTTACTTACATAACTTCTAAATTAGACTCAGAATGCGCGGAAAATCACAATTATACTTATAAATCTCATTAGTGTTTTTTGTTTTACTGTGATTAGTGGGATTAATTTCAATTATTTGTTAGCATTATCATTTCTGTCGTTCAGTTTTATCTTGTTAGTAAATAAAACCGAGTAAGTATCGTTCTATGTTTTCCTTCAACTTATCACAGCAATAGTAACAACAATAAGAATGTCTTATCCGGCTATCGCGGGCCGGATTAATGGCACTGGCGGGCCGGATTTGGCCCGCGGGCCGTAGTTTGGAGAGCCCTGGCATAGAAGCCCATTACATATTTACCTTACCCTCTTAATAATAAAATCTCTTGACTAGTTTTGGAGGTGTCATGTTTTCAAAATGTAGCTTCGTTGCTGACCGTACTAAACAAATCTTCGACACGTTTGTCTTCAGCTAGACGCCCTGTGCACCCGTCGTCAAGACGTCCTGTACAGCATCATGGAGTGGGCGGGCCACAGCACGGCGCTGCTGTCGGTGCTGGCGGTGGCCAACACGATGGACTTGCCGGAGCGCGCGCTGGCGGCCCGCGTGGCCTCGCGGCTGGGCCTCACGCGCCTCACCTTCCCGCCCTACACTCACACGCAGCTGCAGAACATCGTGGCGACCAGGCTGGCCGGGGCTAATGTTACTGCTGATGCTGTACAGCTTATTGCTAGGTATGTTGATAATTATTTGAAAATACTAAATACTCCCTCCTATATCATTGAACTAACTAGACGTTACATATTCGTACGGTTTTTGTGTTAATGATAATAATAATAATTATTATGATTTTCAATTTCTGAACTTTTGTTTTTTTACTATTAATGACAACTCTGAACAATTAATACTTTTTAAAATTTTCACGACATTTTTAACCCAATCCATTAGGTTCAAAGTATAATGCATTTCCAACTTTAGTAAATATGCTAAAGAAAAAACATCTGTGATATAAATATTTGTAAAATCAGACAAAGCAGGTCTTACTTCTTTATTACCCTCAAATGAATCACAATTCCAAATAATTTCGATTAATTACAGAAAAGTAGCAGCAGTATCTGGCGACGCTCGTCGCGCACTGGCCCTGTGCGCCCGAGCATTAGAGCTGGCGGGGCCCGAAGGTGCAGGCCTGAAGGAAGTGCAGCAAGCTCTAGGCGACGCCGCCTCGAGTGCTGCCGTGCGAGCAATAAAGAACTGCTCGCCTGCTGAGAGACTTATGTTGAGAGCCGTTGCCGCCGAGGTGAGCTTATTAGACTATACTTCTTTCAATTTATCTTTCAAGCCTCGTCAAAATGACAACTTAAAAAGTTTAAGTTTGTAGGTATTCTCTTAAGATTATGTAAAAAACCGGCTTATTGTGAACTAACGCAGGCGAAGCATTTCTTTAATTTCCGATTTGTAATTAGATATTAACGGTATAGTTTTAAAATATTGAATTAATTGAAATAGGAATGCGAACCCATGTAGACACGTTGTTCATCTCGGTTTTCTTCACTTTCGCAAGGCCTCGGATCGTTATAAGTTTGACAAGACTTCGTTTTTGTACCTTTAAAATACTATACCGTGTATCTAAAAATGCATGCACTATATTATCAGCAACCTTTGATATCCAGAAACATACATTTCCATATAAATAGTATATTTTTTTGTGCAGGTGGAAAGAACTGGTTCAGATGAGACTACGCTTTCCCGTGCCTTGCAGACAGCTGCCGCCATAGTAGCTTTAGATGGTCGACCATACAAAACGGCGCCAAGTATTCGCGCGCCAACTCCGTCGCAAGCGCAGGCAATCTGCACACGACTGGCAGCACTAAGACTGCTGCTGCTAGAACCTAAGCCAGCCGAACCTAGGCTGCTTTTGAATATCAGCGCTGATGACGTCCATTATGCTACTAAGCAAATCACCGTGTGATTAAAAAGTTCAGCAATTTGTCACAGACTGCTCAATTACTGCAGCTGAACCGTTCGGCTACGGTGTATTACGGAAGGGTGATTTGTTTCCCGCGTGCACCTAATGTACTATTTTTAGCCTTTGCTCAGCAGTGACGCAAAAAATGTAGTCTCCAAGAAGAAGTACAAATTCAAACCTTGTTATTATTAAGAAGTGACACCATGTATTTTGTATTATAATTGTTAATTAAAGATTTGTAAAGTGTTTTCTCATCTCAGTGATCTGTTTGTTAAAATGACTGATAGTGTAAGTTTTATTGATATAATAAATTATAGCTTTTATGAGTCGCCGACTTGTATGATCTTGATAAGCGCCTCAATATTATTGTCTTTCACAGCCTTCCTGCTAGCAGCCACCACGGCCTTGCCGTATGTACCAACTGTAAAAGAAAAGATGTAAAAAGATATTTTACACAAACAGGGTTTATATACCCACACAGTTTAATATCATTACGTCATCATAACATGCGTCAAAACTATTCATACTTCTTCCAGCGGCAAACAATCGGCCCAACGGTCCTACATGAATTAAAAAAACCTTAATATTACCTCTGAGTCTAACAGCCTGTTGTAGGATAGTGTGTAAATTTTTGAGAGAAGCAACTGCTTGTTCTTGCGTGGATCGTCTGATGTAGCATCCTGTGAGAAGTTCTTCATTCAACATAATCACTTCTTTGTAACGGTTCAACATCTCCTTCCTAAAAAAATGGCGTTTAAAAATAAATATGTTTATTAAAATATTTGCGGTATTTCACACAGCACGATCTAGTCCCAAATTAAGCAGAGCTTGTACTATGGGTACTAGACAATGGATACAATACTTATATGTATACTTTTTTAAAAATACATTTAAGAAACACCCAGACAAACACTAAGTGATTTTTGTGTCTTGTGGAAATCGAACCCAAGTCCTCGTCATCAACACTCGAACCACTAGACCAAAGACGTCGTAAACAAGGCATTCCCTTAAATTTATTAGTTTATTGCACCATTTCTACACAAATTAATCGCTTTTTAAAACGTGAATCGAACCTGTCATTTATTTTGTACTTTGAACTGCACTATTGTTTATGTAAACTCGGAAATATATAAGTATCATCATCATCAATTATTATCAGGCACAAGAGGTCCACTGCTGAACGAAAAAAGGAAAAGCCTCCCCATAGACTTTTACAAGGACCGTTATAATTATGTCGCCTACTTGCGATTAATCCCAGCGATCTTTACCAGGTCATCCGTCCATCTTATTGGAAGCCGTCCTACTCGGACATATACCTAGCCATAATCGATTAAAATGTTCAAGTCTTACAAGTCATATGCTGCAGCATCCTGGGCAGCTGGTAATAAGGCAGTGATTAGCTGAGCCCGTTCGGCTGTCTCTGCGGCTAGACGAGACCTCATCTCTCCTATTTGTGATACATGTTCCATCTCCTCGCGAAGCTTTTTTTCGGCTTCGGGAAATTGCGCCACGGACTGGAAAGTTAAATAAAAAAAAATTAGGACATTTTTACACAGCACCATCTAGCATCAAACTAAGCAGTTACCTAAAATTTTCAAAAATTCGCGCTTATAAGAGACAGGCACTTTGATTCAGTTTAGTCTATTTTACAAACACATCTCTAAAATTAAAAATGGCGGCGCATCACTTGCCGTTGCCGGCGTGGGGAAGTTGTCATTTGTCAAATTCTGTGAATCGTTTGAATTGGGTTTTGTGTAACTTCTGTGAAATATTCTAAAAAATGGTCGAAAACAATGATATTGAACTTTCTGAAGCGGAAGCAGAACAGTACGATCGCCAAATCCGTCTGTGGGGCTTAGAATCTCAGAAAAGGTTACGTGCATCGAAAGTTCTAATCATCGGCATTGCGGGCCTCGGCGCTGAAATTGCAAAGAATGTTATTCTATCTGGAGTAAAGAGTGTATGTTTGTTAGATAATGAGAAGCTGAAAGAAATAGATCTGTATTCGCAGTTTTTAGCCCCTCCCGAAAAAATCGGGGAGAATAGAGCCGAAGCTTCCTTAGCGAGAGCGAAGGCTTTGAACCCTATGGTCAGCGTTACATCGGAGACGAAATCTGTTGACAATCTCCCCGACAGCTACTTCACTGAATTTGACATTGTATGTGCGACAGGCTTGAAGCAGGAGCAACTTGAACGTATCAACAACGCATGCCGAGACAGTAACAAGAAGTTCTTATGTGGCGATGTTTGGGGCATGTACGGCTACATGTTTGCTGATCTCGTCGACCACGAGTATTCTGAAGAAATAGTACAACATAAAGCCGTTAAACGCGGATCAGACGATGCTGAGAAGAATGCTCGCGAAACTGTTAGTATAACTGTGAAACGTAGAGCAATATACGTCCCTCTCCAAAATGCTCTGTCTGTCGACTGGATGAACCCTGAGATGCGTTCAAGACTACGCCGCGGCGACCCCTCGTACTTCGTTATGAAGATCTTACTGCGTTTTAAAGATGAGTACAACAGGAATCCTGATCCCGCAAAGAGGAAAGAAGACACCAAAATCCTGCTACGCATGAGAGATGAGCTTGTAAAGGAGCTGTCTCTCCCTGCTGGGTTTATTGTTGATGCTCTACTCCTAGATGTGTTTGGCACAGTTTCTGGTGCGGCTGCTGTTATTGGTGGTGTGATTGGCCAAGAGGTAGTGAAAGCTGTAAGCCAGAGAGAACCTCCACATAATAACATGTTCTTCTTCAACCCGGTTAAATGTGTTGGTTTTGTAGAACTGTATGGTCAGTGAGGTTCACTATTCAGTGTAGTATATAAGCTGTCTCAATTTAAGTCTAATAAATTATTTAAGTACATTAGTTATATTTTTTAATTTTGAAATCAATTCTCAGCATTTAAAAATTGTTGTTTGAGTGAATCTTTAAATTGAATGGCAGCATTCCTTTCACTATGAACAAATTATATAACAATAATATTTAGCAAACATAGGGAAAAACTTAACTTTTTTCAGCTTTAACAACTAAATATACTAATACTAATCACATTTTACCAAATATTATTATGGCCACCTATTGGTGAGGGTGTGCAATATGCTAAAATTGACTAGCATTTCAGTATCCGCAAGACAGGCTCTCCTGTCTTTAAAAATGTAGATGAAAAGAAACAACTAACACACCTGTAAATCTGTCAGGTTCAAATACACAGCCAAGCTCTGTATCAGATCTCCAGCCAGCCTGATGTCATGTGTGCTGAACTTCACTTGTCCATCAGCACCAAAATCCATGTACAGATAAGACTGATCTCTCAAACACAAGAGACTTATATGAAAATCCTTAGTTTCTTCTGAATCAAGGTCTAGTTCTTCTTCTAGAAGGAAGTTTTGGTTGAACCAGATACAGATTCTTTGAACTCTTTCTGTGATCCTGAAGGTGACATAACTGTTGCCTTTGTTCCGTGTCTCTTTGGAGATCAGTTGGTACATCACAAACCTTGGAAGCTGTTTTGTTAGCTCAAATATGTGGAATTGCTCACTATCTGGGTATCCAATAAGAGCCTGTTAATAACACGAAATATACAGTAAGATAATAGGAATCTTAGATACTCTACGTATTTTCCTTGAGGACTTACCAAAACGATTTTCGGACATTTAGAAAGCCAGGGTATGTCGACTTTATTATTTTCTAAAAAGCTCACTTATTGCAGGGCTTTCTGATGCGGTGCCTAAGCATTTTAGGGAACTGGATAGACTCGCGGCACACCTACTGTTACTGTCCAGGTGTCGCTTCATGGATCCGTCTATGAATTCGAACAACCCTGGGCTGGACCATATTCAGAAATACTTGCACTTTACCTTAATATGAACATCGACTGGCACATCACGCGGCGGCCTGAGCGGCACGTGCATGAGAGACCGGAGCTGGCTCGGCTGAGGATGTCGCGCGAACGTTTCGCCGCTTTCGAAAATACCCTCTGCTAGTACCAGCGCTGCGCGGACTATCGTCTCATTGTTTGTTGATATTGCTAGTTGTAGGCAACCCTAAAAAACTCCGACGATTGCAATATCAAACTATAATAACTGATAGGACAGCCAATCCTTATCTACTTCCCAAATATGAGGTACCTGCATGGGTAGATTTATGTATTTTGCGGCGATAATATCATAGAGGCTTAGAAACGGTAGACGATCTATTGTGACCTCGGATACGACGCGATGGTTATATTCGGTAGTCTTATACAAATACCTCCCATGCAGATAAAATTTATTTTAATCGCATGTATCGATTTATTTCAATTAACATTCTGTTCACTGGACCTGCACTGTACCTCGTCGGCTGAATGCAGAACAGCGACTTGCAACCTCGTGTTAGTAGGCATGGCTGTCCCAGATCTTTCCAAGCTATCCAGACTTACACTGCCACTGGCAGCGTTAGCTTCATAATGCTGCAGCTCTACCATGAGCGCCTGCTTCTTGTTGAACAGCTCCGTAATGGCCAGTCGATCCTCCTCGGAGGGCATGTTTTTGGAAGTTGTGTTGAAGCCGGTATTCTCTTGGTATGGTGCATAACCTAATACTGTGAAGTGAAACATGGGTGACAAGTTAAACCTATCATTATTGGCACTTTTTTATTATCTACATTGTGCAAACAGGACTCGGTGACGTCATCGACGTGAGTTTGTTTTGCTTGATATTATGTGGCGCCATACAGTGCAGCAGGATAAGCGTCTGGTGTACCTAAGCAGAAGACGCAGATTCGAATCCTACCCGCGGTCGAATTTTTCCTTCACTAAGTAACTTTAAAATCTTAGCACGGAAAATGCCAAAAAATAGTTAGTAGGCAAGGTGGCATCGTACGACATTGAACTAACTGTAAAGTAAGTCATGTCGGTTGAGAAGCAAAAACTTGGTTTTCAATAGGTGTTACTGACGTCCCCCAGGGATGTGCCTTAATAGGCGGTGCACAGGGGGGTTCTGGGGTGGTCTATTAAGAGGACCCAGTGCCCCCTTCCATGTGCTGATGGTGGCCACCGGGGTGGTTTTAGTGGGTAAGAATCCCACACTCCCCCGTCTAACCCCCATAGACCGGCAGCCTTTTGAAGGTATCCTCCCGTAAACAAAAAAAATAAAGGTGTTACTGACGTCACTTTATAGACGTAAGTTCTGAATGTGAAGGCAAAATTCATCATGGCGGCTGGGACACGCGGTGGCTTAGTGGTCAAAGCATCTGGTGTACCTAAGCAGAAGACGCAGGTTCGAATCCTGCCCGCGGTCGAATTTTACCTTCGCTAAATAACTACATAATAATGGAAATATTATTATGTAGTTATTTAGCGAAGTATAAGCTGATCTCTGTGTACGAAACGTTTATGCTGGAAATGTGAGCCCATTGTGTATGATGTTGTGTGTCGTTGATTCATCAAAAGTGGGGATTTTAGCCGCCCAAGATCATAGTGAAAATGTCCTAATTGTCCTATAGCTTCATTATGTAGCCGTTCATACAAGTAGGTAACCTAAGTCAGGATTTGTGCATCATATTATATGTATTACAGCCTAGATCAAACTGTTCGCTTACCCTCGCCCCTATCCGACACACAGACAAGATCAGGCATGCCAACAGACCGGTAGTCCGATAGCAACATTGCGGCTGCGTTGGCGCGCATCTGTATTCGTCGTAACACGCGCCCTGTGGTGCCTTCACGCCAGTCCACGCGACCATTGGACCAGCAGCACACAAGCGTCTCAACCGACCATTGGAGAGCAAGAGCGTTTTGTTTAGACTGTAAAAGGGTAATAGGTACTGTATGCACATTATTATTTTTCAGATTATAAGTTGTTTGCTTTCCTTCTTGCTTGCTTGCGGTGAGGCTTCAAAAGATGTGGTAGCAAATTGGCAAAATTCTTTCTATGCTGATAATTTCTCATATACCTATAATAATGCTCTTACTCAGGTACATAAATACCTTTACTCGCCAAAGTCGAATCCCCTCCTCATAAATCCCAATGGTGCCATTTGCTAGTCCATATGCAAACCTAACTTCGTTTACTGGAGACAGGCACAGTATTGGACCAGTCTCGGCGATTTCTGCTATGAACTGATTGTTCTTTAGCACTCTAATAAATGAGTCGTCACACCCGATGAGGAGCTGGAAAAACGATTTTTCTATCAGCAGAAAAAAACGGACCTATCATTTCTATTAAGACTTTTCGTCAATCGTATAAACATATATGTTCCTGTGTAATTAAACAAAACACGCTACGCAATAATGGCATCTCACCTAGATTACGATTACGCATCCTACCAAGAATTCGGAATCTATTATATTCCAGGACTTATTAAAAACTAGCTGACTACCGACAACTGTCAATAACTCATACAAAAATCCATAGGTAAGCACATTAAATTTTCGCGAATTTTCGTTCCCTAACCACCAAATCTGTACAGCCATTCTCAAGTTTTATAGATAGGACATAGAATGAATGAGTGATCTGAGCCATGACAGCGTAATTCTTCAAATGAAAGTTGCAATTGGTATTAGTTGCAATCAGACTACACTTTCTACTAACATCAACGCAAGATGTTTTAGTCTTCTCTAACCTCATTCTCTCCATCCTTATCAAAGTCAAAAGTGATCATAGCGCACACTTTCCCGCTGACCACATTCCAGAAGACTTCATTGCCTTCCCAGTCGATGGCCTGCACGGAACTGTTGCCGCCAATGATGGCCAGAGTCTCCGTATACTTGCCGAAGAAGCCAGCTATAATCACGTTGACGCCGTCAGCAGCTTCCTTGAAGAACAGGTCTTTGTTGTCGTGTACATCATATGCTGAAATTTGTAATGATACGGTTTTAGTTCTGGAAGGCAATGAGTAGACTCTAGTGACTAGAATTCATTATTATTCTATCGCAACCGTTATCCATAAAAGGACTAATTCGTAAGTTAGCGTAATAGAATTAAATATTGTGTAATATGCTACTCTAAATACTGAATTATTTTCCAAAACGTTTAGCTTAGGCTCAACTTAGTGCCTATCTTAGATTCCAACTCGTAACTTCGAAGTGACTTACGAAATTTAGCACGAACCTAGTATTTGCGTAGGTGATCCAATAAGCAGCATATCTCTGCTAGTATCAGGCCTCAGTGGTCCAGACGCAAGTGCAATAATGGCCTGGCTGAGATTTAGTTCTGACACCTCGCCATGCGCCTGGGATCGCTGCGCTCGCCCACTCACCATTCCGCCGTGGGGGTGGTGAATTATTATCTGCGAGATTCAAATTTATTACCACAATAATAATCTAGATGCGATGCGATCTGTCATTTAAGCAGGCCAGCCAATTTCGATTAAACTTGGCACATTATAGCCTGTTGCTCGGAGAAAGATAAAGGACATAGCTTTTCTGATCGGTAGATCTGTACGTTCGTGTTCGTGTGAATCAAACGTTTGGGAATTAACTAATTACAAATTGTGTGCCTCCTAAAATATCCCTAATGAAATAAGCGTTAAAATATGGGGGCATAAACGGGCTACAGTAATACTTAAATCAAAATCTATTTCTGCAAATAGATCTTATAAAGACACTTTTACAAGTCAATGTTTTACATTTTTTTTAAGCTAGATGAATCCGGCATTTCCTAACTGACGACCTCTAAGAAGAAATACCGAAACAAACTCAGAGAATCATAGTCTCTTTTAAAGTCCAGACATAGTATAAACATGTGTTGCAGGGCAATGTCTGAAATGGCCTTTTGACGAAAGAGTCTGTAGCGGCTTTGAGTAGACCAGTCCCAGCCGACACTCACTGCATCAGTCATTATGTAGCTCGACCGTAACTTAGATACAGTAGTAA
Organism: Acronicta alni; assembly: GCA_964056405.1. Taxonomy (NCBI): domain Eukaryota; kingdom Metazoa; phylum Arthropoda; class Insecta; order Lepidoptera; family Noctuidae; genus Acronicta; species Acronicta alni. The sequence goes on along the minus strand of OZ043932.1, from coordinate 10,914,131 downwards.
GTGGGTACTTTGTCATATCCAGCAGATGCAGTGAGGCAGGGGTGAGTTCCGTCATACTTCGCAATGGTCACTACACTCGGTGTAACTTTATGATTCAACTCCAATTTAAACACAGGCTGAACTGTAGATAGTTGCATACTGATAACGAATGTGTTTTGTTTTGAATTTTGTGATTATAAGCAGTTTTATTTATTTTGTTCACTGTATTCTAAATTGTTGCCATGGAATCGTGGGGTGCCATGATAAAAAAAGCAGTTCCAATTTACCTACTTACAGATGAAATATGTACACTCTAGCCTATCCTAGTGCGACGAACTTTTTTTATCATATCTCGTAATCTCATAATTTCGTCCGGAATGTTTGTAAAGGATAATAACATGCCCGGTAGTAGTACACATTGCACCCGTGCGAAGCCGTGGCGGGTCGCTAGTTATTTATAATCTGGATCTGGATGCCGTCATAAACTAATTTATTTTTAACTTATTTATTTTTTATTTAATTTTAATATCTCAAAATGAATAAGATAGGTTTAGGTCTACTACGGATTTTACTTAAAACATGATGAAACAGAACGCAACAATATTTAATCTGTGTTATGTAAAGTCAGAATTTGTAATGTCAAATTTTCAATTTATTTTTTTTGGCATTTTGTTTTACGCATAAAAAGAAATATCATGCTTACTTGAATTCGTTCTGATAGAAGTCTTATTAATAGCACGGAAGTGGTATGTGTTTACTGAATTAATACCAGTGACCAAATGGGTAGTGAATTGAATCTAGAGACTACAGAATCCAGGTAAAGTATTGGTAATTTGTTCTAATAAATTAAGATAATTCTAATAAATTAAGATTAATATTATTATCTCGAATAATTCCGATATACAATAATTATTGCGCAATTGCTTCATAATTTTTGTATCATGCCTGCTCCTTTGCCTCTGCTTTAATTTTTTAATGTAATGATTTAGGGGTTCATATTTTTGTAGGTACCTACCTATTCATCAGTCTACATTTGATGTCTATCCGGCTGTTATGCCAAGATTTCACATTCCGTGTTATATTTGGACACAGTATCTTGTGCCGTTCATATATCATGTCATTACTGGCTTTCTAAGGTAAAAATTGACACTACATTGACTGCTTCTGCCCTTTTTTTTATTCATTATACTAGAATTTTATTGTTGCATATATAGAAATACTATATCTATCATCATTATGATTATATACTCAACTTGAATAGTCTACAAAATAAATCCATTTTGAAAATTTTGTTTATGTCCATAATTAAATAATTTGGAAATTGATATAGTGCCAAATTAGTGCTGGCTTTGATTATTTTCTAGGAGCAATTTGTAGTTGCTACTGTGTTGTTCCAAACCTTTGTAAATTTTACACATAATTGTGTTATCAATAGACAAGTTATGAATTATTTATATATTTATTTTGTGGTGTCACTAATAAAAATGAAAAATCAAGAATTAAATATTAATAAAAAAAACATAAAAGCTTGTTTATACAACTTAATTTGATTTGTAAAAAAAATATATTTTGTAAAATAAAAAACTAGCTGTTTCGGTTTGATCTGCATCCCAAAGAGATTTTGAGATAAAAGGACTATGTCCTTCTCCTAACTGTAATCTATCTCTGCACAAAATTTCATCATTATAATATCAGGGCCTATACTAAAGTCCACCCACGAGAAATGACTAAGTTGATATCAAACATTACAACATAACATTGTACTATGATTGCATTGAATAAACAAAATGATTATTGCATCAATACTTCTTAGCACATACTTTCTCAAACATTAGATTAATGATAAGAAAATAAGTATTACTATTACTAATAATGCTTACAATGCAATTATCTTCTGAACACATAATTTAAAAATAAAATTAGTAGTAATATTCTTTTTTAAATACACAGGTTATATACTTATACCATCATGCCTGTATTCCCCGAAGGTAAAGGTGTACCAATGTACTCCCACAGTTCTCTGGTATGTTTAGGTCCCATGTAATAGGGGGTGAGCCTATTCCCACTAACCAGGCACAAAACCAAACTGAGCTGCAACACTTCACTCTACATGGGAATCAAACTCAGGACCTCTAGCATAGCAGTCATTCTTAGGCCCACTAGACTAACAAGTAAATAAATAATATACTTAGATTATTAACATGCATAGTAAAGTAATTAAAGAATTTGTGAAAAATACAAACCTTTTTAATACAGACTGCAATGTCAATCTATACCCAGTTTTATTAATATGATTATAATAATAAAACAGATTGTGACTCGGCAAACGTAGTTTAGGATGCCCTCCGGCAAGATGGAGTGATGATTTGCGAAAGGCTGCTGGTAGAAGCTGGATGCGAAAAGCCGAGGACAGGATGAAATGGCGCACATTAGGGGAGGCCTACGTCCAGCAGTGGACTAGTATAGGCTGACGATGAATAAAACAGATAATAATAATTTAATTAATTGAATTTTTTGTCTTTAATAATTTATTTAAAGGTTGTCTTTAAGAGATCGTTTTTAGCGATAAGACCGCCCATTGTACCACTCTATCATTTATAAAAATGTATTTGGCATTTGTTTATGGTGTACAATCACTACATAGTATAAAACAAAGTCACTTTCTCTGTCCCTATATCCCTATGTATGCTTAAATCTTTAAAACTACGCATCGGATTTTGATGCGTTTTTTTTAATAGATAGAGTGATTGAAGAAGAAGTTTGATATGTATAATACATGTATGTTATTATTACATTGCACCCATGCGAAGCGGGGACGGGTCGCTAGTAAAGAATATTCTATTTATTATGTTTATGCTTGTTAATTAAATTCATAAATCCAAAAAGCACATTTCCTAAGTAGATTGATATTCTTTCAGATAAGCAAGCCCCAATGGTGTTGGATAATAAGCAAGTTTAGCTTTTATATCTATCTTTTTGTGATTTTGTTAACATTTTGTGCTGCTTGAAGATTAATAATCCTTGTCATTTTCATCCAAACATATTATAATACACCATAAGGGTCACAGCTCAGCATAGATAGAATATGATTCATACATTAAATTTTGTTAATAAAATACTACATAATTCCATATTGGATAAATCATATTTAGTTTTTGTGTGTATTTGTGCATACATGTGTGTGTGTGTATCTCTATTGTGTGTCACCTTTGCTCCTTCCTCCACAATTAATTGCAAAAGCATGATTTCATTATGTTAGGTTAATGTATTTGACTTAATTTCAACACTAATTTATATCTTCATTATCCAGATGTATAGATTTGTATGGTTTTAATAAAAAATCGATGGTTATTCTTTTTAAATTTCAGTACAGTTAGCAGGACATGGATTGGAAGTGTTATATCCATTATATGGAAGTAAGATATATTTCCAGTTGATGTCACAATTTTATTTCTCAGTGCTTTGTAATTTGTATTTTTCGTTGGCTACTTATTTATTTAAAACTATTTTAACCAATATAAATTTGGGGTATTTATTTTAGCATTTAAGTATTAAATAAAAGTCAGAGTCAAAATCATTTATTCCTAATTGACTACCAGACCAGGTAGTACCTAAAAAATAAAAGTTTATGGCAGTCAAAAATATTTAATAAATATAAATCTGTATTTAATAGTAACAATTCGATAAGTTATTGTGATCTTAAGGGGGTATTGTAATCACCTAAAGCCCTAAAAAAGTAAGACCAATCTAAGAATACAACCACTTTCAAATTTTAATTTGTCTGCAATCAAAGGTTTACTTAAGCATCTTAGCGTACCTGTACAGTGATTGCCCTACGTTTAGATGCTTTATTAAAACCTTAAAAGTTATATAAGCGTATGGTTATATTGGGGTAAAAACATAATTACAGCGGTAAGGCATAAATATTCGATAGGAACTAGGTACAGACGCCAGCAGGTCAACCTATCCAAAACTGACAAGTTTTCCCAATTGAAAATAAACCTTATCATATTGACTTAAAGTTGAATTCTATCAAAGAAATTTGACAGATTGTGGTAGCTTGATGTGCTGGCCTCTGTTTAAAAAATGAGAGTAGGTCAGCATGACGAGGCATTTTCAAACATTTTGCCGACGCCGTGACTCACCTACCTACGTCTTAATGATTGCCAGCGGGAGCCGAAGGTCAATCTTAGTCCAAACACCAACTAGCCGTGACCTTCGCCAGCATTGATTAAAAGAACCAAAAAAAAATATTATAGTTTTAAAACACGCCATAGTACTCGTGAAGGAATTCCAACTTTTCATGAATAAATACAGAATACCTATATCAGTATTTTAACACTTGAAATTAATTGATTAAAGAAACCACCACACCAATTGTTTTCCTATTGTGTCTGCTAATTGATCTTTGATAGGTTCAGGCGCGGTCCGATGGGGAGGGGGGTGTTGTAGTGTTGTTCATGACCCTAAAACTTGATTCACATTGACAAACCATCCAAACATAGACAATTACACGAATATTAAATAAATATGACCCCCAAATACTCTGAATAGGTCATCAATGAATTTAAATACTGCCATTGCTTAGCACAAAATTTCAGTAAATTAAGTAACTATAGACATGACATGTATGTAGTAGATCCAAAATTCCTGAATACTTCTTTAAACAACTATGTCTGGTACCTATATTGTAGTTGCTGATGCAGACATGTAAAACATTCACTATTACAAATTTTATGTAGTGTCTTTCTCTGCTATGAACAGAATGACCTGATGCTATGCAGAAGGCCTAACTGCCATGACCATGCCATTTTTATACCACTAGGTGGCAAACAAGCATACGGCCCACCTGACGGTAAGCGGTTACCGTAGCTTAGAGACGTTTGTAACACCAGGAGTATCACTTGCGCGTTGCCGACCCTATAAATCGAAAGAGAAATAGTTGGGTTGCCAGTATAAGGGTCTAAAGTCCCCCCCACTGCCAACACGTTTCCTCGCGGAGCACTCGCAACCTTGCTCACCGTGAGGAACACAACATAGTTCAAAACAGTGTTATTTACAATTTTTATTTATTTCGTAACTCCTGGAGAATCTTTTTTTGAGGGGTTCGTGGCGAAGATTATGCCGATCAATCGGTCTGTGAGGTTAACCTGTTCTAGCCGTTGTCAGTCTGTAGATGGGTGACCATTCTGAACATATCGAGACACCATTGTGCCTCAGAGAGCACGTGATGCCGTTGGTCCCGGTTGTCATACAAACACCCATCACAATCGTTAGTGGTAGTCATAAGCCCTAGCGAGCCAAAAACTCCGAAAACCAGTCTATCATCAGGACATCGGTACCTACCTATCGCCCAAAAATTGGGTTAAGTACAGAAGTCTGTTGGCAGTCGCTTCGTGTCAAATATTCTGCCGCATCAGAGGGTCTACTCCCTATCACCGTCAACGAAGTTATGAGTCGTTCGAAAGTTCTCCGAAACTTCGGAATCCGATAAAACAAGTGTCAAATTCAATTTTTTTAACGGGTAAAAACACATCGGGAGTAGGGAAAACTGTCAAATTGTGTTGTCATTCATTTTTTAGTTCGGGCCCCGAACGAATGATCCATCCGTAGGTGATTACCTACGGATACGGGCGGGCGTTTCCTACTCCGTGGAAACGCCCGTAACGAAGGTCGAAACTACGGACTTCGTGCTTAGGGAGTAGACCCCCTGATTAGAATGAGAGCCGACCCTACTATAGTTGAGAAAAGGAAGAATTTGATCTTTAAACCCATTTAAAATTTTACAACTTAACTAATTTATAAACTACCTAGTCGTTTCGAGCATTTACCAACTAATACTTAATTAAAATATCTAATGGAAAAACTTTGTGAGAGTTCAAAATAGAACATCGCAACAATGTAGGTAACATTGTTGCGGCGTTCTATTTTGAACTCTATTTGAATTTTCTAAGGATTATTTTTACATGTTACTGCTACTAATTACCCTATCTGAAAGGAACCAAAAAATACTAATAATGTTTGTAGATATTTCTTTGCTTTTTTAATTTTGTGTTAACTTTGTATCATCATCATCATCATCATCAGCCCATATTCGTCCACTGCTGGACGTAGGCCTCTCCCAATGAACGCCACAAAGCCCGATCTTCAGCTTAATAACTTTGTATATCTACTTAGTATTGTTAATTGAAGTGTAAGTTAACTTGTTACCTCAGTATAGAGTATTATTGATTGAGCCAAGTCTGAATATTAGACAAATACTTAGTTGATTTAGAATACAGTGTTGCCTATAAAAATAAATTTCGCAAAATCGATTTCTGTGGCTAGGCTCAGTTGACAAAATACTTACCAACTATCCCCCATTTGTCTTGGTATTTAACTAAAATGTAAACAGTAGAAACGAACAACCACAATCAACTCTTGAGTCTATAAAAAAAAAAGCAGACGTGCAGAATATAACTAAATAGTTAATGTGGGTTTATTTAGAATATTTAATAGGTTCCGATATTCCTAAGTTTGGAGTCTGTCATGGGTCATCACCATCAAAGTCTGTTATATATCAATAAGACCATTAAAATAGTACCTATTTGAAAAGTCAAAACTAGTTGCACGGTTCCAAAAAGGGTCTTATAGAGAAGAACCGACGATTCTTCTGCCCTTATTCTTACTTACTTGGTGTCGGCGCAGTACGTCTTTCTTTCCTCGTCTCACCTGTCGTGTCATCGTCTATTGCTTTCCATACCATATCGTCTTTTACACGATCCATCCATCTTTTCTTTGGCCTTCCTATTTTCTTTCAGACAAAATCCTATAGCTATGAGTGCCTACATGATTTCAAAGCTATTGTATCTTGTACAACTAAAAATAGGGATTGTGGTGTTTACAGTTAGTTAAATACCTAAATCAATTCTAATATCAAAATGGCCGTCAACGAAAGCTGCTTTACTAATTGTTGTTTTGTTCTTTTAGTTGGACCGGTGGGTGGTTCAGCTGGACTCGTCAGTCAGATGCGATGCTACGTAATGTCGAGAAAAAAATATTATCATGTAAGAATACATTTTCATTACTTATTACTAAACAAATCCTATTTACTGTTCTCCGAGGCCTTGAACCATAGATAATGGTACAATTTATCAAAGGTTATAACTAACCAGCTGATTCGTCAGACGTCCCGTCCAAATTGTAATAAATTTCACCGGATCAGACATTCTCCTTTTTGCTTGGTTCCTAAAGGTCGTAGCGTGATGTAAAAAATCCTATAACCTTCCTCAAAAATTGGTCTGTCAAATACAAAAGCTTTATTATATTTTATTTTAGCTTTATTATATTGGTGTCTATGTAGATGTCTAGTCATAAACTATTCTTGACCTCGAAGAGGCCGACAATAGAATCATCACCAAATAATTTTGTCTATTTTTATACCTACTTGCCGAATATCGAGACCTCTGGGAATGCCCAGAGGTCAAATAGTTGGTGTCAGTATTTGGGTAGTCTGAATCCCGAAAATCTAACCATTATGTCTAGGCTGTTGGTATTAGGTTTCCTTTTATTGGCCTGCGGTGGACAGAAGGTAGTCTACCTGTATAATAATGATGTCCAACCGAATTTTAGTTTTATTATATTGGTGGCAAACTGGTTTAAATAATAGTAAGTGATAATTGTAGTCTATGCAAGATCCCCCTGATAGTAAGCGGTAACCGTAGTCGTTCGACGCTAACAAACGCTTGTCAATTTGAAATGTTAATTGTTAAGCTTCATTTTACACGCTACATTACCTTTTAACTTTAAGCCAGAGTATAATATGTAATATAGATTCCATTTTATCCCGATTATTTTTTACATTTTGACAACCATATAAGCAAACCGTCAAAGACGCTCTAATCGGCTAAATTAATCGTATGCACTTGACAAATCGATAAGTATAGAATACAAGTGAAATTAATCAGACCTTTCTCTCCATAACACAAAAAGCTCTGTACGTAGTTCAAACATAGTTATCGTATCATGTAATTATTTCCCGGGATGTACACACTCGAGATAAAACGTTACATTTACATGGTGCACGCTAGTCGATAGCAATCAGAAACGTCGCGCTCACGCGATAAGCCGCATGTTCTAGTGAGTTTAGTGAACTTTTCTAGTTGTTTCGACAGGAAGACAAACAAGCATACGGGCCGCCTGATGATACCTAAGTGGAAATCGCAGTCTATAGATGCCAGCAACACCAGTGGTATCACTAGCGCGTTGTCATCTTGAGACCTATGCCTAGGGATACCATAATGTTAAGGATTTTAGGCCCTTCTCAGGATTGCGGCCGGATGTTCGAAATCAGGATTTTTAGAATTTTCAATAAAATAGAGTACTTTTTTCAGATATTTTTATTACAATAACAAATAGGTATTTAATCTTCTTTATAATTTAAAAAATGCGTGGGGAGCGGTGGGAGTTGTAGATGGACTGCCCACGCGTCGTGCTGTAGGCTACAAACCTATACATAAATTACTTTTGCGAGAGAATTCGCAAAATTCGATAAAATCTCAGAATTTTTCAAAGGAAATCAGGCTTTTCTCGGGGAGTTTTACATTTTCTATCTGGTAACCCTACATATGCCCAGTGATTTTACTGGCTACATTGCCCTACGAACCGGGTTAGAATAATTTTAGCCCATTATTGCTTAGCGGCAGAATATCTTGCAATGTGGTTGTACCCCAGACGAACTCTGCAGCCCTTAAAAGTATCTTTTCTTTTAAGCCTCAACTCCTCAGTGAGTTTGTTGAATGTTTGGTGCCATGCTGCGATGTCTCTCCGGCAATCGAATTGCCAACCCGTGACAAGAATCAATTAGAGAACTGTCCCCGCTTTATTTCTACTTTTGCAACCCACTTTCCAACTCCTTATTTTTTTTTTTGACATCTTTAATTATTAAAGAAAATTTCTCTACTTACACACTAACAACTACTTACTACTATAAATAACGTATTGCGGATATTATTGTTTTGGCTATCAATTCCCTGTTGCTAAATACATTAAGATAAGATTCGTACTATCATATTCGTTCTGTTTGACCTTAGTCGGCTTGGCAATTGATTATCTCGTAATACCGTACAACCTTGACAATATTACGTACATCATATTAAATACCCGGAAATTGGCTCTCCCGCAAATAATGGTTGGGTTTGGGGTGATTTGGTGAACCAATTATTTGGCAAACTTATTTAATTTACTCATCAATACAATATTTTGTATCCTACTGCTTAGTTCCTATACCTACCTCCGCAGTTCTTTAGTGTTTAAGGTTCACCGAATTAAGACATTGTGTGCACATAATGTAAACCTTTTTTTTATATGTAGTTCGGAAAATCCTCATGGATCATCCGCATGTATGTCGGAACCATACCAACTAAAACCGTACTTGCCTTGCGGTCGCTGGACCCCCTCAATCTTCGCGAGTTAATCAAAGGCACGTGTAAGAAACACACGTGCCGCCTACTGGGGCCATTATCTTGCTCGCAGTAAGAGGCATGAACTGAATGACAGCCGGAAGCGAGAGAAAACAAAGTAACCCTGCCGGTTTACTGCTCGCATGTTGGACCATGGGCCATAGGGTGCTTTATTTATTGATTAGGAAAGAGATGGTCTCGTCTCCCTTTGTATCAACCATCTTATGTTAAATCCTAATGAAGTGACTGTAGTGTATTTTATCTATTGTGCAATTCATACTTTTCTTCAATCCTTATGAACGAACCATGGCGTACTTATTTTATTTATTGTGCAATCGATGTTTCGTGAAAGATAAAGGTGTTCGCGTCAGTGCCTGACGCAAGAACCCATAATAAAAGATATTGGTAAACTAGTTTCAAATAAAAATACTGATCCTCCTTTTGGACTTCGCCGGACTAGAGTAAAAAAAGGAATTGAGATAAAAACTTATTTGTAAAACGCTGGGAACTGAACTGGAATAAAATGTTGGCATTATTAGATAATGCCTGGTATTGTCAAAAAAATAAGTAGGTCACATAATATATGCGATATCCAGTCTCGTTACTGTTTGAGGAAACCGGTGGCGGCGTAGTTGCAGATAGCGACTGCAGATAAAAGTGCACCGTTCACTTTTATCTGCAGTCGCTATCTGCAACTACGCCGCCACTTGTCACAGGTTGCGGCGCGGTCGATGGGAAAATGTTTATGACATGAGCGTTTATGCAAATATATGCACGAAGTAAGGCGATTGCGATTTTCTTAAGCTCGTAGAACAAAAGTTATATTTGATTATAAAAACTATGGCCTAGTCAATCAATATAAAAAAATATATTCGACGGCGAAGTGCCAATACCTCCTATCTTAATTTTTTTGAGAAATTTACTTTTTTATACACACGACTTTAAGGCTGATTTCCGGGTGTTTTGATGTAGCCACTCATTTGTATTTTTAATAAGTACTGTCTACATACAACGTGACTATATTTGCCCGGGGGAAAGGTATTTTAAAGTTTTTAGGAAACTCATTTTTTTTCGCTGTGCGGAATTTGGTCTATGTTAGTTAGAAGGTATTGGCACTTCGCCGTCGTATTATATTAGAATTCAATAACTTTTCTAGTCTTCTTTTGTTCTTCTAAATTATGTCATTCCCTTCTGAATGAGATAAACGAAGAACGTCTTTTCTTCTTCCATAGAAGTTTTATAATTTTGAGTTGATGATGATTCTTCTAGTCTCAGCCATTGTCACAATGCCCAAACCCATATATGCAGTAATGTCCAAGGACATTCTTTGTACAAATATACATGGATAGCGATCGCTACATAAATATATTTTCGTTTCAGGCTTAAAAACAGCATACAAACGTTTCTACGTGGATATAGGCAGTGTTGTGGGGCAGAGCGACAAAATATGGACGATATCCCTGAACGACGAGTCGCCGAAGACGCCGCTGGTGATGCTGCACGGCATGGGCGCGGGGCTGGCGCTATGGTGCCCCAATCTTGACGCTTTTGCGGCGACCAGGCCCGTGTATGCAATTGATTTGTTAGGTAAGTCCTTTTTTGAATTGTGAGTTGTCTGGGGATATATTCTCCGGAACTAATGATCCGTTTCTTTTTTTTTTTTCATCAAGCCTGTATTCTCCGAAGGGTTAGGCAGACTACTACCCACAATTCGCCGGTTTATTTAGGTCCCATGTAATAGGGGGCGAGCCTATTGCCTTTTAACCGGAGACAAATGCATGCTCCAAGCTACTTACAAGAATTTTAGGGGTGGGGTGTCTGGTATTAAACATAAACGTCGCTTTTAATACTTATTACGTTATGTGGTGCCCGTGGTACAGACGCCAGCAGCTCAAGCTGTCCTGACAATTTTTCCCAATTGAATATGAACCTTATTGTTTTGTGTTAAAGTGAAAATCGATCAAATAAATTTGACAAGATTGTGCACAATATTAAAGAGTCTAGGATCGTTATAATCACTTTATTTTCTTATTTTTAAATATTTTACAAATAACTAAGTACCTACTTATATAAAAATACATTAATAAAAAATAGAGTCGGGAACGGTCCAAGCCATCGACGGCTAAGACTCCAAAGAGAGGAACCTCCTCACAATGTGCGACGTGTCGAGGAATACCACTGTATCAATGATTATATTATTTTAAAATGTACATATTTTTGTGTTAACATCTCGAAATTTCGCAATAGTACTGTTGTAAACTTCCATGTTAGTTCGTAATTAATAGGTTCCATGTATAAATCTGTAATGCAGAATTGGACGAACGCCAACCGACGCTCGCCCTGATATAGCTGGTCATATCTAGATCGCAGTTTACTCTTATTCCGTGTAGGATTTCGTTTAATAATTCAGTAACTTATTTACACTTAATACAGAAAATAGTCTTGTTCAAAGTTTTAAATAGGAACTGGAGAGCTTTTTCGCTTTACTCTATGATAGAACAATGTTATTAGACTATCTTTTTGTATTTTTTGGCATTTTCCATGCTAAGATTTTAAAGTTATTAAGCAAATATACATGATTTTCAATAGGTGTCACTGACGTCACCATAAAGACGTAAATCCAGAAAGCGAAGGCAAAATTCGACATAGTGAGAAGGTATCGCGGTGGCTTAGTGGTCATGCATAGCGTCTGGTGTACCTAACCAGAAGACGCAGGCTCGAATCCTGCCCGCGGTCGAATTTTTCCTTTGCATAATAACTTTAAAATGTTATTAGACTTCTCGTTTTTATTACTCTAGGGCTAACATATTGATTTCTGACATTTACGCGATATTTTATACATTGAAATAAAACTAATTTTTACGGATTTTATCACATTATATTGATATTATTAATCCCGACGTTTCGGACCCTTTACAGCGTCCATGGTCACGGGTAGACTGACTCTAGGGCTAGTTAAAGTAGTATGTAATAACTTCTGTAATATTGCCACAGGTTTCGGCCGCAGTTCCCGTCCCAAATTCTCATCTGATGCGCAAAAAGCCGAAGCGCAATGGGTGGAGTCCGTAGAGGAATGGCGACGAGAAGTCAACCTCGCTCAGTTCATCTTGCTGGGGCATAGCCTCGGTGGATACATTGCTACTGCCTACGCTATGAAGTACCCAGACAGGTAATATACAGAGGCCTGCCACGACGTGTTATAGAATTATTTTATATATATATATGTATATATAATTGTCTGTTTGTTAAGCTCCCCGCGGCAGAGGGCATGTTCTGTCCAGTGATTTGTCTTTTTTTAGAATAAGAATGACGCGATCTTTTATTTCGGAGAGTCGTTTGATGCAGGTGGCATATAACCGGTCCTTGTCTATGGAGGATATCTTTCTTCAGCAATTAACGTCTTGGGGCCGATATGACGATGTGATGATAATGATGATCATCATTTTTAGGTTGTGAGAAAGGGAAGGCGCTATATAATGCTTAGAGCAGCATCCCTCTCCTTCAATCGTAAAAATGTCTCACTAACATGTTAACATACAACCATCATTTCTGTTTAATTAATTTCAACGTTGAATACACATGATAAATAAATTATTGTCTGGTGACAGGTACAATAGTGACCTTGTGCTGTGTCAATTGATAGGTACTGTATATTTTTCGTTTCCTTAAATTGGAAAATGTCACTGAAAACGAGGCAGGCTAAACCTAATGAAATGTTAATAATGTAAATACATACATTCATTTCTGGTAGTTGCACTTTTTTATTGTCTACAAAATTACTACTCTTATCCACGTTTCGAAATATAAACTTATATTATTTCACTATTTAATTTCAGGGTCCGTCACCTAATTCTAGCCGACCCTTGGGGCTTTGCAGAACGTCCACCAAACGCTTACGAGAAAGCTCAACTACCCCTCTGGGTCCGAGCTATCGCGACGGCAGTCCAGCCTCTCAACCCCCTGTGGGCAGTCCGCGCGGCGGGGCCAGCCGGCAAGTGGCTGGTCAGCAAGACCCGACCCGATATCTCCAGGAAGTACCTGAACTATGTAGAGGACGCGGAGAGGGTCATACCTGAGTACATATACCAGTGCAATTCTCAAACGCCTAGGTGAGTTCCTATGAGTGTTTTTGGGAACGAATTACATATTTACGACTTTTCGTAAGATTAAAAAAAAAACGTTTTGATATTAGGACTCTTTGGGGGATTGTGACTAGAATAGTCAGATTAGTATTTTACATAGTGTTTGCTAAGGTGGACACTAGAAAATACGAATATACGCTGATCTTGATGATTACTGCCATGTCCTCTGCAACCTGGGATATCCAAAGGATAATGCGATTCTCAGGCCTTTTGAGTTACTTTAGAACCTGACTATCTATTTTGAGTGACATGTTCTATCAATCAAATTGGATAAATAAATAAATAGTTATAAAGCGAAGGCAAAATTCGACCGCGGGCAGGATTCGAACCTGCATCTTCTTGTTAGGTACACCAGACGCAATGGCCACTAAGCCACCGCGAGTCCCACCCGCCTAGTCGAAATTCGCCTTCACATTCTTATTTGGGATATTACACACACCATCATAGTCCCAAACTAAGCAGCGCAAGTACTATGGGTATTAGACAATGGATATAATACTTATATACTTTCTTTTTAAGTACATACTTACTTAAATTACATAAGAAACAGCCAAAGAAACACAAACACTTAGTTCATCAGATAAATATTTGTGTCTACTAGACCATAGTCGGATTAATTAAAACCATCACAATCTTGCCAACAGTGGTGAAAGTGCTTTCCACACATTGATGACTGGCTTCGGTTGGGCAAAGAACCCGATGGTGCGGCGACTGGACGAGCTGGACCCAGCGCTGCCCATCACTGTGCTGTACGGCTCGCGGTCCTGGGTGGACAACAGCAGCGGACAGGTGCTGGCGGAGCATCGCGGACACGTCAACACTTACGTGCAGGTAAATATCGGATTTAGAATTCAGAGGTCTGGTTTTACATGGGTATGAATGTTTTTTTTTATTTACGAAAAAAACAATAGAACAGGTTTAACACCCAATGCGCTATATTGACATAATTTAAAATGTTGATTTTCCTAAGTCGGATCGCCGCCGAAATCTGTATTTTCCAGATTGAAATGCCCATAAGGTGCACTAAAGCAGAAGGTGGATTGAATGTCGATATTGAAATGGATAAACAGTGTACTAAAATGCGTTCCCTCCGTAACATCCTATAATACTGTGATAAGCAACTAATTGAATTTGATTTCAGGTAATCAACGGCGCCGGCCACCACGTTTACCTGGACAAACCGGATCTCTTCAACAAGTTCGTACTGGAAGCGTGCGTGCGCGCAGACCAGCATGACCCTCGGCCTGCGCTGGCAGCTCCTCCCGCCTCCTCCGCGGCTGAACCTCCCGCCTCCTCCGCGGCTGAACCTCCCGCTGATGACCCTCTGGCTGCCTCGGCCCCTCCCGCCGTGGACAAAGCACATACCACCTCAGGAACTGCGCAAACCTCTTGATACTAAACCTTTATTAGTTATATTACAATTGTTACGCACATTCGGTTATGTATAGCTATGAGACTCATTTATATTGTGCTGTTTTAAGAGTTGAGTGTGTTCTGATTACGGAATAGTGAAAATGGAGTGGATTTGTGCATGATTTTACTCCACAAACTCGGACATTCGTCTAATGCGCAAGAGTTCTTCCGAGATAAACGGCGTAATTATATCAATTCCAATTGGTACCTGCCGCGCTGGTGTTAACTTGTTAAGCCTCCATTACCACTCCTGGCTAAAACAAGAATTGTTTTTATTGTTCTGTTTTAAGAGATATAAGAGTGTATTGAATTAGTCGAGTTTGTGTTGTCGACTAAAAATGTCCAAGACTTTGGTCCCACATGTTGGTAACGACACCGATGGGACTTCTTATGTCCGGATACTGAAATGGTGATATATTTTTTAGAGGCAACTTAAATATTGAAGATGATATGATAATTCATGTATATGAAAAGTGTACTAAACTCCACTTATACCGAAATAAACATAATTATTATGGCTAATAAACCATAGTTCTGGAGTTCAAATTTAAGTTGTCCTCAAAATATTATAATCTTCATTTCAATCTACGGCTGTAGAAGTAAATGCCCAATCATTGTCGATGTCGCTAGGTGATATTGTAATGCAGACATCATAGTGATATACGAAACAAAGTATTAAAGTGAATTTAAAAGACCCTTTCTGAAACTACTTAAACGTGTGTTATGTAACCTTTTAACTAACTACTTATATAGAACATTTCGAATGAATCCTTCTTATTTGGGATTTCTGCTTAGTACATTATGTTATTTTTTACTTCATAAATATAAATTTTACTTAGAAAAAGGGTCGCGTTAAAATGATTTATGTATTAAAATGTTTTGAGATCATTTGTTATATATGTTAATGTATGTACATGTACTACAGGTTACGGGTAAAAACTACGATTTTGTTGAAGTTTGACTAATGAAATAATTTTATTGTTTTTAGTAAAATAATATACCTATTTTAATGACAACATAGATTTTTAACACGACCAATATATCCTACAATATAAGGATTAGTACCAACTTTCATATTCCAATACTGTATTCGAAAGATGAGTGCCTCTTGTTGTTAAAATTCTACTCTTCAAGATAGCTTACTTTTCTTGTAGCAAATATATTTTTCCTCAAAAACTCGTTACATATTAATATTGTTATTTTTGGCATCATCATCAACCCGTATACTCTCCCACAGCTGGGCACGGGTCTCCTCTCAGATTGAGAGTAATTAGGCTAGTCCACCACGCTAGCCTAGTGCGGGTTGGCAGACTTCACACACCGTCGAGAAAAATATCTATTTTTGCATAGCTCATCCAATCATAAAAAAAATCTTGGTTTGTGGAGTTACCAAGTACCTGCCTTGAAAAGATAGGGATCATAAATGTATGAGACTATTTCTATCAAACTTTGTTAAGATGCAATGGTATTTTCTCCAAAATGAATTTGTCTGTGAAAACCAAATATCAATTGTCTTGAAACATAATATTGTCTACGTCTTCTGTACTATGTCCATTGGTTTTTATCATGTTTTCTGACTAGTCTTCAAAGTGTTTTGGTCTAATTTTAACTTCAGCCAAGACCTTGGAATGTCAGGTATATTCCAACTACTATACATACAGATACCTAGCTGTTTTTTCAAAAATGTGTTAAATTTGCCTCAATTTAAATGTCAATGACTAATGTAAATGTATATCAACCGTCGAATCTGTTAGTGAACTCTGCTTTTGGAGCCTAAAACCTGTCCGACCTACTTGTATGTTTAATAGTGAAAGTATTGAAGCAAGTTATTATTATTATAAAAGTTTATAACTAATTATTTCAACGACATAATTGTGGAGACAAAACATTTTGCAATTAATTTTGCCTTTAAAAAGCACAATGGTGTTCTTTAACTATAATTATGGAGAGTAATGCAAGTTCGTTGAGTATTGTTGTTTAGCCACTGGCTTTTTGATACATGGAATGAAATATTATGTAAATAAAGATAATTTATTGAATATTTGTGGTGTTATTTTATACCGTAACAATCTTGTTTTGATAGAAACCGCCAAGTTTCCTTAAAATAATTTTCTGTGATGTGTGTTAATTATGATAATCATTTTAGTGGTAATACTGGATCTTTTCAGATCTCCCGCGAGTCGAGTAGTATTCTAAATAAAATAAGAAAGTAGATTTGAAAAAATAAAGCTTATTTTAATTAACAGATTACAAAATGGGAACTTAATTATTGGAATTAAAGGTAAACAAGTTCAATACAATCCTTTGAATATAAACAATCAGATCAACAGAGTCTCAAATGTGTGTGACTGACGATAGTCACTTTTCCTTCGTCTTGCAGGTCGCGCAGTGCCTCATCGAGTTGTTCCCGGGATACCGTCTGCAAGGAGAATAATATTTCATCATCATCATTATCACCCACAGGAGGTCCACCCCAAAAAAACAAAGGACAAAGGCCTCCCCCATAGACTTCAAAAGGACTGTTAATATGCCGCCTGCATTCAACGACTCCCAGCGGCCTTAGAATAATATTTACCACGTAATAATAGACTTATACACTGTAAATTACCAAGGTTTTGCCTTGTTTCTTACAATATTAAATGACAGTCAAATGAATATGTAACTATACACTACACATACCACCTTTATTAGTAATGTCGGCAATGTAAACTCGTGATATTATCGTGATTATTATATTTTTCATCCATATTTTATAAATATTATACTCTGATTGGTGGTAATTCTGTTCGTCACACTTTCAAAATAAAATACAATGCAGTGTTTAAAATGATCAGCTGATTATAACAAACTTTTCAATGATCATACTCACAACTTGTGAACTAGTATTGATCTCCTGTAGCAGCTTGACATGCGTGATGGTGTGCGGTTTGGAGTAGGGTTGTATGAGCGCGCGCAGAGCTGTGACGAGGTCAGCTCGCCTGCGCCGGGCCGCGGCGCCCAGCCCTGTCGTCAAGATGCCCACGTCGATGCGCCCGGACGCGGGGTCGGTAGCCGACTGTTTTAGGGCTTCGCGGTGTAGTCTTGGAAGAAAATGTAGGTATTTATTATTAAGGCAAAACTCCATACAGGTAGATTGAAGTATATTTTGGATTCTATTTTTTTGTTTTTAGCATCAACCCATATACTGTCCCACTGCTGGGTACGGGTCTCCTCTCAGATTGAGAGGGATTAGGCTATAGTCCACCACGCTGGCCTAGTGCGGGTTGGCAGACTTCACAAACAGTCGAGAAAAATCTCTAAGGTATGCAGGTTTCCTCACGATGTTTTCCTTATTCTAAATTAAGTTTATTTTGGAAGTCCAAAATCGTACACGTCACATGGACAATCCTTCTAAAGTAAACAATTCACGAATATTAAACGTGACCCCTCCCAAACTTTGTGACTGGACCACACCTTGATGGGTATGAAAGTTAAAAATTTCAAGTTGTTTGGATTGGATACCAATGATGACTTTGGCTTCAATTGAGCTTTATTTGACTGTGTTAGCCTCAAACACTATTTGCCTAAAGCCGTTTTAGATATGCCTAATACCTAAAATAAAGTAGAATAACAGTACCGTGATGCTTCATCAACGTCCAGTATCTCCACGACGGGTGAGAGACGTAGCCTTGCATGCGCCTCAGCGAGGCGGATCAGTGACTCCAGCTGACGCGGGTACGCAGAGATTTGACCGCGGCCACTACCTACTCGCCTGAAAACAAACTCTACGTTGAGCAATTTGACACTTTTGAGGGTACTTAATAACGAAAATACGTGTTCTCTACGCCAAGCGACAAATTCTAGTATCTCATAATAGGTTAAAAAAAACAACAAGTGTTTGTATAGGTATTTATTTTGAACTAAAAAAAGTGGTATTTTAGACGTGCCATGCCGTCGTTGGCGTCGAGATCAAATTTTCATTTGACGTCTATACACGTCCGTGGCGCGTCAAAAGGTTAAATACTATCAGAATATATGACGAGATAACTTGCGAATTATGTATAAAATATGTACTACTATTGAGTTCATTTGATTTAAAATGGTAGTTTTTATAATGGTAGAAAAATTGTAATACCTCATATCAACATATGAGTCGATAAGTCTCTGTTGCGCGGTCTCGCTGAGTGTTGGCTGGACATGTTCCTTCGCGAACGCTATGTAGTCCCGCATCAACGACATATCCTAAAATAAGGCAATTTTCAATATCAGTTATCTCTACTCTAAAAGCAGTGATAGCCTAGTGGTAGGACCATTGGACTGCCAAGTCAAAGGTATCGAGTTCGAACCCAAGGCACGCACCTCTGACTTTTCGAATTCATGTGTGTATTAATAATTAATTATCACTCGCTTAAACGGTGAAGGAAAACATCGTGAGGAAACTTGCATACTTTAGAGATTTTTCTCGACGGTTTGTGAAGTCTGCCAACCCGCACTAGGCCAGCGTGGCCTAATCCCTCTCAATATGAGAGGAGACCCGTGCCCAGCAGTGGGACAGTATATGGGTTGATGATGATGATGATGAATCTCTACTCTTGCGCCGAAACAAATCTTTGTGTGATCCACAAATATTCGTTTCAAGTTTTGGTGGACTTTGTCCCGACACAGGGGTTCCCTAGCGCGCCAGCTGGCTTAAAAAAAAGTACTCTAATACGTTAAGTTAGTTCCTAATCACTTTGGTTCCTATTCTCCTTTGTTAATGGAGATGTGTGAATGTTCTATGTTTTGCTTGTGCGCATATGTAAATTATTTAAGGTGTCCCCACAACAGTTTAGTGGACATAGTGGTAAGCATAAATGTACGGTACACCTAAGCAATTTCTCTCTTATTTTTTTTTATATAAATTAATATTCTTGGATAATTTTACACAGCACCATCTAGTCCTAAACTAAGCAGAGCTATATGGATACTAGACAATGGATATAATACTTATATACTTTTTTTTTGTAAATACATACTTATAATACATAAGATACACCCAGACAAACACTAATGTTTGTCACATAAATATTTGTGTTCTGTGGGAATCGAACCCACGACCTCGTGATCAGCAGTCCAACACTCGAACCATTAGACCACAGACGTCGTCGTCGGTATATTTGTTGAAATAAAAGAATTTTGAATTGAATTTAATACTTACGACCATATCCTCGTCGTCTTGTGAATTAGTGAAGTCCTTGTAATACAATGAAACGAGATGAGAAGCTAGCCGCCGGTCGAAAACCTCGTCTTGTGGGTCCAACACCAAGAATATGAGGTCGAATCTGGAAATATGATGTGTAACCATAAGTAGATGAAGTGCACCGTGTGAAGGAGTGCCTTATCTATTTCTGTAGTTAAATAACGGTTGCATAATTGGATAGTAAAACGTTTTTAGATTTATTTCTACTATGTAACCCTACCATCAGGTTACCAAAGTTACATTATTATGTATTTTGAAGGAAATGTAAATATGGTAAGTATCCCAAAATATGAGGAAAATTAATCAAAATGGCGGAGGGTCCGATATGCCAGCTTCCATGCAAAAAGGTTCAAACCCCTTTCTCAAGCAAGCACCTTTACCCCAAAATAAGGGCTGGCTGCATAATACACAGATTTCAAGTTTGTAGCGATTCAGAGACGTATTTGTGTGAAATTGATGCAAGGGTTTCTATGTATTGTTCTATATTGGGGCAGTTCTAAGTTACGAACCTGGACATGAGCGTGTGTGGTAGCTGTACGTTTTCAACAATAGTCTTGTTCTTATTCCACTGCGACTCGGCAGGGTTGGCGGCCGCGAGGATCGACGTGCGAGCGTTCAGTTGACAGATGATACCGGCCTTCGCGATTGATAGGGTTTGTTGTTCCATCACCTAGAAATAAATATGCAACTTAATAATGTTTTTTATGGATTTGATAAAAAAATTAAAACTACATGACATTTTCATAAATTAAAGGTTGGTTTTTCTCTACTACTTACTTCATGCAATACACTGCGCGTAGAATCATTCATCTTGTCGAATTCATCAATGCAACATATACCATTGTCTGCGAGCACCAGTGCTCCGCTACAAAAATAAAAATAATAGATAAGGCTTTAATTTAAAATGTTTCTGTTCCGATTTTCAAGACTACGTAAATTGGGTATGTAATATTCGTATAATTAAAGAAAAAATCTCAGCATATTGGTATCAGTCCACCAAATGGTCAGTAAAGGTCGTTCGGACGCAGTCGGACAAGTCATGATTGCGATGACGGGCAACAGCCACTGCAGATAGAAAAGAAAATGCATCCGTTTTCAAAGGGATCTGTCGGTGGGGCCGACCTTAGTCTGCGTTCTCTTAGGAACACGTGACTCTGAGCCTTGGTTTGCCTTCTATCAAAGTCAATTATTTTATTTCAATTAGACCATTAAAATAGCACTTTTGAAAAGTCAAAACTAGTTGCACGGTTCCAAAAAGTGGGTCTTATCGAGAAGAACCGGCAAGAAACTCCATAGACACTCTTTTCAACAAAAAAAAAAAACATGATTACAGTGTTCAGTATTACAGTCTAAATCTGAATAGTTCATGAGAACAATGCAGTTTGATGTGTACTATTAAATTAATCTAGCATAATAAACAGAAAAAAAAAGAGGTTGCCATTTACAGTAAGAGCTGACCAGCCCCGACAGACGGCACCCGTTCACGAGTATGACGTGTGTATCGGCGTCGTTCGACTCAACCATGTTGTAGGGAATAAAACGACCCGATAGACAACGCCACCATCAGCAGGACATTTTAGTGAGCATGACAAGCTCAGACCGCTAGGCAACTGAAGGGCACAATGTAATTTTAAGTCATTATAATGCATTTCAACATAAGCAACGTCAATGGCTGCACGACTTTCATACTTTACAATTCATGTTTTTACAAACAAAGATTATTAAATTGTATAACATACAGTAAAATTATTGAATTACAAGATGTTCACCTTGTGGAGCTGGATCAGCATTCCGCCAAACATTTTTATCTAGAAGATAATCTTCCAATTTATAGTAAGCTTGCCTGCACAGGGTAGACTTAATGAATTTTTTGAATTTGTTTTCTGTAAGTTCTAACATTGCGTTCGGAACTTTACTATAAAATCTAACGCAGTACCCTCTAAAAGAAGTATGAACTTAGCTAGACGAAATTGTGGCTGCATTAATTTTGATTATATAATTATAATCATGCAGTTCACATTTTCTGACGTACAAGTGCAAATTTTTTCTTACATACAAAATATTCTCATAGATGTACTGAGAAGGCACTGTCATTATATTTATTTCTTTAAAGATTTCCCTGAGTGAACCTCGACTACGTAGGTTATAACTAGCTCTAATAGCTCTTTTCTGCAATATAAAAACAGATTCTATGTCTGCAGCGCGGCCCCATAGTAATATTCCGTAAGACATAATGCTATGAAAGTAACTAAAGTAGACTAGTCTTGCAGTTTCTACATCTGTAAGTAGTCTGATTGTTCTATATTTTTCTGCCCATTTAATACTAAATTATTAGCTGTGAACCACTCCTGGACCTTAAGTGCGTTATTTACATCGTCAGTATTAGGTATACGTCTGTTTAGTTTAAAAATTAAAGAAGTTATCATCCGCCTAAAAAAAAACAATCTTCGATTGATCCTCAAGCATGTAGGGTAAATCATTTATATACACTAGAAATAAGAATGAACCTAGAATGGAACCCTGAGGTACGCCCATTTTCACCTGAGTGCCGGGCGATTTTACCCCATTTATTTGAACTTTTTGTTGTCTACCTTGCAAGTATGATACTCATGCTGTAGCATGGTACTCACGTCTGCAGCACGAGCTGTCGCGTGTCGGGGCCTTTGGTGACGTAGGCGGTGAGGCCGACGGCGGAGGAGCCTTGGTTTACGTTCTGTAGCATGGTACTCACGTCTGCAGCACGAGCTGTCGCGTGTCGGGGTCCTTGGTGACGTAGGCGGTGAGGCCGACGGCGGAGGAGCCTTGGTTTACGTTCTGTAGCATGGTACTCACGTCTGCAGCACGAGCTGTCGCGTGTCGGGGTCCTTGGTGACGTAGGCGGTGAGGCCGACCGCGGAGGAGCCTTGGTTTACGTTCTGTAGCATGGTACTCACGTCTGCAGCACGAGCTGTCGCGTGTCGGGGTCCTTGGTGACGTAGGCGGTGAGGCCGACGGCGGAGGAGCCGCGGCCCGACGTGTACTGCGCTCGCGGCACCAGCGCATGCACCCAGCGCAGCAGCTGAGACTTGCTCGTGCCGGGGTCCCCGCACAGCAGGATGTTGATCTCCGACCTGACAAACACAACGATACATTTTGATAACATATAAACGACTCACGCACACTATCGCACCCTAGACAGCTAGTCTTCTTTCGCGGTGTTGAATTTTTAACGTATTAAAGAGAAGCAGGGCATAGTGGGAGTAATTCTACTCAAATTGCAGCTGCTGACTGGGAAAGTACCTTCGCCTTGCAGAAAATTGAAGTGAAATAACACTGATTTGAGCTGTGTTGTGTTCCTAACGATGAGCAAGGACACGTGTTGGCACTTTGGCAGTGGGGAGTTTGATCCTTATACCGCTAATCTGCTAAACCATTCCCCTTTTCTTTTACAGGGTTGGCAAAGCGCAAGTGATACCCCTGGTGTTGCAAGCATCCATAGACTATGGTTACCGGTTACCATCAGGTGGGCCGTATGCTTGTTTATGACCTTAGTAGTATAAAGAAAAATATATATTATGTATGTACACTACACATCAATCTATAGATTTCCAGTATAAGCTGACCTCGCATTATATAGGCTTTCCAAACAATGAGAAGTCAAATTATACTGGAAATGTTGCTAAAAGTAGAAGAGTAGATAATTGTAGGTGACACCATTATACACAACTATCTACGGCTGGACGAAGGAACATATTGCAAATTATGTCTCAAATTAAACATCAAAATAGTCATAAATTCATTAGAATCAGAATAGACTATTTGACAGGTTTTTAAAATCCATTTTATATTATGTAGTAGAGTTTAAGGAACCCAGTAAAAGTTGTTTTTTTTTTTAATTCTGGTACATATTTGCTAACAAATATCAAATTAAAAATTCAATATTTAAATAGCGTGCCAAAACGCTACTTTGACAATATGGCGCTGCAATGGGGTCGGTGACGTCACACGCCTGTATTCTGATCTGTGGTACATATCATCCACATACATTTGTTGCAAACAAAAATCGAAAGTGCGATTGGATTTACATTTTATACTGATAAAATGTAAGTAAATGTAAGGAAATAAGTGACAAAATGAGTTACAAATGGTGTGCAGTTCTAAAATGTACAAATACGTCGATAAAAACTCCGGAAAAACTATTTGTAAGTGTTCCAAAGAATGTCGAAGTGCGCCGAAAGTGGTTGAAACTTTCTCGCAGGGATCCTAATGACATAGCGAATAGTACAAATATTTTCTTCTGTGAAAACCATTTCGATGTAAGTAAACGTAATATTTATATTTTGTAATAATTAATTACATTCTGAATGTAAATATTTTCGTTATTGATTTAAAACAACATTTTTATCCTATAAAAGTTCGATGTAGAAGTTTATCATTATTTCACTTTCTTATGATAATTATAATTTAAGTTACCGCTAAAGTGTTAGTATACTTTGCTGTTTTCACATTTTTTAGCTCTGTTGTGTATTTAGGTAAATAAGCGTGCGAATGCGAACGAGGGCGGCGTACCGCCTCCCCCCGCGCCGCGGGGATACTCCTTATTCCTTTAAAATAAATCAGTGTGGTGCAACAGACTAGCGAGTTTGATTGACGAACGTCCTTCCGGTCATTTACGTATGCAACAAGCTCCGAAGCATAAAAGTCGGAATTATTTTTGAAAAACAATCCGACCATGATTGCGTCGATTTGGGGCAGGTTTCTGCTGTCGGCTTTTACAAAATCGTTGTCCATGGTAAAAGTACTTGACAGAATTTGTAAAATATTGCGAATAAATCACACAAAAACAATGAATAATAAAGAAAATCTTATTAAAACAGTTTAGAAAGCTGATAAATCACAAGTAGGCGCAAGTACGCAAACGAGGTTTCCAAACTTGTGACGTCATCACAAACTCGACCAATCAGGAGCGTTCAAGTTACGTTTATAAAAAACCATTTTTAAACTCTTAATTTATACTGATAACAGTAATTGACACTTTATTTTTCGCATTGTCAAATAGTCTATTACCTGAAATGTGTCCGTCCAGCGGCATTAAAGTTCTTCTTAGTTCCACCTAGGAGTTGCAAGAGGCATCCCTTTTTGATGTCCAAGTTCTCATAGATAGAGGGTGCGATGGCTCGCGCTAGACGTTCATAGCAGTCCGACTGGGCAGCCAATGCCTTGAACATTTCGATACGTTCTGGCGGGAAGCGATGTTCCTTGCTGTTAATAAAAAACTGTTTAAATTAAAGAAATGAGTTATACGATATGGTCACGGGTAGACCATGGACGCTGTCCGTAATCCGTAAAAAGTAGTTATTACGCAATATTTGCGTGAGTGTCAGAAATCAATAAATTAATTTGAATTTTGAATCTTTATTGTTGATAACTCTAGTCGACGTGGGCGGGTGTATTAGGCTGCCTGTCCACCGGAGCGGAGCGAGGTTGCGGATCGGAGAATCGGCGAAATATTAATCAATAGGATTGGCCACTGAAGAGATTTGATGCAAAGTTAATATTTCTCCGTTTCTCCGCTCCGCAGGCTCGCTCCGCTCCGGTGGACACAGTAGACAGTACACAGTAGGTATACGTACCCGTCCTCAGTCTCGAGCAGTCGGTCGTTGTGCACCTTGCGGTAGTGCAGCGCGTCCAGGTGCGTGCGGTGCAGCGCCTTCAGCGTGGCCTTGCGCGGGTGCAGGCTGGCCGGCGCCGCACGGAACACGCCCGTCACGGCCACCCGCTCGCCCGCCGCCACGCCCTCCACCAGCGCGCCGTGCGCCAACACGCTCACCGTCGCCGGAGTGCGACCCGCTGGCATGTCGTCTGTACATATCACGTGCTATTTATTAATTAGTCCTTCGATATTATGCTAGTTTAGTGACTATTTTTGTGGAAATGTTGAGCATAAATAGAGCCCGTCAACAAAAACAAATCCGAAATCGATTCAAAAATGAAAAAGTTGTAAGCATTTTAATGTTATGCCAGTTCCATGCGCTATGCAAAATCTGTACCTACTGACACTCGTTTTGCGGAAAAGGCCAGAGCATCCCCTATCAATCTCCACCAAAAAAATTAAACACTTGCTTAAAAATTGATTAGTCAATTATTTTCAGTATGCAACTTATTATTATATTTTAAGTATACAACTTATAATTTTTTAACTAAATCTTTACATACATAGGTACATACATACACTCACGCCTTTTTCCCATAGGGGTAGGCAGAAACTAAAGAACGCCACTTGCTACGATTCTTGCATACTTCTTTCGCTTAAACCACATTCATACATCTTGTCATACATACACGCCGGTTGCGAGTACTACGCACCTGACCTTTTTGAAGAACCTCACCAATAAGGTCGGTATAAGTTTTTCTAGGGCGTCCCCTCTCGGCGGTTCCGAAGTATGTGTGGTGTAACTCGGAATGATAGATTGAGAAATAGTTTGATAAGAGAACGTTGCGGCTTAAACGATGTAGTGACAAGAATTGAGAAGAATATGCTGAGATGGTTTGGGCATGTCGAGAGAATGGATGAAAGGCGACTAACAAAAAGGATTTATATGGCGAATGTCAGTGGAACCGCCGAGAGGGGACGCCCTAGAAAAAAACTAAATCTTTAATATTTAATAAATCAAATACTAATTAACTACCCTATTGTAAAAGGTAATTAAGAACCTGTCTGCCACCCAGGGTAACATCAGGGTATAAACGTAATGTTACCTTCCCTTGTCTTATATCTTATACTAATGACAATGGGATTCGCAACATTCCCCCACAACTATTTAGAGATGTTTGTTTTTCTTTTTTGAAATTCATTATTAAAATGTAATACAAAGAACTGCAGATCTTACATAATAAGGTAACAGTAACACATACTGGATGAACCATGGCCAGTGCAGGCAAGCTAAGGAGGCTCTCCCTGCCATTGACGGCCGAATCACTAAGCAGCTACTGCGACTGTCAAAACAACACCTGAGGACAGTCATCGCAGCTCTTACCGGCCATGGTCTTTTCAATAAACTTCTCTCTGTTATAGGAGTCACAGACAGCCCCCTCTGCAGAGGCTGCCTAGAGGAAGACGAGACAGCGCCCCACATGCTTCTGCACTGTCCTGGGGTCGCTACATACAGGGCAAAGTACCTCGGTAACCCGAGCACTCTCCGAGAAGCTATCAGCAACATTAAACGCCTGGCGGCTTTTTTCGAGTTAGTGTGGTTCGAATGAACCACACATTCCCACCCACACGCAAAATACGCGCTTTGTCGTGGAGTTGCGGATACCAACCCATTATACCATACCATACCATACCAAGGTAACAGTAAACAATACAATGAATGAACTTTTACAGACTAAAAACGCCTTTATATTTATTTAGATATGTGTTACCTGGCGACTCCTGCAACTTGACGAGCTGTTTATCACTGAAGTGTGATCTGTTATGTATGAGGTGGTAAGAGTGTGCCGTGTTGCAGTGGGAGCAGTGCGCAGGCTCGGGCACTCGGCCGCGCTCCAGCTCGGCCGACGCCGCCGCGCCGCACACTGCGCACCGGAAATACGCCTCGCGCATCTCCGGCACTATGCTCGATGTTCGGATCACCATGCCCGACAACGTCACCAGCTGGTCGATGTCTGTACCCGAAATTATTATTAGAAAACAGGTTTTAGTCCCAGGAACGAGATTATTCTAAGAGAACTGCAAGAAATTGACGATTTCTGAGAAGAAACACCGAAATTAAGAGAATCTGGGTCTCTTTTAAAGTCCGGACAGTAACAGTATTAAATGCTTATCATATTCAATGCTTAACAGATAATAATATGTGTTTTACAATGTAGGTAAATCTGAACTGGACTTTTGAAGAAAGAACCATAACAGCTTTGAGTTGACCACTCCTTGGGATGGAAATGGAATGAGATAATTTGGTGCAATTAATAACTAAATGTTATCATCTCAATTATGACGATTTCGGGATCAAAATCGGTTCATAAACAATAAAGTTATGCCCGAACCTATATGAAAAGGAATTCGCCAAGACGCCAACCAATGGATTGTTACAGAACAAAAAAAGGCAAAAGACAAAGCCTATTTCTTTTACAAGATTACCTTCAGGGTTAAGATCCCTCATGTGTCGTTGTGGCGCGTTGAACGGTCGCACCTGTATCTGGTGCTCGAGCACCGCCGCCGGGTACCGCTCGAAGAACAACTCATTGACTGCCGCGTCGAATGCTGGGACCACCTGTACATTAATTATATCCTATGACCATCTAAATATATCAAAACAAGAGAGATACTTTTAAGAGAGGTAAGGCAGGTTGATGATGATGTTTATAATAAGTTCTAAGAGAGGTAGGGCATAGTGGGAGTAATTCCACTCAAATTGGAGCTCCTCGAATGGGGAAGTACCTTCGCCTTGCAGAAAATCCAAGTGAAAAACACAGCTTTGAGCTGCGGCGAGGAAGGGCCTATAAAAATAATCATATTATCATAGATTTTTATTTTCTAAAATGGACCCCAAACAGACCCCAAAATGACTAAGGGCACTTGGATGGCTTAACACAGCTGTCTGATCATAGGTTAGCGCTGAGCACTACAATACCCATGGGATAAGGAAAACGAAATCTTCACAAGCAACATATTTACTTATATTTTAAACAAAAAACTGCCAATAAATTCAGTCACCCTGTAGTTATAGACTAACTTACCTCTTGTGGATAACAAACAAGTTGGCGATGGAGTTTGGAATCGAATATTTTGACATGTTCACAGTCAACATCCAGGAATGGCTCCTCCAATGTATTTATCTATAAAAGAAACAACATTTTTCAATATTATCTTATGTATATCTTGACGACGTCTGTGCTCTAGTAGTTCGCGTCTGTTGATCTCGAGGTCGTGGGTCACAGAACACAAATATTCTTTTTTATGGAAGAGTGAGGAGTTGCCAGACTTTGAGAAAAGAAAAAGCTATACCGATATCCTGAGGATAGACTAGTTGTCAAGCTTTTTGACCATCTGACTGCCACTAACGATTGTCAGATGTGTCCGTATAACAACCGGGACCGATGGCTTTACGTGCTCTCCTAGGCACGGAGAAGTCTCATGTGTCGTTGGCCACAGACTGACCGCGACTAGCGCAGCTTAACCTTGCAGATCGGTTGATCAGCTTAGTTATTACTTAGCCACGGGCCCCTCATCATCATCAGCCTATATTTTTATCTAATAAATGAAGCTTTGTTGAGTATTGTGAGTAGTTTTTTGTCGCCTGGGATGGGAAATTTCTTTGTGTAACCCATATGTGTTCATATAAGGTGTTGTTCACATCCCTGCGAAGGTTTCTGACACAAAACAAGGTATCAATACCCATGGTACACCTAGTATTATGTATATATGTTACCTCTTCCAGTTTCTGTTCGTAGAGCGGTTCGTTGGTGACGGCGGTGGGCTCCACGAACCTTTGTATGAATTTGACGAACTTGTCGCGGCACTCGGCGATGGCCACGTCCGTGCCCCACACTACAAGTTGCGGCTCACTCGATGGAGCGTCCGCCGCTGCGTGTTCTACCTGTTGACATAACATAATTATATAATATAACAAAAGAGATTTTAAATAATGGCTAATATTTAAATGTCTTTGTGTATAACACTAGCGACCCGTCCCGGCCTCGCACGGCTGCAATGTACTACATAATAACATGCTTAAATTACACATAAATATAGCCTATGACACTCACAAATAATGTTGCTTTCTATTGGTAAAAGGTTCTATATGTAAAAATGTGTTTTCTATAGGTAAAAATCGGTTCAGTAGATCCAGAGATTGCCCCCTACAACCTCACAAACTTTGCCTCTTTATAATATTAGTATTGTTAATGAGTTTTATACATTTAAATAAAACTACTTTTATGGTGTTATTTTATCGTGTTATTTATAGCGTCCATGGTCACGTAAAAGTAGTTTTATTTCAATGTCTAATACTTATATGGGTAATTGTCAGAAATCAATATAATATTACACCTATTAAAAACATCATCATCAACCCATTTACTACCCCAGTGCTGGGCATGGGTCTCCTCTCAGAATGAGAAGAGTTAGGCTATAGTCCACCACGCTGGCTTAATGTGGGTTGGCAGTCTTTACACGCCGCGCCGACGAGAAAATCTCAGGCATTGAAGGTTTCCTCACGATGTTTCCCTTCACCGTTTAAGCGAGTGATTCATTATTTATTTAATACGCACATAATTTTGAAAAGACCTACGACTTGGCAGCGTAATTAAACATGGGACCAAGTAATTTAATGAGAGGTGGGCATAGTGGGAGTAATTCCACTCAAATTAGAGCTGACCGACTGAGGAAGTACCTCCGCCTTGCAGAAAATCGAACTGAAATAAGACTGCTTTGAGCTGTGTTGTGTTTGCAAAGTTGCCAGTGCTCCGCGAGGGAACGTTGTGTCGGCAAAAGTCTAGGACTTTGACCCTGGTACTGCTAACCCAACTATTCCTCTTTCGTTTTACAGGGTCGGCAACGTGCAAGTGATCTGGTGTTGTAATCGTCTATAGGCTACGTTACTCGCTTAACATCAGGTGGGCAGTATGGTTGTTTGCCACCTTAGTGGTATAAAAGAAAATGTATAGAAGTAAAATTAGAGTTAATTTTCTAGCTGCTTAATCTTTCTACTACAAATAGTTTATTAGCAGAAGAGTAACTAATAGTCGACACAAGTAATAGTGAAGCTCGTCACCATTTTGTGAGGAATAGGACCCTCACAAATTGTGATGGTTTTCAGCAGCATCGGTTGTCAAGGACCTTACCTAACAAAGAGTTTAGATATATGTATCTAAAACTTAGGGGATTTGGACCTCTCTTCTCGTCTTTGATATTCAAATTAAACCTACTTTCTATGTGTAATAAAATTTACAAATCCTCTGCAGACTTGACATCGCGTCTTATAACGTAATACTTGTAACTGTCAATCTGAACATACAAAAATAAAACCATGGAAAAATAAAACCATGAATAAAAATGCAATAAAACATTAAAAATTAAAAAAATGCGCGACTCCTTAAGTGAGTTGCCGATAAAACGACGTCTATCTTGTCCTAGGAGTGAGTACGAGTCTGCGACAAGTTTGGAAGTCAGGGCGTCTTCTATAATAAGCAGTTGCAGGATCTGCTTGTCCTCTTTGTTGGACCCGGCGTCGCTGACCTGCGGCCACAGGTTTTGCGAGAAATGTTTAAACCAGTACTGGCGGATACGTGAGAAACCAGACTATATTGTGTGCCCGCTTTGTCGTGCTTGCGCGTTCAACGTGGATTTTGCTAAGGTATGGTTAAAAAGCGAACTAGATAAACGGTTGTTCTATAGCATGGGTCATTAAATATTGTGTGCTCCGCTTTGTCGTGCTTGCGCGTTCAACGTGGATTTTGGTAAGGTATGGTTAAAAAGCGAATCAGAGAGACGGTTGAGGTCATTAAATGGCGGACCGCAGTCCGGATTCGGACCTCCGACCTATTATGTTTCTGTTCTGGCTCATCTATTGTAGAAAAGTATAAACGCGACGGTCATCGTAGTTTAAAAAACGAAAAAATCTAAGTCTAAATGAAACTGATTGTATGTCAAATTGTCATATATGTCAAAAATGGATACCTGGCACTTTAAGTGAAGCCTCCTCTGATAATATCACATTTCATTTTAAGCAGAAGGACGATAGAGCATCAACAGAAGACTTTAGAAAAATGTTCAGTGATATGCAGAACATTACAGAACCTGACCTCAACAAGGCCCTGCTTCTATGTCTCAAGTTCAGCATCTTGGTGCCTGCGTTGTACTGTCTAGTGAAATGGCTCAAGATACCGCTCATAGATCTACTCACAAACCTACAAGCCAAATTGACACGTAAATTGTAAATTCATGTTCAGATATTGTGCTGTCAATTATTTAATAAATTTAATAAAAAGCAATAAGTATTAACAAAATTGAAACTTTATTTAGCACTGTAAAGAAACTCTGTCTGTAAAAAAAATAGTGTGGATTAGTGTTAATAAAGGTAAAAAAAAATACTTTAAAGGTTCCAGCTGCTTTAATGAGAAATGATGGTTGTTACATAAAACTTTAAAGGGGATAGATAATTTTTCAAATAATATTTTATAATAGTATATTAGTACCTTTTGTCTATTTAAGCAGATGTCCCATTTTCTAGACTTTCAATCTAGAAAGAAACATCATCATCAACCCATATACTGTCCCACTGCTGGGCACAGGTCTCCTCTCATATTGAGAGGGATTAGGCTATAGTCCACCACGCTGGCCTAGTGCGGGTTGGCAGACTTCACAAACCGTCGAGAAAAATCTCTAAGGTATGCAGGTTTCCTCACGATGTTTTCCTTCACCGTTTAAGCGAGTGACAATTAATTATTAATACGCACATGAATTCGAAAAGTCAGAGGTGCGTGCCTTGGGTTCGAACTCAATACCTTTGACTTGGCAGTCCAATGGTCATACCACTAGGCTATCACTGCTTTTACAAAAGAAACAATTCTAACCAATCACCAAGTCTCAATCTTCCTTTCATACTTTGACGGGAAATTTACCCAGGAAGGGCTATATACATATATGTACTTACGCTCCTAGTAGGTGTGGGAGCAGGCACACTGCGGCCTTGCTGATTGGTCCTCAGGTCAGCCCTCTGTCTCGCAGGTGTCATGGCTCCACGCAGCATGGAGCGAGGAGTGCTTAAGGAGCTAGGTGTGCCATAGTTGAGAGGGGAGCTCATATCTATGTCAGTACCTGAATGGAGGATGTTTCAAGTTCTATTTACTTTCAGACTGTTTCATTTTTTAACAAAACCTAACAAATAAACCTACCTACCTAACTATGTACCATGTTCATACCATAACTAATACTTCTGTTACTACACAATTTTTCATTCACTGGCACTACTTTTAAAGGCTTAATAAACACCAATGGATACAATAAGGCATAGATTTTTTATAAAATATCTAGCAATTAGATACTTGTGTGAGAGAACAATTTAGGAGTGTTTGCGAAAGTCAGTTAAGTACTGTAACTTACCAAGAGGACTGGAAACTAGGGCACGAGCTGGTGACGTGCCTGGTACTTGCTCACCGGGAGTGCGAGGCGTTCTCCTTGGAGTACCGGGTGTACGCGGAGTACCTGGAGTTCCATCTAAAAACAATGTCTTATTAATTATTTTTCTTTCCAAAACAAGCTTCATTAAACGCCAAATATCCACCGTAGGGAAACTGTAGTATCTCTGATTTAAATAGAGGTATGAGCGTCCAGAAAGATAGGTACCTAATTGTTCAAGTATGAAATAGCATAGGACCCTGATCTACCCTTACATTTGTCTTGTATAATATGATAAACATACTGAAGTAAAGAAATAAAAACTAACTTTTTGAAGGAGTGCCCGAGGAACGCTGTGGTGTTTCAGGAACAACAACTTGTTGTGATGATCGGGTCCTGCGCGACGGGGTAGAAGCATCTGATGACGCCTGTGATGATGGTCGTTTGGATGGAGTCGACATTTTTAGCTTTCACACTAATCACTGCACGAAATTATTCTTTGTATAAAAATTTGTTACAAACAATCGCGGCGTTACAACAATATTTAGGTTAGTTTCATTTGGCGCGTAATAATGACATAAGATTAAGTGACAATGACAGTGGCAAGTTTTCAGTTTGACAATAGTAACCAACCGCCGATTCTATTGCAATAATTAACATCAACCAAGCTGACAACTTGTTGATTTTAATTAACCATGTGAAAATTACCTATTATACCTACAGACTGTGCACCTGTTCCTAAATATTTATATGTTTTTGTCTATCATGCATGGCAAATTGTAGCAATCAATAATATATTTATGAATCCAGATATTTACTAGATAAGTAATATATTTATGAATCCAGATAGTACTAGCCGTTGACTATAACACTATACCAATATCAACAAACGGTCCGTATCATTGTACTTGACTCAAAAAGGAAGGAAAAACAATGAAAAAAACAAAACTAAATGCATTCAATTAATTAGTCGATTATGAAGACTTAATTCGGAATTGTCTTTGGACATTTTGGCATCTCTATTGTTGTCAAGGTTCCATAAACAAGACATATATATTTTTTAAATCAATTGATCGTTCATTCACCGCTGATGTTTTTACGGTGTTATTTTACGATAATAAATAAATATAACGATTATTGCGAAATAAAAGCGATTGTGATGCTCAGCAGTATTTAAAATTTGTGCAATAAAATTATCAGAATCAATGTTCTCTGCTTAAATATTGATTGGCGTTGGAAAAGCTATCTTTGTGCAATCTACCTGCATCGTAGAAAATATTTTCGAATAATTATCTTTGACGGGACAAAGATACGTTTTTAAATGGACAATGTAAATACAGTGCGTACGCATTAATGCGTAGTACGTACGTATGTTTACTTGTGATTCAGCGGTTCTCCCACAAGGACTGAAGATATTTTGGTGAGTATCGCTAGGTACCGCGATGAATCATTTTATCTCTGCCTGCATTTCCATTGTAAAGATCCTAGAAACGGTGCTATCTAATAATATACAACAAGATGAGACTCTGTGCATGATGCAAAAATTACATTTTAACAGTCTCACTTATGAAAAATGCAAATTACTTGTTCTAATTTTGTCTTAAGAAAAAATAGTAGGGTAGTAGTGTAGATTTTAGAAATAAAAGTTCATCAGCATTTCCAGATAATGTGTGATTTGGAAATCAGGTAGATATCATATAACAGGTGAAGTAGAAGCATATCATCATATATTTATGTTTATATTAAGAAATACACTAGTGTTTCAGCTTATAATTTCCCATAGAAGTTGATAGAAATAAAATAAAACTTAAAAAAGAAGGTATTCATAAATTTCAAATTGTGAATAAAATTTGGTAGTCATGACTAGAATCAATAAACAACATGCCCTTTTCACTTTCCACTTTTAAGTTCAAGGTAGAGTTACAACATTGATCTTGATTGTAGGGGAGACTCCTTGAGATTTTCCTTCATTATAAAAAAGTAGTTGTGCTAGTCATTGAAAACTCAGCAACTTGACACATATTAATATAACAATTTAAAAATAGAATTCTTGTTGTATTCTGTTTATAAATAATTCAATATTTATCATCATAATTTTAGGATTATGAAAAATTGTATAATGATTATGATATTATTAAAAGGGTACCCACCGAACCATGTACTTTTTCTAAAGAGTCTTCTTTAACATGATTTCAATTTTTACTCATTCATGTTTGCATGTTGAGAAATTGAGGTGAGAGGTCATTGACCTCTGTTGCAAGCCAATGAACAAAATTTCTAATAATTCTAATAAACACACATGATGACATAGAGTTTTTTGTTAGTAAAACAAGTTATCATATTTTATAGTCATATAAATTAGGATTTATGTTCTGTTTTTAATTTGAATTATTAGGTACAAAGAACTGAGGACATATTTTGCAAGCATTTTTAGGAAGGTATAATACGTTATTGATCTCTAAAGTAAATCAGACTGTAACTGTTTAAATAAGAACATGAAGAAATTGTGATAACTTTTGGTTTTAAAAGTTTGGTCATATAGCCTATTCTTAATATATGTTCTGTTATCATGGCAAGATCATTATTATTTGGTAGTATCATACTTAAAAGTATAAAAAAAAAACAAAAAGAAATTAGGAAACTTGCATAGTGAAATATGAAATTATTAAAAGAACAATGAAATGTCAAATTCATAATCCAAATTATGGTATCACTTAATAATGTAATCATATTTTTCACTTATAGGTAGGTCTTTATCTACAAAAATATATTAAAAAGTAAACAATTAAAATATTGATTAGAATTTATGTATTATATTATGTGGGTATTGTAATAGGTACATATTAAATACTTGTCAGTAGTACTTATATTTATTGTTATTATTTATATAAATATGTATAAATTGATATATGTAATTTGTAATTATTAACTAACATTCCACTCAGTGGTAAAGTAACATACTTATTACAAAAAATATTCAACCTTTAGGTACCTATATACACATGAATGAATGAATTAGATATACCTATTTAAAATAACTTTGTTCCTCAATTGTCAAAATTTCGCCCCATCAGATCCCCTCGAAACAATACCCTCAGCTCAAGTGTTTATTAAGGAAAACTATTGATTTCTGTAGCTGGGTAAGGGGGCATATTTCTCGTAATCTAAAGCAAGGTAATCCTGCCGCTACCCTTCGGGATACGAGATCGCATGCGCCAAGCACTGTTCACCCCCCAAGCGCACTCCGCAATGATAGATAAATATAACTATACTACGAGTAGGTAGGTACTACGATATCTCCGATACTCGGGCATCGTACGTGTGATGCGCGTGTTAGGTATGAGTCGTTCAGTAATCTCAGCCTTAACTAACTTGGATTAAATTAATTGCATAAATATATTATTAAAATTAGAATTCTATAAATCTTTTAATTTAAATATAGTTATAGAATTTTGACAGAAAGAATTTATAGAATTCTAATTCTAATGATTTATAGAATTGGTCTAATCTAAGTTTAAGTCTGACAGATAATAATTGAACAGTTGTCGTCGTCACACGTTTTTGAAAAATCAAATACGATAAGGGTTAAGTACTACGATCCGCCAGCTGACACCATTCGCGTTCACCCCTCTCATTTTGTCTGATACATAGAGAATTCATCTACACAAATTTTGTCAGTGAGGGAGAGTGAGAGAGCCAGTAAGACGCTACTTGGTAAAAATACTAGTATATTTGAACTTTAAATCAATGAAATGTTCAACGTTCAATGCAACATTGTTAACGGTTATAAAAGCATGTGCCCGGTCCCGTTAATTAAGATTACTTAACTAGCTTCTACACTATTTGACTGTACAACGACATGACGTTCGGAAGAACAAAGATAGATAGGTACCTAGAGATTACTATAGATAGAAGATTAATTTAAAAAATCTGTGCTCAATTATACGTACAGCACTGCCAATGACTACAATAGTAGTCCCTAATTTTACTATAAACTAGATTTCAATCATACAAAGCGTATCACAGTCAACTGCTGTCATTACGCTCTCCCAGCGTGCGACAACAAACGAAGTTTGAGATAACTTCTCACAAGACATTCATTCTTTTTCAACATGAGAATATAAACAGCTAAGACACTCGTGTGACCGACTAAAATAATGTTTATATCTGCACCAAAATCAATGCAAGAGTTTTCAACATGGCACCATTACGTGTCTGTAGCGATCATTTATAACAAACGAGTAAAAATCAATATAATCACAATATAGGGAGCAGCATTCATTTTTTTTACCATTCTGGCAACGCATGATGCATTACTAATGCTGTTGTTGACCCTACCAATTAACTTAAATGCGTGTGGGTTCTCCGAAATAGATCGACGCACAAAATGTATAACTATGAAACCTTAGTTACGATAGAGAATCCTTAGATTTTAGGCTTTGGCGTACTAAACGGTGGTTATCTAAACGTTGTTATTGTTACAACCTTGAAGAATTTTCTTTTTTTATTGATTAATGCTAACCCTCATTGTTTGTCATAAAGCGTACACAGAGATAATTGAAATGCAAAACTGAAGTCCAAGTAATATGTTTGCAAGGCACAGCAAACTAAGAAAATTTTTAAATCAGTTTTTAATTATTTCCCACAAGTATGAAGGGGAGTTAGCAAAAGCTATTTAGATAAATGAAATGTAGAAAGCATCATTCTATTTTAAAGAAACTGTTATAATATGTCGCCACTATGCTACGCTGCGCTGGAAACGCTACCAAACTTGAGACTCCGTTAGCTCTACTTGGTTTATAATTATCTCTTTATGCATTAGGTTTAATGGGTAATATTACACTCAACTGTGTCTACACAGAGAGCAAAAGTAAGAATGCTTTATGATCGTTTAAAAAAGTCGATTCCAAAAATAGCTTTAAAAGAATAAGGTTCTGAATCCATAAGTTTAACTATCAATGTTATCAATTATCGCTTCCGGAGTACTTTTTCCTAAACAAGGAAGCTCCACAGACACGTCACAAATTCCTTTCTTTGTATGTAAGTAAAAATTATAGATATTATCAACGTGTTCTGATAATAATCGATTATGGGTATTAAATGACGGTGATTTCTACTATCTTACATCAGTGATTACGCAGGAGCACAAAAATAATCGCAAGATCCTCAAAACTATTGACCATCTCCAAATCCGAATGGGGACCGAAAGTATACACTTCCGTCCTTGTGTGAACTGGCAGATATCAAGAAATTTCTCATTGGCTTTTTATCTCAATTGGTATTTCTATTATTGCTACAGTAATGTATTGCTAAATCGTCTATCTTCGGTACATTTGTACCTATGACCTCTCCACTTACTCCTTCATTGGTCATATCACTAGAAAGCGTAGCAGATGTAACTATCAGATTTCGTTTATACGTATGATTCACATAGTTAAAATACAAATTAGACTGCCGTCTGCGACCGTTATAAGATCGTGTGGATGTTTTGAACAGCGCGGCTTACCAAAACCATTACTTATTCCCAACAGAGCCTTTTCCCAACTATGTTGAGATTAATATTTGATTAATACCGATATCCTGAGGATAGACTGATTGTCATTACCTTCTCTAGTGTCTTATGACTACCGCTAACGATTGCCATAGGTGTTCGTATGGCAACCGGGACCGCCGGCTTATGTCTCCGAAGCACGGATGGGTTTCGATGTTATTAGAATGGTCCCTCATCCACAGACTGACCGCGGCTAGCGTAGCTATCTTGCAGATCAGTTGATCAGCGTAGTTATTCCTTACCCACGAGCCCCTGAGCAAACGAAGCAATGTTATAAATTAATATCGAGCCTATTATAAGTCTATTATGCAAATCAGAAGTTTATATATTGACGACTTCTGTGGTCTAGTGGTTCGAGTGCCGGACTGCTGATCATGGGGTCGTGGGTTCGATTCCCACAAGACACAAGTATTTGTGTTTGTCTGGGTGTTTCTTATGTATTATAAGTATGTATTTACAAAAAAAATAAAATGTAGTATTATATCCATTGTCTAGTACCCATAGTACAAGCTCTGCTTAGTTTGGGACTAGATGGTGTTGTGTAAAATGTCCCAAAAATATTTATAGTTATTTATTTATAATAGCGACAAGGTTTAGTGTTGTACTCTAACTCATCAAGTAGCGATCACAATTATAGACCGAGTATAGTCACAGTGATATTAAAGCCGCAAAGAAATCATAAAAAATAGGTAGACCTGAAGTTTCAAATAACTTGACTAATTGATATAAATAATTCGTTACTGCCAAATATAAAAAACTAACTAATAAATAAGTTAAAATAACACCCAATGACCCAATAGAATTCAAAAGTTATAAGCTCGAGATTGCTTTAGGTAGGTGTGATTGAATGGTGTTGATCATTTTTGCTCTCAATGTCCTTTGTATGCCGAAGTTTTTTGAACTTGATAACTGTTGGCGTAGCATGATAACATAGACAATCGGTTATGTCGTCTGTTGAAAAATATATTGTCCGAAATAAATTAACGATCTTTCTTTCTACTGTTTTCCTTACTGGAGGTAGAAATTTGACATTAATTAGAGCTTGTCTAATTTCGATATTACGGATAGAAACGTCATTTATGACGTAGAAATGTCATTTTTTCATTACGGTGATACGTGCTCCTCAAGTATAATACATACATAACATACCATCACGCCTGTATACTCTGATGGGTTTACCAGAGGTGTACACCCGCAGTTCACCGGTTCATGTTCAGATTCCATGTAAAAAGCTTTTATTGTCACTAATGGGCACAAATCTTAACTTTGGGCTGCTACTGAAAAATTCGACCCAATAACACAGCTCGACCTGGGAATCGAACCCAGGACCTACTACAACTAGGCTAATGACTAATGAGGCAGTTTCGAAATCAATGAGATATATAAAGTATTTGTTCATTTGTTATGTTCAATGAAACCCGATTGTCAGGCAGTGTAGCAGTGTGCGCACAACTGGTCCTCTATTCAGGTAGATTTCTCCGGCTTAGATCAGCGGTGCTCAAAGTTTATGAGTACGTACATATTAAACTGTATTAATGTCTTTAGGTACGTACCTAAAGACATTATTAATACAGTTCTTTAACGTTTAAATCTACGTAGTTTTAAACGTTAAACGAGACAAACGAACATATTTGTGTCAATATATTCGTTTTGTAAAGATTGATCGTTCGGAAAGTAATTATCTGCCAACTCGCATTGGACCAAGGTCTCAAGTCTGCCAATTTTATGTGTCAAAATTTTAACCATTGATTTTTGACAGTTTTATCTACTAAATCTGTCGGTCCTTGTGTCTAGTGTCTTTGGACGAAGAGCAATTAAAATAAACCTGACATGACTTGGGCCCTCGTGTGACTATGGAAATGGATGGCCCATTAAAGGAGAATGTCCTCTATATAGGGTGACTGGTAATTAGTGTGCAATACTTAAACATATATGATGCTACTAATTATACATAATAACTTTTCCAGAGACACGATTCTTTTTAAAAAAAATAAATTTTATTATTATTTATTACTAAACCGCGACGGTATTAACGCAGCTTAGACGAACCGCATGCGGTTTTTTATAACAAATCTTTCTTTGGGAAAGTTGTTTCTAGTCATGAGTACAGTCACGTGTTTTAGTATTATACACTAATTACCAATCACTTTATATTGGAGAGATGGCTATATTGTCCCCCGTAAGGGTTAGCAAGCACTAAAATAAAAAAATATATAGATAATATAAATAATTTTTGCCAATGGGTTGTGTTAATGCCTTCAAACAATGGGTGGCGCGTGCAAAAAGTGTTGACATTCGAAAAAATAAAGTTACTTGGTAGAATACTGCAGTGGTACGATTAAACCTACGGCATAATATAGCCGACTCTCCCCTACATTGACTGGCATGTACATAGAGGACATGGCTCTCGCATGGCACATTGATTGAGGCGCAAATAGATTGATATGCAACCGAGAACCGAAGTGCATGACGACTGTTGGTGTACTTTTCAACTCTGTTGATCGGCTAAAGTTAATAGTAAGATTTTCAATACACCTAAATATTTAAGGGAAGACGTTTGACTTACCTAACAAACAGTCATTTAGTGCGAATGTTAAGTACCACTGCACAGACCATTGGACTATTAGGAAGGGCGGTGGGTGCGGGTACCATCGTAACAGAGATCTGCACAAACCTATTGTTTCTTTCCGTATCTATAGAAAAAAAACGTCAGCTTACATTTTTTCAATACAGATGAACAAAGAACTTTACCTGCACTTAGAACACGGTGTAAGTGAACGCACATTGTACATATTCAATACC
The DNA here is from genome assembly GCA_964056405.1 of Acronicta alni. NCBI lineage: Eukaryota > Metazoa > Arthropoda > Insecta > Lepidoptera > Noctuidae > Acronicta > Acronicta alni. Next base: position 10,872,487 of record OZ043932.1, on the reverse strand, counting down.
TTGCCTTTCTTGCACCTGTATTTATTACTGTGCGTAGTAGTCTTATTGTACTTCTTTCATTTTACGAGTGCGCATGAATTATTGGAATTTAAACTTAAATGCCAGTGTCCTTATGAGTCATTGTAAAATGCAACGACCTATGGATTTTGCAAAACTGATTTACGTTTAATACCTAATAATATCTTATTCTTTTACTTATACTTTTAATTAAACTTGTGACATCCTATGAAAAGTTGCGTCACTAGTCATCTAAACTACTAGTGGTCATATATTTTACGAAGTGCACAAACGTTTTCCATGTATCATTAATCACAATATGAGCGAAAAAATTGTGAATGTTGCGGGTTTGAACATGGATGGGACTAGCCCAGGAGATAGGGATTGACACAACAAAAGGGAGGCCGATTCCTACCAGTGGGCGCAGTCAGAATTCGAATAATGATGAGTGAAATATAACTGATCATATTTTTGTAACCTACAAGGCTAAATTCATATCAATTTTTCAATACACTGTATACACATAGTTTCTTGTCAACAACATGAAACTAGAAATAAAGACAAAATCACTAATAACAAAACTATTTATCATAAACAAAATAACAATAGCATCTTTAAATTATCTGCTTCTAATTCGGGTTATTCCAAAGTCAACTATACTCGTATTTTAGAAGAGGTTATTTATTTTGTTTGTCTCCAAATCCTCCAAATGATTGTAGCATCTTTACAAATGGATGCTTTTGTTTTTATGGCGTTTTTATCCCTTACTACTGCAAAATTGTCCGTGAAATATCTTATCCTTGTGCTTTGAAGGGTCGATATATAAATACTTTCGTATAGATATCTACGTTTCTCTCGTCAGCGTTGCGGAGCGTGACATTTAGTTTTAGTTTATGATTGTTGGTATATGCCAGGTCATTATGTTTTCATAGCCGGGATTTAAGGACTTTACTCATGTTTTGTTTCGCTGAGGTTTAATACAGTTAAGTCTTCCTTGTTTGACATTCAAAGTATAGATTATGTTATCTAGCTTAGTTAAGTGTTGCTAAAACGGAACTCTGATGTATTTAAGACAGCAAAATGTTTGCTGTTATTTTTCTAGTTTCGCTCTATGATCGGTGGCTTCATCAAAATAGTCGCCCTTCGTAGAACGAACGCAACTAGGGAAGGCATCGATTTTCGGCACCCTACGCACTTCTATCAAGCGGAGCGCGGGGGCGTCAAGATGGCCGCGGTAGGGTCTACCCAGACCTGCCTCACGCGCACTCGCCTCACAAGGTCACGATGCGTGTGTTGCCACCGCTGCGCCTCCCAAAATACAAAATCTCGATCATAGGAAAGTTTCTGTCCCTTTCTTTTCTATGAGGACTATGTGTGGTCTTTGTCACCCACATCCGCCCATTGACTTTTACTATTCGTCAGTGATAGAAGCTTCTAGGGTTGATGACGTTACTGATGTGCTGTACAAATATTAAGTTGTTTTTTATAAGCTTAATTTTATTTTTGGAGTCCTGAAAGTTAGGCAAATCTCTCAGAAATCTAGAGGACATATGCATATACATGTTATTATTCTGCATACCCTGATGAAACAACCAGGACCGTTAGAATCAAATTTCAAAAACTTGCAAAACAATTGCGAAATAATGCTAGTGGCTACTGCACCCATAGTTCCTCGCCGACCCTAATCATAGCAAACCTCCTTATCTAAATTATGGAAAATTTTGGAATGCGACACATAGAAGTTCTCTATCGCACCCTCGTCTATTAACTGTTGCTATCTCACTCGCTCACTACCTACGATATCACAAGGGGTAGTGGTAGGGCGCGTACAAAAGATTTTGGGATAGATTTTTTTCGCAAACTGCACCACATGAAAAGATTCAGTGCAACCATCAGTTCATAGCAGAAGCATCGATAGGGAACGCTTCTGCGTCCATTTTGTTATGATTTATTTTATTTATTTTTGAGCAAATATCAGTGGTTGTGCATCAGTGAGTGTCAGTGCGTTGTTTACAAAGTATTGTTATTATGTTGCTAGTTTGATGTCATAAATGTGAGTAACACAGCGAAGTGAAACATTTTTCGTAAATTATAACTTGTGCGTTAAAGTTAAAAATGTAACCCCAAAAGTTAACTTAATAACTTTCTTCTCGAAAATATCCCACAAAAATATCACAGATTTGTGAAATATTTCTCAGAACTCATTAACATTTAGACCTTTTCTATAAAACCGGTGTCATGTGGTACTTTCCGTACAAAATTAAAAATAATTGTTACAGCTCTTCCCAAACTCCAAATCTGTCATGATTATTAATACCACCCAGTGTTTTACGAAAATAACACCGCGTTTGTTTGTTACAGTTCTGATGACGTAACGTAAGAGGCGAATAATGACGTCATTTGCTAATCTGACGCAGTCACTTGCATCAAGCCTGCCATCGACGTCCACGGCTAGTGGCTCTGGCCACAGCTCCAACGACCAGGAGGACCCCCTGGCTATGACGCACATCATATGCAACCTCCTCGAGAACATGAATAAACCCTCAAATCTTCAAACCGGACCATCAACGTCGGCATCGTCCTCAATGCCATACGATATCTGGGCACTTCCAGCGGCCAGCTCCTTACAAAATCCACTTGGGCCCTTAACTCGTGAGTACAATGTTAATTCCAATAACAATCATCAGCATCAATCCAAAGAAGACAACTCGAGCGGCTCGCCCGGCACGTCGTCGTCGGTGTCTATCAGTTGTTTCCGCTGCGAGGAGCGCACACCGACAACTCGGTGCCTTGAATGTAACGATCTATTTTGTCACGAATGTTGTCACAAAGTTACATCTGACTGCCAACTGCGAGAGCATACGCTGCTCCCTATACACCAAATATCGCCGATAGGTGCTAGGCCTAACTCGGTGAATAATGAGAAGGAAATCATGTTCTGCGATATACACGGCGACCCTGTTAGATATTACTGTGAACCTTGCATCATTTTTATATGTCAGGAGTGCACACTGTGGGTGCATAAGGATCACAATTATTCGCCCATTAAAGGTGCCCTTGACATGTGTCGTATCGGTGTTTTTAGAGCAATAGAAGACACGAAGACGGGCACAAAAGCAATAAAAACTGCTATAGATCGCGCTGTAGCTATGTCTAAAGCTTATGAGAAAGAAACTGCAGAGGCGAGTATGAAAATAAGAAAGGCGATGCGATGCTACGCTCAGGCTATCGAAGATCGTGAAAAATATTTATTGGATAAAGTAGAAAAAATGCGCCAAGCCAAAATAACTGAATTATCAGATCACATGAATACACTAAGAGGTATATTAGCCGGATTAGCTCATACCAATGAGACTCTAGTTCGTAGTATGGACTCCGAGGGACTCGATTTGTTTATGGCTAAAGAGAAAGGAAGGTCTCAAGTTGAGTATTTTTCTTGTATGTTTAAGAACATGTACATAACAGAGGAACGAATCGTGTTCATCCCTCCTAATTACGACTTAGTGGACCAGTTGAAACGGCAGTGTGATGTGCAGTCTGCACCGTCTAGTTCATTGCACTCTCTCAGTTCTTCATCATCGCTACAGTCGCGCCAGTCTTTACTATCGTTACAGTCGGCTCAGAGTTTTCAGCATTTAAGCTATAATAACATGTCGGGATCTAGTAGCTTGAGATCACTGCCTGATTATGGTGGATCACACACACGGTCTACAAATTATTACGACCACAGCATTTCATCAAGTATAGCCATGGATTCTAATCCTGCTCGCGGTATCGGTCAAGCGATACCGGGGTACTGGATGTCTGTATCAGTGAGGCCTACGAGAAGCCCTGTTCCTGGGGTTCCAATGTTCTCGTTTGCTCGCGAAGGACAAGACGAGGGACAAGTATCCAGACCCTGGGGTCTTTGTGTAGATAGAGAAGGAAATATAATTGTAGCCGATAGAAGAAACAACCGTATTCAAATATTTAGTAATAGAGGTGAATTTAAAACTATGTTTGGATCTAAAGGCACTGGGCCTGGCGAGTTTGATCTTCCGGCCGGCATTACCACGGACACCTACGGACGCATCATTGTTATTGATAAAGACAATCATAGAGTTCAAATATTCACTTTATCTGGTAACTTCATTCTCAAGTTTGGGTCATTTGGCAAGGAGTGTGGACAGTTCCAATATCCGTGGGATGTCGCTGTAAATACAATAGGAAATATAGTTGTGACTGACACGCGAAATCATCGCATTCAACTGTTTACTAGTGACGGGACTTACATAACGAAGTTTGTGTTTGAAGGTGCTAACCCGGCTAAAATGCTTAAAGGACCAACGACTCCTAGAGGTGTGTGTTTTACGACATCGGGCAACATTATAGTGTCGGACTTTGAAAATCATCGTCTGTTAATGGTGGACCCGACTTTGTCGAAAGTGTTACACTGTGTGGGTCGCGAAGGTTCTGGAATTGGTGAACTAAATCGTCCTTCAGGGATAGTGACTGACGACGATGGACGCATCATAGTCGCCGATTCTAAGAACCACCGTGTGTTAGTGTTTACGTCTGAACTTCGGATATTGTGGGCCGTGGACTTGAAGAGTCCGGGACTCGACGACAAGGACCGGCCGAGTGACGTGGCGCTCACACCCGAGGGCTACCTCGTGGTGCTTTTCGAGACGCTGCCGGACACTGCGCGCGACATCTCCTCTCACGGGAAGCAATACATCAAAGTATATTAAAATAATTATCGTACCTAATGTTAAGGCCAATTACTAAGTTCGTGGACCTAAGGTCCGCTGTATTTTATTTTGTTTCGTTTTATTTGTGATTTATTTGACAATGTGCCAATTTTATTATTAACGTTTGGAAAAATTCAATCGAGCATAGCTTGCGCGGAGAATTTTAGTTTGCCCATTGAACAACCGATGTGCAAACCATGTTCTCCATGAGTCCTGATGTATTTTTCGTTACCAGTACTTTGATTTTCGTTTCCGTATTTGACTAGTCTCTAAGGACCAAACAATGTTTACAGTGTAATTTACGATGTAATTTAGAAGCCGCAATTATAAATAGCTGTCATTAATCTATACAAATATTACCGTAGAACACCAAACTCATAGTCGGTGCACTAAATATTTAATGTCGATTATTATGTACTCTCCGGTCCGATCCTTGCGATGTATCGCTAATATAATCTAATCGAATCGTAAAGATAAACTATTATAGAGAATCACAATGTGATGTAAAAGATGTTTTTATGTGAGATAAATTAAAGGATAACTTGAAAAGTATTTTTCCACAATGTTACATTTTTGCGTTTTTTAACTTGGTTAATTGATTATGCAGACGTTGATATGTATTTTTATATTAAGTTATTTTGCATAATGATTTAGGTGCATATTATATTTTTATCGTAGTAAGGTGCGCGGCGCGGGCGGTGGCGGTCGCGGCCGCGCTTGGCTAGATTATTATGTTCATATTAGTTACTTCATATCGCTCGATGGCTTCTTCTATTTTATTCGCGGCTTAACGATGGGATGCGAAAATGTATGGATGAGCAAAAAAACAATGCAATAAAACTTTAAGACTGACTTTAGAAGACTGTCTTAAAGATGTTGAGTTGCGCCAGCGCAGGCGGAGGCGGCGCGGCGCGGCGCAGACGGTGGCAGTCGCGGCAGGCGGTGTCGCGCGATTAAACCAAAATTCTAAGTATTATTGTAACACTTGGCAAATATGCGAACGTATCTCGTTGGAACCCGAGCTGATGTTCTTATCGACGTATTTGCTTATGAGACGTGATATTTTTATTTTCATACGTAAAATGTGAAAGATTTTTTATTTTATTTCGTACCTAATTTACTTTGTGTCGCAAAATTTTGACTGCCGGCTTGATCGGGTTTAATAAATGTAACGTTAGTAATGAATTCGAAAGGAGTGGCGAAGGTGTTCTATTTTATAATTTATTTACTATTATTATTATCATGCCAGTTGACGTGTATGAGTCAACATATCGGTAACCGGCGTACAATACACAATTCGGATAGTTGTGTCGGCGCGCGGCAAGCCTATAACCAGCTGGATCACGCGTTTTCCATCTAGCTAATTAATAAATAAAGTTGAAAGTCGTAGTAATCTTTCTTTTCAGTTAGCTAAGATTCGCGTGGTCGTATAATTTTTTTGTTTTAGTTCAAATATTGTAGCGAAATTCTTTTGAATAAAAAAAAAAACTATTAAATTGAAATGATATTTTTCAAAACGTATGTTAGGTGACTTCGATATAAAATCCTATGTGTTCAGGCATTATGTGTTCACTTAATATAATTAGTTCTTAGATAAATAATTTAAATCTAAGTTTAGTTGCATGCGAGACGGTTATTCGACAATCGAGTGGCGTTGTGTTGTGTGCACTGTTTGTCCCGTCATGGTTTTCAATAATTTGACCTACAGCCTAGCATGAGTTTACTATCTTAATTATATCTACTTATTTTATTTATTATAACGCCAAGTCTCAATAACAATATCTGATCTAAGTTATCCTACAATTTATCGTTTTGCAAACAATTTGCGCAGTTATCAAATAAATGTAGTTAGATAAAATTGTTCAGTTAAGACAGATTGTATGAAAACCATGTATATAATACGGGATTTAATCTAATGTTGTAGAATATTTAATGTCTCAGTCGACGGCTGGGTGGGGGAAACAATTTGTTTTCATTTTAATTTAGAAAATTATGCGTGTGGCTTTGATCGAGGCTGAGGCAAACGAAACTTTAATTTTGTGCAGCGCCTCGCATCTTGCCCCGAGGCAAGCTTACGTTTGAGTCTGTTTATTTTTCCAAACAAGCCTCGAAATGAGCAAGAGTACTTTTACATCAAACAGAGTCCAAAAATTCCTTGTTCCTTGGAACTTCGTTTTTTATCCAAATCTTTTCCTCCATCAAACTTTCGATTTGCGTATTTTATAATATACTGTTACAGCTTGTTAGACCCCAAATTAAATATAAGTAAATCAAATTTATAGTAAATTGAAATAAACTTAGCTTCCAATATATTGAGAGCTTTCAAGGACAAACTATACTAGCAAAATATTACTGTTTCAGCATAGCTAATTAATTAGTTCATATTTTCAGTGGCCGCATTTGTTTATCCAAGAAAATTTTCGCGAGGAATATCCGACCGAATAATTTGCAATTATTTCAGGTTAGTCTCAGGCTACGAAATCTGCTACGTGGGTATAGGTTGCTACGCAGCCTGCTACGAACGCGTACTTTGCTACGCAGTTTGCAGATCTGCGAAATTTATCTGATGACTTCATATTTGAAGTTGCACGAGTTAAAGGTGTGTTATGTATAAACACATAATATTTAATGTCATATTCATAGCATTAAACCTGCACTATCGGACAGTGTCGGACAATTCTCGTGAAATCTTCCAAGTCGACGAGATTTTATTGTTGTCTCACACTTTTATTGTAGTATCTTGAGCTCAAGAACTGTTGTTGCTTTTTCATTGGTAGCTAATAACGTTGTTATACTAACTGTTATACTAAATGTGTTCTGATTATTTCTTGCGTGGCATAGTTTGTTCTATCGCTCTTATTATCCCTTCGCGGTAATTTTAGCTCGTGTATATTGCGTAATCAACGCTACAAATTTCTCCAATAGATTAATCTAAAGCATAATAATATTACTGTAAGTTATGATACGGCTAGAGATAAATTTTCACGTTTGTACTTAGGTTCGTAATTAGAGTTAAGCCTTCTAAATATTATGTGGTATACCTAAAAATTGACGCTTCAAACAAAAATTTTCTAGTAACGGAGTGGTAGAAATAGTTAAGGTACTGATAATTTTAGATAACGTTGACTGGAATATGAGTCTGAAATTAATTACATAAGATGGGAAAATTATTGTTTGAAGTTAGAGAGTGTGTCACACAATTTCGGTAGATTTAATGTTGGGTGCGTTTTATTTATTTGTGGTTTAGGAACGCTGACTTCAGTACGGTTTTCGCATTTATTAATACTTTCTCATAATAGGGTAAGTAAACAAATATTTAACAATAAAAAATATTTAACAATATATTCTCGTTATAGGACACATTTAGGTTCGTGTTTTAGAATGGCGATCAACAGTGATTACTGTTTGAGAATCTTTTTTGATGTGTTAAATGGTACGATCAAATCGGTGCTCAAAGAGAGATCACAGTTGGCGAAAAATCCTAGATACGGAACTTTGTGTGTCGGCAGTGCCTCAAGCCATATTTGAATTTATAGGTACAATTATTACAAAAATAGCCAGTTAAAATGGGGCGTGACCTTATTCTCTTATTATAATCTAGTTAATCCCACTTAAAGTGAACTTATTCTTATTCATCTTCTATAGACTTGAAGCAAAGCTTCTTTAAAACTGGGTTTAGACTTGTGCAACGTGTTATGCAACAGTGTGTGATAAAGTAGCAAATAGAACGGAATCGCGTGTAGCATTACAGATTACAGGATCGTCAAACAGTCCTAATCTTTTAGTCTAGTTTGGTTTGAAAACAATGGTATCTTATTGCCACTATGCCTTTTTGTTTGCTTAACGTAAGTGATACCGTGTTGTATACACGTTGCACGAGCCTGTGCCCACCGTAACTTGTTGCAGTTGCATATTACATGTACATACTCTAATCTTCTATATAGTACAGTAATGTAAATAAAATAGCGTGAATTGTTTACCTTAATATAATAAGATTATCACATAAATTATATTGTAACACCAAGCTAGTTGAAATAGTTGAAGCGAAACCGTGCTGCAACAGCGTCATAGGTAGGGTAAATAATGTGCAGTGTCTTGCGTCTTAACGGTGTTGACAAATTCCGCATATGAATTAAATAATAAAATATTTTTATCTTTTCCAGTAAATAAGTGATGGAATTAACGTTTACTTTTGTTCAGTGCCATTATTAAAGTATTACGTTATTTTTAAAATAATGTGTTGCATGAAATGCATTTTTTTGTCATTATTATGTATACTTTCAATATATTTTCTTGATTTCGATATCACAGTATGTTTTTTAGCCGACAACGAATCTCATAATTATAGTTCATACTGATTCTATTGTCATTTGAAACCTAGGTAACGGATTTGCATAGCAACTCCCCCTCCATCTTGTCTGGTGTATTCGTAGAATGCTGCCGACATTATCGTGAAATCATTTAGATGTTCATGTTAACACTGTCTCAGAACTCGTTGCAGAGAACGAAATTGTAGCCGACAATTACGAACGGTTAATTATAACTAATATTTGTCCTACCGCATAACTTGACGTTACCTTCGTTTAAAATTGTAAATTTTATAATTTCATCAGACAAGTCGAGTATTGGTAACAACGAGACCCGAGGTCGTTATTGTAGAACTGAGCTGAAAGCTGCTGAAGCATTACTTAATTTTTATGACTGCATTTAATTTTGATATAATTTGGTTATGTTTTATTTAAAATTATTTTGTTACTCAAATGGTTCTTCCAGTATTTCCAAAGCATGTTTAAATGAGTAATAAAGTGTCGCGTAACATATGACATTTAGCACAATATTTTCTTTTGAAATCTGACGGTAATTGAGGAGCAATCGCGGAAACATACTTTGGACATAATCTGAAAAATCAAAAAATATTTTGTCGTAAAGCGATGCGTACTTTGTGAAATCTGCTAGCTGCTAGCAGTATAATTGTGGTTTTGTGATAAATACAATAAAATTGAGAACTAAATAATATTCGAAACTTAATGATAATTTTTGTACAAGTTTTTGATATCTATCACGACGATTGTAGAAGCATTCGGAACATTTCAGAAGTTGAGACACGTCACAAGTTGTGGTAAGGTGTGTGAGCGAAGTGAGACGCAACACTAAAACTGCATAATAATAATAATTATACAATTATGAGATTTTAGCGAATGTAATAAGCCATTTTCGTGCTATTTTTGTAACTTTAACTAGGAGCTTGTGTTGTGTTAGTCTTAGTGTATGTAGGTAATGTACATTCATCTCCCCTTCGCTGTTGTCGCGGTTCACAACCACTTTCTTGCATCGTTCATATTTGAGAACGATGCTAAACAGCTGTAAAAATCTTACCTAGCCATCACAAAATTTTATAGTGAGATTTGTCTAGATCCTCGCAGAGGTAAATCTTGGGGTCGCTTTAGATGCGAAAGACAAGCGTTCGCTAATGACACAGCCCATTCGACAATATTAAACTATATCATACATAAAAGGATGCAACTTTACCCATGATGATGAACGACTTTTAACGACTAATTTGTACGGGACAATTCAGTTTTTCAAAAAGTAGAACAAATGTTGTATATATTAACAGGGTACCCTCATATACAACATTTGGTCTACTTTCTAGTACTTTACCCTACTTCCAGTATTCATTAAATAACACTCAAACCATCATGTAATGGGTAATTGTGTCCTCTATAATAAATAGTAACACTAGAGTCACAAATACCATTGGAAGCAAAGGGTGGATGAATGAAATTGTCAATATCAATATATTATATTCTCTTATGTTAATAGGGACTTTGTACACGTGCCTCGCGGGGAACTGGGATGCCTTCTTCCCCAGTACTCCGCGAGGCGCTTAGCGGTGTTCAAAAGTTAACCAAGATCTACCTCTTTTTTGTAATGATTTTAAGACTGACGGAATTAAGTAACCATGAATGGTGGACATGGTGGTTTGATCACCGCTTTAGAAGCCTGTTGTCGACTATTTAATTTAATTTTAGTTTTTTCTAGATTGTAATCTTAGAAGCGTCCATAACATTTAACATGTCACTTTTAGGTTGACTCGAGCAATGCATATAATTATATTCATGTAGAGTAGTCCAGCTTACCAATATGACATAGCGAGTGGACAACATGGTCTTAATGTATTCTATAGTAAGTACGTACCTATCGGAATTATCTGTGAAACTATATAGTTGTATTTAAGAAGCGTCACCGAATTACAGACAAGGTGAAGGGCAGGTTTGCGGATAAAGATTCTAAAGATTCCCAGATGTTTCCGCTAGTTAATAACTATATCTCTTACGTAACACTTCTCTTCAATTGTTATATACGTATGACTGATGTTTTTTTTAGAAAATGTTCCTATACTTTAATTTAGACTAATTTACTGCATCGTATTTCATTTACATTAATTTTACCTCTTCGGTAAATCATTACATTGATCCTTGTAATCCTATCAATTTATGTACGACGCTATATAATGTCAAATTTTTGAAATTTTTAAAATGAATTTTGTATGAGAAATTAATCAAGTGATTGATAGAAAATGGACTTTTATTTCTCTCCAATACCTATCCTACACTATACCTACCTACTACTAAAATACATTATAATATAGGTAGGTACACTTATGGACTGTTCTAAAAATAATCTGTTAGAGTTATATCTGCTTGTCTTGGTCTAGTTGGCCCCAAGCTTGAAGCCCTGGTTTCGATTCATTCATAGAAAGTAAAATATTATTGGGTATTTTTACATTAGTAAATTAATTTATTATTAAAAAGAAATAGTCAAAAAAACACCTACCTTTTACCTAATAAGTTTGCTTCAAGCAAATATGGCAAAATAAGGGGGTATATGCCTCCTTGGTAACCGAGGACCATGAGCGCTGGGCTGGGTTTGTTTGGCGGTATGACATTTTGATTATGTAAATGGATTATTTTATCATGCGACGCGGTATGACCGTCAGTCGTGATTGGTTCTAAGTTCTGTTTATGCGTATCAGAACGAGTGCAATTTTATCGATATTAAATTTTAATTTATTTTTATTATTTCATTTTTTATGTAGGCAAAGGATTTTGGTGGCAGATTCATAGCCGCGGCTTCTCTATCTTCAAACAAGTGTTTTGGTTTTATTATTGTGGCACGTAAGTCAGACTCCAGATGCTCAATCTCTATCCACATACCTATTGGATCTTGGTGGAGTCGAAATGAAAGTTAGTTTGGAAGTACTTCAGAATTACATTCTTAGGTCAAGGGAAATCTGACACAACCATCAATCACTTTTTACTAGACATTCTACAGGATTACTTCTTCTTAAAACCAGCCAGTCTTATGCTGACTCCTTGTAGCGACCTCTACGTTATCAATTTATACTACATACTATATTTTGCACAGGTCTATCCATATTTTTTTAATTAATTGAATGTATTGACTAAAGATTGATAATTTACTACCCCAATTCCAAATACTTTTTCTTCTGAGGATTTTATGAATAATAGGTACCGACAAAAAATAAAATAAATACCTAAATAGTAATCCATTTATTTTATTTACTATATGTATACCATGCGCAAACCTTTCTCTACCCTTTCGCCGAACGCCCAAAATCCGTCCCGGAATTGAAAGGGTGTCTATCTGTATGACGAATGCTATTGCCTTCCACCGTCCAACTATGTGATGTAAAAGGTTCATAATATGATGGGCGAATATTGTTATCTGTTTGTGTTTAATTTATTAAATAAAATGTATTTAATTATTATAACCAAACTAATTTCTAGAGAAGTCAGTAACTACCTATCTACTATGAAAAAAGGTTTTACCTTACCATTGCATTCCAGATAAATATAATTTACACTCTTTACATGACAGCTGTTGAATAAGTCTACAATAATCGAAATATAATTATCTATAATTTTACCTAGTATAGTGTAGTTTTTTAAGCACTTACAATCATATCTGATAATATTTATACTCTTAATAGTTTAATACAAATACCTACGCATCATTTTATAACTGTACCTAATATCCTTTGACCGGTGATGGGTCAACAAATCAGTTCAATATTCTCCAGTTTGGGGCGGTTCTTCGAATACCCTGTAAAGAGGAAACCAATCTGTTTTTACAGACAGGAGGACTTCAGTGCTACAGGTATTAATTTATTTGACGTTTCTAGGCACAGCTTTCCTTGAAGTATTTATCTAATTTTGGTCTAATTCGCAAAAAACGGTCCTCGAGGCGATTCCCAAATCTTGAGAGATTTCCATGGTCCTCCAAATAGAATTGTCGGACTGCCAAGTGCCATCTTAATTTCCCAATAATTTCTTAGGTGAACCTCATAGAAAAGTGGGAGAGACACAGAGGGGGGGTCAAAGCGACTACGACAAACTAGTTGATTTGTTCTATACGCGGCTAGCTGAGCAACGCCAGTATAATCACGTAAGAATAGACTTTGGTATCTAAGTAGATAGCAATAGCTATATTTTCCAAAAATAATTTGAATTTATCTATTCTATTGAGGTATCAGTATAATATCTAAATATAATCTTGACAGCAGTTCATGTATGTAGAAATTCTGAGTATAGAGCCATTAGAGTCCCAGAAGGAGTTGCTGAAGATACAAGTTCAAGAAATCCATAGCATACCTTTATTATAAGCTTTTTTGAATCCTGAAAATCTATGTATGGTAGATGCTTGGGTTCAGAATATTACCTAAGTGTTAAAATTGCGACTGCCTTAGATAACGAACGGCTTGTTTTAAAGATTTCTAGGCGAAAAGGAAAGATCCGGGGAGGTTGCTCTTTACAGGCTAGGGAAGGGTCTAATCTGATATGTATAAATTGCCACACAAACGTAGGTATATAAGTTTTACAAGGGCAACTGTCGTTTTGACTTGGATTTTATCCCATTGAGATAAAGTTAACTTCATATTTTATTTATTAATGAACAGTCTTTTTGTCTGATATATTTGATGCCGACTGCCTAAATACGTATATAATTTATAAGAAGTTGTATTACCTATGAAACTGGTATCGTAGGAGATGAAGGAGAAGGACCGCAGATGGAGTATGCAGAAGGTTGTGGAGCGGTTCCCGGGGTGGAACGAGGTGACCATTGCCAACCTGCACAGCTTGTTCCTGCTGTTCGACAACCAGTCCAATGGAATGCTGGGATTTGACGATTTGTTAGTTTACTACCTATTTAAGTTATGCATCGATAAACTATTTAATATGTTCTCACTGCTTAGGCATTAACATCTTATTCACCTTTTCTTTTTCTTTTTTAATGGAGGCTGAGTGAATGACTAAACGCAGCATGTTTCCTATTTATGTTCCTCCTAGCAGGATTAGTTAGAGAGAATCAGAAGAAGTAGATTTATTATCTATAGTATCCATATGTTTTATCTGTCAGTGTAGGTAATACCGTTCTACTATAAAATGTTACAAAAACGTTACTCTAAAAATCTTTAATATATTTATATCATGATTCTATGATAGCAACCTCCGATGATTTTTAAATCTTGTGGTTCATTTTTATTTATGATACCTCTGGGTTGACATCTAGCGGGGCAGTGCTGGAGAGTCTAGGCGATGAAAGCGCAATGGACATTCGCAAGGAAAAGTTCAACAATGCGGACACTGACAACGATGGATGGATCACATACGATGAGTTCCTATCTGTAAGTGCACATAGCTACCTTCCTTTTTGTCTTGTTTACGTGGGAAACCTTCGAAAGGTGAGATTCTTACCCACTAAACCTACCCCGGGGAACGGGGTTGACCACTCTAGAACCAGGTTGCGCCAATCTAAATGTGTGGTAGTTGTGGTGAACCTGTGGTAGCTCTTACTTTATGCTGCGCTCCTTAACTTCCTGGACAATTTAGAAACAATTCGAAACCTGGCCAGTTTTTTCTATTCAAGCTGTAGATACATTTATGGAACTTCGTAGGTACCTTTAATTGATCCAGTTTTCTTTGGTGCTTAATACGAAGTAAATGTTATGAGGATATAGCGATGTTAAAGTTATTTTGGGTATAAATTCTGCCCACACGCAACTGGTTTGTAATCCTCTTTTGTTTTTTACAAACGTTGGTAAAACGTATTTTGCTGTTGATTTTGCATTTTACTGTTTCCAGTTGGTATACAATTTCAACCCTGGTGAGGAGGGCCGTGTGACCGGTCTGGCAGCCATGTGCAATGACGTCGCCGAAAACATTCAATTCGTTAGCAACCTCACCGTTGGCGAGCAGCTTGAATATGGATTATTTTAAATAAAGTTAGATGTGCCTAGTTATATTGTCAACGTTGTTTTATTGCTTACAAAAAACAATTCGATAGGAATTGTATTTCTTCCATTGTATCAAAAGTTAACTTGCATATCGGGGGACGCCATAACTATTTGCATACATTACCATAACCAAATGTTTTGGCCAAACTCATGTAGTCAGCTCCTGCAGGTTAGGTACGGATGTTCGCACATCAAAATTTTATTCGTGTGCAGGTTACTCGTATTAATATTATCCTTCTTCTTCCCAGATGTAGCACTAGGAGGCGGTGAAGCGCGGGCGGTTTGGGGCTATCTTGAATGCAAAAATGACGTCCAAGAACCTAGTAGTCTATATATTTTGACTTTGGACTTAGTAGAAAAATGAAAAATGATTCATCGATAGACCAAATTAATGAACATCCATACGAAAAAAGTTATCGTAGTGATTGACTCGCTATACAAGAGCGAGGGCCATTGCGAACTGTTTAATGCGTGAACTCCGGGGGTTGTCTTCGACCCCTGGTATCATACCCTTCCCTTTACCACCCCTCGAATTCACCGGTCAACCTCGCACAAACCCACACGCCCCTTTTTTATTAATAGGATTCAAATGTGTCCTAAAATTATTCCTTTCTCACAGCATTAGATACTTGTATATCTTTCACAATAGGTATACCTAATCACTCGTTTTCAAAAATATCTGTTCCCAAAGATGATAGAATGAGGATGGATAGATTAAGAATGACCAAAATTACAGTAATTGATAAGGATTTTAATCTTAAAGATTACAGTAGGCGTCAATATCGTGGTTGGTCGTCTTCGCTGAGCGAGTCAACATCGCTGAGTTCATTTAGGCTTGGGTCGCAGGCAAGGCAACACGCGCCCGCCTCCTGCCAGCACTCTGCACAGTACACGAATGGACACTTCGGCATGCAACAGCAGTGCCAACAAGTTTCGTTATTCCGACCTGGAATATTAGAACTTATAAAATCAAGCGCTTGTGGACTATAATTAACTTAAGATGATCAAAGAACCTAGGGCCGCACGTCTCCTAAGGTACGGATGGAGTTGAATGAGGAGGCACCGTCGAAGTCATTAGGAATTAATGGGCTCGCCGAGTCCTGGAAATTAACATTTTCATAACAAGAAATCCATCATGGCGACGCTGATTGAGTGGGCTATTAAAAATTTAAGAAGTCAAGAAACGCAACAATTTGTGATATTTTATATAAAGAGTGAGCAGTGAAACTACAACATTCCGTCAGTTCCACAGTTCTCCCAAACGTTACAGAGGTCAGTGGGATTTCCTATAAAATTTTAATACGTACCAGTCCTGGGCTCCGTTTCGCCACATATGAGACATGTCATCCTGGCAGCGGGCAGTGCGTTTAACCATCCCAGCAAGTAGGGGAACTTCATCCTCAAGCTTAGCAGGTTCTCACCAGAGAGGTAGTGCGCGCGCACGGCTTGGACCGCTTTTCTGAATGTAGAACGAAACAACCACTTCAAAAATAGTGCAAGTCGTAGATGTATGAGTATCAGCAGCAGTCCTCTTCCACATCACTCTATAAGAAAGGCACCCTACTTCTTTGATGGGTAGGTCCGGTAGACCGAACTAAGTAAGACCCTTACTTAGTTCGGTCACTTTGTTACTCACGACCATGAGTCGTGGCGAATCACACGGATCCCATGGTTATGACTAGCTATAGGGCAAGTGAAAACAAGTATGGTTTTCACTTGGAATAAAATGTGTAATAAGTACCTACTCGTGTCATATAAATGGTCTCTTGGTATATTTTGTACGCAAGATACTATTTACCCACTACTGTACCTTACAGTAATGAGTAAATAGTGCAATTGATTTTATACTTACCTACCCTAACTAAGTATAGTTATGGAAGGTAAGTATAAAATCAATTACTAAACTAATACTTAATTATATACCTATGAATTAAGTATTAGTTGTTCTGTGCCTATTCCCAAGGATTCTTGTACTACTAAATAAATAAATAAATAAATACTAAATAGCCAGCTAACCTCACCTGCGTAATGTTTTGGGCATTTTCATCCGTTTCTTTAAAATATCGTTATACAGATGCAATATACGTTGTTTTTCACGACGAGGATAAAAGTAACTGCATATAAGTCTGGAATGGATAGCGCAGGTTAATCAAGATTAATAGGAGTTTTTTCTTCTTAACATCATGTTTATTCTCTTTGCTGTAGAACAATGATTTCTTATACCAAGAAACAAATATTTTGACACGGAATCGAGGAGACCTGTTTAAGAAATCATAAAATTTTTAAGCAAACAATCCAAATTTCATTTTTACATTATGGAAGTATGAAATGGCTCACCTTCTCAGTCTTAGAGTATACGGGTTCACCCATAACAGTAGCAATATCCACACGTATCCACCATAGATCTTCAAGAAGTATATCGGTGGCATAGCTCGTGGATGAGGAACGCATAGCTGGTAGGTGACGGAGCGATGGACGCCGCGGGCAGCCGCGAGGCTCGCCAGCAGCTTGCGGAGAATAGAGGCCAACAGTCCTGTTCCTTCCACCTGTTAACGAAATTGTATATTATGTAGTATCTCAAGATGTTACTCTGCGCAAGCAGAGTTGGTCTGCGGATGATTACACGGCATTGCCAAATATTCTGTGTCCAAGCAATAATGTCCTAACATTATAGTGTTCCGTCTTGAAGTAATTTCATTGACTATACGTATTGACCTATAGTCAATGAAATTACTGAGCATATGAGACTCAACAACTGAGAACTCAAGATGACAACGTGCGATTGATATCACTGGTGTTCCTGGTTGCCGCTTACAATCAGGCGGCCCGTCTGCTTGTTTGTAATCTTATCACAAAAAAGTGTTAAAAGGCAGTTTTACTAATTATACTTATAATACAGAAATATATTTTGACAAGAGATGGCATTATGATTGACAATTGAAGCAGACAGTGTCCAGTTCTACAAGATCTAGAAATATGGAGAGATGGGAAGGAGGCCGTTGCCCAGCTTGCACTGAAGTTCCTATAGTTACTCATAGGTCTTTCGGGAAACGGTTTTGACGAGTTTGGGAAAACGAAATCTTCGAGGACAACACCACGGGTGCATAGCTAGTATTTAATGAAGCATTGTTGGATTGGATATCAATGGGTTAATCTACAAGTACAAAAGGACAATGATTCAAAGACCAATACACTTTATATTGACCACTTCAGAAGAAATTTTCGTCGACTTGTGACCGAAATGTTGGAAGACTAGAGAAAAATCATTCAAATATTGCCTGCCCCCACACGATATCCTGCCTGCAGATTAGCCTGCTAAGATTACAACTAAATTCTATTTCTGACCTCAATAGTTAAATCCTGCGTGCCCTGGTGCACGACGTCTAACTGGGCGTGTTGCCGGACCACGTCCAGCGCTTCGTAGAACAGCCGGTCCAGCATCACGAACGTGGTCGCCGTCACCACTTCCAGCATCACCTTCAAGATCTGTGTCACCAGATTACTGTGTTGCGCTGCCTTGTATGACAATGAATGCACGTCAATGTATTTGCTTCGTTCCATCTAGAAGGTAGGATGTTGTGTGATTGTGTCCACTAATAGCATTATTGTTTTAATTTTTTACTCGACTAATCCAGATAGTTTCTTAAAATGTAACACTTTTGCAAGCGATTTTATTTCCAAGTTGTCCTTAATATAACTTAACCATAATTACGGGTGAGGTAAGTTTTAGAGAGAACTAGCTGCCCCCGCAAACGTTGTTTTGCCATAAAAAAAAAAATTTAGGGGTATGAAAAATAGATGTTGGCCTATTCTCAGACCTCCCCGTTAAGCACAAAAAATTTCATCAAAATCGGTCAAGCCGTTTCGGAGGAGTATGGCAACGAAAACTGTGACACGAGAATTTTATATATTAGATTATAGAGAGAACCGTTCACGATCTACATCTATTAATTAAATCTATTTTTTAAATATGTAATATTTGAATACATATTTCATGAAGAACTATGACCAAAGGGAGGTTACTTCGAACTTCTGAAATACCGTTTAGGTAAGGTATCTGATTATCACCTTCAATTTACCTTCTTCAACGGCAACAGCGTCATCTTATCCCTCTCCTTTCTTGTTTCATCTAATTGCTTGAAATACGCTGTTATGTACACATTGTCGTACTTGATGCTGGTGAGGTACATGTCGTGGTATGTCACGGCTGCCACCACGATGCGCAGGAACAGTAAAGCCATGCACACGTTAAGGACTACGATGACCACGCCCATTATTATGTTCTTCTCCTCAAAAGCATGCATCACACGCTCGCCTGTTTCTTGAGCATCCTATGGAAAGCAGCAAGAGATATTAATGTACAGACGCCAGCAGTTCAAGCTATCCAAAACTGTCAAATTTTCCCAATTGAATATGAACCTTATAACTTTGCATTAAAGTTGAAAATCAATCAAAGAAATTTGACAGATTGTGGTAACTTGATGTGCTGGCCTCTGTACTAACGTTTTTTTGGAGACCGGTAAATTCTCTTGGATACGACTAAACACTGCACTGGACGTCTCTTGCCCTATAGTCAGGACCATAGGTTTTGCGACATTCTTCATTTTTCAGTATGGTAATGCGCTACATATTGATGCGGGCTTAAAGTTTTGAGATACTTATAAATTCCATCAAATTACCTCCTATAATATTGTCACAGATTGCACTAATTGTCCTGGTGGGCTGATGATCTGTTAAATACGACTTGTGTTTTAGCATACAATGTAAGTATTCTGATTACCTGGATATCATACAATAATCGCTCGAATGTAATTTTATATTGAAGATTGACATTTTTTAATCTGCCGCTAAGATCCCGTTTGGCTCTTTCCAAACCGATATACCCTTCCCCAAAACCATGGTTTATCTGCAAATAGAAGATTTGTTTGAGGAATAATAGGTAAGTCACATGAATACTGTGGGCGTGGTTGTATGTGTATATCTACTTGCCATTGGCGAACTAGTCATAAGAAAGCTCAAGGTCACTCAGCGAGCTACAGAGAGAGCTTTTATATACCTGCTATTTCTCTCGCGAGCGAATCAGAAATGAGATTGAAAGAATTTGCAAACTGAAGTGGCAGTTGGTAGGGCACAGTAGCTCGTAGAACCAATGCCGCTGGGGCAAAAAAGTTCTCGAGTGGAGATCACGCACCGAAAAACACATAGTAGGACGGCCATCAACCAGAAGAACCAGACGACCTGCTAAAGGTAGCTGGGAGTAATTGGATGCAGGCGCCATATAATTGATCCTTGTGGAAGTCTATGGGAAAAACCTTTGTTCAGTAGTACACCTGTTTTGGCTGTTATGATGAAGTAAACATGATGTAGGTACAAAATGACCGATGATTGACAGTCATCGGACATTTGTACAGAGTCCCACACATCAAGCTACCCCAATCTGTCAAATTTCTTTGATAGATTTTCAACTTTAATACAAAAATGATAAGGTTCATGTTCGATGGGAAAATTTGACAGTTTTGGATAGCTTGACCTGCTGGCGTCTGTACCTACATAATTTTACCCAAATCCCTCACCTGCTTCCTACTGTCACACGTATTGTTCTTCTGTATAAGATGCATGATGTTGCAGACGTACTTGAGCTTGAGGGGCCAGCAGACCAGCCAGGCCGTGTGCTGTTCTAAACTGGCGTAACAGTGGTCGTAGGCTAACGCGAACGCCTCGATACACACGGCCACCGCATGTGTCAGCTCGTATTGGCATCTGTACTCCAGTTTCTTTTGGTACAGCTGTTGATAACGATCCTCCATACTCTTTTTAGGTTCTTTCCTAAAAAAGTGTGATATTCTTATTAGATATAAAAAAAATATTCACGGCCTCATTACTCTACTGGTCGTAAGCGCGACTGCTACACGTTCTTGGTTTCGATACCCAGGTCAAGTAATTTGTTATTGGGTTTTTAACTTTTTATTTGAAAGTCTCAGTAGCACCTCGGAGTTTGAATATGTGATCAGTTTATCATTACATGGAACATAAACATATAGCGAAATGTGGGTGTACATTAGTACTCCTCGGCCTTATCCTTTGAGAATACACATACGACACCGGTAAATAATAAAAAATAAAAATATTTACTGATAATACCTATGATTTGATGCTATCAAATATAATGTAAAATTATCAGATTAAAGCAATTTGATTGGACTGCCTCTGATAGGCAGCATTTGACCATGAACCCAGTTTAAGATCTTCAAAACCCTTATACTGCCAATCCAACTATTCCTATTTCGTTTTACAGGGTCGGTAACGCGTGATACCCCTGGTGTTACAAGCGTCTATAGGCTACGGAAACAGCTTACCATCAGGTGGGCCGTATGCTTGTTTGCCATCTTAATGGTATAAAAAATGTCCCTTAACAGGCGTTGCTTAGGGAGGCTTTTGGGGTGATCTGTTAAGAGAACAGTGCCTCCCCTCCATGCGTTGTCGGTGGTTACCAGGATGGTTTTAGTGGGTAAAAAAATAAAGGTTGACTCACTGATATTTGGTCTCGATATCTTTGGAGCGGCAGTGGATGGCGAGTAACCTATCTAAATAGTCACTCTGTTGTTTTTTCACTTTTATCTCTTCTCTGTCCTCTATCTCATACTCTATCGGGGCTGCTATATCGCGTATAGATCTAAAAGCAAATATATTACTTATGAGAATATAACTACCAAGCCCAAAACAATATACCTACTTACAAAATAATTTAATATTTTTTTTGCTTGGCTATGAAGGTTGTGGATACTACCTAATCTATTTTGCAGTTTATATCAAAGATGCTTTTTTTATTTATAATAATATACTTTGTTTCAGTGTAAGTAGTTTGATTCCGTATCAAAGCTTTTATACAAGATTAACGGTTAGTGCATAACACCGCATTGATGCTTACTTTCTAAGCAGATGTCTACACCTTAAAGGAAACCTTCATGCCAAATCTAAAGTTTGTAGGCTGTAAAGTTTTTGATTACGTCTTCAGGGATTGACTCTACTAGTAACAACAGTCCGATTCAAGAGAATGTAATACGCACGTGTGGTCATATGGGAATTATGACGTACCTATAAACGGTTGTAGGTTAGACTAGGTACCTGTTTTATAGAAATATAGGTACCTAGCAATAGCATTAAGGCTTGCTAGACGTATTTATATTCAATAGTTATTGTTTTGTGCAACGTCTGTAGTCTAGTGGTTCAAGTGTTGGACTGCTCGCTAGTGGATCATTAGGTCGTGGGCTCAATTCTCTCTTCATCTTTTCAGCCGTTTCTTTCTTCGTTCTTGGCAGAGCGGTCGTGGCCGTCATGTAGTAGTGGTGTTGGGGGCAGATGTTATTCATCTCACTATGTCCCGCCATCTCTTTCTGTTGGCCGTCATCCTGGTATTACTCACTTATGGGCCCATCCACTGCGTTCTTGATTTGGTCAATCCATCGCGAGGTCTTTTACTGTCAACCCTGCACAACCAGTCGTTCGATGGATTCCTCATCTCTTCGCGATTCGCCCAGGGCAAAAATATTTATGTGATGAACATTAGTGTTTGTCTGGGTGTTTCATATGAGTATTATATAAAAAAAAATATTTTAAGTATTCCATTTTCTAATACAAGCTCCAAGCTAAGCAGAGCTTGTGCAGTCCCAAGATTAGAAGATGCTGTATAAAAGGTCCGAAACATTTAATTATTGTTAAGATAGGTATTTAAATATTATTTCAAACATTTATTTTAACTTCTAGTCAAGCTATATAGACTGCCGTATGACTACGAAGTACTTAGTAATAGGTTCGATTAGGTATTGCTATTAGGTTGTTCGGATAGGTAGGTATGTAATTTCCATGACAAACCTGAAAGTGTCCTTCATCTGATCCATCTCACTTTGCAGACTCAAGGCAGTCTTCCGGAAGGGGTCCACCATGATGTTGTACTTCTCTTTGGATAGGTTGAACGAGAGCTGCGTACTGCACGCGAACACGCGCACCACTTCTTTTGCGTTTAGTCCCATGTTTGTGATGGGGCCTAAGTGCGAACAATATTTACCTTCTGTTAGATACCCAAATATTAGCAGAGTATTTAAATTTGCTGCCTAAAAGGCATGCATTAGTTATTTTGTAGTGCCGAAAAGCCTTTAAACGTAAGTACCAGGGCAGATGGAGGGTATTTCGGACTCGTACCGACTAAATACCGCATTTGTTTTTGCTTACCCTATTAGTTAGGAATATGATCGTTATTATTACGTTATTGTATAATTATATTTATAGGTATGAGTTGCACTTGTTTTTTTTACCTTCACACGACAGTGATTTCTTCAATAGTCTGTGACACACGAGGAGAATACGAAGATTCTCGACTTTATCGTGCACCACTTAAACGTCAACAAACCCCAACTACCTCCATTAGCCAAAGAGAATTAAGATTTTATTGCAGAATGATTGAAGATAGGTTTATGCACATGTTACGTCCAAAAACAAACTAAAATAAGTTACATTCAGAAATCGTAGCGTGTCCGTATAAACTGAGACTAGAATGTTTTAATTAAACCTCTTTTTAGCAGCAAATTACCTGATTCAGTAGACCCGATGTAGTTTGCTGAATAATTACTCTAATGACAGCTATTATTTTAGTGTTTAACTTATTTATAGCCTAATCCCTCTCATTCTGAGAGGAGACTCGTGCCCAGCAGTGGAAAGTATATGGGTTGACGAAGTGTTTATTTACCATAACACAATGCCTGTATTTCCCGAAGGGTAAGGGAAGGCAAAGGTGTGTAAAAGCTATGTTCACCCACAGTTCGCCAAAATGTTTAGGTCCTATGTAATAGGAGGGTGAGTCTATTGCGCAAAACAGGAATTCCAACTCTAGCTGCTACTGGGGTTTTTATAGAAAATCTTATTAACACTACTTCTATTTTCTCCGAGCCTCAGATCAATACATTTTGTATTTGAAGACATACAATGGGCGGCCTTGTCGCGATATGCGATTTCTACCAGGCAACCTTTTGGATGACTGTTTGTCACTGGAATCGGCCTCTAACTTAGCAGTCGTGCTTACACCCACTAGACTAATTAAGCAGTTTTTAGTACCTACCAGCTACAACATAAGTCAAGACCACAGCCTTCAGAACCCCTCGTCCAGCTTTGCCACAGTACATGGGAAATATAAGCAGACATATGCATCTTATTTGTATCGATATTGCGTTACCTATGCCTGCAATAAAATATGGTGATAAGGTATTAAATGTGTTTTAAGTAAGCCAATTCGTAGACTTGGCTACAATTATAGATTTTTTGTATGGGTCTCATCAAAATTTTTATATAGTTATTTGATATAGTTTACTGTATCAGATCGTGTTCACAGCGGTCATTTTGGTTGATACTATAACATGGGTAGTACATCTAAATAAAATACTTTATTTATCAAATAGCGACCGTGCAATGTACAAGCAGGTCAAGCTATCCAAACCTGTTAAATCTGTAAAATTGAAAATGAACCTTATCCCGTTGTGTTTAAGTTGAAAATCTATCAAAGAAATTTGACAGATTGTGGTAGCTTGAAGTGCTGGCCTCTGTACTAATAACATGTATGTAATATACATATAAACCTTCCGGAAGAAATTATCTAAAATGTCGTGAAAACCGCATCAAAATAGCGTAGTTTAAAAGATCTCAGTGTACAGAGGAACAGACGGAAAAGACTTTGTTTTATACTATTTATAGACACTTACCAAGTAATACACTTATAACTAAAGACAAAACAATCCCTGTATGATTAGGGAAAGGTATCCTCTTCAACAAATAGTAATAATAAACTTGTCCTAAACTAAAACCTAAAATAAAACTGGTGCATCTCAAGTTACGCCTCTGATTACAATCTGTGAAGAACAATCTGTATAGCGGCGGACAAAACACACACAAGCATTTCTCTAAGAAATGTCGCAAACATGTACATAAATAGCACATAATAGATATATGGAAAATAAATAAATTATTATGTTGTTATCATGTTCTTGACATTTGTTTATTTAATCTGTGGAGAAACTGATAAGAGGTTTGTTTTCTTTTTGAACGTTTAAGGTTTTAATGGGTGAAAAAGGTTTTATTACCTTGAAGAGGTGTGAGACAATGCTAATGACTAATGCTTTAGTAATTATTCTGAGGTCTGGGACCTATGTATGTCAGTTCAATACTAGATTTATGGAGAGTTAAAAAGGCCACATTGACCTATTGCTCTGTAATTATTAGAACCTAGAGCAGCGGCTAGCAATTTTCTAATAAGAATCAAATTATGCTTAATAGAAAAAAAGGCGTTTTCATCCCCGTTTATCTAGTTACTCTCTGAACTGCCTCGTTAGCCTAGTGGTCATCAGCACGACTGCTACGCTAGTGGTCTTGGGTTCGATTCCCAGATCAAGCAGTGTTATTGGTTTTTTTTTATGAAATACACCCCCTATTACATGGGACCTAAACAAATAAACATACCGGCGAAATGGAGGTTTACATTGGTACACCTCTGCCTAACCTTTCACGGAATACAGGCGTGATGGTGTGTATATTTTATCTAGTAATTAGTTTAGATATTCATCAAACTGCTATTTGTTAATGTGATTTTATGGTCCTAATAGTTCAAAAGTAATCTGAAACGGCCGATTTTACAAAAAAACTGTGTATCTTAGTTTATCAATTAATTAAACAACAAGTAAATGTATAATCAAATTTATTATCGATCATTGTTTAGTATAATTAGTCTTATAAAATTCAATACGTCTTGTATAGAGAACCTAGGTATCTATGAGATGAGTTAAACGAAAGTGCCTTAAGCAAACAACAGCAGCATTTAAAATGCCAATATACAAGAATAAATTAACGAATTATTAATCCCGCGACTAATTGTCTATTAAATCTTCTGCATAGTTTAACAAAATTTTGCTATTTTACCGTTCACTAAAGCTGCTGTATTCGTCTATATAAATGCTATATTTCGTTCATAAAAATTTAAGGGTTCACATAATATGAATCAGTAATGGGGTAGGCAACTGAGGAACTTTTGGCGCCACCTACGACTTTGCCAATGCAATCCTATTGGCTGAACGCTCTTTGACATAATTGCTAACATGATTTGATTGGTTGTCGTAAGAAAAGTCGGAGGTGCTGACATCTGTTTTAGCTTTGCGTTACTTCCTCATTGAAACAACATTATTTTAATAATGCTATGCTATAATCATTGGCGTAGCTAGGGGGGGATCCGTGCCCACTTTAGACTAGTTTAATGCACATCCTAAATATCTAAGAATATAACAATCCGAACGTCTGGAAACTTATTAGAACTAACTAAGCCAATGGTTACATAAAAAAAAACTTAACAATGATTACAAGAAATTGATATGAAGCCAGCCATGGACACAAATTACTCACAATTCACACTAATAGACAAAAACGATAACGAGAATGTAATACATTTCATTCTATATATTTTATTCTCTATAACAGTTGGTGTGCTATACATTTATGCGGTAAAATCGAATAAATGTATGTACGTAACAAAAAGGTCGATCGGCAAGCCGAATGCAAGTCGAATAAGTATTCCTTCGGGTCAGTTTTGCTGTTCAACAAAGACTGCTTGTAAAGCACTCTTGTATCACTGCTGAGTTTTTTTTATCGATATATCATAAATTTTAGTACTTTGGATACAAACTTTGTTTACGGAACAGGACCATCAATCAAAGTGTACTTTAGTAATATCCCAATACATTTTATCATATTATGCACAACACAAAGTGAACCCTATCTCACGTCCCTATACATTAGCCGGACGAGCCAAGTATTACTAACGCGACAAGACATGTCACAATTATTGTACGAAACTCGACATAAACTGTGATATATATATATATGTATATCATGTAGCGGTAGTTTACAAATAGCATGAAATAATTATTCTCAACAATCCTCGTAGCTTAGTTATCCAATGGGGATGGCACCCGAGAAACTAATTCCGATACTTGACCCAATGTAATTTTATTGGTTGAAACCTTTTTTTATTCACTTTTGCTAATGTCAGCATATCAATGTTGATTGTTTATACGAGGATTTAACGAAGGTGCTGACCTCTGTTTTAGCTTTGCATTGCCTTCCCCATTACTATCAATTGCAGGCACAATAGAAAAACCATTGTTACCCGCTGGACTTCACGGGTTCTTTAACGAATTAAAGCGAAGATTTCCGAGGAGTATGATTCTCGTACAAATGTACCAGGGCAGCAGGAAGTTGAGCGAGTGGCAGACAAGTCAAGCGGGTTGGAACAAGTGGAAGGTACGCAGCCCGAGGGGTAGTGTTACGCGAGCGCGATCGGCGGGTCTTCGTCGTCGCGTTCGGTGATCATCGGCTCGGGCTTGTCGGTCACCTCTGGAACCTCGAGGATTTTGGGCCCGTATAGCAACAGGTATGCGCAGTGCCAATCACCTGCAACAACGAATGAATGTAAGGTTAAACTATGAAAAACGCCTAAAAAACATTTTTTTTTTATGAATTTGAATTTTTGCGAGAATCGCTAGCCGCCATGTTGTTTCTGCTCGTAATGTCGCTTAGTTACAACTATAACACAGAGCACTACAAAAATCTAGTTTATGTAAGTACTATCAGAGTGACGTAATGTCGGCACCCAATATGAACGAAGAAAGAAAGAAACTTTATTTGGATTCCCACAGAGATCAGACTACATTACATACACAGTACATTTACTACAGCAAGTAATATGGCGAATAGCGTTTTAGATTTGAAGAACAGATTAAATAGGGGCTCGTGGCTAAGTAATTACTAAGCTAATCAACCGATATGCAAAGTTAAGCTGCGCTAGTCGCGGTCATTCTGTGGATAGGTGACTATTCTTAACACATCAAGACAAGTGCACTCCGTAGAGCACGTAAAGACTTCAGTCCCGGTTGTCATACGAACACCTATGATAATCGTTAGTGGTGGTCAGAACACCACCACAACCAGTCTATCCTCAGGGTATCCTAAGAATCAAGTTGCGATCTGATGGCAGTAACTTCGTGTAAAATACTGATATTCAGCCGCATCTGGTTAGACTAGAAGCCGACCCCAATATTGTTCAAAAGGGAAAAGGTTCAGAGAAAGAAAGTTGTGTGCCCCAAAACGTATATAAGACTGACCGCCTCCGCTGAGCTTGAGTACTTCGTCCTCGGTGACTGGTGTGACGGCGTCGTCGTCACAGCGCAGCCAGGTGTCACCGCGAGCCACCCACGCCACGTAGTGACCGGACGACGACGAGCGTCCGCGGTGCGTCAGGACCGCCTGCAGACGGTAGTAGCCGCTGTTGTTGCTGCCTACGTCTGTATACAACATAGACGACCTTCTTGTTAATTTGTATAAATGAAAAATTCGACCGCAGTTAGGTTTGGAACCTGTATCCTCTGTAAATTATGTACGCAGGTGAATTTGGTATGGATTTTAATTAAAAACTCTTATAGCTTGATCTGAACACGATTCGTCACAGCAAAGTATAGATTATTCTGTTAAAATATTAATAATATTCAGAGCGTGCTTAGGACTTGTTATATGTGAAGTTGCCATTAAAATAAAACTACAAATATTGTAATGCTCTGATAGAAGTGTTAACTTTCCGTCATTGTAAGCGTTGATCAAAAACAGAGTTTATTTTTCGGGTAATAAACAGACACATTAGAAAAACCATTTTTCCAACCTTTTAGAGGTTCACCATTTCTTTAATGATCTTTTTTCCATGCTAAGATTATAAAGTTATTTTAGGGAAGGAAAAATTCGACAGTTATTGGGAATTGAAAAGTAATTGGGAATTTCCCTTCCCACGGGATTTGGGAAAACGGGATCGTCTCGTGTAACACCGTGGGTACCCAGCTAGTTATACAATAAATTTGTTTAAAAATATAACATACCATTAGGGAACCAGTAAGGGATAGACCTCGTAGGGTCCTTTTTCTTAATTTCTTTTGAACTGTCGCCGTGATTCTTCGTACTTAAAGACGATTCGACTGTAGCATCTTCATATTCCTGCAATAAAATGAAACAATCAGACCTGTGAGCCATAATTGAGGTCATATATATTTTGCTTTCTGCCATCTCATAAAGTCTTGGGTTCGGTCGAGCAGTGTTGTTGGATTTTTCTATGAAATTCTCAGTTGCAACTTGGGAGTTTATGTGAGGGATATATGTGCCCAGTTAATGTCAATAAGCTCGCCCCCTATTACATAAGACCTAAACATACCGGCGAACTGTAGGTCTCCATTAGTACACCTCTGCCTAACACTTTGGGGAACACAAGCGTGATGGTACTATATGTTTTCCATATACGCGATAGCCAATTATTAAGTTAATTTTTTTGGGAAAGTAAATTCGACCGCGGTCAGGAATCAAACCTGTGTAAATGTTAAAACAAAAAACTTGTATGAAGGTCTTACTAGGCGACAATTTACAATAAAAATTAAACGTAGCTAAACACCTACCTTGAACTTATTCCTCATAGGAGTCAGTCTCTCCTGCAGTTCGGGTGAGCACAGGTCATACACGTCGAGCTCCAGCGGGAACTTAACGTCCTTCAAGATCTTCGCGTTGATGGATTCCTTCTCCTTGTAGTAGAAGCGTACGAATTGCACCGTTAAATACGCGGGCAGACGACTGATTTTGCTCTGTAAGTAAAAATAATAGATGAAGAGGCTTTTCATGTTGTGTGTGTGTGGTAGTGTAGGTGGAAATGAGTGACAAACTTACGGTTTTTGTGTAGATCGCATCTCTTCCTAGAGTCTGTGACATTTTTGTGATTTGCTCAGACATTTTCTGTAAAAACAAAGTTGAAATTTTACTTTAGTTAGGCTCGAAGAAATAAATGCATATCTAAGTCCTACAGTATCAAAATATTCAACCACAACTCACAGATTCGATTTCTGGCACTTATGCGAATATTATACATTAAAAGAATTATTTAGTGACCATATGTACAGTCACGAACATAATATGTATACACTTACTAAAAGCCAAGAGCGATTATTTCGCGAAATGACGATTGCAACTTTGAGATAAGACTAATATAATTATAGTATAGTTTTGAAAATACTATGTTCGTAACACCATACAATTTCAGTCAATACCCTAAGAGAAAATTGCTTAAGAATTTCGCTAAGTGTATTGCTACATGGTATTAATTTGTGATGATTGATTGATTGATGCTCGATGTAGACTTCTGTCCATGACCATGCTATATGGGGTCCGAAACGTGGAGGGTCAATAAAATTTGTAAAAAGTAGTTTTATTTCAACAACTCACAGATCTGAGCCCGGACTGCAAATACTTGACATCTTGCGATATGAAGCAGGACAGCTGCAGAAACGACTCTGTGGTGCGTGTCGGAGCCTCGTCTGCCTCCGAGCATACCAGCTCCACGTCCAACGTGCCGCCGAAGTATTGCTCGATCACTGACGCCCTGATTATAATAACCTTTTTAAAAGAACTTTTTGGCTTAAGATAAAAAAAAAACTAGTTAATACAAAGTCTAAATAAAGTAATCTTGTGTTTGAGGCGAGTAGGGCTAATGAAGTTTAAAATAATCACAACAAAATAGACACCAAATATAAATTAATCAAAATATAGATTTGAGTGAAACGTATCTTTGTTTGTGGCTAACTAAAAGTTTTTCTTCTTTTTTAAGTGATTGGAACTAAGGCTAATTTACCTAAAGCTGGCGACAAGGTGTAACATAGTGGATAAAACCAACAAAACTTGATGTTTTGGAATCGTTTTGTATCCTGGAAGTGGCTTTTTAGTACCTACTTATGTAAACGACTCAAATTTTTTGATGTATATAGTATGTAGTAGGGACAGGATACAGGATATAGTAGGCACTCTACGAGTCTGAAGCAAAACTAGCGATAACCTGTATGGTATGTGAATTCATATTATTTACCTGTTAGCAGGACTTTCGGGCCTCGTCGGCAACCTCGCTTGCAGCGCGCGGATGATCTCGGACCAGCATTCCGAAGCGTCCTGCTGCGCGAGGCCGCCTCCCGGCCCACGCTCAGCGAAGCGCGGCGCTGTAGAGTGAAGAGCGCGAAGCAACTTGGCCGCTGCGCCTGCGCAGGCCCCCGCCCCTCCCCCCTCTAGCGCTGACATAGTGTCACTAAGTGCTGAAGTTAGCTCTCCCGCTGTACCGCCGCCCGATGCTGTAGAAAATGTTTGGAATAAGTAGAGGTAACAACAACTTAAAACAGAAAATCTAAATATACAGGTTTGATTTTATCAGATTCAGTTTCTTAACTGCCTTCTTTGTCTCAATAATCTGTAATATAGGGTAAAAAACTAGTTATTAGCTTCTGTCTTTTTGGGGGTATTAGGTTCATATACTAATATAGAGTCTTATTGTATAGATTCTACAATAGGGTAGGGGTACTTTACTATTTAAGGCTTTATAATTATTCCAAGCAGTGATAGCCCAGTGGTGTGACCATTGGACTGCCAAGTCGAAGATCTCGAATTCGAACCCAAGGCATGCACCTCTGACTTTTCGAATTCATGCGCATATTAATTAATAATTAATTATCACTTGCTTAGACGGTGAAGGAAAAAATCGTGAGGAAACCTGCAAATCTTAGAGATTTTTCTCGACTGTTTGTGAAGTCTGACAACTCACACTAGGCCAGCGTGGTGGACTATAGCCTAATCCCTCTCAATATGATAGGAGACCCGTGCCCAGCAGTGGGACATATGGGTTGATGATGATTCCTATAATGTGTGTCAGTTTAAACTGCGTGTAGTAATAACTTACTCTTATCATAACTAAGTAAAGCATTCTTAAGTTCAGGTACTGTCTTCAGGCACTGTACTGTCGCATTCATGTAGCATGTGTTGCCCAAGTTGATCAGACCCTCGGGCAGGTCCATCTGCACAATAAAATAATACTTAATTTGCTTCTAGCTTCTGGGGAATCATGTTAAAGCACCCTTATTCTTCTAAAATATATAACTAAAAAGCTTTGATGAAATTTGGTACAAACGAAGCAGAATCCTAAGGGTAGAACTCTGCTGCAGGAGGTAGACATCACACCGTTAATATGTAAACAAGGTATTGACCAAGGACCATAGTTATAACTTACAGCAGTAGCCAGCTCAGCCTCATTCATGTCTTCAACGAAGCGTGTCTGCTCCACAGGGGCGGATGGCACATCCTCCTCCTTGCTTCCCATAACCAACACTAGGGCATTCTATAACATAGGTACAATCAGTAGTTTAAGTATGTATACATAATAATATGATAAAATTCAATATAAAATGATTGCCAACATTATGTCTGACATTTCATGAAAATCTCATTATTAGCTTAAACTTACATTGGTTAATTTAAAGTTGGCCCAAGAGTCATCCCTTAGTGTGACACCCTTGCAGACTACCTTCTGCCTCTCAGGCTGCACGCCAGTGAGAGCAAAGATCTGGGCCTTGAACACTACTGGATCATCATCTGTGTTCACCTCCACTCCCGGGTACATCTCCTTGCCCCACTTTACCTTTACTAAAGAAGATATATAAAATGTCTTTAAATTGGAAATAAAAATTTGATTGTCATTTAGCCCATTAAATTATTTAAATGTTTTTATTAAAATAATTTCCAAATAGTATAGTTTTGAGTTTTTTAAACAAACAATTAAAAGCAACAATTTGTAATGTTTTAGGTAGGTACTCTTCAAATTAGTTATAGAGTAACTACTAAAATGAATGACTCTTTCTGACCCTAAATTCCCTTTTTTAATCAATTTCCTAAAGATAATCCAATAAGGATAAAATAATTGTGTATAGATAGTAGGTGCCGGTATGTTAACGGGGAAATAAGGGCAATGTCATGACAAAGCACTTTTAAACACTTAAGGCAAATTGTACAGATGGTACTGCATCGCGTTCGATAATATATTTACAACGTTTTTGGACAAATAAATTGTAATTTAAAAGTAAAAATATGTTAAAAACAATAAAAGTTAAATGACAGTTGGACATAGCTATAACCTCAATGAAAAATGATTTAGCATTTTCTGAAAGTAACAAATATTTAGCCTAAATAATTACCTGAAACCTTAGGCATTATGGAGTACAACTACGCAACACTAATAGAAAGAAAACAAAGAGTTAATCACATAAACTTTAGAGAAATCGAAAGTCACGATACGCATCCGAATCAATCCGATTCCGACAAATTTGAGAATTTGAGTTTTGACAGACAAGAAATGACATGAATAGTTTTATTTTGTGACAGTCACACAGATCTATGAAAAAAGAAGCACGTTTCTTTGAACGCATCTTTTACTTTATTTTATAAGGCCCTACGTTTTTATAATGAAGAGTAATGTTTTTTAAAAATCATTATTTTTAAATTATTTCCCTACAATTAAAACTAGAAAATATTAATGTATTTGAAAACATGAAAACAATAAAAAGCTATAAGTACCATAACATTTATTAGTTTTTCCTATGACTATGTAGACAGAGAGAGATAAACCATCACTTAATTTTCTTCAGTCTTCCCCATAGGTCTTCCCTTTTCAGCAGTTTGATACGGGTATACGGCATTATTGAGTTTTTATGAACATCATGTGGGTATGTATGGTATGTATTTACCGAGAGTAAATGACGTGTACTCATGCAACCATTCCTTGAATTTGCTGCAGCTCAAAAACTTACTTATTTGACCTTGTACAGGCAGGTGAGTAAAATTTTCTCGAAGGCTTTTCTCATGTGATCGCTCGTCTCACTTCACGCGGGGGCTACTCGTTCGATGAACTTTCCACTAACGAAGGCTGCGCAAACGCAAACGCCTCCAGGCGCGACAAGCGCACGCCAGTCGCCAGTCTTCCCACTTATGCTTCGAGTGTCGGACGTTATTAAAATATTTTGTCGTGATTCCGCGATTTTCTCACGACTATAGAAAATTCTCCTACCTATGCAAGTTCTTTGTGTGAAGTGACCATAAAGTGGATATTACCAGTGAATATTATAAAAGTAATAAAATCTGAATGCGGGATGGTAATCGGACTTGTAAAGGAGCATCCACTGCCGAAGCCTACTGTAAGTTTGCAAGCTTTTGTGGTTAGATTAGAGGGCAATAAGTTTATTGCCGGTGACTCTACAAGTGTGGAGACGTCGGTGTTAACCGCTTATTGCGTATAACACCACTAACTACTACACTTGAGCATTAATAAAATTGGATCATCAAATTCTAAGATAACTATAAACATGCATCAGCAAGAACATAATTCTATTTAATTAGTCTCTATTACAAAATGAGAAGAAAAAAAAAACGGCATTAAAAAATATACTCTAAAAATCTCAAAATTATTAAAGATGAAGAAGCCCAAATTGCTCTAATTATACCTAATAACTGCTTGATTTTAGGTACCTGCTATGGTTACCTGCAATATGATGAAATGGTGACTGATTCTAAAGATTGGGTATCTTTAGAATCAGTAACCAACCGAACCAATCATCTATTAATGAAAATTATTTTAATTAAAGGTCTAAGGAGTTGCAAAGTTACTCCCAAAATAGGATTCGGACAGAGATAAATTTGCTAAACTAGATTCAAGTTTACCTTCGTATAGGTAAGACATGCTCTGCTTAGAATACAAAAGAGCTTTAGGCAATCGTAAACGTGGGTTCCTCGTAATGTTTTTACCTCAGCTGGCGTGAGGAATGTATAATGCGGTACCGAGGACTTTACGTTTCATTTACCTAACGCTAATAGCCCGGCCGCCGCCCGCGCAGGCGCAGATGCCATAATGATAACATTTCGCTCTACTACTTACTTGTTCTTGTCGTGCTCAACGCTCCTCTGTACTTATGTTTTCCTAGTACTTAGAAGCTGGTACACAACGATTTTGAAAGACGAGATAAATTCAAACATGTAGCTTCAATTTGAATTCACCTATCTACGACATACAATATTAGTTAACAGCTCATTCATG
This sequence comes from Acronicta alni, assembly GCA_964056405.1. NCBI lineage: Eukaryota > Metazoa > Arthropoda > Insecta > Lepidoptera > Noctuidae > Acronicta > Acronicta alni. The sequence continues at coordinate 10,837,428 of OZ043932.1, read as the reverse complement.
CATTCTGTATGACGATTTACACAAGTTCAGCTGTGGCGTGGTTAAATATTTGTCAAATGATAATTTAAATTAAATAACAGCAACAATCAACAAACACCTGACCAATCGATTAAAGAGCGCTTGGTTAGTCATCACATTAATACAAGAACTTCAAAGCAAGATGAAACCAATTGTGACGCAATATCTCCCAATAGCGGTGTGATTCTCACAATTTTTATTAATTAAATTATACTGACTGTTTACGCCGAGTCGTTTAAACGTAAAAAGCTAAAGAGTGATTAATTACGTGCTGAGAGTACGAACCGAAGTTTTTCGTAGCAATACTTTCACTGCATCTGAAGTACAGAAAGTGGCAAATCTTTAATTGTATAGGCTTCTTCGTAGTGAGTTCATAATGGATGGTAGTGTAAAACAAAACCTAGGAAAGAAGAGCCACATGGACTCAATGTATCACACTGAAGCAAACTTGACCTATAAATCTACGTTAGATTATGGATGGGTAAGATGGTTAGTACTTAGTATGTTGGATATTAAAAAAGTATTTATACATATTAAACTATCACCCACGCACAAAACTCACGGGACCAGGCATACTAATATTAAAATGTAGACATTTTAATTTTCTTTTTAATTTATGTCATGGCAGATGCTTATTTTAGTGCAACTGTGTAAAAATCTCCTGAGCAAAATGAATATGTAAATAGTAATCCGAGTCTCGGAAACAGCGATGAAATTAATCAAGAGTAAATTTACAACGTTGTTTGTATGTTAGATGTAAAGACGCCAGCATCATGCTGGCTCAACATGTCATCGTCATGCTGCATGACAGATTGTGGTAGCTTGATGTGCTGGCCTCTATACATACAAACAACAGAAATCTTTCAAATCAACAAGAAATTATCAAGTTCACAATCATAATCATAACAGTCAAAGAATTTGCATTGGTGCACAAAGATTACCCTATTAACATAGACTGCATCCAATATCTAACGAGCGACCTTTACCAGGTTATCTGTCCAAAATTAATGGAACTATTTTTTTTAACTAATATGCTGAGCAAAGGTCTCCATCTCCTTCTGCTGACCTCTTTTCAGTGCTATATGAGGCCAGTGGGACTATTAGTACATATTTCAACGGTCGTGGCTGCGCCTACGCAAGAGAAGAAAAAGTTAAGATCCTTGTGTTCTACTAGAGAATAGGCCGCTCTGTTAGCTGGTATGTATATCGCAGTTTTTCGTTTTAGTAATACCTGCGGCTAAGCCGAAGAAGCAGAGAAGCGAGAAGTGTTCATTTAGCCATTTTAAGATAAATTTTACATTACCAATTCAAATTGTTATTTTTTCACAATCATGTCGTCAGCCCGCGCGGCGCGCAGGAATATTGGAAGAATGTTCACAATTTCACACTGTGATAAATTCATGAGTACTGCGGAGAGAATGCTGGAACTACCACACACGATTACCTTAACTATTTTTTTTCAACATAGTGTTAGGTCACTATGTTGAAAAAAAATTAGTTAATTTTTGGTTAATTAGTTGGTAATTAGTTGGTTAATTAATGTCTTTATCTTAGCACTTATTTAATACCAGCTATTTTGGGGAAACGTTATCGTCTTAAAAGTTGACTTTTAACTATAATAAAATACAATTCTAAATTTAAAGTTTACTAGTTTAAAGTTTTAATAACACAGTATATAAAAAGCTTGTCTTGAAGGTCACATTACCGACAATGGTTTCCTCCTCAACGGGTTTCATTAACTTGACTAGTTTTAAAGCGACATAAAACGGCAATTATGCGCAATGAACGTTCAATACTTTCTCGCTTTACTCAAGTTTGCCAAGCTATAGTTAATTAATTATCGGAATATTATTTTCAACTGGATAATTTATTTTATGCGTATGTAATGCTTGGACATTACACTGATGATCGTTCTAAAAAGAGGTTCATTACCTATCATTTGCAGCTAGTAATACATTAAGGATCTCGATCTTGGTGGCATTTAGCATTTGCATCGAATGACTTTTCAATATAGTCTACGTCTACCAAATGGAAACGAAATGGTCTAGGAAAAATACCAAATTACTACCGCAACTGGCAATTTTATATGTATAGATTTGTAATGATTTATAAATATATCAAAAGGGAATGCAGTTGTTTTTAAATATTTGTAAGCACGTCAGAGTAAAACAACGCACTCATATGTATACTGTGTTTGTATCAAAGAAAGTTTGAATTTAAATTCTAAGAAGGATTGTGAGCCGAGGCCTTTTGGATTTATTAACACAAGAGTTAAATGTCACAGTCGCTTTCAATTTAGGTACGCAGTAGCTATAAATAAACGACAAAATTTATTACGGTTCGACATCGGCCGATCAACAAATATTTCCAATCGTTCTTCCAAGTTATGAAGACGTAGTACTAGACGTAGACTACGGATGCAGCTGCCTTTATGTTTAACAAAGATACACATTACTAAAAAAACCTTAATTATTTAAATCATATAGACCATGGATTCTTCATTATTGTACCTATTTCCCATGAACAACGGTCCAAAACCACAAGACTATTAATTATGTGGTTAGGGCATGGGTAAATCGGTTACCTGCATGTGGTTTTCAATAAAATTTATTTTATGGAGATCTTTGCTCAGCAGTTTTATCAGATAGGTTAAAAAAAAAAATACCTACTGTCATGGTGGTAACTACAAGTCATGACTACAAAAACATCCAAATCAGCTAACGGGGCAGCTTACCATACCTGAAGGCATTCGTCGACTGAAGCAGACATCTTTGATGAGAATATACTCACCTTTAAGGTTGATTACACACAAAAGTAAGGGCGAGCTCCGGGAGTAGACCCTACATACCATCTTGACTACAACTCATATGCTTATAGTTCACTTGGTTGATTGTAAGATAATAATAATTTAATATAATAAATTAAAAAAAAAAAAATAACGATACAAAAACTCAACACAACAACCCTAGACAAATTGAGAATTAAATCGGTAACATGAAACTTAAAAAGCTGTTGAGTTTTGTTAATAGATACTTACACCAAAAATAGTGGACAGCTAAATTTAGAGAATTAGCGATTTTGAAATGCATGAATAAATGGCGTCATTACACCGTGTCAAGTTGAAGATTACAATAATGATATGAAAGGAATGCATGAGATTTGACACTAAATTTAAAAGATTTGTTGAAAAATAATTTATCCGAAGCTTGCGAGCAAATGAATAATATTATTAATTTATTTTGAATAATACCTAAAAGCAAAAACATGTATTTAAATTTCATTAGTATTTTCGGTAAATCTTAATAAAATAATAATCTAAATAACTTTAAAACAAATAATGCTTAACAAAAATTAACATAATGACTGAACTTATTTTAGCGAAGGAAAATAATAATGATAATGATTTTGATTAATAAGATAAAGATTTTGAAAAAGAAATCTTGGACATTGTTGTTCTATTTCGGGCGAGAGAATTGTCCACCTCTCTCCGGATTCCTAGTCATCATCAACCCATATAATATACTATCCCACTGCTGGGCACGGGTCTCCTCTCATATTGAGAGGGATTAAAGTTATGCAGGTTTCCTCACGATGTTTTCCTTCACCGTTTAAGCCAGTGATAATTAATTATTAATACGCACATATATTCGAAAAGTCAGAGGTGCGTGCCCTGGGTTCGAACTCGAGACCTTCGACTTGGCAGTCCAATGGTCATACCGCTAGGCTATCACTGCTCGCCGGATTCCTAGTAGCTGCACTGAACGCTGGAGGGTGCAGGCAGACCTCACGCGTGTTCGCCACACACGTGCTTTCGATTAGTTTGCGAGGCAGGGTTTCGCCGATTTTAGAGGACCTGCGACGTTTTTTTTTTTTTTTTTTTTATTTATATATTTATTGAAGATAATTACATATAAATGAAACAGGATTCTCCTGCCAAACTGCACAGCAGTTTGTCGGCAGTGTTCTCGTTTGTGCCATAGCCTGTCAGGGACGTGACGAATTTCACGGAATCTGGGTGGTATTTAGTCGGTACGAGTCCGGCAAGCCCTGCTGCTTCTCCAGGTTCGCATAAGACAGTTTTCATCCATGAGGATTTTCCGTACTTTCATTTTACTACGATGTAAGTATAGATATTGTTCTTAAAAAGGTTAATATGAAGCTCTTTAACTTTTTATTACCTATTGCTAATTTTATTATCTCACGGTTCTGAATATTATATTTTAATAGCCAGTGAAACTATTAATTCATACTTTTTATATGATGTTCTTAGCTATTCCAAGACACGCAGGCTTTCTCGCGATATTTTTGTTATCTGAAAGAAATAATGGTTTTATTTTAATTATAGGGGTTTTTTAATTAAAAATCTATTATCTTTCGTGTACACTAGTGTGTTTTGATTTACATTGAGATATTTTCCCTTCATTGTTTTTGCACATAAGAAATAAATAATAGATCTTTTTCGATATTTTAAATGAAGTACAGATACACAGTTGATTATGAAATCTCAAACATGTTTCTAACCATGTCAATCAAATTCTCATAACCAATTACTAGTTATACCAAATACTAATTTCTTGTTGAAAGATGAAATATTAACTATCTCCTTCTAATATTTTTTTCTAAATACTTCCCTAGCACACACTAACTCGTAACATAAGCAACTCATAAAGAATGGAAATTAGAAAATCAGCTGACAAACAAAGTCATTAGCGGTAAAAATATGTGTTAATTACGAAGCGGCGTCGGCGAGCGGTCGGTAAAATATTGCCACCGTAGTGTTTATAATGTATGGTTCATGTTACTTAGACATATTTATATTCGACCACATATTTTTATGACAATCTCTGTGGTCGATCACGAGGTCGTGGGTTCGATTCCCACATGACATAAATAATTTATGTTATGAACAGTAAGTGGTTGTGTTTGTCTGGGCGTTTCTTATGTAGTTTAAGTACCTATTTACTTACAAAAAAAAAAAGTATTATATCCATTGTCTAGTATCCATAATACAAGCTCTGCTTAGTTTGGGACTAGATGGTGCTGTGTAAGATGTCCCAAGTACTTTCGGAAGTGTAGTAAGGCTTTCAAAGATTCTAAGCGTAAACTTGACGCTTCCATTTTATATTGTCAAATCTCCATATAGTATTAATACAAAAGACTGCCTCATTAGCCTAGTGGTCCTAAGCCGACTATTACGCTAGGGATGTCCTGGGTTCGATTCCCAGGTCGAGCAGTGTTATGTGGTTTTTCTATAAAATTCTCAATAGCAGCTTCGAGTTTGGACTTGTGCTGGGTTAATGGCAACAGGCTCGTCCTCTACATGGGAATACACATACGAATTGTGGGTTTACGTATCCACATCGGCCTAACCCTTCGGGGAATAATATGCATGTGGTATTGTTATTTTACGCTTAGATCCATCTCAGCATCTGAGTCTAAGAGTCCAGCGTTGGAACAGGTCGACAGTGTAATCAAGGATGTACTCAGGTGAGGGGAACTGCCCCAAACCTCTCTTGACAACACTGGCCTCTTTCTCCCTTTCATATATTTGGGGTGTATTAACCATCTTTTTGTATATTTTTGGCATTTTCCATGCTAAGATTTTAAAGTTATTTAGAAAAGGAAAAATTCGACCAAGCAAAAACTTGCTCTTCAATAGGTGTTACTGACGTCACCATAAAGACGTAAATTCAGTATGTGAAGGAAAAATTCGACATGACGGGTAGGAATCGCGGTGGCTTAATGGTCATAGCGTCTGGTGTACCTAACCAGAAGACGCAGGTTTGAATCCTGCCCGCGGTCGAATTTTTCCTTTTCTAAATAACTGTATTAACCATTTCAAGCTCCTGGTGGTTCTGTCTACATAAACTTTTAAAGAACATTATACTATTATATTATTAAAATCTTAGCATGGAAAATGCCAAAAAATACAAAAAGATAACATTATACTGTCAAATCATTGAGTAAAAACGTAATTAAAATGATAAATCATGTTTATTTCTGTAAATAGATAAGTAGATATTTTAAAGACACTGTTACAAATCAATATGTTACATTTTTTGCTAGATGGCACCGGCAATTCTTAACTGACGACCTCTTTGATAAAACAAACCAAAAAAGAGAATCAAAGTCTCTTTTAAACTCCAGACAATGTTACAATGCAGGGCAACGTCTGAAATGGAGATTTTGAAAAACGAGCCATTAGATTTAATAATATATGCTATTAGGTGCTCGAAGGTAAAGAAAGAAAGACTACTCGGTAGGTATTGTAACAGTTGTTGAGACAAACAACGGTATAATTAATGATATATATTTCAATGCCTAGCTTTATACCTATTATCTCTGTTTTGCCCAAAAATGAAAGTTGCTCTCTTGACTAAACAAAACAGTACCTAAGCATAACGGAAGTAGAACAGATGATGTGTAAAAATCGAAAGTCAAAATTATGTAAGTAGCCATAGCATCTGCCTATGACTGACGTGGGAAAAACAATGTCCTTCTTCTGTTTCAATCAGGCTATCTTTGTGCCAAGCTTTTTTGAAATCGACTCAGTAATTTAGTAGACTTAAAAAAAAAAACGGAAAACGCATTCGTTTAAAAGGTAACAAAGTATTAATCCGATATTCCAAATAAACATAAGTAAGTAATAATTATTTTGAATAGTATTTTTCTATTATTATAAATAAACACAATATACACAAGCATGTCTAAGGATTCAAAAAGGGAAGACACCGAGGTGTCAACTACACTGGTATTTAGCCTATTAGGGCTACATACGTAACCCTGTCGATAATCAGACGGCGTGTGGAGTGCCTCTGGGGTCATGGGCGCGTAGAGTGGGGGTTTCTATGTGCACACCAAACGACCTCATGGACGGCAGCTCGGCAATATCTCACTACACCCCTACTCCCTACCCCTTGTGATATTCCGTGATTTTTTCCAAACCCCCTTTCGAGCCTCACGGGACTAATCGACCCCTAATAATCTCATACGCTTTCCGTTTCATTTGCTTCACGATCCGTACGACGTACTCTACTATTATCAGATATTATATTGCTTGTAATCAAAACTTTCTCCAAGAAACTATGACTATGCTTGATTTATCACAAAAGACTGAGGAACATCACGTAATACTTATTGAATTTGAATCTTAACATAATACCTCGTTTATGCATGACTTTACACATATATACATGTGACCTAAACATACCGGCGAACTGTGGGTGTACATTAGTACACCTCTGCCTAACCTTAAATACAGGCGTGATAATATGTTAGGTAATTGTGATACATGTTTATTATATTATTTACCTAGTAAGTATATTTATGGCGCTGAACATGTCAAATGTTATACTTTACATAAAATTAATATTTATATAGCAAGACTCGTATAAAATGATTTATTGTAAACTTGTTTAAACGTTTTTCGTTAATTAATTTGGCACTAGAGTAAATTAATGGCGATGTTATTATGTATTAGAAAATCTTATCGCTTTAATAACAGATTTTGATTTAAATTTTATTAATTTATTGATTAATTAATGGTAAAAAGTTGTACAGAAGTGATTGCCTTGAACATCCTGTATAATGTAATTTGCATTTTGAATAGCTTCTTAATGTGAAACCGAAAGAAAGTAGTCTGCATCGGTTCTAGAAGTGTGGGTTCCAGTTAAGTCCCTCGCACACTGTCAGAATGCAATATGTTTTGACACTCGGCATTGTTATGTCAGTCTTCGGGATCTACTACAAAATCTTCTTAGTCAGAAGGCACTCAATAGCTTCTTAATGTGAAACCGAAAGAAAGTAGTTTGCATCGGTTCTAGAAGTGTGGGATCCAGTTTCACACTGTCAGAAATTCTGACCATAGATATAAATGACTAGCTGATGACAGTAAGATGACACTTGATGACAGATCACAGTTATAAATTAACTAACTCTTACTTGAGCATCTTCTCTCTCTTACACCCGTATCCCAAAAGGTCATTTTGACACAAAAGACCTGTCCTTCTCCAAGGTCTAATCTATATCTGTACCAAGATTTATCAAAATCGGTTTAAGCGTGAAAGCGTAACAGATAGACAAACAGAGTTACTTTCGCATATATAATATTAGTAGGTATAATGCTCTCCAGACGTCTTGCCTTTTGATGTCACGAATGGTACAGTGATGCGCTACGAATCGTGAATTCGATTCCAGTACGGAACAAATATATGTATGGCTTACAGGTAGTTAATTCGGGATTGTATGAGAATTTGTGCTAGTAAATGCACCGATGCGAACATCCTAACGTTTAAAAATATCTGCATCACCCTAGCATCCTTTTTTAATTTAAATGTGGGAATTGGGATATTTTACTTACACACGTGATTTGTATAAGACATTATATTTAAGTAGTTAAAGTTCTCTCATTCAGTACATAAATAATTCTAATAACTTAAAATGTTACGGAGTCAAATACGTGTGTTCAAAACTCATGTCTATTTAGAAGCGCATAAATTCGGCGCTGGCGGTCGTGGCTAGTGGGTCGATGTCCAAAGGCGTCACGGTTCACGCTCCGCGGCTCCAACACCTAAAAGTATTATTTCATATTCGTTACCTACGTGTGTCATTCTAATGTAACTCGAATTTGAGAAAAGAAAAGATTTTTGTAACATTTTTTTGTTACCTGTATTGTGCAGAACAAAAGACATCAACGCGCTGCACCTTTAACATTCGTTTGCTACCATATTATTTTAACAATAAATCGAGTTTGTTTTTAATTAGTTAATGTATTATTTACTTATTCCTTCGTAGATACAGCAATTATAAATTAACAAAATTAAAAAGTTTAATATCACTACAAACTGCCCTTCATGTTTTACATAATGTAATTTAAAATAAGTAAGTTCAGTCTATGATGTAAGTAATTTTATGTGTCGGCAACTTTATGATGAATAACCACTGCTTCATTTTATCACCTTCTGTGACATAAACAAGACAAATGACATGCACCACGTAATCTACAAACATGTTCACATGCCATTTACTTCAACACTATCTCGCGGCCTTTAATAAACAACTGTAACAATTTAATATGACATTTTCTAACAAAAGGCTCGACAATTCATTAAAATCGTTACATCACATTACAATGGGTACACTTGATTTCACGTTAACTGACAAAAATTATAAACATGATGTAATATTATGTAAAACCGCGGAAACTGCCGCCGGAAACATAGTTAATATCAATTCAGTTATTTATAGAGGTCCATTGTTAGTGTTGTTAAAGTAAAAGTAGGTTAAGATGATTAAATTTCATAATTTATTGCACTAAGGGCCGTTAGTCGAGTAATGAGAGTAAACTTTCGATTCGATGAGGAATGTATAGTTATTTAGATCTGATTGATGTATTGGGGGCGTCATGATTGAACGTGATTCAATTAAAATTGAGCTGCGGATTGATACTTTATGGTTACCTGTATTAATTTAGGCAATTACTGTTTATAGGATAACTTACTTTGTAATCAAGTTTTTTAAAAAGAGTGTCTATGGAGTTTCTTGCCGGTTCTTCTCCATAAGATCGACTTCTTGGAACCGTGCAACTAGTTTTGACTTTTCAAAAGTGCTATTTTAATGGTCTAATTGAAATAAAACATTTGACTTTTGACTTTCACTTTACTATCACATATCCCCGCTGTATTAGAGAGAGGTGTACTAATGTACACCAACAGTTCGCCGGTATTTTTATTCATCATAATCAACCTATATACTGTCCGACTGCTGGTGACGCATCACTCCTCAGAATGAAAGGAATGAGGCTATGGGCTATAGTATGGGTATTTTTATTGCTTAGTGCTATTTAAAAAAAAGACGTTGTCCCACACTACGATTTTCTTCTGTATCGTGGGTGCGTTTACAAACAGAAACTTTCACATACACAAACATCCAGACCCGGAGCAACTACCTGTAGGTCATACAAATATCTGTTCCGTGCGGGGACCGAACCAACAACCGTGGGACAGAAGTCCATTGCTTAGCCGCTCCGAGCATAATCCAACTTTCCTCCGCTTATACTGAAATAGAAAAACATAAGGTTGTAAATATCCTGCTTCAAGAAAAAGATGGTACGCAGCTGTCCTTTTTTACTTGACTTTCGACCTAGGAATTGAACCCATCCTCGCTACTAGATTAAAAAGCGCTCCAGGCTTAGATACCGTTGCCGCCTCGTTCCTACGTTTTTAATTTTACCCTTCTTACTTTAGTATTTAAATACGTATGTTTATGAATTAATAATTTAACAGTAGAAAGTAAGTAGTTAAAGTGTAAATTGCCAAACGCAATGTATTATTGTCAGTTAGCTGTCACCAGATATCACGATGTTGTGTTGTTCACGCAATTATAGAAATGAAACTCAAACTTATCATAACATACCAACACGTGTGTATTCCCCAAAGGCAAAGATGTACGGTCAGCAACGAAAGTCGCTTAACACAGCAACATTTTGAAAACATGACAGCTCCAAAACTAGAGGAAGGAACCTGTAGTTTTCTAGCTTCGGGTATCTGTTGCTGAGATTACTCATTCGTTTTTTCGATAGGACATCACAATCACACAAGATGTGCTGCATTGTTTCCTTAGATTCACCACAAGCGCTGCAATCGTTATTCAAAGCCAGTTTTATTTTATAGAGCATGTCGTTTGTGGCAAAATGCTCTGTAAAGGCTGTCCCATTACAGCTCGGGCTTTGTCCCTTCTGTTATTCAGTATGAATTGCGAGGTGCGTGTGGTGCTGCTGCCGAAATTTTCGTGAGTGTTCTAGCCCTAGGCTATGCCTATTACACCACTCCTCTTTATTTATATTATTGGTCAGTAACTTCATATTAAAAATCGTATAGAAAATTGCAACATGTATATAGTTCGCTTGTATGTTTAGGTCCCATGTAATAGGGAGCGAGCCATTAACATTGCCATTAACCATTTATTAATTAATTGAAATTCTTTAATATGGCATTCATTGGGAATTATATTTATTTTCACAAATATAATAATTTTTAATACACCACCTCGCCTAATTGATCTTATCACTTACCGCCCACAAAAAATTCTAGTTGACGAAGGACATAGTTGTGTAACTCTGCATAACACTTCGCGGAATACAGGCGTGATGGTACGTTATGTTATGATGAAAAATAGTGAGCAACATCCACAAATCAAATCGAAACGAAATTAGTTATCCTGTTACTTCAAAGTAAGAACATGGTTAACTTAACGTCATGCTGCAATGGTTTTTTAAAATGTATACTTGTGTTTATGCAACGGACTGGCTTTCACTAGGTGATGCTTACGTCCAGCAGTGGACAAATATGGTCTGATGTCTGATGATGTCTATAGTCTGATGATGTTGATGAAAAAGAATAAAAAAATGTCTTGATTTTGGGTAACAAAGTATGCTATAAAACAAAAAGAGGGTAGAAAGAAATAGACTGCAGAAAGAAATGGGCGTAATTGTAGCAATTTTTGTCTACATTATCAATTTCTCACAAATAACTTTCTGATTTACGTAGGTTTACTACCAAAACCAGAACAAAGACCTGTATTGTACTTACATATTGAAAAAAAAAACGCTACATAAAGTTTGTGCGTAGCAGAGGTGCGGCAGATGCTCACGCGCACCTGTCGCGTGGCGAGGGAAGTCTGATTCCCGTTGAGAATCTAGGGTAGCCTTAGTCGCTTTGTTCGATATTATAAGCACCGACTTCACAGCAAGAGTTTAATATTAAATGGATGTACTGTACAAAAGGTGAGTTTGTGTTTGGTGTGGCTAAGCGACCCCGTATTAAAGGTTGGTCATTACAAGATCTCCATTAAACATAATCTCAATTGATCTCTCTTTAGTTAAGTTCTACAAAAGTCATCAATATTTTTTCCTCGTCTATATCATAAAAATGCAGCGCTGAGATCTTAAGCAGCTGCATACAACTATTAAAACAAAAGCAAGAGAACCTATGACAGATGCACATGTTATTGGGTCTGTAGTCGCTTGTTTACGGCAAGGGCAGTCAACTGCGCCGGCGCGGCGGCGGCTGCGTTGCAAGGACGCGCGCCATTCATAAACGAGTTCGTTTCGACACTGCCCTGCGTAGGACCACTTGAATAAAAAAAAGAGATTGAAAGCCTGCTTTTTTAATTGATATTTTATTTATATATTTTAGCGGCTTGACTTGTTACGGTTTATAAGCACCATCTGTATCAAAACACATTTTCGTGAGACAAGTAGCTCTTTCTATCATTCCACAATTAAATTTTCAGAAATAAGTAATTTAGCTACTTTAGATGTAGAATGAATGAAAATCCAACCTAAATGTCTCCATGGTATACATAAAACATTGCAGAAATCATAAAAATCCCATACCATTTGCCAATTTTCATTTGAAAACTCGATAATACGGAGAAAATTATTCTTTTATCGATAAAATATAATCGATTTAACGATGACCATTTAGCAACTGATTGGCTTCAACAGTTTATGTCAACCTGTGTCTACATTTCTGCGAGTTGGACCGTTATTAACTTACTCGACGTAATTTCAATGCGCGTTCTGAAACATTAATCACTTTAAGTTATTGACTAGTTTATTATACGTTTACATTCTACATCTTTTGTGACTTTCTGACTAGTGCCTAGAAATGAAAATGTTCGGTTTATGCGGTGTCCCGTTTGCAAGATGTTTAGGTCACGTTCATTCAGCTGCGTTTTATGTCGCCCAGAATCTTTAATGGCATTTTATTGTTATTACAGAACGCGTCTAAAAAAATACAATGAATTTTTGTATTCGATATTAATTAATATTCTTTCCAGAATGTGAAAAAAGGGATTTCCGTGTGTCTATTCTGTAGCTGTTCTTAATTTAATTAGCTTAATTTTTTGCATTTTAGCAATCTAACGATTCTTCATTTAGACACCACTAAATGAAGAATCGTTAGATTGCTAAAATGCTAAAAATTCAAAATGAAAGCAAGCCGTTTTCTCAAAAACTAGTTTTGACATCAGAATTGATTATAAGACTTTCATGAGCGTCCCAATTAGCGTTTTTTGCTGTATTTAAAAGCTTCTTCTATTGATTAGATTACGATAGATTGCCGTTTACGTTTTTAAAAAACGTCACCACACACTAGGATTTTCTTCTGTATCGTGGGTGCGATTACAAACACAAATTATTATATACACAAACACACAGACTCAGAATAACTGTTGGTCATAGAAATGGCAGAGAAGCTCAGCATTCTGCGATATTTATTCTCAAACATGCCATGTATAAGGTTTTGTTTTCTCCAGTGATGTGTGAACGCATGCATTCAGAAACAAACGTACGGGGAGCAAGATAACTGTGTTTTCACTGGGTCAGGATTACTGCAAACAAGTTTACAGACTCTCTTAATATCCCACGCATAATGTCAATGAAACTTCTGTACAGACAATTTTTGTACGATTCCAGTTTCTAAATGCGAGTGTTTGCCTTCCTTCCTTAAGCGTACACGGACTTTTTTGACATATACCGTTATGTTTACTTAAATCTACAAGCAAATCAGAAGGTGAAAGGAAGCTGTTTTTTATTTTATTGTTAATCTAATTTAATTTTGAAGTACATACAAATTAAAAAAGCGTAATAATCCATTGGTGAATTCTTAACATACAATTTAAATAAATAATAATTAGGTAGGTATGTACCTATGTCGTTGTGGGAGTCAAATGTCCGATTTATTTAAGCTCAATTCTATTTAATTTAATTTAATTAGAATAATATTTAGATCTTAACAATGCATAAAAAACATTAGAATTAATGTATCCATTTGTATGTTTTACAAATAAATAATTTGAATTTGAAATTACTGCGAAACACGTTTTAAGTAACATCTATGTTAGGAAGTATCAAACCAGAATCACATCAGCTCAATACAAATTGACTTGTATTTCGTTTACGTTTTGCCTTTTACTAGCTTGAATGCATTAGGCGACTGTAATTTGAATTTAATGCGCAGACGCCGCGATGCTGATTTATTTGGACAACATCTTCACCGTGCTGCTTTGTACCGTTCAAATAGTAGTCCATGCCAAATAACCGCTAGCTATTAGTGGTAGACAAAATGCTGCGCTTGCGCCGTTTTACACATTATCCACAATACACCGCGGTTTAGAAGAAAAAAGATTTGTTCATTTCGTTATTATTGAAAGAGAATAATAAAAAATAAGAGTATCAATGTGCATTATACTTAATTTTTTGTATAACTAACGCCTCTCAAAAAATATTTATTATTGAGGGGCTCGTGGCTAAGTAATAATTAGGCTGATCAACCGGGTTAAGTTGTGCGAGCTGCGGCCAGTCTCTGGATGGGTGACCATTCTTAACATACCGAGACCCCTCGAGTACCTCGGAGAGCACGTAAAGACATCGGTCCCGGTTGTCCTACCACCTATGACAATCGTTAGTGGTAGTCAGAAGCCCAAAAAGACTGACAACCAGTCTATCTTCAGGATATCGGTATTAACCAGAAATTGGATTGCGGAGGTCTGATGGCACTTTGTGTAAAATACTGATATTCAACCGAATTTGGGGGTCTACTCCCTAAGCACGAAGTCCGTAGTTTCGACCTTCGTTACGGGCGTTTCCTACTCCGTATCACCTACAGATGGATGATTCGTTCGGGGCCCGAACTAAGAATGAATGACTCTCGATGTGTTTTTACCCGTTCGAAAAAATGAATTTGACACTTGTTTTATCGGACTCCGAAGTTTCGGAGAACTTTCGAACGACTCGTAACTTCGTTGACGGAGATAGGGAGTAGACCCTCTGGTTAGACTGGAAGCTGACTCTAACATAGTTGGGAACAGGCTCGGAGGAAGAAAATATAAAATATGTCATTATTGGTACTAAGTGATCTAACTTTACCCAGGTTCTCTCTTGTTGTCCAATATCTAAGCTGTTGGCTGGTTGCGATTTAAAATATTAATAAATACGTTACCAAAACGTGACGCAATTATTGATCACATTGAAAATCCGCCAATTCTAGGTAGGTACATGGGTACCTACCTAGAATTGGTAGTATCGAAATCCCTTTTCGATACCCTCCCTTTAAGGGAGATTTTCGGATTTCTTTGTCAAAATCTTAATAAATCAATCAATCATCGTTCTCAAAAAGTCACTTGTTTCTATAAGATCAGGCCGAAGGGGATTTTGACTATGGAATAGCGTGACAGCTTAGATGTAGGTACTATAGGACCCTGATGGGATCCTAGGAGGCTATTAAAAGAAACTCTCGGTTAATAGGTACTCAAGGACTTTATTCTTCAAAGGTCATGGGAATTCTGACACAATCATTGCTCACTTTTTTCCACTAAACATTCTACAATAATTTCAAATGATTACTTTTTCTTAAACCAGCCAGTCTTATGCTGACTCCTGGTAGCGACCTCTACAGTACCTACCAAGCGGAAATTAATCATAGCAAGCAAATTTATATATATAGAATTCATTATTTATATATACTTGAAGAGATAATCCCAATCCCTATTCGTCATATACCTTCTGGCATAATGTTTATACCTTCACAAGAATTAGTATGTAAACGTATTCATAGTATTACCATAAGTTACTATCGTTACGACTTACGATTCCCAAATCCATACGATAGGCTGGAATTTTATCGCTTAATTAACATGGTTTGTTCGACAGCCATAGAATATTATGTGATATTATAATTATTATTATGTTTATTATACATACGAGGTCGATAGGTTCATATTAATATAGTTACTCGCATACATTATAACCTTTTATTAAGTTTATATGTAGAGTGGCAATATTATGTGTAGATGGAGGTATTTAGTGATGAGCAAGTAAATAGCTAACAAATTATTATACGAAGATATTTCTGTCAAATTGCCAATATAAAAAAAGAACAACATTGGACAGTAAAAAAATGGTGTGACTCCCGCGAGCGACGCGGCTGCGACGCACGCACCGCTACTAACCATCAATCTGAAGCAGATTAAAAATGCACTGATACGTATTATTATACTAAACCTGCTATATTACTCATAGATCTTAGATTATATCTGTGAATATCTCAATGATAAAGACCAACATTTTGTAGTGTTGGTCTGATTGTTCAGACCTACTTAGAGAGAGGCCAGCACATCAAGCTACCACAATCTGTCAAATTTCTTAGATTGATTTTCAACTTTAAACCAAAATGTTATGGCTCATATTCAATTGGAAAAATTTGACAGTTTTGGATACCTTCACCTGCTGACGTCTGTACATATCTATGAAATATACCTTATTTTATATTTTATGAAAAAAAAATATATAAACTGTAATAACAGGTAGCACATTTATCTAAGTAGAATTATAAAATGCAGAGCACAAATCATAATAAAAAACACACTATGTTCACTGACAAAGAAAAAACTATCCAAAGCGAAATTATAAAGAACAAGTTACTCACCATAAATGACGCCAGAAAGTGAGTTAGTACGAGTATGTCATTTAAGTCGGTACATAAATATCAGTATCAGTAGTGTTGGACCTTGCGCCAACTACTTACATACTTGTAAAAGGAAATGTCCTTATTAGTACCTGTTTGTATGCTCGCCACTGTCTCGCTCACATATCGTCACGCACTTTTTTCTTTTAAAGTGAGGAGAATTCTAATCCATTGCAGGATGTATCACAACAGAGATATTTTTATTCCTATTAGAATTAAAAACAAAATCGTAAGTGAGGTACCTATACTTTTGTTTCGTTCTTTTCACTAATAGAAAACATGAAGTGTAACATTTTTGTTTTGCTCCTTTCACTATAAAAAGGAACGTTCTAAGATATAAACCTAAAACTTTATTAAAATTATTAAATTACCATGGTAGTCAATTTAAAATTGATTATGATGATGCGTTAACTATCTAGTCTAAGCTCCAAACTAATACAAATTCCTGAGATTCCCGCCAACCGACTATCAAGCAAAAGAAGCATCCCATTCTGCCTATTCACCGAATATACACAAAAAGTTTTTACCTAATCACAACAAAGTCAATCTTTAGTTCTACAATAGTGATGTGCTAATGAAATTACGAGAATTTATTATATGCGATCTGCGATCAGTATCGGGTACAATCGCTGGCATTCCGTTACAGGTTGAATGACCATCCGCGTGCCAACACCTCGCCACCGCATCAAGTAATCACATCCTTACATATAAAGTTACGATAATCGACGCATATGTGATACATTTATGACAATTCGATATTTCGTTAGCATATTTTTACTTAATATTTTCAGTAGGTACTCGAATATAATGTCAAACGGTATTTTTAGTAGCTGTTCTATGATTGTATTAATTTGTTTTTATTTCTAAATGTATAGTTGTATATATGTTTAATTATACTTATAGTGGTATAATTTATAATTTATAGCTGTACCGGTGATTGTATCCATATCTAAAATTAAAATCATATACGAGTATACATAATATATCAGATAACTGTATATTTATTCTTCATTTTTATAGAGATCTAGAATGTAAAAGTAGAGTAAAAATACAAGTTACCCAAAATTTGACAACGCATCAGCGACTCATTTGGTATTGCAACTGTTACTGGGGGGCAGTGATCAATTACCATCAGGTGAACAGTTTACTCGTTTGCCCCCCTGTATTATAAATTATAAAATGAGATCACATGCATTCAGGTTTTGCGTCTTAAATTAACTCATCCCAGATACAATCACCTCTATAACGGATATCGTTGCAACAAAAACAGCTTTTCAAAAATATCTCAAATCTTAGCTTACAAAAAATAACAATGGCGATTGAGAGACGTCTCAATCAAATTCGGCTCAAATTTGTTCACAATAAAACATAAAACGTAAAGCTTCGCGGATGTCGGTTTACGTGTCGAGGTCAAACCATTGTTCGTATTATTTTAAGGCATTATGCGATCATGCGTTGGTCTCTTGATCTGTCAAATTTACAATTCAATGTGTTGTGGACTGTTGATCCTCATTGAATGATTCATGTCGTGTGGATTTGCCTTCGTGATTAATATATGTGTGTTGTATTTAGGCAGACTATTTAAAAAAAACATGTCAAATAACATATAACGCCTGTGTACCCTAAAACCCGAACTGCATAGCTGTACTACATACAATGCCTAGGACCAAATAATGGTTTAAACCATTTTATGGTTTAACCCTACTAGACTAATAATGGGTCCCAAACATACTGGCGAACTGTGAGTCTGCATTAGCATACATACCTACATAGTTCGCCGGTATGCCACTAACCGGCGCGTCTCCAAACTCCGCGCTGATAGGTGATACTGAGTATACTGATATTTTGGAACCCGAACCCAGGACCTATATGGTGGCAGTCATTTTGATTGATTATTATTTTTATTTAACATAGCGAACGGATTCGTACCATTGCAACCTAATAACATGCATAATTATGATATACATAAATGTTATAACCAATAATAATTACACTCAACAAATAATGTGGCTTTCTATTGGTAAGAGAATTTCAAAATCGGTTCAGTAGATCCCCTAGAGATTACCCCCTATAACCTCAAAAACTTTACCTTTATAATATTAGTATCTATAGATAGAAGTATAGATTATCAGTTCACTTCAGTCACTGACCACTTTAAACTACTTTTTACGATTTTTATCGAGAACCGACGGGATTAATAATATCAATATGATGCACTTTAATCCGTAAATAGTAGTTTCATTTCAACTACTTGATTTATAGGAAAGAATTATTAGACAAAACCCGTAGCTTTAGATTATCACATTCAGTGCTTAAATTATATCGTCAAGCAGTCACCGCGTTTAGTGTAGAACTAATGAATATAAATATGGTAGATATTGCAATCGAGTCAGACCGAGTGCAGCTTTGACAACCATAAAATATGAGAGAATTATACTAGAATCTCATACAGAAGATATTTTACTGTGCAGACAACCTATTGAAGACCGATAATGTTCCATAAACCTGTTCTATTTTTTTTATTTGCTGCTGTATTATGATTATCACTATGACCGTAGTCGGTCTATTGTGATCGCCACTCGTTGAGTTAGAGTTTACCGCTAAATCCTGAGACTACTGTAAACTCCAGGATTGGCTTAGGGGCGAGTTCCTTTATTTCGTCCGGGCTTAAGATGGAAGAATGGAAGAAGACTTTTGGCCGCAGGGCGTTGGTGTTCCGTCGCTAACGCGGACACATAATTACCACAGGACAGCGCAAATACAATTAGTGTAAACTGAAGTGTAACAAAGGTTTAAGTTTCATATTATAAGTACTTACTAACACATTTTTGTATTTACTGTGTATATGTTAGTTTTTAAGGTATTTATCTATGGGCCATGGATGTTTCAAAAAAATTACAGAATAAAAATAAATAAAAAATTAAAATAAGTATGTTTCCCTAGATGAAAACAAATCAAAACTGTTCTATCGTTTATTAAGTACGGTATTTAATAAAGTATTTTTATAATCTTTCTTAAGATAAAAACAATTTTTAATTCTGTCTCGTCCAATCAAATTCCGATATCGAAATAAAGCGTTTTAGTTTTATTCATATTAAATTATCGAGCAGACGACCTCATATAAATGTTATTTATTTTGAACTAGCTGACCCGACAGATTAATGTTGTATTTTTATTAGATTAATATTATATTTTTGTATAAATATCATACAAAAATCCTATAGAAAAGAAGTACTATTAGTTTTCCCAAATTTTAAAATTTTCATTTTTGACCTTTTTCGGATTATTACGAAATTTTTTTTAAGTAACCGAATTGGTCCAGCCGTTCGCTATTGTTGCGCTTACCAGCAACAGCATTTCATTTTTATTTAGGTATGTAGATTTATATAACTTTTTCTTTAATAATTGAAGGCAAGTCAATACAATTTCTGTATACGACAAACGTAGGTATAGTAAGTGCTAGCTATTGGAAGGGCGAGTTACTGGCGCGTAGGCGCTAGCCCGCTAGGTGCTAGCATGTGGATTGTTTAGATCTGAAGTACAGCGGTCGTTAAACGCAGCACATTATTGTTATGGGCATCTTGACACAATGCTGCCGTAGTCTTTACTACCCGGTGTTGTCACCTTGTACGGCAAAATGATACTGTGTAATAAATACGTACCTACATAAGTAAGTAGAATGGCTTTCTAATAGTGTTTTCTCTGTATGTATCTGCGCTGTTTCAACAAACGTGACCGTCCATAGATGAGTTTAATCTAGTTGTATCTCTGTAAGCGGTCGAAACCTAGACTGTTAACATAACATATCAACACGACTATTTTCCTCGAAAGATAACACGTTTATATATATACTTATGTATAGAAGCCGATGCACAACCCCAAAAATCGAGCCTATCACAGCATCCCTATCTCCATGCAGTCTCCCAATTTTAGTGGTACGCAATCGTACCGACACATACGTAATAAATAAATACTTCTTGCATTATTAAACCAGAGACAATTTATAAAAGCCGATGAAGCGCAATGCTCTTAATTCAAATAACCCAATCAAGTCGCATTGGTTTTTAAGCTTACATACTTCCGCAGATCATACACAAAGGCGACCACCTTTGTGTATGATCTGCAGAAACATCGTAATGAGTTCAGCACTCCCAGGCCGCGATTCTGCGTATAAGACAATGGGTGTCGTGGTACATATCGTGTAGGTCTAATTATTGTGATGCCTGCAAGCGTCACCAAGCCGTTACTTGTGAGAGAAAGAATGCCTGCCTCTTGAGAATGTTTGCGGTTTGTTTTTAGATTCGTCAGTTCATCTTCTTGAGTAGTTTATGGTGGTATTTGAAACAAGAATGTAAATGGTCCTATTATCTAACATTATGTTTTGTCTCGTGCTCACAAACCTTCATTTGTTCTTTTTTAAAAAAGGTCCATAAAAGAGGTTTTCTGAGTTTAGAAAAGACGAATTTTATTTGTTTTATGTGTAAGTACTCCCATAAATATGCCGTTCGTATCTGGTTTTCATCAATGCTTGAGGTCGGTATTATTTTAAGAAAATTATTTACTAAGAGTTAATTAAAATAAATTATCTACTTAAAAACTAAAACTTAGTAAACTATGAAGTAATTTAAACAAAACTACCAACGTAACGTAACTGAAAATTAACGAACGGTGGAGTGAAGTTAGTGTATTATCAGTTCGCAATGATGCACTCTTATTTTTATTTTTTATTATTGTTATGGCAACCGCTGCCTATGATCGCCAGCTATCCCAGTGGCATCACTGGCGCGTTGTCATCGTGAAACCTAGACCTACCTTTCCAGTACCTAATTCACTTGCTACGATGCCCTTGAAACCGTAACACAAATAAAATAATGTTAGTAGCACATTATTGCTCCAGCTCATTTAACGTATATTTTATTATTATAATTTTCCTATTGTGTCGTCATATATTCAGAATGCCAATGCTTCTAAATATAAATTATCTTTTACGTTGCACAAACTGAACATTACCATTTTTAATGTTTCAAAAGTGAGTTAAGTGTCAAAGAGCACGACAATCTCACCAATGTTATTAAAGTCAAGATTACAAATATCTACCATAGTTAATAAAATAACTTTTATAAATGAAATCAACATCCTTTAACTTCATGGCATTGCCAGCATTCCGCAAACTACACAAGCAGAATATTTTCGTAACATCATCGCCTGTCACGACCTACATCGTCTACCTCATTGGACGTGATT
The DNA here is from genome assembly GCA_964056405.1 of Acronicta alni. Classification (NCBI taxonomy): domain Eukaryota; kingdom Metazoa; phylum Arthropoda; class Insecta; order Lepidoptera; family Noctuidae; genus Acronicta; species Acronicta alni. The sequence goes on along the minus strand of OZ043932.1, from coordinate 10,815,640 downwards.
TATAACATCATTTCATGGTGCATTTGCGGCGTGCTGACTGATTCAGGAAGTCGCAATTACCAAGATCGATGGCAACCACCAAACTGGTTTAGAAAGCCACTAACTTTGCCGTCATACGTTAAGTACCGGAAAATAGGAATTAATGCCAGCCTTCCAAGTTTTTATAAGGGCAACCAAGTTTGGAAATGTGTTTGAATATGGAATCAGTTGTGTTGTGATTAGATTGCGTTAGATTGCGTATCAACCACAGTTCATAATAAAGTTTTTTTTTTCTGACAAATAACAAATCTGATCATGGTGAAACTTTGGTGAGTTATGGTGTGCGCACCCTTGAAGGATTCTTATAAAAAAAGACATTGCAAGCATGGTAAAGATTGCAAGCAAATAGGAATTATTTATTTTGCTACATACATGCACTAGCATGGTTAGTAGCAAAATAAATAATTCCTCAGAATATAATACCTACACAGTTTGTGTATGCGTGTTGTATGTATGTAACATTATTTCAAACTGAAATGGGCACTGCCTGGATAAAAAAAAAAAATAATGTAAGGGAACAATAATTCTAAATTCAAATACTGAAATGTATAAAAATTTCATCTGGTTAGACTGGAAGTCGACCTCAACATAGTCAGGAAAAAAAGCTCGGAAGATGATAAAAAAATCATCTCGTCTCATCTCATTACATTATGCACATTTTTAAACAACGTAACAAGTTTTACCAAAAAAAAACCTGTCTAAATCCGCAAGAGTCGCGATGCGAGATCTACTAAGATAAACTTAACTTCTGACGCAAAGAAGGAAACTTGTAGAAAATTAAATTACTACCTATAAGTAACAAGCACTTTAAATGTAAATATTGGGCCAATTAATACGGGACACGGTTGCTTTATACCAATGACCGTTATAATATTATTATTTATTAGCTTGAATATAGCTCGGTGATCTGTAACAGGTTTTACCTATCACAGACACTATGTCTATTAAAATTGTTATTTATGCACTGTGTCACGACAAGAAATTAAATAATATATTATTTTATACTTAATTATGTTTGATAAATGAGTCTACCCGTGACCATGGACGCTGTAAAGGGTCCGAAACGTCGGGATTAATAATATTTCAATGTATAATATTCGCGTAAATGTCAGAAATCAATATGATATTTATTTTATAACTAGATCTTTTAAAATCAATTTTACAAGTCTTTATTTAATTAGATAATAAGTCTAGATGGCGCCGGCATTTCATAACTGACGACCTCTAAGAAGAAATGCCGAAACAAACTCAGAGAATCATGGTCTCTTTTAAAGTGCAGACAGTAACAATAGTCAGTGCTTATCATATTATATGCAGTGTTTCACAAATCTGAACTGGCCTTTTGAAGAAAGAGCCATAGCAGCTTTGAGTTGACCAGTCCATACTGACGCCACACATACATCAGACATCGTGTAACTCAAACATTATTTAGGGAGCTCAACGACCCGTCGCACGACGATACCAGATCGTAGGTCACGTGAAATACTCAAAACTCTCAGAACACGTTAATAAATGAATACATTGCACGAATATAAGCGTTACTTTACCTTAAAAAGCTTATTAGGTGGAGCAGCTTTACTAGTAGGTAGGCTAACGTAACCGATATGATAACATATATGAATGAATTGCCGGTGATTAACCTAAAAAAATCCCTATTGCAATACCAATTCTTTCTTTAAATGAATCCTTTATTTTATACCAGCAGTTCAGCTGTTACAGCAGTTCCATCCACATCATCTAGATGGTTGGCAGTCCACTACTGTGCGTTTCTCTAGAAACTTTCTGCCTCGCACAACTAAACTGTGGAATGAACTGTCGCCTGCAGTATTTCCGGACCAATATGACCTTCAAACCTTCAAGAAAAGAGCGTACTCCCTTTTAAAGGCCGGCAACGCGCTTGTGACTCCTCTGGTGTTGCGGGTGTCCATGGGCGGCGGAAATCGCTTACCATCAGGCGATCCGTCTGCTCGATTGCCACCTATCACATAAAAAAAAAAAATACCAATTGTACCATTACCCATTTATTCTAAGCTGTGCTATAAAATAATAAAAGTACTTACCGATGTTTTAAAAGTCTTACAGCAAAATGTAAGTCCCTTGTCGAATAATCACTGCACCACAAAAATCTCAGCACCGTATATCAACTAAATGGCCGAACGTCATTTAGTTTATTAGTTTATTGACTAAAAGTTTCCAGTAAAATAATTTTGATAACTACCGTGAAGACTAAAAATATAGCATAACGGAAAAGAATAACAGAATTCTGTGAAATCAGGACACGCATTAATTAATTAATTAGTAATAACACGTTTTGTATTTCATTATGTATTTAGTGAATTCATTGGGCTCAAACCATGCTCTATTAAGAAATAAAACGCTTATGATTTGTAACACTAATATTGAATTATAAAGTATTTTTAAAAGTACCGCCAAGAAAGTGGACACAGGTTGCGTCTATGAAACAAAGTGTATCTACTCCTTGGCAGATTTTATTTGAAATTGTTAATTTATTATGATTTATGGAGGACTTTTTTGTTTTTTTTTTTTATTTAAACAAGTGTACAATCTGTTTATTATAGTATTCATTTGTAGTTATGCCTCGTTATAAAAATAAGTCTGTAGGACGAAAAAAACTACTATTTTTTTTAATATGACCTTAGTGTTGATCAATCCGATAGATAAAATTTATCCTCTGAAATTTTAGCCAGGTCAGGCTACACTTGACCTCAAAAATATGTGCGATTTTTTATCGGTGCGAGTCGGACCACCTACACCGGGCAGCTGCCTTGACAGCGGAAGAGATTACCTACGATTACCTACTACATTATTAAACAGTTTAGTCTACATAATTATTACTCACTACGGTCAAAACATAGAGTAGGTAGTTAGAATTATTTTTAAAGACAGCTCCCGCACTTCAGAATAAGCCCTGTATCGCGGGATAATTATCGGACAGTTAATGCACCCAGCAGTACCCAAAAGCAGTGATAGCCTAGTGGTATGACCATCGGACTTTGACCATTGGTCTCGAGTACGAATTCAAGGCACACACCTCTAACTTTTCGAAATCATGTGCGACAGAAAAAAAGTATATTCCGTAAAGATCCCGCGTCTTTACGGAATATAGTGGCGCAGAAGCCGACCGCTCAGCCGCTGCGCCAAACGTGTCGTCTGATACTGAACTCAATGAAGTTCTTTTCTAATAATACCGACTACACATAGAGGATACCGTTAGCCTAACCACATTGCATACGATCCGTCAAAACCTTAGCCTGGTCTAGACATCGAACACGTAACTGTATCGATCGAGTATCGGTAATCACAGACAACCGCAGTGTCTTTCTTTTCGTATCGTATAGAATATCGGTATCGCCTCTACCAGACCGGAGAGCGGTCGCATAAAATGCATCAAATTTCTTTTATGTATTCTGTCAATGAGCTATGAATCTGTAATAGATACTTATCAGAAAGATATAGTAAATATTAGTACCATCATACCATCACGCCTAATCCCCGAAGGATTAGGCAGAAGTGTACCACTGTAAAGTCTAGTAATCAATTTCCTACCCTCTTCCTTACCCCAGAATTCGCAGTCGACAGCTTTAGTATTATCTCTAGACTAGTTGTTAGATCACAGTTATATCTAGATAGCTAGACGATGTAGAACTTAGCGATATTTAAGGCATATTAAGTAGGTATGTCGACAAATCGAAACAATAAATCAAAATAACACACACAGCATACTTTCTAGAGCAGACGAAAGTTTAGTCTTCTTATTTTAATTAAATTAGGTTTCTACCGAGTCATCGCTTTCAAATCACAATCTCGAACTAACTCACTCAAGAGGTTTTTGAGATCGATTCAACCAACTATTTAAAGATATATAAATTTATATTTTAAGAGAGAAGAAGAATATTAAGCGATATAAAATTATTAGAATTAGCATTAGTTAGCATTAGTGGTGAGTGGTGGTGTCCTAATAGCTATGTTTCTCCAAATTAAATAAGTTTTTGAAACAAATCATTATTAAAATCGTGCATTGTCAGGGTTCCTGTTCTTCAATTTTAAAATTGACGACACGTTTGGCGCATTTATTATTATTATTATCTGTCAAGTATGACCAGGTAGTTGCTTCGGTTTGTGTATGTGAAAGTTTGTGTTTGTAAACCATCCACGATACAAGAGGAAACCTTAGTGTGGGGCAACGTTTTTAAAAAATAAATAAAATACGGACTGATAGATTTGCCATTTACATTAGTCATCAGTATTTATGAAGAAAGAAGCAAGTAGATTTTTTCATATGGAAAGCACTGAATAGTTCTTCAAATCGGAATAAAAAAAAACATCTGCGGTTATTATTTTTCATTTCTCTTGCTCGGAAAGTAGTGTTTATTTTATCCGAGAGGAAAGACTCATAGTAATTGCTTCCCTCCTATGGTGGAAATAAATTTTAAAAATAGAACTAAGTAAATTTGGTTAGCCAATCGGCTGTAAAAAATCTAGCATAATTAAGAAAAAAATGCTGCGGTCTTGTGAATGTATAAACAGCGCCAGTGTGAATACTAAATACCTCGTATGGGAATTGATTCCTTTCGAACCTCGTGTAACAATCTTTTGTCGATTTTTTTTTTCTAAAACTACTATTCTACCATAATATAAGCAAATAAAATGGCTCCTGCAATGGAATAGTGTCCTAACGTGTCACGTAACATCATAAGAGACGCTCATCGGAACAACTTACCCCTGGCACTTTGAGCCCCGCTCTCCCCTACACTACACTATGAATAATGAACCTACTTGTGTAAGTGCTTTCATCACATGCCGCATTGCATAATGCGTAATAAGGAAGGGACACCCGATATAAGAACATGATTTCTGCAGCCAGCTATTAGATTTCTTGTGCATGTTATAAACACTGAGTACGCCTGGTTTATCTAGTGATGGGAGCGATGACTGCGGACCACTGATGTTTGTTTTTTTTTTATTGTTGACAGTTCAGGAGAACTTTAATAACTTAACCGGACTTGGCGGATAGGCATCGTATGCCTCCAACCAAGAGCACCTATATCATCAGCTAAGGGCATCCCCTGGGGGAATTCGAATCTCGGCTTTGTTGGGCGGAATTTCCATTGAAGTTCCGTTCTTACTCCATTTTATTTATAATTAAATGTAGAACTGCCTCATTAGTCCAGTGGTCGTAAGCGCTACTGCTATGCAAGAGGTCCTGGGTTCGATTCCCAGTTCGTCCATTTTATTTGCTGTAAGTGTTGGTACAGTGAAGTACTTAAACATATTTGGTATCCTAAACACTTAGTCATAAATTTGACATACTATGTTAATTTACGATAATGTATCAAATATTATTTTTTAAATAGTCATTACGGAATAACTCCATTAATAGGTTCGCCCCTATTACATATAAGACCTAAACATACCGGCAAACTGTAGGTGGGGGTACATTGATACACCTCTGCCTGACCCTTCAGAGAATACAGGCGTGATGGTATGCAGAATCTATCTTATTAGGATGGAAGATTCGGTTCTGAGAATGTCCCACCAGTTGTGATTGGTCATTGCGACCTCTACACTGTTCAAGTGTAGAGTTCCGATGTCCAAGTGTAGAGTTCCAATATCCAACTGTAGCAGGTCCAATGTCCAAGTGTAGAGGTCCAATGTCCAAGTGTAGAGGTGCAATGTCCATGTGTAGAGATCCAATGTCCAAGTGTAGAGGTCCAATGTCCTAATGTAGAGGTCCAATGTCCAAGTGTAGAGGTTTAATGTCCAAGTTTAGAGTTCCAATGTCCAATGTCCTGTAGAGACTGAAGTATCTCTGTCTAACTCTTAGAATTATACATAACAGGCGTCATGGTATGTGAAATGCACAAATTGATATTTTACTTTCAACAAACGATTCATTGCTAAGTAAGATATAAAACAAAAAAGAGATAAATATTTTTTTAGGCAGGTAAGTATACGACTTGTCACGTTCGTGGCGAATGTCATGAATGCCATAAACGTGACTTATAGAGGTAAGTGCGGGCTTTTTTTAGCCGATAGGAGTTCGACCTACCCTCCCCAGGTGGTATATGATCTAAAAAAAATAGGTAGGTATGTGACCGATATAAAAACACAGTACTCATCTAGGGAAACACTATCTCTTAAGCCCGAACGAAATTAAGGAGCTTACGCCTAAAATCCTTCAGGTTATAGTAGCCGCAGGGTTTAGTGGAGACCGACTACGGACACAGTGATACTGTAGCGGCAAATAAACAATAAAAAAATGTGACCGCATATTTATTAACTGAATATTTATTTATTATATATATTGTCATATGAAACTATATAGAAAGCGGATCGCTAAACTATGTAGAACATACTAATATACATGTTGAAAGTCGTTGAAAATATGCAGAATGTAAAGCATGTGCTATTAAAAAGTAAAGAATCTTAACACCTATTGTGTGCGTCGTAAATCACCCAGTATTGTATCTACCTAATGAAAAATGAAATCTGTCATGGGATTAGTCGTTTTCTAATCCGTAGTTACTTACGAGTTGTAGCGCAAAAAATAAATATTTGAGATTGACAAAGTTTTGTGTCGAATCCATCGTTAGAATTCTTTAAAAAAAACTATTTTTTAACGGTCATATTGATCGATTTTGGTCTGACTCAGGATCTGGGATAATCTCTGTGATAAATTCCCCCAAAAGTGAATAATATTTTATTCCTTTACTAGTATTGTCTCGCAATGTAATCCGATATGATCTCGATCCTGATCTTAATACTGACATTGGAGCAACTTTTGTGTCTAATTTCTAGTTTGGGGGAACGATGATTGAATGATGTTTTAGTTTTTATATTATGATAAAGAATTAGGTGCTACATAGTTAAAATTAATGAGGATAACAGCTAGCTACACATTCAATTGAATAATAAAATAGATTCTAAATTACCTAAGCGCCAATACTGTCCTAGCTAATGATCGATACTGACATGACTGACCCATAATTTATTCAAACGACATTTTCCAGACATAGCTACATTTTCTTAGCAAGCAAAATTCATTACTGGCTGGCATACTTTCTCCGTAAATGGTAAATGTAAAGTACCTGTTCAGTTGAGATGGAAAGCAAAGGTAACCATCACATTCAGCCTGGGGCGCTTGATGGATTTATTAGCGAAGAAAGTAACAGCTTGGGGCATCTTGACTTAAAAATTAGAGACCTACTTTTGGGCCCTGTGAAAAGGTTTTATTTGATCGGATACACATACTGAATTAATATAAAAGTTGAAGCATTTTAATTTGATATTATACTTACAACATAAAACTCAGTAAGCACTTACTTAGGGTACTAGGTATGGAAGAGTTTTAAAGCACCTATTGGTATTAAATAACTCCGAATCTCGCCATTCCATTAAAATACCGTCTTCTTCATCTTATCGTGTCAACGGTTAACCAATTTGCGAATAATACAAGATCCAGAGCAAACTATGTCACACCTATTGGTTTGTCCTTTGTCCCAGAACACCTGCACGAAGGACAATCTCTGTGCGGCCACGCCTAACGCTATTGAGGTGGCTGTACCGTAAGAAGACATAGCGCCTTGGCAAATCTGATTTAAAATAAAATTTGAACATTCTGTAGTTCTAATACCAAAATCTAAAACAAATAACGAAACGCATGAGCAGACATTATCGCACAAAAACTGACATAAAAGTCTTAATTAAAGTAAAAAAGCAACAAATTAATAGCGATTCGCAACACCGATCATAAATCCGTAGAGCCGTGCAAAGCAACTAATTGCAATAGATAAATGAGAGATAAAACGTTTGGCAATCTGTCGATGGATCTGCGCAGACGCAATTTATCGCCAATTAAATTTGCATACTCCATTCAGGGCCTACCTTTGTAATATTACCTTATTTGGAAAGGTTTCCAAACGATCTATTGGAAACCGGAGATAGAAGATAAGATGGCCCATTGTGCATTTTCATGTTCTGTTTAACTTATAAGTAAGTATTTAAATTTCTTAGAATTTCAGATAACTTAAGTGCCCAATAAACTGTCTTCTAGAAAAAGCATACCTGTGTGATAAATATTTCTACAAGTGCATAACAAAAACATAAATATAATACTATACCTGCCTGTATTCCCCGAAGGGTTAGGCAAAGGTTTACCAATGTACACCCACAGTTGGCCGGTAATGTATGCTTAGGTCCCATGTAACAAGGGGTGAGCCTATTGCCATTAAACGTGCACGAATCCAAGCTCCTAGCCGCTATACCAAATTCCAGTAACACCCGCTAAAAGTAAACCCCTTTTCTGCGTGTACACAAAAATTAATCTCTTTTCCCATTCTTCCTCGTCGCGAAGTATCAGTCATACTATGTCAAGATCATGCTGTCATTATAGCATTACTTAAGTACAACTGGGGGGCGACTAAGGTTGCCATTTATTTCCAGTGTTTATAAGCGACCTTCCATTATATAGGCTTTTCGATCACGTAGGGTCAACTCACGTGACAATATTACCACCCCTGGTGTTTTTCACCACCTTTGAAGCCAAAGTATCGATATTCATTTCATTTTCTTTGTATATTTTATTTACGATGTCATGATTCAATTACCTAACAATTCTTTATTAATTTACTCTCAGGGAAATAAATGCAGTTAAGTAACTAGATCATTTTCCTACTTACATCATTCATATCACCAAAACTATCGATGATCGGATCTATCGTCATTTGTGTGAAACGTGAGCACACATTCTAGATCTAGGTACGTGCGTGCAAGACAAGTTATCTTCGAGACACGAACTGGGTCGAACACTTTCCCAAAGCTCCACTTTACTCGCAGTTTGACACTTATAATTTCAATACTTTTACGTTTATGATAACATGTAATTAAAGTTCGTATCAAGTAAGTAGGTTTATAGATACCCATATTTTATGCGATTCTGTGAAACATTTGAGAAACGCAGATTTTTACGCACGTCGGTTTCAATCAATGACATATAGAAAGAGATTCGTTATAAGTTGGAGTAAGTATGTGTGTTTCTGTGGTATTGTAACTTCTAAAGTGATAGAAAGATTTCTCTACAGCTTCTCGTTTGCAGAGTGATTAAATTTACTATAATAAAAGCTATGCATGACAAAAACTGGTCCAGCCCTTCCAAAATCTTAAGCTCAAAACAAAGTTCATGCCATGAATTAAAAAAATAGGGTAGTTTAAATATAATATTTTAGGTAGGTATGTGTATTTTATTATACTTAGCTATCTAGTAGGAAAAGGGTAGGATGGTGATGAAGATTGTGTGCATTTTATAGATTTTAAAATTGAAAACTGTCTGTCCATGTTTTATACTATAAGTACACGTTGAATTCAAGCAACAATAGTGCATAAATCAAAACCTAATCATAGCCCACTCAAAGACTACCGCATTCCTAAGGAATTTATAGCGGGCATGCAGGCAATAATAGGTACTCCAGTTTAGACTTTTTAAGTTCATCCTATGATGTGCAGGCTAGTATTGCGTTTGTACCAAGTTTTATAAAATTAGTTCAGCAGTTTAGTAGAACTGTGAAACTTATTACTTATTTACTTCAAGTACAGAGGCCAGCACATCAAGCTACCACAATCTGTAAAATTTCTTTGATTGATTTTCAACTTTAATACAAAAAAATAAGGTTCAATTGGAAAAAAGTTTTTATTTAGTTATTACCTTACATGTTAAGTTCTTTTGATGTTTTAATTTTAAGTAAGATGTAATTAATTATGTTTTTCTGTACACTCTTTTAAGTTATTAAGTTTATCTCGTAAATATTGTTTTCTCAGTAAGTGAATCATTATAAATTCTTATGAGGAAATAAAGATCTTAAACCGTAAAAATTGTCAGTTTTGGATAGCTTGACCTGCTGGCGTCTGTACATAGTTTAGTCTACTCATTACATATCTACTCAACGCAAGAAGTAGACTAGACGGACAATGGGATGCTATCGAACATTTGCATGCAAAATATATTAAAAATGCATCGCACGCAAGGATGTTTCTTTTCAAGTCCAGACGCTGACTAATCGTAATACAATCAACCTACTTACACGCTCTGATGAATTTATATGATGCATGGGAAATTCAATAACGATATTTTTTATTTCAACACTGCATTAATAAATGAATCATTCGACACGGTATCTGTCGATAATATCATTCGTTATGTTTGTTAAGATCTGTTGCTAATACCAATATGCGTTGTGGTAGGTAGAGTGAGCACCCTAAGAATGGATGCATTAGTTAACTAAAAAAGGTATTTGGTTATTATTAGAGACACTAAGGAAGAAACCTGTGTAGTTGATAGTATTCAACCAAATGCAGTGTCATCAATATGACTATTAGAAAGGCTAGTAAAACTAATATTAATATTTACCTACATACATTATTTTACCCTATATCTTACCCAAAGACATTTAACTTACTAACGAGGCAGGACATCAAGAACAAAATCGTAATCTAATAATTATTTCCCATAGAAAACAAACATATAAAACAAACGCTGTCTAAGTCGCTTTGTCTCTGTCATAATGTTAGCCTGACAAAAAGAGAAATCAAATCAAAAATTTTCATAAAAAAAAATTCATAATCCTCCTAACACAATTAGACCAACCTAAATTACCAATAAAACATTTATTAAAGCGATCAAATAATAACCTGAAACGGTCATTACTTTTGGTCTGTCTGAATACCTAGTTGTTTTAATGAATATTAATGTTTAGGGCAGGATACTTGCGTGCCATGACACCCTGCCTTACATTATAATGACCACATATTATAATGATGTTGAAACTTGGGACAATAGAGCTTTAAATTAGAATCGAGTAAACTCTAGACTATAAAGTAGTAGACAGGCTGACATAATTGTTCGCAAAGTTACTAAGGTATTGTATTCTATATTTTTAGATGGATTACAATTAAATTCCAGACAAATTTACGACGCCGCGCCGCCGTCCAGGCAGCGGGTGACCGAAACAGATAGCGAAAAATCATCCGCGATAAAGTTATTCCTAAGGAAGATCACGTCCCTTAGCATTGAGTAATACGACTTAAGGAGGAGGCTAAGCTATGTTAAGCTTAATCACTTAATAGATAATAGTACTGACGTACGTATTTAAATTCCAAACAGGCTAATTGCAAATTATTTATCAAGGTAGAATTGCAGAACACTTATAATATGCTACATCATTCCTAAGATGGAGAAGGATACAGGAGGTAAACAGGGAGTTACGGAGGTTCATCTCCTACATTTTTATTGTCCAAGTTTTTAAATAAGTATTCTTAGAAATAGGTTGTACCTACACTAAATTAACATTTAACATTATAATTAGAAAATACAGGATAATTTTCCACTTTAATGACTGTCGTGCTCATGACGAATTTCACGGGTTCCCATGGCCATGACTGTAGGGCAAGTGAAGTTAAGTGCTGTTTTTAGTCGGTACGAGTCTGACATACCTCGTCGTATCAAAAAGGCTAATTTTCCACTTCATTCTACTCCAATAAAATACAGCCAATAAATTCTCAATTTTAAATGAACTATTCTTTAGTTAAATCTTGTTTTTATAGCAACTGAGCCGTTGATATTTGCTCATACCGCTGCTATATTTATCTAAGCATATCATAAATCTCCGTCAGTTTCAAGTCTTCTAAGTGAAAAACGGACATTCTGCAAATGTTGACATAATCGGAGTGCCTCATCTGCTCGCATGACTTAGCGGAATCTGCCGCGGGCCGCATGCCGGAGAGAAACGCGGAATGCGTCGAAAGTAAAAATACAATGATTTATCATTTAACTAAATGTGAATCAGCCGTCATGCACGCTCACTAGCGAAGACGAACGGATTTGCTTGCCGTTTTCGGCATAAGAGTTGATTAGGTGGTCATAACTATTGTACCTATTTCAACACTTTCAGATCTTGACAAATTCGTGATAACTGCTTATTCATTCGGTTGTTATTATGCAATGACCGTATTTGAATTTCATAGAAAAACTCTATAGTACTGCTCGACATTGCAAGTCAAACCTATAACCTCACGCTCAGCAACCCCACTTGAATACGGACCTAAAAGAGAAGGAGACACTTTTTATTTATTTTATCTGTAAAAGTAAATAAATATTTAAGTACGTTGCAGTTTACTGTAAGAAATACTTAGTTACCTAGAATAAAGAAGAGGTAATTTTTGAACATTTTATTGCTTAAAAAACAAGGGCTGAGGTTCGATTCCCAGGTCGAGCAGGGCGAGTGTTATTGTTTATTGGGTTTTTCTATGAAATTCTCAGTAGGTAGCGGCTCGCCGCCTAATATCTGATCTACATGGGACCATAATAATACATAATGGCGAACTGTGGGTGTACATTAGTACACATCTGCCTAACCCTTCGGGTAATACAGGCATGATGGTACCTATGATAAGTACAATATAAAAAAAGTTTTAAAAGTATCCATTCCAATTACTGGGCAATGGGCATCCTTATACTTCAGCATCAAATAAATATCTCAATTCCAAAAATAAATTAAAATAAAACTAAAGTGTTATCCTTAAAATAACCCACAATAAATAACTGACTCCATTAAAGAAGTGCTAATTAGGTAAGGCCTGGCACCACTTACATTATGGAATGCAGGAGGGATCAGTTTACGTTGGACATAACTTTTAAGGTGCCTCTGAGTCATGTATAAGGCGCTTATGGCAGAGAACTTATGGTCACAGAAAAATTAAGCGCTTTTTTATTATATTTCAAAACAAGTTTCATGCGATATACAAAACATTATCGTTTATAAACTTTGTAACAAATGAATAAATAACAGTAGGTAGTGGGTACACATGGCTGCATACTCGTACAAGTACTTCACATACATTGAGATCAAAATCATGACCATCATAGACTACTAAAAATGTATAGGCTTTTGTACCTTGCAGTGCTGTGTTACAATTACTCTTGCGCAGACAGCGCAGATTTGTTGCAGTTTTCTTAGCACGGAGTAAAATGTGCCGCTTTATGATTTTAAAGTAAATTATTTGTTTCACAAAAAAATAATAGCAATAATAAAGCTTTATAGTTCACACATTGCTTACCGTGCGCTTTACTGCCTAGCATCTACTAGAACATCTTCTAGTAGATGCTAGGCAGTAAAACCAGTTCCCTAATCTTGCACGTCTAAATATAATAATATAATATAATATTTTTGGCACATTTTACACAACACCATCTAATCCCAAACTAAGCAGAGCTTGTACTATGGGTACTAGACAATGGATATAATACATAAATACTTTTTTTTTGTAAATACATACTTATAATACATAAGAAACACCCACAAACACAAATACTCATGTTTTATCCACACAAATATTTGTGTCCTGTGGGAATCAAACCCACGACCCCATGATCAGCAGTCTGGCATTCGAACCGCTAGACCACAGAGGTTGTCAATATTTCATGCCTGAAGAGGTCTATATTCTACCAACTAGCACTAGGCCGTCATAGTTGACTATAACAACATTTATGATTTCTGAAAATCTAAGAGGAGGCTGCTGAGGTGAAACTTTGAGGCAGTGATAAGCTTTTATCATAATACTTACACTTTATTGTAGTGTGAAAATTCTTCATAGATTGTCGGCCCCTCATTGACATACCCAGTCGTATCCCCGACTGGGTATGTCGCACTCATACCGACCGCTAGCTTTATTGTTTCCATCATCCCCAATAATTCTGACATCATCATATAGCTTTAGACACTTTAATATATACTGTGTTTACATGATATTGCTCGTAATAACGCCTTCTAAAGTTTTACTAGCATTTATACGTCTTGTGTATAGCGTTGTCTTTTTGCCTATGTTAAACTTCTTTTTTTTACGCTTTTACAAGCATTTATTAAATTATATGAGTCAAGCTGCACGGCTCCAAAAAGTTGTTTCTATGGAGAAAAATCAGCTAAAAACTCCATGGAGCATCTCTAGTTTGTATTTCGAATATTTCAGTTTTAACCAATCTGTTTTGTTGTCAGCATCAAAACAGTGACCACTAATGTTTGGGTGCGGTGTGACGCGATGCGCGAGGAGGACCTGGAGGTGGCACTCAAGGTGGTGATCGTGGGCGATGGCGGCGTGGGCAAATCCAGCATGATACAGCGGTACTGCCGCGGCACCTTCACTAGAGACTACAAGAAAACTATAGGAGTTGACTTCTTAGAACGACAAATTGAGTGAGTTACGATATTCTTAAATTTATATTATCATGGGGTTATATCCAGAGGCTGGCAGGCTAACCCAATCTGTCAAATGTCTTTGATAGATTTTCAACTTTAATACATTATAATAAGGTGGGAAAATTTGAGTTTTTGAAAGCTTGACCTGCTGACGTCATACATACCATCACGCCTGTATTCCCGGAAGGGTTAGGCAGTTTGCCGGTATGTTTAAGTCCCATGAAATAGGGGCGAGCCTATATTGCCATATCCCCAGGGTTATGGCAATATAGGCTCTCTAAGCTTTGAGCTGCTACATATTAAGAATTTAATAGAAAAACACTGTTCGACCTGGGAATCAAACCTAGCCCATAGCGTAGCAACCGAGCTTACGACTAGACTAATGAGACAGTTTCAACCGTCAGTAATTTATTTATTAAGGATTTCCATCAAAGGATATACCTACACCAACATTTACAAATTACAAAACAAATTAAATCCATCACGTGTACTCCCTAAATTAGTATACACCACAGCATGCACAATATATTCGAGGGATAGACGGACACCCATTTGCAGACTAACCGCGGCTAGATCGGACGATCAGCGTAGTTATTACTTATCTACTGAATTAAAGTGTAGATTGGAAGTCTGTGTACCCTATGTTTACTTGGCCCCAAAAAGTTCAAACGTTCAGTTAAAAATAAGTTAATTATAATTTGGCTAAATATCTTACTGACACTGGATAACCTCGAACAAAACCTAACCTTTATAATTACCTACTTGATTAAAAAAAAACAAACAGCAAAAATCTAGACCATTAGCGTGGCTTACGTCACTTCCATACATTTTTTACAATCTCTAGTAAAACACCTAGTTTTTTGCAATTAAAGTTTATGAATTTGCACAAAATGCGATTTTAAGGAACATGTTAAAGAACTAACATTTTTAATAGGTAATAATTCTTTTAATTTTCTTTTTAAAGGCCTCGTTAGTCTAGTGGTCCTAAGCGCGACTATATGCTAGAGGGATTAATTCCCAGATCGAGCAGTGTTATTGGGTTTTTCTATAAAATTCTCAGTAGCAGCTCGGAGTTTGGACTTGTACCGGTTAACGACAATAGACTCGCCCCTACATTGCAACTAAAAATACTGGTAAACTGTGGGTGTGTTGGTAGACCTTTGCCTAACTCTTCGGGGAAAACAGGAGTGTTGGTAAGTTATGTATGTATTATATTTTGTAGGTAATTGTGTCAAAACTTTTTAGTGCTTACTTATACCGTTTGGTAAAACTAAACACCTAAACAAATGTTAATGTTAAGTTTAAAAATATCATTGCCTCTAAATTTATTTTTCACTGGCAACGACAAACGATAATTTAATTGTAAAACTATAATAAATTTTCAATACTGAGACTATTGTATTCTATTTTTGTGTATGTAGAATGACGGATATGGGTCCTAATTTTTTTTTGTATAGAGTGACGGATAAAGGTTCCAATTTTAAATCAAATTATTTTGAATTAGCCACCCAACGCGAATTGAGATAAAAAAATGAGTGAGCGTCGATAGAAAGTCTATGTAATTATATATGCCTTTAATTACTATTAGGACATGTTCAGATCGCGTGGACTGGATGCGAAATGTGTAGTCCTTAATTAGGGTAATCTAGGCTCAGTGTGGTCTGATGTCGAATTGATAGCAGCTCGGGGGAGGCCACCGAGTAAAGGAAATGATGGGCAATTTAATTATATTATTGAACGTATCTGGCTTACGTTTACATGTAAAGCGAATGGGATTTTACTCACAAGTTCCGTTTCTACTAATATTATAAATGTGAAAGTTTGTGAGGATGGATGGATGTTTGTTACTCTTTCACGCTAAAACTACTGAACGGATTTTAATGAAACTTTACAGTATTATTATTTATACACCAGAATAACATATAGGCTATAATTTATAACGATTTTGAGTTAATTAGCCATTAGCTGAAAAATTCCACGCGGTCGAAATCGCGGGTAGAAACTAGTCTTTTATATGTTAAAAAAACTCGTGTCCTCGATAAACTGATAAAATGTACTTATGCTTATTAGCAACTAATTCTCTATTAACGTCTGTATTTCCCGAATGGCAGGCAGAGGTTTACTCGTTTTCAAAATTCGCCGGTATGTTTAGGTCCCATGAAATAGTTCAAAATGTAAAAAAATGTTGCCCACCACAGAGGAAATTACATCAAGCTACCACAATCTGTCAAAATTATTTGATTGATTTTTAACTATAATACAAAACCATAAGATTCATATTCAATTGGGATAATTTGACAGTTATGGATAGCTTGACCTGCTGGCGTCTGTACCTAAGTCCTAATTATTAATAAGTACGTTTCAACTGTTTTCTAACGGTTACACTAATAATATTAACAGTATTAGTAATCAAATAATTTGCTAATAGAATACACACACGCAATTAGAAACTACTGTTATAGAATTGAGAGAATATCTCGTGGCTTGTGGCTACGTTGATCAACCAATCTGCTGATCAATTAAGCTGCGCTACCTGCGATCAGTCGGTGAACATTCTTAATACATCAAGACCTCTCCGTTCCTCCAGCGAGCACGTAAAGCCGTCGGTCCCGGTTGTCACACTTACACAATGTTAGTGGTAGTCAGAAATCTAAAAACACCTGACAACCTAGAAATTGGGTTGCTTAGGTCTGATGGCAGTCGCTTCGTGTAAAATATTGTACCAAGCACAAGTTCGGTCGTGCATGGAGTACTGTTCGCACCTTAGGGATGGTTCGGCTAAGTACCAGCTTTGCCAGCCTTGGAATCCGTTGAGAAGCGCGCCAAGAAGCTCATTGGCAACGACTTCGCTTGTCCGGGCTAAACTCCAGAGTCTGGATCATCGCCGCGAAGTTGCTAGCTTGTCAGTTTTTTATCGGATGCATTACGAAGTGTGCATCAGATTTCCACGATCTTATTCCCCCTTATCCTTTCTACTATCGTACGACCAGAAGCATGAAAAAGCGACATCGATTCATGGTGGACATCCCAAAAACCCGAACGAAACGCTTTAAGTCAGCTTTTATTATGCGTAGGTACCGCTGTAATGTGGAATGAGCTTCGTGAGTGGGTCTTCCCCAATAACTATAAATTTAAAAAAAAAACTGATAATCAGCTGTATCTGGTTAGACTGAAAGCCGACACCAACATAGTTGAGAAAAGGGAGGATGATGAGTGCCGTGGCCGTACCGATAGTTTCTCCTTAATGAATCTGCTTCACTTGTTTCTCAGGATTGACGGCGAGGAAGTACGGCTGATGCTATGGGACACGGCGGGGCAGGAAGAGTTCGACGCCATCACGAAGGCGTACTACCGAGGCGCGCACGCATGCGTACTTGCCTTCAGCACCACCGACCGAGACTCCTTCCTCTCGCTGCATTCGTGGAAACTTAAGGTGAATTATATTACTATTTACATACTATAAAAATGAAATTATTTAATTTAATTGAAATTTTACGGTGAGAACGACTGAATCGATTTGTCGAATCTAAAAAAAATTTAATAGATCGCACTATTATTTAGGTTTTTAAACTTAAATATAAAAATATATGGCAGCAGTGATAGCCTAGTGGTATGACCATTGGACTGCCAAGTCGAAGGTCTCGAGTTCGAACCCAAGGTACGCACCTCTGACTTTTCGAATTCATGTGCGTATTAATAATTAATTATCACTCGCTTAAACGGTGAAGGAAAACATCGTGAGGAAACCTACATACCTTAGAGATTTTTCTCGACCGTTTGTGAAGTCTGCCAACCCGCACTAGGCCAGCGCGGTGGACTATAGCCTAATCCCTCTCAATATGAGAGGAGACCCGTGCCCAGCAGTGGGACAGTATATGGGTTGATGATAAAAATATATAATAAGATTGCTATCTTTTGTATGGTTGTTTATAATCGTTGTATGAATCACTTATTGTAAACACCTTATCTTCAGAATGAAACAAAATAAAACCCTTTAACTGTAATTACGTAGAATGCAAATGTTATTGCTAACATCTTCCAAGAGATTTGATTTCGCTACTTCTGCAAGATATAAAATCTCCACAAGATCATGTTACAGCGCGCATTTGGCAAATCCAGATACATTTTATACTTCTTGTACCTTAATACTGGTACATTGGTCATTGGCCGCATTTGACCCTGTTAACGATTGACTAACTTGTACACGATACATACATGTTAATGTTTCTCGTTCTGCTTATTATAAAGAACACTTTTTGCGCCATTTTTATTGCAACCAAGTCACGAGTAGTTGAGAAAATGTTAACATTTATATACATATAAGTCAATATTGCTTATTGAAAAAAGGGTTTACGTACATACAGCTGCTTGAGAAGCATAATAATCGTAACATAAATCTTCAAAACATACATTTTAATGCCTAGCTCTTAAAATTCAGTTCCATGTTCCTAGGTATTTTGTTAATTGAAGCAGCACATTAAGATAAGTGAGGTCGTGACTCGCTCACACAGCTGCCCCATGTACCACGCCACACTATCTAATACACACAGCTATCAAGTAACGCATATCGACTGTTTACATTCCGCAACTATATTTGGAGCGGTTACATTCATTTCACGTCTGGTAATCACCCGCGAAGATGCACGGGAACTACGCGTTTATTCTGACCCTAGCTTGTTTACTTTGTGGAGTGAATTCTATAAGAAATTCAAAAAACGAGAAACTCTGCATAGATTATTACGCTTCAGGGAAAACGTATGATTTGAACGAGTTGCCGGATCATATGTATAGAGTCTACTTCTGGCCGCCGAACCAGAGACAACGAGACAACTGCCAAAACATCAGCTTTACGAGATTAGGTGAAGAAGATGTTCGACTGACGAGCAACGGATGTAACATCCTCAGCCTTCCATCTAATGAAACTGTGACGAAAGCAACATACATAGACAGTTCCGGCAAGACACTAAACCTACTTTACTATGGTGACGAAGAAGTGAAAAATATGTACCGATCTTGTGATAAAATAATAGCAAAGTATTTATTTAAAAAAGTGAATGATAATTATGTTTTGGGTATCAACTGTTCGGCGGGTGGTCGAGGTGTGCTGTTCTCCAGATTCCTGCCAAGTGGTACGGAAGTGCAAGCCGTGGTCGACAGCATAGAAATAATGAATGGCCGAGAAGGCCAGCCGGATTGCGCTCTTAGCCGTTGATTTAAAAAAATATTTTTATAATTCTAATTGCCTAATCTACTTAATAAAATGACGTGAACTTAAAATGAGTTGTTATTTATCCATGTTTATTTACACGGAAGAGGTAACTAACTATCTTATCTAGTATAACTTAAATAATTGTGGATTTAAGAAAGTATATAAGATTTTTTCTTATTTTCAGGTGGAGAATGAGTGCGGGGAGATCCCTACAATCATAGTTCAAAATAAAATTGATTTAATGGACCAATGCGTCGTGGGACCGTAAGTACCACACATTAAATATTTATTTCATGTTTTACATCAAAAAATATCTTCTAGCCTTTGTCTCATAACATGATTTTATGTAAAAAAAAATAATTAATCTCATAGGCATAACATACTAAACTACTTGCTAGGAACAAAAAACTACCGAAAATGAAACCCTCACCCATTGATTAGGTATTGTAGATGCTTAATTTTTAGGTAATATTTACCTGAACTTGAAAGGAACCATATTCTTAAACTCTGGAACAGCTGGTCTCAAGACTTGACCGACAAATCCTTTTTTTGCCGCACGAACTGATATTTTTGTTCTATCAGCCCAGAAGCCAATGATCAATGCTGCCCACGAATATAATAAATCTTCATTTTAATCTTTCTCTTACATTCCAGAGACGAAGCGGAGCTCGTGGCGCGGGCGCTAGGCTGCCGGCTGATGCGTGCGTCCGTCAAAGAGGACGTGAACGTTGGAGCCGTGTTCAGAGCGCTAGCGGCGCGCTGCCTGTCCGACATGCGGCGCGATGACGCAGATGCGCAGCCGCCGTGCCAAGCACCTGTTATAGGTAAGCATGCCAAATTCAATTTAAATCAACTCGAATCAAGTATTTAGTTTTGTATACTCCAGTTAACAAAATGAGAAGATTTACCTAAGAAACCGAATACTTATAACGAGTCTCACTGTAAGTTGATTTTATTGATAGAATCCTCTTCTTTAAACCGTGTTCCTCATTTCAGTATCACGGGACGTGACCTCCTCTAAGTTTTGATATAACATAAGATTTGATATACATATAAGACAAAAACAATTAACATTTAATCTCATTTAATTGCGACTTCAATATTTTGACGCCGGAATCGCAGATCAGATCTTTGATACTCTTGCTAGGGTAATGTGTCGATAGATATCATGCAGAGACAACAACTCAAGACGAAATAATGCAACAGTTTTTTATCACGGCACGCATGTTAGTTCTTCGAACTTAGATGTTCATGCTGGCTTGAGATAAGGGTCTGAAACTTAAAAAAGATGAAATTTTTTGAATGATGACTATTCGCATGTCATATTTTATGACTAAATGTTCGGATATTAAATTACTCTATTAAGACCTTCGTTGTACCAACAATTTTAGCAAATAAATGATCATAATTTTAAGTTAGGTACTCACTGTTACAAAAACTAAGTACATAATTATTATTGTTCCTTGCAGGAACATTTACAAATCACAACAGCAACGGCACGATCCTGCTGCGACCCACGAAGCACCGGCCCGGCGGCAAAAAGAAGAACGTGTTCAAAAACGCGTGCAGACTACTGTGATTCATACAATTCAACACTTATTATAATGAAAACTGCTCAAATTTTATTATAATTTTCCCAAATGCTCCTCAAGAAATCAGAAAACTGGTTTCCAGAAAACTATAGAAATTGGGTCTTTGGATTATGTTGTCAGTAGCAATCCTAACTTGATTGCTGAGTTAGACCACTATTAAATTGGATCCAAAAACAGATCCAGGGTTCTGTGGCTTTACAGTGCGTAAGTAATTGTATGCCTAGCAAGTTCTTTTTAAAAATGATAGACGTCAAAACAAAGGAACACCTGTTTAATTATCTAAAAAAAAAACAAATCTTAATAGAACAACGACCCTAACTTTAGTCGATTAAGCTGTTTAGTCATATTTTAATGTTTTTAATTAGTCTATATGAAAATAACAAATCTATGTAAATATTTTGTACTTATCTAACTATTCATCTTATAAAAAAATAAATTATTTGCAAATAATATCTCTGCTAGTTTCAATATTTATAAGATGCCAGAATTTACCCAGCGTGTAATCAAATTTATACCTGCGAACAAAATTATACCTTATTCCTTTCAGTAAAGTTTAGGGTTGTTGAAAAAACTTTGGTCTTTTGTGTGTGTGGGTGTGAAATTTTGTTTTGTAGCACCCCATAAGATACGGAATATAAGGAGGAATTATAGTGTTGTATTATAATGTTTTAATATTAAGTACCTAATAGTTCACAAAAACTCGACCAGTCGAACTTGCAGGACTTTATCGTACACTAGGGACCCACCCACCCCCGCTTCGCACGGGTGCAATGTACTAATAACATACGTTTTATACTTACAAACCTTCCTCTTGAATCACTATCTTTTAAAAAAACGCATTAAAATCCGTTGCGTAGTTTTAAAGATCTAAGCATACATATGGACAGACAACCAGCGGTAAGCGACTTTGTTTTATACTATGTACCTAGTGATTAAAATATTCAGGTGGGGAGGGGTAGATAAGTGTGAAATAAAACCCAGTTAATAAGATTACATTATAGTATGTATTTAAAACGACAACCATTTCAAAGTTTCGACTGTAAGAAATTGGCTAAATCACTAAAAAAATGCAACGTAATTACACATGATGCGCTGTACAAAAGCTTGCTCACAACAAATTTATAAAAAAAAAAGATGAAACTCAGTTTTTGGACGTGAGAGATCAAAATGAGTTTTCTGAACGTTTATAACTTCCGTAGCAAAAGTTATGAATACAATACACACTAGTTTTTATTACGCTGGTTATAAAGTCCATATTACCGCGAACGATTGTCTTACTACTCTACACATGCATCTGATTTAGACTAGGTGCCTCGCATCAAATCGTGTCGTTTTTAAAAGGGACATTTAGTACTTCAAAATTAATTCGTAGAAAGTAATATGAGATTTACACCAAGCTTCATTAAACTCACAAATCCGACAATTTTGGGTATGAGCGCTTTAGGCTAAGAGATCCATAAAATATTGGCCAAGACCTTGGTATCAGTCATGGTTCAAATCAAGATGGCGGAGAGCTGTCAAATATCTAGATGTTTGGTCTATGTCACAACTCTGCTTGTGCTGATGCCGCAATAGACAAACATTGGGCGATTTTCAATATGGTTAACATTTAGATAATTTCTATGAATGAATCAACTAGACTTGTTGTACACTTTATCTGGATAACTTCACTCGGTTCATAACCAATGTATCACGGAACGATGTGCACCAACTTTGTGATTGTCTTGAACAGGATTTGCCACAGCAAAAACTACCTTATTTATTTTCAATACGCACTTCAGATCGGTCAGGTTTGATGCAGGGGAGCGACACAGGTCAAGTGATGTTAATATTTTGCAATTACACGAGTTGGATACGTATCCAACTCGTGTAATTTACACTACGTAGTGTAAACGGAATCTATGGTTAATAACCAGCCGTTAGGTTAGTTTAACCTTTGCCGCTTTAAGGTGAATTTAAATTAATAGAACTAAATAAGACATACCTATGTTGAACTTACATATCGACGGCGACCGATATACCTTCCAACTAACGTACCTATACCAAAATTTACACAGTGAAAAAAACTTTAGTTTTCTAAAAACTTTGAAATATTCCGAGGTCAAATATTGCGTTGTACGTAGATAGGAGTTTTTGCTACAAATAGAAAGACGACCTTAAAGTCGTTATACGCATAAGAAAGTCAATTTCTCAAAAAATGTAAGATAGGAGGCATTGCCGCCGTCGATATAGCACTAAAAGTTAGTGTAACGATCATTAGAAAGTGTGCGGTCTCAAGCACTCATACAGCAGACATTTTTTTTTTCTAACCGTTGTGATGATTTGCACAAATAAAACCAATTAATGAAGAACGTACAAGTGCAAACATAATAAAAAAAATCTTGAAAGAATTACGTTTTCATGAGGATCATTCAAAGTAATCATGTATCTACAATACAGATATAAGGATAAATATTAATTTACCCCCTACTCAATGGAAAACGAAGGGGAGACTTGGGACGAAGGCGAAGTAGCCAACTGGCTGGGGATTCGAGGCAAGACGGTTTTGCTACGATCAAGATTATAATTATATTAAGTATATCAGACTACGAATGTTACTTAAACCGACACGAAAAGTCGTAAGATTAGTTTTAAATATTATTTAACAATGCTCCGTTTGCAATAAGCCTTACTTTTACAGGATTTTCAATACAAATTGACCAAATTTTTTTTGTAGCTTATCAATCATCTACAATGTATAATATATAAAATCTAGTGTTGCTATCATATTGAGCAGTTTTATTTCAAATGAAGTAAGTACAATAAATAGTTTACGGAGATTTTTATGTTACATAAGGTTGGTCTAAGTAGATTAATTGTATATAACGTAATGTATGAACACCTTAGAGTTATAGAACTGGAATTATTACGGCTAGTGACCTGCAGAAAACAAGAGTGCAGCATGGTATTTTGATCTGTTTTCTCCGAGCGAGGATCGATCGAAATAACAGGCCAAATAATACTTATAAAGATATTATATTTAGGATAGGCATATAATTGAAGGTGCAGGTAATCATAATTATACCTATATCATCATATTCAGGAAAGCAAATTAACCTTTTGACCGCTACGTCAATAACAAAAATCCGTGTTCTCTACGCCAAGCGACGAGACGAAGTATTTATTTTGAACTAAAATGGTATTTTTGACGTGCCATGCCGTCGTTGGCGTCGTGAGCAAGTTTTCATTTGACGTCTATACACGTCCGTGGCGGTCAAAAGGTTAAAAGAAATAAATGGTCTAATATTTATTTCTTTGTCAAACTAAAAGGTCTCAAGTTACAAAACAATACTCATAATAATAATAAGATTGTCTTTACAATGTTATTATTATTGTTTGGATTACTTTTTTATTTTACTTCCCTGAATAAAGTATATATTATAGTATTTTATATCTACAAGAAATCATACAAAAGCTAACATCACCAGTGCAACTTTATACTCACATAACATAAAAAGGATAAAAAAAAACTATGCGAATCCTCCTCGGGACAGCTTACATGAAAATAAAAATAAAAAGAGGTATTGGCAGTACTGTAGTCTATATTAATAATTAATCGGATAAAATGGTGTCATTGAGCCTCTAATAACAAATGCTGAAAACCCTTTTACTTATTAAAACTTGACATTTGTAAACAATACAACCTGTCGTTTTTAAATCAATAAAGCGAGAAGGCAAGTCATACCTCTATCTAAACGGAGTAGTGTGGACAGAGAACTAGGGCGCTAAGATCGCCACTTTTACACTACGACATACGTCTACATAACGAGATATATATATCCAGTATACGGGGGTCTCTAAATGTACGAAAAGTCTATACAAAGCGGGGTCAGTTTATACTGGAAATATATGGCCCATTGTGTGGTGTGGTGTGTTGGTGAATATTGTGATATATCAAAATCAATCCTGCTCGGGATAATTAAACACCGTCGTTATCTACCACAAAATACAGTTCAAAATGCTATACAAAGAAGTTTCTATATCTTTTTGAGCAGATGTGGGTGTATTTTGAATAATATAAGGATGACTTTTATATTTAATGGTAATGGTAATTTTATAGTTAATGGTAGTTCTCTGTTTGATCTGACCTGAACATAAGTTTATGATTAAGGGGCTCAGCGTATAATTCTGGTTCTTACAACTACACTTTAAATAAAATGACAATGATACATTGTGATCAAAACAAAAATTTTTTTTTTAGAGACTAAGCTTTTTCTGTTGGAAACTGTCCGATTCATAAAAAAGCAAATTTTTGTTGTTCTAGAAATTACGTGCACCTATAATATAATGTCATTATTAATTTGCTTTTCAATAAGGAATCGAACAGTTTATTTAATTAATCTGACAATAAAATTTTAAATCTTTCTTAACTTAAATTTATTTTTTATGAGAAATGCGTTGAAGCCATGTTGAATTTGAAGTAAGATCAAAAAGGATCATGAGCGTTAAGGCGTTAAGCGACACAATGCGACACGGCACCGTAAAACTAGTCACCGTACACTACAAAACTAGCGATTCACTAATCGCACGTGTGGTCCGGTATTGTGACGTCACATTTGATGATCATTCAGTTCGTACCTTAGTGAAACTAGTCGACATTGCTTAGATTGTGTGGAAAACCCTAAGCATTCCTCAAATGTAGCACATTATTAGAATATTTTTCGACATGTATGTCTAACTATTACACTTTACAGATACATGAAGCTTATAAACAGTATTGTATAGTAATATGAACTATTAAGAGTAAGATGAAATTGTAAGAGTGAATATTTCCTAAAACCACTTAAAAGGTTTTAAAGTCTTAAAGACGAAATCAAATTCCACTGAACGGACGATGGAATTACTATAAAACAAAATGTACTAAATATCAACATAGATTATCACATTTACGAAAGCTTGTAATCACTGCAGTGGACCTTGATATGAGAGGAAGCGCCTCCTTCGGTGGAATCCAACCCTTTATCCATACGAAACTTGTCTATACTCCGTCCTTGACATTCTATTTAAAATAGAATGAGACAGCAATACACTTTCAGCTTTAGAGTTATATTCATAAGAGCTAATTGATACAATATGTACTGATAATAGGAAACATGAATTTAATATTTCTCGCGGAACCCTTAGATATCATCCAGTTTTCGCGCTAAGGGTTGAATGATTTACACAATCATCATAAAATATTGCTTTATAAAAATACTCAATTAAGTGGCTGTTGTCAAACTGATTAAAGCAATTATCTGGTTACTGTAATAACAAGTAATTGCAATCATAGGCTCAGTGTTTGAGTTTTAATCATTCATGCATTGTGAAATGAAGAATTATATGTATGTAATTTTAAATGAAAACAGATAGGAAATCTAAAAACATGTTTCATATTTTCTTCACAAATGCCAGACTAGATGATTGTATTTCATTTCATGCATGAACTTTTATTGCTCATAGTGGTATGTAATTAAATGTAATAAGACTGTCATGTCAAGCACTATTTGCTGTGAACGGGTGAAGTACCTCATTTTCAGCGACCTCCTAAGAATGACATAAAGTATAGGCATTAAACAAGCTTTTCGATGCTTCCTACTAGGATGTTATAAAATATAAGGCGTTGTACACATTTAGACACGGTACGGGCAACTTACGGCCGCTGATTTAGGCGATCGGTGGCTCCAACGGAAACATTTAGAAACTACAACTTCGCGTACTGAAATCGATTTTATATTAAAAAGTATACACTGCTAATTTATCGATTGTATATCGACACAAACCACAAAATCGTCATCGCTTGTTCAAGCTTAGTTTAAAGAATGTCTCATACATGAATGATGATGAATATTATATTAAAATCAAACGTAATTGTGATGCCAAAAGTTGCAGCATGAAACGAAAATTTAACCCTAATTCACAAACATAGATTACATACAATTTAAAAAATCAAGTCTTTCAGTTACAACAGGCACCGCGTCCGCCCATCCCCGGTCCAGGCAGTCCAAATAAACGAGAAGCTGGCAGTAAAGAGCTCAGCGAATGACAAGGTTGCTGTCAGGCAGGGCCTCTACTCACGAGCATGTGGTGACATTCAACTTGGCGAAGTAATCTAGGAGGCCTTGGAGGCGTTTCTTGACTCGTTTCTGGTCATCGAGGGTGCAGCCGAGGATGGCGGTCTCGAAGTTCTTGTCGGTGCCGCTGGACGGGTCGGGCTGCGAGGTACACGCGTTCATGAACGTTTGGCAGCGCGTGTGCGCGACCACTGCGTCATCATGCACCGTCATCACTAACTGGTCTATGTACATGTTCACCTGGAAATAGAAGAAGTGTGGTTGATTCTAATGCTATATACCAAAAGGTGCACCACATTCAGAACAACGAAAACCTCCTTAGGCACGGACTCGGGGTCGGGCTGGGTCGGGTGGTTCCTCACAAGCCTGAGGCCCGAGACGGGATAATAGTAGATTATCGGAAAATAATAAATTCCTCCGTAATTGTATGAAAAAAATTATCTGATCTAGTTTACATTTAGGTCGCAAGAGCTGGGACCTAGCCTGTGCGGGCCCCCTATCCTACCTACCGCATGGCTTACAGCAAGCCCCGCCAGCTAGGCCCGTGGCGGACCCGCGCAGGCTGGGGCCCGGCTGGCAAACGCCACCTCGACTATATGACCAGCCCATTGCTGTACGGACTCACAGCCAGCACATTCATGACAAACTACGGTCCAGTATTCACTGGATCATAACACTACTTTCTTCTTTCAGTTGCGGAGGACGAAATTTTGTATTGTGTTTTTTCGTCTGTTCAGTGGCTATTTCCAACAATAATTCCATACGGGGTAAACCTACAACCCTACATTGCAAGAAGTCAAGTTTACTCCAAGAGCCAATTGGATGTTTACACAATAGACAGGTCATCTAACTTGCAAATTATGACAATCGTTTGTTGAAGCGCTTGCTAGTAAACAATGGTGCAGAGGACGTCGCACTCATACAAATGTATTATGTCATTTCTATTTTTTGTTGCGAACATTTCTACGCAAAACAAATGCAGAAGTTTCACTGTGTGGTTAGTAATTCCACTCAAATTGGACTTGCCCGACTGGGGGAGTACTTCCACAGAAAATTTTAAGTGAAATAACACTGCTTTGAGCTATGTTCTGTTCCTTATGGTGAGTAAGGTTGCCAGTGCTCCGCGAGGAAACGTTGTGTTGGCAGCGAGGGGACTTTTACCCTTATGCTGCCCACCCAACTATTCTTCTTTCGTTTTACAGAGTCGGCAACGCGCGAGTGAGTTCCCTGGTGCTACAAGCGTTTATAGGCTACGGTAACCACTTACCCGTGTGGTTTTAGTCGATAGGTCACCTCGTAAGTAAGTATGGAGTCTGACACGCCACCTCGCCTTCCCCGGGCGACGGATATCCATGAGGATTTCCACACGTACAAAAAAAAGAGTCTACTGCTAAACCCTGCGGCTACTATAAACTGGATGGGTTGCATAGCGGTGAGCTCTTTTATTTTATCTGAATGCTATTTATTACACTACTATTACTATGTATTTAGAATACTATGTATAAATTGAAGTTGTTCCAGTAGATAACATTTGGCGTTAAGCGGTTACCTGCCCTAATGCGCATCTGTATCGGTATCAGCCACTACAAACTTCTTATCAATAGTTGGGATTACTTCATACGTTCTACTATACCGTCTCAAAACTAGATTTGGTCTTAATAAAGCACTTCTAATTTTTTCTAGCTTCTAATGTTGTTTTTTTTTTATCTTCCGAACTTAATGATCCACCAACCAACAGTTTAATTAGGAACAACACATTTATATTATTCAGATTCTCATTAGTATAAAAATACTACTTTATGTCGAATTAATTTAATAAAGTCACCAACTAGAGTGGATATTTTATGGTCTTTATTTTGTTATGACTATTTGTTAATTATAAAGATTGTAGTCAGTTTAAGTTGCTAATTAGTGTTCTGTGAAAGTCATGATCAATTATACTTTTTATGTAATGAAACTAGGGCTTTGAGCTAACCATTATAGTGACTGTAATTGCTATTCGTACCTGGGGGTAATTCTATTCCTTATGTGCTGAGGAGTAAGGTTTACGGCGAGATATTTATGAGATTAATAATGTTGATTACCTATATGATGTATTATGAATTTATTATTATCTGAAATAAATTATTCTATTCTATTAGGCCAGCGTGGTGGACTAAAGCCTAATCCCTCTCTTCTTACCCCTTCCCTCCCTTCTTAGGAGACCCGTGCCCAGTAGTGGGACAGTATGTGGGTTGATGATTGATGATGAAAAATATGACGAACTAAGCAAATGAAGAGGAGAACCATGAGGCAGCTTGGCCGGGTTCGATTCTAATAGATCATTTATCAATAATAGATACGATTAAATAATAGATCATTTATTCATGTATATTTGTTTTATTCTTGAATAAATGATCTATTATTTATAAGTTAATAATTTATATATTATATTTTCATTGGTGCATTAAAATGCATTAAAGAATGCATGCATTCATGAATATCCCACACCCTGGGGTGTGTCAGTCTCGCTACTGTTTACTGGCTAATCATTTTATCAACATTTGAGCGAAAATATTGATTTAAAGACCGTCTGGTAGTTACACAAGCGGTTATGTCATACGTATATCATGAAACTAATTAATAGTCATTCTCGTTCAGACTACTTAATCCACGATTAATTAGTTTCCTACTTATATAATACACAATTTATAGTAGACAATGTTATGATTCAAGTAAATACCTCGAATATATTTTTAATTAAAGTAAACACCTCAAGTATATTTTCATCGAGAATGAGAATGATTAGGCTATATACCTGTGGGGTCCAGCGACTTCAGGACCACAGCCTGTCATGGTAGTGGCGAATCTCGCGGATCCCATGAGCATCACTATAGAGCAAGTGAAGGCAAGTGCGGTTTTAGTCGGTACGTCGTACGAGTCCGACATATCCTGCCAAAACGGAAAGGAGATTTTTCGTACTATAAAAAAGGCTATATAGTTATACAATACCACGACGCTGGCCTAATAGCCGCACGGGAAGAAAATTACCCGCTTAGAGGTGAAATTTCCAAAAATTCTTCCTTAGTGGAGGCTTGTCACATAAAAGGCATTAACTACCAACATTTCTAATTTGTAGCCCCAGCGTTTTAGGCTCTGCGTTGACAAGTCACTCAGGACAAGTAAAGACGTATTATGTATAGATTTCATTACTCAGAACATGCAAAAAGGATACATATTTAAACCGCGAAGTACCCTGAATTGGCGCAGGTATTGTATTTAACCGCAGCAAGGAGGTTACTTCCGCAGTAGTAGCATTGACATTTACAAACGGCCAGTAAGTCAGGGCCAACGCTTACAAGTAAAACATTTTAAGCCCACGTTTAGTGTAATTAAAAATTATAAAGAACTATACGAAACAATATTATTTTAATAACAAAAGGTAGATTTATTTCAAGTCGATAGAAATGGATCGTCACGGCTGTATTCCCCGAAGGGTTAGGCAGTAATGTAAAACCAAAGTTCGTCGGTATGTTGAAGTGTCATGTAATAGGGGGAAGTCGATAGCTATTTTTTCTTATGTATTCATAAAAAAGGGTATAAGTAATATTCATTGCCCAGTACCCATAGTACTAGCGCTGCTTAGTATGGGACAAGATGGTGCTATAATTTATCCAAGAATATTTATTATTATTCCCTTTATTTATTTATATACACGACATATTAATAATATTTTAACTAATAATATAAAAAGATGATAAAACGTTTAAAAATATTAAAAATAGTGGCCCACCGGTATCGGGAACAGTATCCAAGCTACCGGTGGTCAAGGCCCCAGTAAGAGGAACTTCCTGAATGTAAATCTTTTGTTCATTCGTGTATCCGAACGCTACTTTGCCTTCTTGAAAAGCTAGAAATTTTGTTTCTAAACATAAATTAAAAATTCCATAATTTTGATAATTAATTCCTCAGCAAACATTAGTTTATTTAGTGTATAGCTATAATTATATTAACTGGTCTTTTATCAATAATAGTTTTAAAAAAATAGTAAAATAGTTTAAAAACAGAAATAATCATCATTATCAACCCATATAGTCTCACTGCTGTTCACCGTCCTCCACTCAGAGTGAGAGAGGTTAGGCTATAGTCCACCACACTGGCCTAATGTGGGTTGGTAGACTTCACACGCTGTCGAGAGAATCTCTCAGGTTTCCTCACGATGCTAGCCTTCACCGTAAGCGAGAGATAATTATTAAATAATCGTAACCGTTGATTATCAAGTAAGTACAAGAATCGTATTCGCTAAGTGATAATTGTTTCATCACTAATTTTATTGGAACTAACGAAGAGATTAGAATTTCGCTGTAATAGCTCGCAACGCATAACAATCTTATCATTTTGCGTGGGTGCCGTGAAAGGCAATCCTTTGTACACGTCATGATAGCCAACTAAAATACTTAGAGGCACTTTATCTACTGTAAAAAATATATGAGCAGTCAATTTATACAGTGCTACAGTTTATTTACCTTTATATACCTAGATATATTATTTTATTAAAGAACGCTATGTAACAAGTCTTGTGTCAAAAATTAAAACAACAAACACAAAGTGCACCCAGCCTAGAAACTAATTTCTATGAATCACAAAAATATTTGTCTCGGGTGGGAATCGAACCCACGACACCATATTCATACTTATTTACGGATTTTATCGCATTATATCGATATTATTACTCCCGACGTTTCGAACCCTTTACAGTGTTACAGTGTCCATGGTCACGGGTAATCAAGCTGTAAAGGGTTACGCGATAAAATCCATAAAAAGTAGTTTTATTTCAATGTATAATGTTCGCTTAAGTGTCAGAAATTATGAGCAAAACAAAACTTAAAATACCTTCCTGCTGAATTTAACCTTTGATACCTTTAGCGTTAACATGCGTTTAATTAAATAATAACTTTGTAAAACGATAATAGTACCGTTGGTAATATTTTGTTTACGTTTCGTCTTTAGCTTTTGGAATGCAGTCTACTATTATCCCCTCTCAGCATCATTTTGTGACGTATATTATTGACCGTCTGTAGGACACCCTCAGATATCCTGCAGGTGCAGACAGCTTTACGAACTTCAGATGTTTTCTCTGCCAAATGCAGTACAAAAATGTTTTAAATGACGAATCAACGAAACTATGTATGTAGTTTCGTTTCTCAAAGACAAACTATATTTTCCAAAGCTGTCGCAATGCGAATGTCCAATAACTGACAGTACTATACTTAGAGCAAGGCAGCATTCACACGACGAGAAAACACGTACCTACATCCTAGACAAGAACGTAAAATCGTCGTCATAACGTAACTGTGTGGTTGCCGCGTGGTTGGTGATGTTTAAATTACACGAGCCCCAACATACATCATCATCATTCATTAACCGCCTTCCAGAGGAGGTTCTGAATACCGTATTGTTTTTGTGTCGATAGACTCGTATCAGATAAAAAATGCATCGACACAGACAATATACCTATCTGTTAAGCTCAAAGATCGAAAACGCTCATGGAGCGAAAAAACAGCTCACAACGCGTTGTGGTCAATGATATAAAAATATCGGATCTGGTGTTTCTTTTCAAAATTGCCAATGGAAAAACTGGTGTTAGCGAGTTATTACACAAAATCGGGCTGCGAGTGCCGTCTACCTTCTTACGTAGACCTCATTTACTACACACCCCAGTGTTAGCCACTACGTATAGACAGAACTCGTACATGGTGAAAGCGAGTCGCAGTTACAACGCAACCTGCCTGGAAGCTGATATCGACATTTTCAATACTAGTGTTGCTAAATTAAAGAAACTTTTATCTAATAATTTCTTTGAGCGCAGATAGCCATTTATGCTTTGTGTCAGATTATAACTTTGTACAAAAACTTGTTATCATCATATTTTCATAAATTATCTGTTTGATATAATTTTTAAACTACATGTGGAAACTTGTAATTGGCCATATTTTACATATACAAATTTTAATCACTGTATTGTTAGCTGTAAGTTTTCCTAAAATGAATAAATAAAAATAAAAAATAAGTAGCAACTTCATAATCAGTTGTTAGCTTTATTTTAATTTTAAATTTAATAACACACGCGTTGTGAGCTGTTTTCGATCTTTGAGCGTAACATATCTATCAGATAGAGTACACTTCCTAAAAGTGCCTATATAACATTTGGCGGGAGTCTGTCCATCATTTCTGAAGCATCCTACGAAGTTAATTATTTGACACTAAAATGTGTGATACTATTATAACAAAAGAGTATTCTCACCTGGTGCAAGGCCTCTTCCTGTTGCGCATCCCTATCGGTGCGCACCGCCACCTCCACGGTCATCGCACGCGCAAGGATACGCTCCGCATACCGCGTTATGTCATCCTTGTCACCTAAACATGATATTATACACCTAATATGAGTTTGGGGCTGGCATGCGTGCCATAAACGTGTAATAATTAATTGTATTGGATTGTATCAGTATTATAATATGACTGACAACTTGTATGTGTAGTGTAAACTGTAAGTATTGTATGCAAACTTGATTCTACATTTTAACATTTTCAGTCAGTGTGTCCCATATTTTTAATTTGCACTCTTTTATTCAAACAAAGTACCTATTATGATTATAAAAAAGTGTATGTACTATGATGGCAAAACTAGAAACTTAACGCATTAATATTTCATAATTCATCCCATATAAATAAAAGCAATCAAATTCACAAAACAACAGTGTCCGAGATAATTACTACGTAAAGTTAAACTTACAGTCAGTGACTTCGCCAAGCAGTTCGGAGTGTTTGATGCTGTCAAGTGTGGACAGCAAGGAGTCACGCTCCTCCTCAATGCGCACCGTATCGCGCCGCAGTCGCTCGACGCGCATCTCCACTTGATCCAAAATAGCTATCAATCTGTTAAAGAACATTGTTTAATATAGTCAATAAGTAGTACACACATGACTACTGACCAGCCCAGTGTTCCAACTTCAATTAGATTAAAGTAAACACTAGCAAACTATTATCAATTTGACCGATTACCAGGAATATCACAATGGTTTTTTATATACCATTACATTACATTCCCTATAACTTTTTCAATTGTTTTTTTTATAATATGCACATAACCCTATGTCTGTGTACTTAGTCACAGAACATGAATTCAGAAAATGTAACAACAGTTACTGTTTTTAAAGTTGAAAACACTGGACCATGACCCTTGCAATGATAACAGTTGAGATATTTTTATACTTTGTTGAGCAGTTGAACAATGCCTTTAATTAC
This sequence comes from Acronicta alni, assembly GCA_964056405.1. Taxonomy (NCBI): domain Eukaryota; kingdom Metazoa; phylum Arthropoda; class Insecta; order Lepidoptera; family Noctuidae; genus Acronicta; species Acronicta alni. The sequence continues at coordinate 10,781,160 of OZ043932.1, read as the reverse complement.
TCAGTTGTTACAGTTGTTATAATATCGTTAGGACCCGTCTATTGGGGCTGGTTGGCTCTTACTGTCAATGGCAATCTTTCTCTGTTTAATTATTGTACTGGATTAATTATTATTGTACACATCAAACTACATTGTTCTCATGAACTATTCAGAACATAATTATAAACCAAAATAACACTGTTTTTTTTAAAGGTGTAGTTTGCTTGCCAGTTTTCTCCATAAAACCCACTTTTTGGAACCATACTACTTTTGCTTTACATTACTGTTCAAATATTTGACTTTGAGGATGAGGTAATCTCAATACTAGTTATTGATTTTTTGGAACATTCTCATACATTTACAAACACAAATCTCATAATACCTACAGACCCACTTATACCTGGCACAACTATTCATAGGCCATAAAAAGGTTTATGTCATGTAGGGTTTAAATCCGTAACCTCTAACTCTGCAGACAAATGCTCAACCATTGAGCCAATGAACCAAAGTTGCCTTATTAAAAAGTACCTGATTCTTTATTGGTTCCTCCCTCACTAAGGTTTGTGATCACACATAACATTTAATATCTACAAGATGTAATTCTCTATGGTACTGTTTAATACATAGTGCCTTGAAACCTAGTTGATACAATGAACTACAAGAGACCTGCAAAGGTCAGTCTATTTCTTTTCCTCAATTACAACTTTCTATGTTACATTATTAATAGACTCAATTTTCAACTACTTGCCATACCATATAATATGCATGGGTATGGCTGTCAATATACTCACCAAGCATTTGAAAAAACAGTATTGCGGTTCTTATCTCCATTCTGTGGTGACAGAAAAGATAATTCTGACACACTAGTCATCCTGTGTATTACATACCCACAGTTACAATTATAATCCCTGCCTTTTATGGATACACTAAGCACATAACAAAAAAGGCCGACCAGCTCGTAACGATGTCGAAAAACGACATCAATATAATTAATTATATTGTAAGTCATAGAAACATAACTGTTGCGTGGGTGAGCGTAGAGAAACTTTTTTTATATCTCAAACGCTAGCGCGTTGACCATTTTTGGAGTCTGACCGAGCACGCATTACCCTTATGATCTTCATGAAACATCCATATGGATAATATGTTTACTTTTTATGCAAGGTTACCTGTCTTTCGGCGCCTGGTTCCCGAAAGCCGTCGATTCGTCGATGAGGGGCAGCCGCGACCCCTCACCGGTATACAAGTCCACTGCAAACTGATCCACTTCCATACTTTCGTTATCGTCGCCCCTCAACCCGGCCAGCGTTTTATAATAAAACCGCAGAGATTTCGCAGAAACGAACAAATAAATTACAAACAGTAGAAACAATTTTCACCCGAGACGTCAAAATCAAACTAACCAAAACAAATTGAATGACGTTTCTCAAAAATTCATGAATTTCTGAGAGAAGAACAAATTACAAACGTCATTATAAAATCAACTTTTTTTTTTTAAATTTATTTGGGCCTTGGCACAAAGCCGTCAGACATTATCAACAGATAGACACCACAGACTAGCAAAAGAATAGTGTACTTTATAATCGTAGACATTATTCAATTTAAATTTCAACCATGCCACTATCGTATTATGAGCTACTATAGTTTCGTTTCCACCCACACATTGAAAATCATAGGCAATTGATTCGATCGAAAAATCGAAATTTCTCTTGGCTTGTTGTTGATTAAACGTTTGACTGATGTTCTTTCTTTTTACCCGACTGCCGAAGGAGGAGGGTTATGTGTTTGACGTGTATGTATGTATGTATGTATGTATGTCCGTTCCTATGTCCGCTCGTAACTATTCAACGGTGCAACCGATTTAGATAAATGATACCTCATTAGATTTGTCTTGATGGCACGAGTGTCACATGGGTACATGAAATTAAAAAAAAAAAACAAAATGGCGGATTTTATGCGCTTTAATGCGTGGGCTGAAAAATATGTTTTGAGCATTCCGTATCATGTATTCTCAAATTTTCGGTAGCAATTAGCGAAAACATTACATTACTTTATTGTTAAGGGACTTGTAGGAAATCATCTACTTTTTCATATAAATAATTTCTTCGTTAATGTCCGTAGGTAGTTTTAGATTGAGGTTAGGAAATACGATTTGTTTGTTATAATTTATTTATCAAGCATTCTGAATTATTTTTACTGTCCTTATGTACCTATTTAGTTTTCTTTACGTAATATGTGGGTGGCTCACATACACACATACCTACACACATAGTAAACCATTACATAACTAAAATAAATGACTTAAATACCTACATATTATAATTCAAATATATCAAACAGATTACTTAAATACATATTATAATCAAATATATCAATTCATGCATTCATCACACATTACTTGCACAATCGTTTGCGAAATCTTGCACAAGTAAATAACACACCTTAGTTTTAAATTAAGCGTCTGCAGATTTTTCGTAGTTTTGCACTAAAAATCCGGAAACAAGTTACGTAATTAAAATAACTAAAAAACCCGACTGCATAAAAATACTTTAAAAAAACGAAAAAGACAAAAACAAGTCTAGTAGTCCAGACCTATGTAAAGTAATATTGAATAACTAAAAATAATAAATTATAACGTAGAATAAAGTCAATCTTGCAGTCGGGACCCATTACTGGGAATTTTAGAGACGGTCACGATTTTGAATGGGTATAAAGTAAAGTATTTTTATGCAGTCGGGTTTTTTAGTTATTTTAATTACGTAATTTACGTGTAGAAAATAAAATGAAACCCCATGGACTTCTTCTGACCGAGGAAGGTGCCGTGGCACTTTTCGAATTCATACATATTGTGTGACTAACCAACTAAAGCCACATTTTTAATAATAACTAGCTTTTACCCCGCGACTTCGTATGCGTAGACTTAGTAACACAATTGTTGTCGGATTGATTTCATGGGATAAGAAGTACTCAATGTTAAGGAAATTCCCGCTTTTCTCCGAGATTTGATGTATATGCCAGCGCTAGTCACAAATTATTAGAGTAAGTAGGTACCAAAATTTCATTCAAATCCTGTAAGTAGTTCTCCTAAGACCTGTTGCTCTAAGTTAGTTCATTATCAGTTTTTCGGGATTTCCGGGATGTTCCCATATTTCTCTAGGATAAAAAGTCTATATGGGTGCCCCAATTCGAAAAATCCCCAAGTCCTAGTAAGGGATTTTTTACACTATTAACACAGGTTGATCGGCCGTTCAACAATTTTTTTGATATATCCGTAGGTTTTTGAAAGCTATAAAATTAAAATTGACGATACTTTCAGGTTCCAAAAATCCCCAAGTCCTATAAATCCCTTAGTCCGTAAGTTTTTACCGAAAAAGGACTAAATTAAAATCAAATTATGCCCTTAGGGCCGAACGAAGTACCTAATAACTGCTTTGGATGATTATTTTTTACACCATAAAATCCCAGATCAGACCCATTTAGAAATATTTTGTGATAATTGTTTCAGACATAATAAAAACAGATTTATTTTTACGTATTTCGATCAGTTGTGTGCGAAAGGCTTGTTTGAAACAATTTCTGTACCATGTATTATCCAAACAATACCAGGAATTTCAGCTTGTCGTCGAGTTTTAATTTATTAAATAAAAGACATGCAAAGCCAGCATTTTCTGATTCAATGACTGGCGATAAAATTAATTTTTTTTTTTTATAGACTAGGTATATCTAGGTATCTCCGAGATGTTGCTGCTGTTTGTTATCAAGATGCTATTAAAATTATTAAGGAAGCTAAAATTAATCCATGAAAAAAGAAAATACTATGAAACTTTGATTATGGAACAGGCTAAATTAAATGAAAGTCAAATTGTTGAGGAATTGGATGACGAAATAGAGTAACTAGCCTAGTTATTTTTAAAGGCTAATAGGTATTACTCATTTTTTATTAATGGTACTGTTAAAAAAGCTGATTTTGGCTTGTTAAATTCCTTAGTCCATAAAAGGAGGGAAAGCTAACCCTAAGTCCTGTTGATTTATGATAAGTCCAAAACTTTTATTTTTAAATTAAAGTTATTAGAAATGCTTTTTATGTTTTGTTTTTAAAGAGAATATTGTGTACTATAACTGAATGGTATTTTAATTTCAACATGTCCCGTGGTTTGTTTTCAAAAAAATTAAATATGTTTATTTTTTTTATTACCAAAAACTGAAAAAGTGGACTTAGCCATTTCTCGATTTGGAACACCCAATTATGTAGTCTATATTATGTTATTTCAGGTCACTTATGTAGTACGTAATTTCATTGATATCCCCTAAATAAGTCTCCTATCAGTTTTCTGGAAAATTCACACTTAATTGTTGGATAAAATGTAGCCTGTTTGTTATTCCCGGTCACATACAGTGTGTACGAAATGTCATTCAAATCACCATATGTAGGTCTCCTACATAAGTTGTCTGGGAAATTCCCACATCATTTTGGGCTAAAATGTATCGCCATCACACAAAAACGTTCATACCCTATTTTTACCCCTTTAGGGTAATTTTATTACAAACTTTGAATGACGTATTTATTTGTATCTAATCAAAAGCCTAAAAAAATAAAAATAACGCAATTTCCATACAAACTTTCATCCCTTACAGCCCTTTTTCGCATTAATAAGTAGCCTATGTCCTTTCTCAGGCTCTAGACTATCTCTGTACCAAATTTACTTTAAATCTGTTCAGTAGCTGAGGCGTGATTGCGTAACACACAGACAGACAGAGTTACTTTCGCATTTATAATATTAGTAAGGATTAGCATTAGAATTTGAAGTTTTTACCTTTGAGAAGGATAGTTGTTCATTACCTGTGTTTTATTGTGATTATTTTTTAAATGTCATTTAAAAAAACTATTTTCTTAGTAAATTTTTTAACACCTTAGATATATGGCTACTGTAGATCTTTTCATCACCCCTCACGTTACATGACTATATGTATATTGCCATCATTTTTCTAAAGGATCATAGAAATTTGTGTATCAACAATGAGATCATACTACCTTATCCATCCAGCTGCCTCTAACTATCGGCGCCCATTGATGCAGTAGCAGGAGGCAGCGTGAGTAACTCGTTTAATTATATCAATGTTTACCAATTTAAAAGGAATAAATACACAATCAGAATTATTTATATACAAATACTTTATTGTATCTTCTTATATTTATAAAAACGGAATAAGCTATAAAAACATAAATGTTGATTATTTTTGTTATAATATACAAGCAAATAAAACTGCTCTTTTTATGGCATCACCGCACTTAACAATTCATTTAATAAAATGAAAAAAACAAAAAAACATTTCATTCTGTTTCCTTCTAATTGACGGATCCAATCTCGAAGTGTAGTCGAGCATAATTATGGGACGGATATATCTAGTTAAATATCTATGGCGTATGACCCATAAGGGGTGCATGGTGTTTGTTACTCTGGCGTTACGTTAGTGTCAAAATTATTTATCTAAAATAATAATTTTGTTTGAGCTATAAGCAACTAGCAATATATAGGTAACGCTTATTCCATACTCGACTGAACGCGGTGTTCTGTAACGACCCAACGTTGTACGTTGGCCTTTTCACAATGTTATTTATAAAGAAAAATAAGTTATATTCCTAAGCTACCCGAAGCTTGACTCTAACGTAACTTTAAAACATTAATGTCGTTATCATACATAATAATAAAATACATCGTTATCTTAAGAATCATAAAATCGTATCTATAAGTACAAATATAACAATAAATAAATCTCTGATGCATAATGAAGAATTCAACAAGAGGAATACTGAAAATTTTCATAGTAAAAAAAAATAATTTAAAATAAAATTAGTTAAAAATTACCCGAATCGTTTCTACACATTCATTGATTAAAATATCTTAAGTAGGGAATATTATATTTTTAATATTACATTCTCGTTTTACATCATGTATAATTTATACCACCTACATCAAATTTAAATGGAATAAAATTATTAAAATTTTGCTTGTATTATTTCTTTGATTAAATTTAAAAACTAGAACATACAACACATCAATTACAGTTAGATATGTTTATTTGCTCATACGAATAATAGTCATTCTGAGCCCGGTCACATACTGAAAATTAATTGTTTTTTTTTTAATTGGGCTTCCATACATTTCGACAGCAAATGGCTTTTTCCAACATACATTATACAGTTAAGGGTCGAGTTAAGAAACTAAAAGGCTCATAAATGAACAATAAATGGTAACCTACATGGTAATTTGCTACGAATAATTTGATTAAAAATAATCACTAAAACTCACTATAGGCCGAATGTTGGCTTTAGCTCTTATAGAAATTAATTAAATCAGTTTTTTTTTTTTTCAAAATATTTCGCGAGATAATATTCTTTATGTGTGAGAAGGATGCAGAATAATTGACGTTGTATGATATATACCACACCACAGGCTATATAATACAATAGGATATAAACTGTCGCTATATTTGTATTGTACACTAAAGCAATGAACAATAAGAACAATACTGATGTGATATGACCAAGTAAGTATCGTGAAAGTTCTACCTTCATTGTTTGTTGCCAGTTAAAGTTTTTATGCGGAAGACTGCGACCTAGCCTAAGAATGTAATAAACATTGAAATTCGAGTTTCGTATGAATATCAATGTTTTTAGCGTCTGAATCGTGCAAAACACAACTTACCTAAATAAATATTCTCAACAAGTGGAATTATCCGGCCTACCGTCAATACAACATTGAAAATAGGAAAATTCTACGTAACGTCCAGTAAAGCTCAAATCCAAAACGACAAACATACATCTGTCTCTTTCGCTCTAAACGCAGATATGACGTGTGCGAACAAGATGGCATCATTTGCCGGTCCATTCGCTGATCCTGCCGTTTTCAAACGCCAGGTTTTTCCTAGGTAATGGAACTAAGCTACCCCGTTTGACGATTCCCATGTCTTCGCCGGGGTAGTACTGAAATGTCAAAAAGAGAATTATTCAATCACTTTAAATCTGAGTACGTTATTGTAAAGGAATAAGTTATATTTTGCTCTGGCTAACCACGACGACCTCTGTGGTCTAGCGGTTCGCGTGCCGGACTGCTGATCATGGGGTCGTGGGTTCGATTCCCACAGGACACAAATATTTGTGTGGATAAAACATGACTATTTGTGTTTGTCTGGGTGTTTCTTATGTATTATAAGTATGTATTTACAACAAAAAAAAGTGTATAAGTATTATATCCATTGTCTAGTACCCATAGTACAAGCTCTGCTTAGTTTGGGACTAGATGGTGTTGTGTAAAATGTCCCAAAAAATATTATTATATTATTATATATTATATTATTATATTTAGAGGCCGTAAAGTTTGCCTCCAAACGCGTGTTGTAAAGTCATAAGTTATATTTTGCAGTACATTATTGAAGATATGTACTTGGCCAGCACGGCATGTGTATCCCTTTAGTTTTGAGAGGAGTACTATACTGATTAATTTTGATCTGAATATGAAAAATATTACTGAAATAGTTACCTGACATTGTGAAACAAACTTCAAAATATCTGAACGTATGAAATCATTGTCCTCTTTAACTTTTTCCAATCTGCAAAGAAGAAAATAGTAATGATTTACTTTGCTTGCTAACATTCGTAGGTAAATATATAATTCTTTAATACATGCAGTACACTCACAATTCTGGTTTAGCTATTCGTTCTACTATACATTTGCATATCTTCTCACATAACACCTCGTCAAATAATGGTATGCCGAATTGAAGATCCACAATAGTCCACCTCTGAAACACAACATTTCTTATAAATATTTGTACCTATGGTCTCTATAATACAGTACATAACCGAATAGAAATAAGATCCTGGATGTAAGATGAGAAATAATTACATTAACCCCGATACCCAAAAAAGAAAATTTACTACGATAAATTTAATACTCTATACAACACGAGGTCAACTTATACTGGTAAATTCAGTGTCACTCAATGCCGTGCAACAGATGGAAAGTTATGCTGGTTCAAACTATCCAACATTACCAAACTGTAATGGTGCAAATAATAATAATTAATATAGAGCACCCACCTCTGGCCTGCAGGTTTCATCATCGGACACATAGTGCGCAGTGTCGACGCCGCTGTCGCCCTCCGCAGCCGACATCTCCGTCAACTTATCGCTCAACTGCGTGAACATCGAGATCGACTCGTCCGCCGGACTCAACAAGTCGTCCAACTGGTTCGCCGGCTTCTCGCACTTCTTGCTCAAATTCTCACTACTCACCGACGAAGAATGGATCGGAACAAGATCGTCGGATAAGGCGATGGATTCTTTGCTAGAATTTTGTTTGGAATGTTTTTTGTTATCACTCTTGAGGTCCTCAATGCTGGTTGAAGAGGAATGTATGGGGACTAGGTCATCGCTACACGCGATGGACTCCTTACTGTGTGCGTGTTTAGTGACGTTTTCTAGTGTCAGATTGTCTAGTTCGTCGCATAGTAGCTGCCCGCATTCAGCGTTCGTGAACCCGTTGGCCGGCGAACTGTTCTTGCTTTCCGTAGTCGGGGTGACGGCGAAGTGTGACTCAATCGGCGATTGTAACCTCGTTAACGCTTTGGAGTACTCCTCTGTGTATTTCTCGGTGGAATCCGTCGATGACAATGACACCTCGCTGATAGGTTTCGCCATGCCGCAAATTTCTTTCTTTTTTCGTTGTGGCACTGTTTAAAATATTAATAATACTGTACAGCTATTCTAGATAAATAAATAAAAAACCAGCTTTCGTCCAAATGTACAAGAAGTCCACGAAGTTATGATAACAGATGAAACCAAGCTCGATGCTATCAGGAATTGACCCATTTTTTTCGAGAGGTAACCTGATAGACATTACTTTCTCTATTCTCCTTGACTGCTTCTTTGAAATCATATCAAATCATAACAACTGCATAATAAAAAAAAATGATATTTGTCACAGATGTGAGATAAGATCTCTTACCCAGCTGCACGGTGGCGGGAGGCCTGGCACAGCCCAGGTCGGGCACGCCGATGTCCGCCAGCGTGACGTAGCCCACAGAGCGAGTCAGCCGCAGCCTCTTCAGCAGCCGCCGCAACCCCGCGTGCCGAGACCACATCGCTTGCGCTTCTGTTTGGAGCATACAGCAATTTATAAATATAACTACATACCTATAACAGTCAAGTAGCCTATTAAATATAAGATCATTACAATAAAACAAATTATGACCCGCTGAAAATATATTTAGATGTCAACAAATAGAATAAAATTATTCACATTAGCCATGATAGTCTAAGAATCCTAAAATTTGACAGTTTTCTTTTTTTATATAGATTTCTTAAAGAAACTGTCAATGTTTTAGAAAAATCAATTTATAAAAATTGAGTTTGTTATTTTCTTTACATCTACAAATAACGAGTACCCTAATATACTATGTGTATGTGAAAATATTCTGTGTAATGGAAGCCTACGCAGATGAAGCGCCGACATACACTAACTCCAAGCTGCTACTAAGAATTTCATAAAAAAATCTAATGGCACTGCCCGAACGAACGAAGTCACGAAGTCGTGTTTGTCGTAAACACGACACTAGAGCAATGAACTTAATTAAAAAAAAATTAAGTTGACTGCACGTTTGGCGTAGCAAGTAAGGTTGTCATCTCGCTACTACCATTACGCCGGGTGTTTCCATACCGACCCGCGACAACTTTTTGTGTGATCAACAGATGTTTGTTTCGAGTGTGAGTGTCTAGGTGTAGTTTTTTTTTCCTCTCCCAGAGGATTGTGGCATCGCAAGTCTGTGTATTTACCAGAGTCAAGGAATCTGGGTGTACTTTGTGCCCGTTAATTGTATGTTTGTAAAGTGCCTCGCGACACAGGGCGTGTTCCCTAAAAATTACATTTATTATTTTAATATTGTAGGGGTTCTGGTCAGAAATTGAATGAAAATAGTCCGCACACTCGTTAAACAGTTATAATTGGTAATACACAAGTTATAGGTACTGAATACAGAGTAGGTAAGTAGGTAGGTATTCACGGATGGCGCACGGCACGAGCGTGCGCGGGAGCGCGGCCGAGTGGAGTAGGTGATGACGCGCGCGGGAGAAAAACGGTGGCCCGCAGACGAGAGTATGAGACGCAGAATCGGAGTTAAGCGCGGTGATTGGTCGCCACGCCACTGAGCGCGGCTTAGTGTTGTCAACAGGTGCGTTCAAAACTTATCGCGCTACAATATAATGAAAATACAAACCAGGACATGTGTCAGCCTCGGGTGGGAACATGATGTGTTTGAGCGGCGCGGGGTGTCGGACGCCCAGCGCCTGCAGCAGCACGGGCCCCCGGCGCAGCGCCGTGTTGGCGGCCAGCAGCGCCGGCGCCGCCGCCAGCGCGCCCGCCGCCGCGCCCGCGCCCTCCAGCGCCGCCTCCGCCCCCCACCACGACACCGTCAGCCGGGAGTAGCCCAGCAGAAGCCGAGGTACGCCGCGGAGCTGTGTTCCTAACAATGTCACACAAAGTTATTTTAGCGAAGGAATAATCCTGCCCGCGATCGATCTTAGCATGGAAATGCAAAAGAATACAAAAAGATAATGTAACACAAATCATCATCATCATCATCAACCCATATTCGTCTACTGCTGGACGTAGGCCTCTCCTAGTGAACGCCACAGAGCCCGATCTTCGGCTTTCCTCATCCAGTAACACAAATGTTTCCTATGAATTAATATTGTCAAGACTTATCGAAATAAGCAATCTCTACTAATATTATAGATGCGAAAGAAAGTCGGTCTGTCTATCACGCTTTCACATAAACTTTTGCATAAACCACCGAACTGATTTTGATGTAATTTGGTACAGAGATAGAACTTGGAGAAGGACATAGACTATAGGCAGGCTTTTGTCTCAAAAAACCCTTTGGAATGCGGTTGAAACCTCGGGCAACAGCTAATAGATGATATATACAACAGGACTGTAAGCTTTTCGTGTTAAAAAAGTGCCTTTTTCAGAAATCATACCTGACACTCACGGAATTAGAGAGAACAAAGTCAATCTGCTTTTTGATTTGATCATAACTATTATGTTTTTAGCCGTATATTTGAGAGCCAAACTCACCCTTGGTTAGCAGTAAGGTAGGAGGTCCGTACCCCGCTACATGATACAAGTAGAGCCTCATCCAGGGGGTGTGGGCCTCGGGCGGGGCGGGGCCTATGTGGGGTAACGCCCCCGCCGCTTGACCTGCGCGAGCTTCGCGACACAACGGCGCTGTTGAGATCGCCAGTCTACAATACAATAATAATAATTAATAAAAATATCCATTAAAATTTGCCTTTTAATGGATATTTTTATTCAATATTCAAGAAGATATTTTTTTTATATTTAGTAGTAACATGTTAAACATTTAAAACAAGTCATGTCGGTTGAAGAACGAAGTAATGTGTTTTCGATAGTTGCTGACGTTACCTATAATAATAATTATGACGTAGAATGTGGAAGAGAAATTCGACATTACTGGTAGCGGTGTCAGTAGCTTAGTGGCTAGAGCCTCGATTTCTGCCTGAGATCAAGTTTTTCTTTCCCCAAAAAAGTATATTCCTGAAGTTCGTGATAGTGGAACTGTTTCCATTTTTAAGAAGCGAGTCAAAGAACACTATCTGTCATTAATACCGTAAATTCTTATGTTTGCATTTTATTTTTAGTAAGTATGTATGTTGTTATCTATCTTATTTGTGTATTTATTATAATAATAATATGTATTATGTATTTATAATGTCATGTGTTTAGTACTCTTTGTGTCTATGTTTCTTTCACACTAATGTCTACATAACTTATATTAATTTCTTCTCTCGCAGGTCTACTGGAAGAGTTTTCTTTCAAAATATGCAGCACTTTTGTACTCTATAGTCCTATGTTCTCAATTTACTTTTATTTGTTAAATGTGTACAAAAATAATAAATATATCTTCAAAATCAGAAATATCGACCATTTGAATGATCTTGAATGATGATGTTTGTGGTTACTCATGATCAATTATGAGTAACCACATTCTGTGATACACTTGGGACGCAAGTTTGCCAAGTCGTCCAATGACACAGAGTCTGACTGATTCAGTATGCAAAACTGTCAATAATAAACAATTTTGAAGCCATTGAATAACGATTTTGACACAATCTAATAGCTAAATGGAGGCGCTGGAAACAGTAACGAACTGAATAACTCAAATTAACTGCTATTTACGGGGATTAATGTTGAAAATAAACCCGATAAAATCCGTAAACAGTAATTTTATTACAATGAATAACTCAATCGAAATACAATGACAGGGCTACGATTCACTGATGTCAGCAAAACTAAATCTTTCTGTGAAAGGGGACTATGCAATGTCGAGTGGAAGTCTAAGGCGACCACGACGGATCAGCAATTTAGAACAGATGATATTTTTGGGAAGGAATTACCGAACGAAAGAGCTTTATCAGCGCAGTGGGTTGATTCGTGCTGTGGAAAATAAAGATCATTCACACATTAATACACTCACTTATACTTAGTAGACAGTAGCCTGGTTCTCGCAGCTGCACCAAGCGCATGCAGCGCTTCGCAGCGCAGCAGATCAAGCGGTCGTAACTTTGGTCGAAGCGTCCGCAGCGATATCCGCAAGCACGCTGCAGCCGCTAAGTACCGCCGCGCTTCACCTTCGATCTCTGGGTCTGCTACCACCTGTTATACGATGAACAAGTTTCACAAACTACATATCATAAAAGGAACTTAATTGCTGGTTTTAAGAAGCTCCATAATCTCCTGGAGATATATGCTGATGAGGTAGGCAAGACCATCTCGGAGACCACATAAAGCCGTCAGTCCCGTTCGTCATACGAACACCTATGACAATCGTTAGTGGTAATCAGAAGCCCAAAAAGCCTGACAGCCAGTCTATCCTTAGAATATCGGTATTACCCAGAAATTGGGTTACGGAGGTCGGATGGCAGTCGCTTCGTGTAAAATAATGATATTCAGTCGCATCTGGTTCGACTGGAAGCCGATCCTAACATAGTTGGGAAAAGGCTTCGAGGGGAATCATGACCTGTGAGCAAATATACCCAAAACCCCGATAGCAAAGTGCCTATTGGTGAATCGCATCTAACCTTATCTAGTTCCATTAGTAGGCTATCAAGGCTTTCATCTGGTAACTTTCCAACTTCAAACAATGTTACCGCGTGACTTTTGAGGTCCTGTAATGGATACAAGATAAGATTTAGTTTGCAAATTTAGTATAATGCATTTTTATCAAATTTTTAAAGAGTTACCGTGGTATGTATATTGGGAGTAATTCCACTCAACTCATAGGAAAAGTGTGATCACCACATGCCGGTGCTAGACCACATGACAGTATACATACCGGTGACAGATTCCCCATCATTAGATAAGCGGCTAATGTTGAGTCAAACAACACGGCAACTCTTCTGCCACTATTGTTTGAAGGTTCTACGCCTTCTTCTGGACTCTACAAAACAATATTAATATCATTAATTAATAGGCTTGATTGAGAACTCGAGTTCTGTAAAAAAATTAATTAAAATCATAAAAAAATCTCATAGACCACTTTCAGTTTTTCCAATTTTCCAGATATTTTTCAAATTTTTCTTTCCCTGTAAACCTTAATCGGACTATTACGAACATAAATTAATTTGTGGTCCAAAAATTGGTCCAGCTGTTTTCAACTGATGGGCTTACCAACGAACAGCATAACAACATTTCATTTTTATTTATATCGTAGTTCCTATATGTAGGTACTAAATTGCTTACCTGTTTCGAAGTGGAAGGTGAGTCCTTTATAAGGATGGGCTCCATCTGCAATGCATCATCATCGATGTTGGGGTCGAAGGTCAATGGATCTATTTGTCGATATCTGAGAAAATAATCAGATATTTAAAGTTATCATCATAAAATCCAAGCTTAGTGTTGCTTTTTTTAAATTAATACGATAGTAGACATGAAATGATTTTTTTATGGCAATCCTTTGTCATAAATCTAGAAAGTTTTATTCCGACATACGAAAATATAATAGAATATTCTTTATTTTACACCATAAATAAATGCCAAGTACATTTTTATAAATGATGGGTGGTCTTATCGCTAGAAGCGATCTCTTACAGACAACCTTTAAAATAAGACATACATGGATGATATCTCTAACAATTACAGAATATAAAACAAAGTTGCTCTCCACGTGTCTTCCTTTTCTCCGCTTACTTCTATGCAAAGGATTTTGGATACGGTTTTCACTATAATTTATATATATTTCTTCCGAAAAGTTTATACGTATTATACATTGTACCTGTGCGAAGCCCGGAAGGCATTCGTTAAAAGAAAAAAAGAGAAAAGAGGAGGGAGAGAGACTAATTAAGAGAGTCATTACTCATTTTGCTAGAATTCAGCTAGAAGAGAAGTAAGCTTATTAAAAAACATGTTTTTTATATACTAACGGCTGATGGTTATGGGTGGTGACGGCGTCTCTCCACGAGGGATGCTGCGGCACTACGGGCGGCGGCTGCAGGTTGTTAGCAAAGCCCAGCCGGCAGTACAGCGATACTGCTTGCTTCACTAATTCACATTCCACCTGCACATTATATAGTATACTGCCTATATCATCCTATTCGATTCAGATTATTGGACAGCATAGTTATCTTTATAACAATTGGTCTAGATCTAGGTGATCTAGATGTGTTCTCAAAATCTAAGAATCAAACTTAAGAATGGCGCTCACCTAGTGAATACTACTTAGTTAAGTACCTTGAGCGTCGCTTGAGAACGATAGCAAAGTCTGCGTTAAGTAATCATAGAGTATTTAAACACAGATTTAATTGTATTGTAGTGTGTAACACCTTCATTTATATTAACTAGATTCATCTTAGCCTTAAAGGTTTCATTCCACTGACCTGTAACACAGCCGCGAGATCCGCGACGCTAGTGTGCTCGTCGATTGACACGAACACTTTATACAGCAACGTCTCGAAGTAGTCCCCCGCTATACGGTTCATGACGAACCCTTTTAGCGGAGGTACTGACACTTTGTCCGCTGCTGTTATCGGCACATCCAGGTAGATCAAACCGCGTCTATGGCATACATTGAGGGGTTAAATTAGTAAAATATAATAATTATGTATATAGGTATCATGATAATAAGGTGACACCAGATACTATATTATCCAAGGGGCTAGAAGTAAACATGAAATATCTGCCTCCAGGTCAGGCTTTTTAAACATCCTCCCAAGGAGTTCTCATGGCAGGGGCCGGCCGGCGCTTAGTAACCGTGGATTGGTGAAGCGAAGTAGAAAACAACTTTCTCAACATAACATAGGTACCAACAAGCCTGTATTTATCGAAGAGTTTGGCAGAAGTTTAATATTGAACACCTACAGGTCACCGGTATGTTTAGGTCCCATGTAATAGTAAGCGAGATTATTGCCATCAAGTGGCCTCACATCCAATCTCCGAGCTGCTACTAGAAAATTTCACGGAATAACACGAACAGGGAATAAAGTCAGGACATCTAGTGTAGCAATTGCGCTTACGACTATTAGACCAATGAAGTAGTCTTTCTCAAAGTGGACGATAGCGTCCCCTTGTGGGCCCGCTAGAGCTGGAGGGGACGATCTATTCTAACCATAATCTTTCGCAACCGACCTGTTGTTTGGCGAATATTTTTGTAACATGAAACACAAAGTAATATGTAGCTCTGCTGCCACGAAAGAAGAACTACATTTATATGTTTCTTTTTTCTATAATCAGTAATCAAATTACTATTTAAGGAATGGAAATAAGAATAGTGCCAAAAAAGAGAAAATGAGTTTGTTTCAGTAAAAATTAAGCTTCTCACACACAACACCATGTTAAAATGAATACCATACCTGTATAAAGTCTTGACGACGTAGTAGTCGAGCGTTCCTGCGGTCTGCGAGCCACGGTCAATTAGCAAGTCTATTAGAACTCTCTCGCTCTCGCCCAGAGGCTGTCATCAAACGAGTGTTACGAGTTAGTCAGTGAGAAGTATTTACATATACATACGTAAATCATCAACCCATTTACTGTGCCACTGCTGGGCACGGGTCTTCTCTCACAGAATGAGAGGGCTTAGGCTGTAGTCTACCACGCTGGCCTAGTGCGGGTTGGTAGACTTCACACGCCGTAGAGAAAATCTCTAAAGCATGCAGGTTTCCTCGTGATGTTTTCCTTCACCGTTTCAGCGAGTGATATATACGTATATTCATACCTACTGGTGTACAGAGGCCAGCACATCAAGCTACCACAATCTGTCAAATTTATTTGATTGATTTTCAACTTTAATACAAAGCAGCAAGGTTCATATTCAACTGGGAAAAATTGACACTTTTGGATAGCTTGACCTGCTGGCGTCTGTACAACATTGTTCATCAAACATTGGACTACCAATGCCTAGTCGTAAGTCTCAAGTTTGAATGCAAGGCACGCACCTCTAAATTATCGAAATCATGTGCGTATTCATTAATAATTAATTAACAATCACTTATACGGTGAAAAACGCCGTAGTCTCCTTTCTAGAGACTTTCTCTACGGCGTGTGGAGTCTGCTAACCTGCCAGCGTGGTGAACAATAGCCCAACCCCTTTCATTCTGAGACGAGATCCGTGCCCAGCAGTGGGACAGTATATGGGTTGCTGACGATGATTAATTAAAAGCGGCCTTTTAGCCGTTCAAAACCCGGTAATAAGTAATACAGAACAAATTATGGATACATCTATACAGAGACGGATTTTGGATATTGTTGGTTTGAAAAAAATACTAAGAAATGCCATTTTTTTAAATTAAACGTTCGAAAGTATCAGTCTAACTTCAATAGGTACTATATTTCTGCTTTGACTTTGATTACAATCAACATTTGTCTCAATGAATATAAATGTCATCATATTTATAATATTCATTTATTTTGTAATCATTGTCACTATGATTTTCAAATCGGGCAAGCAGTTGCTTTATAAAAGAGGACCCTACACTAAAGAGCATAGTTATCTATTTTGTTTGCACTATGTATTGTATTGATTAGGTACCAGATACATCAACTTATTCATGTTAATACAAATCAGTACTGTATTTCTGTATGATAACAAGTCACGACATTACAATGTAGTTTATTATGTTAGTAAATTAAAGTCATGGATACATTTCAATAACAGAATCTATAGAGAATGGTTTTTCACATAAAACCTTACTCAATGGATAGATAGATGGACCACCTACCGGAGCTCATACTAATTTTCTTAATGATATATCTATACAAGGTTTACAAACATGTTTTACAACTAAGTACCGAGTGTTGTTTCACTTGCAAGTTGCCATGGCATGGTAAGGGACAGTTTCATGAAAGAAATGTATTTATATTATATTATAACTAGCTGACCCCGCAAACGTTGTTTTGCCATAAAAAAAAAAATTTAGGGGTATGAAAAATAGATGTTGGCCTATTCTCAGACCTCCCCGATATGCACAAAAAATTTCATCAAAATCGGTCAAGCCGTTTCGGAGGAGTATGGCAACGAAAACTGTGACACGAGAATTTTATATATTAGATTATGTACTTTAAATATATAACAATAATCTAAGAGTATGAACTCGAATTCATAATTAATAAATAAGTTACTGTAATCAGGACATATTTCTGCTCCTTCTGATCGCAAAAGTACTAGTACTTCTAAAGTACTAGTAAATCTAACAAGTCTCCAACTCTAACGAGTAAGTAAACAAAAGTAGTACACTAGGATAACAAAACATTATTAAGATTAAATTGCAAACAAAACTCAAAGTTAAATAAACTCAAACTGTATACAAATAGGGTATATATTACCTTAACATCATCTTCCAGAACATAGCCCAGTTCAACTCTCCACCATGGCTGCATGGGTATGTTTAGTGGCACACGCGGTAGGAGTGCTCGAATCGCTTTGGATCGTCCGCGCCGTTTTAAGGAACGGGCTTTGGCAACTAGTTCTAAGTACTCATTCCGACCAATTCCCAGCAGTCTGAGGCCTATCGAAAAATTATATTTTACAAGTTATTGGGCAGTTATTGCACTATCTTTTTGTATATTTTTGGCATTTTCCATGCTAAGATTTTAAAGTTATTTAGAAAAGGAAAAATGACTATGACCACTAAGCGGTATCACGGTGCTTAGTGGTCATAGCGTCTGGTGTACCGAACCAGAAGACGCAGGTTCGAATCCTGCCCGCGGTCGTATTTTTCCTTTTCTAAATAGTTATTGCACTGCTTAATTTGAAAATATCCACCTTTATGAAGACAGTTAAAATTAAACAATATTTATAGTTTTTTACAAGAGTAAAGATTAAGAAGGAATAATACTCACAGTCAGCTGCAGTAAAATTAGGCATGGTATCATAACTCTTCTCCAGCTCTATTAGAAGAGCAACCACTTCCACATAATAAATAAATGGGGTTATTCTTAAGCCTAAAATAAATAAACATTTGAATAAATACTCTTATAAATTTATTTTTATAATTATACAATTTAGATAAAATAAAAATATCCTTTATGGATCTACAATCTCAATGTCTTTTGTTAAATTTTGATATGATTTCTGTGAAGTAACTCATAAACTTAATTCATAAATAAAGTGGCAGTCACCCATGGCATCCAGATAGCTGTAGGCCTTAGTAATCCATACTTTTGATAAATTAATGAATACCTTCACTGCCTAATTAATCTTGTGATTGTAAACAAGATAACCTGGGATCGCTTCACAAACAAGCAGTGTTATTTGATTCCTCAATTAAATTCTCAGTAGTAGCTGAGTGTTTGGAATTGTGCCCAGTTAATGGCAATAGGCTCGCCCCTTATTAAATGGGACCTGAATGGAATGGAACTGTGGGTATTAGGAAACCTCTGCCTAATTAATTGGGGAATAGAGGTGTCAAATCAAAATTGTTTATTTAATTTTGTGGTTTAGGGGGGTAATGGAGAACGGTAAACAACATCTCACCGATCCAATTGTCAACCTCACCTGCACGCGCCGGATGGCGGCGGCGGCCAAATGGCAGCCGTGGTGCCCCCTGCTAGACAACAGACGAGGCTCTGGCGACCGAGTCAGTGGCGGTATAACCACTCAACACCCAGGCAGACCTGGAAGGGGCTATCACAAGCCCTAACAAAGTGACCGTGGAGCATGGGTTAGCTCAGCTAAAATTAGGCTACTGTGAGCCCTGAGGACTAAAACCTCAAAAAGAACGGAGGCAAGTATAGGGGAAATACTTGCCATTAATGTCCCCATACAACCATGTCTGCAGAACAAAACAAAAAACTACCCCAGGAGGGTACCGGCCGTGCCGGAGAATCCCTCCCTGAGCCTAGCTCAGGTTGCCCCACGTATTCTGGGGGGGGCAATGTGCTGCATCATATGGATCCAATGTCTCCAAAAACCAGCAAAAAGAAGCTAGTTCAGCAAGCTTTTCATCCAAGCCTATTCACGACCAGACCAAGGAGTCTATCACTAAGCTCGACGACAGATGTTATAAATCAACCCCAAAGTCAACCCAACTTGAAATTAATGAGCCCCACAGTAGATGCCAACCCTCCTATCTGGCAAAGAGCACCTGTACTGAGAAACGCCAAAAGGAAAAAAGCATCTTCTCCGTCTCCTGAAAGGCTAAACGTCACTAATCAATTCAGCGGACTTCCTGTTGATGAAAAAGAAGACAACACTATTGAAAATAATGCTTCAAAAAAAGTCTTGAAACCGCCACCAATAATTCTCTATGGTATTGAAGATGTCAATAAACTCACGGAATTACTCCAAAGTGTAGTAGACAAAGTAGATTTCACCTACAAAATCACTAACAAAAATCAACTCAGAATAAACTGCGCAACAGTGGATGTATATAAAAAAGCAATAGATATTGTTCGACAAAAAGGATTGATTGGACATACATTCAACAGTAAGGACAAACGACCCTACAGAATTGTAATTAAAAATCTCCACCACACCACGCCTATCAGTGAAATTATAGAAACAATAGAAGGGACGGGCAATAAAGTGATTGGGGAAATAGTTAATGCAAAGTATGGACCTGAAAAGAAACCGACATCTACGTTTTTTGTCAACATTCAACAGGGCTGTAACAATAAAGCCGCGAAAGACATAAAATATATCTACCATCAATCGGTTACCATAGAAGACCCACGAAAACGAAAAATAGTAGTGCAATGCCAGAGATGCCAGCAATATGGCCACTCTAAAAACTATTGCATGAGGCCATATCGCTGTGTGAAATGTGCAGAATCCCACAGAACCTCTGACTGTCCCAAGACCGACCGCAACACTCCAGCAACATGCGCACTCTGCCTAGGTGCCCACCCAGCTAATTTCAAGGGTTGTGAAGTTTACAGAGAAATATATGACAGGAAATTCAACAAAAGACCACGCTTTAGCATCAAAGATAAAAATATCATCGTCAGTCATTTGACTGACAACTCCAACAGACAGCTCCCAACACAGACCAACATGGAAAACGATAGACATAAGCAAGAGAACACACATTTTAATACAAAGGAAAGACATCACAATGTACCTAAAGTTATTTTAGACAGCAAAAAATCTGAGACTCCTTTGTCATACAATTGTTACACAATTGAACAGATGTTCTTAAAACAAGCAGAAAAGTTAGACATAATCCTCCAACAAATGAGCACATTAATTAGTCTCATAACAACTCTGGTATCTAGGGAGCCATAATGACTTCCCTTAAGATTGCAGCCTGGAACCTAGATGGACTATCTCCAAACAAGGAGCAGGTCGAAATCTTATTGACATCACACAACATAGACATATTACTTGTGTCTGAAACTCACTTCACCGAAAACAGTAGTATTAGAATACACAACTACAATATCTATGCCACTAATCACCCAGATGGTACTGCACATGCTGGGGCGGCCATTATCGTTAGATCTAGTGTTAAGCATTACGAACTACCACAGTATAAAGAAGCCCACATTCAAGCTACCACTATCTCAATAGAAGACCGAAACGGAGCATTCAATGTCTCTGCCATATACAGCCCCCCAAAACACAAAATAACTGTGAATCAATATGACGAATTCTTCAATACCTTAGGCCCCCGCTTTATAGCTGGGGGAGATTGGAATGCCAAGCATGTACATTGGGCCTCTAGATTAACTAACACTAGAGGAAGAGAACTGAAGAAAAGCTTAGATAGGAACAACCTATCCACAATTTCAACTGCAGAACCTACGAACTGGCCTACTGACCCAAACAGACTACCTGACGTTATAGACTTTTTCGTCATAAAAGGCTTATCAAGACTTTTCCACCATATCAAAACCTGCTTAGACTCCGACACAAATCATGTTCCGGTAATACTAACAATTGGTAGTACAGTTCTCAATATTGAAAGGAATCCAAAGTTGTACAACAATCGAACAGATTGGAATAACTTTCGTGAATTAATTGAAAAGAGCCTCGCTCTGAAAATTGCACTTAAAACCGAAGCTGACATCGACGGTGCTACCAGGACAATAACTACCACCATTCAAAAATGTTGTTGGTTCTGCACACCGGAATATAATGAGCGTAAACAACAACATAAAACCTATTCTGAAACCATACGATTAAACATATTAGAAAAAAGAAGACTTAGACGCGTATGGCACACTAGCAGACATCCAAGTGATAAAAGAGCACTCAATAAAGCGACCAGAGAGTTGAAAACCCTTATATTGGAGGCTAATGACGTGGCTCTAGAGACATACTTGGTAAATTTATCACCCACAAAAGACACAAACTACTCATTATGGAGAGCGTGCAAAAACTTAAATCGACCACTGTACCACAAACCTCCAATCCGGAAATGTGACGGAAATTGGGCTAAAACTGCACAAGACAAGGCTAATGTATTTGCTTACCATCTCTCCCAAGTCTTCCAACCAAATGATGCTAGACCGAATACTGATGAATCTGACATAGACTCTGTTCTCCAACAGGACCTACAACTTGATCTTCCACTAGAAACAATAACACCTGGAGAAGTCTCTAGAATTATTAAATCTATGGATAATAACAAAGCCCCGGGGTACGACCTCATTGATAAAAAAGTTCTAGAAGAGCTACCACGGAAGGCAATAATATATCTCACTACCTTATTTAACGCCATTCTGCGAGTGGGATACTTCCCAGATTTGTGGAAAGTCTCCCAAATTATAATGGTACACAAACCTGGCAAACCTAGCCACGAAGTTACCTCATACAGACCCATTAGCCTGTTGCCGATCATGTCCAAGCTGTTTGAAAAAATCTTTCTGTATAGACTCACCAATGTCCTGAAAGAAAAATCCATCATTCCCGACCACCAATTCGGCTTTCGGAAAGAACATGCCACTACAGAACAAGTCCATAGAGTGTGCAGAGCAATAAGGAAGTCATTTGAAAAAAGAGAATATTGTTCATCAGCTTTTCTGGACATTCAGCAGGCTTTTGATAGAGTTTGGCATAAAGGGTTATTATGTAAAATAAAATCCTTACTACCACACACATATTTCGGTATCCTTAAATCGTATCTAACTAATAGAATATTCCAAGTCAAAGAAAAGGATTGCACATCAGACTTCTATGAAATCACTGCAGGAGTGCCACAAGGGTCTGTTCTTGGACCGGTCTTGTACACTCTGTATACTTCCGATCTACCACAAAGTCAAGGGATTACAGTCGCGACCTTTGCAGACGATACAGCCTTGCTTGCTTCAAGTCCATGTCCTGCTCAAGCTTCCGAACTCCTACAAAGTGGACTACAAAAAATGGAGAAATGGTTGGGCAAATGGAGAATTGCAACTAGCGAGTCCAAATCGGTGCATGTAACCTTTACGCTTCGCAAAGATGACTGTGCCCCAGTTTTTCTAAATGGTACTCAACTTCCCCATCAAACCTCAGTTAAATACTTGGGAATGCACTTAGACCGCAGGCTCACCTGGAAGAAACACGTGCAAACGAAAAGAGACGAGATCAACCTAAAGTATAAGGGACTCTACTGGCTGCTTGGTCGAAATTCCAAATTAGCAATTGACAACAAGATTCTCATATACAAAATAATGCTAAAACCAATCTGGTCGTATGGGATAGAACTATGGGGCTCAGCCTGTGACTCCAATATTATGGTAATACAAAGGGTGCAAAATTACATCTTAAAACATACATCAAATGCACCATGGTTTATAAAAACAAAGGAGCTTCATGAGATCCTGAACTTGCCCATGGTTAAAGAAGTGATCAGCTGCCATGGTACCAACTACAAGTCACGACTACAAAAACACCCAAATCAGCTAGCGGGGCAGCTCACCATACCTGAAAGCATTCGTCGACTGAAAAAGAGGCGAGACATCTTTGACGAGAATAGTCGCCTAATAAGGCAGACTACATAAAACTAAGGGTGCGCTCTGATGGGAGTAGCCCCCTACACACCATACTGATTACAGCTCATCTGTTTATAGTCTACTTGACTGATTGCAAGATAATAAAATGGAAAAAAAAAAAAAAAAAAAATTTTGTGGTTGTGTGATGGTATGTTGTGTTAAATACTAAGGCCTCATAAGTAGCACATACCTTTAACAATCATGTCAGCTAAGTGATAAGGGTAGAGCATGAGTCTTTGTATGCTGCTCTGTACAAGTGTCTCATAATACTTCTTCTCATCTTTCCGAACTGTTCGCACTGTCATCAAAACAAAGTAACATCTAACATTAAACCCATATAAATATATGTATGACGATATTAATTTCTAATGAGTGCGCCCCTAAGGTGACTCTCTATCCATGAAATTATTGTATAATAATAGAAAATATTTAAAAAAATATCTGTAATAATGTAAGTGGGTCAATGATTTTTCAATGTAAATTAATTGTTTCACATTTTAAAATGTTGATGTCTAAACACTTACCAAGACTTCCTCTGTACCTCAATTGATTTTTAATACTGAACTCAAATATGTACCTCTCATATTCTTTAGGAGAATCACCCAACAGCTAAAAAATAAATGGATTTATATAATCTATTCATTACAGATAACGTAATACAACTAACGTAATATTAGCTAAACTTATTCTGTACTCTTATTGAAGATAAACATCATTAGCATGGTTAAGGTAAAACAATAACAACAATTTACCTTTTTTACAGTCCCAGGTAATTGGGACCACTGTATCTTTTTTCTAATACATTCCTCGATTTCGTCTTCCATGGCACTAGACCATATAAATAATGTTTCAATAATTACATTGATAGCAAGCAACTTCTAACGTCCTTGGGTAAATGGATGGACAAATTTGTTGCACAAAATATTTTTGATAAAACCACATACAGTGTTACGTTCAGAATATCTTTAATAAATATGAATCTCTGGATGCGTTATGGAAAATAAGTGGCATTTTAGTAAATTAATTCCATATTTTTAGCTGTTTGTATAAAATTTTCATATAATAACATATTTATTTATAAGACTTATCTAGTTATCTTATAATCATTATTATGATACTAAATATTTTTATATTATTATTGTTCAGAATTCTCAACTTTGGTTTTTTGAACGGAAATCTTAAAAACTGTCAAAGTTGTCACAGTGAATGTATTTTTCATTTTCATTTGACATAACAATAAAAGTTGCCTGACATATCCATTATTAATTATTTCGATGAATTTAATTTAATTCTTCATTTTTTCTGGCAAATCATCATCATCAGATAATCGAACTAATCGTATTCAAACGAATTAATTAAATATAAGTATTCAATCAACAAAGAGCAATTAATCAAACATTTCTTTCCAGTCTTGTATCTAATGGTATTTAAACACCGTGATTTGTATGTTAAAATAAACGATTTTCATTTTTTTCATTTTTCGCATCTGGATGAAATTTTAATCGATTATCTCCATTTTATATTGTAGTCTTTGATTATCTCCTTCTGTGATGAGCAGCTATGTTCTTAGTTCCTAGCTTTATAAATATCTTATACTTAAAAATATTATGTTGAATTTACTACAATGTAATCGGAAAATAGATAAAAAAACTTTTGTAAGTACTCAATTTTATGATTTTATTCAGCATAAAAAACATAAATACATAGGTTTCGTAAGGATTCCCATAATCCTATATTATTTTTCACTATGAAAGTTAAAATAAAGTCTATCCCTTATTTTATTATTAAGTCCATGAAAAGGTTGATTCAAACGCTGTGTGGATTTCATTGATCATATCTGACGCTAACATAGCGCGACCATGATTAATATAAGCCTTATAGTTACATAGTCTAGTGATCTTTGCAGCTGCATAGGCGGCAACACTTTGAGCCAATTGTGTGTGACTTTCATTTGTACAAAGTTCCGTTTTTAGAGCCCAATTATAAAATGTTGCCAAAGCTCCAGATAATATGTCTCCTTGCCCTCCAACCCGACGACCTGAACCTCCTCCAGTTGCTATCCAACTGTAAGACGTCATATTCGTGTAAAAATGGTCCTTTTCACCCTTTACCAAAATAGCCACGCAATCTCCCCAGAAACTATACCAGTTACTATCATTTTTGGAAACAGCTTCCATTAATTTGGTAGCTTCACGTAGATTCGGTGTCATGATCACACCAGGACAAGGATAATCTTTTATTACAGATACATTCTTAGAAACAGCGAATATTCCATCGGCATCTATAACCAAAGGTTTATTCAAGCTTTTGCAATCCTCAATGATATCATAAATCAAGTGCAATGTTTCAATTTCTCGTCCTAAACCAGGACCAATAACGATTACATCCATCTTAGGTAACAATAATCTTATTTTAGATGCATGTTTAGTGTTTAAATATGGGTAGACGATAAGATCAGGACTGTAGGTCTTGATTACATATGCAGCATTATCGGTGGTTATAACATACGACAAATCTGCGCCAACCTGGAAGTAAAATATCACAACATTATTTTGTGAAGAGAAATGTGGCAAGAGATGACAAAGGGATGATAGGAGTAAGATTATTAGATAAATTCCTAATGCAATAATGTACTATCGCTATGAAGTAAAGAGTAGAACCAGCTCTTTCCCAACTACTTGTGGAAAAACTTTTTAAATATTTATTTAATTATTTCGCTCATGGCCGCGTTTTTCGTTTTTATGAATCAACCATTGTTTTAATTTATATTACAGCAGACAGCAGTAATAGTCTAACTCGTGAATGAATATGTCGTGGGGCGGGCCGTGAACTCACTATCGCGCTCTATCAAGTTCAAATCCGGTGCATGCAAGCGTTTATAATTGCTTTGCGATATTTTCCAAAATTTATCGAGTCAGCAGGTAATTGATTATAATGAAGAAATACATAGTGGGGAACTTATTTGTGGGAAGCCTGCACATTCATATTTCTAGGCAAGGTATGTAGACAGACTTATCTAGGCCCAATAATTAGACCCTAGTGCCCAGCAGTGGGACAGTAATGGACCATTATACCATAGCGACCTGCTTATCCACAGTTGGATAATTCTTTTACAAAATGATTAACTTTACTAAAGGTACTTTAATTACAATATTTTTAACATGCCTTCAATGCTGTCATAGCTGAAAAATAGGGTGCTCCTGTGTATTCTACTGAACCACCAATAACTCCGATTTTCCCCGTCTCCCCTTTAACTTTTCCTACTAATTGGGGAACAATAGATTTACTAAGAAGCCTAAAGGTATTTGGTTGAAGCGTACTATCTAAGAAATTACACTGATCTTCAATTTCATCACAGTTCACTAAGAGGAAAGTAAGATATAGTAAAAAATAAAACATGTTGATCAAGCACAGCACTGCTCACCAAAGAAATAAACAAATGAACTAAACTATTTATAGGTATTTCACGTATGTTTCTGTCTCAGTTCTTCTACCTACTTCGTTATCAAACAGGTTCAGTTTACCTAATAATAATAATATGCTCTGAGATTTGTTTATTTTATATAGCTTCTACGTCTGTACGTAAAATGCGAGTGTGAAGGTCAAAATAATAAAATTACACAAAATAACTAAACATACTGTAATACTTGACTCTTGTTAATATAACGTATATTTTTTATACAATAGATACACAGATAGTTTGAACAGAAACATTAACGTTAATATAGATCCCCAAAATTAATCATCTTGAGTTATTAATTATCATGGTCATTTGGATTGGAGTATGGAATAATTGGTACAAAAATAATAAAACGAAATAAATATTATTATCATGGCAACTTTCACTGAATTTTCTTTGTTCTGTCTGTCTGTCAAAGTGTCAAAGTCAAGTCAATCATCACATCAGCCGTAGTTCTGAAATAATAACAAAAATTCCATTGCAGCTATTTTGGTATTAAATTACATCAAAATGGATGATAAATATGAAACGGTTAAACTTTGTTATACTATATACAAATACTCAAGTTATTCTGCTAACTACATACCCGAGTACGTACATATTTCACAGTGTTTCAATTTTAATTTTCTTCTGTTCTTGAATATAATCCCGGTGTGTGCTATTTATTCCTTATTATTGTGTATTTTTGTCAACTGTTATCTGTTCTTTAATTATAATAAAGTGTCATAACGACGTAGCAGCAGAGTTGTGATGAATACAAAACTATGTAAGGTAATAAATTAAGAAATGGAATATTTTCAGGAATATCATGGTAAATAACCCTACCGACCAATTATCAAGATGGTTCACGGACAGCAACACACCATCACAGTTTATAATGTTAAAATTGAAAACACCATCAATAGTGGAATCCATAAAATTTGGAAAGTACATAAAAGCCCATGTCAGTGATCTTAAGAAATTCCAAATTTTTGGAGGCACAGATGAAAACAACTTATCCCTGTTACTCTCAGCGTAAGTATACTTAAAAATACTTTTAACTAATTTATATGAATTTTAAAAGTAGTTGTGTTTTGTTTACGTTTAGATATCGGTGTTACCAACTACATATACAATCAATTCAATACATATCAATCCTGCCATCAGAAATGGTTATTTCTCATCAAGTAACAAAATTATGTACACACTAGAAAAGCCATTGCTCTTGGTTGCCAGGACTAATTTACTGAAGAAAAATCTTTATAATGAGGGAAGAGTTTGACTTCCACAACTACCCCTTACTAGCCAACACATGTTATGATGATATTTCTTATATTTTTTGTGTCTGTAACATGGATTGATTAATTTTCTAAAAAGTCAAGTATAAATCTCTGAGAACGAATTCTGGTTTACAGTTTCATAGTTGCCAGTTGTTGCATAAGTCAACTATGAAACTGTAAACTAGGGTCCTGGTGACCTGTAACACAGGTGCAACAGCACCTACCTCAGGCACCAGCAGGCACCAGCAATCCACAGCCATATATATAATTGTCAACCATAGTTTAAGTTACCTAATGTATTGCAGTATTGGTGAGGAAATAAATCAATTTATTATTATTAAATAAATAAATGTTTGGGACATTTCACACAGCACTATCTAGTCCCAAACTAGTCTAGTACCCAAGTAGAGCTTGTGCTATGGGTACTAGATAATGGATATAACACTTAGAAGTACACTTTTTATTTGTAAATAAACACTTATACACATTATACATAAGTGTTCAATGTGTATATTTATTTAGATTTAGTAGATTTGTTTTTGTGTTATGTGGGAATCAAACCTATGACCTTGTGATCAGCAGTCCAACTCCAGAGATTTCATTGATGACAACTGTTGTCATCAATGAAATACAAATTAATTTTAATCTGGATGTTGTGTGGACTTTTTGAATTTGAAATTTGTTTGTAATGTTAACATAAATTTAAACTTGTTATGTCTTAGATATTAAAATATCTTAATATGCTAACCTTTCGGAATAAAAGGTCAAAGTCAGTTTGAAGCACCTTCAAAATGTAATCTAAAGTACCAATTTGTTTTTAAATATTTTTATGAGTAATTTTGATAATGTAGGAGATCAGTCTACTGCAAAATAACATTATGAATCAAACTTCCAATAATTTCTTATGTATTAAAAGTAAGTGTTTACAAAAAAATAAGTGTATAAGTATTATATCCAGTGTCTAATATCCATAGTACAAAAAAGCTCAGCTTAGTTTGAGACTGTATGGTACTGTGTAAAAATGTGCCTAATATTTATTATTCGTAGCTTTCCCTCAGTTTCACTCACATCCCAAAAGGTTTTTAGACACAAAAAGTACCCTATGTCCTTCTCCACGGGTTAATCTATTCCTGTACCAATTTTTATAAAAATCTGTTCAGCAGTTTAGAAATAAAAGCATAAGAGAGTTTAGACTCGCATTTATAATATTAGAATAGAAGGGATGTGATTGGCAGTCCTGCAATACTTGAGGCATTAAGACTTTGAGTATCCACCAAATGCAGGAGATGGAGGCTATTGCTATTAAGCAGGCACAAATCCAAATTCCAAGCTGCTACCAAGAATTTCATAGAAAAGCCAATCAACTGCTTGATCTAGGAATTAAACCCAGGATCTCTAGGTGCTATCCTAGAGATCCTGCCATGCCTGACGTCCTGCCTTGGTTGTGGCGAATTTTACGGATCCCATGACCATGACTAAAAAGCAAGTGCGGTTTTTAGTCAGTATGAGTCAGGTGGCAGAAAATCTATGAGGATTTTCCGTACTATCGAAAAAAGGCCTAACTCGTGCTTACGCCTACTTGACCAACAAGGTAGTTAAGCAAAGAAAAATTAAAGAATTCCTTAATTTCTCCTTTAACATTTTTTTTTTGTTGTTGCTGTGTCATTTGTCCCACCATTTTTGTTTATAGCATATCAAGGTATTAGAAGAATAATAAAGTTTTACATACACATACCTAATTTGAATGCATAATCGTAAATTCTAGCAGCTTTAGTAAAGTTTTTATAAAAGCCAATTTTATTTTCAGTGGTCTCAAAAAGGACAGTGCTTCTGAAACATTCAGGCTTCGTTACCGGACACTAGAGGGCCTCTACCTGCCGGTGCAGTACATAAAGATTGTCCCTATGCAGTCATGGGGCCCAGCTTATAATTACACCATATGGTATGTCGAACTTAATGGGAAAAACCAGGAGCAAATCATCAGCAATGCCATGGAAACTATCAATTTAGTGAGTTTTTTTTATAGTAATAATATCTCATGGTGATATAGACGAAATAATATGAGAGAGAAATGGAGGCAGTTTGAGGAGAGTTAGTGTCTAGGTCAGAGGGTGGAAAGTACTATTTGTAGTACTTTCCATTTAAAAAAAGTAGTTATTATTTCATGGTTGTTATTGCAGTCAAAAAAAGCAGTGATAGCCTAGTGGTATGACCAT
Source organism: Acronicta alni (assembly GCA_964056405.1). Classification (NCBI taxonomy): domain Eukaryota; kingdom Metazoa; phylum Arthropoda; class Insecta; order Lepidoptera; family Noctuidae; genus Acronicta; species Acronicta alni. Next base: position 10,750,763 of record OZ043932.1, on the reverse strand, counting down.
TGGACTGCCAAGTCGAAGGTCTCGAGTTCGAACCCAAGGCACCTCTGACTTTTCGAATTCATGTGCGTATTAATAATTAATTATCACTCGCTTAAACGGTGAAGGAAAACATCGTGAGGAAACCTGCATACCTTAGACATTTTTCTCGACGGTTTGTGAAGTCTGCCAACCCAAACTAGGCCAGCGTGGTGGACTAAAGCCTAATCCCTCTTAATATGAGAGGAGACCCGTGCCCAGCAGTGGGACAGTATATGGGTTGATGATGATTGCAGTCAAAAAGTTTCTTTTTATCTTATCATTTTTATTTTTGTTTTTACAAATGTTTTCTCATCAGCATAATCCACTGAAGCCTCATGTTAGTTTTCTTTAAATTACTTTTTACTTAAAGCATATAATTATATTTATATATTTTTACCTTATATATTTTTATATTATATATTTTTACCTTTGTATATTTATTTAGTTCATCACATAAAAATAAATAGAGTATAATATCAATCTTTCAATCTCCTACAGCGTAAAGAGGAAGAGGCAGTGCGGTTGCTCCTAAAGCACTTGCGCCGGCGTCGCTACAAGGACGCATTCGAAGCGTTATCGCGGGAGAGTGGTGTGCGGCTCGAAGGACCACTTCAGGCCAGGCTTTGGAATGCGCTTGTTGAGAATGGAGACTATAAGCTAGCCGAAGAGATCTTTGATGAGGCCGTAGCTGGTAAGTTATGTTTAAGCCTTTAAAAACCTGTAGGGTTTGTGGTTGATGCTGGTAAGGTGGTCACTAAATGAGGGTCACATTTCTATACATATTATAATTAACTGGTACCAGGTTTACATATCATCATCATCATCATCATCAACCCATATACTGTCCCACTGCTGGGCACGGGTCTCCTCTAATATTGAGAGGGATTAGGCTATAGTCCACCACGCTGGCCTAGTGCGGATTAGCAGACTTCACAAACCGTCGAGAAAAATCTCTAAGGTATGCAGGTTTCCTCACGATGTTTTCCTTCACCGTTTAAGCGAGTGATAATTAATTATTAATACGCACATGAATTCGAAAAGTCAGAGGTGCGTGTCTTGGGTTCGAACTCGAGACCTTCGACTTGGCAGTCCAATGGTCATACCATTAGGCTATCACTGCTATCAATGCTATCACTGCTGGTTTACATATACTAATTACATAAATATTACAAGGTATCACACACTGTTAAGTTACTATAATATATCCGCTCGAATCATTCAAAGGCTTGGTGTACAGACGCCAGCAGGTCAACCTATCCAAAACTGTCAAATTTTCCCAATTGAATATGAACCTTATTGTTTTGTATTAAAGTTGAAATTCAATCAAAAAAATTTGACAGATTGTGGTAGCTTGATGTGCTGGGCTCTGTACACTCTGTATAAGGATCTTGCGATTGATTTTGTATGTTAACATAGCATGTTAAGATATATTTCGTATCTTAACATTAGATTTCCATATCGCTCGATAGCAAAAGATAGTGTAATATGTTTTTTTTTTTTTTTTTTGGGACATTTTACACAACACCATCTAGTCCCAAACTAAGCAGAGCTTGTATTATGGGTACTAGACAATGGATATACTACTTCTATACTTTTTTTTTGTAAATACATACTTATAATACATAAGAAACACCCAGACAAACACAAATACTCATGTTTTATCCACACAAATATTTGTGTGGATAAAATTTGTATTAATAATAATTTGTATTTTATCTTAATATACAATATTATAGTATCTTCGCCATGTTTGACGCCCTTTAAAATGTCTTTACAAGATCTATTTACAGAAATAAATATAATTTATTCACATTACTATCCTATTTACTTCATAGATGGTGAGCTAGACTGGTACATGTCGTGGCAGCCGTACACCCCGGTGTGGCGGCAGATGTCCGCTTGTTCTTCGCAGGTGGAAGACCGTCTGTGGAGCGGCGAGGCCCCGCCCCCGCCGCCCGCCCGCCAACATGACCTGCTGTGTACCGACAGAGATCCAAGACCTGATACTACGGTAAATATTATAAAAAATACAAGGATATGTTGAAATATAAGGTTATAAGTTATATCTAGTATATAAAATTCTCGTGTCGCGGTGTTTGTTACCAAACTCCTCTGAAACGGCTGGACCGATTTGTATGAAATTTTGTGTGCATAACGGGTAGGTCTGAGAATCGGCCAACATATTGTTCATACCTCTAAATGATAAGGGTGATTCCAGTCTGATTCCAGTCTCTTCTAAAACACTGATATTCAGCGACATAGCTAGACTGCAAGCCAACCACAAAATGATGGAGAAAAGAACATTCAAAAGGACAATATACAACGTGTTACAAAATACCCCGTAAAAAATATAATTAATTATCAAAGCCAAATATATTGTCAGCTGTCATGTCAGGGAAGCAGATTATTTAACAGAAAGGGCCAGGCCACAACAGTGCGTTGCGGCGTCGCATCGCAAAAACAACATTGCACAGCTATGCGATGCGATGTCGCAACGCAAAAATTTCATCGGATACGACATCGTACGACAAGACGCTAACCGTCAGTTCAGTTTCTAGTGAGACATGGACCGCACTGCGCGTGTTCTACTTCTGCTTGCGTTAAGGCGTATTAAGAAAAAGAAACAGAAAAGAAAGTACTGGGTGCACCCATTACTGACAATTATGAATAAAGATGGAAACCACTTCAAAAGGAAATATGAGGCGCTAAAAGTGGACGAGGTTAAATTTTTCGATTACTTTAGGATGAGTGTAGTAAGTTTTGAAGAACTTCTTAGTTTGATAAAGCCTCATTTACAAAAGAAATACATATTTAGAAAACCCATCGAACCTCTGGAGATGCTGGGATTAACTGTAAGGTAAGAAAAAAATAAACTATTTTTACTATAATCATACTGTTTAATCATTTTCATAATTTAGTGTTATTCAAAACTCGTATTCCGATTGTGTGTCATTCGTCAAATTTGTTAGTTCCTCATCGAAATCAATTTGTTCTGGCTCATTTACATCATCATTCCTTGGCGTTTGTGGAGACGATTGCATAGGTGCCGGTGATGTTTCGCATCCGCTTTGGAAGGCACTGCGTTGAATGGATGTTTGATAGCCACTCTGCATAGGCATTTGAGCTGATTGGTAGCCACTCTGCATAGACATTTGAGCTGTTTGATAGCCAGTCTGAACAGTTGTTTGAGATGTTTGATAGTTTGCTTGGACGGATGTTTGTGAAGTTTGATAGTGGCTGGGATAGTATGATGGTTGGTGTAAATCACTTAATATCTGTAGGACACGACTTTGGAAAATTATTGTTTGATTATCATTAAATTTTTCCAATGATGGCAAAATTCCTTTAAAAAAAGATAAATGTCTACTTTCAGGTGTTTTTAAAGCAGCTATAATATTCTTCTCAAATTCGTCTTCGTCAATTTTTCTTTTACGCGATGCAGGCTGGTAACGTGGCATGACAGGTTGCTGGCTTTGTTGGGTTGAGGTGCTTGGTCTTATTTCTTCATCGTCAAGACTTGATGTTGTTTTATTTTGAGAATTCTTTTTCAGAAATAGGAGCTGGTCGTATAGATGATATTGTTTAATTTTTTTGGCCCCAGCTCCGGATTTACATTGCTCGTTTAATTTTTTTTCGTATTTTGTAAAATTATCCTTGATTCCTCTCCATTTATTTATGACATCGTTACCTAAAAAAATATGACGAATAATGATTTATTTTGTTTTCTTTCAGGTACCTGGCGACGGGAAATACTTTTAAAGATATGCATTTCACATATTATCGTGGAAAATCTACAATAACAGGAATAATAAAATTTGTTTGTCGTATTGTATGGAACATTCTTAAAAGGTTGGAATTACCAAAAATTACAACAGAGCTGATGGAACAAATTGCTCAAGAGTATGAAAAAAAGACCAACTTTCCTAATTGTATAGGAGCGCTAGATGGAAAACACATTCGTATATTGAGCCCGGATCACAGTGGATCCCTATTTTTCAATTATAAAAATTATAATTCCATTGTTCTATTAGCACTTGTTGATACGAATTACAAATTTATATATGTCGATATAGGTGCATATGGTAAGGAATGTGACTCCACTGTTTTTCAGAACTCAAATCTATACGACTTATTAAAAAAAGGTCAATTATCTATACCTCCGCCAAAACCGTTACCTGGCTTTCAAAAAGAAATTCCTTTTGTCTTCGTGGCGGATGAAGGATTACCACTGACAAATAATATAATGCGCCCATATTCTGGGAAGTTTTTATCGATAGAAAAACGAGTTTTTAATTATCGTTTGAGCCGAGCCAGACGATATGTTGAGAGCGCTTTTGGCATACTCGCAAATAAATGGTGCATATTTCATCGACCCATTAATGTTTCTTACGATTTCACAATAGACATTATAAAAGCATGCTGTGTATTACACAACTTTGTATTGAATCGAGATGGCGCACAAACGTTTGAAGAAATGATTATTGACGATTCTTTGCAAATTTTACACGAAACAACACATGAAAGTAGAACAGGAGCTAACATAATCAGAAACGAATTTTGTAATTATTTTAATAGTAACATTGGAGGTCTTAGTTGGCAGTTAACAAAAATATAAATGTTTATAAGTACTTACCGAGTTTTGTTTTTTCAACACTATTTAACTCCTCAAAATTTGAATATAAACTTGTACACACTTCCCTCCATGCTTCTGTTTTTAAAAATTTGTCTTTGAATTGTGATATAGTTTTGTCCCAAAGGACGGGACGTTCGTAAATTAAAGATATCAGGTGGTCGACATCGTACTGCGCCATATCGCTTAAAAAACACGTGCAGGTCGTTCAAAGTATGGACACCGACTAAACGGCAAAGCGTTGTCGCATCGCAGATTTGTACGCTGCGGCAGCGCATCGGAAATTTCCACGATGCGTTGTGCGGCGTCGTTGATTTTTGCGATGCGACGCCGCAACGCACTGTTGTGGCCTGGCCCAAAGGGCTACATACCTATTTTACCTAATAATTGTCTACTATAATAGTTATTGTATTTTCCATTCATAAATGTTGTTGTTTTCCTTTATTTGGGGTATGTTATACAGCGTTACTACGGTTCTTAAATATTGTGAATGGACTCGTTATAAGGCCTTTTAACCTCCTTTGTAGTTTTGTAACGCCCTGTATATTGTGAGTCATTTTCCGATTTCAAGAAGGTTAACGATTTAAAAAAAATCTTTCTAGGAAGCGCCTGTGAACGGCGTGGATCCGAATGAGTTCTGTGAGTCAGCGTGCGGCACCAGCGTGTGCTGCAGCAAGCCAGGACCTCGCGGTGGACACCAGCTAGTCGTAGACCCCACCACCGGTAAGTGAACTAATAGCCGTTCTCAAGAACAAATAAGTTTTTTATATAAACATAAATGATAAAATGATGTTTGTTTCTGTAAATAGTAGACCTATTTAAAGACACTTTTACAAGTCAACATTTAATGAATACTAGATGATGCTGGTATTTCCTAGCTGACGACCTATGAGAAGAAACGAAATGAATGTATTTATGGCGACGCGCGTGGTGAGGCTTGAGGCGCGGAGAGGGGCGGGGAGCGCGCACCATGTCACAAGCTAGACTGTCATCCCCACCTAGTACGTCCACAGCCACAACTATGTTCTTAGGTCCCATGTGATAGGGGGCGAGTCTATTGCCATTAACCGGGCACAAATCCAAACTGCGAGCTGTTACTGAGATTTCATAGAAAAGCCGATGTCCTCAGGACCCAGGACCACTAGCGTAGTAGTCGCGTTTAGGTCCACTAGGCTAATGAGGCAGTTTTGTATGATTTTTATAGTTTATTGTAACACCATGACATATGACGTAAACAAGCATATGGACGTAAGACGTAAGGACGGCCTGCTGGTAAGTGGCAACCGCTGCCTATAGACGCCAGCAACACCTGCAGTAGTATCACTAGCGCTCTTGTATTGAGACCTCACTTAGGCTAATGTCCACTGGCTATGTTGCCCTTCAAACCGAAACACAATGGCAGCACTTTATTGCTTAGCGACAGAATATTTGGCGATGCAGTGGTACAACGAACCAGATCAGACGAACTTCGACTGGCTTTATGAAATGTAGTCTATATGTAATTCTTTAAATAGACTTACATTACAGTAGTATGCCCTGAATCCTACAGGTACACTATATTTGTTCGGTGGCTGGAACGGCTCGGAGGACCTGGACGATCTGTGGTCCTTTTGTACGACGAGCGAGCGGTGGACTCTGCTGTGCCAGCACAGTGGGCTTGTTGGAGGACCAACGCCTCGGTCCTGCCATAAGATGGTGTTTGATCCCGTGCACCGACGACTGTTTACACTTGGCAGGTATGTCATAAATGTAGTGATTTTCAGGTCTGAGGAATCTGGTTCGGATTTTTTTACTATTAATATTGTTACTTAGAAAATATATGTAATTTACAGGTACCTCGATAACGCGCAGCGAATACCCAGCAATATGAATGTAAGTTCTATTGTTTTTTAATTAAATTTGTTCTTATTGGTGCGACCGACCACAATAAGTTTCAAATAATATTTTTATGTGTCAATAAAATAGGCTCGTGCCCAATAGTGGCATAATAAAAATGCTGAATAGGGTATTACACCACTATGAAAATCTGTTAAATCAATCTTTAGGTCGTAATGAACAAGTAGTTTTTTTTTTTTAATTTTATAACACCGAAAACGTTCTCAAAAGCCATTTTTTATATATGATTTTTACAGTAACGCTAGCCGCAATGCTTCGGCTTGGGACGTCACTCCTTTAGTAAATAATAACACAGAGCATGACAAAAATCTAGTTCGTGTACTATCGGATTGAGTTCACCTCAGAACCCAATATGGCGAATGGCGTTTTAAACATTATTTTGAAGAACAGATTAAAATATCGCTTTTTAGCATTAAAATATAGAATTTATATTGGATTTTATATTGAATAAATAACGACGTTTCTCGTTTACTTTTTGCAAAATTTAATCTATCTCAATTTTTTTAAGATCTCAGCTTTTGTTGGTGGAGTAATCGCCAATGTTCTCTATCTTCTGCTTTCCGTTTTACCTCTTGATACGACTCGATCCCCACCCTGTCATTCACTTGTTCCACAAAACTTCGTCTAGGTCTTCCCCTTCCTCGTTTTACTTCAATTTTACCTTGTTTACCTTACAGAGGCCAGCACATCAAGCTACCACAATCTATAAAAAATATTTGAATGATTTTCAACTTTAATTCAAAATAATAAGGTTCATATTAATTTGGGATAATTTGACAGCTTGACCTGCTGGCGTCTGTACTCTATTAGTTGATGTACGTGTATGTCCCCAGAGCGACCTGTACATGTACTCGGTGGGGTCGGTAGGGTCGGGGGTCTCGGGGGTCTCGGGGGGCTGGAGCCTGGTGTGCGGCGACACGGCGGCGGCGGGGGGCCCGCGCCTCGTGTTCGACCACCAGATGTGCATCGACCCCGACACGCAGACCATCTACGTGTTCGGCGGCAGGGTGCTGCCCGCCAACACGTATGTACTCACCTTTCTAATAACCCCCCACTACAGTAGCATAGATAGGGGCCTGGAGAGTCGTCGCCCCGGGTGGCGCATCAAGGAGGTGGCAAAATTTTACAATGAATAATTACATACATACATACACTCACGCCTTTTTCCCATAGGGGTAGGCAGAAACTAAAGAACGCCACTTGCTACGATTCTTGCATACTTCTTTCGCTTTGACCACATTCATACATCTTGTCATACATACACGCCGGTTGCGAGTACTACGCACCTGACCTTTTTGAAGAACCTCACCAATAAAGTCGATATAAGTTTTTCTAGGGAATAATGAATAATTATTTTACAATATCTTGTAATCTGGACTAAACAGTTGAAATTTGCGCCCTCCCACAACCGGTGAGTCTATGACGAATCGGGAGCAAGGATGCACGCATAATTTGCTCGCAGTAACAGGCGGCGGGCCTGAGATTACTGTCTCTAATATCGATATTATTCTCCCACACTGCCTGTAACGTGACGTCAAAATTAATTTAGCATATCGACAGCGAAGTCGCAATACCTTTGATTATATACTTGTCTAGATGGAGCAATGCAAACAAACGACAAGCGAAAACTGGGGCCAAATTGCGTGATATGTGTGAGTACCGCTTGTGTACTTATTGTAGTCAAACTGTCAAGGTGTGCGTGTTTAGGGATGCCTGCTCCAAATTATTAACTTACCTTTTCTCCATTATTTAATGGGATGACAGTTAAACGAAATAGGCTGAATAAAGTAATTATTTTGTAGATTAGTGTTTTATTTATTTTAATAAAAACAAAAAATACAATGAAAAAATATATACAGCAATTTATAGATCAAAATCCATCTCTTTGTATTTGTTTTCGAAATAGTTTTTTTTTTATATTTAATTTCGTGTCCGCTGTATAATGTCTCTCCAGTCTTAAGAAATCTGAAACCCAAAATATTAGAAAGAACTAACAAAAATACTATTTAGTGAATGACTTCATTTATTTTGTGAAGGCAAGTTATCATTTACTGATCAAATAAATTATGTAGGTAATTATTAAAATAATAAAATTTTCTCATCGAAAGATGATGACTGATATTTGCATTTTATCTCCCATAGTTTCGCCAAATCTCCCTTGTAATAAATTGACAACACCGGCTAATCTGTCGAACCTACAAATTAACGAATTGAAAAATCATGTTTCCATAAAATAACAGAGGTTAAATAACAAAACTTACCGATGTAATGTGATCTTAGTGTAATTATACGGTTTTCCCACATAATTGCGACACAATTTGACAGCACATACCGACATAATTAATTATTTTTCGAGAACTCCACACCCTGAAGTGATCCAAATGACACTGACGTAAGTGAGAAGAGAGTCTACCAATTTTAGTAGACTTTATTTGGGCCGTTCTGTACGTGTCAATGTGGCATCTAACAAACATAGACTATTAACACAAAGTGAAGTTTAGTTTCCTAAAAACTTAAAAATATTCCGCGGTCAATATTTGTGTCAAAAACACAAATATTGACCTTTGAATTGAATAATGTATAAAAAAGTATTTTTTCTCAATTAAATTAAGATAGGAGGTATTTTCACTTTGCCGTCGATATGTGTTAATGCCAAATGCTATTCAAATTGATTACTCTTACAATATTTCCCAGCGAGGAGGTGGTAAGCCCCCAGTACTCGGGGCTGTACGCATACTACATCGCCACCAACACGTGGCAGCTGGTGCTGAGCGACAAGCACGAGCTGAACGCCCCGCAGGCGCGCGTCTCACACTCCATGCTCTTCCATCCTGTAACTATTCTTTTTAATTATTTATTTGCAGTTATAGTACCAATACTCAATACGTTTATTGCACTCCACAATGTTAAACAGTTGTTATACAGTTTATGGTATCAATCATGAACCCTGTCGGGCACGGCAACGTAGGAGAGAGGAAGACTATCACTATCACTGTGACCGTAGAGTATACACTTACCAATATTTTATGCCTTTAGCACACCGACGCCGCGAATTGCGAAAATAACTCAACAGCATATGTTTTCTCACTTTAACTTGAGTAATTTTCTATATTTGTCTCTTTTGTGTACCGCATTTCACAATTGTTTCATTGCGATACGCGTCAGTGTGGAAAAGCCGTTATAGTGGCCGGCATGGATCCTGAGCGCTCGGCGAATGAGTAGGGATTGGGTTTGCGATTTTAGAACTGCAAATGAATCAGGACTCAAGAGCTGAGATCTCATGAACTGAGGAATAATACGAAATGATCAGACAGCCTAGTGGTATGGCCATTGGACTGCCAAGTCGAAGGTCTCGAGTTCGAAAGTGAGAGGTGTGTGCCCTGGCACCACTCACTTTCGAAATCATGTGCGTATTAATAATTAATGATCACTCGCTTAAAACGGTGAAGGAAAACATCGTGAAAAAACCTGCATGCCTTAGAGATTTTCTCGAAGGCGTGTGAAGTCTGCCAAACTGCACTAGGCCAGCGTGGTGGACTATAGCCTAATCCCTCTTATTCTGTGAGAGGAGACCCGTGCCCAGCAGTGGGACAGTATATAGGTTGATGATGAATACCTAGCAGCTCATACCGTATCGTACAGTGTAAAACGTGACGTTGTTTAATATGTTCAGGTCCAGCGGCGGCTGTACATGTTCGCGGGGCAGCGCAACAAGGAGCACCTGGTGGACCTGTGGTGGTGGGACGTGGGCAGCGGGCAGTGCGGCGCGCTGTGCCGGGGAACCGCCGCCCCGCCGCCGCCCGCCGCCGGCTTCACCCAGCGCGCCACCATCGACCCCGACACCGACGAGATGTTCGTGCTCTCGGTCAGTCACTCAGTACTCAGTACATCAGTACGCCATACGATACAACACACCATAAATAAATATTAACTATTTACTTCCCAGGTTGATTATTATTATTACTGTTTATAGAAAGGGAACGAATTGGATAGAATCTGAAGCTTATAGTCACGGAATAAGTCCAATTTAATGATTTTAGTTGTACTCATATGTCGATCTTTACCTCCAAATATCTCGGTAACGTAACACTTTGGGTTACTATGTTACTGACATTTTTTGTTCGTTTATGTGTCCTCTACCCATACATATAAATGTCATCGTGCGCCGCGATTTCGAAAAAAAATCAAAATGGCGGCAGGTCCGATATGCCAGCTTCCATACAAAAAGGTACAATTCCCTTTAAAAAGTTTTGTGAAATGGAAATTTGAGAAGAGTGCAAATATGACAGGGAGTAGAATAAACACACACACGCGCACGTACGCATGCACGCACACACATACAACAAAAAAAATTGGTATTTACAGGCTTTTATAGTATCGCTGGCAAAATAACTTCCTTTTGTGTATTCAGGGTATGAGCAAGGAGAAGGACAAGCGCGTGTACAACACGTTGTGGGTGTTTTCCCTGCGGCGGCTGACGTGGACGTGCGTGTACCGGAACGACAGCGTGGCGCCCAGCGAGCCGCGCCCACGCTTCGCTCACCAACTTGTCTACGACCCCGTCAAAAAGGTTCGCACGAACTTTTTTTTATAGTACAGTCAAAAAAAGAGTTAAGTATACATATAGCAAACGAAATATGCATTTTATACAGATTTCGACATAAATAATTCCGCGCCAAAGGGTTAGGTATGTAGCTGCTAACAATACCTACGTTTTGACACATATTGCGTGATCATACATTATTACACTATCTTTATCAAAACACAGATTATTAATTAGCTGCCTCTATACCTAACTCTTTTGTTGACCGGTCCGGGTTATAAGTCCAGTAAGGTTTCACAAATCTATCGCATCAAAACAAGTCTTACTTACGACCTTTTTATATAACAAACATTTTGCACACATACACGACCTAGTATATCGCACTCTCTCATTGGTTCGATGCGAACACTAATATGAAGAAAACAAAACTATACTGTTATCTTTGTTTAGTATTGACCCCCACTCACACACACTTTCTCGTAGTTATACTGTTTGACGGGTAAATATTTGCATTTAAATCATTCACACATGTGTGTATACGCGCAGTACCGTTCAAGCGAATATGATCGTTGACATGCTACTGGACTTATGGCCCCTGACTGTAGCAGTGAAAAAAGTTTAGTAGTAAAGTCCTCATGGATCGTTCGCCACCTAGGAAGGCGGCTCGTACTCATACCGACTAAAAACCGCATTTGCCTTCACTTGCTCTATAGTCATGGTCATCCGTGACATAAGGTACGCACACCTACATATTAGATAACCTACTGTATTTTGATTTTTTAATCTGTTCTTTTCAGTTTTAGTCGTTGATTTTTATGGTAATAAAATCTCTTCTTTTTTATTTTTTCTTTCGAAAAGGTTTTGAAATATTGTGACTGTTTTCTTGTAATAATTTAGGTTATCAGTTTAGAGATTCAGTTAGCATCTATATATAGTATGAAAACAAAGTCGTTTCCCTCTGTCTGTGTGTGTTGAGATCATTTAAACTATAAAAGATCTGTGTAGGGACAAAGAAAACTGACGGATTTTAATGCGTTTTTTACTACCATTTAGATATTTTTTTCTGAAATATGTACAATATGTTATTAGTACATCGCACTTGTGCGAAGCCGGGGCGACGCGTTAGTTAAATATATCGGGATAAACCGATCATTCATAATTATCTGTCTAAAATACTAAACAAATTAAACTTTATCTTAATGGGAGAAAAACTATGTACCATAACATGGTGGCAAACAAATATATGGCTCACCTGATGGAAAGCGGTTACCGTAGCCTATAGACGCTTGCAACACCACTTGCACGTTGGCGACCCTGTAAAAATCTTTTCACAACTTGAAGAACTACATGCTATAGTCTCTCGGGAAAACCATGTCAGGAAGCTGATTCTACTTTGCGTGCGTGAGAGAAAATGCCTCTGGAATCGTACAGTATGAGACCAAAGTGGTGACAGATGAAGGATGTCACCAAAGTCTGCCCAAATGATGTACCGAGGGTACACTTATTGGAAAAAATACCCTGTATTACGCTGGTTAAAACTCTGTCATACTTTTTTTATGCTCACTAGGGGATGAGAAAAAATAACTTTAAATTTGAAAAAAACGCACGTCATTTTAACACTAGTTCAGTTTCATAGTGTTTTTATAGTAAAATCTGTCAACTTTATAGCCATCTCCTGTCAGTGTCAGTTTTGGAACGGCAAACGCATGCCATTTTGGCACATTAGTAACAGTTTCATTGTGATTTCATAGTAAAAACTGTCAACTTGACAGCTGTCATGTACCTCTGGTACAAATTTGGGCTGAGTTGTATGGACTTTTGATGACCTCCTTTCAATCTGTAATATGGTCGTCAGATCCACTACCTGTTCGGCGGCAACCCGGGCAACCAGAGCAGCCCTCGCGTGCGGCTGGACGACCTGTGGGCGCTGCGGCTGGTGCGCGGGTCGGCGGCGCGGGCGGGGCGCGCGGCGCGGGCTGCCCTGCGCGAGGCGTGCTACCGCGCACTGTGCGCACGAGCCGACCCCGCCGCCACCCCCCGCGCGCTGCACTACCTCAGGAACGACCTCTATGACGCGCTTGACCACTCCTGCCCCGAACAGGTAAGCGACACGACAGCAGCTCTCCCACTGGGGGGTAACACTCCTATATCACGACAAACTTCACAAACATACAATTAATGAACACAAAGTACAACCAGTCTCGAAACAAATAATAAAACCTGCTTGAATTTTGATTATTTTCGTTTTTTAAACACATTAAAATGTTCTATAATCATTTGACCAGCGTTTATTATTTTTAATATACTTCTAAACCCTAATTGAAGTATTTCTTAGAATACATATTTTTTATTAAAAAATTGAATAGTAGAAAATTATGTAGCCCTCATTTTAAATACACTTAAAAAGATTATGATTATCCTAGTTCTAAATTTTATTGGAGTTGGTTTCCAATTTAACCAAATCTATCTAAAAAACTGCAAATAGTATTTTTAATCGATATTGTTTAGCACCAGTAAGAAAGAAGAAATTTACCACAGGCTATCAGTAGAGTACTATTGGATCCTCAGCTTGTCGGAGAAAGAAGAAAATAAGTTTTGATACGAGGCTATTCTCAGTAACAAACATAAATAAAAGGTCGCGGTATGCGTTGACAGTGTACTTGCCTTTGGATCGCTGTCAAGAGTGTCTGTAATGGGGTGCAGCGGTCCGTTCCAGCCGCTTCCATCGTTCCAGTTGATGCTTGAACAAATACAAGCCTGGCCGAAGTACAGTCCAAGTTGGAGATGTCTAACAACACTATAGGGGAACTTCGTGCCGAAGTAGTGTTATTATGCAACACTGTTTCGACAAGTAGGTCGCCTGACGTCTCTAATGAGAACACATGTCGCGGGGCACAAAATGCTACCATCGGCAGTTTTGAGTCGGCGAGTTCAGCTCATGCGTCACCAACCGCCGATTCAGCTTGCAAAGCAACATGCGCCGCCGCCGTCCCTGCCTCGAAAGAGGTAACGTCACATGTAGGTACGACCCCCAAACGTGCCTACGCAGCAATTGTCGCAACTAGCAAACCAGTTGCATTGCAGGTTACGACATCAAATCAAATAGACCCCCTATTTGATTTGATGTGAATGAAGCAGAGCCGCTCCGTATCAAAGGGGAAGGTTTTGCAAGACGGCGGTCCAGGGGACCAGGGAGACAAGGATGGCTTCATCAAGGTGGAGAAGAAGAAGAGAAAGCCTAACCGTCTAAACAAGTGCGGGACTGCACCGACCGGACCGAAACACCTGCTGCGTCCTGCAGTACCAGTGACGCCGCTCTACGTGTCCATCCTCTCGCTTTTTGTAGAGTAATGCAGCCGCACTCTTACTCTACAAAAAGCGAGGAGATTGTAGAGTATATTGCAATTAAGAGCAATCTCACTCTGAGGGTCGAACGGTTAGACTCTAGTCACAATGTGAATTTCAGTTCATTTGTGGTTAGAGTACTGACCGAACATCTGTCGACATTCATGAAGGAAGAGTTTTGGCCGAAAGGTGTATTGTTCCGGCGATTCCGAGGCCGGATACCTAACACCGAGCGACACATGACGAATTTACGTGTGAAATAGTAATAGGTACCTAGTTTTGTTATTGTTGTATATATTTTATAGTATTTTATATTTTGTTCTATGTTATATTGTATTATTATATTTTTATATGGGCCTTGTTGCCTGAAATAAATGAATAAATAAAAAAAATAAAAAAATACGTGTTCGTTGTTGCAGGTATCTCGGTTCCAGAAGCTGGCGACGGTGCTGTTCGCAGGTAGGCAGGCTGCGGAGGGCGCGGGGGGCGCGGGGGGCGGCGCCCGAGCCCTGTCTCCGCGTGGTGCGCGTGCGCTGGCCCGGCGCCGCCACGCACAGCCGGCGCCCGCTGACCTGGCGCATGCGCTCGCGCAGGTACATAAACATATTTGCTAAACACCTTGCAAACTGTTGTAACACCATGTCAACTGCCTAGTTTTTTTTTTAATAATATTTATCTCAGATATAAGTTTAGAGACTTTTAAACTTCAAAGCTTATGTCAGCCTCATCGTACCCTAAAATAAGAGGAACAGAAACATTAAGTCCTCTTTTATGCGCATACCAGTTTATAAATCTTTATAGCTTCTTTAATGAACGGCATAGATACGTATTTGATAGATGTTTGAAAAACTCCTAGCTCCAAAATATTAATATTCAATTCGGTCATTAATGTTTCCCTTTCTCTTCTACAAGGTCATTATTAGTATATGCGAAACCTGAATATAGTTTGTTCAGAATCAGTAACTGAATCGATTCCAATAATTTTTACATCATGTTATATTTTGTCCCAAAAACATTTAAAAAATGTTACGAGTAGGACACCGAGCGACACTAAGTACCTATCCGCAATCATATGCGCGCAACACAGGTCACTGACACTGAGTGGTCAGCGCGGGCGCAGTGGGGCGGGCGGGGCCCGGGGGTGAACCAACCACTTCAGTCGCCCGGCAGCTATAGGAAAGTGTGCACGTATGTCGCTCCCGTTCAGATAAGTAGGTACAAAACGAGAGCGCGACCGCGAGCGCACGGCATTTCGGTTGATCTGTACCTATCGTATGTAAAAAGCATAGGTAGTGTTCGTTTAAGAAATGGTACGTACAGTAGCGATTTGTGGTGATAACGCGAGCGCGCGGCAGTTGTGTTTCGGTTGACGTGTACCTATCGTATGTAAAAAGCATAGTGTTCGTGTAAGAAATGGTACGGATACTAGCGGTTTGTGGTGATAAGTGATAACGTATTCCTGGCAGTGCGGCACAAGGAGCTATCAGACATTAAAGTATCGTCACACACATGAACACACGTTTTTATTTGTACCTACAGCCTGTTGTGGTTAAGTAATGCTATGTTTAACAATTTTCATCCATTTTGAACTTACAGTGTTTGGTATAAGGTGCAACATATCGCATTGACTACATTTAATGACTTACGGCTGCATTTACAAATAAAGTACTTATTAATGTCTACCTACACTTGACCAGTACGACAGTCCAAAGACTGCAAGTGTGATGGAAAATGTGGAAAGTGTGATGTATCATCAGTTAAATACAATGCAATCGGAAATCGCCGTACGGTTAGGTACCTACTGCCACATTATTATCAATGAGCGCCGCGACGACGCGGGCGCGGGGCGGCGCCCGCGCGTGGATGAGCATGTTTTTGTACGGACAACCAGGTAAGTTAACAAGCTTATAACTTTGTGATTTTTCATGGTACAGTTTTGAAATTTGGTATATAAATTCTTTACATAAAAATACTAGACACGTGTTTCAGGTTTCGCATATACTAATAATAATGCTGTATATATCGTTCACATTCCACCAACAAGTGATGGACATCTTCCACAGTTCCACACAGTTCACAATTAGAACTGCTAGTATTCTTCAACTGCCTAGATAGTCTATTGGTATTTCAGTCAATGCACTTTCACGAACGCACAAGAGAATATACATGCTTATTCCGAAGCCCCATAAATGAAAAGGAAAACACTATGTGCCATGTGGTGAATAGGTAGGATCGAAAATAAGTAAGACTCGGATATAGATAGACGTTCACCGTAACAAAAACATACAAGAATATATTCCACTCGTTAATAATATGTGAACTTTCTAGTCATGTTTAAAACTCCCATCAGTCGACGCTATATTCCAGGTTTTAGGCGCCGATGACAACGCCCCCGAACCGACGCAGCCGTTCGAAGAGGTGTCCGAACCCACCCCCGACACTTGGGACGTCGGGCCGGACGACGAGCTGTCGAGCGAGCGGGACGAAGCCGACGAGTGGGACGAACGTGCACAGCGCATCAAACTGTACGACGAACTGTGCCAGTACTTCCGCCCCTCTACTGTGCCGCCGAGAGGAGATATCTCTTCTTTAGTCACACTGTAAAGTGAGAATGGTAAGGGAGATTAGTGGTGTGCACAGAGATACTTGTAAAAAATATCTCAAACGTATATCATAAGTAAATGCAACAGATGATCTTAGTCGTTGACCAGTTTTCACCCTTATCATTAGTAACATAAGGGTGATCATTGTTCAACCGTTAAGAAACTCCACTTGTCATAAAATACAAAATATGTTAGAATTAGATATTTATATGGGTATTGCACGCCACTGGACGTGAGCGCACGGTGATGTGACGGTAATTGGGTGCAGGTTTGAGGTGCTTATTTTGTGGTAGATGGAATGAGGACGAAGCGTAGACGAGAGGAATCTTTAGTCACGGCGACCAAAAAGAATAGATTTTTTTTTGAAGGTCAGCAATTTTGGTACTTGACGGGTTAAATTTACTATACGTGGAATTCACGTGGATTCGAATCTGCATGATCCTTGCATCAGTATTGCTGATATTATAAGTCCACAAAATTATAAAAACTTGTACAAATTTCATTACGCTCTAAAATATGTCCAACTAATTGGCATTCTATATACCACCAAATGATTATTATCATTTAAAAAATTAAGAATAATATAAAGTTCAAAACATTATAGTCATTATCACAACTGCACTGATTCGTAATGTTAGACATTATATTTTATAATAATAATGTAACAATAAATAATATGTATGTTATCTTTTTCACATTCATAGTTAATAATATTAACTATACATCTACTACTATATATTATCTTTCAAATATTAGTTAGTAACGTTCTCGTTAAGGCCAAGAGAACAACGTTGACCGATATTGATTTCTGACATTTACGCGAATATTATACATTGAAATAAAACTACTTTTTACGGATTTTATTGCGTATATTGATATTGTTAATCCCTCATTATTAACAATATCACTTAATATTTAACAATATCAATATACGCGATAAAATCCGTAAAAAGTAGTTTTATTTCAAAACGTTGACCGATGTTGAAGAAGCTGGCATTGTCTGCTTTGAATATGAAAATATTACTGGTACACATTCTGTAAACACGACAGCACATTTAGCTATAAAGGTTCTCATTTGGTTCGCCCGTATTCCGTCGCCATAGCAGTGATTTTTACAGTACTACTGTATACCTTGACGTGTCTAACTCGACAAAATCAGAAGTATTCATGCTAACTCTGACTCGAAGGACCACGAAATATTTGTCCAAGTTTTCCAATATCTTTACATAATTGTGTTTGTAAAGTGAACCATATATGTCGTAGTAATCAACGTTGTTCTCATACATACTATGAAATAATAAGACAGTGAAAAAAGTACCTAATAATTACAAAGCCATACTTAATTTATTATAAATCGGAAAGTGTGTCTGTTGATTTTTTTATTACCAATTAACGCTTTATCTACTGAAGCTGTAACAAAGAATATCGGAGAATTCTTTAAATTTGCTTTGGAACAATCCATACTATTTCAACCCAAAATAATTATACTATCTTGTCTTAGTTTTTTAGGATGATGTTAATAAAATTTAAGTTTTAAGTGAATAATCCATAAAAAGATTATAAATAATTTTTGGGATGTATAATTAATCCTAAAAATGTTAGAAGTGTCGCTGTCGCGATAATCGTCATCCATCCGAGCTAAGCCGCGGGCAAAAGGACCAATATGTCGAACTCTTAACATAATTTTATAATCTCTTTGATTTATGTTATACTCAATCTGCTATTCCAGAAGTGGCTATATTTGTATCTATAAATGTGAAATTAATCTCATGTTAATTTTTGTTGAAGTTTTTGTTATGGAAATTGTATAAGCATTTTTAAGTTAAATTAATATATTTATCTGATTTGTTGCAAGATTGACATAATGATTTGGTACATAGACCTTTTTATGGTTCAATGTCATAATGTTGTACACATTAAAATTTATGTGCTTGACATTGACAGCAATGAACGTAAACAATAATAATAATTTTGTGGTTTAAGTCAATGATATTTGTTCCTAACACATAGGTATTATATATAAATTTTAGCATTCTGCACTCCTCCTACATATAAACTGTAACTGTGCCAAATATCACACTTCTCCGAGCGCACAATATGCTTAAAAAGGGGTACAAACGTTTCTGTTTATGTATTAATATTAAAGATCTTCGATTTCGTAAGAAATAAAATTGACATTATCACCAATTAATGCTAGAAAAATAACCATGAAGGTACCGGTACTGCGGTAGAAGAAAAGTAAGATTATTTTTATATAACAATTAGTTGCTTTGACTACAAAATGTCGAAAAAAAATCTGATAAAAAAATGCTATAAAAACGATCATTTTGTCAATCTTGCAGGGTTTTTTTTACATAACGCACATTATCACGTACGTATGGTATCGATGGCACTAAGTGGAAGCGAAAGGCAGCAATGAGGCTTGATTCCTACATAAAACTGTAAATATTTAAATATAGTAATTCTCAAAGAATGTATCCACTAAGCGTGTACGGCGACCGTGTTCACAAACAGAGTCTAGTCAGCAAATTGAATACTATGCCGTACACGATGTGTTTTAGCCGAGATGGCTTGAAACACGTTTACAACTTCTATTTTCTACGCACTCTTTATTCATTTCAATGGTGGTCGAGTTGTGGTCTATTCTCCTGTCAAAAATATAAAAGTAGTAAGTGGGAGTCAGAAAGCATAAAAAATTTGGGCATACACTATGCTATCAGTATACGAATATGGTCTGATTCAAGCATAAATTGATCACATTTTGAACACCATTTTAGAATGTAATATACTTAGAAAGAAAGAAACAAACAAATATTTATTGTCTTGGACAATGCACACAATAATATTATTATTGTGTTTAACTTATTCTTTATGAGATTCCAAAACTAAAGACATCATGCATTTCTTAAGTATAAATTGAATCTAATTTCTCTGATATTTTGAAATACACAAATGAAGCAAGTATAAAATTGATTTGAACTATATAAATCCGTTTGCCAAGAGAGTTTTATGAAGTAACAATGCAGATTAAAAAAATTTACACCTTTTTTAGATTTAGATAAATGGGGACGCGTATGTTTTACAGACTGTGATAAATTTCTGTAACAAATAGGTGTAATTAAATTGTCGGCGTAAGGATTCCTTTATGGTTATTTCTGAAGCTAGGAAAGGTTGCCAAATTTTAGTACTACCACGAGGAACGTAGTATGCTTACTCACGCATACAAATTTAACACGTAAAACAGTTTTAATTAATCTAAGAAAAGTTGTCAGGTTAAATTATTACCTATAATAGTATGCAACCGAATACATTGAAAATTTGTAGCAACAGTTCGTTCATATTTCGGTATCTATTTTAAGGTTCAGTAACATTTATTATTATATTGATGAATAATGTTAAAATGGTTCAGTGTCACTGGCCGTTGGTAGCGTCGTAGTATTTTACACTGGTAAACCTTGTCCTACAACATTTATTACGTATTAGATGCGATGTTTTCATTGATTTAAAACGTATTTTAAAGTTTATTCCTAATTTGTAATTTAATTTGATAAGTGCAGGAATGTATGAACAAAGTATGAACGAATGACTTCATTCGTACATTTATTCATTCTTAAAATAAAAAAAATGTTCACATATATAAGATATGAATGAACATTTTGCACTTTATAATAATAAGCTATTTATCCGTAAATTTAATCAAAACTGTAGAGAAGCTCATTGATGTGAAATTTCGTCTATTTTACTGCCAAATACTCCCGATGTACTAGTACAGCCATCATAACATGTGTCTACACATTTATGTTGCTAACTGTACCTACATAATATAAGCTAAATACTCGAGTGTTTCTGTAAATATTAGTGTATCCCTAATTAAGAGAAATTACGTACGTACGGAAGAGACGTCTTGTAAATATGCATTTATATTCGTGTAAGAGTAAATTATTTGTTTTCAATTTGTAACTTGAAGCATTCTCAGTCTGTATGTACATAATATGCGTATTAAACTCACCAGGTTGTTTTATTTAATTAAAAAATCCTTAATAAACTTATTGACATGTGCATCTTGTCCGTGTTAACCTACGGTGCTCAAAGTTGGCCCCGTATTGAACAACAAAATTTTCTCAATATTTAACCAACGAGTGATGTAACTCAGCATACTAGGTTGGTTGGACGTATAAACACCATAATTAACAATAAAAACAAATAGGTACGCCAAAGTGGAAGTGAGCAGACCATGTTGCTTTGTTACCAACTGGACGCCTGATACAGGGTAGTGGGGACAAGCGTCGCTGTCGAGGTCGCCCGCTACGATGTTTGCGGGGCAGGCATGAATAGATGTCGCGCAAGATACGAGAGGTTTGGAAGAAGATAAGGGAAGAGTCTTTTCCCAGCTATGGAAAACACAAATTATTAAAGCCATAAAAACAAGAGGTGGTTTCACATCGGCGAGATGAGGATGGGACGGGTGAGACTTAAAATCTTCTCACCCGGATAATAGAGTATAAATATTCAATAAACAGCTGATGTAATTTTTTTGGACCAAAACTACACTGCGATGTCTCGCCGACCCGCAATAAACAGCGCTGGTTCGGGCGAGCCGGCGGGTGACATCGTGAGCCGCGGCGCTCTATCTCAATTCGATGGCCGAAGCGAGATTTGATTTGTGTAAACGTTTACCAACTCTAATAAATACTCTATTAATGCAGCAATATAGTTCAATATTGTAACAACATATTTGTTGGGATGGGATGGGCCTCACCTCGCCTCGCCGGTGTGAAACCACCTTAACGCCCGCCACACACGTGTAAAACTTGGACGTGTAGGCCCAGTTTTATTTTTCTGTTCAGATTTTTCACTGTTGTGATTTTGTTTTATTCCCTACAACATGGTTGAGTCGAACGACGCCGATACGCACGTTATACTCGTGAACGAGTGCCGTCTGTCGGGGCTGGTCAGCTCTTACTGTCAATGGCAACCTCTCTTTTTTTCTGTTTATTATGCTAGATTATTTTAATAGTACACATCAAACTGCATTGTTCTCATGAACTATTCAGATTTAGACTGTAATACTGAACACTGTAATCATGTTTTTTTTTTTTTTGAAAAGAGTGTATGGAGTTTCTTGCCGGTTCTTCTCCATAAGACCCACTTTTTGGAACCGTGCAACTAGTTTGACTTTTCAAAAGTGCTATTTTAATGGTCTAATTGAAATAAAATATTTGACTTTGACTTTGTATATTGTAACTCACCTGTACTTTAACTACATCTACCCGCATTTTTTGTTTGTGCGAGGTGTTTTGTAAATTGAAGTGATACTAAGTCGATTGTCATTATTCTCAGTGACTATAGATAAGTTATTGCGTCCACGCTATTTTGCAGAACTGTTGAGATATCTCGAAGTTTAGATTCGTAATGTCGGAGTGTAACAGCAATAGATAGGTACGTAAAGAAAGTGTTCGGTGTTGTGATGAAAATTGGCGTTCGCTTCGCTTCCTAGTGCTCCGCTGAGGGTTTTCAGGTCAAGAAGGTATGTTATTTGAAATTTTTCGTATTGTCAGTCCGCGCCCTTAGGCTTTTGTTTTAGTCGACTCGGGTAATTGGGTTAATGTCCAACCGCGCGAATGCCCATATTTCGGCGACAACATAATTATGTAGCTTGGTCCACTACGCAACGCTGCATATTGATGCGACACACTCACGTTTGATCACACTGTCGAATCAAACTTATTTTACTTATATTTCAGAAATTATGTAGACACCTACTAATGCATATTTCACCAACTCAGAGTAAGTTTCTATTAAATTACTCGGCAGTTCATGTTATACAAAACCTGTTCCATTTTTTAATTTATTCGAGGAATACAGGTAGCCTGTATTCTTAAACTTGGTGAAAAGATAGGATTACAGTAAGAGGTACTAGTACGATATCAGGCACTAATGTGTAGCCTTGGGCTACACTTTCCAAGATTTTCTTTTTCAAAACAACTTATATACAACAACTTATATTACAACAACAACGTATATCTTAGATAGCTTGAATGTGTGTTACTTGGATGGTGCTAGTGCCGAGCTCCTAAACAATCCAAGAATAAAAAGATATAGCCTCTGGAATGCTTATAGGTATTTAATAAAAAAATAAAAAAAATGTTTATGAATTCAATAACTTACGAAAATTGATTTGTTAGATTATGGATATCGTTTATGTTTGTGTTTTTAGAAATATTTTTATTTTATTTTTTAAAGTATAAAACGAAGGCAGTGACGCTGACGTCACTTGAGTGAGCCACTTGCCGCGTTTTTCTGTAACAATAGATTTCGATCCGATCCTTGAGAACCTACCTACTATCCTATGTGTTAATCCTAATTCAATCCTGTAATATTTTTTAAGGTTACCTAACTACTCGAGGTTCTATGTTAAAGTGCGAGGTAGCCGTAGGTACGCAACGAGAAGATGGTCGTATTCCACACCGGTCGGTTACTAAAAGTACGGTGTCGGACTCTGGTGAGTTTGCACCAGTATTAATAATAAAGACGACGAGAGTCAATGCTCTATATGCACCAAGTAAACTATTGTAGGTAGTCTTTGTTCTCCTAATAAGGCAAGCAAGTACTTATATACTTTTAAAAGTTTGTAAACTACTGGGGCCACGGGGCACTATTTGCTGGGACCGAATCCTCATTTCAGCATTCATGGAGCCTGAAGGTCGGTCGTCGCAGAAACAATCGATAAAATTATAATTAGGTATAGGCAGCAAAAAGGTTGCCCACAGTTTATAACCTGAAGTAGTATTTATTTACTTAAGCCCTACATTTCTATTATGTACTTACGGATAGTATTTCGTACCCCTGACAGATATCGTGAAGGACATGCCTTTGGATGGCCTGCCCCGGATGTCATACCTTGGATGTCAGACCTGGGTAGACAGTGTAGTACAGTTTAGTAAGATAAAGCTCAGCACAGGGCGGCTGAAATGGCCACTTTTTATTAATCACAATATGATTAATGGACGCACTAGACAACGTGGCATATATCCAATATAAGCTGACCTCAAGTGTTCGAAAACGTATACAATGGAAGGTCAGCTGATATTGGCGATATATGCACCGTTGCGTAACCATACTAACCATGTGACCTTGAATCAAATTGTGATTCATCAAAAGTCACGATTTCAGCCCCCAACTGTTGTCGTTTTGCGTTGCACTCCTTGGGCGCATACCTTGGATGCATTCCCGGGCCGCTTCGCCTCGAATGTAATGATCAGATATCATGTCTTGTATGTCATGCCTCGGATGCCATTCTCTGAATCCCATACCGTGGATGACGTGCTTTGGGGATAGTTTTCACTTTCCTAAACCGGGAGAACTAAGTAATCGTTTTCTCAGGACAATAATGATTTAATGCTATTTCAAGTTGTAATCTGAGTGTACCAAAATGTTGACAACACAATAAACCTAAATCGTCTGTTTTACCCCTTATTTCTCGCTTCTCTTTTTAGGATTCCGGAGTCTTTATCTTCGTCCCCTTCTCTGTCTTTCTCTTTAACGCCTTGCAATTAGTCAAAATTTAGTCGCAGAAATTAAAAATGAAAGTTTTATATACGTCAAGTTTATTATTAGTTAGTTGCATGGAGTCGGCCATCGACGCCGAGGAAGGCCCTGAATACGCTGGCGGGACAATTTGAATGCTTTCCGGACAGACTAGCCTCAGATAGCACTGAACAGAGATGAGTAAAAGGAGATGGATGGACACCTTTGCTCAACAGTGGAATCACATACTTAGGTTAGATAGAAATTGTATATTGGGTATAGTAGGTAGGTATTTAAGCAGGGGCGTATTTACCCTAGGGCCATCCGGGGCATGGCCCGGGGCGCCAATCCGCCAGGGTCAGCGTCAGAGGGGGTGACTTTTTAAATTTTTCTTGTCAATCTCAATTTAAAATTAAAAAAAAAAACAATTATTCAGTAAGTACCTAAATCATTTGGTCGAAAACACGCTTGTAAGTTAAGTTTCGCCAATATTTACGGAGCGCGCCTGTAAGTAAGTAGGTACTGCTCCGAATATAACGCGCACGGGGCGCGTGGCGCGTCTTATGCCGAGCGAGGTGGGGACGGCGTGGCGAGCGGGGCAGGGGCGATTAGTCTTGTACAAATACTTCGGTTTTTGGTATTTGATGACACTATAGAGAAGACACGCCAGATGCAATTATTGTCTCGACTTCGTCTTCTTCTTATGTACTCCTTATCTACGATTTATTTACTCGTCATCTACTCCTTATGTACTGATTATGTACTCCTTATTTTATTACCTATGTACTCTTTATGTACTCCTTATGGACTATTTATGTACTCCTTATGTACTGTTTATGTACTCTGTGTTCTCCTTGTTTATATACTCCTTATGTACTTACCTATGCACTCCTTATGTATTCTTTAGGTATGACTTATTTACTCCTTATGTATTCCTTGTGTTCTCCTTATGTACGGTCACCAAAAGAGTTAGGTAGACCGGCAGCTAATTAATAATCTGTATTTTGATAAAGGTAGTGTAATAACGATCACGCAATATGTTGTAAAACGTAGTAACCCTTTGCCGCGTAATTATGTGTCGAAATGTGTATAAAATGCATATTTCGTTTGCTATCTGTATACTTAACTCTTTTGTTGACTGTACTCCTTATATACCCCTTGTGTACTCCTTATGTACTCTTTATGTATGACTTATTTACTACTTATGTACTCCTTATCTACTACTTATGTACTATTTATGTACTCCTTATCTACTTCTTGTGTACTCCTTATGTAATTGCCTATGTACTCCTTATGTACTTATCTATGTAATCCTTATATAATCTTTATGTACGACTTATTTACTCCTTATGTACTTACCTATGCACTCTTTATGTACTCCCTCCTTATGTACTGATTATATACTCTTTATCTACTCCTTGTGTACTCCTTATGTACTTACCTATACTACTTATATATTCCATAAGTAGGTACTCCTTATAATTAAAATAAAAATAATAGAAAAAAAAAACATTTAAATTACTTTTTTCCTAGAATTCTGGGGCGGCAAAACTTATTGGCCCGGGCGCCAAATTCCAAAATACGCCCCTGTATTTAAGTAATATTTTTTATAATAATTAAATAGTAGGTATACTCTCTAAAAGTATAACTGCCTCGTTAGTCTAGTGGTCCTTAGCAAGACTGCTACGCTCGAGGTCCTCGGTTCGTTTCCCAGATCGAGCAAATTGTTATTCGAGTTTTTCTATGAAATTCTTCTTCTTATTCTTTTTAGGAAATTAGGATGAGGGATAATCAAGAGTGACCGCTTCCATTTGAGGCTAAATAATGGGTAAGAAAATAAATATTACCCACTGACTAGGTACTAGATTTATCTCTGTAGTCGGTGAACAAGCGATTTATTTCTAAAAGTAGGTATTCAGGGAAAGATAAATTAGACCGAAAATAATGTTATAAAAAATCTAGTTTGCGGTTTTGTGAGAAGACTGGATGATGTGTCTAATTATAGCTACTAAATAACAGTTAAGCATCAGGCAACTACAAAAAAAGCGCTGAATTCGATTTGACTCTGTCTACCATTGTTACGTAATGACGTGTCTTGAGTGTCGAATTAAACACAAGTGGTTTCGTTGAATATTAGTATATTAATGCATCTCTTACAAGCTAAAGTACAATTTTAAATAGGTTGGAGGCGCGTCACACACACTACAGTGAAATATCCTCGACGCAGTTCTTTATCGCGGCGTCAGTAGTTGCTGGGAGAAATCGTCACGTAACGAAAACCGTTAAGGCCCCTCTTGAGACGTTCGATTCTGTCCGGCGTATGATAGTATCGTCAAGCGCTGGCCGCCACACTTGTTGAACTTCGTTCCTGACCTTACACGATTTACTTTTTATTGAGGTAAGAAGACAAACAAACATAGATACGGGCCGCCTGATGGTAAGTGGCAACCACAACCTGTAGACGCCACCAACATCAGCACTTCAGCAGTCGTAGGTACAACCTATTATGCACAGGTAACACTGAATCTATATTCATATTATAATTTATAAGACCACTGAACTGCCACGTTAGTCTAATGGTCGTAAGCTCTACTGCTATGCTAGAAGTCTTGGGTTCGATTCCTAGGTCGAGCAGATTTTTTCTATGAAATTGTCATTAGTTCGGATTTGTGCAAGGTTAATGGTAATAGGCTCATCTTTATATGGGACCTAAACATACATTGCCAGTTGGCACAACTCGGCCTACCGTTTCAGAGAGAAGGTACAGGTGGGCGCGTCGTGATATATAAAAAAAAATTACAGCCTTTATGTAGATGGGTAACGAATTTCACGGATTCCATGGCCATGACATATAGGGTAATTGCGGTTTACGTTAGTCAGTACGAGTCAGACATTCCCTGCCACCTCTCTAGGTGGCGGACGATCCATGAAGGTTTTCCGTATATCCGAGAAAGACTGGTCCTTGGAATCAACGCAGAGAGAAGTGGAAGAGTGGTGAGGGCCTTTGCCTTGCAGTGGGACACTACAGGCTTGTAAAAAAAGGGTATAGAATGGTCCAATGCCCAATTCCTTCACTGATAGATAGCTACACTATCCCCGAGTAACACAGTGGTGTATATTGATGAGACCCATACAATAGCGAATGAGACCCACATAAACGAAGTTACAGGCAGAAGTTGTCTATGTAGCCTGTATTATCTCGCTGCGAGTCAAGGCCTCCCTCTACCATTTCCACGCATCCCTACTCTGTGCCAATGAGAGCCAGTCAATTTGGTAAGAGTGAAGCTTGTCCTTGCATTTTCGCCTTGGCTACCGCGTTGTCGCCTAGTCTTTTAGCCCAGTTACGCTAGTGCTGTACAGGTACAGTCAGCAACGAAAGTCGCTGAACATGTTGCAAGCTTCAATATGATTTTGAATAAGTATGAAGTTACTGACCTGTAAAGGTTATATGAAATAATTGCATAGATGACCATTTATTACCTTAAACTCTCTTAAAACCTCTTGACAAGTTTTGAAGCTTTCAAAACTAAGCTGTGTTCAGCGACTCGTTGCTGACCATACCTTTTAATGAATAGTTACTAGAATAAAATACACAAAACGTTTTAAATATATCATTTATTATTCTCATACATGATTCAAATCAGTCATTGTGACAACACGGTGTGCCTTACACAGTGAAAATAAATCCGCTCTGTCATGATATGTTCCCGGCGCTGGTTCATTAGATCTGTCGGTGAATATCTACACAACACCGCATTATACTCGAAACAAGCTCATAAGGTATCTGAGATTCTAAAAGACTTGTAATCTTGTTCGATTACACTAGCAAATAAATAAGTGGCCATCTGAAATTAAAGGAAGGAAAACAATAGTTCTGCATCCGTAGTGAACCATCAAACTGTGCAATATGATATCGAAAAGCGTGGGGTCGCCGGCAAGCGCATTGTCTCACAAGTCACATTAAATTATAACATTGATTTAAATTATTAGAATGTTAATGTTTAGCTCGCAGCCGCACCCAGCTTCAAGTTAATTGACGTTTTACTCATCTACAGATTAAAATGAGACCACGGTATGTGGGAACATTCATGCTTCGAGTTGTCCAACACCTAAATCATGTCGCAATACAATAATAAAGTAGCGGGCATTTTATAACAAAACTTTCAATTAAATAATATAACTCATAATCAATAGTTACTCTATAACGTAATATCTATGCCTAAGCAAAATAATCATCTAAATGTTATAATGTATAAAGAAAAAATATTATTTTTGGTTAATCGCTATGATCACCACCACCGGCAAGTGGCAGCAGACATCGAGCGATGCCCACCATATAAAAATACTGCATAATAATACAATGAAAATATATTATGTCTATGAAACAACCGAAGTTTAATTGCACTAATACTTTAAATCATTATGCTGTGTAAACATTTTCAGCGCACTCAACATATGGTCAGTCACATTTAACAAACAATAATTGCATCTGAAAATAAACAATGTCGAAAACATGTCAAGTCAATAAAGCAAACTCAACAGTGTCGTAAAACAGACAGACTTCAAATCTTGCAATGAATATTATTTATCGAAAAACATACTGTTCTCATAACAAATAGCATATAAAAATATGATTATGTCGATGTAAACCGACTCTAGTACGCGTTTCATTATAATTTAAATGATATCGTTGATGAAACAAGCACTAGACGTGCGGAGTTATCAGTGACTAGACATAAGAATACATAAACGATGTCTGCTGCTAAGCTACATACGAAAAAATAATACTTAGAAAAGAAAATACATAGTAAAGCTAACAATTGGTAAGTCCATCGTTTAAGTACATGAAGAATGCTCTAATGAAAGCTAGTCAATATAATAATATATCTATAAACAATAAATGCAAGGCGATGGTCCTGCGGCGCGGCGCGGCTCTCAGCCGCTGCCGTCCGCCGCCCTTTGAGCTACGCAAAGTAATTACGCTACGACAGTTAATATTGCAAATTAATTTCACTACACGAGGAGAACACCTCGCTAGATTACCTACTAAGTATACTTGAAGGTTAATGTATCTAGCTCTATCCTAAACCAGTAAAAATACCTACTAGGGGCGAGTGCCCACGCTACATGGAACGGTCCAACTAGCCTAAGGTCACTGAGACGCTAGGAAAGGTCAACGACTATGTCACCGAGCGGTCGTACTCAACCGTATCACGGGAAGCTGCCAATATCACATCCGATAACGTAAACAATAAATACGTAACACTTAATAAAATCTTTTTTCTTTTTGTAAATTTTGTCTTATCAATAGATTCGCTGGTCGACGCCCGTGAGCAAAGTATTGAGCAACAAGGACGATAACTGATTAGGTACATACGTTTACATATTTTGAATAATGATGCTTACAAGTTGTTGGTTTGTCATAATAATGCGCGAGTTACATCAGCGGGGCGCGACCAGCTCATGGACAAGAAATGGACGCGAGTGGCGACGCCACAGGACGGCAGAGTAACACAACAGTGGCTCGGAGTTGATGCGCTTGTACGAACCAAAAGATATAGGGCAACATATCACCACAGATTATATTCTTGTCTTCTATACTAAGTTGTCAACGCTCAACAAAACAGGTTCGATTCAATCACAACAGGAAACATTTCCAACATTCGCACGGCTCGCAATTTCCAGTACAATCAACTCCGATCCACAACAGTCTAAACGTCACTAAAGAAAAATACTGAAACACTACGAGTACAACTAGAACAAGATGGACGAAAGTATTCGGCAGAGGGCCACAACAACACAACAAACGTATCCACTACAGAACAGATTACATAGTCTTTTTGCGCACACAATGGATGGACGTCGACGAATATCTTTTTTTTTTTCTTTTTAGAAATTTTTATTTGGACGTACTAAACATTCGTATCGAGTAGAGGATTCTATTAATATTATAAGTTTCGAACAATAAATATAATGTATATCATAAAAAATAACGTCGCACTGTTTCATCGTAACCCCGATCAACTCCCACACGTATAAGAAAATGTGCATCTGACGCAGCACGCACTGTACAGCCAGTGGCTGGCGGCCAGTGCGCGGGCGCAGGACGCCTCGCTGTCATCTGCGATATCGTAACAACGGTGATAAATTCATTTGCGTAATAAAATACACTGATCCTATTACAAAAATACTCGGTAAACATCAATTTGACGACGTGCAATAGATAGATAGATATATTGAGGAAATTCGATATCAAAACTGGATCGGTGGCGCGCGGGTTCAGTACGCGAAGAGACGCGACTCGTGAAGCGGCACTACCGGCGACAACGTGCCCCGGCCGCCTCGTAACGTGCCTCACGGTAAAAATCAGTCAACTTTAATATTACAACACCAACCGTTCACCAAGCGGGGGCCCCAGTCGATGGCATAATTTGTTTTCAATTAATTCTACGTTTTAGTCCTAGACTGTCTGTGGTGGGGCGTGGCGGGGCGCCGCGCTGCACAGTTTGACGGTTCACGGAGCGACGGAATGCGCGGGCCCGCCCGCCCCACCACTTCCACGATGCCTCCCGCCCCGACACCCCTACCATTAATTAGATTAAAATTTTATAAAACGTATAAATAATTTAGTCCCAGGGGACCCACAGTTATAAAAATTGCGCGGGCGAGTCGCACCCGACACTAACACTATAAATTCGTGACGCCATCGATCGCGTCGGTCGCGCCTAAGGACGACACTCCGATTCGTAGCGAGAGTCCATCGCAAGTCCGACGGCTCGTGTTAGTATGTGAACAGCACGCAAGCACTGCACATCGGACATGCCAGTGTAGCACTCGGGCTTGTAGTGGGCGTGGGCGGCTACGTGGCCGTGCGCACGTGGTGCGTGGGGCAGGGCGGGCGGGGCGCGCAGGGCGGGCGGGGCGCGGGGGCGGGGGCGGGCGGCGCGAGCAGCGCGCGCAGGGCGGCGGCGGCGGCCTTGAGCGCGCGCAGCACGCGCTAGAAGTCTCGTCCCCTCGCCCGCGTGGCCCCGCCGCCCGCCTTGGGCACCCGCCTCGTGCGCATCTCGCGGTCCACCTGGAAACACACCCATCATGTTAATTCAGTTGTCATTAAGGTACAATAACTTGGAAACATATCCATTCATCTTAGGAAAATGAAATGAATTAAAAAATATATAAATCATCAAACATGAAAATTAGACGTTATGACACACGTATCACACGTGTATAATTATAAAAAATTTAACCATTTATTTTTGTAGTTTCTTACTACTCCTCATAAGAAAAAAGTGAAACTCTCGATGATATATCCTTATTACTCCCCTGAACTATTGCATCATTCATCAAATCATCACTCACCTCGAGCTCCTCGAGCCGCTGCGTGAGCGCCAGTTTCTGCTGCACGGCGAGGCGCAGCAGTTGGTTGAGGGTCTTCTTCTCCTCCTCGGCGCCGGCTAGCGCCTGGGTCAGCTCGTCCACCTGCGTCACGTACTCCTCGCAACGCGCCGCGAACATCGCACGAAGACCTAAGCACGGATAGGGAAATGAAAAGCGACTCGACTATGAAAGGTTACATTTTATAGGTGCGCGAAAATTATGTGAATATAAATTTTGTGTGTGGCCTTAGAAATTACATAACGTACGGTATACAGGCAACTAATTAAACATCTGCGTTTTGTTTAAGATTATGTAATAATGTATCACGCAATATGTGTCAAAGCGCAGGTATTGTAAGCTGCTACACATCAAACCATTTGACGGGTTATTATTTAAATCACATCTGTGTAAAGATGCAGATTTCGTTCGCTACCTGTATACCAAATTACCAATCTCTTTTGTTGACTGTACATAATTATGTTTAATGAAATAGTTTTTTCGAGATTTTGGGGTTGCTTTCATAGTAAAAATCGTTCATGATGATGAGTAGATACCTGTCTACGCCAATAGGACGGCGTGGGCGCGATGGCGCGATCACGGGGTCTGTCGTGACCAATCGCGGCCCCGACGCGCCATAATTTGTATTTTCCCGCTCATTCGGATCAATCCGCGTCCAACTTATAGACGCCACCGTCTGAACCAATCGACGTTCAGTTTTTAGACGCCACTGCGTTTGCTCAGCCAACGTTTTTAATATAGCCATGTCCGCCATCACGCCAACAAGATTTACATGTACTTTAATTCCGTATTTAATGTAATTAATTATGGTAAAATAAATGTGTGTGCATCAAGCTAAACTCCCAATTTTTCTTTGTTCATCACGAACAAAAGTGGCGACCGTGACAGGACTTGCAGTCCTCGGCAACCTATATCCCAAGGCGGCGAGCATATAGTAGTACATCCAGAGACTACGCCGCCAGCTTGGGCCTATTTTCTGCCTGCCTGCGCTGCGCCGCGGGCCTAGTTCTACAAACCTGCGCCGTGCTGCCGGCGCTCCACGCCGCGCCGCCGCCGCGGGCCTATTCCTGCTCGCGCCGCTGTCGCGGGCCTAGTCTACACCTGCGCCGTGCTGCCGGCGCTCCACGCCGCGCCGCCGCCGCAGGCCTATCCCTGCTCGCGCCGCTGTCGCGGGCCTAGTCTACACCTGCGCCGTGCTGCCGGCGCTCCACGCCGCGCCGCCGCCGCAGGCCTATCCCTGCTCGCGCCGCTGTCGCGGGCCTAGTCTACACCGCGCCGCTGTCGCGGGCCTAGTCTACACCTGCGCCGTGCTGCCGGCGCTCCACGCCGCGCCGCCGCCGCGGGCCTATCCCTGCTCGCGCCGCTGTCGCGGGCCTAGTCTACACCGCGCCGCTGTCGCGGGCCTAGTCTACACCTGCGCCGTGCTGCCGGCGCTCCACGCCGCGCCGCCGCCGCGGGCCTATCCCTGCTCGCGCCGCTGTCGCGGGCCTAGTCTACACCGCGCCGCTGTCGCGGGCCTAGTCTACACCGCGCCGCCTCCGCGAGCCTATCCCTGCTCGCGCCTTCGACGCGTGCCTAGTCCACATACTTGCGCTGTCTGCCTCGTGCTTCGCATGCTCTGCCGATCTAACTGTGAGCCCGTTCCTATCATTTTTCCTAGATCATTCCTCTTCTATCTGAGTGAACTTGGGCCTACGAAATTGAATGTTTAGTGAAGTATATTCTAATGCAGTCGGCTAATCACGATCTGTCTATGTCTGCACTATTCATTGCCTAATTACCCAAGTTTCAATACTCATTTGAGATATAACTTAATTAACAAACATAATATGCCCGCCTACGCTTCTTTATGGGTGCCTTTTAAACATTGTTTTCATTTAATTTTTTAACTAACAAAGATTCCAACCTTATTTGGAGCCTCAGAGTCAGTTTGCCAATAATAACTCTAGATATTTAAGAAGCTACTGCACTAAACTTGCCCGTCTCGCACACATTGCTATTAGGTTTTTAGTCTTTAACGGTACGTTCCAGGCGATTGGTGCTTCAAGTGCATCGGCCAGTCGCTGTGTGCATCATCATCATTGTCGCCACACCTGCTTGCTGCTGCTGCGAGACCGCATCGCTTCTCACTGCCTTCGCTGCTGAAACCGGCCTCTGCTGTGCACCGGACGGGGAAACGAGGAGCGTATCGTATTCCATTTCTTTGTATTTAAAATATAATCGCAATGACTTCTGAAGCAAGGCTTAAGGAATTAACTAACAAACGTAGTGCCATTAAAGGCCGCGTGACTAAATTTAAAACCTATTTAGATTCACTAGTTATTTTAGAATCTATTTCACCTATTGAAGTCAACAAGCTTGCATTGAAGTTATCGCGCCTTGAGGCATTATTCATTGAATTTGGCGAGTTGCAAAACCTAATAGAGGTACACAATGAGGCTGATCAGGCTAATGAAATAAATAATCGTGATATAATAGAACAAGAATTTGATAATTGTATTGCTGTTGCCCAAACCTTCATACAAACACATAGTGCGAATTCCTCTAAAGAAACAAGAAATCCGTCTGGTAGCTCAAGTGAGTGTCACCATCATGAGCATGATGATTGTAGTACCTTAGGATTCAAGCTCCCTATCATAAGTGTCCCTAAATTTGATGGCACATATTACAAGTGGTTAGAGTTTAAAGAAATATTCTGTTCTTTGATTCACAATAATACCAAGCTTAAAAACATACACAAGTTTCACTATCTCGGAACCTATTTAGAGGGTGAAGCTGCACGAGTACTAAGTAACTTAGAAGTGTCAGACAAAAATTATGATGAGGCCTGGTCTATCCTCTGCAGTCGTTATGACAACAAAAGGCAATTGATTAGCAATCACTTAAATTCCCTATTGCAAGTTGAATCTGTGCGAGAAACTGACAAATCTTTAAGATTTATCATTGATCATGTGAATAAAAACCTACGTGCCCTAAGTTCCCTAGGTCTACCCACAGACAAATGGGATGTCCTAATAATCCATATTCTGTCAGCAAAGCTTGACACTAGTACAACATATAAATGGGAAGAATATAAAAATACCCTGTCCAATGATATACCTAGTCTTGATGATTTCTTCTCATTTTTGAAAAATCGTGCCGATGTTATAGAAACGGTTAACCGCAGGAAGTCGGACAAGTTTGATAAGAATAAACAATCAATGAATAATCCTAGTAAACACACGCCTAGTACTCCTAATAAACAAACAAAATCCTTTGTCGCAACCTCCAAGGAGACTACTCCTTCTTCCCTAGGTAAAGTTGAATGTTATGTTTGCAACGGCAATCATCGCCTCTATGAATGCATAACTTTCAAGGAGAAATCCCCTGAAGAAAGGAACTCCGTGGTTGCTTCTAAGAATCTATGTGCAAATTGTCTCAGACCTGGTCACAATGTCCAAGCTTGTAAGCTTCCAGGTTCTTGTCGTCAATGTAAAAGGAAGCATAATTCCTTGTTGCATTCACCTAGCAATCCGCCGCCAGGCGGTCCTAGTACCACGTCTATTTCTGCCTATGCTCTATCTTCACCAGAAATACTATTATGTACCGCCAGGGTACGCCTAGTTAATCCCCAAACCAATGCAAGTATCACCGTGCGAGCCTTACTTGACAGCGGGAGTCAATCATCCTTTATCACGGAAGGTGTAAGGCAACGATTAGAGTTGACTCCTCAGCCATCAAATGTCAGTATTGTCGCCATAGGTAATAACCCAGTAAATATGAGCACAGAACGCTGCGCTCTCCTATTATGTTCTAACACAAGTTCATTCCAAGTATCTATGATTTGCCTAGTTTTGAAAACTATTACGGATGAAATTCCTAAACTTCCATTCAACGTTAATCACCTCAACTTAAGTAAGTTTGAGCTAGCTGACCCTAGTTTTAATGAGCCATCCCCAGTTGATATGCTCATTGGTGCCGACCTATTTTGGGATTTGATAGGTAGCAAGCAACACTCAATAGGAGCAAGCAACACTAACCTACGTAGCTCTAAGCTTGGGTGGCTCATCGCAGGTCCTATGCCTATTACTACTAGACCGTCAAGTAATAAGCCTATTGTTTGTAATTTTTTACTCAAAAAAGAGCAATCTTTAACTATTGATCAAGAGTTGTCTAGATTTTGGGAATTAGAAAAAGTTCCTGAAGTTCAGCCTTACACAGAAGAAGAAAACTTTTGTGAGAGGCACTTTCTCTCTAATACTTGTCGAGAAAGCAATGGCCGTTTTGTTGTAGGTCTTCCACTAAAAGACACAGTAGAGTGTCTGGGAGAGTCTTATTATATAGCAAAAAAACGATTTCTCAGTCTCGAGTCCCGATTCAAGAAAAATCCAGAACTTAAAAAAATGTATTCTCTATTTATTCAGGAGTATGCTGACTGTGGCCATCTTTCTGAACCTTCGAGTACAAAACCCCCTGACTCCTATTTTCTTCCTCATCACCCTGTCTTCAGGGACAAGAGTGAGTCTACCAAGCTCAGAGTAGTTTTTAATGCCTCTGAGCCTACTACTTCTGGCCTATCGGTTAATAACCTCCAGATGATAGGTCCTACGATTCAAGATTCATTGTTTAATATTCTTCTACGTTTTCGTCAATACAAGTACGTTCTGTCAGGGGACATTGAGAAAATGTACCGACAAGTGCGGCTAAGAGAGTCTGACCGCAATTTGCAACTAATTTTGTGGCGTGAAAGTGAAATCGAGCCCCTACGCACCCTAAGACTAAATACTGTCACCTATGGTTTCGCCAGTGCAAGCTTCCTCGCCACTAGATGCATTTGGCAAATTGGCGAAGAATGTGATAATCCTAAGATTAAAAATATTATACAAAGAGACTTCTACTGTGATGATTTGCTCACAGGTGCTGACACAAGTGACGAACTACGCTTCATTCAGACCTCTGTTGCTTCTGAATTAGCTAAAGGCTGCTTTCCTCTCAGGAAGTACCGATCCAATTTACCCAATGTAGTAAGCCAAGAGTTCGTTAATAATGAACAATCCAATTTGATAATAAGCAATGCCACTAGTACCTTAGGCATAGGTTGGTCCCCAACAACAGATGAAATTCATTTTCCAGTTGAATATTCTGACGATTGCAAATATACAAAAAGATCAATTTTATCTACCACGTTTAAGATTTTCGACCCCTTAGGTCTTATTTCTCTGTGCACAATCAAGGCTAAAATACTTCTGCAAAGTTTGTGGCTAAGCAAAT
The DNA here is from genome assembly GCA_964056405.1 of Acronicta alni. Classification (NCBI taxonomy): domain Eukaryota; kingdom Metazoa; phylum Arthropoda; class Insecta; order Lepidoptera; family Noctuidae; genus Acronicta; species Acronicta alni. Next base: position 10,713,556 of record OZ043932.1, on the reverse strand, counting down.
TGGACTGGGACGAGCCAGTCCCCCCAGAAATTCAAGCACTTTGGATGAAGTTTTCCAAACAAATCAATGTTCTCTCTTCTTTAAAAATTCCTCGAAGGGTACTTACAGAGAATGTAGCCTTTGTAGAACTTCATTGCTTTTGTGATGCCTCTCAGAAGGCCTACGGAAGTTGCATTTACCTACGATCAGCAGATAAAGACGGAAATGTACATGTTCAGCTATTGTGCGCTAAGGCACGCGTAGCTCCTATTAAAGCTTGCACCATTCCTAGATTGGAGCTATGTGGTGCTCTGCTAGGTGCAGAGTTGAGTTCCGCTGTCAGTAAGGCTCTTAGCTGTAAACTCCAACGTAAGGTCTACTGGACCGACTCCAATGTAGTGCTTGGTTGGCTCAGGTCTCCCGGCAAAACTAAAACGTTTGTCGCTAACAGGGTTGCCGCTATTATTGAGCTTACCAATTCCACAGCTTGGCGGCACGTACCTACCCATGAAAATCCAGCAGATCTCGCGTCTCGCGGTGTAGATCCACAAGACGTTAGTAAATCCGAATTATGGTGGTTTGGTCCATTATTTTTAAAACAACCCGAGTCAGCTTGGCCGCAACTTACAGTAAATATGAATGTTGAATTACCTGAATTAAAGGCGATGCCTGCTATTGTATCGGAAACTACACCTACGTTGCCTAATTTCCAACGATATTCAAAGCTTTCAACCTTGCAAAGGGTGTATGCCTCAGTTATTAGGTTTGCAAACAATTGTAAAAACCCCGAACATAAGACCACTGGACCCCTACAAGTTCCAGAGCTTGAAAAATCATTAATGGTTCTCACCAAGGTAGCTCAATCCCAATGTTTTCCCAAGGAAATAATGCTATTACAGAATAAAAAGCCCCTTCACGATAAATCTAGTCTTCGTGCTCTAAATCCATTCCTTGATGAAGAAGGGCTTCTCCGCGTTGGAGGTCGCATCGGCAAGTCCTCCTACTCTTACAACAAAAAACACCCAATCGTTTTAAAGGTAGATCATTACCTGACTAAGTTAATTTTTCAAAGAGAACATTTACTTCTGTTTCATGCAGGGCCTCAACATCTTTTGGCCTCTATTCGAGAGCGCTATTGGCCTCTGGGAGGCAGAAAACTAGCTCGAAATGTCGCGCGCAATTGTTTAGTTTGTCGCAGATTTAAAGGAGAGACTATGTCCAATATTATGGGTAACTTGCCTACTGATCGAGTTGAACCCGATTTCCCTTTCAGTACTGTTGGCACTGACTTCGCGGGTCCCTTTCTTATAACCGACCGCAAGGGTCGCGGATGCAAGATATCAAAATGTTACCTCTGCGTTTTTGTTTGTCTACGATACAAGTGCCTACATCTTGAAGTAGTCAGTGACTTAACTAAAGAAGCTTTCATACAAACCTTAAATAGATTAATTGCTCGTAGGGGAATTCCCACCACTATTTACTGCGACAATGGTCGCAATTTTGTTGCTGCCGCTAAGGAAATTGGCAGATTTCTTAAGTCTAATAAAGAGTCTATTGAGAATTTTGCTGCTCGCCGGGGCATTGAATTTCGCTTCTCTCCCGCGTACGCTCCTCATTTCAACGGTCTGGCAGAGGCTGGCGTAAAATCAGCAAAGTTTCACCTTCATAGGATTTTAGGCCAGTCTCACTTAACATTCGAGGAATTAAGCACTTTGTTTGCTCAGATAGAGGCTATCCTTAACAGCCGACCCCTATGTCCTCTCAGTCCTTCGCCCAATGATTTCCAGCCTCTTACCCCGGCACACTTTTTAATCGGTAGGTCATTGACGACGCTGCCCACACCAAGCATCGGGGATTCCAATGAAAATCGTCTCAACCGGTACCAGCGCCTTGAACAAGCCCGACAACATTTCTGGAAACGCTGGTCCTCCGAGTACGTCTCCGAGCTTCAACAAAGGACGAAGTGGCGAGTCAAGTCCCGAGAGCTTCAGATTGACGACCTGGTCCTGATCAAGGACGATCAGGCTCCCCCGCTGTGCTGGCGCCTGGGCCGAGTCAGCCGACTGTTTCCTGGTTCAGATGGGGTACCTAGAGTAGCTGACGTGCTTACAGCAAGGGGCACGGTGCGGCGCGCTCTCAATCGCCTTTGCTTACTGCCGGCCACTGAAGACTAGAAAACTTATTTGGTTGAAAGCCTGAGCTTTCAACGGCCGGGAGTGTATGTCTACGCCAATAGGACGGCGTGGGCGCGATGGCGCGATCACGGGGTCTGTCGTGACCAATCGCGGCCCCGACGCGCCATAATTTGTATTTTCCCGCTCATTCGGATCAATCCGCGTCCAACTTATAGACGCCACCGTCTGAACCAATCGACGTTCAGTTTTTAGACGCCACTGCGTTTGCTCAGCCAACGTTTTTAATATAGCCATGTCCGCCATCACGCCAACAAGATTTACATGTACTTTAATTCCGTATTTAATGTAATTAATTATGGTAAAATAAATGTGTGTGCATCAAGCTAAACTCCCAATTTTTCTTTGTTCATCACGAACAATACCCCTTAAAGACTACATAGAACTCGATTCCTACCGGCTTCCGTTTTTACCATCATGACTATACTCCCCGAAGTGTTTGGCTGAGGTGTACCTACTGAATATATAGTTCGCCGGTAAATTTTGGTCTTATCTAATAGGGGGCGAGCCTACTTACTATTAGCTTACCATTAAGTAGGCACAATTGAAAGCTCCTAGCTACTACTGATAATTTCATAGAAAAAGTAGTGTAGCATAGTCTGTCCGTGTCCATGGACGCTATAAGAGGTCCTCAATATCGAGATTAAGAATATCAATGTATGCGAATTTGTAATGAATAGTTTTATTTCAAACCCCATGACACTTTGCTTGACTATTAGGCTAATGAAGCAGGCAGTTTTTAACAGTCACTACTGCCAAAGAAAAATTCAGGGTAAGCTTCCATATTACGAAAACTGACCATTCGCCACTGCTCCTTGGTATATTATATCTTGGTGTTGAGCTCCCTAAATTATGGTCGAGTTACACAATGACTGATACATGCGTGCCGTCGTCTGGGACTGGTCTCTCTCACTCAAAGTCGCTATGACATTTTCTTCAAAAGGCCATTACAGACATTGCAACCCTGCATTGTAACACTCATATGTTTGCTAATATCCTATCTGGACTTTAAAAGAGACTATGATTCTCTGAGTTTATTTTGGTATTTCTTCTCAGAGGTCGTCAATTAGGAATGCCGGATTCATCTAGCTTTAATACATTGACTTGTAAAAGTGTCTATAAAAGATCTATTTGCAGAAATAAATATCATTTATCATTTAACCTAGAACCATAACATGGTTAGTACTCACTGGAGAAGGTAGCAGCGTCTTCCTTGAGCAGACGCAGCTCGTTCCGGAGCTTGAGCATGGTCTCGGTGACGATGGTCTTCTCCGTCTCGTATTTGGACTTGAGGTTGGCGAGCGCCACCTCGGCGGTGTTCTTGTTGGACTTGAGCACGGTGCGCAGCGTCGCGATCTGTTCCCGCTTCGTCGACAGCAGGGACTTCAGCTTGATCACCTGCTCCTGCAGTTCTACCACTTCGGCGCCTCGTTCTTCGGTTTCCATTACTGTAATGAGTTGTTTAGTCAGTTTGGTAACAATAATGGATAAGATTTGGGTTTTATGGTAATTTTTTTTTATGTTGCATTAGTATTCCAACTTAAGGGTAAGGTATATTTTACTGTGATATTTTTGGTGATACTTTAACTATATCATAACATATCACGCCTGTATTCCGCAAAGGGATAGGCAGAGGTGTACCAATGTACACCCACAGTTCGCCGTTAAGTTTAAGGTCCCATGTAATAGGGATCCTATTGCCATTAACCGAGCACAAATCCAAATTCCGAGCGGCTACTAACAATTTCATAGAAAATCCCAATAACACTGTTACATCAGGGAATCGAAAACGGGGCAGTTAGTTTAACCATACTATACACCTCTAAAATATATTGTCCATCTACTCATAAAAAACTAAACTCGATTTTACATTGGGGACTAATACAAACGATATAGTAGTATTATATTACTGCTATTCTATTGCGAAGTACCTATATACTAACTACTATTTAGTATTTTAATGTATACTCTACTCTACAATCAAATAGAGTAATTACAACTGCAGTAATATGAGAAACAATTATATGAAGAGCTCTGACATTTCGACTGTAGTTTTACGTAGGTATAGCTCATACAATATCAGTGTGATTGATCAATAAAATAATATTAAACAAAGAAAAATTGAATATATTATGTACTTTGCTATAAATTCCAGTATAAGTTGACCACATTGTACAGTCGATCATAAAATTGCTACTATTGACAAAAACTTCCATCCAAATTAAATTTCACCAAGACTCATTATGTCACTGTCATTTGGTCTTGTAAGCAAAAATAGACCTTGTTGTTTTGTGATATGCAAACAATATCCGCCCTTAGTGTGGTAAATCAATTTTATGGTTGACTATACGCAAAGCCTATGTCTAGCCGTGTATACTGTCAGAACTCTTCGTATAATTATTAACGTTTAACGACAACAACCTTAGCACGTCGTGATCATCATATAATGTACTGCAGCATCATGACGCACGTCACCAAACTGGTTCGCAAAGAGGTCTTTATTCCCGATGATAACGTATCATCTCTCTGACTCGGTACATTCTTACAAAACACGCTCCTGCCATTCAACATGGCGTCTTTCCATACAGAATGTAAGTTTGCTCTGCCTACGTTCATATTTCTAGATATTATCACGTTTCCGGGATTGTGAAAAGGAAGGGCAGCATTTGGGAATGGTATGAAGGAATTATTTTTCCGATAAATGTTTGTTTTGTTCCAACTTTCTATAGAGAATTGATCTTTTATTTTGGCGTGAGGTTCGACGTCTGTTTTAGGAAGCTTGGACATGTTCTCGAAGAAATTCGTTATTTCTTTGACACTTCTTGGTGGAGGCACTGCTGCGTCTTTCTGACAATTCGTCTCAATCTCAATGTCTAACGATTGCAAGTGATATATCAAATTGTGCAGTTTTCGCTTGGTGTCGGCTACTTTGAGCTTGCAATTGTATTGCTCTTTGAGTTTCTTTATAGGAGTGTATAAGGGGGCCCGGGATTTCGGATAGTGGTCGTTTTGGGTACCTGTGTAGAGGGTAATAAAGTATATAATATGAGATTCTCCGTTTCGGAATAGTTTCCAAGGTTTAGTTGAGCAGTTTAACTACATCTCTTTATTGCAGACCAAAATGCTTAGAACAAAAATCATTTCTGATATTTCAATGAATTTCAGAAATAATTAATCCAGTGAGATTATTTAACGTGAGTCGGTTCTTGCGTAAACATTGATGTAAAATTTAAGACTTAAATATAATTAGGGACGTCGAATTGATGTAGTTCATTGGTTCAGCATATACTATGAAAATGGAAGGTCGAAGCTTCGGATGGAACAATGATTTTACTATTATAAAATGTCAAGTAAGGTAGTAGGGTTAATACAAGGAGGTAAATCTAATCGCGAAAATAGAAACGATAGCGCAAAATATTTTCTATAAGAAAAACATGCGATCTGTAAAACTGTAATTCGGTTTTCTTAGTAGACATTTTTATAGCAATGAAAACTGTCATGGATTGTGTCACTCGGGGAGGCGGCAGAGTATTTCGGATTCGTACCGACTGAAAACTGCACTCCCGGTAACGTTCCCTTGTCTTATAGTTATCACGACTATGATAGGTTATAGTCATAAAACGAGGTGTAGTAACGGCCGTTCTCAATAACAACAACATATTTTTTCTCACTTTAACTTTAGAAATGTTCTATGTTTGTCTCTTTTGTGTATCGCATTTCGCAATTTCATGATCAGTGTGCTAAAGGTTTTAAGGCTAAAATCCGATCTCCAGTAAGCAATCTACCGACTGATTGAATTGACTGATTGATGAAAATGGAGGGTAGCTGTCAGTAATTATATCATCAAGACGCCCACCACCTCAGTCTACCCGTGACCATGGACGCTGTAAAGGGTCCGAAACGTCGGGATTAATAATATCAATATAAGCGATAAAATCAGTAAAAAGTAGTTTTATTTCAATATCGACTGATTTGTTATTGAAACTGTGTGTGTGTGTGTGTTTGTGTGTGTGTAAGTGTGTGTGTGTGTGTGTAAGTGTGTGTGTGTGTGTGTGTAAGTGTGTGTGTGTGTGTGTAAGTGTGTGTGTGTGTAGTTACCTGGCTGGTGCCTGTTGCGTGAGTCGAGCGCGGTGTCGAGCGCGGCTCGCAGGTGTGTGAGCTGGTCCAGCAGCGTGTCGGCGGAGCGCGCCACGCCCGCGGCCGCCCGCAGCCCCTCCAGCTCGCCCGCCGCCAGCGCCAGCGCCTCCGCCTCCGCGCCGCGACCCTCCGCGCCCGTCACTAACAACATATTAACTACATCATACACCCTCACTCAACATGGCACATCAAACACATGCTGCATGGAACATCTCTGAGGTAGAATAAATATTTGGGACATCTTTTTATTTATTTATTTTTTCCAATTTCCATGCTTGTAAAGTTATTTTAACGAGGGAAAAATTCGACACGCCAGTTCTGCTTAGTTTAAGACTAAATAGTGCGGTGTTAAAAGTCCCAAATATTATTTTAACGAAGGAAAAAATCGACTACAGGCAAAATTCAAACCTTATTTTTGATTTGTCGAATTGTTCCTTCGCTAAAATAATATTTGGGACTTTTAACTCCGTACCATTTTAGTCCTAAACTAAGCAGAGCTTATGTTATGGGTACTAGATAATGTATATACTATTATAAAAACATACTTATAATACATAAAAAAACACCCAGTGAAACACATACATTTATCAAATAAATGTTTGTATCCCATGGGAATCGAACCCACAACCTCGTGATCATCTTCTAAGAAGCAAGAAAAACCACCGTGCGGAGCCTGCCTGAGAGACGATGAACAGCAAACCCTCGTGCTATTTCAATGTCCGGGGTCGCCATATCCAAGACAAAGTACTTCAATAATCCAAATACCCTCCAACATTGTCAACAAAATTAAAAGCTTGCGAGCCTTTCTCAAAAAGTCTTAAAGTTGCAAAAATATAACATAAATAAACAAAAGATGAATAAACTGAGTATTATCGTTTAGTAAATGAAGGTTAATGATCGAAAACACAGAGTTATAGAACTCTTATTTATGCCCATTGAAAAAACATGACATAAATGTAAGTGTTACCGTCGTTTTGTCCGGCGTGTTCTAGCAGCACGCGCTCTGGCTGCGTGCCGTTGACGGCGCACACGTGGTGGTAGATCTGCGCCAACGTCTCCGCCGCCGACAGCAGCGCCGGACCCGCCGACGACAGCGCACGACCCGCACCTACAACAACGGACTCAATAACTGTACGATACGAAGGAGGCCTGCCTCATCATCATTATGACAACCGAGAGCTGAAAAAAGGCCTCTCCAAAGTCCATAGATTTTCACAGGGCCCATATATGATATGCCGCAGTCCGTTCGTCTATGTTCATCTTGATGAAAAACATCTTACGACGAAGCATGGTTCGTGGTCTCCACATGAGATCCTATTTGTCCCAACAGCCATCAGATCTACAAGCTTTGTGCCAGTTCCACAGCTATTTAATAAATGCGTGGTAAAAATATTCTATTTCTTTAAAATTGGACACTGTGCGTATACCCATAAGTAATTATATGCGTTTATTATGTGTTAAAAATCATCCAGAGATGATAATTTGTTCAAGATATAAATTGCTGGGAAGTTTGTTGCGCCGTTTCTTCTTCCCAGCCAAAACACTAGGAAGCGATGAAGGGCGGGCATTTTGGGCTGTCTTAATGTAAAAATGACGTTCAAAAAGTACTACCTAGTAGTCTATCTTGAATAAATGATTTTGAGTTTGATAATGTTAGCCAATGTCGGTGAGTGTCATACCTCCAGCCAGCGTCCTGAGCAGGTCTGCGTCGGCCTCGAGCGCGGCGCAGCGCACCTCGGCCTCGGCGACGCGGTCGGCCAGCTGCGCCAGCGCCGCCCTCTGCAGCGCGGCGGCGGAGGCGGCGGACCCGTCGGCGGGCACGGAGCCGGACGACAGCTCGCTGAGCAGCGCCGCCAGCCCCGACAGCTCGCCGCCCGACACTCGCCACCACGTCAGCCACTTAGCTGCGCGCGCCGATACACCGCCTGATTCTACCTTCTCGTCCTCCTGTCACGGTCAATATTTATAATTAGAGCATATCATCGTCATTATCCTCCTACCCTTATTACTTAGGGTCGGCGCAGTATGTCTTTTCCTTTCATACAATCAACTCTTTTAGCCGTCATCTCATTATTCACTTCCTTTGTAGCCATATCATTTCGCATACAGTTGATCCATCTTTTTTTGGTCTCCCTCCCCTTCCCTTATATCCATCTACATTAATAATTTGATATTTTATAGTCTCCTTTCACAAAATCTTTGATGACTGAAAAGAAACTGGTTATCCATGTTTGGATTGGTTTTAATTACCTTCAGCGAAACGAATAATTATAATAGTAACATATCCACAAAATTTCGATATTTTTCATTTTTATTAGTCTGTACATTTAACTAGCATTACAGTAATACGGGCACCACGTCTCACTCTTCGCTATATACCTGTGTACATAATATTAAGTTATACATTTCCAGTAGTGTGGCGGCGCATTGCTTAGAGTTTTACGTACCTGTGGCGCGCAGTCGGAGTGCAGCGCGTGCAGTGCGGAGACTCGTGAGGCGGCGCGCGTGAGTCCGGCGCGCAGCAGGGCCGCCGCCGCGCCTTCACTCTCTGCCGACACCTGCGCACTACGCATCGACGCCTGCAGCTGACTCTGTACAATATAATACGACAACATCAACAACAAAAGCGTCACCGTTACATAGTGGAAATTCCCGAACCCCCACTGAGCGTTTTGCCTCGACAATCCTTATGCGTACAGCGAGAGAATAGAATCAACTGCCTGAGTCTGTATTTCCTGACGTGTACAATTTGGGGGTCTTCAAGTCACGAGTGAATAAATATCTCCTTGGTAAGCGTGCTACAACTTAGACCACATCGTCACTTACCATCAGGTGAGATAGTGGTCAAACGCTAACCTATCTCTTATAAAAAAAAACATTTATACAACTTTATTCGCGTAGATGTGATAAAAATATAAAAAGAAAAGTATTCGGGAATATTGTAGCTATATATCAGTGAAAGAGTTTTCAGAATAGGGTCATTAGTTCCGGAGATTACGGGTGGTAAAAGTTTGCAATATAGTATACAAAATCCACTAACTAAAAAAAAAAAATCATCCCTGAATCTACCCACAGCTAAGTATAGGCGTCCCTTTGCTTATGCCACCTTTTTCGATCTTGTGCTAATCTTATCCATTTGTAACCATTAAATTTCTTAATGTCATCGACCCATCTTGCTAGTGCTACCGAACGCCCCACACAAAAAAAAATACCTTTACAATATTAATATAGAAAAGTATAATAACTTAAAATATATTATTTTACAGAAATTTGGAACGTCCGATTAATTAATTTAGTTTACTATTAAGTAATTCAGTTTACTAAGTTATAACATTTATTGTGTAAAGCCTATGTTGAATTGACTATGACACATTTGATTTCATGACACCATTTGACTCATATCCAGATATAGTAAATTGAATCATGACATTCTGGCAGGTCACTCGCGTTATCTCATTAGTATCAATTCCCAAATCTCGTGTAAAAATTGCAGGTTCGCGCATTCAACGCTCAAATTGAAGAATATGGTCAATATTATTAAAAGGAATTTCTGAGATATACGGAGTTTTGTTAAGTTATAGTACAAAGGCCAGCATACAAAACTACCCTAATCTGTCAAATTTCTTTGATAGATTTTCAACTTTAATACAAAATAAAAAAGGTTCATAATCAATTGGGAAAATTTGACAGTTTTGGATAGCTTGACCTGCTGGCGTCTGTACAAATTTATGAGGCCACTAGTTTTATTCTCGACTGTTAGTTTTAGACTAACTATGTAGGTACCATATATTCCTAATTAATTCAGTAAAGAAAAAAAAATACACAGAATACAAAATTGGTAAGATGTGCTTACATTTTCGTTGTGTGCCTGTTCGAGTTGTTTTTCGAGTCGTGATATTTCGTGTAGGTGCACTTCGGAGAACAAGTCGGCGTGGTGGTCTCCCATGGCGCTGGCGAGCTCCGCTGATGATGAGCCACCTGGTTCGCCTTCATCTTCTGTACCGTCGTCTGGCATACCTGGCATTTAAGAAGTTGGGTTAAACTATTTATTATTGGGTAAAATTACTGGCTCTTGTATAACACAAGTTTATCACGACACGATTTATTTAGAGCCAGGAACTTCATACAAAATGTAACAATGTCTATGTCAATAAAGATTATTATTATATTGAATCGGGCATCACAACGACCTATGCATAAGCATAGGTCGGTAGCATTATTCACAATAATGTGAATAAGCAAACTTAGACTAGACTGGGATATAATTAGTCCAACGTGACAAAACGAAACTGCGACTCACTAAGGGCTTTAGGTCTAGACGGTGCGAGTAATATCGTGAAAGTTGTAGTACATTGCTGTAGATTATCGATAACTTGTGATACCATAGATGCGCGACTAGCACGATATTTCTCGCATCGTATAAATAAAGCTTAATAGTCGACATCACTTAACTAGTACGACAAACGGTTGTGCCATAACAGTGCGACATACAGTCATCATCACTGTATCTGCAATACATCAATCAAGACGTTTCGGACCCCTTACAGCGTCCATAGTCACGGGTAGACTACCCGTTGACAGTCTACCCGTGACCATGGACTCTGAACATGGACTGTAAAGGGTCCTAAACGTCGGAATTAATAATATCAATATAACGCGATAAAATCCGTAAAAAGTAGTTTTATTTCAATGTATAATATTCGCGTAAATGTCAGAAATCAATACATCAATCAAGGTTAAAAACTTTCACATAAGGGAGTGCGATGATTGCCGTTTTTCTGCTCTGCTACCGGACTAAAATCCGCACTTACGTCCCCTACCCCTACTGTCATAGCCAGCCAGGAGGCTCGAGGCCTTGCGCTTCTTATTTAAAATGTATAGGAAAAATAATTTTGCAGAACACACAGAAAACTGTTGCAATTGTTTCTGTGTCTCACTGCAGTCTTATCAACCTCAAATTCATTTGTAGATCTTAGAATTACACTCTGAACTTCTTCTTTCGAGTATGTGAGCAAGCATAAACACTCAACACAATTATCCGTCATATAATATTTGTATAATATTTCAGTTTTTAAAGATTATAATTACCTAGCCGGCTTGAGTCCGTCATGAGGTTAATTTATATGATAAAACTTGGAACCAAAATCCACAGATGTTTCAACCAGCGAACCATTAAAAGTAGACTGACATACAATATTTTAACCAAATACTATTGATATCCGACTTATGAGGGTAGCTGCAATAATTTCGCAACATCAAAGTAAGTACTGATATTCTTCCAAATTCAAATTTTAGGAACGCTTAGGGCATTGAACTTTCACTTTTAAAATCCGAGTTGATAGTCAATATGACGTATTGAGAAGTAGAAACGCAATATGAAATTGTCATTTATTAGTGATTTGATTGATTTTATCTTGATACATTTTTTGGGTTGGTTATGTTTAGTTTTGTCTTTACGAAATGATTAAGCGGTCCTGCAGTGACTCACTTATGTACCGATCTGCGGCAAATTTGTTTTACTTGTCCGGATTATTTCAATAAGATAATGTATTTACGTTTCAGGATCGAAGCGGATTCTTATTGCGAGACTTTGGTTTCTGTCGGTATGTAAATATACGCCCGTTTTTCTCAGTAAATAAGTATTTGCTTTTGAAACTTTAGACATTATCGGAAGTAATTTATATGTATAACATCAGAAATATTGAATTTAAATATAATGCCAAATCTTTATTTCAGTCACTATATCCTTAACATTATGGTAGTTATAAAATATACAAGCGTATTGGTAGGTATAGACGTTTTATCTCACGAAGTCTGTTAAATATTTAAAATTTGAATATTATGTCAATGACATAGAGGTCATCACAGGTCTTCCTGAGATAGAATAACTATAAAACTTATTTCTTTATACTTACTGTAAAAGTAAAGTTCATGACCTCACCTCGTATACTGTACGCCAAGTTGGTGATATTGTAGGCGGCCTCCCTGCTAAGGTGGGCGTCCAGCTCCTTCTTGGCGGCGAACTTGGCTTCTCTCTCAGCTTGCAGCGCTTCAAGCGCTTCTGCCAGCTGTCGCTCAGCGATGCGGCGCAGCGCTGCCGTCTCTTCAGCCATGGCGCGTGCATTCTCAGCTTCTTCACGCAACTGTCTGACCTCATGTTTGAGACCTTCGAATTCAACCTGTGAGAAGATAGTGATCCAATTAGTAAATTAACTTTTATCATAAGGAGTATGCGAGATGCTTCGCTTTAACTACCAATAAAAACTAATAAATTATCAATCTTAAGCTAGGATACCAAGGGGAGTAACATTATATTGTCCCACAACATAATTTTGTCGTCTCGTCATCTCGTCCTCAACCAATTGTTTCGGTACGACATAATTATACTTACAGACACAATACACAAATTACAGACAGACATAATTACTTAGAGCCCATTTTAGCCCTACAGGTCTCAAAGTAATAATGCCATTAAGTCGCATCAATGCAAGTATTTACCCAACGAAGCCATTTCAATTCATCGCTCTATAAGTCCATAAGCAAAGCTCGTTATTGCCAAATTATCAAACTGTTTGGAAAATTCAATAGTCCATAAGTTGCAGATACGATTAGCATGGAGATATATGGGCCAATCAATTAGGCAGCACGCTCCGCGACTAGCGGTGGGCACGGCTCCAAAGTCCCGCGTAAAATAGCAATACAGTATACAACACTAACGATGGACTCCCGTGATGATGAGATAGGTAAGTTTAGAGAAATATTTTAAGGAGTTTGAACTGTTATGATTGTATTACAGACTTTATAGTTGATAAGCACTTATGATTTTTTGTTATAATTATTACGTCGGTATTTATTATAAATTTTTGCATGCTTTTATGGCAGAATGTAAATGGATTCGTGAAAAAACTTGTAACATCTTACTGAACTACCTACATTCTAGATCTTTCAAGGATGTGTCAGTACACTATTATGGGGAATTGGATGAATTTGTTATTAAAAGTTGTTATATATGTTATTACCACTTTTGCCTATGCCTATAAACTAATTTGGTATGTAGGTTCGTTTTAGAGTATAGACATCAGGAATTTCTCACGGGATACGAAATCAATGCGGGAAGTATCGTTGAGCTCAGCTAAATAGAGAATATATCTTTAAAAATAACTTACCTGTGATGATCTTAGTGCAGAAACTTGCTTCTGTAAGGAGATGTTTTCGTCCTCTAGATCACCGATATCGACGAGCAGTCTCTGTTCTCTCTGCCTGGCTTCCCGCAGCTCTGCCCTCAGAGCCACTCGCTCTGACTCCCGCGACGCCTTGTCCTGGCCCAGCTCTGAGCTTTCGGCCAGCAAGCGATCTCTTTCGCTCACTACACGGTCGAGTTCGTGACGTAACTGCGAAGAAAATACAATTTATAATAGTATAACATTATTTTGGATCATTTTTTTTGCAATGTTTTTTTGCAAAGATATATCGTTATTGGTCAGTAATTGGTTTGCAAAACTCAAATAACAGTACCTCTTTATGATATTTTTACTATGTTTATAATAAAAATAATCCTATATCCCTACTAATATTATAAATGCGAAAGTAACTGTCTGTCTGTCTCGCTTTGACGCCTACACCGCTGAAACGATGTTAATGAAATTTGGTACAGAGATAAATTAGACTATAGAGAAGGACTAGGCTACGCTTCTCAAAAGTCACATATTATTATGGCAAATAATCTCCAACAGCATGTATAAATTAGATTACTAACGTGAGTGTCTCAAAAAAAAATACCCTTTGGGCTGCAGATGGAGCCGCGGGCAACACCTTGTTAATAAAAGCTGCCAGTATGAAATACGACGTGTACTTTATATTATAAATCTGTTAACGCCTTATAAATATCTAACGATATACCGTTGAAACATTTATAGGTGTTCGAAATGTGATAAAATGTTATTGGTGTAAACGGTACGTGTAAAAATTATCGTCACGGTGTTTTCTTTTGCTGTGTGAAAAACACGAGGTTTGTCTACACGCGATGTTCAGTAGCATTGTTCGGTCATAAACAAAATGTATGTATCGGATATAGAGATATCATTAGTATGTATGAATAATCAGATGCGTTTACGAACGCCAGTAACTTTGGTACATTTATTTTTTCATTATTGGTCCCTTCGATACCTTGGGTGTTTTAAAAGATAGCTGACCGACTAGTGCAAGAAAATCTTTGAATGTTTACCTATTTACTCGATTATCACCAAATTAAATGGACAGTCTCAGAAAACACAGTCGTAGTTTATTTTATACCAATTTATTAAAATATATATTTGTTATAATTATTTAACTTGTACCTGTATTAAAACCTAGAATAACCGGCCTTATCGCGATCTAATACGATTACAACTTGTCGATTTGCGTTTATAATAGATATTTTATGTAAACAAGCACTTTAGTGATGAGCCCTGCCCATTTTGCAAATAACCAGCCCGACAGGGAGCGGCCGATCGTAAATTGTAACACGGTCAAGCGGCAGGCCTCACAGCTAACAATAAGCTAACAGAAACCTACATTAGGTACTAGCTGAATATACAAAGCCAGCTATTTGTAATTACGGCTTTTCAAGAACACACAGGCAAGGAAACTGTGTCCAAATGTGAAAATAGCATTGAACTATTTTTTTAAGACGAAACGAAATATTATTTCGAAAGAATTATACTCCTATAACCTTTTAATTCGTGACAAAACCACGAACGTATAAGTTTCAAAGAGTAGAATAGGTAACAGTAATCGGTTCACATTCAACCAATTAACGAGACAGCTCTGATTCATTTCAGCTAGGCTTTTTTTAGTCATTGCCACTGCTAACAAGTCTATCCGACGCGCGCAAGTGCTTGGTATTTAGCAGCTTCCGTCTAGTCTACATAATCCACATAATTATATGACGCTCATGGCAAGCAAGTTAATATACACACATCAAAAAAAGTTTGTGATCACTTTGAAAAATGGAAATCTTTTTTGTTACTGTAGAGTATAATAATTTAGAATAATATACAGGGTGGAAGGGACATCGATGCGCAACGGCTTACCATGACTTCAGTACATGATTCTAGACTCCCCGGCGTTAGAACTTTTCGTCGGCTTTTTCTTAAATTTTACGTTTTTTTTGCAGTTTTTACAACTTTAAATTGTATATAATCATTATTTCTATTTTCACTAAAAACAGCATTGTAAATTAAACTCGAAAGATCTTCTGGTCAGCTGTGTCCTTAGAGTTCCCTTACGAGTTGTAAAATTTAAGAAAAAGCCGACGAAAAATTCCAACGCAGGGGGTCCAGAATCATGTACTGAAGTCATGGTAAGCCGTTGCGCGTCGATGTCCCTTCCACCCTGTATATTATTATATACAGGGTATTTCTATTTAAAGAAAACACAGCAAAGATTTTTTCTTGATAAAGTACAATTTAAAAAATTATATCAGCTTATGCTAGTGATCGCAAACTTTTTTTGATGTGTATAACTTTATGTAAAAACTGTGTAGAGGCCAGCACATCAAGCTACCCCAATCAGTCAAATTTCTTAGATAGATTTTCAACTTTAATAAAAAATAGGTTTAGTTGGGAAAATTTGACAGTTTTTTTTTTATGGAAGAGGGAGGCAAACGGGCAAGCGGGTCACCTGATGGTAAGTGATCACCGCCGCCCATTGACACCCACAACACCAGAGGAGTTGCCAGTGCGTTGCCGGCCTTTGAGATAAGAATAGGCTCGCTTCTTGAAGGTTGCCATGTCGTACCGGATCGGATAGCGTTTTGGATAGCGTGACCTGCTGGCGTCTATTCATACAGTTACATATTCATCGAACGAGGGATTACGGACTTCGAGGAGGAAGCTGACTAAGTATACATGAGCATTTTGCGCTCTATACAAAAGGATAGATTATAATGAAAAAATCTAAGCATGATGCATTGATCTCAGTGGCAAAACAACTGCTTGAAAAGCTAACAACGATAGCAATATTTGCTCAATTATGAGAGGCAAGGCTACTACAACACACTAGTAGGTATTCCAAATGCAAGTTGACTTGACATTGCTCTAGCACATTGAATAAAATGGCACGTCCTGTCTTTTCAAATCCAATAAAATCTAGTATAACATAAAGCCCAATCATGTTGAATACATACAATAAAATGCACTGGCACTCATGTAAGTACGACACGGGCGATATTATGCCCTCTGAGTCAGGCATTGTAAACAAATCTGTTACAGTGATAACAGAATCGACCTACACGCCTGCGAGCCACGCCACTTACGCATAGTTCGTGTCTTACACCAATACACATTAATTAACGAAGTGGAGTGAAATTAACACATGAAACTATTTTTTTTAAATAATAATTATATCATCAGTATTATAAATGTGTCGTGAATGTTGAAGGTGTTGTAAAATAATCATACAAAGTGCTACTATCCGTAGATGGTGAATGAGGCCGTTTAGTTCAAATTACACTGTATACATTTGTATCGTTAGATGAATAAAATCTATGTTCTAGTTATGTATATGTATAAAATATTCCGAACAAATAAACTGAATAATAGTCTCGAATAATTCCCTACTGGGACATAATTTCACAAATAGGACATGAAAGGAAGGTGCTGAATGAATTCATAAATTATGGATAAGCGAAACATAAACTTCGGAATGGGACAACTTTATGTCGATAACCTATAAATGGAGCCGTATTAAATCTAGCCGTATTTGTTCCACTGGCGGGCTGCCAGTAACTAAACAAGTGTCAACTATATTCCATTATTAATGTAAACACTCCTTGACGTGAAACACGAGAAATGTCTACCAACCTCCCCTTTCAACTCGAGTAAACACGAAATAATAACACAATAATACCTCGCCTCCTTCATTCATTTTTTAGTGTCGCTCGGAATCCGCATACACTAGAACATATTTACGCACATACACTTGGCACACGCACTAAATATTCCGCATAATTTAAAATACACTAATGCACAAAACTCGTGTGCATTGCTAAAAATCTACACACCATTGAGTAATGTGTGAATACGTGAATCAAGGCCGGGCAAATAAAAATGTATTTCTGGATCAGTGTTATGGATTCCCGTCGGCTGCGCTTACGCCATTCGGAGCATTACATCACGGACGATAGAGGTCCATTTGGTTCGCGCCTATAAGAACTGCTGCAACGCCTATTACTTATGATTGATCACGGTTAGCAGTATTTTCTACGTTCGATATAATAAGTAAAAATTTAGTTTAATACAAATTTATGTTGGAGTGTGTTGAGGAGGGGCGTCTCGCGCGCACTGCTCCGAGGGTCCGCGGATGATTCACCTCAATTGCTCCCATTTCATTAAACTGAGCGTAGGCATGCTGTCAGATGTGTCTCGGGAAAATTGTTTAATAAGATAATGAGACGCTCGTCATTACTTAAAAATAAAGTGTTGTTTAGATTAGCGGGAACTATAGCAGTTTGTGAGTGCAGTCTGTCATCGGCTGAAATTCTGTGAACAGTTATTCAAGGTTTTCCCTTATCAGTTGTGGTAATTTGCTTACTATATCAGTAATGAGTTAAATGTTCACGGTGTAGACTGTTCTCGGCATATCGTCCGACGATAGATTAATAGATATAGTGTACACGCAAATCTACTTAAATATTTTTGAGCTAGGGTACGAATCGCTAGAAAATTTAATCAGGCTGGAAGCAAAATTTTACAACATAGGCTAGAATATCATAATCTCATTAGTGTGTCTCATTAGTCTAGTGGCCGTAAGCACGACTGCTATACTAGATGTCCAGGCTTCGATTCCCAGGTTAAGCAGTGTTAGCAGCTCTCGAGTTTGGCTTTGTGGCCGGTTAATGGCAATAGGTTTGCCATTGGCACGTAAACATACAGGCGACCTGTAGGTCTACATTAGTTCACCTCTGCCTAACGCTCCGGGGAATACAGGCGCGATGATATGTTATGATGGTAATAAATATTACCTTAATTAAAAGATTCTTAAATCTTAACGATTCTTTTGCGTACCACTACAGGGCGAAGGCCTCCCCCATCTTAGTCCAGGACTTTCTATCCTGGGCTTTTTCATACTACATTGCCAAAAAGCAATCAAAATCATCACATCGACGTGTCCAAACCCGTCCACGAATGGCTTTGCATGGAACCCACTGTAGCCTCATTTCTTATTTACGAATGATATGAATATCCTCAGTTCATATTACGACACAATTCATCATCATCATCAACCCTAAGGATGCTAAACGCCCTCCTGACTACCGACCCTGAATGTGATGTGTTTGCTGATGAATGGAAGAAAGTAATGCGTGCTTGTCTGGTGTTCTGTGAGAGACAATATGCGAGGGTGTCCACTGTTGCATGGTAATTTATGTTAGTTTGTGATGTGATTAATTTATTTAACCATTTACTCAAATAATTATTAATAATTTTATCCACGAACTGTATATCTTTGAATTTAATTTTTGTAGTGTATGTTATTTGTATGCTTATTTTATTTTAATATTTAAACCTCTATGTTAATTAATATAATTGGACCTGTGCCGTTTTAATTAACTATAAATAAATAAATAAATAAATAAAAAAATAAATAACCCATATACTGTCCCACTGCTGGGTACGGGTCTCCTCTCAGATTGAGAGGGATTAGGCTATAGTCCACCACGCTGGCCTAGTGCGGGTTGGCAGATTTCACACACTGTTGAGAAAAATCTGTTGTCGAGAAAAAGCAAGGTTTCACACACATAATTATTAAAATTAATTACCAAATAAAATCAGATTCAATTTCAAGTTCAAGTTCAACTATATTACGGTAAAAGAATCTTTAATAATATACTTAACTAAGTAAATAAAGATTTTTAACTAAATAAAGATTTTGCAAATAAAACATTAAAAGGAAACATTGTATTAATTATGATAATTTTTCTCATAAAATACTATTTGCGGTAAAATTATTAAAATACTTAAGCATTCATTGAATATAAATTGTTATGAATATAAAAACATTTTGATAGGATTTACAATAATATCAGCATTAACAGCATGTTAATAAAGTCGATTTTGAAATGGCATGACAATGACAACAAAAATTTCTTAACATTATTATAGAAATTCGTCTTTTTTAGCTTAACAGTCCAGCAAAGCTTACACCAATAGGTCTTAGGCTCCTTATTAACAAGCTCATGGACTTTTTAGATACAGAAGCCATAATTCAAAATACTTTGCAGATCAAAGTATACCACCAGTTGATGAAACCAGTCTCAACAAACATTTGAAATGACATAGAACTCAAATTGCTTGTTGGATGCAATTAAATTTAAGTAATTATATGTAGAGGCATTATAAGGTTAAGACTTTATGCAATAAACAGGCAATATTAGTTCAAACTCATCTGAGTTTGATTGCTTGGTTGGTGTAAGTAGTGATAAGGCTTACCTCGCCATTAGTAATGCTGTTCGGTTCCGACTTGAGACAAGAATTTTTGTGTTCCATGAATATTTTTTCTAGTCTGAGTGGAGTGTGTCTATTAATTGTATATTTGTGAATGGGGTATTTGTCAGGGTTGATCCCTGTTACAGGTCTATTTTAAAAGAAGTTTAATAATTAGGAGAAAGTATACCTGTTTGGACTCACTCTCCAGCTCCATTATCTGAAAAGTGAGGGAGCTCTCCATGGCAGCAGACTCGTTGAGGAGAGCATTTTCTTGCTCTATACCACTCCGGGTTGTTACCTTCTGTGTTGTGTCTAGTTTCATAAGAGCCTGGTGACAAAAGGTTGTACAGTTTATTTATAATATTAAAAGCAAAAACAACCTAAATACATGTATGTGATCACGACTGAATTTTCAATGCAGTGTAGTTTTATTACTGAATTTAATTTCATGTGTTGACAAAAACACTAAACAAATGCTATAACATTTATTCTTTAATTATAGGTTTAATTCCCAATTAAATAAAGTATTTTCATAGACAGCCCAAGTAAAATTTTTTTATAGTATGGAAAATCCTCATGGATCCTCCGCCACCCGGTGAGGTGGCAGGGTATGTCGGACTCATACCGACTAAATACTGCACTTGCCTTCACCTGCCTTATTGTCATGGCCATGGGATCCGCGAAATTCGCCACGACCTTGACAGGAGTCCAAGTTTACTGCCTAACAAGAGCAATTCAAAAGTTTTGAAACTGACTTGAGAAAATTTATTCAGAAAGTTCAAGGCTTTGGAAAATATTAAAAGCAGATTTATAAAGTTTGTATAAGGACAATATCACAATACGAATTTATTAGGCTCAATTCACACCGGCTAGCACTTTCAGATAAAATTTAAACACAAAAAAAAAAAACAGACTGAATTTCTACCTCTAATATTTATTTATTTAATGCTTTATGCACATACATAAAGTATTCATTTATATAAAATAAAAATACATAGTTTATACAGTAATAAATAAATACCTAACAAATTCATGAATTTAAATAAATATTTATATATATATATTATAATAATAATAGGTGATGTCAATGACATGTAGGTATTGAACATATATAACTATATTTTTCAACCTATATGACCATATAATTATTACTTAACACAAAATCTTTATGTGAAAACCTTGTCATAAAACCGCTTTGTATTACAAAAAGGTTTTATATTTTTTTATATACTCAAAAACTTTTTGTTTTCTGATACTTGATTAAAGAAAGTTTTCAAACTTTACTTTGAACTATTTCAAAAATAGAAAGTTTGATACAAACTTATAATAACATAGGAATTTGTATTTTCTGAGTATAGTCATGTGCAATATACAGGAAGAAACTTATATTCAGGAACACAATGCATAGGTGAGTATTCTTACTTAAATAACTACTATAAAAAAGCCATATCATTAAATTGGTATTGGAGTGTGGAATCTCCATAATAATTAAGAGGTTAGTATATGTCACTATGATAATAACACTTTTCGAAATACTTTCCAATTAGAATCTAATTATCTAAAATAGAAATTCTTAATTATTATTTTATAAATTGCATATAATTAACATTACATACCTACATAGTTCTAGTAAAGTTAACTAACTAATTATGTTTGGTACCACAAACAGAATATTCTGTATTTTTAATTTTCTTTATGCATTTCATCAAACTTATTTTCAATTATACATACTAGCAAACCACGACAATGAATTGGTATGCTATGCACTGATAAGCCAGATCACACTACAAAATTTATGAGGTATGAGGGAAAGAATAAAAATAATAGAATTTGGAAGATAATTGTTTTATTTTCTATTTTTTCATTAGTATTGATAAATTAATAAACTAAAAGCATAGCCATAAGGTAATAACAATAATGTTAGTCCAAAAGTAAGTTATCACCAATAGTGTAACTTCATTGTAGAAATCAGGAAATTGCTGTACATAGATTAAACTCAAGTTAATAAGTTTTAAAGTTTTGTATAACTTTTTGAGTATTAAAAAACAGAGTAGATATACCTAATATCATTTTAACAGTCGTAGTATACATTGAATACTGAGAAGTCAGTAGACTAAGCACTACTCTGCAGAATAGAAACTGTTAAATGTATGTAGGTTATACTAATAATTTCCACTTATGACTTGAAAGTAGTGCATAATATGAATTGTATAAAGGCAGATTAAAATGCCCGTTTCGGCACGTTTTAATGTACCCATTAATGCATGAAGAGTGAAATGAGCAGAATGTAGGCCACTAACCTCTTGTGTGATATCCAGCTCGTGTTTCGTGTTCTCGTAAAGGCTCTCGAGTTCGTCGCATCGTTGCTGCAGGGCACTCTTTTCTTCCAGAAGCACCAGACCCAGTTGCGCTGACTGGATTTTCTCGCTGCTGGCTTGGTCGAGCTCGCGGCCAAGCCTTTCGATCTCAGCCGTCAGCTCCGCGATCGATAAATCGCTATGAGCCGTGGCTGCCATCGTGTGACAGTTAAACGGCTTGATATTTTATCTTCATAAACAAAGTAAATAATCTCAGAAAAACAACTAATATAAAACGTGTAAAATCAATTGTTTCTACATTCTCCCGAAGGTAAAACGTCTTGACAGTTCATTTCAGTGTTGTCAACGCTTTTGAAGTTTAAACAAAACTTGTTTGACTCATACCGAGAACGTCACAAAAACTACCAATTTGCAGAAAATGAGTATCAAGTAAAAAAAAATATTGTACTAATTATCTAGTGTTTTTACTAGTCCTAATCTAATTTATTTAGTTTCGTTAAGTTTCTCTATTCATAGCTGTGAATTTTACGTGATACCTATTTATATTTAACATTGATGTTTTAGTAAATAGTAGAAAATCTTTATAGTAGTAATGTAGTAATTTTTTTACCACTGGCTACAAGTATTAAAAAGTTTCAAATAATAAGATTTTAATTTACTAGCCTTTGGTCTCAACAAAAGGTCTTGCACTAACTGAAAAACTAATTTGATAGGTACATATAAGTGGTACAAAAAATCATGAATGTACGGGTGCACGGACTTGAACCAAATTAGCTGTTTTTTGTTATTTAAAATAGAAACTGACTGTCGGGTGGCGTCAATAGACTATTTACCTTGAACCTGTAGTTTAAATATATATTATACTATAGGTACTATACCTACTTACATGGGCCAGGGCTTACTTCAAATCTACTCTATTAAAACGTGTACATATTTCCTACCATTACACCTGTATTCCCTGAAGGGTTACGCAGAGGTTTAATTTTTTTTTATTTGCGGCTGTAGTATCACTGCGACCGTCTATCTATTGTGATCTAGGCAGAGGTGTATCAATGTAGACACATATTTCGACGGTATGTTTAGGTCCCATGTAATAAGGGGCGAACCCGAGTTGATATCGAGGATTATATAGAAAAACTCAATAACAGAAACATTTTAGTATTCCGAAAACATTTTCCGAACATAATTATTTAATATTGTCGGCAAAGACAGTGTCATGTTACGTCTTAGATTAAAAGTTGCTTTTTTAATATCGCATTACTATAGGCGGGTAAATTTGAAACTCAAAACCAACAAATCCAAACTCCAGGCTGCTGAGGATTTCTTAATCAAAAAAGATTCCGATAACACTTTGTCCGACCCACGCACTTGTAGTTTAAGGTACCTACCTTTTTATTTAAAGATTACGTAAGCATATTGCATAATAGGTAATGTTTGACTGTTTCTATATAATAATAAATAAAATATTGTTCAATGATTGAGGAAGAGCCTATACAAATAAAACAAAAACCAGAAAGTGTTATTTACTTTATATTTTTTAAACACCAAATTGACAATAATTACTAATTTTGTTACAAAAATAACAATGACCAACATATCAAATAAAGAGAGGACACAAGATTTAGACACCGTTTTTATTTTCTGGTCAGCGGAATAAGGAAAACACATTATTGCCCTGTTAATATAAATTGTTTACAATTGTTATTAACGTAATAAGTACTCGATTGAAAACGCTCAAAAGAAACCAATGGATTAGATTACAATAACATAAAACTGTAACAAAAAGTTTTTGAACAATTTACGACACTCAACGTAACAAAATAGAATAATTACGAAATACGACGTGTAATGGGGCTCATTATCATTACATTTAAAATATGTTTTTGGTCTATTTGCTACGAATCAAGATTTAGCTTGAACCGATTTTAAACCTAGTGGACTTAAATTAGGTTTAACCACAATAAACCTACTTTAATAGACCAGTAGGCGCAAATATTAAAAATAAATTCTTCATTTTTGTTACGTTTAAGTTTATCGTTAATAACGCGACGAACCAAAAAATATTTGGTTATTTAAAATATGTTGGCACCGGTTTTAATATCTTGACTTGAAAAAATAATAATGTATCCTCAGATAACACACTTACACTCTTTTAATAATTGACCTAATTATCTTACTAATCTTAATGTAACAGGAATGCGGAAATATTATTGCTATTTTAATTATTTATTCACAAAGATAATTTTGGAATGATCTATGTTAATTTCGCAATAGTTCGACATTATTAGATTTATCTTCACATTAGTAATATAATAATTATCTAAGTAACGAAACACACGGGAAACGTCAAATTATATAGATGCTGGATTTACCAATTAGATACAATTATATGGGTACCACTAAATTAATTTTCTGTGATATTGGGAACCACATAAGGTGTGAAATTCCTTTGGACTTCAAAATCTTCGGATGAAATGAGAGAGTTCTAGAAATCAGTTGATAGATACAGAATTGTATTTGAGACGTACCATATCATCGATCGATATGTTGCCACAGCACTAGGGTAAATCCATACTAAACACAATCAGTAGGCAGTAGCGCTTAGCAAGGTATCAAGTAAATTAATTATTGTTAAGCGTCTACGGTGTGTTTCTACATAATTAAGTAATTAGCTAAATAATATCATTTCAAGAAAAATAAAACTTAAAAATAAAGATGACTATGAAGATGTTACACTTATAAAATAAAAATTTGTAATTTTTTATTATGGTCACAAACAAATCAAATAATTTGTACTAATCGGCATTTTAAATATTAAGTTATGAAAGTAATTATAATTTATTTCGGGCAATACTATGAAAAATTGGCACCAAGATGGCGGGGAATGATTTAAAGCTGGGACTACTGTATGTAGGCGATTTGATATTGTATTATTATTGTTAAGTGACTATGGGCCGATTTTTTTTTCGGTGGATAACTCTTTACTGTAGAATATATTGTGTAAAAATATATTATAATTATAGAATCTTTCCTCATTAAAAACAGATGGCTGGCAGATTTGTCCGAAGAACAAATTACTTAATGTTTTTTTTAACAACTCAAAGGACAATGACGTAAAATAGTTTTGAGAGCAGCTAAATGTGAGAAGTCTCATCATTTTCGTAGAACTGTGAACGTCTTGGCGAACGTCTTTCTAATTAGATCCCCGACTGAACTCCAACGTTTTTGTGAGCAAATAAAACGATGAGATTATAATTTGAGCAACACAAAAATAAATTAATCGCATCACTAATGAGCAAAATACGTTACAACACTAAATCAACACGTTATTGCTGTTCTCATGGACGATTCAAATGTGAACTTTAGATTATATTAAATTATTATAAATATTGTTATTATTCTACATCTACTTGTACTGTTAGTAACTAAAGTTGGATCTGTTGGGACTGAGGCTCCGAATACAAAATAGATGGCGTTACCATCGCTGCGACCAAGAAATGCTTTGAGCTAAATATGGATCTTCATAAAGACGAAAATACACTTTAGTCCTTTCCAAGCTTTAGCCCTTCTTGTTTCTGATATGACGGAAATATTTGTGAATGTGATTCGAAGCCTGAATCTCATTTAAACTTGATCGGTTAAGGCTGCCCCAGAAGAGTCTAAAGTATTCACTTCTTAATTTACATACTAATGTTAGTTTCGCTCCAAGATGGATCGTTAGTAAAAAACACATTGAGCTAACCTAATTTTACAAACCTGAAACTCCTGTATAACTTTACCACATAAATTGATTTTTTTTTGCAGTGGAGCTCCCTTAAAATTTGCCATTTGATTGGGGTCAGATGTTCTTGGACGAGAAAACTTCTGTGATATTATTTAATTTTGCAATCATATATCAATTTTACTAAGAAACAGTTTAAATAGATGGATTTGCTAAACAACATTTCAATTCAGGAATTATTTTTTCGCCTTTGGCCATCGGACCCTTCAATTTTTACCTGATATTTACTACTCATAACTCGCTACTTACCTATATCAATGACATAATATTAAACAATAAATTCATTGTAATTTCATCTAGGGAGACAAAGTCCATAGACAATAATATCAGCGACCATACTATCTACTCCATTGTCTAAATAAAATATGAGATAATTTAATATTCACTAATTAATTACTTACTAATACTCATTTATTCATAAGTACGATATTGGAAATTCAGATAGATAATAAATATACGAAATTAGTTGAATATTCGAGGCCGTAGCCTAGAGAAACAACAGAATGTGTGGGAGTACGAGAAAGAGGTGCTTTTAATATGGTAAGACAATTAGAAAATTCCAATAAAAATAATTGTATAAAAATATGACCTCTTCCAAAATGGCAAGAGGTAGTTTCTTGTATTAAATATCTGTGTTACTAGGCCACGGCCACTAATTGATAGAAATAAATTATTAAACATTACAAATAGACTAGAGAAGTAAATAATGAATCCATTTACACAAATAAATATACATCGAAATGTATACATTAGTCAGCACCAAAATGATCATTAATATTCATTATATTTTCATAAGGTTGAAAAAGTCCTTACTATAAAGATTCATTTAATTTTACCTAATTATTTACAAATCCAGATAGAACATCGATTAGGAAACACGTCGAGGTGAAAGTGAGAAGATTTAATTTACAAGAAAGTTTCTAGAGTACGAAAGTACGAAATTCGTTATTAAAATGCTTAATTTTATTTTTACGACAATCTAAAACAATCGCACGACGTCTACGCTGATTCTCCAATTCGTTATAGAAAATCAAGTTAGCACAATATCTCGATAAAAAAGTTTACCGCACTAAAACTTGCCAGTATCAATTTTGAGCATCAAAGAGGATAAATTTACTATTAAATATTCTCTCTTAACTTGCCGCCACTGCATATTACAAAGTGCTGTGTAAAATAGGGCTATTTGGAATTTATAATATAGAAAGCGTAACTCTTGAGGTGATGATCAAAGACAATTGATATTGTTTCGTTAAGACAGCAAATTGATAATTATGAATACTTCTAAAAACAGGACAAATGATTTTCTTTCACATATAATGTCCTCATAAAAATGAGTCTATACTTTCCAAGTAGCTCCAATATACTGTTAAGATGAAAATTGACACTGACACCTATATTTCCATACTTACCCTCTATGTACATATCGTCGGTGATACTCCAATACCGGCTAAGTAACACTTTGCTATATGGCCTAACTTTGTATTACATAACATTGAAAATGCCTTACAGCAAACTGTTACTTACGCGGTATTGGAGTGTCACCGATGATATAATTTAAGTATGTACGATTTACATAAGTGCACATCCAGTGGACACGTCATCGCGTGCAGCGGCGGGTGGACGCGGCGGCGACACTGTGACCGAGGGCGCGGGCTCCGCTCCCCCCGAGTCCTTCCTCCCCCCTTGCTTCGACACCTCGGCCTTTTGCGGCGGCGGTAGCTTAGCTTCCTGGCTCTGTGTCTTCGGCTTCACTTCCGTTCCCAAAGAACTAGTGCTCGACGTACGCACACGAGACTTGGACATGGACAGCCGACGTTCTCGAGAGTTGATGATGGATGTTAGGAAGGGGATCTGGTTGCTGATCGCCATCATGAATGGTCTGTAGCCGAGACTGGAAATAACAGTTTTATGTTATAAGCAAAAAGAGTTATTTATTGAAAAAAAAAAAAATAAGGCGATGGTTTATCCGTTTAATTAAGATTATCCGTTATCTTATCATGATAAAAGCATCCATTGTATGTTTTCAATAATTGCAACTATCTCATGTCTTTTGTATTCTTAGTGAACAATAAGGTATGTTAACGCCATCTAGCGGTCAAAGAAAGTTGCCAACTTTCGGTTCACTCGCTGTGCCGCCGATGCGCCAAATTAAAAGCGGGCGCAGGGGTTGTAAGAAGCCGACAACGACAGAACGAAAAGAAAAATAGTGCGATAGACGTCAGCGTCGCTCTCATCAAAAATAATTAAATGAAACATGACGTGATTGATCTGCATATTCGTACATTTCGAGGAAATGAAATGAAAAATTGAATAGATCATTTCTCCCGCATCACCTCAACAAGGTATACTAACAAACTTAGGTATAAAAGAACTTTCAGTACTTATTAAAAAATGTAATATACCACTCGGCATCAGTCCACGCGCATATATCCTGTAGCGCCCGCCTCAGCCGCCTGACAGCGTCCAGACTGACGTCATTGCCGCGCGCAGCGTTTGTAGTTCGTAGCACCGCGAGCGCGTCGCGAAGCACTACCGCTACGATTACCGCCCACTCAACGCAACTTGCTTCTGTCATCAGCTGTAGGTAGTATCTGCAGATATTGGGGGTTAATTGAACTACAGACGAATTGACAACTCACCTCTTTTGAAGTCAGTTAAAAGCAAAATAAAGTTAAAAAGAAAATAACATTACGGTAGCTTAAACCTACTAGTTCACAACAAAGTCTAATCTTTTAAAGTGTCTGTGGCTAAGCGTGTAATGGGTATTGTTAACTGACGGTGATATTTTACTTTTGTTATTGTAAAAACCAATAAGGATAGCGGTCGCCTTGTGGTAAGGGGACAGCCGCAGCCTAAAGACGTTAGCGTCACTAGTAATAACTATCTCTCACGTGTAACATGTAATCTTTAGACCTCACTTGTGAAGTTTGAAATGCCCAGTCATTTCAATGGTTACATAAGACAATTAACTAAGTGTGTCAGACTGTTAACCTGTAGAATATTTTACAATGCGGTGGTACCACTCCAGACATACTCATCAATGGGTCAAATAGTTGGAATTATTCCAAGACTGGTGGGGCAAAATGGAATGCTTTAAAGTTCGCAGTGGAATCTGGCCTACTACATAGATTTTAGGGTTACCGCTGGTTTTCTCATTAAAAAAAAACCTAACAACCTAAGATTAGGTTAGGTTGTTACGAACCGACCTACGCCAAGTCTAAAGTCCCGACCCTGATGGAGCAGAAGCCACCAAATTTTAAGCTAGTGGAAAACGGCCCCACTAAACTGGAATAATACGATGACTGTGATAAAATTCAGTCATAGCGATATCCAGTATAATATCCAGTAGTGTACCTAGTAAAATGTTGACATAAGTGGGGCGCCCTGCCATGTACACAAGGGGTACAGCTGCACTACCTGAGCTGCACGTGCGAGGTGTGTGAGCCGCGCTCGGCCTGGTGGTGGTGCAGGCGCTCCATGAGTGCGGCGTAGCGCCGCTCCTCGCCCACGCCCACAGCGTCGCCACCCCATGCAACACCGCCGCCCTCCGCCACGCTGCCCTCGCCCGCAGAACTGGGAAACGTATCATGAGAAGATTGTATGCCATTCATCCAACATGTTCATGTTCTGCCAACATATTTGCTGGAGATGATATAGAGAACTATACAAATAAGCGTGCCTATAAGCATGATTTCAGCTCTTTTCTCCAAGGTATTTGGAAAAAGCAGTCTTTGCGTAGATATATAAGGTAGTTGACCTGTTTTGCCAGTGACAGAGATAGTGCGAGCCGGCATAAATCTAAAAGGGTTTAATGTCTATATCTCAGTGTAGAAATCTTCCTGCGTTCCTGAGGAACTTCCTAAAAGCAACATTTAACTCAATGTGTAACAGTTGGTTTCATTGAATACCAATATAGGATCTTATTCCCGCTGTCATTTATAAAAACCAGCATCTATGCGTTTTTTTAAGACATAATATGACATCAGTTATTCTCACCTGACTGGTCCTGGCGATACGGGCACCGCACCCGTCATCAAAGGCAGCGCCGCACGTAATGGTAGGCTCATGTACCCGCTGTCGCCACATAGACTGTCTGACTCGGCTGACGGCGTATATGAACCTGAAAGTGATCTCGTACATGTTAAATTATGTCTCGTAGTCAACAAAATACTGTTACAATATTAAGCCTACTTTTCGTTTCGGGTCTCATTTTACCCTTTCGGTACGAGACTATTACTAAGGCTCCGCTGTCCGTCCGTCAGTCACCAGGCTGTATCTCATGAACAGTCATACTTAGACTGTTGAAATTTTTACAGATGATGTACCTATTTCTGTTGCCGCTATAACAAGACTAAAAACAGAATAAAATAAGTATTTAACCTTTTAACCGCCACGTCAATAACGAAAATCCGTGTTCTCTGCGCCAAGCGAAAAATTCTAGTATCTAGTAATAGGTAAAAAAACAACAACAAATGTTTGTATAGGTATTTGTTTTGAACTAAAAAAAGTGGTATTTTTGACGCGCCATGCCGTCGTTGGCGTCATGAGCAAGTTTTAATTTGACGTCTATACACGTCCGTGGCGGTCAAAAGGTTAAGGGGGCTCTCAAACAACAAACGTGTTTTTTTTGCCGTTTTTATAGATAATGGACTCGCACTTGGCCGGCTTTTTTTTATTCGGCTAAAAGTGCAACAATTTTTTTTTTACATTACTTACTAGTAACCGTACTGCCTTTCCTCTGTAGATACTGCTCTGCATCGTTAACGACGGGGTAGGGCCACGCGAAGTCTTCGTGCAGTCTCTTCACACAAAGTACCGCGCTATCGACCCTGGCGGCTCGCTCCCTCTCGCCAGCGAGCCACGCTACAAGGTGTAGGTCTAGGGCGGCGGCCATCTTGCCTAGTGAGTAGAGGCGAGCCGTCGATAGAAGCAGACGCGCGTGCCGTTGGATCATCATGTCTATAAAGAATTCTTCGGCTGTACCACTGTAGGAGTCCCTGTTTCAAGAAAAGAAATATAAGGAAGGACCGTAAGGAACACAACACAGCTCAAAGTTGTGTTATTTGAATTCGATTTTCTGCAAGGCGGAATTAGCAGATATAATAGAAAAATGTTTTTTACGACCCTCTGGATGATCATGGTTCTTGAATGAATGAAAGAGTATTTTTTTACAAAGGTTCTTCTTTTGTGTTTGCTTCTTCTGCTGAGAAAAAGCCTCCCCTCAGTCCAGGATTCTCCATCTTGGGCATCTTCATTAAACAGCATACGCAATACTACATTCTTGCAAATAAAATGATTCTGCTAACTGAAAAGTGCTCTATTCAGAGATATCAGTGTCAGTAGCATTGATTGTTGCAACAACTCGGCTAGACATGGAAGCATACTAAACTAACTATTCTGATGAGACTCGATACTCTGGAACTATTTTTACGAGACCAAACGATGTACAGAAGTCAGCACACCAAGCTACTCCAATCTGACAAATTTCTTTGATAGATTTTCAACTTTAAAACAAAGTAATAAGGTTCATATTCAATTGGGAAAATTTTACAGTTTTGAATAGCTTAACCTGCTGGCGTCTGTACTATTACGCTATTGGGTTAGATGTCCTAATAGAACTATTTAAGGTGAACTAGTACACTGACCGAATTGTACTAGTTCGGAGGGAACTCTTTACTGGCCGAATAGGCACAAGACAAATACCAGGTATTCTGTTCCCGTGCCTACTAGGCCACGTGATTGGTACGCAGTGACGTCATAGACAGTCTGACGTGTGTTATCATCTCACTATATAATAAATCACTTACGTGAAGTTAAAATCTGAAATAAAAAACTAAATTCCTAACTCGTGTTATTATTTTTTTGAACCTGCATATCATAAACGATAATTAATACGTTTTCGCAAATATCTACTGCCCGTATTTTTCTATTGTCAACTTTAACTAGTTACAAATTTTGAGACTGAAGTACCTCTTTTTTCATAGTATCGAAAATACTCATGGATCATCGCCACCTGGGAGGCAGCAGGGTATGTTGGACTCCTACCGACTAAAAACCGCACTTGCCTTCATTTGCCCTTAGTCATGGCCATGGGATCCGTAAAATTCGCCACGACAGACTGAAATACTCTACTTTATTGAAATAAAACTACTTTTAACGGATTTTATCGCGTTATATAGATATTAGTAATCCCGACGTTTCGGACCCTTTACAGCGTTCATGGTCACGGATAGACTGAAGACCATGACCATGGACGCTGTAGTTTTATTTCAATGTATAATATTCGCGTTAATGTCAGAAATCAATATACTCTACTTTATATTAATTTATCATTATTACTACATACCTGTCAGCGCGAGCTGGTACGGACTTCTTTCTCTTGACAGCTGCAGTGGCTCTAGCGGGGGGAGCGTGCGGCGGGGGCGCGGGGGGCGGCGGCGCGTGACCGGGCGGGGACGGCTCTCGCGGGGATACTGTCGTACTGAAGCTGCGCCCGCGACCTCCCGCCAGCTAACGCAGCATTAATAAACGATAAGCTCTACAATTTTTGGGATGGCCGATGTTGTAATTAATAGGATTTTGAAGATAACAAAAGGGTAAATAATTGATAAAAGCAGGCAGCATATAAGGATTTGCATGGAAGGTTATTGCGTTTAGAATATTTAAAAAAATTACAATGTACAA
The DNA here is from genome assembly GCA_964056405.1 of Acronicta alni. Taxonomy (NCBI): domain Eukaryota; kingdom Metazoa; phylum Arthropoda; class Insecta; order Lepidoptera; family Noctuidae; genus Acronicta; species Acronicta alni. The sequence goes on along the minus strand of OZ043932.1, from coordinate 10,681,002 downwards.
ACGCCAGCACATTAAGCTACCACAATCTGTCAAATTATTTTGATTGATTTTTGACTTTAATAAAAACAATACTTAAGTTTATTATTCAATTGGGAAAATATGACAGTTTTGACTGCTCTGTACAGACGCCAGCAGGTCAACCTATCCAAAACTGGCAAATTTTCCCAATTGAATATGAACCTTATCATTTTGTATTAAAGTTGAAAATCTATCAAAGAAATTTGACAGATTGGGATAGCTTGATGTGTTGTCCTCTGTACAACAAATATTACAATTATTGAACGGAATATTAAGTAGTTAACGAGGCGCATGCCCATACCTGCATGCTCCCCAGTATGACAGACAAGTCCTCAGCGTTGGGGCTGACGGTCTGCGACTGCACCACCTGTCCGTATTTCGCTTGAACGTTAACTGAATTCCTCGGCGAGTCGACGTCATTCGGATCTGTATGCAAAACGTAAATTATATTGTATTTTGATTTCTGACATTTACGCGAATATTATATATTGAACAGCGTCCATGGTCACGGGTAGACAGTCTACCCGTGCCTATGGACGCTGTAAAGGGTCCGAAACGTCGGGATTAATAATATCAATATAACGCGATAAAATCCGTAAAAAGTAGTTTTAATTTGTATTGTTTTTATTTTAGGACCAAAAACAGTGTTCTCTCGACACACGGGGACACAGAAGCTATTAACTGTGTTGTATGACTTGCTGAGTATACTCGTAATAGTGGTTCTTTTAGTGCAACTTTATAGCTTGACGTGTTTTTGTGCAGTTGATCACTTTTTGACTCTATCGTCTTAGCAATAAGGGTGAAAATGGTCAAACGCCACGTTTCTCGATTGTGCGACGTTTGAATACAAGTAATTTTGAGGCTTGACGCGATCCTGACCTGTTCCTGAGACCTGTTATACAATAGAAAATAATCTATCCGATGGCCTTACAGAAAGGTAGTCTCTCTTCAAACAAAAGTGTGGAATAATTTAACATAAAATTAAAGGATTCTGATGATGATTTCTGCTTGTGGCACAAATAATTAAATTTCCATATAGAGGTACTTAACTAATTTTAACAACCATAATTCATGTCATAATAGTCAGTCAGGTCAATGTGTGTAACTGTACTCCACCGAGTACGGAACGGCCGTGCAGGTTGCAGTTACAAAAGTTTAAGAAATATTTTCATAACCGTCTTCTGCACTGAGTGAGCGAGACATAATGTATTGACGGAAAGTAAGAGAGTGAGTAAGATAGCACGCCATGACTGCGTATGCGCCTCGCTCATTTAGAAATGATAATTGACTACTGCACGGCCACTTACATACAATTGCAGATGCACAGATATATTGTCAGTATTGTGTATCAGTATAGTGAGACCCCTGTAAATTTAGTTTGATTTCGAGTATATTCCTAGTTTTTGATCTCGTCATCATCATCATTGGTTGCCAGGTCCAGTTTGGTGGTAGGTAAGCTAAATTTCTTGGACCACCATCGTCATCTTCTGAGCCTTTTCCCAACTGGGATAAATGTTAATGATGATGTTATTAGCCGACCCTAACATAGTTATTTTGGGGTCGGCTTCCAATCTAACCAGAAGCGGCTGAATATAAGAATTTAGAACTACATTATAAATAACACTCACCTATAGCTCTCAAGAATCTGACCAGATCCCTGGCGAGATCCCACCTCTCGTGCTGCAGCGCGGTGTCCAACAGTTGCGTCGCCAGCTGTCTGCTGACCGCCGAACTTTCCAAGTTCTACGACACATAATAATCAATAGTAAGTACGTATACATTGAATAATAATGAAGTTCAGTCAAAGGCAGACGATTTATGCTTTTTTCAATTAATGTGCTATGTCGCTGTTTAAAACTTGGATACTTGTATGACAATATAGAATGCTATTGACTTTTTTACTGCTGAATTGCATGCGTTTGTTGTCTGCCTGATGGTATGCACAGGGTCAAACATGGAGCGACCACAGCCAAGAACTTGGGGCCTACTGACTGGGGTGAATTGCCTACTTTTAAAAGTTTGTCAATTTGACGTGTACGATTTTGGAGTGGGTGCACACGGATAGCGCCATTCCAGTATAAATTATCTATTCGAAGTTTGGCTCTCACATACACTCGAATTGATTGTGACACGACTATGAGGGTGGTAGCTAGCCAGGTTGATCATTAGATCATGTCACCAAGCTGCTGAAATGATCTACTGAAAATAATGTTTATCATAATGAAATACTTTCATAGGCCGTTACCGAGGCCTGACTTTTCATATAAAAGATTCCGTTTGGAATATTTTAATTTGATTTATCTATTTGTCAAGCTGACATATACATCGAGACAGAGCGTTTTGTTTTCTTTTGGAAATAAGTAGAATAAGATTTTTTCGCGATGTCCCGTCTATCGCTGTTAATATTTATCATAATATCTTTGGGTAGAAAGTTTTGTATGAAAATATAATTATATACAACTAGCTGACCCCGCAAACGTTGTCTTGCCATAAAAAAATATTGGGGTGGGTCACCCTTATCATTTAGGGGTATGATAAATAGATGTTGGCCGATTCTCAGACCTCCCCGATATGCACATAAAATTTCATACAAATCGGTCCAGCCGTTTCGGAGGAGTACGGTAACTAACATTGTGACATGGAAATTTTATATATTAGAAGATTACATATCCAGCGACATAACATTTAATTAAGAATATCGAGTGCCCAAGTTAAATATTTAAAGCTCTTGCCACATAGCGGAGGCGTAGCGAACCGAAAGCGGGGCGAAGTATAAGATATAGTATTTAAGGTTTCACGTCAAAAAGAAAAGCGAATGCGAGGTGGGAAAGCAAGACCGCTAATTCGCTTTTGCAACGCCTTCGGTTCTATGTGGCAAAAGCGACAAAGCTACTTGTATGCTAAAGAGGTTTTATACCCAAATTGTAAGGAAGAAGGATTGCTACACAACTAAGTATAGTCGGCCAAGAAAGCGTAGGTACAACTCCTAGTCAATAAAAATCGCTGAAAGCTGACACTTGCAGTGGCGAAGGCTCATACAACTCGATACCTACGGCTCCCCTTTTGTACAGTCACTGTTAGTGTACTATTGCCAAATAGCAAGTAAAGGTAGGCATTTTTGCTCCGGCTTCCCTTTTCCTGACCCTTCGCCACTAGGCACTTGTATAGCCAAGTTGGTCTTGCAAGCGAAAACAGACCTTATTACGTTATGATAAGCAAATGACGTCAGAACTTCGGATGAAAAACCAATTTCTTGGACGACTATACCTTTAGTCAAGTCTACTGTAAAGACTTCGCCTTAAATACTCAAAGTAAGCGTATTGTTATAATGTACCTTCAACAGCTGCAAGAAGAAAACACAATTATTCAGGACCATTACTTTTAGTATTAAATACTTTTTATGGGAGAATCATTGTATACATACTTGCAATATAATAAGGTATGAAGCGGCTGTGTCTAACATCTTCCGTTGCAAACACTCTTGAAACAACTCCTTAGGTTTCCCCGCTGCTGAGAATAAATACGCCCATAGCGCTATTTCTGTTTTCCTTGCGCACTGCACCACGGTCTGAAAGAGAGGTCAGATTTTCTTCATGATGCATAAAGTATGAAATCAATTAATTATATTACTAGCAAACTGTAAGTGAAAAAATAAACAACATTCTGTCTAGCCTTAGGGGAATGAAGCGTGATGTATTAATTGATATACAATTAGTAGTGTTTTGTTATTAATTTTTTCATGAAAGCGCCTGTTGGTGCCGGTAATGATTTACATATCAGCCGTCCTATTTAACTAGCAGCATGTATAATTATGTTTGCTCATACGTTTGTCTGTTTCACGCGCATTTTGTTATATATTTGCATAAACGTTTTGTATGTAAATATCTAAATTATGAAATATTGTGTATTTTACTTTATTCATTGTTGATTTATTCTGCTAACAACTATTTACAAGTAAATTACGAAGGCTGCGGCCGGAGAACTTAAAAAAAAAACAAATTTATTTTTAAACTGATTTATTTTTAAGTGAATTTATTACAATAATGAAATTAAAATCTAAGTAAACCTATTGTCCCGATCGATGATGTATCAGAAGTGCCTGCCTGCATAGCATGGCGCAATGGTCTTGTGCAATTTTGCATATTCGGCTAAACTTGCCTCGTGTCGCGAATGACGCACTTAACATGTTTATTAGAAATTATTGGGAGCAGGCTTCGTCAGCGGTTTGCCTGTTTGACAATGGCGTAACAAGTAACTATTAAAATATTGTATACGAATTGTTAAGGCGGTTCTGAAAAGAATTATTTTAAATGAAAATCTTCAGACACGACAATAATAATGAGGATCAGCGCAGAGTTAAGTAGACATGTCTATGAGCAAGTTTCCTTTTAAAAGTGCGCTGATCCAAGTAAACTAATAAATTAAGATGGTAATAAATATTGACTGACCTGTAAATATACGGGGAATTCATGCACGAACTCTATAATAGATGGCAGCTGAGCATCAGGTATTGGCTCCTTGCTCGTGGCCTCTTCTTCCAACACCTCGTGCAGAAGCAGTTCCAGCGAGTGCGGGAAGTAAGCTAGCTGAGAACACGAGCGCGCGATCTCCCACGCGTGGTAGCCCAAGTTGCGACGGAGAAGCTGACGTAGGATTTGGTGAAGGTAGACTTGACTCTGAAGTAAAGAAAGTGTATGACTGACCAATTACCTTTTTCCTTAGATGGATGTAAGGAAAAAGGTAATTGTAGAATTCAATTTAAGCGCTAGTACCACTAACTCCATATAAAGGGGCCAGCACATCAAGCTATCCTAATCTGTCAAATTTCGTTGACAGATTTTCAACTTTAATACAAAACAATAAGGTTCATGTTCAATTGGGAAAATTTTACAGTTTTGGATAGCTTGACCTGCTGGCGTCTGTACATCAACTGCAGAGCAATTGTGGATTAAAAAGAAAGGGTGAGGGCAGGTATATACTGATTTACGCCGTTGCTCTCAATTCGTCGGTATGTTTAAGATCCCATATATCATAATTATGATAATTGGTGAAGGCTACTTCTAAAATATATTTTAATAAAATTTTAAGACATAAATTTTATAGTCTAATAATTTTATTGTTTGAGATGTATAATAATCTATTATGTTGACATGTATAATAATGTTTTAATAATGCACTAATTGTAATAATTTTGCACACCTTTTCGGTTAAAATATGGCGAACTAAAAGTACCTAAACTAACTACAACATCTGTAACTATACCCATATTTAGGCAAATAAATGAATTGAATAGAAAATTCAGCTATAGAAGAAGTTATAATTAGTTCCCTAACGATTCACGTCATGAACGAATCAATTTCAAACCTTTGTCAGGTTGATTACTTAGGATATAATTAGCAATCATTATATATTGATATGTCGGCGTGAAAAAGCGTGTAGTAGGGAAAACTGTAATTGCTTCTTTGTAATAATTATTTATTGATTTAAGTGGTATAATTAGATGTGTAACGGCGGAAGCAGGATGAAAGTTATAATTATGCGTGTCTATAAAGATATTTTCTTTATAAAATATAAAGTATGTACAGACGCCAGCAGGTCAAGTTATCCAAAACTGTCAAATTTTCCCAATTGAATATGAACCTTATTATTTTGCATTAAAATTTAAAATCAATCAAAGAAATTTGACAGATTGTGGTAGCTTGACGTGCTGGCCTCTGTACATAATATCTCAATAAGTATTAATATAAGTTTTTTCGTCGACAGCGACGAAAAAACAGTACGGCTCAAGGCTTACGCAGAACGGGACGGCATGGAAGGGATTTAAATTTTTACCAATGGACATTAAAACGTATCAATATAGCAATACGACCTAAATTCCTTTAATTGAAATAAATGCCGTGGCATTGAAAGGGATTTTTCGATGCCACAGCATCATTTTAAAGCATAGCAATTTATTTCGTATTGTTATATCGATACGTTTTAATGTCCAATGGTAAAAATTTAAATCCCTTGCCATTCTCTCCCGGTTTGCGATGGCCTTCAGAAGGGCTCGTGGTTAAATAATAATTACGCTCATCAATCGATCTGCTAGGTTAAGCTGCTCTGCCCGCGGTCACACTATGCATGGGTGGGCATTCTTAACACAACGAAAGAGATCCCGTTTATAGCTGTAGTCGCATTTCGCCATAATTATAGGTCTTACAAGCTTATAATTATCTATAATTATGGCGGCATGCAACCCACGGCTCATTGCAATCAAATAGAAATAAAACTTACCGTTCTATTGACGACACAGAAAGGCAGTGAAAATACTGAGCTGGAGTCTGAAGCGTAAAGAGTTGTGTCGTTCTCAGCACCCAGAAGGATGGCATCGTCGAATAATATAGCTGTCAACAAAAAATTAATTGAGATTTCAATTCAGAATAATTGACATTAATTCCTCCTTTTATATGCTACAGGGCAAAAACCTCCTTCTTTCCTTAAAAAAAGATGCGAGATATAAATCAAAGTAGTTTCTAATTATGAGTATCACCAATAACAGTGATTATTCTAACTTTCTCGTAGGGAAAAAGCCCTGTGACGCATTATTTTTATAAACACAAATAACGCATACCGTACACCCAAACTCGAAACACATATCAGAATTCTGAAACACACCAATATTTCTATCGGGTGGGCATCGAACCCTTTAACCGCTACAATCCGTGTTTTCCATCACACAAAAGATTCGAGACTGAATGTGGAATAACTTACTTAGGGGATAAATGTTTAGATGAAATGGCAGCATGATCCTCTTCGCCATGAAAGTATGTCTCCCCGAATCTGGATGTCTGGTCGCATCTCGCGGTAGTAGAGGTAGCCAAACTCTCGCGCCTAACGCTCCGCACCACAGCCAGAGGGCACGGGAGAGTTGAGTTTGAGACCCAGTGACGCTGCCGCAGGACCAGACGCTTTCAACGCAAGATGCAAGCACTGTGGCTGGGAGGCAGCTGTATGCCTGAGGACAACAAGTGTTATTTTCAGTACCCATAGTACAAGCTCTGCTTAGTTTGGGACTAGAATGGTGTTGTGTGAAATTGTCCAAGAATATTTATGTATTTTTAAGTAGGTATTCGAAAAGGTCAGCTTACTAGAAATCGGCGCTGACGTGCATACCTATATGATATAATGGATCGATGTAGACAAAGTAAACGTGATAGGCATTCTGTATTTTCTGGCAAAGGAAAATCGCGTGAATAAGTAGGTGTGTTTGCTTTTTATCTTGTCAAGCAAAAAATTACTGACATAATAGGAAAATCGATTTATTCTCGGGTTAAATATGAATAACACTCATCGCAGTTTGAGAAAAAAACCATGAATATATGACATGATGTGTAATAAACTTGTAATTTAGTCTCCTTTATGTATAAGAAGCACCAAATTACAGTACACCACGTCTATAAGTGTAGTCGGAAGACTTCTAAAATCTCCGAGGACTAAGAAAACACCGAAAAAGAGATCTAAGTCGTCCAAGTTCCATAACAAATTTTTTTCTTAACCGTAAAATGAACATCAAGGGCAGGAGACTGCACAATTTCTGAACTCATTATTTCAAATAATACGAGACAGTAGGTGCCAAGTTATCTTGTAATTAATATACAAATGTGGGGCAACGAAGCGGATCTAATTCAGATTATTACGTGTCATATAAAACAGCATTACACTGCTTTAGAATGTATTAGCAATAACTGCCTCATAATATTACTAGTCGACAGTAAATAGGTTGAATTTATGCTATTTAATTATATGTTTCGTAAAAACACTGATTACCGGAGTCTAAATAGCTTACCGCTTGAATAAGACTGAAAATATTCGTTTAGAAACTTTGAAATCATATTCAACATTAATATTTATAAAAACACAAATTAACAATAAATTGTCTGTTTCCGATGCATCGCTAAAAGCGTTATCGTATTGTAATGAACAATTATGTTTCTGAACTATAAAAAAAGGTATAGGCTACATATTATTATGTAAGTGTGGTAAAGTATTCTACCTTGAAATCCATAATTACTATCAAGTTCAAGAGCGTATGCGAAGTGTAAAAAGATTAATGCGTTACGTTTTGCAAGTAATATCTGATCATTATCACACTGACAGACATCCGTCAGCAGAGCGTGCGATCAACCAGTCAATTAGGTATACACAGACGCCGCACGCACACTGCGTAGACGCAACTGCAGCAAAACGACATAATATTAATACGAATTTAACTACTGTAGCAATACTCCGATGCATATACACACCTCACGATGCATATTATTAAAATATATTAAGTCATTACGGACGGTAATCATATAAATCATCACGAATTGATCAGTTTCCGATCTGCAGTTCGCTGAAATGTCGGCAGGCTGACCCGTGCGTCCTGCTCATCGAGGCATCGAGTCCTCTTTACATATTAACACGCGTTTTCACTAGCCGAAGGCTATTCTACGAAAATGAGGAAGCCTGATGCAACTCTTGGTGATTGTTGTTACAGCTAGAGCGAGTAAGCACCAAACATACCACATCCGCAACATAGGGCATCAAGGACTAAACCAATCGCCTATAAATGCCTTCAAAGTGTACATTGCTCAGCAGTGCGTTTTTGACATCACGTCAGTGCGTCTCCGGCATAATGAATATTTACGCAGCGGTCAGTGCAACAAGTTTTTGATTTAAATTACTATGTTTAAAAATACATTTGTGAAGTGGTGTTCTGAATTTTGCAGATATCTTGCCTCCTCGCCTTGACGGCGTCTGTCACGGCTGATGGACTGTTGGAAGGAGGACTAGTATATGCGCCAGGACATGCTTCAGTAGATTATTATGTGAGTTTTGTGGCATCTCATACATCGTGGTAGTTATTTTTTCTGTTATTAATTGCGGTTTATTTTACTGTAGGCATATCCCAGATACGCCTTCGAGTATGCAGTAAGAGACCCTCACACAGGAGACAATAAGGCACAATGGGAGAAACGTGACGGAGACGTAGTTAAAGGTAACGTAAACTGAAAAGCCCAAATAATATTACAAACTCTTAGACCTTTAAGGGTCCTTTATAGTTACTTTGTCTGTCGCCTCATGGGAAGCCAGTACTTGCTAAGCTGGTCTAATTTGGCATTCATTGAGATGTGTCACCCTTTGGGCAATATTATCGTGGCGCAAGAACAGAAATGCTCTTAAGCCGAGGAAGGAAATAAAGTGTTTTTTTTTGTTATAGGAGCTTATTCACTGGTGGAACCAGACGGCAGTATAAGAGTAGTAGAATATTGGGCAGATGACAAATCCGGATTCAACGCTGTCGTGAAACGCCTCGGGCCGAACCTGCACCCTGCGACAATACCAGCTGCTTCTATCTACAAAGCCCCCATTCCGGTGCTGGGCCATGCATCCTCATTTGCCCCTATATCTGTGGGACCAGTGGCCAAGCTGGGAGGGTTAGCGGGCGCACCTCTCGTATCAGGACCAATCATAGGTGGGGCTGTATCTACTGCAAATCTCATTAAGCCGGCGCCCATATCAATAGCACCTATAGCGCCTATCGCACCCATAGCACCAATAATCAAAGCGCCAATTGCAACAGTAGCGCCTATTGCGTCATACGGATCTATTGACCCCATTGGACCGATTGCGAAGCCTATAGTATCACCGTACTCAGGATCATACTTGTCAGGACTCCCTGGACCTATATATAAAGCTGGGCCTGTATACTCTGCACCTCTTCCGGCCCCTATCTACAAATCTGGACCTATACTATCAGGAGGTTTGGGAGAATACCCAGGATCATTGTCATTCGCACCAGCTCCCTTACCGCTGTTGAAATCACCCCTTAGTCTGTCAGGATATGGGGGTTACGAGGGATTGAAAGGATTGGACGGTCTGGCAGGATATGGTGGATATGGAGGACTCAGTAGCGGTTATGTCAAAGGTCCCATTGGTGGTCACGGGCTATTAAGCGACTTAGGCCAAGGCTTACTGTCAAACTCTTGGGGCGCAGGAGGATACCCTATCTACGGCAAACACTGATAAATAAAAACTGTTATTAGAGAACATTTACAACCTCTAAATGCCGCTGTCCATAACCATTGCTATAAATTGTATTTACCAAGTGAGTCTCTTTTAGGAATGAGCTTTAAAGTTGGAATAAAGTCATGAACCTATAGTTTATAAGATATTTATGTTGCTAATTATAAGTCAGACTAGCACTAATAAAGCAAACGCCGCCATGTGGTATTACTAAAGTGTTTCATTAACCTTAAATAGCAATGTGAAAATCTGGATTCTGCACCAACCAACCAACTAACGGAAATCAAAGCTTCCTCATAGCAGAATGAAAGTCACACCATAAAAATGAAATTCAATTTTACAATATGTTCTACGATACATTTGAGCAGTAAGATTGTGGAGAATAAGTAGATTTAAAAATATTTCTCAGAATCTGAACATTGATGGGTTGTTTTATAAACAATTGTCAGACTTGTTAACTCATAATGAATTATACTATAGAATCAAGTTAACGCTTTTTTGTCACTTACGATTATTTATAAAAAAATTCGTTATGTACGTACAAGCGTCATAATAATCATAATAATATATAAACACAGAACTACTAATATCCGGTTATGAACTTGATCGATACCAATCGGTTTCCGTTCAATTTATATAATAGGTTATGCATTTCCAATCAATATTTGGATTATTTACGTTAAATTGAAATGTTCACATAGGCCAGGTTAAACACTGTAAACGAAATTCATGCGTAAGGATAATAATGAAAGTAGATGACGCGAAACTAGTGTGCTAGAAAGTGAAAACCTAGTAGGTATAGTCTCTGCTTACCCCAATGGGAGATTGACGTGATAATATTTATGTACTTATATAATGTCAATATTCATGTATATAATGAGAGGTAGGGCATAATGGGAGTGATTCCACTCAAATTGGAGCTGCCCGACAGGGGAAGTACCTCCGCCTTGCAGAAAATCGAAGTGAAATAACACAGCTTAAGTATTTCATAAGGTAAGCAATAAGATTGCCAAGAAGAGATTGAGAAGAGCAAATAAGGTTGCCAGTGCTCCACGAGGAAACGTTGTGTTGGCAGTGGGGGGACTTTGACTCAAGTAATATAATAATGCATTTACAATTGACACGAAAAGAAGAAGAATATTATTAAATATAAAAGGTGCTTTGGCTGCTGTGTATAGTTTAAGGAGCCTATTACAATAAGTGTGACCTGAAATTACCCCACTCCGAAGCTGCACTTCCATCATTATCAATAGCGAAGAAATAAATAAGGGCTAAACTGAGGTCATTAAAAAAAAAATGAGAGAACGTGAATAACTTTTCCTGAGAAATATATGTAGTTTAAAACATATATTTTTGGTTTTAGTGCTTCCACACAGTCTCAGATTTTAAATATGTGGTTGTTTGTATTAAAATAATAATGTAATTATGTCACTATGTAAAAATTTCGCAAAGGTAATACTAGCAATGGTTAGTATGTATGGCTACTTATTTAATGTAACGAAATATCAACAATACTACCCATATTTTTGCTAATAAAATATTTTTTATTTTGAAAGTGTCGATTTTTTAATTCTTCGACGTGCTTTTTAAATTTTATTCAGCAATACTGAAATAGTATACAAATATCAAAGCAAGTAGCGTTCTGTAGTTTCTGGCCAGGTACCTCCATGGGAAAAAAGGAGTGTTTGTATGTAAGTACCTATAATTCAATTTGTCTTTAGAAAAATTGTATTTTTTTTTCGAATGAATTAACATTCATGCAGTATAGTAATTTGAATATAAGTTACATACATCTAAACATTCCAATTCAGAGACCCTTTGCGTATTAATTGGCAAAAATAAATCTTAGCTATTGAATTTAGCTTACACTGCAAACGGTATTCTTAACAAAAAAAAATATCCCAATCAGATTTTTTTAAGTATAGTTAGAAGCGTAGTTTACAGTCTTGCTAAACGACTTCCTCTCTATAAGACCGACTTTTTGGAACTGTGCAACTAATTATGATCTTTTCTTAAATACGTATCTTAATCATCTAATTGACTATAGAGGAACGCCACACAGCAAGGACATTCCATAATCAAATTTTAAAACTGAATACATTATAGTAGCAGTGATAGCCTAGTGGTATGACCATTGGACTGCCAAGTCGAAGGGCTTGAGTTCGAACCCAAGGCACGCACCTCTGACTTTTCGAATTCATGTGCGTATTAATAATTAATTATCACTCGCTTAAACGGTGAAGGAAAACATCGTGAGGAGGAAACCTGTATACCTTAGAGATTTTTCTCGACGGTTTGTGAAGTCTGCCAACCCGCACTAGGCCAGCGTGGTGAACTATAGCCTATTGTATACTGTATGCTATTCCCGGAACATTGATTGATTTTTTTCTCAAATGCGGGGTTGGTCCCTTAATTAAAGTTGTTATAACTGTCTGTATCTTTGTAACGCTTTCACTCCTAAACCTCTGAACCGATTTTGATGAAATTTGGTATGGAGATAAATTAGACATTGGAGAACGGTATAGGCTACCTTTCGTGTCAAAAGCCCTTTGGAATTCGGGTGAAACCACGGGAAACAGCTAGTGTATAATAATCAGAAAATAATTATATTTACAATTCATTTATTAGAGAGAAATAAGTATTTGAAGAAATCAATTCATATGAGGAGGTTTATTTATTTATTGGTTTACCAGCAGTTATTACACTAAAACATTCGATACAATCAGATCATGATATTATGCTTAATCTAAGTGCACAACTTATATAGGTAAACACCACGTGCATATAATTTAATAATGTTATTTAGTAAACCACATTTGACAAATTTATACATAAAGCAAGAAAATAAATGTTACAAATCTTAGAAAGCAATGGTAGACCCATCTCTAAATCGTACGGTAATCATTGAGTTAGGTTATACAGTTTAGCATAACTATTTGTTTTCCCAGTAGTGTTATGACAGATGGTCAAACCCGACCATGCAAGACTGACACTGATGGACATTAATCATATAATTGACTGCGTTTATGTATATCAATGTAAATATGAATAGTATGAATAGTTTTTGTTCGCCAAGATATCAAGTTAGCAAGGGTTCTGTATATGAGAACTTTGGCTATTTGTAACTCTTTTAGTTTTATTTTATAATTGCAGTAAGCAAATGACAGATCAGGTGACTTATTTGTCCACAATGGCGGAGTGCAGTCCGATACTGATATAGATATCAAAACAATAGGATACATTTAAATATTACAAATAAAATGTCATTTTAACATGAAAATCGAATACGTGTATAAGTTAATTCATTATATAAAAAATAAAACAAATGACAGCTTTCAGAAGAATAGGTTCCTACATATTTCCCAGGTATATTTGACATGACAAGAAGGAGGATGTAACCCTAAACGCTATGCCTATTACCAAAACTTACCACGAAAAAATATTAGCGTACTGATTACACTTTTTGCTGGCATTGGGTCATGTGAATAACGAACCAGTAGTGTTGAAACGGGTAGATCGAGTTGTACACCACAGTGCACTTATAAAAGCATTGTGCACATACTGACAGCCCCACATTCTACGTATCACTGGCAAACACAATGAATCGATTTTTAATGGTTGGTAATTATTTATTTGTTAAACATACACCAACATGTAGTGTTTAGCATAATTTAATTTTATTGGTGGAATACTTTAATAATAATACTTTTGAGATGGGTCTTAGAGAGAAGCGGATTTGAGAAGATGATAAAAACACAATTATTTTTAAAAGATCAGAATAATATTTGCCTAAATCTCGCTCTTATTTTAAACTAATTATATCTTAATTTTATTTACCAAGGTATTCTATTCAATAATTCCGTTGGTTAGTTATTGGGACTTTAATTTTAGCTTTGTCATAATGTATATAATTTCAGATTGCGTGCACACTAGCCGTAGCAATTGCTACTGCTTCCGCTGGTGCCATTAAAGCGGTTTCAGTCGTTGATAAAATCGTAAGTATCAAAGAAACTGATGTAGGTATGTATGCTAGTGTGACAATGTATTCTAAAGTGAATTGTAAATAAAGAATAAAATTTTCATGTTAAAGGCGAAGTTCCATCAATATTCTCCAGGTAATATTATCTCTCAACCCATGAATATTGGTCGGCTGCTTGTAATCTATATTATCTGCAGTCCTGCACGCAATAGTTGCGCGATTTTGTAATGCGCTATAATAAACGATTCAGTAACAGTCTCATTAGCTCATTCAGTATACCTTAAATCAATTTGGAAAACAAAGCTTAAAATTAGATGTCACCGATAAATTATTTTCGATTCAATTAATTTTAATTTTACAGGATTATCCACGCTACGCGTACAATTACGCTGTCAGTGATCCCATAACAAAAGACAACAAAGCGCAATGGGAGACGAGAGACGGTGACGTTGTCAAGGGCTCCTACTCGCTGGTCGAGCCTGACGGAAGCCTCCGCGTCGTTGACTACGCGGCCAACGACCTCACGGGTTTCAACGCCATCGTCAAGAAGATCGGTCCTGCAGTACACCCACCGCTAATAGCAAACCCAGTCGTTCCTCTTACGTCAATAGTCGGACCTGTTAGCTACGGCTTTGGTGCAGCACCGATCGTCACCGACCTTCCGAAGAGCACATCGGTCGGGCATTGGAGCCTGCCGTGGGATCCCTACACGCGCTCTTATGGAGGATGGGTGCCCTTTACAGGACCCTTGTTAAATAAACCGTACGTGATGATTTATAGCAAGAAATACGTGGATGGTAAAGTACACAGGTGGTCGACCGGACCGATACCGCTGTATGGTAAAACGTTAGTCTTGAAGACAAAACACTGAAGTTTTGCTCAAAGAAGTAATTTATTATTTCGGTGTTATTGTAATTAAACCGTTGGTTCCGTACCTACCTCAAGGAATTACATTCTTGTTAGTAGTGGCATATGGGCATTCATGACATTGATGTAGCCATATTGTGTACTACAAAGTCTTCTGTGTATTTGGGTCAGAGAATCTGTTTAAGGTCGAGGTAACTAGTTTTTAGATGCTTTGTAAATGTAGCGGCGAACATACTGTAAATAAAAGCATCTAAAGTGTTCTGGAAGTATTATTACCTACATTATACCACGAATAAAAGTATTTTTAAGGATTCAAGGATTCGTTAACAAATATGCATAATGTTAGAGTACTATCACTACTACTGCTGATCATGGGATCGTGGGTTCGATTCCCACAGGACAAAAATATTTGTGTGGGTAAAACATGAGTATTTGTGTAAAAACACCCAGGTTTTTTATTTATTATAAGTATATATTTACAAAAAAAATATATAAGTATTATATCCATTGTCTAGTACCCATAGTACAAGCTCTGCTTAGTTTGGGACTAGATGGTGCTGTGTAAAAATGTCCCAAAATATATAAAAAAAAAATTATGTTGCTTATCAACTCCTACACTTAAGATCTGTTAAGTGTACATGTATATTAAATTATTAAATCATCAATCTCCGAGCCTTTTCTCAACTATGTTGGCATCGGCTTCCAGTCTAACCAGCGCCTGTAGACAAGTTGCAATCTGACAATCGAATCGACGAACGAATAGAAACAAAATTTATGGGAATGACATCTATGATCGCCCGATTTCTCGAAAGCGATTCGTTCGTCGATTCGATTGTCAGATTGCAACTTGTCTAAGCCTGCACATGCGGCTGAATGTATTTTACACGAAGCGAATGCCATCAGACTTCCACAACTCAATTTCTGTGCAATCTTCTGGGCATGCTTCTAGTTCTGTCCTACGTTATTGGCATCAAAATGACAAATAATGGTAGATATAAAGTTTTAAAGAATCTTAGTTAATTGAGTTCTAATATTTAATAAAATCTAATCTAATAAAGATCATAATCATAACACAAAGCATACGTTTACTATTACTTTAGTAGTCACTAGCGACCCGCCCCCGCTTCGCACGTTGCGTAGTTTTAAAGATTTAAGCATACATAGGGACAGAGAAAGCGACTTTGTTTTATACTATGTTATAGTGATACATATCTTTTTGGGAAATCTTAAAAGGCTTTTCTTGCTACATGAAAACTTCATGGTAAACTATGGTATGATATATATAACATGGAAAAAAATAACTTTACTACCCTCCGGTTATGGCTATAGAGGTTACTTGGCTATCTAGCATGCGCCCAATATATCTTGCCCCACTACAGTCAGTTATATAATTATTAAGAGATTTATTTTCTATAATGGTATGTGTGTGTCAGAAGTAACAAGTGTGTGTATATCAATGAATTTCGTCATAAGAAAATGGCTAATAAGATATCTAAGCATAAAATCGTTCATGGTCCAGCTGCTCTAAGCTTAGGAATTTAACTTAAATCAATGAAATGAAATGCCTTAATTTTACGATATTACTATACTAAGACTTCTAGAATTTACCGGGCATTCCCAATACATAAGGTCAAAATCAGATAAGTGCTTACTTACAATCTACAGCGACTGAGCCAGTTCGGGTCAGCGAGTGCAAGAATCTTGAGCGCTGCCGTTCAGAAGCGCAAAAGTGAGTTCAGAATGATGTCTGTTTGGTTGTATGACATGTGGTGCAAGGGCATTACGATTATGTGATTGTATCATCACACAGTTCTTCATGAGACATCAGTTCTTCAGTCGTAATTGGTTCATAGTTCTTCGTACGCAAGTCTAATTCCTACTCTTTCGCCGAGCGCTCAAGATCCGTGCCGGTTACTGTACCAATTGTTTTTGTTATTGGGACCATCCGTTAGTTCATTTAGAAACTGAAGAACAAAATATCCTCGTCAAATTGAGATTGCATAATCCTTTCTTTCTAACTAAAGTCACACTTCCTGACAACTACAGTATGTATGAGAAAAGTTAAGCTGGCTCTCAAAAAAAAAACCCAAAAAAAAGACGTATCATCATTACGGTGTCAATGATGATACGTCTTTTTTTTTGAGATTTAATAAACTATATTGGAATTTAATTTATAAATTACTATTTATGGTATTATTGTAGCGTTAGTAGGCGCGACTGCTGGTTTCTGGTCCTGGTTTCTCATGTCGAGCAAAGATTTATTAATTTTTCAATGAAATGTCCTGAGCTATTGAGTAAATTAGGACTGATAACACACTCTGCCATGTTAAGAAAGCCTAGCCTACTCTATACTCCGTCGGTGAAGACTACATATAGGCAAAACTCTTTCATAATTCGAGCGTGCAGATCTTTTAATGAAATCTCGTGTCATATGGATTTAGATTTGTTTAATACGAGTACTAGTGTTTCTCAGATTAAACGTTCATTAGTTAGTAACTTCTTTTTATAATTCACCTCTTCTTTATGTAGAATGTTTGCTTTTTATATATTTTATTAGTCACTGCTGCTGTATATCGTAATCATTGATCTAGTTGATACTTACCGACTATCACAGGAACTGGTATACCGTTTTTAACTGCGGAAACTTTTAAATGGCCTTTGATTATACATCCATTTTTGCCATATGTATACTAGCTGTAAGTTTTCAAAATAAAATAAAATTGAAGATCTTAGATATATCAGGTCGCAATTTAAAAAAAGGGTCCTTAGGGAATAAAGATGTTAATGTATGTTAAGTTTAAAATTAAAATGGTTGCTAATCAAATTTCCAGGAATACCTTTACGCCAGCCACCACTCACTTTAAATCCAAGACTATACTTATCATTCAGAGAGAATCGCCAATCAATTCCGACTGTGTAGTTATGGAGATCTGTTATTTTTTTATAAGTCCCAGGCGTAGGGGTGGGTCTAAGTCTTGTGGTATAAGTCGTGGGATAAGTCTTGTGTTATTGATTTGACAAATTGACCTTTATCACCGCCACATTTATCTATGGAATATAATAAACTACGCATCAAAAATACTGATTGAGCGACAAAATTACTGATTGAGCAGCAAAATTACTGATTGAGCAGCAAAATACAGATATCGATTAGGTTAGGTTAGAACTGTGACCACACAACGCACGAGCCGAGCGAGCAAACCGAGCGGCCGGCGAGTGCCAGAACCAAATCTGAATGTTTTCAGTGAGTAGCAATGCACAGACTACGTTCTGGTCATTATCCCTTAAAAAAATTTGCTTTCTTAATGAGGAAAGCTGATTCTCCTAATTGAGATGCGTGTGGTATGATAGAGGATGTACAACACATCCTAGTAGAAAAAAGAAAAAGTTTTCAATGTATATAACAATATTTTGAGGTGACTATTTTGCTGTGCAAATAAGTATTTTTGCTGTGCAATAAGAATTTTTGCTGTGCAATAAGTATTTTTGATGTGCAATAAGTATTTTTGCTTAGGATTGGGAATTGTTAAAAACGACATTTTTTGATTTGCAGTTAAATACAAGCCTTTATCTATCTATATATTTAAATGGTCATACAATCTTGATCACAGACAGAGACAACACAGTGTTTGATTCCCAGGAAGTCATACTAATAAACTTCCTGAGAATTTAGGCAAAACAACATCTGATAGACCCGATGACTGATGTACTCGTGCCGTCAGTATGGACTGGTCAACTCAAAGCTACTATGGCTCTTTCTTCAAAAGGCCAGTTCAGATTTGCCTACATTGTAAAACACATATGATAAGCTCTGAATACTGTTACTGTCTGGACTTTAAAAGCGACCATGATTCTCTGAGTTTGTTTCGGCGTTTCTTTTCAGAGGTCGTCAGCTAGGAAATGCCGGCGCCATCTCGCCATTAATTAATTATTGACTTGTAAAAGTGTCTTTAAAAGATCTATTTACAAAAATTAATATCATTTATAATATTCACTACGTGTTAGTACATTAAGTAACTATGTGTCGAGTGTCCACGGCTCGCGAACAGGAATGTACATCATTTGAACACATAATCAACCCCAATTAACTCATTAGTAATCATATTATACTTTGCTAACACACTAGTTTCTGAACGAGTTATGTATTACCTATTTGTGTATACTAAATCAGGCAAAAAAAAACACTGGGACGGACCGGCTCAGAACAAGATGTCCCACACCGGGGCACTACCGGGTCGAATAATTAGTGTAGTATAAATAGGCATGTCGCAAATAACAAAATACAGTGCACTTCGTTTGCTCACTGGAATACCTTGTCAGCAATATGAACACATATATCACGGTAATATATATTTTTGAAAATTCTTTTCCTCATTAAGATGGTTATGCAAGATTTTTAAAGACCGCAAAGCAGAAGAATTTTCAAACACCTCTGGATTCTGTAGCAAGATTATGTTGGTCGACATAATCCATTTTGTATGGATACTAAATGTCATTTTAAGCAATTTAATCCGATGATTAAGTTGTTTAAACTTACATTTATCTATGCTTATCGATATAAGCATAGCATAATATCAAGCTAGGCGTGCTGTTCTCAATCTTATTTGAATGATATCTGAAGATTTGTAGAGAACGCATAGGTAGTAGAAAAGGTTTAAACATTTTCATCTCGCTTCTCAAGTTATCGATTTTCTTCGGAGAGGGGTTTATGTTTGGGTTCTAAGTATACAATATTATTTGTCTGTTTCAGGTATCATGCCTGTTGGCTCTGGTAGCGGCTGCCTCAGCGGTACCACCTGCGACGTTGTCATACTATCCCATTAACACCATAGAAACAATCGTAAGTTTTATTTAGTTCGGCTGTCTGTGACAACATTAAAAGCAATTCGTAAGTAAAATAATTTGAACATTGTTTCAGCCCAATCCAAACTACGGATTTAACTACGCGGTAAACGACCCGTCGACAGGTGACAACAAGGCGCAATGGGAGACTCGCAACGGTGACGTAGTACGAGGAGCATACTCCTTGGTGGAACCTGACGGCAATGTCCGCATGGTGGAATACACCGCTGACTCGTTAAGAGGATTCAACGCCATCGTCAAACGCACGGGACCCAACTTACATTCAGTGGCGTTACCGATTGCAGCACCGATTGTCGCCAAACCAATCGTCGAAACCATCGCACCCGTAATTACGAAGCCAATCGCTAGCTCGATTGGAAACTACGGCCCGATCGGAAACTACGGCCCGATTGGAAACTACGGCCCGATTGGAAACTACGGCCCGATTGGACACTATGGCCCGACATCTGCTGGTCCTATTGGCCCCATCGGGTCCATTGTACCAATCGCTCCGATCGCTGACGTCACTCCCGTCGCTGAAGTTCATCACCAGCCAATCATAACCCCCGTCATCGATACCCCACCAATCATTGCGCCTGTGCCTACTTTCGACATCCTGCCATACTACCCTCTACCCCCAGTTGGACCCTGGGTTCATCTATCAGGCACATCTTACGGAGGTAAAGGCAACATTGTGCGCCGCTGGGCCGCCGGCCCGATCTCATTGGATGGCAAGACGCTTACCATCAGAACCAAGCATCATTAAGCTAATTTAAGTTTCAATTGTAAATAACTCTAACTTCTCCGTGTATAGGTAACCTATTTAGTTACTCACGGCGCTAGTGTGTTCTTGCATAGGTTGTCGTATGCAAAAATACACATAGGTCATATTAGAAGTTAAGTTTTGAATGGTATAATCCAAAGCAACGAAGTGTACCTGAATAAATAAATATTTTACGAACGAACTTGTTTTTTTTTTGGTTCATCCTATTTGTGGGCAGTGCAGCGTAAAATAGGCCCACTCAGTTATGCGTGCCGAGCACTCATTGACACACGCATTAACTGGTAGAATGCGTTTACATAACCACGCTAAGCGTATGATAATCGTAGTATGCGCAATTTCAGTTTTGAAATTCCTAGTAACAAAATTATGTAAGAAAATAGTCATCCAATTTATTATTGATAGGCCATAATATATTGCTGTAATATTAATATCAGCGAAGATTAAAAAAAAAAAAAATTTTTGCTTTTCATAGCCCAATTGTTGAGGAAAGTTATAGGGTATTTAACATCAAGTTATAACTCTTAGGAGCCGAGCAAATAGGAAAAAGTCACGGTTGGTGAAATTTATTATAATTTGTACGGGACGTCTGTCGGATCTGCTGGTATTAAAATTGTGCATGGTAGTGAAAACTGAAAAAGCGTCATCTATCCATATTACAAAACAAAGTTGCTGCCCGCTGTACGCTGATAACTTTTAAACCATGTAATGAATTTTAATGCAGTTTTCACTACCATGTACAATTTAAATTTATAAAAAAAAAATATGATCTCTTCCAGATGGTTTATATGTGTAATACTATTACATAGCACCCGTGAGAAGCGGGGGCGGTTCGCTAGTGTCGTAATAAAATATGGATTCCTAGTTTTACTACTGATTCTCGGGAGAACTTTCAATTACGTCTTAAAGACATATTGCTATTTGTGTACTTAATAATAAAATGAATATAATACTTACCGGATTGTTATCCTCGTCGACATCATACTCTTCTCTTTGCACCATCATGAGTTTTCCGCTGGCGTTGATGACCTGGAAACATTGATCATCGAGTCAAAACTATTATCTAACTTTTAAGGTTAAGATTACATAATGGTATTTTGTAAATCGAAAGAGAAGGTAGACCCTTAATTTTTATATACGTCGTAATGGTTGAGTAAAAATACCGATACCAGGTGAAGGGCCAACACGTCCACTATGTTGTATGGTGATGCTGGACCTACCAGCGAGTCGGGCTGTCGCTGCACGTGCACGCAGACGGTGGAGGAGCGGTGCCGGTGCGGCGGGTCCTGCAGCCGGCACAGCGACGCCGACACCACGCACGCCGGGTGCGACAGGGCCGACACGTCCACTGCCTGCACGCACCTCATCTCTATGTTGCCCACTATACAAACATTATTTTATAATTTTAAATAGGGCAACACAGCCAATCCAAATGAGGTTATAAAACGAGAACCATATGGGAAATTAGCCGCAATATCAAATTGCTTAGACAATAGGGGATATGCATGTTTTTTTTTATTCGATTATTTACATCACTATAATGGTAAAAAATATTCAACACCAAAAAAGTATTAAAAAAATATATTAAAAATAGTCAACCGAACCGGGCCTTTATATGCCCGCCATTTTGGCGCGCTTAGTGTGATGTCATAGTCGATCACAAATCGCAAAAATAAATAACACTCCTACACTCATACAACAGGTTGTTGTAGGCAAACACTACGCAGTCAGTGATATTGACATTTGTTGTCATATTGATTAAATATATAAATGTTGTTGTTTTCCTTCCTTTTTTTGGGGTATGTTATACAAGGTTACCACGGTTCTTAAATATTGTGAATGGACTCGTTATTAGGCCCCATTTAACCTCCTCTCGGCTTTACGGGTAGTTTTGTAACATCCTGTATAGACTAATAGATACATTATAACACAACCTACATATAAAGTCTAATACATTAACGGACTCACCGTTATCCACGCAGTTGAGTTCGTATATGGTGACAAGCGCGTCCGCTCCGAACACGACGAGCTGATCGTCCAGTATATCCAATACGAATACTTGAGACTGAACTCGAACGATCTTTGCGGACTTGTTATCGAGTTTCGCTTCGCGCGGGTAGAAACGAATCTCGTCGTGACCGTCTAGTATGCTATAGCAACCTGGCATATGAAACAGAAGAAATCATTAAAACCGGTCCCGCTAATAAATAAAATAGTAAAAATCTGTCACTTGCTGCGATTTATTACATTGTTTTCCCGTATTCTCTTATGTAAAAATATGTAAGAGAAAAAGGGATGCCCTGCTTGTTAGTCACTACAACTGTCAGGATTTTCTTTCGCTATAACCCTGCCGCGGCCAGTCAAGAAAGAGGTGGTGCAATGAGCTCAATACATACAAGAGAACTTATGTCTAAAATAACCGATAGCGGAAAGAGAAAAGGGCGCCCTTTGCCCAGCAGTGGAAAATTAAATAATTGTTTTAATGTTCCTCTCTCAGCAATTTTAAAGATAACAACAAACCTATTGCTGCACGCTAAAAAGTAATGAATGGAAAATTAAAAATATTAATGTCTGAAATGGACCATGGTTTAGGCCCTAGATCCCACATTAAGATTCCCTGTGTTGTTTACAAAATTTATTTAAATTAATGACAGATATAATAATGATTGAAGTACAGAGGCCAGCACATCAAGCTACCACAATCTATAAAATTTCTTTGATTCATTTTCGACTTTAATACAAAATTATAAGGTTCATATTCAATTGGGAAAATTTGACAGTTTTGGATAGCTTGACCTGCTGGTGTCTGTACTCATAACATACAAATGTATTATACATATAAACCTTCCTCTTGAATCACTAAATCGCATCAAAATCCGTTGCGTAGTTTTAAAGATCTACGCATACATAGGGACAGACAGACAGCGGGAAGCGACTTTGTTTTATACTATGTAGTGATAAATATAAACATTTGTATTGTCTGTATATGTAAATACTGACCTATAACGATATAGTCCCGCCACCACAGCATGCCGCCTGCGACTACAAAGTCCTTCTCTTGCGCCTCATTCCCGAACAGTTTCCATCGTCGCGACAGACAGTTGTAATGCGCGAGGCCAGTACGACCCGCCACGCAGACATTTACGCCTGCCTCATCTATTGCACTGTACTGCAAATAGATATCACAAAAAGTTAAGTCTGATCGTAAGGACTTTATGACCTTCTTTGGGAACAATATTGTCATATGAAACCTTGCCACTACAATTTCTGAAAGCCAGGACCTACAATGGGTACCAACTATCCAGAATAAGCTGGGCGCAACGTAGCTTAGCGCGTTCCCGGAGATGATGATATTAGTTATTTTTTATTATATTTGGCATGAACATGTTAAACAATTTTAAAGATATAACTTTCAGCGAATGTAAAATGGATTTCAGGCAGGATTCGAACCTTCTGGTGAAACTTTTGTCAGTATGTCTGGCGCCAGTATTTGTGAGTCCTGTGTATGTATGCAATGTCTATTTAATAATTATAGTCATTGGCCTGCGCCCGTCTTAGTAACAGTAAAATAAATAAATGATATGATTAAACTATATTGGAATCTACAACAAAATTAATCAGAAAATTCACAAGATCCGTGTAGTAAGCAACCCTGGATGTAATTTGTAATACTGTCTCACTCACGTTATATTCATCAAATTCTGTCGTTTGTGTTCAGCGCCATCTGTTTGCAGGGGCGCGCGGTTGTTTAGCGGTGTTGCGCGCGTTCTGCAGACAGATGGCGCCACGAACTTTAAATTATTATTGATTTGTATAAAATCATGCATTAGCTATCTATATTATCTGTGGCAAGAAAAAGGTGCTCGGTCTCTTCCTCTTTGCCTTAAAACCACGACGTCCACGACACGAACAACATCTTTATAACGAACAAACACTGAATTTGTAACTTTTATTATTTTACGATTATACCTTAAAGTATATAATCACGATCTTTCATTTACGATTTTACGAAAACGACGAAACGAAAACAGAGTGTCGTATGTCGCAAAATGTGAGTTAATTTTAGCAGAATAAGTGTAGCGGCAATAAGTGAAAGATTACATTGGATTAGATCCATTGTACAACATAATTACTGGTAGAAAGACGTTGTTTTATATACTCACCCTTAACGGCCAATTGGTGGCAATATACGTAGCGGGGAGCGGCAACACGATCCACTGTTTCCTGCACTCGTTGTCGTCAACAAACTCCCTATAGTTAGTACTGCTCTCGTATTCCAAGTTAGGCTGGTCGGGCAGACCGTTCTCTGCTGGATACACGTCGGAGGACGAGTCGATGATGGAGATCTTGGTACGTTTTGTTAGATTGTCCTCTAAATTCACATAGAGCTTGTCATCTGCTTGTAGGTACAAGTGTCTTTGGTTGCTCTGAGGAGTAAACAAATGTTCTAGAATATTCTGTTTTTGTAGAATATACGCTGAGATCGAGATTTATACAAACAACTTGCTCAATAAACAGATCATCAAATGACATGATACAGTCGGCATCAAATATATCGGGGAAAATAGACCGTTCATCATTATCTAAAATATGTACAGAGGCCAGCACATCAACCTACCACAATCTGTCAAAATTATTTAATTGATTTTCAACTTCAACACAAAACTATAAGGTTCATATTCAATTGTGAAAATTTGACAGTTTTGGATAGCTTGACCTGCTGGCGTCTGTACTTATTTAATTAAACTTTATCTCTTTAGAGTAAAATTCATATTAGAATGACAGTCGCTATGTCCTACTATGATCATTTTATTAAAGTCTTTGTATCATTTTGAACAATTTGTATGTCCAGCGGGGCTAACATGAGTCCCGTGAGATAATTGTCTCGTCGACGTATTATCTCGTCTTTATACATACTTTTGATACGAGATATGGGACGACAAAATTATATCGTGGTGCGCAATTTAGTCTAGCAGGTATGTCTGATGCTGACATTGTTGATTGTGTAATCATTACCCACTGTACAGTTACATTAATAAAAGGGGAAAAAATATAAATAATTTATTTCAACAATATATTCAATCAACAGTCTAGAATGAAATATGTCTAATGCAATGACGTTTCCGCCGCCCAACTTACCATGCACGGGTTAACGCTGAGTGGACTTTTGATAAAGTCCAGTTGAATTATGTTAGTACTCGAATCTCCTTCCACTTTCACCATCCAAAGCTGGTAGCCTTCTGTCGCCCATTCCTATACAACACACGGGTATTTAGATCTCGAAGAAGCATGTTGTATTGTCATAAAGATACAGCTAAATTAGAGAAACTGTCGCTGCTGTTATCGGGGTTAAATAGTAAGTATTAACCTTTTGACCGCCACGGACGTGTATAGACGTCAAATGAAAACTTGCTCACGACGCCAACAAAACAAAAAATAGCACTTTTTTTTAGTTCAATATTTACATACATGTACAATTTTTTTTTGTTTTTTTTTTTACCTATTATTAAATTTATTTAGAAAAGGAAAAATTGGACCGCGGGCAGGATTCGAACCTGCGTCTTCTGGTTAGGTAAATACTAAAATTTTTCGCTTGGCGTAGAGAACACGGATTTTCGTTATTAAAGTGGCGATCAAAAGGTTAAGTTATAAATTTAAACTTTGGCGAGAGCTTCATTGCGCAATACAGTAACAAACTAATCTTTATTTCTGTTTGTGTTTTGTAAGAGCCCTCTATGTGTTTTATGACACAGAGGTATGGCCTGACATACATGTACTGAAAAACATTAAAAACATTTGGAAAATTCCCAATATTTGAGCTTTTTTAACTATATTTATTATGTTGTATGGGTTCCGTGTTCACTTAATCATAATACTTTAAGAATCTTATTTTAATGTAACTGCTGTCCCTACAAATAAAATCAGGAAATTTTAGTTCCGGTTCTCGTTATAAATAAAATCCACAGTTCGCGAAACGAAATATTTTTTTCAAATGAAGGGTGACTTTAAGAGAAATCGTAAGATGTAAGCTGTACTTACTAAACTAGATACAACAAGGGGGTTGAGTTTCCCAAGGTCCTGGTTGAGTCCATAGTCCCACGCTAACGAACACATCAGTAGGGCCCCAAACGTACTCCATATAGACACGCCTCCCCGCTCCCAACTCACGGCCACGGCGCGACCGTCCGCCGTCCACCTGAAATTAAATATATTATTTAAATATCCTATAAACATTCTAGGCAGGTGCCAATTATATTAATATGAGCTTCATTCTAGACCGCGACACTAACTGATGAACTTGCTCAAAAATAGATCATAGATAATTAAGGATTTTTTTCATCGCGATCTCATTTAAACAGATACTACAGATAATCATTAAAACAGAGCGTGTACTACGTACGGTTAGTAGTAAATGACCTTTTTTGTCAATACATACTTATAATACATAAGGAAAGGAACATCCAAACAACACTTATGTTCATAACATAATTATTTGTGTCCTGTGAGAATCGAACTCAGAACGGACGTCATATAATATATAATAATATAATAATAATATTTTTGGGACATTTTACACAACACCATCTAGTCCCAAACTAAGCAGAGCTTGTACTATGGGTACTAGACAATGGATATAATACTTATATATTTTTTTTTTGTAAATATATACTTATAATACATAAGAAACACCCAGACAAACACAAATACTCATGTTTTATCCACACAAATATTTGTGTCCTGTGGGAATCGAACCCACAACCCCATGATCAGCAGTCCGGTACTCGTACCGCTAGACCACAGAGGTAAAATAGTCAGGTAATAGAGTCATAAACGTAGACTGTCTTTATAATCACTGCAGAATGATGCCCTACTTTACTGCTGGTAAATTTCTACTTTTCCTTTCTACTAACTTCGCATGATGTTCTAAATTAATTAATTGATTAGGAATTCTCATATTTTAGAATAAAATCACAATTTTATTATTATTACCTCATACATTTAACAGGTCCAGGGTCGCCGGGGAAGTCTTTCGAGCTGAGCACCATTGTATGTGACAGTTCTAAGCCGCCCGTTGCCTCGTCTATCGTAAATACATCCACTTGAGAACTGAAATATACAAAAGTTAATTATTATTATTTATATTTACACATATTTTTCTTATTTTAAATTATTATTGTTTATTATTGGATAATGTCCAATTAAAAATCGAGCCTTGATTTATTTATTGGAATGTAGAAGTCCGATTTTATACTTTCTAATATTCGATAACAATTTTCGAAAGAATCTATCTTTGTAATATTTGATAATAACTATCAAGACGTCTTTATTTAGATTTTTCAAAATTAGAATGAAGTAGAATTTCGATGTTTGGTCGTTCTTGGTGACTAAATTCAATTTATTTTTGTATTTCAACACAGATTTTAAAATTGCCTGAAAGTAATAAAGAATATACCACGTCATCATCATCATCATCAACCCATATTCGTCCACTACTGGACGTAGGCCTCTCCTAGTGAACGCCACAGAGCCTGATCTTCGGCTTTCCTCATCCAGTCACTGCCTTACTCCACCCGGCCAGCCAATATACACATACATAGCATAAATACTTACTTTTTCCTGCCAATGGCGATTAATCTAAACTTATGATTGACTCTGGCGCAAGTCGCGTCATCTATGCCGGGGGCCCAAATACCCTGGACCGCCTAAAAAAATAAAAATAAAATAGCGTTTAATTACTTAAAAAAAAAATTTTTCGTGTAGGTATTATTTCTTATAAAGTTAGGATATTAGTTTTGGACAACTAAGTACATAGGATTAAATTGAGGATGCTAATTTAATAATAGTAATAGTAGCATTGACGGTCCCCTCTAACTACCACACATAGGAGCTGGCTAAGAATCGTAAACAATTTACATATGCTCCGTTATTTTCCTAGCTTTGTCAAAAAATGAAAACAATCGTGCAATCTATTCATGTCTTTTTCAATGTTGAATTAAGTAATAAAAGAGTTATTGAAACAAAAATTAACAAAACGCTAAGTTAGGACTTTTTAAGATTATTATCGCGTTTTATTGATATTATTAATGCCGACGTTTCGGACCCTTTAAAGCATCCATGGTCACGGGTAGTCTGTAATATAAATAACGAGAAATATAACGCAATAAATAATTAATATTTGGGAGATTTTACACAGCACGATCTAATCCCAAACTAAGCAGAGCTTGTACTATAGGTATCAGATAATGCATAAAATATGATACTTATATACTTTTTCTTTGTTATCATACTAATACTAATATTATAAATGTAAATGTGTGGATGTTTGTTTGTTTGTTTATTTGTTACTCAATCACACAAAAACGGCTGAACCGATTTGCATGAAATTTGGTATACTAATAGTATGTGACCGAGAATAAAGTATAGGCTACTTTTTATCCCAGAAAAATGTGGGAATATCCCGGAAATCCCGAAAAACAGATATAGTAGAACTACTTACGGGATTTGAATGAAATTTGATACAGACACAGTATGTGTGACCGGGAATAACAAATAGGATACATTTTACCCCAAAATTATGTGGAAATTCCCAGAAAACTTATGTAGGAGACCTACTTACGGGATTTAAATGAAATGTTGGTACACTAATAGTTTGTGATTGGCGCTGGCATATTGAATACTTCTTTTCTCGGAACAAAGCGGGAATTTCCCATTGAGTACTTCTTATCCCATGAATACAATCCGACAACAATTGTGTTACTAAGTCTAGGCGTACGAAGTCGCGGGTAAAAGCTAGTATAATAATACTTATGTAACACCCAGACAAACACTTAAGTTCATTACATAAATATTTGTGTCTTGTGGGAATCGAACCCATGACCTCAAGATCAGCAGTCCGACACTTGAACCACTAGACCACAGACTTCGCCAAAAATATTCGCCTGAGTCTTATAGAAATCAATATTAAACTATTTATAACTCTTCATTTGTACAGCTGTAAAAAAAACATGAAAGATTGTTTGAAAAACGAAATTCAATTTGAATATCTACATAAATCATAATTTATACATGTTCCAAAAGGGGTAGGTATACAATAGCGTGCAATTTCTTATCACAACACTCGCCTAACATTACTTTCTTACCATTAAAGCTGTGTCCAATAATATCTGGGATTATCAAAACATATTTTAATAAAAAAACACATTTATTTTTTACAACAAAATTGTCTGAAAACTCTTGGTAAAAATAAAAAAAAAATATTTGATATTGATCAAATAAGAATATAATTATATAGCAGTGGTAGCCTCGTGATATAACCATTGGACTGCTAAGTCAAAAAGGTCTCGAGTTGGAATCCAAAGCACGCATCTATGACTTTTCGAAATCATGTGCGTATTAATAATTAATTGTCACTCGCTTAAGCTTTTGACCGCCACGGACGTGTATAGGCGTCAAATTAAAGCTTGCTCACGGCGCCAACGACGGCATGGCACGTCAAAAATACAACTTTTTTTTGTTCAAAATAAATTTACAAAAATATGTTTACAGTGTTTTTTTAACCTATTATTAGATATTAGAATTTGTCGCTTGGCGTAGAGAACACAGCTTTTCGTTATTGACATGACGATCAAAAGGTTAAACGGTGAAGGAAAATATCGTGTGCCTTAGAGATTGTCTCGACGACGTGTGAAGTCTGCAAACCCGCACTAGGCCAGCGCGGTGGGCAATCGCTTCGTGTAAATATTCAGCCGTCTCTGGTTAGACTGGAAGCCGACCCCAACACAGTTGGAAGTTCGGCAGATGATGATTCATTATGCTTATTTTGCTATTAAATACGTTTTTCTTTTGCTGACGTCACAAGACATACTTACATTTGGATCGAATTTGAGATTAGGCGCGGTGAGATACGCCGCGCGGCCGTCATTGAGCGTTATACCGAAACCACACACGAGCGGAGAGTACTCTATGTCATTCACATGTGTATTGTCTTCCAGTATTGGTTCAGCTGAAACAGGTAGACGACAATTTTGAGATAATTGACCAAATATTCATTACGACTACACTATTAAACATAACATATTTATTATAGGTAAATAACATAATTTTTATGGTATGTTTGAAACTTTCTCGAACGCCTTGCTGAAATCAGTATAAATATTGACCAGTCAACAAACATAACATACCATCACGCCAGTATTCCCCGAAGGGTTAGGCAAAGGTGCACTAATGTAGAAGGTCCCATATAGTAGGGGGCGAGCCTATTGCCATTAACCGGGTACGAATCCAAACTCCGAACTGCTACTATAAATAAAAGAAAGCCAATGTATGTTTCACTTATTATTTTTCTTTCTATTTTTTTTCTTTTATGATAAATTGAAACGTAGATTTTTTTCACATTTAAAAAATATAAATTTTTGAAAAAGTAAAATCGATCTCAGTCAAAGTTTGAACCTGTGTCCCTCTGGTTAAGTACACCCTAAGCAACCGAGACCACTGCTTGTGATGTCTAATTTGTTTTCCCCATTCTACGTCTTATAGATGACGTCAGACGAAATCTATCTTATAATAACCCTGAACCCTGCTGTACGGTAAGCATCTCATTACCTTTAGAAACCTGTTGGTTGATGGAGAATGGTATTCGTCCGAGGTCGAGACAGTAGTCCCGGTTCTGCGTGCCGTCCCACCGGTACCGCAGCAGGTGAGCTCGGGTCGTGCACACCAGGATCTCAGTGCCTGATATGCAGCACATACGTGTGATCTGTCCATCCCATACTAGCACCTCTTTTAACTGGAAGGGAGAGGGTTTCAGTTACTAAACAATCATCAACATCTGTGTGTATGTGAGGAGACCCATGTAATCTTTATTTATTTATTTATTTATTTAATATAGGAAAACCAACAGCTATACAGAAAATGTTAATAACTAGGTTAAGCTACACTAACCCAATTACAGGTTCTCACGGATAGTGATAGAATAAATAACTGAAGTTTTAACAATCACTAATAAGCTCAAATAACATAGAAGTTAACAAAATAACCTATTGGAAAAAGTTAAGGTTCAGTCTATTACGTGCTGTACAGCTTTTTATAATAAATGGGTCGAATGAAAACTCTTTACATAATTTATTAAAATCTTTACTCGTTTAGTCATAGTATAAAGTCGCTTTCCGCTGTCTGTCCCTCTGCACGCTCAGATCTTTTGCGCAACGGAGTTTGATACTGTTTTCACTATAATTTAGACAATTCCTTTGGTAGGGGAAGTAATTCCACTCAAGTTGGAGCTTCCCGACTGGGGAAGTACCTCCACCTTGCAGAAAATCGAAGTGGAATAACACTGCTTTGAGTTGTGTTGTGTTCCTGTGAGGAAACGTTGGTTGCTAACGCAGTGGAGGGATTTTGACGCTTATGCTGCCAACCCAACTATTCCTCTTTCGTTTTACAAGGTCAGCAACGTGCAATCGTCAAATAATGTTAAACTAATACTAGGACAAAATGTGAAAAAAATATATCCACATACCATCACGCCTGTATTCCACGAAGGGTTAGGCAGAGGTGTACTAACGTACACCCACATTTCGACGGTATGTTTAGGTCCTATGTAATAGGGGGCGAGCCTATTGCCATTAACCGGGCACAAATCCAGACTCCGAGCTGCTACTGAGAATTTCATAGAAAAACCCAATAACACTGCTCGACCTGGGGATCGAAACAAGGACCTCTAGCGTAGCAGCCGCGAAAAAAAAAAAAAACATTTCTTTTTTTTCAGTGGTAAAAATATATCCACTTTTTAAAATACCGTTTTTCCTTTATAAAGGCGGTGAAACGAATATCATCCTTATCATAGGTACTGGTATAACAACTGGGACCAATCCCTTATGGTACTCCCTGAGGAAAGGACAGGTCCTGTTAACAATGGTCACCCATTCAGAACTGACCTTGATATAAATATAATCAATCAATAAGCATATTTTTTATGTAGCCCAATTTTTAAACCTCCTCTGGATGAAACAATACCGATTATTTATAAATTGGTATTATTATGTTTACAATTTGTCTTTTGCATTGTTGACAGCACAGCTGTGGGAAGAGAAATCAAGCCAAACAATGAGAGGAAGTACACATACATAATATTAATTTCATGCATAATTGCTTCAGATATATAAATATTTCATACACACAGCTATCAAACCTATCTAGCAAATTATAGTATGATGAATACATTTTCATTGAATAAATAAAATATATAAATAAACTAGCTGATTCCGCAAACGTTGTTTTGCCACAAAAAAATATTGGGGTGGGTCACCCTTATCATTTAGGGGTATGATAAATAGATGTTGGCCGATTCTCAGACCTCCCCGATATGCACACAAAATTTCATACAAATCGGTCCACCCATTTCGGAGGAGTACGGTAACTAACATTGTGACATGGAAATTTTATATATTAGAAAGATATTTTGGGATATTTTTACACAGCACCATCTAGTCTCGAAACTAAGAAGGGTTTGTACTATGGACAGTGGATATACTTATATGTATACGTTTTTTTGTAAAGTTATAATAAAGGTTCGTAGCACTCGCAACTAGCGTGTGTGTATGACAAGATGTATGAATTTTGACGAAGCGAAGGAAGTATGCAAGAGTCGTAGCAAGTGGCGTTATTTAGTTTCCGCCTATTCCCATAGGTAAAAGGCGTGAGTGTATGTATGTAATACTGTAACACCCAGACAAACACAAACTTATGTTTATCACATAAATATTTTTGTGTCCTGTCGGAATCGTAACCACGACCCCATGATCAGCAGTCCGAAACTAGAACCACTAGGCCAAAGCCATCGTCACAATAACAAAATATATGTAAATAGTATGAATAATTCAGTAGCTATAACAGTAACTTTATCACTCCGTAAGTAAACTGTGCTGTATAATCATTTTAATTACACTATATTTTCTGCTATCTATGTTCATGGTATATTTTACAAAATTCCAATAATTTACATATTTTGTTGTACTTTCATTTTAATTGGAATAATTAGGTAGCTGAGTTGTTAAAAGAGATATGTGTTATGAGCTATACTTATATGAATCAGATATTTTTTTGTACTTATATAAATTAAGTATGTTACTTTAAAGCAAGCCAAAAGCTTTAATATGTATAGTAAAACCACTAAATGAATTTATATATAATCTACTAGCATTTTCCCGCGGTTTCAACAAGATCTTTTTGAGCAAAAGGTAGCCTATAGTCTTCATAAAGGTCTTCTTAAAGGCGTGAAATCGTAACACACATAGTTAAACGCGATACATTTATAATATTAGTAGGGATATATTAAAGGTACTCAAATGTAATGATGAACACAGTATTTTTTGTACCATCTTATGCTTTTGTCTTGTCATATCTATTAATACAGGAAAAGCATTCACAGATAAATAATTATCAATTTTTTACGGATTTTATCGTGTTACATTGATATTATTAATTTCGATGTTTCAGAGCTTTACAGCGTCCATGGTCACAGGTAGACTCCCCATGGACACTGTAAAGGGTCTGAAATGTCGGGATTAATATAACACAATAAAATTCGTGAAAAGTAGTTTTATAACAATCTCTAATATTCGCTTAAGTGTCAGAAATCAATAAAAAATAATGTGTAACATTTACCAAAGTGATTTTCAGTGATGGTATGACTTCTTTAACAAATAGCTCAGCGGAGTCCCGTCGCAGGCTGGCAGTAGGTGGGTCATATTGTTGGTATGCCGTCTGTTCACTATGGGCTTCTACATTGTACAGTATCAGGTGACCTTCCGAAGTCTGGAATCAACACAATAAAGTTATACAAAGTATACAAACAAATGATTTGTTTATTAAAATAAAGATATGTTAATACAAAATATACAAACACAAATCATAATATTCTATATATGTATATTATAAAAATGAATCTCTATTTCCCTTGGTCATCACATCACGCGTGAACAGATCGAACAATTTCGCTAATAATTATTGTCTGGCGAAGGTTGTTATGAAAGAAAAAATGAAAAATATTGTGGAATATTAGAAAATAGGAAATTAGAAAATTTAAAAAACTTAAGAACTAGATACTTTCAGGTAAAGTCCATGCAGACGAAGTAGCGGGCAGAAGCTAGTTCAATATTGAAACTAGTGGTGTTCAAAGTTACTATAAATCAATAACATGCTTAATGCTTTAGGCTTAATTTTTTAAGCATGCGATTTTATGTGATAAATTATAGCATGCTTAATTTATATACCACAGTCAGTCTATGGATTGGAGAACATTCTTAACACATCAAGACCTCTGTGCCTCGGAGGGCAGATAATGCTATTGCCATCATCAACCCATATACTGTCCCACTGCTGGGCACGGGTCTCCTCTCACAGAATGAGAGCACCACACTGGCCTAGTGCGGGTTGGCAGACTTCACATGCCGTCGAGAAAATCTCTCAGGCATGCAGGTTTCCTCACAATGTTTTCCTTCACCGTTTAAGCAATTGATAATTAATTATTGATACACATGATTTCGAAAAGTCAGAGGTGCTTGAATTCGAACTTGAGATCTTCGACTTGGCAGTCCAATGGTCATACCTCTAGGCTATCACTGCTTTGGCTATTACTAACAATTATCGCCATAATTGTTAGTAACAGCCAAGTCTACAGTACATCCCTGGAATATTGGTATTACAAATATAGTATCAAATATTTAGAAAGTACTTAATAAAAATTTAAGAAAAAGAATGCAAAAAACAACCATTACTTATTTAAGTTATTAATTTATCTATCTATCAGGTTTAAAATTATAGGCTTATCTATACTATACATACTATAAAAAAGTCACTTCCCAATGTCTGTCCCTCTGTATGTTGAGATCTATTGAACTATGCAACCAATTTTGATGTGGTTTTGCTAACATTTAATTTATTTCTGAAGGGTTATATCCATAATTATTTCTATTAGTTCATTGCATATATGCAGCCGGGTGGTCATTAGTTGGTAAATAAATAAATATGTTGTACAAGAACTTGGTGTCAATTTCAGTTTAAATATAGTTTTTTTTTTTTTTTTTTTCTTTATTTATTGTTTTACAAAATAATGCACAATACTTAAATAATAATAACACTAAAAACCACTGAGGTTTAAACCTGTGCTATCATGAGTCTGTCTAATTGTTAATAGTGATTAGTTGAAACAGTTTATTATTATTATTTAACTCTTTAGCAACTGAAATTAAGGCAAGCTCTTATACAGATGCCAATTGACACATCAAGCTACCACAATCTGTCAAATTTCTTCAATAGATTTTCAAATTTAATGAAAACGTAATAAGTTTCATGTCCCATTGGGAAAATTTGAGTTTTGGATAGCTTGACCTGCTGGCGTTTGTACATTATGTTTATATTGTTATAAATAAAAAGGTGTCATCTCACAAAGAATTGGTACAAAATACTAACAGAGATGCATATCATGGATGAGTCTGGTTTCCACTCCACTCCAACATTGACGCCGAGTCTTTGGAGAGATTCTGTACTCCTCTTATGATACACAATGGGGACGGTAGGCTAAAAAAATTAACAATTTTAATAATTACAATCTATTTAACATGGAAAAATTGATAAGATTGAGATAAGATTGCTAGAAACAGTGCAACAATGATTTCTTTAAGTAACATATCATACGAGTAGAAAAACTATGGAATATAGCTCAGAATACACTGTAACGACAAGCAGAATTTATGTTATTCATGATGACCTCAATGTTTACAAAAATAATTTTACAATACCTTACAAAACCATACTGCGAGACAGTCATCGCTCAAAGAAGCAAACAATATTTTGTCTCTATTCGACACGATCTGTTTTATAATTTGATTATCTGCACCAAGATTTTTTAGAACTTTGGGCCATCCTATAGGAAAATACATTTTGATTGCAAAACATTTGCCACTTTTATTAAATTTTATTACACTAGAAACCTAGATAAATAGCTATAATTAATGATCTTTGTTAAATTAAGATATTCTGATATGATTTGATTTCATTAAGAATTTATTAAAGATTTCCAGTTCCCAAGAACGTCAACACAATCACAAATTCGCCACCAACCAACCAACAATGTCAATTCAATAATGTCATTTTGTCAAATATTGTCAAATGTCAGATCAATTCTTTTGTCAAAGCCAATATTGCTGTCAAATTCCAGGAAAACCGAAAAACGAAAAAGTTGTAATTTACTTTCAATAATCAACATCGTCAGCACGCTCTCGAATAAACAATAACAATAGAATCAAATTAAATAGACAAATGCATTACGGTTAAAATTCAGATTTTGTTTGTAAAACAGTTTTTTTGTTACAAAACATTGGTCTTTAATGTTAATTTTCAATTTTTACAACCTTGGGGACCATGTCTTTTTAGTCGTTTGGTAAATTGGTAGGTTTTTTACTAATGTTGCCAAACTCCGTTTTTGTTGTATTTTAAACTGATTTATTGAATTTTATGAAGTAAAGTTGGGGTTGTGGGTTTGATCCCCACACGGAACAACTATTTGTATGACCTACATGTAGTTGTTCCGGGTTTGGGTGTTTATGCATGTGAAAGTTTGTCTTTGTGAACGACCCACGATACAGGAGGAAATCCTAGAGTGGGGAAAATTCTTATTTAAAAATAAAAAAACAAAGTTCGATTTTTACTTTACACAAAACGAAACAATAGACATATTTATTATATTAAATAAATAAATCTATTAAAAAGATCCCATAATACATGGGATCTAAACATATCGGCAAATTGTGGACTAGGTGTATGTACACATACATATTATGGATTCCGCCCCACTTGGGGACCCGGGACCGTTATGATGGGCTTTCCGGCCAGGTGGCCAGCATACCGACTAAAACCACCTTCCACTTTCTGCAGTGTTGATCATGGGAATTGGGTTTTAGTGTCATACTGCTGATCATGAAACAACAACAAGACACAAATATTTTATATGATGAATATAATATTAAATGTTTGTTTGGCTGGGTACTTCTTATGTATGCATTTACAAATAAAATAAGTAATATATTCATTGTCTTGTATCCAAGCACTGCTCAGTTTGGAACAAGATGATGCTGTGTAAAAAAATATGTCCCAAAAATATTTTCTATTTATAATTTCTGACAACAGACACACCGCTGGGAAAAAGGTGCACCGTGCGTGCATGAATTAACGGTTTGTTTTTTTTCTAAATCCTGCGTTTATAGCGGATATGAAACTTTATGTTTGTTGACTTTATAGTTTCTAGAATTTCGAGATCAGTCAATAACAGTTTAAAAATTGTCAAATATAATATTTATAATAATTATGATGCATGCATGCAAAAGAATATAAAAAATATTTTTATTGTTGCATTCAACAGTAATTATTATTTTTTGGAACATCTACCTACCGTCGACCGAAACGCTTTTGGTTTTATACTTTTAATGAGAGTGGCAGCTTCAGCTTCTACCAAAATGATATTTTTAATTTATTTGTATTTAAATATTAACTATTGGCAACACTTGTTTTTGGCAATTTCGATGCTAACAACTTACAAGTCTATCAACAAAAAATATCTTCGTATTCGTTGTCCGCTTGATATAATAGAATAAAAAATAGTATCTAAGTTCATATATCCTCTATTTTAGTGTAATTAATCGAATATGTAACAGTTACAGTGATTAAAGCTATCGTATTCGAATAACATCACTAAAGTTATGGATTCGGATTCCAACAACCTCTGTATACCTGAAGATGCATTTGAACAGTTCCAAGCGGTTTCTATGTATCAAGAAGACGAAATCATTACTCTACCTGCAATAGTACCGCCGAAGCCTAAGGAACCAGATCCAGGGTTCACCCATGTATCTTACGATAATGAGGTAATTATAACTACAGAAAACGAAGTAAACAGTACAGTCAGTGACAACACTGAAGCAGCTGATGATGAAGAAGTAGATGTGGAATCAGTAGATGTCGAATCAGTAGAAGTCGAATCATTTCCTCAACCGAACATGGATGTGTCTTGCAAAGAAACAAATGAGCATTCGGATGAGGTACTTATTATTTCAGACCAGGACACTGTAGCAAAACCACAGAAGGCTAGCATAATAGGCAGGAAAAAGAAAAATGTGACAAAAAACTATACAAAAACAGTCTCAACCAATAGTGTGGTCCTTAGCTCATTGCAGAATAGCAGCGACAATCAAATAAATACTGATCATGAATCTCCTGTTATAAGTACCTCTGTTTTGCCCCGTAAGAGAGGCAGGAAGCCCAAGCCTAAACCTGTGCCTGCAGAACCTGTTACACCCTTAGGCACAAATCAAGAGTTTTCCAATATCTCAAATACCCCATTTAGTTCAGACCCAGAAAATACCGATACAAATGTTGTCAAAAAGAAGCGTGGTCGGCCAAGAAAATATTTGGTTCAGAATCAAATGAACTCTAAAGTACGAAGTGATAAGGATACCTCAGAATTAAGTAGTTCTGATAATTATTATAGGAATGATGACCTGCTGTCACCTTCCAAATTAGAAATACGAACCAAGGGTAGGCGCGGTAGACCTAGAAAAATATCTCTTGAGACAAATATTGACTACCAGGTAAAACAAAATTTCGAAAATGAAGTAAATGAGTTCCAAATTAAAGATTTAAATGGGACTCAATCTGAAAACTCTTATAATAGGAAGTCATTAGAAATAGATGTACCAAAAATAGAACAGGAATATTCAAACGAAAAAGATACACCAAATTCCAACAGTAAACCTAAATCTGATGCAGGATATAAAATATCAAATGTCTTCTCAGAAGATGATGATGTTGACAATATTAGTTTGAGTAAATTAAAAGAGCAACCTTATAATAGCAAATCTGCTGAAGGTGTAAGTGACAAAAATGAGAGCCGAAACTCTACAAACAACAGTTTCGAAAAGACTTGCTGCGATCCACTGCCCAATCCAGTAAAAAAAGCGAAAGGTCGCTCCAAAAAAGCACAATCAAGCAGACCTAAAAAAATGTCAGCCCAAACTCTTGACAAATTAGAGCCCACAGTAGAGAATTCAACATCTAACAATGACACCCAGATGGCAGGAGATGAAACAGATGATTTAAGTCTCCGTAAATTAAAAGAAATGCAAAATGATACCATAAATACTGAAAATATTGACCTAACTGAGGTTTCAACAAGTGTTGTTGTTGACCTTGAGCTGGACCCCAGTGGCAGTGGCCTTGATAGTATCAATGAGACTCCATCTAAACGTAATACTAAAACACCAGTAATGTCAGACTTTGAGTACAACATTGATAGTGTTGTAGAAAAGGAATTGTCTGTAAATGAAGAAATTCCTGATAATGACTTACTCATGGAAGATACTTCTAAAAGACCCATGCGTAGAAAAGTTCCAAAATTACGATATGATGAAGGGTCTGATGAAGATCCTTTTGCTAATGTTGAACTATCTGACGATGATGAACCCAGGAGGAGAAAAGGTAATAAATATTACTCTGATGATGAATATATCCCAGGTAG
The DNA here is from genome assembly GCA_964056405.1 of Acronicta alni. NCBI lineage: Eukaryota > Metazoa > Arthropoda > Insecta > Lepidoptera > Noctuidae > Acronicta > Acronicta alni. The sequence goes on along the minus strand of OZ043932.1, from coordinate 10,640,898 downwards.
ACGAGGCTGTAAGGATATAGATTCAACTGACAGTGAAGCAGAAGTTCTATTAGATGAAGCCAAAAAACAAAAGAGAAAGAAATTACGTAAAAAGTCAGAGAATCAGTCCCCTCGTAAAAAACAGAAAGGTGATGATCTAAGGCAAAATGTGGGAAGTAATGATGTAGAAATTTGCTTAGAGCCTAATGTCATAAAAACAACAAGTGATGACTCCCAATCACAACCTTCAAAACCCTGGGGTACTAGCAATGAGTTTGAAAACTTCCTTGCTAAAAAGATTCAAGGTACTAATTTAAAAATAAAGAAGTTGTCTGCTGCTGATCCTGCTGAAAACAAAGCCCTCGAAATACCTGTGATTGACCCAGAAGCAAGGAAAACAATTGAGATGTTTTCTCAAACAAATATTATTAAAAAAGTGTCTACTGGTGTGCAAACCAATGTCTCATATGATATCCCAATGAAAGAGAAGATTAATTTAACACCGGAACAATCAGAAAAAGCATGCTATTTCCTAAATAGCATTGTAAAAACAACTTCAGAGCTAGGAACATTAATGACGCAAAAATCTGAAGATTTCATCAAGAAGAAAATAAACACTAATCATGTTACTGATACTATGAAGATGGATTACTGTGTGAAAAAGTCATTTTTATTATTTAAACTAGCTAAACATAATTTAATGCAGATGGAAGAAGACCTTGCAAAACAGTATGACGAATTTTTAAAAAGTAACAATTTGACTGCATGCAGAGAAATACAAAAAGAAATTGTGGCTTCACAGAAACCGGCGAGTAGTGACAGTGATTGTGAAATTGTTGAGGAACCAGATGTCAAGCCTGCTTCCATTAAAAAGTCTGAGATGAAACCAAAATTTAATCCAAAAACTGTGTTCCTAAATAAAGAACTTTCAATTAAAGTGACCAAAAAACCAACTGAAAATAAAAAACTTGATATTAAAGGGCGACATACTGTATGGATCAATGACACAGTGTTGGTAAAAAAAGTTAAACCAACCCAGTCTTTTTTAGCCCAGGACAGCCGAAATAAAAAACCACCTGATAATATCATTACAACAACGATGGTAAGTGATTTTTTTAAGAACTATTACCGTCAGAAAGCAATTTTAGTTTGCGCCCCTTTCATAAGCACAGATTGGCTTAATGTGGGCAGCGATTGTGTATGCAACTATTTTGTTGTTAAACCAGCTAGTCAGTTTAATAACAATGTTGGCTGTCCTGGAAATGGTGAAATCAGCTCAGACGCCACTACATCTGAGACAAATCTTACTGTAAAACTTATGTCTAATAAAACAATAGTAACATGTCCAGAGACCCTTCTTAAGATGTGTTTTCGGATTGTGAAAAATCAAATGAATAATGTAAGTGAAATCGAAGAAGTTTGTCAACATACACAAAATGAACTTCCAAATGGGAAAAACAAACCAGTGACATTACTGCAACTGTGTCTGAGAGCCATGACTGGTGAAGCTGATAACATCTTGGGAAAAAGCTCAAAGACTCTGAAGGACAAACACCCTGGCGATACAACATTACTGCAACTCTGTCTGAGAGCTATGACTGGTAAAGCTTTTAACATCTTGGCAAAGAGCCCAACAGCATTGAAAAAACAACCATTTGATGATACATTACCAATAGTACTACCTCTTAAAACATTGTGTCACCAAAGAATAGTGGCTCTATTATATAATTCAAGCCCAATGGATTTCAGTGGTGAACGACAATCAGGTGTAGAAATGAGGTGTAGTACAGAAGAAATCACAGATATTTTTCCTACCTGTTCCTTAAAATATGTATCCGAATCTAGAAAAAATAGATATAAAGTTAAGTCACTGTTGAGTTTATGTGTGGAACTCATACAACAAAAACAAGCTTCCGAAATAATCAATAACAGTATTGTTATGCCAAAATTATTGAAATGCCTTGCCTTTGAACATGTCAAGCAATTGTTATATGGAGACTTACAAGTTGCTTTCTATGAAACTAGTCACTTAAATTCTAATCAACATAATGATGAAATTACGATAGAAGGCTTAACAATAAATAGTGTTAATACATTATCAGAAGAAGCATTCCTGAATCTAGAACCATCTCATCCAGATAGTCCAGACAACCCTGAGTATTTAGATGACTTTGAGGATGAAGACCATTATGACCCAGATTATATTGAAGCTGAAGAAGATAGCCAAACTGAAACGAGCTGGGTATCTCAAGTACAAATGCAGGAACTAAGGTCATGTGTTAATATTACTTCTAATATGGATCAAGGGGAAATACCATCAATCGGGACTCGAATAAAACTTGAACCGCTGGATAATACGGTTGAAAATGTAGATACGCCAGTTAATGTCAAAGCTGAGCCATGTCCTGCACCTGACGAAATGACTGTTATACCAGATATAAAGGCAGAAGCTCTCGAACAATTAGGTCCTGGACCAATACAAAGACAGGATAGTAACAGTTATGATGTTGATGCATTCGAACAATTTGTTGCCTCCAGCAAACTTATGCATGCATTAAATGAGGACGATATCTTTAGCCAAAGTGCACTTCGAGTACACAGACAACATGAACCGGACTACGAGATAGATGATATGAGCATGAGTCTGCTAGTTCCACAAACATACGAACCTTTATGTATTGAAACTGCCAAAGGAAGCTTAATGGAAAGCAGTTCAGATGAAGGGAGTTCTAAAACTAAAAAGGTAACAGCGAAAAAGAAACCTGAAAAACGTCACAAAAGTAAACAAAAGAAAGTTGATCCCAAGACTACCAACAAGGAAACACCAATTTTGACGAAGGAAAACGCAACTAATAACGAAGTTGCTACATTAACCAAAAAAATGAGAGATAGGATAAGGCAAGAGGAGAAAAAAGAAGACTCTACAGATTCTGAGAGTGAAAGTAGCATACCATTGCGTTTAAGAAACAGAAAAGAACACGAGAAATCAAAACCAGCGCAAACCACTCCCGCTGAAGAAAGTGAAATACAGTGTAGCAATGTCGATTCAACTGATCAGGTTGACGAAGACTTAGGTAGTTTCACTGGTTTTACAGCTATCGACCAAAATGAAATATCTACCTATCAGAAATACATGAAATATGTTTACGACAAAATTATACCAACCAAAGACAAAGACATTTCTAAAAAAAATCAGCCTCTCTCAAGTAATGATGCAAGGTCTCAAGAATCTTTAATTGCTCTTAATGAACCAGTGGAATTGTTGGAATGTGAACCAACAATGCCTATTTTTGATGATGAAGTAATTGTAAGAAAGTCTTCCAGGAAAAACAAGGGAAAAGAAATGTTAATTAATAAAGAATTGAACGAAAAAGTACTTTCGAGCAAGGAAGAAATCCCAAAAAAAGCAGTAACATCAAAGATTGAAGATATCCAAAAGACAGGACCATTATCAAAGATGGAAGAAATCCCAAAGAAAGGAGTGAATCTAAAAGATATATTGAAAGAACCTTTATTCACAGAGCGACATGGTTGGCAGTGTTACCTGGTAAACCCAGAGGATTCGAAACTATATCAAACTGCTAAAATAGTATTAGAAAAACTGCCCGAATCTTTCGTTCAGACATATATGGAGTATCAAGGCATAACCAGAAAAGATGCAAGCGACGAGGAGATCGACAGGTAACTGAACATATTTTTTTAAAGTATTTTTAAACTGCCCCGTTAGCCTAATGATTGTAAGCGCAACGCTTGTAATCCTGGGCTCGATTGAGCAAAGCATTATTGGGTTTATCTATGAAATTCTCAGTAGCAGCAGTTGGGATTTGTGTCCGGTTAATGGCAATAGGCTCGCCCCCTATTACATGGTACAATTCTGCCTAACCCTTAGGGGAAATACAGGCATGATAGTGTGTCACTTAGCTGATATTTTTTTTGTTATCAAAGCTCAATATACTATTAATTATATTAGCAAAGTAAGACAACAAATCTTTATAATATTCAAGTTCCATTCTTTTTTAACTTCATTGATACAATTAATTTGTGTGTATATGTTACTATTATATAATTTTAGGTTGACAAACTTAAATTCTTTGAACCGAGGAGGTCCATTGCTAAATTTGAGCAAATCTAAAATCAAGTCTAGAAGGGAAGCTAAGGATGCGAATGCACCTGAAACTGTTAGTCGACCGGAGAGTCCTACATATTCCGATCACTACGAGTTGGAGCCTTCAGATGATGAAGGGACCAAAGTAGAGGATGAAGTAGCTCCGCCAATCGTAAGTATTCGAGATTTATTCAGTGGATTATGATTTACTAAATTTATTTTTTAAATGTTGAGATTTTTATTACAAGCGAATTTAGTATAAGCAGCAATAGGTAAGTTGACTGGTGTTGAAATATTCAAAATAACTGGCTAACTGAAAAACTTAATTAATTATAATTTGTACACTAAAACAATAATTCGAATTGACGAATAAAGTTCTAAGATATAAGCATTTAAAGATCTTGGTGAGGCTCTGTCCCTTTCCCCCAAAACGACGACACTCCCAGTGTAGAATCTATAAAGCACACGGAGCATGTGACGTCACATGATCGTATAATGCGCTCTCTATCTAGCATTCCAATTAAAATGCTTCTAACATTCTGATTATTTAATCGATTTTAATTTTGTTTGTATTTATGGTCAACTTTTACACGGGGCCTTAAAAAAATTAGAGAATCAACTAACCTATAGTCCGACAGAAAAGATAATACAGAACGATATGTCATATTTAATATGTAATGTCAATTTTCTTTCAGGTGCAAAAGCACACAGAAAACACGCTTGCGAAAAATCTTCTCATGGACGATAATGACAGTGATGGCGAGGGACCTATTAAAGTGAAACAGGAGACATCAGATCATGTAACAGGCACTCACTCAAAAGGCAGCAAATCTAAGAAGAAAGAGGATGCTGTAGTAGAAGATAGTGCAGACTTGATGCTTACAGCCGACAAGATGATGAATAAAGAACTGACGCTGCTGCATGCGCCCGTTGTACCGACAACAGATGTTAAAAACACGCCTTCTACAGGACCAGTCACTAGGAATAAACAGGTAATGTTTAAATTTAAATTCATTATTTTCCTTTTAACCTAAATATGTCTATATTTATTTAAATATTTCCAAAAAAATATTTAATTAATTTTTTATTTTTATATATTTTAACAATATTTCGTCCTATAATAGTAAATATCTCAATTTCCATAAAAAATAACAGTCATTAGCTTAGCGGTCGTAAGCGCGACTGCTACGCTTGAGGTCCTGGGTTCGATTCCCAGGTCGAGCAAGGTATAACATAATTTAACTCATTATAAAATTCTCAGCATCACCTCTAGTTTGGATTTGTGCCTGGTTAATGGTAACAGACTCGCCACATAGGATCTAGGATCTAATCGTACCGGCGAACTGTGGATGGGTATATCTCTGTCTAACCCTTCGGCGAATACAAGCGTGAAGGTATATTTAAATAGCAGACTCTATCTTTATTTTCAATGTTTCTACAGAAAAGCGCCTCAAAGAATCAATCGTCCACATCGAAGTTGAAGACTGAGGAAGATTCTTCATCTGAAGAAGAGAAACAGTGGGTCACAACTAAAGAAAAGCTTCTTAAAAGAGTTGGCAAGAAGGAACATACCAGGTATTTATTACCTTCAATGAATTTACGCGTCTAAACTTTGTACAGTACAATATGATAAACATAAAAAAAACATATTTTGCGTATATCTTTCATATTTTAATGTTAGTTGGTTATAGTACTATTTTGTGAATATAATATGCAATGAGACACGTGGCCAAAGGAATAATTGTGCTTACATACAAAGCGGTGTCAATATGCAAGGCATAATGCGCAAAACATGCGCTAAGCTGTGTGCACATGCACAAAACTTTGTATGCTGTAAGTGCACATGCACAAAACTTTGTATGGTGCAAGGAACTGTGCACATGCGCAATGCACAAAAACATGCGCTCAGCTGTGTGCACATTCACAAAACTTTTGTATGGTGCAAGGAATTGTGCACATGCGCAATGCGCAAAGACAGGCAAAGACAAGGCACGTGCACACTGGGTGCATTAATAGAAATGATAAGTATGTATATAATTCATAGCACATTCTGAAATTACGTCTTTATGGTGACGTCAGTGACACCTATTGAAAAGGTAGTTTTTTTTTTGCTTCTCAACCGACATGACTTACTTTACAGTTAGTTCGATGTCGAACGAGGCCACCTTACCTATTAACTATCTTTTTGTATTTTTTTTTTGCATTTTCCATGCTAAGATTTTAAAGTTATTTTAGCGAAGGAAGAAATCGATTGCGGGCAGGATTCGAACCTGCGTCCGCCAGGTCCAAATTTGTTGGGTGGGACTCGCGATGGCTTAGTGGTCATAGCGTCTGGTGTACCTAACCAGAAGACAGCTAAATAAAAGATTCGACTGCTGCACGCAGTCGAATTATTTCTTTCATTCTTAATAATAAGATCAAACTTTAAAATCTTATTGGAACAAATATAAAAAGATTCATAGACTTATTTTGGTACTTAGTCCGCCTCATTAGTCTAATGGCCGTAAGCACGACTGCTAGTTGCTACGCTATAGGTCCTAGGTATGATTCCCAGATCGAGCAAAGTATTATTGGGATTTCTATGAAGTTCTCAGCGATAATCGCCGTCTATTACATGGGACCTAAATATACCGACAAACAATGGCTGTAGTGTTAAGTATATCTTTGTAACCCTTAGGGAAAACAGGGGTGATGATATAACGTATGGTATTTGTTACGAGCTGTGGGTCGGGATAAATAAAATTAATCAACACCAATTTAACCGATAAAAAAAGAAAACTAATTAACTACACGAATACACAAAACAATTCACCAGTTTGTAATTATACTAGCACAATTCACTATCGCACTGTAGTCGCTTCCTAATTCGCTTCGATCTCCACTTCACCGCTATTTATACGGCTCAAAAGGTTCCAGAATCGAATAATCCCGAAAACGCTATACAATTCGCGTAGGTACTCGCTTGTCTATTGTTTAGCGGGCGTTGACCTCAAACTATTGTGTCGCGAGCGTAGGTGTCCTTGAAGTATTGTTATAGGTACCTATTAATGTCGCGATTAATCGCGCTCTTTCGGGAACTTCCACGTATTTCCAGAACTTTCGTGAGCCTTCTCAATCGCCCTATCACGTATCCGGCGTAACAGCATGTTATTATTTACAGTCTGGACGATGCTAAACGCGCAAAGTTGGTGAGCGAGTTCATAGAGAGGCGCGCTGACTTCCCTGACGCGCACAAACGCGGTCGCACCAACAGGCCACGACGCTCCAGCAAGAAGTTTCTGGAACGGCAGAAACAGCTTAGGTATGTATGATGTGTTGCAAATAGGTTCATAGTTCGATTATCGCATAAACATTTACAAGAACGTATATACAAAGACTATCACACATACACACACAAACACTCAAACATACAGTCACACACACACACACACACACACACACACACACACACACACACACACACACAGTTGTTAGTTTGAAAGAGGTGGGGACCTGGTGACCTGTATTACAGGTGTACTACCTACCACAGGCACCAGCGATCCACAACCAAAAATTGTGCAATCTTAGCTTTCTTTTGTGACTGTCTCTATTCTATTTTTTTGGTTTGTGGTGAGAAATAAACGTTTTTATTATTATTATTATTATCGGGTCGAGCAGTGTTGTTGGGGTTTTCTATAAATTTATAAGTAGTAGCTCAGTTTGGATTTGTGCCCGGTTAATGGCAATAGGCTCGCCACCTATTACATGGGATCCTATCACGTCATTACATCTCTTGAAGTAGTCATATCAGTTGAAGGACTTAATTGTGTCCAATTAAGTCCTTCAACTGATATGACTACTTTACAATGGCCTTATAATTGACTTACCTTTTTAGAAGATTTTTCCTATATTTGCTTATTTGGACTGTGAGCTACGATTACTTTATATCTGATTTTTATTTCTAGAGTACTGTCGAGGGAACTTTTTGGTGAATCATCGGACTCTAATATGTCCAAACGATCTCAGAAGGCGCAAGCAAGTCTCTTGTATAAAGGACGCCGTAATATTAGAAAGGTAAATTCATATACATTTTTGTTTTATATGTATGATTTTGATCAAAACGACTACACGGCGGTAGGATAATATTACAAGACTGGGTCGCAAATCATCGAAAAAAGTATCAAGCAATGCAAGGTCTTCAATGTTTTTTTTTTTAATGTTGCCCCACACTTACAAACCTTCACATACACAAACACTGGATGTTTGTGTATGTGAAGGTTTGTAAGTGTACCCGGACAAACATACAGAATTTTACCGTGCGGGGATCGAACCCACAACCCGTGGTGCAGAAGCCGATCGCTCAGCCGCGGCGCCAAATGTGTCGTCAAGTATTTTAAATTGAGATAATAAGGGCTTATAAAAAAAATACCTCACCAGATATGTGAACAATCTTAAAATGTAAGTATTCCAAACGCGACGTTCTATAAAGGTATATCCTTTAAATCATATTATAATATGTATAATTATATTTTATTGATTGACACCGATATTATAAATATTACTCGTTCATGTATTATGATCTTATTGTCTCTACATCACCCTAAGGTTCTCTGGCAGAAAATGTCTAATGGCAAAAAACCACTTTGTACCATACATGTGCAAATAATATAACAATTAAAAAAATACGACTGCTACGCTAGAGGTCCTGGGTTCGATCCCCAGGTCGAGCAGTGTTATTGGGTTTTTCTATGAAATTCTCAGTAGCAGCTCGGAGTCTGGATTTGTGCTCGGTTAATGGCAATAGGCTCGCCCCCTATTACATGGGACCTAAACATACCGGTGAAATGTGAGTGTACATTAGTACACCTCTGCCTAACCCTTCGGGGAATACAGGCGTGATGGTATGTATGTATAAAAAAATATTACGTACGCGTTGATACAAAAATATTATTTTACAGGTGATAGATAAGAAATCTTTGGCGCGCAGTACTGTTGTGTCAAATATGGAAGAGTTTGAGAGAAAAAGAAGACTGAATTCTAGGCAGACTAAATTGGTAAGCATTATGTATATGTTAATATGTGAAGCGAAAACGTTGTATCCGTTTTTAAGAATATTGCACGCACAGACTAATATGAAATTAGGCATAGTTAAAGTTTATATTAGAAGAAGCATGTGCATCAAGTACCCCAATAAGGATCGTACGTTATTATGAGTAAACTAGCTTTTTCCCGCGGCTTCGCTCACGTGAATTTAGAAGCAATAATGTATTAGAATTATAAATTAAATTCTGAAGGAGATAAAATCACACATACTCACTTTCACAGTTGATGACAATCTCCGAGCCTTTTTCCAACTATATTAGCTATGATATATATGATAGATTGTGTCTCTATACGTTAAGAATTATGAGTAAATTACAGGTTTACAGGTTTTTTTTTACTTATAAATGTTAATACATGTCTAAGCGTAGCTTTGTATGATTGTCACAGAGGGAGCTACTAGGCTGCGAGGAGGGCGTGAACGTGCTAGTCATTAACGACGAGGTATGCCTCGAGTACGACTTCGAGGAGAACCGACCTGTCGTCACCGTTCACCCGTTCTTCACTAAAGTCATGAAGGCACATCAGGTATGTGGTAATCAGACCATAATTTCTAAAGTCGTTATTCTTTTAAAATGAAAGTTAGAAAGAAAGAAAGAAACATTTTATTGCCATAAAAACAGCGACTAGTACTACATACAGCGAGGGAATGGAATCAGCTGCCTGAGTCTGTATTTCCTGACGTGTACAATTTGGGGGTCTTCAAGTCACGAGTGAATAGGTATCTTCTAAGTTCTAGGTAAGCGTGCTACAACTTAGACCACATCGTCACTTACCATCAGGTGAGATTGTGGTCACACGCTAACCTATCTCTTATAAAAAAAAATACAATAACAAAAAAAAATGAAGGTACTGTACGTCGCCGTTGTTCATCGCAATAAGGTCCCCACTCAGCATGATGCGGCAGCGCATTAAATCGCTGCAGCGCTGATTTTCAGTGGGGCCTAGATGACGTGTGACGACACTCAGCGGTGGCATTCAATCACAATTTATTGTAGGGATTCGAAAGTTTGAGACTACTTTCAAAAGAAATTGGCAGAATAATGTCATCATTGATATTTTGTAGTATTAATGTAGGTAATATATTCATTAATTTTTTACGTCTGTATTTATTATTATTTATATATGTAGTTTTTATTTTATATAAATTAATACTTTATGTATGTAGATAATAGAGCATTACATATGGATTCACGTTTGTCAATATATGACTCATTAATGCATCTGCCACGCTTTGTCTTTGTATCACCCTATGGTTGACTGGTAGAAAATACTTTTAGCATTAAGTCCGCCTCTGTACAGGTTGATAAATAAATAATTTTGTAGGTCTCCCTTGCGATTTAGAGTTAGCTACTCAGAGCTATAACTTCTTTATATAGCATTTATCGGTTTATATTTATTTGCGTTAAAGCTGCTCAGTAAGCTGCCACGCTGATGTGGAACTAGCTGGTCACATCTGCCGAATGGGCCAAACTTGTCCTTGACCTAATGGATCCCTTGGACCTCCTCCAATGGACTTAATAGCAACCGCTAATACTACAGGCCAAAACGGGGATGGCTGTACAAAAAGGCTGAATTAGACAGAGAAGTGAAAGAATAATCGAGATGCTTTTAGTCCACACTGAGACTACAGGCTTTTAAAATAATTATATAATTTGCGTACAGTACGAAGGCGTTAAGTTCATGTGGGACGCGTGCTTCGAGAGCCTGGCCGAGATCAAGGCGGGGCATCCGGGCGGCGGCTGCATCCTCGCGCACTGCATGGGGCTCGGCAAGACGCTGCAGGTGCTGGCGTTGCTGCACACGGTACGTACTGACTGCAAATTAATTTATTCTATTCTCTCTTTTAATTTAATTTATCCTCTCTTTAATTTTTTCTGTTTGTTTGCACAAAAATCGTGTTAATGAACTGCTTCGACAAGTATTTTGCGAAATATATCATCATCTGTGATACAGTCAGAATCAAATTTTAAAATAAATAATACTAAAGGCACTAAATTAATTAATAAAGAAATTAAACTTTATCACAATACTATAAGATTCATGTCAGAATGATGAATGCCAGTTGCGGTGTATATATGCCTTGTTGGATCATTTTCGCAAAAAATAAACGACGTTTCTTTCTTTTTTAATGCTCAGGTATTGACGCACCCTGGCGTGAGAATGCAACGCGTCTTGGTGTGCTGCCCCTTATCAACCGTGCTTAACTGGGTCGACGAAATACACAAGTGGATCGGACCCGTCACTAACCAAATCAAGGTAAGTAGTTATATAATAAATGCATAAAACTTTGTTACTGTTTGTTTCTCATTCGTCATTCCATGTTTTACTATGCCACTTTGTGGTTATAAGACAACCTAGAGCGACGGTTTCATGTGCTCTCCAAGGCAAGGAGACAAGGAGTCGTCTCGATGTTTCCATATTTTTTTTTTTTTTAAATAGGCTTGCTCTTGGCTTCAACCTTAGCTTCGGAGCAAAGATGAGGTCGACGATGGAGCGCGCACACCCAGAAGAATATGAATGTTTTGAGAATCGTCATTATTCTAGGAATTTCATTATAAATTATGGTAATTCACTTACATCGAGAAACACTAGACTATGGTACTTAATATTAAGTAATCGATCGTGTGGAGCGAGAAATAGTCTTATTATTATTATTGGCAGCACATTATTAATACAACAATCATCTAATGATTGAAGTTACGTCATCGATCACCTATCAACAAATTTGTTTATATGGGTTTGTTTAGTTCGATATGTTTAAAATGAACTATTTTAAAAACCTTGCTTTATTTGTGTTTTCAAGCAGCGAAAATTAAAGAGAAAACTCCAGGTATTAAACTGTTCAATATATTTTGTCTATGATTAATATAAGTTTTGGCTTGGACCTGTTTCATTTAAGTATATACTCCGAAACCTTTCTTTTGTATCAAACCTACGATTTTTTCTCATAAAAAGTAACATATTCGGAGGTGTGTACTATCATAATCACCTCAAAATAATTATGCATATTTTATATCACTCCTCCATTCCCACCCAGGTATTCGAGCTATCGAAACTAAAGAAAACATACGAGCGCGCCTACCAACTCGAAGACTGGTACAACGGAGGTGGCATATTCATCATAGGATACGAACTCTTTAGAAGTTTAACTACCCTCGATCCGTTCCTCGATGACGTGCGACCTACCATCATCAACAAAATCCGCACAGCCCTACTCGACCCCGGCCCAGACATCGTGGTATGCGACGAAGGACATTTACTGAAGAACGATTGTTCCGTTCTCGCGGTCGCTATGAGCAGGGTCATCACGAAAAGGAGAATTATCTTGACGGGAACACCAATGCAGAATAATTTAAGAGAGTATTACTGTATGGTAAACTTTGTTAAACCTAATTTGCTGGGGACGTATGCAGAGTATTCTAACCGGTGAGTTGAATGAAATATGCTCTTAAATAAATAACTTCCGATAATTCTTGCGACATTAACTTGAATATTTAAATAATTAATGCGGTAGACAACTAAGGAAGTAATGGCGCCACCTCCGTCTTGGCCAATGCAATCCTATTGGCTGAACGCTCTTTGACAGAATTGCTAATGTCAATATAACACGTTTTGATTGGTTGTCGTTGAAAAAGTCGGAGGTGCTGACCTCTGTTTGCTCTTGTCATCGCATTCCGCACTGCCATGTAAGACAATTTCAACCTACATTTTAATCTCAACTCTATGTCTTCGCTATAGGTTCGAAAACCCAATAATGAACGGTCAGCACCGTGACTCTAGAGAGGAAGACATAAAACTGATGAAGGCTCGTACGCACATACTCCACAAAGTACTCGAAGGTTGTCTCCAAAGACAGGAGGCTTCAGTCCTCTACCCTTACTTACCAAAGAAATACGAGTACACTGTCTTTATATCCCTTACTCAATGTCAGTGGGACTTGTACAAGCATTACTTGAACAACTACGGGAAGCATAGCAAGCAGAGCATATTGAAAGACTTCCACATACTCCAGAAGATATGGTCTCACCCTCAAGTACTGCACAACTTTCAAACGAAAGCCCGGGACCGAGACGAGAAGAATAAACTCAAAGGTATGTTTAGGTAGCAGTCCCTGTAGAGAAGTTACAAACCTAACCTAACCTAACGCTGACAGATTGTAACGTTGTAACGTAAACTCTTGTCACGAAAAAAATATTGTATGGTCTCTTCACCTTATTGCGCGTCTTGTGATATTCAATCAAATTGGAGGCCACGGTATTACATTCGGCACAGTTTGTGGGTTTGTTATAACTCCCGAGTTTATACGTGTTCAAATTAACAAAAACGTAAGGTTCGAAGTCGTACTAAAAAAAAACGATTCGTTTTTAACTTTAAAAAAATGCCCATGTTACCACCAAGGCAATCCATCGTCGACCCGAATGTGTCGAGACAGCCATTAGAAAGTAACCTACCATTGAACGCCCCAACATTTTCATTCGATGATACATAATATCTTCAATCGTATACACAGACCACGCTATTTATTTCCCAGTAGAAAAATTGGAAGATGACCTCGCTACCGAAGACATAGAGGACGTAAAACCGAACGCGGTCGAAGATTTGTGGTGGCTAGAGTACTTAGAGGGAGGCAAAATGTTGGAAACCCTCGACAGCTCCAATAAGTTCATTGTGGTATTCCGCATTCTCGACGAGTGCGTCGCACTGGGAGACAAAGTGTGAGTAGCTGTCAATATTGACATTACAAAATTACAAGCATAAAGAAGGAAATATGTTGTCATAGGTGCCATGGTTTATGTAAATTTCATCCAAACCAGGCTGGCGAAATATTCAAAATGTTTATTGAAATAAACTGAATATCGGTTGAAAGCCTTCGCTTGTTTGATTAGAAATGGCAAAATAAGTTAGCATAATAATTATTTCTATTTCTATTATTTCCTATTTGTGATCTGCATCATTTTGCCTAGCTGACTATTTCTGACTAACTGCCTTCTTTGTCTAGTGGTCCTAAGTGCGACCGCTGAAGTTCGAGCATATTGGGGTTCTTCTATGAAATTCTCAGTACCAGCTCGGAGCTTGGATTTGTGCCTGGTTAATGGTAATAGGCTCGCTCCTTACTACATGAGACCTAAACATATCCTTTGGGAATGCAGGTATGATGATAATGTTATGTGTGATTTTTCATGATCGCAATATTATATTTGTTACTGTTTGTATCCTCCAGGCTCATTTTCTCCACATCGCTGTTCTGCCTTGATGCACTAGAATATTTCCTAAAGAAGATCAAAAAGTGGTCCTTAGGCCAAGAGTACTTCCGACTGGACGGGTCCGTGCCGGCAGAGGTTCGCCAGAATTGGTGCCGCGAGTTTAACTCTGACAACAATTACAAGACAAAGTGAGTTTGTACCCAGTTCGAGTATTTTATTGTTGTATTTTACAGTTACAGTTAGTGGCGAGTTATTGTGAATTTGTGACCGAAATATGTTGAAAAGGGTTCTGAGCAGTGACGAAGGCTCCATACATCTCGATTCCTACCGGCTTCCCTTAAATTATTGCCAAATAACAAGTCAAAGCGAACCATCAAACAAAAATGAACAATTTTGGTAAGGAAATCATGATGTAGCCTACAGCATATTTTTCTTACCAAAATTGATCTTTGGTCACTGTTGATCACAGGTTTGCTGTACATTGCCGAAACGCGGCTCAACATTTATTCCACTCTCGATTTCCAGATTGTTCTTGGTATCAACCCGCGCTGGCTGCCTAGGCTTGAACATGACGGCTGCCAACCGCGTCATCATCATGGACACGTCGTGGAACCCTGCGCACGACATACAGAGCATCTTCAGAGTCTACCGCTTCGGACAGAAGAAAGACTGCTACATATACCGACTTGTTGCTATGGTGAGACAAACATATGTATCAGCGCATATAACAATGTGTTAACGCGATTATTTTTAGGTTGTGAGAAAGAGATGGTGCTAATTAATGTGTAGAACGGCATCCCTCTCTCTCAAACGTAAAACGATCACAATAACACGTGGTACTGACACGGTGTTATGACAATTTGGCGAACGATTTCTGAAGTTTTTTTCTATTTTGAGGACTGCTGATGAGGACGTAAGTTCGAACACAAGTATTTATGTCAAAGTCAAAGTCAAATATTTTATTTCAATTAGACCATTAAAATAGCACTTTTGAAAAGTCAAACTGGTTGCACGGTTCCAAAAAGTGGGTCTTATGGAGAAGAACCGGCAAGAAACTCCATAGACACTCTTTTCAACAAAAAAAACATGATTACAGTGTTCAGTATTACAGTCTAAATCTGAATAGTTCATGAGAACAATGCAGTTTGATGTGTACAATTAAATTAATCTAGCATAATAAACAGAAAAAAAAAGAGGTTGCCATTGACAGTAAGAGCTGACCAGCCCCGACAGACGGCACTCGTTCACGAGTATGACGTGCGTATCGGCGTCGTTCGACTCAACCATGTTGTAGGGAATAAAACGACCCGACACACAACGCCACCATCAGCAGGACATTTTAGTGAGCATGACAAGCTCAGACTGCTAGGCAACTGAAGGGCACAATGTAATTTTAAGTCATTATAATGCATATCAACATATGCAACATCAATGGCTGCACGACTCTCATACTTTACAATTCATGTTTTTACAAACAAAGATTATTAAATTGTATAACGTACAGTAAAATTATTGATTTACAAGATGTTCATCTTGTGGAGCTGGACCAGCATTCCGCCAAACATTTTTATCTAGAAGATAATCTTCCAATTTATAGTAAGCTTGCCTGCACAGGGTAGACTTAATTAATTTTTTGAATTTGTTTTCTGTAAGTTCTAAAATTGCGTTCGGAATTTTATTATAAAATCTAACGCAGTACCCTCTAAAAGAAGTATGAACTTTAGCTAGACGAAATTGTGGCTGCATTAATTTTGATTTATGTCTAGTATTATAATCATGCAGTTCACATTTTCTGACGTACAAGTGCAAATTTTTTCTTACATATAAAATATTCTCATAGATGTACTGAGAAGGCACTGTCATTATATTTATTTCTTTAAAGATTTCCCTGAGTGAATCTCGACTACGTAGGTTATAAATAGCTCTAATAGCTCTTTTCTGCAATATAAAAACAGATTCTATGTCTGCAGCGCGGCCCCATAGTAATATTCCGTAAGACATAATGCTATGAAAATAACTAAAGTAGACTAGTCTTGCAGTTTCTACATCTGTAAGTAGTCTGATTTTTCTAACTGCATAAGCAGCTGAACTCAGGCGTCCTGCTAAAGTTCTAATGTGTGGACCCCACTGAAGCTTTGAGTCTATCCTGATTCCCAGGAAAACCGTTTGGTCGACAAATTCAAGTTTATCATTATTTAGTATAACATCGCATTCCATAGATCTTACGTTAGGTAGAGCAAACTTTATGCATTTGGTTTTCTGCCCATTTAATACTAAATTATTAGCTGTGAACCACTCATGGATCTTAAGAAGTGCGTTATTTACATCGTCAGTATTAGGTATACGTCTGTTTAGTTTAAAAATTAAAGAAGTATCATCCGCAAATAACACAATCTTCGATTGATCCTCAAGCATGTAGGGTAAATCATTTATATACACTAGAAATAAGAATGGACCTAGAATGGAACCCTGAGGTACGCCCATTTTCACCTGAGTGCCGGGCGATTTTACCCCATTAATTTGAACTTTTTGTTGTCTACCTTGCAAGTATGATTTGACAAGTTTCAAAGTTTTATGCTTCAAACCATAATGCTCCAATTTTAATAACAGAGTTTCATGACTTACGCAGTCAAAGGCTTTTGAAAGGTCACAGAATATACCGATCGCATCTTGAGACTCTTCCCAGGCATCAAAGATGTTTTTAATGAGTGTGATACCAGCGTCAGTAGTATTACGTCCTTTGGTGAAGCCATATCGCTGGTCATGAAAAAGCTTATTTATATTGAAATGCAATAGCATTTGATTGAGCATGATTTTTTCAAATATTTTGCTAAGCACAGGCAGAACAGAAACCGGCCTAAAATTGCCAGGATCTTGACTATCTCCAGATTTAAATAAGGGTATAACTTTGCTGTATTTCATTAGATCTGGGAAGGTTCCTTGGTCTACGCACTCGTTAAATATTATCGCTAGGTGGGGTGCTATAGTGTTAATAATACTTTTACAAACATTTACCGAAAGGCCCCATAAGTCTTCAGTTAATTTAACTTTTATTTCTTTAAAAGTTTTAAAAATACAATTGGGGCTTACATGCTTAAATCTGAACGTTACAGGACAGGTAGCTACATTTTGTTTCAATAAAGCAGCCGAATGTGCAGGTGATATGATGAATATGTGATAAACAATTAAACTTGAGGGCTTGTGTTTGTCTGAAATTTTCTTATGTATTTACAAGAAAAGGATACAAGTTCGCTTCGTTTGGGACTAGATAGTGCTGTGCAAAATGTCCCAAAAATATAATTTTTATTATTGATGTGTTGTTTTACATTGAGAGAAATGATATCAGTAATTCTTATAAATAGTGAATTTCTTAGGAAACTATACCAAACTATTATTCAGGGCACGATGGAGCAGAAGATCTATGAGCGGTCAGTGACGAAGCAAGCTGTGGCCTGCCGCGTGGTGGATGAGCAGCAGATCGACCGCCACTACAACATGGCTGAGCTTACCGAGCTCTACAAGTAAACATACATTTTCTATATTAGGGTCAATATAATAATAGTACACATTTGACACTTCATCAAAATTCAACAACGTTACCTTGTAACGGCGGGCATAATAATTATATTATTTACTACACAATTGCTTAACTTTTTTCAATGACGATTACTTAATCATTATTGTAATAATGACAAAAGAAGGTAATTTTACGATTTACTATGTATCAAACTGATAGATGTCAAATGTGATCTATTAAATTGGCCCTACTTAAATATATATAAAAATCTCGATTTTTTTTTTTGTGTAAATTTCGTAGGCCAAGAATAGATCGTAGGCTATTTTTATACCCCTAGGTGATAAGGTTGGCTCTCCAGATTTTTTAATGTCAAAACAACGTTTGCGGGGTCCGCTAGTCCATTTTATAGAGTTCAAGCCTCTTGTCTTGCCTTACTATTATAGAATATTAACGATTCATTCGTATATTATTTTCAATACAAAGTTAAACTAGATGCTTACAAATGATACTCGTTGTTATAGTGTATGGGTAACATAATAATTAATTAGGATTACGAATTTAATTTTTCAATTTCTTACGTAGACGTTCATACAAAGTTATCGCGTCTTGTAAAATGAGAAACGTCAAATTGGACTCCTTAGTTTTTTATATTATTTTTTTCTTTACTTGTAAATGGCTGACACTGCATTGCTGGAGTCATGCTTTTTTTATGGGATAGGGGGCAAACGAGCAGACGGATCGCCTGATGGTAAGCGATTACCGCCGCCCATGAACATCCGCAACACCAGAGGAGTTACAAGCGCGTTGCTGGCTTATTATTGTTAAATTGTTTATTCAGATAACCATAGATCCATTACATAACGTTGTTAGTAAGAACTTAGAAACTGTGTTAGTACTTAATAACTAAAAGTGACTTAGTCCTCTGGATAAGATTCCACACCAGGGGGTCTACTCCCTAAGCACGAAGTCCGTAGTTTAGACCTTCGTTACGGGCGTTTCCTACTCCGTATCACCTACGGACGGATGATTCGTTTGGGGTCCGAACTAAGAATTAATGATGTAGCGACTACATACCTGCACGTATCGACTGTATATTTTCACGTAGTTAGATAAGTCACATTTTGAGATAAGTTTAAATAGTAATACGCACGTGCCACATTAGTATATAAGGTTTAGTTTTACTCAAAATAAACAGACACAAATACCATCTCGTGTCTCACTTACTTCCTTGCCAAATACCGGCAAAAATGACAACACAATTTGACAGTTGTCCCGACTCTCGATGTGTTTTTACCCGTTCGGAAAATGGAATTTGACACTTGTTTTATCACTCCGAAGTTTCGGAGAACTTTCGAACGGCTCGTAACTTCGTTGACGGAGATAGGGAGTAGACCCTCTGAGGGCTAAGTGTGCGAGGTGTGTGTAAGGTGTAAGATGAGAGTGTATTGTGTTGTGTGTGTAAGGTTCGAGGAGGGCGCGGGGTGCGTGGCGGGCGGCGTGGCGGCCGGCGTGCGCGACGTGGCGCTGCTGCGGGTGGCGCGGGACGCCGCCGCCGCGCTGCATGCCGTGCACGAGCACGACTCACTGCTGCGCGGCTCCAGCGAGCAGAGCCTGCCCGAGCACGAGCGGAACGCCGCCTGGATGCAGTTCCAGCAGGAGCACACGCACAAACGTACGCACAACAAACACACCACACACCGCACACCACACACCACACACCACCTGCCGCTACACTGCGTGCACTCAGACACAGAAGTATATTGTATAACGTAATATACAAGGACCATTTTTGTAATAAACAGACGTGTGGATGGTAGAAAGATTTTATTTGAATTCTATGTGTTAATTTGTATTGAAATTTGAAAATTGAAGCACAAATAAAGTTTAGAGAGATACAATGTGTTTGGCGAACGGTTACCGATACTTTAAGGGTATATTATATGCTCATTTTTATCGACAAATGCACTTTCATATATACTCCTAACCCAACACCAAGCAAATGGCAGCCATCTTATTTTAAAATAGGGGATGTTCAATAAAATGATAATATCTCTCACCCTAAGAGACCTACAGCGGTGCAAATAATCTTATTGTAAAGTTAAGTGTTGAGGCTATGGATTAATTAAACAATTTTACACAAAAATTACTTATCGTTTTTACGTTTTCTACTCGAGTGCAAAAATAAACCTGATATGTTGCATATTTTTTTTGTTTAATCAAAAATATTTGAGACATACTACAAAATGGTATCAAAATATTGACTCCACCAATTGTATAACTTTATTTATGCTTCAATTGTCAAATTTCAATACAAATTGGCACATTTTACTACAAAAAACAACTACAAGTATTTCAAATCAAGAATACTTTACCCCAAATTCCTCAAAATCAATTCACTAATTTTGCTTTAACCAACACGCGGACAAAAAAAAACTTACAATGATACGAAATTATTTTTACTACTTATTCTCAGTTTCAAATTATTATTTTTTGCAATAATGTACAATGTACAGATACGCGGCACTCATATTCTCATTATTAGCGATTATTTAGATACATAATAACAATAATACAACTTCTTTTTTACAGAAATGGAAAACAAACTCATTGTTAACATCCCAAACGTTCCATCAGTTTCGTTGAAGCGGGTACACGGCCACGACTACGCGCTATCGCCTGTACCAGAGACAGCCATCAAAACTGAAAATGCAAGTGATGACCTGACAAGTAATGAACCCAAAACCAAGAAAGGAAGGAAAGCTACGATCCTTAAATGTAACATACCCATACAAGCGGAGGACAAACGTGATTTAGCTATACCAGGCAGGCTACAAACAGATTCAACGATGGCAACCCCAAGCACAAGCAAGGACTACACAAACACTAATGTTCCCCCTGACAACTTCACTCAAACACAGAGAGATATCATAATTCAAGAAGAATTAATGGTGGAGAAAATCACAGACATTCTAATTAAATACAACTTCCAGAATAGAAAAGGCAAAGGCAAAAAAACAGAGATTGCAAAGTTAGTTTCGAAAGTAAGAAATATGGTGCAGAAAGGATATGTTGACAAAGAAGACATGTCGGATGAGTTGACCGCCAGCATAGCAACGGTCCTACTGCCCAATCAATTGGGCCTCCCAAAGGTCACTGATATCATGTGCGAGTCTATTAACAATTCGGCCGCACCGAACGTGCAACCACCCGGAGGAGCAGATCCAGAATTGATCACAAGTGATCCCACATCTAATTACAGTATCTACACACACCAAAATCGATTGTCGAACGAACCTGTACCGCGTACCAGGAGGAAAGCTGCGTTAGAGGCTGTGAAGAGCATGGATTCCTTATGCCAGGATGTTATCATCAACTTAGATGAGGACTGTGATGCAAGAGACACCGACTTTGTTCCAACCAAACACGGGAAACTTCAGAAACCACCAAATGTGGCGAATGACAAAAGTAAAAGGAGATCAAAAACCGCAAGTCCCGTAAAGCCTGTAGATAGCGATGAGAGCACATTAAGTGCGTCACCACCTCCAGAAAGTATTCAATTCGATAGAATCCTGTCTCCAATCACAGATCAGTTGATAAACCATTCTAAGCCTAAACAAACATACGCTGCTAAAAAACGCCTAGAAAAACCCGCGAAAGACGCTAATCAAACCGAAAGTAAGAAGCAAGTGAACAAGACAGTTGGGCTTGAACCATCAAGGAGCACCGCTGCTGACAAAAGCAACTCCAATAGTATACTATTGAGCGATGACGACGAACCAATAGCAAATCTTGCGAAACCCAAAGAAAAACCTGCTGAAACACCAGGAAATGACGAAGTGGTGCCTCTGCCGACATCGTTGCTGAAAAATCAAAATTTCATCAATATTGTAGCACATACTTACTTGGTCGGCAACCCTATGTTGGACGAGGATGCCGCCACACTAGCGGCGCAGTACAGCACGCTGAAAGCTCTCAACGAGGCCGAGCGCACCGGGCAAGACGTGTGCAGTGGACCTATCTATGATATAGCCGTCAAGGTATCCATCTTTTTGTAGTTTTATTTAGTCCTAGCTTTCCGAATTTCTCTTAAAATTTATATGACCTCAATATGTTATAATTAACATAGTACTCAGTAGCAACGCACAGGTGGAAGAAGAGTGGGGAAGCCTTTGCCCTGCAGTGGGACACTACAGGCTTTTAATAATAATAATAATAACATAGTACTCTAGTGGTCGCGAGTACGCCGTATTCCTAGGTTCGATTCCTAGGTTGCAAAGTGGCAAAGTGTTATTGGGTTTGGGGGAAGTTTCACATGACACTCAACTAAATGTATGTGTACACCTTTGCCTAATGTTACGGAAAATACAGGTATGTTGGTATAACTTTAACTACTTCTAAAAATGTCATGTTTCTTTAGGTTATAGGCAAAGAAGTATTAAAAAAGATGCACAGCGTCAACCCTAAAGCAGCATCTTCATCTGCGGACGATGCCGCTGCCAGCATTCAAAAGAAAGAAAAGATGATAGCAGCCGAGAAGTCCTCTAAAGATCAGGCCAACTGCACTAAGAACCTCAGGGATACCATGATCATGGAAAAGTTAGGCTTAACCAAGTCAACAGCAACGACGGCGCAGCCTTCCATTATCGTCAAACCCACTGCCAGTATAACTAATAAAGTGGTGCCTGTTGGATTGTGAGTATTAGCTTTATTTTATTGAAATAATAGCTTTGAAATAAAACTACTTTTTACGGATTTTATTGCGTTATATTGATATTATTAATCCCGACGTTTCGGATATTCGTTTTTTTTATTTTTATTTAAGTAAGTACCGTACCGTATATACTTTCATATTATGTATTTAGTAAAAAGCTGTTAATTTGGAATACAAACATATATTTAAATTTTATTAATATTTAACCTACCTGCCGTGCCTCATTAGCCTAGTTGTCCTAAGCTTGACTGCTATGTATGAGGTCCTGGATTCGATTACCAGGTCCAGCAAAGTGTTATCGGGTTTATCTATGAAATTCTCAGTAGCAGCTCGGAGTTTGGATCTGTGCCCGGTTAATGGCAATAGGCTCGCTCCCTATTACATTCGGACTTTAACATAACGGAGAACTAATGGTGTCAAATTATTATGCCACTTAATTTCACTTCGTAATAGCTCAGTTCATTAGTGTCCCTATGCTAGTAACAGTCCCCACTCAAAATAAGAGAATTTTGTGATACTCTGCCATGGCATCCATGTTAGTAGACTCTTTAGGAAGAAATTGTTCAACTTGAGTGAGAGAGAGATAGGGACAGATGCAACAATTTGATTTTACGTTACTGTTCAGGATCACGACTTCGGGCAGCATATCTTCGAGCCAGCCGTTCGGGCCGCCGCAGCTGAGCTCCGAACGAGTGGAGCCACGCGTCGAGTGCATTCTGCCTGACGACGATGACGTCATCATCAGCGACGTGCGCCCCACCCAGGCGCCACCCCCCGCCACACCCGCGCCGCCCCCCGCCACACCCGCCCCACCCGCGCCGCCCCCCCTACGCACCAACAACCCCGCCTTCAACAACAAGAAACGACAAAGCTTCGAAACGGAGACTGTCAGAGTTACTGTTGGAAAAACAGCCTCCACACCTGTTTCCCATTCACAGTCTAAAATCATTCTCAAACCTTATAAGCCTCCGCCTGTGAAATTGACCAAAAATGTGGCCGCTACTCCCGGAAAGACAGCCACGGGACCTGTCGCGGTTGATCGCGTCGTCCTGAACGACGTCACCATCTGTTTGGACAGCGACGAAGAGGACACGATCGCACCGACTGCGCGAGCCTCCACGTCCTCCGTGAACTCGAAGGCACCCCCGGTGCCTCCCCTACAACAGGCACCAGTCCCTGTCTCCCTGACGAGGGCCAACGCGCCCGGAGTCATACTACCTCTACCGTCGTTGCAAACCATTGGAACAGTTGTTGGTTCACTTCAACAATCGCCACCTCAAACATTGGTGTTACGTCAAGTTGCCACGGCGTACGGCACACAAGCCCAATACGTTCTAATGCCCACTGATAGTCTACCTATATCTTTAGCACCGAAACCGCCAACCCCAGAGAAACCTATGCAAAATAGTTCACAACCTCCGCTTCCGAACATACAACCCTATCCTCCAAGTACACAATCTTTTACACCAAGTGCCTCACCACTGAATACTTTGCAAATCGCACCTGGAAATTCCATTTTATCGACTAACAGCACTGATATTAACAATACCATCCACAAAGCTTCGTGTAAACCGGGTGATATTCTCAGAATCTCGAAAACGGGAGTAATTGAAGTAATGAACCGTAACGATATTAAAAATATACCATCGAATGCGCACTCTGTGCCTGTCGAAATAACCGATGTTGTATCGCACCCCAAGCCGACTGCGCCTACTTCGTCTGCATCTCAATTGTATAATTCAACCCTTACAATTTCTGAGGTTGCGAAACCGAAGACTACAACACAACAAAACAAAGTGGATGCTCCGAGAGTGCGTCAGATCAGTAGTTCTAGTAGCAGTAGCAACTCCCGCCCCGCGAGCCCCGCGAGCCCCGACAACCCGCTCTCGATCCTACAGAACGTCGTTCAAATCCAAGCTGTCGACTACCCATCAACTAATAAATCAAAAAACAAATCTCTCCTACGACCGCAAAAAAGTAACAGAGCTAACATTTCTGTGCAACACGTCGTTTCATCAGACTTTAAAGATGCAGCCGCAAGTGCATCGAAGCCTCCAAATCCAGGGACAATAAAATTGATGAAAGTACCGAAAGAAAAAGTCCCTAAACACATAACTGCTGTCGAGAAGCAATTGAAAAAAGACGCTCTCTTGAAAAAAATAGTACCTTTATTGAATAAGAAGCCCAAGGCAGAACAGAAACCACGTGGAAAGAACACGATAAGCTTTGACAATTTTTCTAGCGCATCTACTAGCAAACTATTGAAGGGAACCACCAAACCGACAGATAAGAAGGGCAGCAGTATCAGTTCTAAGGAATCAGTGACTGTGGACCTTACGTGAGTATTGTGTATAAGTCAAGATAATTTTCTCCTTGATATTTGTCTGCACGAGATATGCGACGAATAGATTATATCGTAGCTGCTAGCCGGGGCGCTGAATACCGCGCCAACGGCTAGAATCTCCATAAAGTAGCTTTATCTCGCGACGTCATCATTTTTCGAATTTCCTTAATTCTATTCTAGCCAGTGCACATTAAACAGCAAAATATTAAGTTTAGAGGCTTAAGTATATTGAAGAAGTTATTTTAGCGAAGAAAATTTTAACTATGGGTAGGATTCGAACCTGCGTCTTCTGGTTAAATACACCAAACGCTATCACCACTATAGTTCGTTCGCGTTAAGAATGCATCAGTGCACCTGCAGGGTGAAGGTGGTATTCACCGTGATGTTAAAATTCAAACATAATTATTATATATTTAAAGATTGTTTAATGGATTTTTAAAAATACACCTTAACTTTCTAATTAGGAACAATTTGATTGGTTACTGGCGGACAATGATAACTAACTGCATTCATAACTCGAACGAACTATAAGCCACCGCAAGTCCGACCCGCTAGGTCGCGAAATTTACCTTCACATTCTGACCTGGCGGATTTCGCTAAAATAATTAAAAGACAAAAAATCAAACTGTCCCAGTAACACTTCGAAATATATATATATATGTTACGGTAAGAGTGAATAATTGAAGATTATTAATAATTATCTATTATTATTAATAAGTACCGAAAGTCGAGGTTAAAGTGATAAATGTACAGTCAGCAAAGAAAGTCGCTGAACATGTTGCAATTTTCAATATGATTTTTAATAAGTGTGAAGTTACTGACCTGTGAAGGTTATGCGAAATAATTGCAGAGATGACCATTCAATATTCAGGTTACCTTATTAGAAAAAACCTCTGGACAAGTTTTGGAGCTGTGATGTTTTCAAAATTTTGTTATGTTCAGCGACTTTCGTTGCTGACTGTACATAAGTAACGCTCAAGCACCAAAAACAGCTCACAACGCGTTGTGGTCAATTATATTAGTTGAGCTCCAATATGCTAGGAATTATAAAAACTAAATAAAATTAAAAGTCGTACGTAGGCCAGGTTAGGTTGTTAGGTTTTTTTTTAAATATATTCAAAAACTAAAAGTAATAAATTTCGATCGTTTACACATTTACCAAAACATGTGGTTATTATTAATAATTTTGTAAAAATATTAATAATTTTCAATTAATCAGATTGACCGTAACATATACATTATACATTTGACAATAGAAATACTAAAATTGTATTCTTAGTTCGTTAAAGATCATTTTGATAAGACAGAAGATAGACAGAGATAAGAGTTTTTATTCTTACAGACACTTAATATCAGATGGGACGACTGTAGTGAAGTCCAAGAGGCAGTCATCTTCTTCAGGGCAAACTCCAGTTAAGAAGAAACGGACTGAACGTAAGTAGATACTTATTGAGATTTATATAACTGTATAAAATAAATTCATATACTTAGAAAAATAATAATTCGTATATTATTTGCTGTCTCGACTGATTACTGTGTAATTAGCTTATACTGTACTCCGCCCTTTTGGAACTTTTTTTTAATAGCGCGGAAAATGGTTCATACGCCGTCACTAGGACGCTGAGATATATTCGTATTCTTACCGAATAAAAACCGCATTAGGCCGTATGCGGCGTGTTACATCAGGGACCGAAAACCTTTATAAATTACGGTACAGGTATCGAGGAATTTAGGTTACCTAATCGCCTAAAGGTAATCGCTATCTGGGAAAAAACATTACCTCTATTTAAGTTACTCTTTTAATACCGGTTACCTAAAAATCTTGGTTGAAAAAGTAATATTTTAAATTTTAATATATCTAGATAACACAGCTCGTCGACACACACACAGGCGATGCGAGCCCTTTGAATAATGCCGACGGCATGTGTAAGATAAAAGTAATTTCTATTTCGGTTACCGGTATTGATAATGGTTTTGTATTTAATTTAGAAATTCAGGTAACCTTTAAAAATAAAAAATATAGGTTGTAACCGGTAAAATATCGCTATTGATCATACCGGTTTCGGTCCCTGGCATACACACGCGTCGCCTACTCAGTTGATCAGTCAGTCTCAACACCGCCGCGCCGGCTACTGTTATACCCGGATAGCGGATCGAGAGAGTTGGATGGTTCTCGCCCCATTCCGCAGCGCGTTCCTTCGCAAGCAAAACTTGCTCGCAATAAGACGCTGCAGTTTCCCAGGCCTTTTTTCAGAACCCACATAGGTGATAAAATTATAATTTACCATAACCTCCATTTTTTACAGCAATGACGCTGAAAGACTTTAATTTGGATGAAATCGACGATATTATTGAACTGGAATAATATCTACTAAGATTGGGAGAAGATAACTATGACAATTCACGACCTAAAAGGTACCTTATAGCTTAAGCTACCCTCTACCAGGACCGCGGGTTCATCTCCGCATCATGAATATTTAGAAGTTTCAGTCTAATGACGACTAATCTATTCAGGATTCGAGAACCGTTCATCATTATGTGAAAAACAAACGAATTTTTGAAGTTCTAATACGTTTTCAGACGACCATTTTGACGGCAATAGAGTATTTATTATCTGAGTAGCATGCAGCTCAGTTTAGGCGAAGAAATGCTCTAGCATTTTCGCAGCCCTTATTTGATTTAAATAATTTTGAAAATAATGTTCGAAATGATTATGACACTATGATTAATTATTTGCGTTCTATTTTCAACTTTATGTATTATGTAAATCGTTCAAGGATGACTTTAATTATTAGTTGGAAAATGCTAGATACCAATAAAAACCCAAATATCAAAATAAGCAAGGTACCTCTGATAATCATTCCACTTACTGTTCATCATAACAGGTTAGTACAGTTTCTGATTTGGCATTAAAATACTACAATGTAAACAAATTGACAAAATATTTAGAGAGTTATTATTTTTAATTTGTGTTGTTTTTCTGTAAATATCAGTGACCAGTTCGCATCTTTCCCTACTCATTCGGAGGAGGAATAATAAGTATCTAATGAAAAATTTAAATAATACCTAAGTAAGGACACGGATATGATGCAATTTTTCACGCATTCTTGGTCCTTTGTGAACGTTACATTGACGGTACGTAGTAACGTAACGTACGTAGTACGTACGTTACGTTACGCCTGTAGGGTCGTCTATAGAAAGAATCAAACGTTGCGACAAACCCCTTTATTACAAAAGATGACGCAGGTTTTAAAATAGCCCTTTTTGTAATATGACGTTAATAAATATATTATTAACGTCATATTACAGTCTATGTTAACTTACCTTACCTTAGAATTGGCTTGCACCATCTTGTAATAAGGGGTCTCCAGTCCTGCCCGAAGTTATATGTTGATCGCTATTTTGTATAATTTTGTCTAAAAAACAATGTTACAAATTCATTGATTGAAACTCTTTATAGTGATAAATAAATAATTACAAAATTATCAGAGATGACTCCTATGTAGTGTTAAGAAGTATATTAAATTCCAAGATGGTTACTTGATTTTGTGAAATAGCGGTTCACAAACTCAGCTTATCTGTTTACATACTGACCGTCAGTGCCGATGCCGGTACAATTATATTAAATTTAAAATTATATTAAAATGTTCGTATAATTAAGATATTATAACGACAAGGTGCAAATTGTTACCAACATTTTTAGTCTTCCTTTCCCCAGACTGTACCAAAGAAGGCTTGGCGGTTATTAAGTTAAATATGGCTACAAAAAAATTGCCGGCTGAGTTTGAGTATCGCTGATCTAATTAATATAAATGTTACATTAAATTTTATTATGGTAGTGTCAACGTTTTAATTTGAATCTTATGCCTGTATCTTTAAACGTCACTCCAAGTGCACCTGTAAATTAAAACAACTGTACTACAGAATTTAAAAATATAGCAAATAACTATACAACTAAATATACCTATGCCTTCTTCCTCTCTCCTACGTAGTCATGCCCGACAGGGTCCATGATTGACACTAGAAACTGTATAACAACTGTTAACATTGAGGAGCGCAGTAACGAATTGAGTATTGAATTCTTTTTGCCAGGTGTTTGGACTAAACAGGAATGACATTAAACACAATGTAAATAAGTGTTTTTTTTAACAAGATCTACGAAGGTTTAATGAAAAGTGGTTTACTCTTCTACATATAAAACACGAGCTATATAGTAAATAATATTATGTGGCTAATGTTAATATTTTTAAAATTCGAAGGTGATTACGTACGTAGTTTCGCTGTTAAAGTTGTAAGTTAAACTTATAGAAATAATTCAATTTACGTGAACCCTTTTCTTCATTGCTACTTGAAAGAGGTAAAGTACAGCTGTATCTAAGTTCCGATTGTGATAAATGTGTTTTTTAATGTGAGAATTTATGTGTCCTAATTTGTTTATAAAGTGTTTCTAATGAATGGCACAGTATAGCTATAAATAACTTAGATGTTATAGTGTAAGTATTATTGTGCATGGTTAACCAATTCAACATTATTGGTTTTCAGATTTCGCTCTGAATTGAGAATATTATTCAATTGAGTAAACTAAGTTCTGTTTATTTTATATTTACTGTACATTGATTAAGATTTTCGTTTTCTAATAATTGTTATAGGTTCATACCTCAGTCCTTTTTTCTACATATTGAAATCAACTCCTCACACATATAAACCAGGGTTATATTTACAAAATGAAAACCTACACGGTTGCTTTCAATATGTGACAATAGAACTGGAAATGGTTGCATTGTTTAATATGCAACACCATTTACATAAGCAAAATTCACATTTAATTTTAATTTTCCTGCAAAGGATTGCAATGTTACGTTTTGTATGATTAGAGGTAAGCTTAAAAATAAATAGAAATATAAATATTAGTGTTTCTGTTCACTACGAATAAGATACGTGGAAATAAACGCCAAATAATTATCGCAACTGTATATTTTCTTACTTAGAACAAAATATATTAAACATTTTATAATTTATGTACCTTACACTAAAACATTAAAGCTTCTACATAGATATTATTCCAAAAATAATTTCATAATAAACCAATAACATAATGCCTGACCAGTCGCATATCACTTTAATACTTAAAATTATTTAAATTAATAACTTTATACAATATCTTATAAGATCTTGAAAACTTAATCACTACAATAATTACGTTTTTCTGTTTCCATTTATATTTTGTTCGAAATAAATCAAAGTATTATCTTAATGTACCTTATAACATTATTAAAATATTATTGCCGCATTCAGAGACATCAATTTACTTTAATCACTAGCTAATAGTGATAGGTATACCTTAGGGTAAGAATTACATAATACCGCAATATTGGCCAAGATATACAAACCACTGTTAACTATTTATTTACGCCTGTGAGTGCGGCAATTACAATTGCATTGAATTTAAATCATAATATTGTACTAAATATCAACTCCTACGTGTGGCAATAGTTTTAATCCACATAAATTACAATTATCAATTAGCAACCGTTACAAGCACCGTATGAAAATAGTCGGCCGAATTTATTTCGAAAATTGATCTTTATCCATCAGTATCAAATTGATACCGAACACAATTGATACTATTAAAAGAACGAACACAATTGATAGTATCAACTGTGTTCGTCCGTCGTCAGATCCAATTATCAGTTGATCTGACGACGGTGATAACTATCATCTACCCTAACAATGAGGCCAGAAAAAGACAACGCACAGCTTTTTGGGTTCGAAAAATAATTTCTTTTTTTACATTATTGTTTCGCATAGGATTTCAATTAAATATCGAAATAAAATTATAATTCGAAAAATAACATCACACAAAAATTTCGGGAGGTGTTAGTAGCTGTGAATTAAAATTACTGCCTCAATTTAAAAATAAATTTACTCAAGTATCATTTGGCTGTGTTATAATCTATAATATCTATAATAATTACATAAAACACCAATGACAATATAGAAAACTAGTTTCCGAGATCTGCTATAATTTTAATAATTTTTTTTTTTGCTTTAATAGTTCAAAAGAATGCTTCGATTTGAAAAATAGGTTTATAGAACTCTGATTCTACGTAAATACGTAGAATAAGAGTTCAGAATATGATCACTGGTTTTTTTTAAGTGGATTTTATCCGAACATACGATATTTTAACGCGATATATGCACATTGTTTTAGGGTGCGTAAACGGGAGCGCTTGGTCATGGCTCCCGACCACGACGCAATAATGGCGAAACAATAATCAAAATCCATCACATATGCACCAGGCTTAATAAAATAGATCATTAAAATAATATCAAACAGTCAATTTCAATCGTATGAAACATAATTATAGGTTGTGACGATGTGATTTATTTAATCGAATCTCTTGTTGCAAAAAACAAAAGTACAGTTCCGAAGATATAATTGTGCTCTCTGAAGTTAGAAAGTGTTTTTATGCAAAAAGTACTCTCTGAAATGTTAAGGAAAATAATTACGAGTTGGAATTTACAAATACATGTATTTATAAAATTGACAGAATCACAGTTACATCTTTGGAATTGTCGTTCGATAAAGATTCGGGTAAATTACATTTAATACACTTGGTACTCATGGTACATCATGGTCACCTACTTAAAAATAAATTCGAAATTATAAAATATTAAGCTGTCGTTTGGAATTAGCTTGCAAAATTATTATTAAACATAAAATACTTCTAGAAAATGTATGCACCACAATATAAATTTAGCACGGCTTGCAACAATTTTATCGTAAGTATGCAATCACATGCAATAACAAAGGATGCTCAATTTTTGAAAACTCGTGGGACTTGTATGGAGGAAGTGATAAATTATACACAATAGATTAATTAATATGAGCTCCATTCCATCAACAGGTCGGTTATTTAGCAATGGCACTTTCAATAAACAACGCTAGAATTTTGTCTCATATTTGTTGCACTTACGAAATTATTTAGCAGAAGGCGTCGTTCTGCGCCGTCTATTATAATGCGTTCGCGACGGCCCATTTTGGCATATAACTTCGTGAGATGCTGTGAAAACTTACTAGATAAAAATATAATGATTTGTGACATACAAATTATTTTTCAAATATCACCAACTCATTGACTGTCCCAGTCCAAACGGGTCGCCTCTTAGTGGGAGGATGGTTAATTTTTATAAAATTCTTAAAATTTATAATTCATGCATCTGATTGTTTTGATCGTATACTCTAGAACGACGCCACCGCAATATTGCCATTTTCTTGCCATAGTTAAAATTCACCTGTATCATTCATAAATGCTTGGTGTCAGATATGCCATGAGCCATGTTCTCACCGCGAATCAACGACGTGCGCGAGGCGGTTTTTGTCGAAGGTGCAGATGGCGGCCAGCAGTGAGGAGCGCGCCGCACACGAGGCCGGGGCCGGGGCCGGGGCCGGGGCCGGGGCCGGGGCCGGGCACGGGGCCGGGGCCGGGCACGGGGACGAGCGCGCCGCACTGGGCGAGGTCCCCGCCGGCGTGCACGAGCCCGTGCCGCTCGTGTCGCCCGCTGCACAGAAATGCACGAAACTATAATACTGTTACGGTCTGGATTTTAAAAGAAACCATGATTCTCTAAGATTGTTTCGGCGTTTCTTCTCTGGGAAATGCCGGCGCCATCTAGTATTAAATAAAAATTGACTTGTCTTTAAAAGACCTATATCCAGAATAAGTATCATTTATATTCCCTAAATATTATAAATGCGAAAGTAACCCTGTTCTGTGTTACGCTTTCACACGTTAAACGCTAGACTGATTTTGATGAAATTTGGTACGGATATAAATTAGACCTTGGAGGAAAAAGGCTGCCTTTTGTCTCAAAAAGCTTATAATATACATAAGATACACCCAGATAAAAACAAACACAGTCATGTTCATCACAAAAATATTTGTGTCCTGTAGGAATCGAATCCTTTTAATCAGCAGTTCAACACTCGGAGTCCTCGATTCCAGTGCTCAACGATGAAACGTTGTGTTGGCAGTGGGGGGACTTTGATCCTTATGTATTTTGCTCCTCGAGGAAACGCTGTGTTGGCAGTGGAAGGACTTTAACCCTTATACTGCCAACCCAACTATTACTCCTCGGCAACGCGCAAGTGACACCCCTGGTGTTGCAAGCGTCAATAGGCTACGGTAACCGCTTACCATCAGGTGGGCCGTATGCTTGTTTGCCAACCATCACTTCATAGTATAAAACAAAGTCGCTTTCTCTGTCCCTATATCCCTATGTATGCTTAAATCTTTAAAACTACGCAACGGATTTTGATGCGGTTTTTTTTAATAGATAAAGTGATTCAAGAGGAAGGTTTATATGTATAATACATGTATGTTATTAGTACATAGCACCTGTGCGAAGCGGGGACGGGTCGCTAGTCACAAAAAGAGTTAAAAGTTGTTTTTAGTCAAAAAAAGACTGACCACTAGACCACAGACTTTAAAAATATAAATACTAACACAAAGCGGGCGGCGTGGGCGAGGAGGCGGTGCTCGCACTTTGTGAGCGCACTGTCTCAGCTAGTGATGACGTAGACTTCCATAGACTCTCGCGCTTTTTCTGCAAATAAATATATCATTTCACAAAAAACTACATATTTAAAAGTCATAACGAAGTTGTATCAGCTTTAAAATATATACGAGATTACGATTATCTTACCGTTCTTCTTTTTTGTTTCTTAATTTCTTCTTCAGAGCTCAGTATTTCTTGAATTCGGACTTCTCTTTTAGCACTTCGTACCTAGAATTAATATAATAAGTATATAATTTGAACGTTACTAGATAGGAATGAAAAAAAGAAGTAAAGGGATGACACATTCCTCACAATGAATTGATAAAAGCTGTGAATCATGATGATAATAAATTATATTATCGGATTTAGGTAAGCTGTGGAGGATATGTTATCTGATAGAATAAAACACTATATAAGACTGGAAAAGTTGTTTTCAGTATATTAAAAAATCGTCCATAACAAGACCAACCTACCAATTTCTGTTCCCTCTTCAACCGAGCCTCGATATTCGTCACAGCGGCCTTTAGATCATCTTTCAAAGCGAGCGGGAACTTGAGGTGCGCACGCGCATCCAAGTGTGTTCCCAGCGACAGTCCGTTGAGTGGCGCGCGAGAGAACAACGGCTGCTGCACCACCTGCTCCAGCGACGGACCGCCGTGCTTACACGACGAACTGGACAGGCACAGCCGGAGGACCGACTCTGGAAATAACAGACTTGTTAAAATAAGTTACTATACATATACATATTGTATATATTTTTTGTAGTAGTATCGTTAGATCACTATTGACAATAAAGAACAGCAATTTGCTTCTTAAAATGTTATTACTAATTAATACGAAACTTCATGAGTGGACAAACGTCAAAACGGCCATCATAGCGTGCCGGTAGTGTAGCTGTTGTTCGCGGTATCAATCGCATCCCAAAGGATTTTTTTAGACAATGTGTAGCACCAATTTCCTTCTCCAAAGTTCTCCAATCTATCTCTACCAAATTTAATCAAAATCGGTTCAGCGGTTTAGGCGTGAAAGCTTATCACCACTAGGCTTTTGAGTTATGTACCGCCAATCGGGGTGAATACGGATGCAGCGGTGAATCGAGACAAAAATTTTTTTAAAAGGGATTTACAGCTTTAATTTTTTTAATGGTTTATTATAATTTAGGAACAATATTAGAGTACCTTTTCCAATAAACTATAACAATTAAACTGATTATCCCTTTCAAAATTTTGTCGCGATTCACCCCTGCGTCCCTATTAGTGATGTTGATAATCGATTATCCATAATCGATTAATCGATTATCAACATTACTATCACAACATTGAGATGACAGGAAGCAAAGGTAAATAAATCTTTAGTTTGATTCATTCATGATTATTGATTATTTGAGTGAGTTGTATACCTTTGAGATAATTAAGATAATTTTACCTGTTTCAATCCATCATCAATAATCGATTAATCGATTATCAACATCACTAGTCCCTATTGACCCCGTATGACTGTAGTTAATATATAAAAAATCAAGAACTAATAACCAACACAAGAACACTTACCCAAATCCTCATTAATCCCTTCAGGATAATAATCACAGTAGTATTCCGTCAGCGGAATTGCAAACGCCATCTCATAGAGCGTGCGTCCGAAGCAGTAGACGTCGACAGCTTCAACGTGGGCGGCGCGGCGCAAGTGCAGCAGGTGCGGCCGGTACAGGCACGCCGCGCCCACCAGGAGGTTCTCACCGTCCATTAGGAGAGCTCGCTGATTGTCTATCGCTATATTGCCCGGATGGATGTGGCCTGTGGACGTTTCATTCTGTATAGGACGGCTCGAGGCTTATAACTAAGCTGATCATCTGAGTTACTCTGCGCTTGCCACGGTCAGACCATTTCAATATTAAGACCCCCAATACCTGGGACTTCATTCAGTCACTATTGAAATGCAAATACTTAAGCCGATACAGCCACTTTCTTCATTGAAAAACAATCTTTATTGACGATCTCATGACTTTCTTAAATAAGTAAAAAAAAACATATTCACTATCAATTTGTAAATTCATTTATTAACTATACGTACCATGAGGTATGCCTTTTTCATGTAAAAACTTCAACGCTTGCAATATTTGGTATCCATAGTGCGCAATCTGTCCTGTAGTGAATGGTTTCCTTATCCTAGGGTTGCCATACTTTGCTAAATGGTTCTTGTTATACTCTGTGCCATAAAGAATGTCTTTAATACTCCCGTTTTCATGTATCCTCCTAACTACGAACGCTCCGGTTTCTAAATTATGAATAGCTAATATTTGGTCTATGTAGGGGTGCTGAAAAAATATAAAATACTTTCAGCAAATTTTTATTTGAGATATAAATAAATCTATGAGAAATAGAGTGAGAAATAGCGTGATATGGGAGTGTGGTGGAGTTAAAGATGTAGTAACAAGTAACAAGGATTGAGAAAGATATTACTCACAGAAAGATTTTGCAAGCTCTTGAAAGCGGTTTGTAAATCTTTATCGCTGAGATATCTATCGACGCCGTAGCTCTGCCACGACAGAAGACAATTTGTTCGAGTTTCTGTATCCGTTACCTGAAAAGATAAAATAGGTAAGTATGTTTTTAAAAATTTAAGACGGCTGTCGACGCCGAGAAAACGCTGGCGGAAAGATTTGCTTCGGATAGGAATTGAACACACAGCACCCGTCGCAACAGCCAACGT
The DNA here is from genome assembly GCA_964056405.1 of Acronicta alni. Lineage (NCBI taxonomy): Eukaryota > Metazoa > Arthropoda > Insecta > Lepidoptera > Noctuidae > Acronicta > Acronicta alni. The sequence goes on along the minus strand of OZ043932.1, from coordinate 10,604,688 downwards.
GCAGTCAAATATTGTTTATGCCATAGGAGATATTTTAAGAATTACATAAATATGTTTAACTTCATCTTAATCGGACATCAGCAAGTGGTTGAAAAAAAAAAGGTTTGCAAACGGAAAATAAACATTGCAAATTAAATAAAATCTTGTAAAAATAGACGCATAGTATTGACAATGCGCTTGCAACTTGCTTTTCTTTCCACTATCTATGTAGTTATTATTACTGTCTTTGTGTAAAAAAAAAAGTTCACACACCTAGACGTATCTTTCTAGGTGCTTGAACTTATTCTACATATTTTTTATAATAATATCATCACTTTATAACAATGTTAGGGCTTTGAAACTAAATGCGAAATAAAAACATCACGTACCTACTATTTTTATCGTACATATATGTCCGATAAGCTATACAGTACTCGTGATTCATGAACTCCCACGACAAAATCAAGAATTTAAAAATAGAATTTTTTAACTGTATTAAGCATTTACGCATGCATTTATTTATTTTTTTGTTATACATTTTGTGAAAGAAAATGTGACCGCGAGCAGAAGAATATATAGCATATGTGGCTGACGTCATCTTAAACCCCGAATTTTCACTGACAACAAAACATGTTGTAAACAGCTACCTATCCCACTCACTCTTTGAAAGTTAGATAAGAGTCAAAGTCAAATTCAAACATTTTATTTCAAATATACAATTAAAGCACCTTTGAAAAGTCAAAAGTAGTTACACGGTGCCAAAAAGTGGAAAGAAACTCCATGGACACTTTTATAAAAACATGATTACCGTGTTAATCTTGGTTTACAATCTGAATAGTTCATGAGAACAATGCAGTTTGATGTTTCCGACATGTTTTTCCGTCAGTGGAAACGCGGGGTAAGAGATGCTCGACATCATGGGCAGGGGCAGGTTAGATCCTCGGTAGTATAATTGGCTATTTAAAGCATTAAAACTGAACCAAGAAGGTTCGAAAATTTACTTTTAGTTTGTTCATATATTATTATCATCTTCCCAGCCATTTCCCAACTAAGATGGGGCTTCCAGTATAAACAGACGCGGCTGAATACCAGTATTTTACACGACACGATTCCCAACAGACCTCAGCAACCTAATTTCTGGGTAATACCGATATCTTGAAGTTAGACTGGTTGTCAGGCTTTTTAGGCTTGTGACTACCACTAACGATTGTCTTAGGTGTTCGTATGACAACAGGATTGTACGACGGCTTTACGTACTCTCTAAGGTACGTATGGTCTCGATGTGTTAAGAATGGTGAGTGACCATTCTTCCACAGACTGAACGCAGCATAATTATAACTTCGCCACGATCTTCATTATATTATATGTAACAATAATTATTATTTCCGTGCGTTATGCTCGTGAACGGATGCTGCTTGTGGTGACTGGTCGACTTGCTGGCTGTGGTTTCGTAAATTTTTTATTTTCACTCCCAAGTTGCCTGAATCACCTTGTAGGTCCTAGTAATCATGCATAGTTTTCGTTTTTATCATTGCTTGTGTGCGCCATTTCACCGATGTAATTGAATTAAACAGAGCTTTGCTACTACATACTTTAATGACTTTGACTTTATTAAACTGTTTCGTAAAACAGGTGTTTATAAGAACACCGAAAATTAAAAAACAAGTGACACACAAAATTCCTCCGTTATCAAATAGGTTTAAGATATTATGCAGATATGGAAGCAAAGTATGTTAATAGGTAAGGTTGCTGATGCATTATTCTATACCTATAAATTGCTATCTAGTATATTGACCTTATTTATGAGATTTCTCTCTGGGGCGAGATTTTCATAAAAGACATTCATAGGTTATACTTAACTCACTATGGAACGAGTGTTCCACAGTGAGTGAACACTCACACAATCACTCACACTATGGAATGCTAAATGTCAAAATCAATTCGCCTCTTTATGCTCTATTTTTTCATTATAATAAGTAACAACTTCTCAATTATATTTTAGGAGGTTCTTATTATAAGATGTAAAGAAAGGATACTTACTAAAAAATAATGTTTCCGTATCCGCCAACCGATGTCGGGCAGCGGCCCTTTTAGTTCGTATCTACCGTCTCCCCGCAGTGCGATCGACACAGTCTGAAGAGCATGTTCTGGAACAAATAATAACGAAGGAGCTGTTTAGAAATTAATAATCAAACAATCAACAAAAATATTTATGAGAGGAACATAAGTGTTTTTAATTCAGTCTGTCTATCTGTTACGCTTTCAGGCCTAAAATACTGAACCGATTTTTTTTTAAGCAAAGGAAAGATTCGACCACGGGCAGGATTCGAACCTGCGTCTTCTGGTTAGATACACCAGACGCTATGAACACTAAGCCACCGCGATACCTACAGTCGAATTTTGCCTTCGCTTTCTGAATTTACGTCTTTATGGTGACGTCAGTGACACAACTTACTTTACAGTTAGTTCAATGTCGAACGATGCCACCTTACCTACTATCTTTTTGTACTTTTTTAAATTTTCCTTTGCTTAAAAACTAAAATCTTAGCATGGAAAATGACAAAAAAAAATACAAAAAGACGATTTTTTAAAGTTTGGTACAGAGATAATTTCACCTTGTAGAAGTATAGTATAGGCTACTTTTGTCAAAAAAACCCTTTGTGATGCAGTAAGTATATTAGTATTATATCCATTGTCTAGTACTCATAGTACAAACTGCTTAGTTTGGTACTACTAGACCGTGTTGTGTAAAATGTCCCATTTTTTTTTATATAGTATAAGCAGTGATAGCCTAGTGGTATGACCATTGGACTGCCAAGTCGAAGGTCTCGAGTTCGAACCCAAGGCACGCACCTCTGACTTTTCAAATTCATGTGCGTATTAATATACCCAAAAGTAACACGGTCACGAAAATATCGTGTGGAAATCTGCATGCCTAAGAGATTTTATCGAAGGTGAATCAAGTCTGCTAACCCGAATTAGGCCAGCGTGGTAGACTTTAGCCTAATCCTTCTCATTTTGAGAGCAGCAGCAGTGGAACAGTATGATGTTACACACGCTGAGAATGGCCTATGTCCAGCAGTGGATAACGGGCAATTGAGCAGCGCTCTATGAATATGCAATATGAGTACAAATAGCAAAGTATCAGTTACAGCCTTGACCAGTTGGTGTTCGTTTACACTGATATGGTAATATCACTGAAGGTAAACTTATTGTATGGTATTATTTAAAAAATAAAGAGATTTCGCGCTTTTTGGAATCAGCAGTAAATAATGAGACATATTTCACATTTGCCAAATATGTCTATAATATTCTACGTCTTTAGGTTACGTAAGCAACATCTATTGATGAGAATTACTATGTCCTTCAACTGAAATATGTTAGTTCAATGGTGCAATGTCGCCTTACTGTCTTACAAATTGTTTAGCATTAAAACAATACATGCTTTCAAAGATATTACATTTTAACAAAAGAAAAAGTTGATCTCAGGCAGGTGTTTTTTTCTCAAAAGTAATGGTTTTGGCAGCTTATTTTTTGGCTAAAGCGTTCAGTACAGTTAACCGGAAGGACGCAGGTTCGAATCCTGCGTCACAGATCGATTTTTCTATCGGTAAAATTCATATAATTGTGCATTAGTATTTAATGTTTTCTAATTTGTTATCTTTTATGTCATATTATTATACTTGTTATAAGGTCCTTGTTGCCTGAAATAAATGGAAATGAAAAGTGTAAATAAGTACATCATATCCATATTTACCAACTATATCCATGGAGTAGTTGAAGGGATCCAGGAAACTCCTCACTTTTATAGATAAAGCTAACATCTCATGTTTCAGCACTTCATTGATGTACTTCTGAAAAATATACAATATTTGAATAAATTTACACAGCAACCTTATTTTGTTTTAGAATTGAAAAGAACCCAAAATTAAATTAAATTTAATGACCCGTGCTAATACTTTGCACTGATTTAAAATGTAATTATTTTAACAGAAATAAACTAAAACTTACATAACATTATTTTTCATAATTAGAAGGAAATATAATCTTACAATTTGGCATATCAAACATTAATTTTGATATGGTATTACGGAAGATATTTCACTCTGACAAATATAGAGACAATAGTTTAGTTAACTTGTCACATACAGAAACACTAGTGTGAATGTGGACAAAGCTAAAGAAGTAATAATTGTTGCAAGTGACATTCTTTAATTTCTGCCTACCCCCATGGAAAAACGACGCGAGTGGATGTATGTATATATTTCCCTAATGTCTTGAAGATTAGTTAAATAGACTACCTATTCAGATCACTGATAATAAACAATTAGTATACCTATCCCAATTATCTACTGGATTTTTATGACTCATGCATGTAATTGTTGTGAAATAATAACAAAATGAAAATAATGAAATGAGTATTGAAAAGTAATGTCTTTAAGGACAGTTTTAGCAGAAAAAGCAGTGATAGCCTAGTGATTTGATTATTGGACTGCCAAGTCAAGGGTCTTGGGTTTGCAACCGAATTTTATAAGAAAACTTTTTAAATAATATAACAACAATAAAATATTAAATTAACAACTTTGATTCAATAAATTTATGTTTTCTGTTAAGCACACCCAATTGATAACAATTATTTCCTACTGTGTGTAATTAGCTATTTGAAAAATTACTTAATTTAGTATTCAGACTTCTCTAAGTATACCTATTTGTCTGCAAGTTAAACACTTATATTTCATGTATTATGTTTATAGTAAGTGAAAACAATTCAACATACTAGTCAAACTCTAAATAATTATATGATAAAGTCAAATTTAATTAATTTAAAATAATAACATCCCAAGCTCAAACACATCTGAAATATGAAATACCAATCTACTTAGAAAAGATTATTGGAAATTCTATACTAAATAAGAGGGTGAAACTGCTGTTGAAAAGTTATGAATAAAGTTGTAAACAACTCCCACTATTTTATAATGAGACTAGCAACCTGCCCCAATGTCGCACAGATGCAATGTACTAATAACACACATGTATTATACATATAAATCTTCCAGAAGAATCATATAAATGATAGTGAAAACTGTATCAAAATCCATTGCATAGTTTAAAAGATCTCAGCATACACAGAGACAAGCAAAAGGGAAGTAACTATGTTTTATTCTATGTATAGACAATACTCCAAACCTGTAGTCCTATTTGTCTTTCAGCAACAAACGCTGGTTGCATATTCCCTATGAGTTTCTTTGGTGGTAAAGGCAGCTCGATGTTCGCCTGCTGCAGCCCCGCGTTTAGGGCTGCGAAGTCCCGGTACCGCCGGGACACATTCCACTTGCGATCCTTTGTAGGACCTCGCTCTACCCGCAATATATATTCCTACGAAATTTCGCAATAATTGAAAGTCTCATCATGCCTATAAAACTATAAAAATATACTGATGTGTATCTCTACTCTACCACGAAGAATGTTGATGGTTTATAATATGCTCATTACTATGTTACCCGTAAAAAAGGTACAACGAAACAGAGTATCAATAACTTTGTTCTTTAAATAAATCTTCAAAATAAATCCACGTATCGACCTTATTACGATTGAGATGAACAAGTAACAAGATTCTTCAGTGAAACGTAAAATATTTCCAAATAAAAACCATCACTTACTGTGTGTTTGTTAATGTTTTGAGCATTTTCTACTGTGCAGATAAGTTTTTCAGTGTCATCTATTAGAGATTTGGTATCCGATGTTTTTTCAAATATAGCCATTACACCAACTTTGTAAATATATTTGATCGATAATACAAATTAGGCAAACACCATTTTAAACATTTTGACAATAAATAATGAACGAGTACGAGAAACTGGGACTGGGCTGGGGGAGTCGGAGAGGTGTATCAATATTTCAATAACAATCACTGATTCATTTTAGTCCAGTGACAGTGCGTTCCAAATCTTAGCAGCATTTAGCTCTCTTGAATTGTGAAAAATCAGCAACAATGATTTTGATGCTAAACTTCGTCAAAATTGTAGAGATGAAATCGAAACTCGAAACGGAACATAACATCAACGTAACTTGTGACAAATTGACATTGATTAAATGCAGGTACTAATACTGTCATTTTGACAGATGCAAACAATCAACTAAACAAGCAACAAGGATGCCCTTATACAGAGGAAAGATATCGTAGGCAGACTAAGCTATCGTGCCGCTAAGCGGGAAAAAATAAAGGTACATACTTGTAACTTTAGGGTTACCATTTAAATTATTTTACCCCAAATCTTAGTTTTTACCAGACAGCGCCAGAAGAGAGTTATGTTCTCTATCTACCTACAGGGCTTATTTAGCCCTAAGTTATTTCTAACTAGAAATAAAACATCAAAGCCAAATTATAATTTTGTTATTGTCTTTGTAATAGTACCAATTTATTATGAATATTTCTTATTCTTTCCTTTGGTTCAAAACATGTTTTAGTTCCTATTTTCTTCCTTTCCTATCTTCACTAAAGAACTATTATGAAAGTGTTTGCTGCATATTTTAGAGCTTTTCTTAGGCAGCCAGATGTTTCTTCTTGTTACTTTAACCATAATTTTCATGATTCTGGTTTTTCGGGATATCTGAAAAACCAGAAGGCGTTAAGGTTAAACGACAAATACTTAATTATTCATAAAAAAAATATTGAACGAAATTATTAAATTCTATGTTTATTTCCTTACTATTTTCCATTAAAAAATGGGGTAAGTGGCAACACTGAACTTTTAGGTTACGTTTCTATCATTATGTAAAAATAATAAAATAGCCGCATAATTCACTTTGAAATAGCAGTATCTGATCTAAACTATATAATAAAGCATCACAACAAGTATTACATTGAAAAACTTTTAGCAAATAAACAAAAAAATTTGATACTTACGAATGAAAAGATAAACCGGGAATTTTCTTCTCACTATCACTTTTGCAACCAAGAACACTGCATCGTACCATTTTGCAGTATTAGATAAAGATCCTGCTCAACAGCGAACACATAATAATACAAAATTGATGAAATATTCAATAAAAAATTCAATGTTTATCACAGTCTGTCACGAATGCTCAAACAAAACGTCAAACTACTTGACGTTTGTTTAGCAAATGAAGTGCTGACCTTGAAAAAAACGGCCACGTGATGAGGGACAAAAAATAGCACATCGTTATCTCTTTTCTTCTCGGGCATCTGGTGTATATTTATCCCTTTTTTTGCTGAAGAGAGATAGATGTATCCAGCAGTCTATAGTTTCCTCTGTCTACGAGTACACAAAAAAAATATTAAAAAAACAAAAAAACTCTGTTTTTTGTGTTACAAAGTTTCTTCATACACGCTACACTATATTTAATATTTTTTTAAATCTTGTTATGAATTTGTTTAGGCCAGTTGCAGTAATAAAAAGGTAAAAACTGAAAATATGATTTTGGAAATAAATATTTTTAACAGAACAGCTGATTTTATATCTCAAAAAATACTATTTCATCTTGGGGGTGGAACGCTACAGACCGGAAATTAACGTTTACGAAGTAAGTTTTAAGCCGATCTGTCAAAAACATTTGTCCGAGGATATTTGATTATCTTATTATTTATTAATTATAATGGCTTTAGTTTTTGTAGTATTTTCTTTTGTTGTTTGATGTTTCAATCGAGTGATCAGGTTACTGACGCTTCACATACATATTTCTAGTTGTTGACGATGAAATAGTATTTTTAATTAATATTTGTCACGTAGTCATATTATTTTATTAATTAATACTTGATTTACATATTAATAGCACTTAATAATTACTTTTTTGAAAAAAGTATATTTAATTTAAACGCACTTCACACTGCGGAATGAGCCATAGACAGAGATCGATTATGTCACTTCCTGTTCTACCGCAACGAGTCGCGAGCGGAGAACTTCGACTACCACGGGCCTCTATCTATTCATCTGCCATAGTTATAAGAATTAGTGAAACATGTCGCTCATCTCCGCACGTATTGCCGGCTCAGTAGCCAGGCGTTTGCCCAATGCCGCTTCGCAGGTAATTATCTTTTAGATCATGCACACATAGTGTGTGAAAAGCTGTAACATGAATATTCTACCCGGTTATCATGTCTCACGGTATGCCCACGGGTCGGGGATAATTCATAATTTGTTCATTATTACTGATTTTTAGCCAGTTATGTAATAATGAGTTTCCATAAATGGCTATTCTGATTATTATTTTCATAAAGACTGCTGATTTTAATATTCTGTTGTGTGTGATCGATGTTATGTAATACTGGGCGATTCGATTTTCAGGACTTGAAAGAAAAATGAAATTAGTGAAATATAGTAGAAAATGTTGAGTGTAAAGCGGAAAGGAGTGTTAGTGTTACTATTTGTAGTGTGTAAATGTAATGTGAAATGTGTTGATATTGGTTATGTCGGTCGGCAGGTATCGAAGGTCGCGGGTGCCGCGGCTCCCGCCGTGGCGGTTGCCTCGCGCAACTTCCATGTCTCACCCACCCAGAAGGCCGCTGAAATCTCCACCATCTTGGAGGAAAGGATCCTGGGTGCCGCTCCCAAGGTTAGTTGTAGTGTTACATAAACCCATCCTTATCTATCCTATTAAATATCCATGATACCAAGAGCTCTGATTTATGCTTACATTTTAGATGGATGCAGATTTACTGTTCTATGGATTATATTTTAACAATTTCTCTCATACAGTTCAGTTACATATCCACATAATCTGCACTGCTTTAAATTCATTGAATTGAAGATACTTATATGGTATTGTTTATTTGTCCAGCCCTAATTTGGAAATTTACCATCAACCATTTTTAGTTTCCTGGGAGAAACAAATAACCATTTAAAAAATATGTAATTGAACTCGTAAGTTGTTTTATTGTGTCCAACTTCAAATAGGTCAAAAATCTTATGGCAATAAGAAATGAATACTTGAAGAATGAAAAGTATTTTTTGTATTTTAAAAAAATATGATTTGGATATTCATTACAATATTAAGTTACTTTTCCACCTGAGAGAAAAACAAGAAAAGTATGCATCATCATGCAGAACTACAGCTGTCCTTTGGTAATGGTAAAACAACAATACCATTTATGTATCCACTATATCCTTCCTTAGTTCTCTAGAGACAAGTATTTTATATTTTTAATATTATCCCAAATAGGCTGACATGGAAGAGACTGGCCGTGTGTTGAGCATTGGTGACGGTATTGCCCGTGTCTATGGCCTCAAGAACATCCAGGCTGAGGAGATGGTGGAATTCTCCTCCGGTCTTAAGGTTAGTGTGATTTTTTTATTGTCTGTTTTATATTTTTAGGTACTCTAGGGAATTTTAAGTATATTCTTGTAATGAAGTGACTATTCATTATACAATGTCTGAAGACTTGGTCAGTGTGTGACTTCTTATATTTTAAATTGATTCATGAATACTTATATCCTATTTCAGTTATGTAACTACTTACTCATATCCAATTAATATTCCAGATATTGAAGTAGATAAAAAATAATTATTAATTTCATCCACTATGGAGTCAAAAAAATTCATATGGAGTTGAGTATTAATTGTAAACTTAAAGACGTCTTTTATTTAAATTCTGCAATAGTATGTTACATTACTCAATAAATAATTATTTATTATAATTTTAATTCTGAAATACTGCTGGCCTTTTTAAAATTACTTATCAGTCATTCTAGCTGTACAATCAGTATTTTACACTAAAAACCAGGCAGCTTCTCTGGGTTGACTAAATTTTAAAATTACTGGACCAAATACACTGGTCCATAATTGAAGTCGGCCAATTGACACCAAGTGGTTTTCAAAGTATTATCTCCTCTCTCTAGTTTGTTGTTAACAAACTATTACTGTTCTGAATATGATTTACACAGTAAAATATAAAGTATTCCTGCACAAAACTACATTTAGACCAACTTAAGCATTTGTATCTATTTTTAATTCAAAATTCTGTTATTTTCAACATTGTCCTTACGTCTCTAGGGTATGGCCCTCAACTTGGAGCCCGACAATGTGGGTGTGGTAGTATTCGGTAACGACAGGCTGATCAAGGAGGGCGACATCGTCAAGCGTACCGGTGCCATCGTGGATGTGCCCGTCGGCGAGCAGCTGCTGGGTCGCGTCGTGGACGCTCTGGGTAACGCCATCGACGGCAAGGGTCCCCTCAACACCAAGAGCCGTATGCGTGTGGGTATCAAGGCTCCCGGTATCATCCCCCGTGTGTCTGTGCGCGAGCCTATGCAGACTGGTAAGTTACTTATTGCAAATATTCTTAAAACAATATTCAGAAAATGTAAACATGGTCAACTATGCAGCAGTTTAAAAAAATATTAGGGACATGAGTACCTTGTAAACTTGACTTAGCAATAATGCACGTAAATGTAAAATTCAAGCCTTTTTCACATTAATTTTATTTATCTGGATTGCTTATCTTAATGAGTTACAAAACATATTTCAACTCAACCTAAAATGTGTTATATTATAAAAATTACATTTTTATCTACTAAATATCATCATCATCATTCTGAGAGAGAAGGCTAAAAGAAAGGAGGCTTACACCCAACAGTGGGATAATAAAAGCTGAGAATGATGATGATGACTAAATATACTATCCCTATTTGTTTAAACTACATTTTACATGGTACAGGTATCAAGGCCGTCGACTCTCTGGTACCCATTGGTCGTGGGCAGCGTGAGCTGATCATTGGAGACCGTCAGACCGGTAAGACCGCTCTGGCCATCGATACCATCATCAACCAGCAGCGTTTCAACAAGGGTGACGACGAGAAGAAGAAGCTGTACTGCATCTACGTCGCCATCGGACAGAAGAGGTCCACCGTCGCTCAGATCGTGAAGAGGCTGACTGATGCTGGTAAGAATAGATCCACTGATATTGTTCTAAGCCATTTGCATGCACATTAAATTAAAAAAAAATCGACACAATTAAACATGAGCTCTAAAATTGTATTTATGCTAGGACTAAAGTGGCAACATCAGTTTCAATAGGTTTTATTAGTAACATAAAACCTTTTCTTAAACTAAAATAGTCTATCCGTGACCATGGATGCTGTAAAGGGTCTGAATCGGCGGGATTAATGATATCAATAAAATAATCTTATAAGCCAAGCTTCAAGAACATCTAACCAATACTGTGACCCTCAGGTGCCATCAACTACACCATCATCGTGTCTGCCACCGCCTCTGACGCTGCTCCTCTGCAGTACTTGGCGCCTTACTCAGGTTGCGCCATGGGAGAGTTCTTCCGTGACAACGGCAAGCACGCCCTCATCATCTACGACGACTTGTCCAAGCAGGCTGTTGCCTACCGTCAGGTCTGTATTTAATATTATTGCTTACAATTTAACGTATTCATTTTCGATAGTTTATAATTTATCTATGTAAAACCATCAAATTGTGAACTGTCATCGTACATTGAACGCAAAGGAACGTATCTTGCGCGCTGATAGGTTGAAAATCATGTGTCCCGCGCCACCATCTTTGGCTATTTACATTCATTTCATTTAGGTTCGCTCACAATTTGACGGTTTGACATGATACAATAAAAACTATCGATAAATTGGAAGCAGTATGGTACACCTCACAATTTATCGACAGTTTACAATCTCGCGATATAGATTTTGAACTAACGGTGTTTACAATCATATGATGGTGACATATAAAAGTTAAAAAAAAATACGCAATGTGCGAAAAAAACTTTTACGAGCTTAGTCCCTAACCCTACCACATAATCAAGTCAAAAAACTACCACTGAAACTTTTTCAATTAGTTAACAAGAAGTATGTACTCTAATGCCACATCCTAAATAACGTGAACTCTTTTCAAAGATGTCTCTCCTGCTGCGTCGTCCCCCGGGTCGTGAGGCCTACCCCGGTGATGTGTTCTACCTCCACTCGCGTCTGCTCGAGCGTGCCGCCAAGATGTTAGTATATCCACCCTTTCATTAACTTATGAAATCAAACAAAAGTGTGCCCTATTTTATGTTATTCTAATGAAATATTAACCATTTATCGAATACTTAAATGTAATTAAATTCTGTAAAGTTGTATAGACGACATCTTATAGCGAAAGGTATCGCGTAAGTCTTTTTAAATTAACCATAGCTTCTTTCAAAATTTACCATAACATTTCCATATTCTACATCCCCTAGGTCCGACAAGATGGGCGGTGGTTCCCTGACCGCTCTGCCCGTCATCGAGACTCAGGCTGGTGACGTGTCTGCCTACATTCCCACCAACGTGATCTCTATCACTGACGGCCAGATCTTCTTGGAGACTGAGTTGTTCTACAAGGGTATCCGTCCCGCCATCAACGTCGGTCTGTCCGTGTCCCGTGTAGGATCCGCTGCCCAGACCAAGGCCATGAAGCAGGTATGGATTTGACATTCAAATGACCTTCACTGTCTGTCCTCGTGTAATTTTTAATGGAACTCAAGTGAAAAATTGAATTAAACTTAAATACCATTATTACACCAATTTCGAGACGATGTGTGGAAATAATGAGATATTTCTAATTTATGGCAAAATTAGAATACACGAAAAAATGCTATCATTAACATTGATCAAAAATATTAATTATCTCTTTTTTGTATAATGTTACAAGCACCACTTTCTTGTCTAAAATAACTAAAAAAAGTTCAATACAAACTTGTAAACATTGGGTTTACTATAAAACAACTAACTTTGTCTCCCAGGTGGCCGGTTCCATGAAGCTGGAGTTGGCCCAGTACCGTGAGGTCGCTGCCTTCGCTCAGTTCGGTTCTGACTTGGACGCCGCCACCCAGCAGCTGCTGAACCGTGGTATGCGTCTTACTGAGCTGCTCAAGCAGGGACAGTATGTGCCCATGGCCATTGAGGAGCAGGTAATGTATATTTCATTTATATACATAAAAGCTGTAGAGCCATATCAAATACCTAACGTTTTTCAAGATTTCTTGATATTGTACATCTTTTTTCATCTATGTTAATTTCGACTGTTTTATAAATACTTTTTTCGTCAAGCTAAAATAGTCATCTATCTGTTCAGCCAGAGCACACACTTCTGAGTGAAGGCCTAATTTCTATTCCGGCACTTTTCCGCAACATAGTCAAAATTATGGTCAAATAATTAATAAATATTATATGAACAGGTTGCCATCATTTACTGTGGTGTCCGTGGTCACCTCGACAAACTTGACCCCAGCAAGATCACTGGCTTCGAGAAGGAGTTCACCCAGCACATCAAGACCTCCCACCAGGGTCTGCTCGCCCAGATCGCCAAGGACGGACAGATCACCCCAGAGTCGGACGCTACCCTCAAGAAGATCGTCTCAGACTTCCTGGCCACCTTCACCGCCCAGGCACACTAATCGCCTAGCTTTTAGGAACTCTGGCTTTGACAAGAGATTGCCAGTCGCATTTAGGACAAATCATCTAAAACCTTCGTAGTGCAGTCTCGTGTCAAATACCTCTGTATGTTAATGGTCAGCTTATGGAAGCATTGAGTTTCTATATCATAAGATGCTTCCATAAGTTGCCTAGTAGTAGTTATCATTCGTATGGACTGTATTGAATGTTGATACAATCATGGAATGTATTTATCTCGAACGTCAGGAGTGGTTATATATTATTAAATACCGTACTACCATTATCTTGTTTTATTTTATTCTATGAGTTTATATCACTAATATGCAAGATTGTACAGTCTGCTCGAGAATTTCCATAACCGTTCCATTAAAGAATTAAAAACCATGCTCCAAGTGGTTACAGCAGTTTATCACCGTCAGCTCATCGGGCACTACTAAACGTAGGACGTGGCGAGCGCCGCAGAGGCCCCTTAGCAATAAAGATACTAAAAAGGGAGTGTAACAAGGAACCTTTATTTCGGACAACCTGCATCGATGATGTGCCTCTGGATTGATGGTAATTTTTTTTAATCCTTGCTAAACGAAATTATGACAATAGTTAAAAGGGCCATGAATTTCTTTACTACCTAATATAAATAAGAACAGAGGTATTGTACCTCTGCGAATTAGTTAAAAAGAAATACTTAATAAAAATTTTACAAAAGTAAAATTTACTAAAACGTTTGAAATGAGAGCCCAATATTTTCGGCTTTATTGACTAGGCTCAAATCACTGACCTCATGTATTATAGAGGTCAGTGTCTCAAACACAGATATTAGCGCAAGCAAATTAGAATAATAAGTTATTTAACGAAGGAAAGAATCGACCGCGGGTAGGATTCGAACCTGCGTCTTCTGGTTGGGTACACCAGACGCTATGACCACTAAACTTTAAAATCTTAGCATGGAAAATGCCAAAATAAAAGATAAGTTATGAGTTTTTACTATTTTGTTTATTTATTGCAATTTTCAATTGGGAAAATTTGACAGTTTTCAATAGTTGACCTCACTGACCTCTTTAAATAAAACTACGCTTGTAAGTATTTATAGAGGTCAGTGCTTGACCTGCTGGCGTAGACAGAGAAACCTACCTGCTGGCGTCTGACTCCGTATTTTTACTATTGTTACAATATGTTCTTAGCAGAGTAAAGAGTTTGTATTATTTTTAGCTATGATTGAAATAACAATTTATATGAATTGAATGATTAGCAACACTGTATAAAAATTACATTGATAGATTGGTACAAAGGCCTCTGAAGCCTTGTCAAAAATATAACAAAAAAATAATTATAGACTTGACATTGACAGTTTGAGTTAGACTTTAGAATGGCGCATGCCGCGCATGTCAAGTCAAATTATTGTTTGTCAAACAATGTTTACATTTAGTGCGCATGCCGCGTGTATTGATTAATTTGAATATTGAATTTACAACCCTCTTTTTTATGGTCGTCTGAGATCGCGCCCAGGTATCAGGTATATCGTCACATTCATTATCCCACTGAAAAAGAAAAAACAATAAAACATGGAGCTTTTTGAGAAAGCTCATGTTTCTAAGAAGCCACCAAAGAAAGATGGTAAAACAGAAGAAATGATGAAGAAACAACTAAAACAAATGTTGCAGGGGTATAAAAGCAGTGATATCGAACTTATTAAGAATTGTGGAAACTCCAGAAATGATATTGCGGAAGCCCACAGAAGCTTTGATGACTCTGGGTCTGTCAGCGGATTTTCGGATTTAGAGCTTACAAATTCCGGGAGTGAAGATACCAGTCAAACAATGACTACCAAAACTGTGCATTATGTTTCATCAAGTGATAGTTACGTCGACCTGTCAGAAACAAAAAGCAGCAAGTCAAACAGCCCTGAGCTATTGAGTAAAATAGATGAACATAGTGAACAGGAGGACTCTGACGTCCAATCTGTATCTGAAAGTATTGAGAGTCTTTCTGAAAATATTGAGTCTAGAGAGTCTAACACCAGTAAGGATGAGTCAGATGAGGACTTGGAAGAAGCTACAACAACAGAGCATGAGTCTGATGACACAGGATCAGAGGATTTTGATGCAGATGGGGCTTTAGCTTCAAAGATACTTGAGAAATTAGACGAGAAACTTAATGAACAAGTCAAGGGCTTGAAAAGGACACTAGATGATACATCTAAGAAAATTAAATTGCAGAAAACAGATATGGGTGCCAGGATGTCATGTAATGAAAACCAGAGAAACCAAATACAAGATACAACAATGGAGGCTATGGTCAGTATAAGCAGTGATAGTGCTGACAACATATCAGTAAATACTGATATACAAGAGGACAATGGTACCACACAGAACTTGGTAGCAAGCAAAGCTTGTCCTGCATTCATATCAATAACTGTCACAGACATGCCTGAAGAAAAGCTAAGTGATGTCTTATCAAACTACAATCACCCTACAGGAAGACATTTACCTCACAACATCCAGAGCACAACTGATTCAAACCTGTTTTTCATTGAAAACACAGCAGAAAATACTGAGCACAATGTAGCTGAAAATACATTAACTAATGTAGTAGAAGGTGAAATTAACAATGATGCGCAGGCCACAGAAGAGTTCAATCAACAGAGCACCACTTTCGATGAAGATGTAACCCTGCCTGAATTAGAAGCAGGGCCAGAACTTGTCAATACCGTAAAAGTATATTATGGACAACAATGTTACATCTTAGTCCTGAGCCACCCAGCTGAGCTGTATTTGAATGGCAAAGTGACAGTTAAGCCCTTGGGAGGTACAGTGGAAGTTTTTGGTCATATCATGAAGGATACAATTGATGTGTATTCCCCAAGCTATCAATTTGCTCCATGCTTCAAAACTATAGAAAATCCTAACAATTATTATGGATTGTTCAGGAAATTGACCTCCTTAGGATTGGCAGTGAAAGAAACAGAAGAGATAGTCACCACTATTGGGAAATATGATGGCATACTGAGTGTGACATTGCTGCAGGATATTAAGCTGGACTTTGTTGAGAACAATGTCTTTATGGATCTGTTTAACAAGTCTGCGAAGAAGTCTGGGGACAACCTACAACCTATTTCAAAGGAACTTGGCTGCAGTTTATTTTTTACAAAGCCATGGCGCTACTTTGAGGAGAATGAGAAGTGGGATCACGCTGTTACTTGTGGCTTCGGTAAGTAGATACCTTATCATCATCCTCCATTTTCGCAACCTTTAAGCTTTTTAACGCAGGCTTTACAAGAAGCAACTTCCATCAGACCACTGCATCCCAATTTCAGGTTTCTCAATTCTTGAGGATTGACTAGTTGTGTGGCTTTTTGGGCTTCTGACTACCATTAATGATTGTCATAGGTATTTGTACGACAACTGGGATGAACAGCTTTACATACTCTTCGAGACATGGAAGGCTCTTGATGTTGTTACAAATGGTCACCCATCTCAGACTGACCGCAGCTGGTGCAGCTTAAACTTGAAGATCTGTTGATCAGAGTAGTTATTACTAGTACATAATGTAAGTACATACCATTGATGGTCCCTATGAAGAATCCCCTTACTACAAATGGCAAAATCTACAGGAAAGCGTTTTAAGTTTCTAACACGTGTGTAATGTGTATAATAATAATTATTATTTTTATATACCTAATGACATTTCCTATATGATATGAAGTTCACTCACTCACTTACTTATTTTTTTTAAACTAAATGATAGTTTAGGGAGTAACAACATTCAAATCACATATCTACCATTTCGGAAATTGTATGTATCGTCATATCAGAACATTTTAGTAATGGTATACCAATATACCATAATCATGTTGATGTTCCAATTTTTTCTTCTGATATCTGACACTTGCATAAATGTTAGACATCATATCATTCTATCAATATTGTTATAAAATCCATAAGAATTAGTTGTGCAAGTACATCATATACATATTATATTAAAAAAAATATAATAATGCTGTTAATTTTTAAATTCCAGAACACAACAGCCGAGGCATAGTATGTGGAGGAAAAGGCCTGGGCAAGTCTACATTCCTAAAATACTTCATCAACAGAATGCTAGCCAATGGGCCAGTCCTGGTCATAGACCTAGACCCTGGGCAGGCAGAGTTCACTGTGGCGGGCAATGTGTCCGCTACTGTAGTCAACACGGCATTGCTTGGCCCTAACTATACACATTTGAAGACGCCCGAAATGTACGTAGAGCCTATTGGAATTTTATATGTTATTATTTTTGTATTGCATGACAAGACCCTAATTTTGAGCTTTAGGGACTTGTGGTTAAGTAATAATTATACTGCTCAACTGATCTACAAGGTAAAGCTGCATTTGCCATGGTCAGTCTGTGGATGATCGATCGAGACCCCTTTGTGCTTCAGAGAGCACGTAAAGCCGTTGGTCCCCGTTGTCATACGAACACCTATGACCTAGTTTTTTTGGTTTAGGCATGCATGCATGCACAAGCATAAGTCGGCATAAGTCCACTTTGGGTACCATTTTTTGTACGTAAACTAGTGACCCGCCCAGGCAAGGGTATCTTTCTTTGTATGGTGTAAACCGTATGGAAAGCCGTATATTAATTCCCGAGATTAGCTCGAACAAACTTGTTTGCCACCTTAGTGGTACAAGAAAAAAAAAAAAAAAAAACAAACGCAATTTCAGCTCAGTGGGGAATTTAATTAACTACACATGCATACAACTTAAATAAATAAGTAGCAATGATGACGAATAAGCAGTGATAGCCAAGTGGTATGACCATTGAACTGCCAAGTCGATGGTCTCGAGTTCGTATTCAAGGCACGCACCTCTGACTTTTCGAAATCATGTGCGTATTAATAATTAATTATCACTCGCTTAAACGGTGAAGGAAACAATCGTGAGGAAACCTGCATGTCTTAGAGATTTTCTCATCAGCGTGTGAAGTCTGCCAACCCGCACTAGGCCAGCGTGGTGGACTATGGCCTACTAATCCCTCTCAATATGCAAGAGGAGACCCGTGCCCAGCAGTGGGACAGTATATGGTTTGATGATGATGACGATTTTCTTAAGAATCTACGAAAGAGGCTGATTAATTTGTGTGTTGTAAACTGTCACTAATATGTGTGGAGAGAATATTACAATAATACTCCGTGTTAGTTTAATTATCCAGAAAACTAACCATCCTTTTTCTTTCCAGAATGTTTAACATTGGTATGATCAATACAATGAACAACCCAACTCGTTACGCGAACGCGGTTGCAGAAATCTTCGCGTTCTGTCGCTCCAATAAGGCATACAGCAAAATGCCCTGGATCATTAATACAATGGGCATGTGCACCCATATAGGACTCAAATTCATTCTACTCACCATCTTACATGCTAATCCAACCTTCTTGCTGCAAATTGACTCCAAAATCGCCAAGAAACGCTTCGAGTGCCAACTGCAACCGAAAATCGTTGAAGAACTGTACCAGCAATTCAAATCTGAACACTTCTTCAGGAACGTAGAGCTCCCCGCGAATTTGGATTACACTTTCATTGCAACAAAAGCTGCAGAGTCTACGGAAAAGCACAACACATCGTTCTCACCGAAGGACGAGCGGTACTTGAACTTCTTGGCGTATTTCAGCGAATTGCTCCATATATTCAGAGGAGACCATTTCTTGGATATCGTGCCCTACGAGTGAGTATCTATCAACATTTATTTGCTTGCTTAATAATTGTAACCGTACGGTCAGCAACAAAAGTCGCTTAACGCAGCAAAATTTTGAAAACACGGCAGCTCCAAAACTTGTCATGAGATTTTTTTATTATGAAGGTAAGGTAAATATGACATGGTTACCTATACAATGATTTCGCATAACCTTCACAGGATAGTAACTTCTGTTAAAAATCGTATTGAAGAATGCAACGTGTTCAGCGACTCGTTGCTGACTGTACTTACATTCGTGCATTGTGTGTAGCAGTAAGGAAACACTTAAGAGTTAAAGTAGTAGCATCGTCAAAAATAGTCAACCTATGAAGATTTAATTAATATAGTGGTCGTAAGCGCGACTGCTGCGCTAGAGGTCCTGGGTTCGATTCCCAGGTCGAAAAGTGTTATTAGTTTTTCTAAAATTCTCATAAGCTGCTCGGAGTTTGGATTTGTGCCCGTTAACGGCAATAGGCTCGCCCTATATTAAATGGGACCTAAACATGCGATGCGAACTGAGGATATACATGAGTACACCTCTTCCCCTTCGGGGAATATGTCATGATTGTTTTGTTTACGTTATACGTATGCCCGCCCGTCCTACCACGACATCCCTACTAATACAATAAATGCGAATTGCGATAGTAACTTTGTCTGTTTGTTATGCTTTCACGCCTAAACCACTGAACCGATTTTGATGAAATTTGGTACAGGGATAGATTAGACCTTGGAGAAGGAAAGCACATAAGCTACCTTTGTCAAAAAGCCTTTTGGGTTGCGCGTGAAACCGCGGGCAGCAGCTAGTTTAAAACATGTAGTGATGATGACAATTCTCTTACAAATCTTCGAAGGATTGTGTGTTGTAAACTTTCACTATATAATCCCATATTGTGGTAGGTACCTACTTTTTGTCTCAAAAGCCTTTTTGTATGCGGGTGAAACAGCTCATTAAAATATAAAAGTGTTTTCTTATTCCTAATCACTGGGCTACAGCCCCAGGGCCTCCATAGGGGTTATTTTTGTCTGTTACATCAATTTTTCGAGGCCTGCACTTCTTGGCCCCAGGGCCTCCACAGCCTTCGTAGGGAACCGCAGGGGCGGCCCGCCACTGCCGAGTCTGCGGACGAATACTACAGCGCTCTCGTAGTCCCGGCACCAAAGTAGTGACGCGAATCGCCGAGGTTGGTTTTAGTCGGTAGATCGCTCTTTTCAGAGCGGAGTCCGACACACCCCACCGCTCTCCCCGGAGCGGTGGGTAGTGCATAAAGCATTTCCAACCCTGTTGCGGAGCGTCATCACAGCTAGGCAGCATTTTTGTCTCCTTAATTTTATGAATCGCGTCATCAGAAATGTACTAAGTACTTCTTTAAGGCGGCTCTGATTGTTGAACATGTTACTTAGATCATCAGAGATGCTTGGTTGGCATGTTTACAAAAGACCATTTAAAGAAGCCAGATCTGATCCAATAGAGGGTGCACTAAGACTTTATTTGATAATCGTCATATCATCCGAGCCGGCAACAGCGTCAAGCGTGAACAGTTTACGGCCCGCATGTTATAAGAAAGTGTCTAGATAAATACTAGTAGACTCCATTTTACCTGCGTAGGTGTGAGCGAGAAGCACAATATTTACCCATTAGCCTACTCGATAAATGCCTCCATCTGTTTCGTCGATTTCACGACCCCGTGCTATTTCCGGCAACACTCAATGATGGCTGAATCTCGACTGCTGTCTGCCGTCTCCACGTAGCTTTATTACTTATGATTCACTGTCTACCTTGGCCTCGTAAATACGAAAAGCATTCGTGGCATTTTATAAAGGCATTGTTGTGATCTTAGAGCTATACTGAGCTCATGAATAGACCAACTTTTACAGTCTAGTTCCTCTTGAATTGTAATAGCGTGCGATTTGATAGGACTTTCCACCTTTATAATTTCGGTTAATTCATTCGGTATTTGTTATGAATGACAAGTTCGATTATCACAATAACTGTGCCACAATTATTATGAGTAATAAGATAATGTTTGTGTCCGGGAATTGAGCGTGATTCACGCGAAGGCTAACAACAATGGCTCGTTAATCAATCAGCGGTTCTGTTATCATTTCAGCTTCTATGAAAGTATTGTAATTCTAGAACTAACCCAGACGATCGGATGTATACCGATCGATACAATCATGTAATCATGTATTTAGTACATACATAGCTACTTACTGTAAAGATACCTATGTACCTACTACTTTTCGAACACTTTTTAATGACTAAACACTCTAAACATCGAAATCGGCTTGTACAGCGTATGTACCTACAAACTATATAGGTATTTACTTTGCCGAGACCTATATTTCCTTGGATGTGATTCGATGCCTTGACTCGAGAGCAACAGGTGTCAGAATGTAAATAGAATACAGTACTGAAGTAGGAAACAACTTTTTAAAACTAATATTTTGATGTTATTGTTTCAGAGTGAACTTGTCAGATGTAAACATTTTCACAAACGTGGAAGTAAATAAAGGGTCGGTACTGCAGGTGATCAACGGAAAAATAGTGGCACTCTGTCAACTCGCTATGGGAGATAAGGGGAAAGTGTTTACCCTGCAAGATAACGCGCTGCTGTGCCACGGACACGGTAACTCTTTTATATTAGTTACATTTTAAAAATAGCTTCAAAAGAAAGCCCACATAACAGTATGTGGGCTTGCTTTTCTATAAGGAACTAAAACTTGACCAGTTTAGGTACTTTCGGCTAGGTTCCGATATTATTGAATATAGACAGCCAAATTAACATAATATGATTAATAGTTTTTATTATAAATATACCAAAATAAATAACTGGTATTAATATATCATCTTCGACAGTTGGTACTCTAATTTAAAATTAAAAACAACTTTTAAAAAGTGGATCTTAATAAAATTAATATGCATAATAAAATAATGTATCCATTGACTGATATGATTCGACTAAAATATGCACAACAATGATGCAAACATTTTTTTAAGATTTTACTCATATTGATACTTCAAACAAATAGTAGTAAGAGATATGCTTAGGAATATAATTAATATCGTAAATGTGTTATCAATAAGTATAATAAAGTGCTGATTAAACATGATAACTAAAAACGTGATATACTCAGGCGAGAACTGACGATTTTTGTAAATTTACAGGATTGGTTCGCGGTGTAGACTTGGAGAATTCCAAGATGTACATCGTAACACCGCTATCAGCAAACAAGCTGTATACGGTGAATGCTCTGGTGTATGCGGACTGGGCGCCCGAGCTGCGCGGCCCGGAACGCCGCCTGCCCGCCAACACCGCGGTCCCCTACCGCAGCCCCACACATGAGGAAGAGAAACTGATAATGCAGTCACCCCGACGGCGCTTCAATCCACTACAACTAGTAAAAATGTCAAGGAGTGCCTAAATTGAAACTGTCAATGTATTGGTTAATAAATTTGTAATTGGAATATATCCAAAATAATAAATCTTAAATTATATAAAAGGAAATCTAATAATTATTTTGTTAATTATATTTGACGATAATTTTGTACTTACAAGGCTAATGAAACATAACATAAATGATCATATTAACTTAAATATCCCCCGTCCTAAACACCTTTGCTTTATAAATGCTGCATTAAAATTTTATAAAAAGTCAAAAAGAGTCTAGTTAAGAATTGTTGACATGGGGTTCCTTTATTACTAATAAATTATATTAGGAAGTTATGATTTCACACAAACAATAGATTACAATACAACTGCCCTACAGAATCAGATTGGACGTCTCAGAGACGTGTCTAGCTGACAGGCACTTAGATGAGTGGGGCTCACGCTCCGTGTCAAATAAACATCCTACACAATTTATACACCACTATTTTATTGAAAAATTAAAATACAAAATACCGAACTAAACAAGTCTCGGTGAGATGCCACCGGTCGAGGAATATCTATATGTAGAAGAAATGCTACTCGATTATATAACGTGATATTATAGCATGAAAAATTCCAGTGGCCCTGCCGGAGACGAGAGGTCCACATTAGTCCCCGACTACTTTTGTTAAGGCATTTACGCTTACTCTTTATAGATAATCTATAAAATATACAAGTACCAATTGTGAAAGAGTAGCCACACAAATACTGAGTGAGTGTGCGTGCGACGCGGGCCGCGAGTTCGCGTCAGCAGTCAGTATTGGAAGGAAGCACTGTGTGGCCGACATCGCGACTGCTGCACAGTCCGAGTCGTTTCAAACTAAGTTATCAGGCAGTATGCGAACAATTCATAAATCAGAGTTCTCCCGACAACAGCACAATTACAGCAGGGAACACCTAGTCTTCTTCTTCTTTTTGACCTGTAATGCGGCGCGGGTCGCCGTCTCGAATACCTCGCGCACTCCCTCCTTGCTTTTGGCGGAGCACTCAAGATACGCAAACGCATTGATCTTCTCCGCCATGGCTCTGCCCTCCTGCGGTTTCACTGGCTCCTGCTTCATCTTGCGGAGCTCATTGATAGTGGCCGGATCATTACGTAGATCCTTCTTGTTACCAACTAGAATGATGGGCACGTTAGGGCAGAAGTGCTTCACCTCGGGTGTCCACTTCTCCGGGATGTTCTCGAGCGAGTCGGGCGAGTCCACCGAGAAGCACATGAGGATCACATCAGTGTCAGGGTACGACAGTGGCCGGAGTCTGTCGTAGTCCTCCTGGCCAGCCGTATCCCACAGGGCGAGCTCAACCTGCTTGCCGTCTACCTCGATGTCGGCGACGTAGTTTTCGAACACAGTCGGCACGTACACTTCCGGAAACTGATCTTTGCTGAATACGATGAGCAGACATGTTTTACCACACGCACCGTCACCGACGATCACTAATTTTTTGCGTATCGCAGCCATCGGTCCTGTGAAACAATACAACGCAAATAATTATGATGGTGTCGAGCGTCAACGCCTTTCATGACTTATAAATATGGCCGCCGTATAGGATTATGGGTAGGGAGTAGTCAGACAAGCCCTCAAATGTGAATAAGCACCTGAACTAGCGGAAGAAGTACAGCACCACCACATAGTACCCTCACATGCGAGGGTGTTATTTATTATATTTTGTAGATACCTGAAGATTGTGGCTAATTTCTGCAGAATATTGGCTTATCGACACTTTTTAATCGTCTTTGCTCATCACAAGCACTTTCGTTCGTAAGTCACTAATGTTGCAATAATACAAAAATGTACCACATATATGATTAATGTAAAACTTTATTTAGATACAAAAATAATTTATATCGATATATAATTTCATGAAGAATTTAAAATTATTGATTAAAATGCTAACAAAGTTGCGAATTACTTCGAAATAAACCTGAAAATCTCAAATACATATGTAACATTGCTTGCCATACAAAAATATTATTGTTTTGACAGTTCTGAAACTTCGGATACACGCCTAAAACGAATAGGTTGTTATAGTAAAAGATAAAACTTGAATTCAAAGCTTTTTAGGAATCTGCATCCTACAGGTTTCTGCTATTTTTATTCCGATAAATATTCGTGCGTATTAAATATAAAAATATGTTAACGTTACTTAAGAAATTTATTTTCCATTTTCACCACTAACAGAACAAAACTGAATTCTAGTGTGTTTTCACGTGTATCTTTTAGTGTTCAAGTTCATTATTGTTTGTTCCATTTTAGCCAAATTAAGATCTAGGGAAACATCAACTAACGTTTTGTTCCTCGTGTTGACCCGTATCCAATACAAACTGAAAATATCATGGGATATCAAAGATTTCTCTACACAATTATGGGTATTTCAATGATGTAATTCATTAAAAGTGTTCTGTAAGCATTGGTTTATGTGCAAATGACAGCATAGATATAAATAAACTGTTGACACCGTCATGTGCAAGCTATGAGGTCATACAAAATTTTAATGTAGTGAAGTATGTACCTAATATACAGATTAAACGACGTTCCCGTGTTCATGAGGTCAACAAAACGTCATGGCTGTTATCTATGTTCCGTGACGTCATAACTATTTTTAGTTAATCTGTAATGTAAACAAAAACTAACCAAAAATAATATTGTATGTATATCATCACGCTTACGTTTCACGGCGAGACGGGTGGGCAGAGGACTATAATATTACAGTTGTGCACCCACAGCACAGAACCAGTTCGAAATTTGAAATAAAACTAAAATAAAAAAAGTACAGGGCACCGTATGCAAAGTACAGACTACCCACTTAAACAAATCAAGTATCAATGTTGGTTTTAAACTTTTACAAACTGTAATCTAAATAAATTGTAGTTCAGTTCGTATCAATTGGTTGTGCATGGTGGTGTATCAAAGTGTGTTTGGCCCAAGTCATGGTGTGCCGTGTGTAGTGTTTATTAATTTCTTTGACTCCATGTTTATTGGAGAGCTGGAATTATTTATTTAGGTAACTAAAGCGGACATGTACCATGTACAGAGGCCAGCACATCAAGCTACTACAATCTGTCAAATTTCTTTGATTGCTTTTCAACTTTAATACAAAACGATAAGGTTCATATTCAATTGGGAAAATTTGACAGTTTTGGATAGGTTGACCTGCTGGCCTGTACCTAGTAATTACCTATTTACTGGTGAGGCATTGTCATCTGCATGTAGTACGACAACCGCGACGACGTCACCTCAACTCGACTAAAGGGTATATTGATCTATGAACTCGACTGTATAATTCGGTTATTTTTCTTCGATGTATTTTGACACGACTTGATAGCTGCGTTTAGTAAGTACATACCTACTCTGTTACTATTACGTTTTTGAACACACTATAAACTGACTCGACTAAGTTTCTAAAACAACTTTACAATATTTACTGCTACTACGTTTCTCGAAAGAAGTGGGCATATTTTTAGACAATATATTCTGATAATTTTTAAATCGATTAATAACCGATCTAATCATAGAATAAGCAGTGATAGCCTAGTGGTATGACCATTGGACTACCAAGCCAAAGGTCTCGAGTTCGAACCCAAAGCACGCACCTCTGACTTTTCGAATTCTAATTAATTATCACTCGCTTAAACGGTGAAGGAAAACATCGTGAGGAAACCTGCATACCTTAGAGATTTTTCTCGACGGTTTGTGAAGACCGGCAACCCGCACTAGGCCAGCGTGGTGGACTACAGCCTAATCCCTCTCAATCTGAGAGGAGACCCGTGCCCAGCAATGGGACAGTATATGGGTTGATGATGATGATGAATCATAGAATACGGAATTAATATAATTTACTTTACTCTCTTTGGTTTGTGGTCCCCAATCACTTGTGCCCAAAACCAAACCAGTCAACTTGCAGTCATATCTCATTAAAGTCGCAATTTATCGCAGTGTGCCTTAAAATGTCACCTGCCTTTTTTTGTCTTCCTAGGTGATGGACTTTAAGGCTGATTCTAGGACCTGAATGGACCATGATTGATCATCGGCATGAAAGCAAAGATTTAAATCGTTAGATGCGCCCTACCGCGTCAAATAATGGTCACGTTTCCGTGAGTAAACTGGTTGACATCGGAAGTATCGAATCTGTTATTGTCTCGTTCACTCATACTGAATATTGCACACGGTCGTTCTCTGTCTCTACATGGAAGGTGTTTAGATAGATAGATAGACAGAATATTCTTTATTGTATAACACAATACAGAGAAAATGATAAAAAGAAAACAAACGTCACATAATGTATATACAATTGGCGCTCTTATCGCTTAAAGCAATTTCTTACAGACAACCATGGGATGGACAAGTCATGTAAGAAACGGGTAACGGGCGGTTGTGTGCTTAGAAGTCATAGATAGATAGATATATAATAGATATAGAAAATAAAATAAATATCTAATAAAATAAATATTAATAATGTATATAAATACTATACATACAATATATTATTTTGCATAAAGAGAATACTATAACAATTCACGTACACGTAGCCAAGTAATGTTCCTTTACCATTTTTTTAAAAGATGCCTGTGTTTGGGCACGTCTCACGGAAACCGGCAGAGCATTCCATAGACGAGTGGCCTGAACAGTAAAAGAATGATCAACAAAATTTGTGGCGTGCATAGGCATCTTTAGTTTTAAGTTCTCTGATGATCGTAAGGATCGTGTTTATCATGCACTCATCTCTATACGGACACGTCTTCGAGCGGTATAAGTACGATATCTAACGATTTAAATATTTGCATGAAAGACAATAATTATTTTTATTATCTTTGATCGGCGAACATGGTTGAATCGTAATAGAGCGTATTGAGTGCTGTTATTGCGCATTTCCATTCCTTCAGATCCCCGGTGACCTGCGGTTGTGAATGCTTGAGGTTTAGCTGTCTTCTACAGTTAGCGTCCTAATGACGGATCAGATTTATCAGTTATCGTACGATTTAAATCTTTGATTTAATAGGGACTGTGGGGCTAATACCTACTAAGAAAATAGGATAATATCAAGTATATTTAGAGAATTTTCAAGGATCCAGATGCTTTTGGGATGCTCTTCAGCCCACTGGATCAGTGGATACGAAACGGGGCACTATGAAAAAAAGACAGAAAAATTTCATCAAAATCCATCGCCTAACCAAGCCTTCGGGACCCGGTGGGATGTGGGAGTAGCAGGGTGGGGGAACACCATGGCACACCTCAAGGGCCTTGACCTTGACCACAGGGTCTGGTGTCCTTGAGGTCAAGGTCAAATGACATTACAGTCAAGAACAATTGACTTTGAGGTCAAGGAGTCAAGTGATTCCGGAGATAATATTGACGGAAATCCTGCTTCTGGGTGGTTTAAAAAAAAATAACCACGAAGGGGATGGCGGGGTCTTCTAGACCCCGCCATCCCCTTCTAACCTAACTTATCCGAGTCGGGATGTCCGAAGTCCCGAGCTCGCTACGCTCGCTCTTGTATCCTAAATTTGAGACACCAATCCCTTCGACATCGTTTTTACGACAAACGATGAAAAACTGTTGGTCGGAGACAAAAATTACCCTGATGCTTTTCGCCTTACTTTTAGGTGTTGTATACGATAGAATCACGACAACAACGATTTGAGAAAAACAAAAAACAAGTCCCTGACGTCTTTATAATACAATCCTTTCAACATCGCTTTTACGACAAACGGTTGGTCGAAGACAAACATCACCCAGATGCTTTTCGCCTTACTTTTAGGTGTTCTATACGATAGAAGCGAGAAAATAAACAATATATAAAAAAAAAAAATTATAAAAATTCTAAGTTTTTTTTCCTGTGCCCCGTTACGTCCTATACTCCAACCCGCTACTGGTCATAGTAATTAATCTTTTATCTCAAAAGATGGACCGGTAGATATTCAACGCAGTAAGGCCCGGTACTTTAAAATCCGAGATGGGCGAATATTTTGTAAAAGTTTTAGGGGAAATATCCTCCAAAATGTTTCGGCCAACCCACCGTTTTTTAAATTAATATAACTATTGAAATAAAACTACTTTTTACGGATTTTATCGCGTATATTGATATTATTAATCCCGACGTTTCGGACCCTTTACAGCGTCCATGGTCACGGGTAGACTGAGGTGGTGGGCGTCTTGATGATATAATAATATAATTACTGACAGCTACCCTACATTTTTTATTGTAATTGTTTGTTGACATCTAGATTTAATGTGTCGGAGTGCTTTTATATCAAATCACTAGTTAATTTCAAAGTTTTAGTTGTTAGATCTGTTTTCACTAGTTTGTATGTACTGACATCAAACTAGTGAAAACAGATCCAACAACTAAAACTTTGAAATATTTAGTTCCTAGTTGCGCTAAACCACCAAAACTGTATGGGCGGCCTAAGATAGTGATACAAAAAACTAATGCTCCGTTGCGTCCAATAGTCAGCCAAATCGACTCACTAACCTATAGATTGGCTCAACACTTAGCCAAAGTACTCACTACACTAAGAGTAAACACGGCAGCACATTTGTGAAGGACTCATACCATTTTGTCAGTGAAATAAAACACCTACATCTCACCGACAATGAAGCTATGGTCAGATTCGATGTTCAGTCATTATTTACATGCTTACCTGTTGAAGACTGCATCAGAATTGTATCTAGGAAACTAGTAGAGAATAACATGCCTATTGAATATGCTGAACTATTAAAACATTGTCTAACATCTGGCTATTTGTTGTGGAATAATCAATTTATACACGCAAGTAGATGGGCTAGCAATGGGCTCTCCGGTATCTCCCATTCTTACTGATATCTTTATGGAAGATTTTGAGGAGATTGCCTTACAATCTGCTCCTGTAACACCTAGGTTCTATAAGCGATATGTAGATGATACTTTCACCATATTACATCTAACAAAGTAACAGCCTTTGATTATATACTTGTCTAGATGGAGCAATGCAAACAAACGACACGCGAAAACTGGGGCCAAATTGCGTGATATGTGTGAGTACCGCTTGTGTAGGTACTTATAGTAGTCAAACTGTCAAGGTGTGCGTGTTTAGGGATGCCTGCTCCAAATTATTAACTTACCTTTTCTCCATTATTTAATGGGATGACAGTTAAACGAAATAGGCTGAATAAAGTAATTATTTTATAGATTAGTGTTTTATTTATTTTAATAAAAACAAAAAATACAATGAAAAAATATATACAGCAATTTATAGATCAAAATCCGTCTCTTTGTATTTGTTTTCGAAATAGTTTTTTTTTAATATTTCATTTCGTGTCCGCTGTATAATGTCTCTCCAGTCTTAAGAAATCTGAAACCCAAAATATTAGAAAGAACTAACAAAAATACTATTTTGTGAATGACTTCATTTATTTTGTGAGGTGAAGGCAAGTTATAATTTACTGATCAAATAAATTATGTAGGTAATTATTAAAATAATAAAATTTTCTCCTGATCGAAAGATGATGACTGATATTTGCATTTTATCTCCCATAGTTTCGCCAAATCTCCCTTGTAATAAATTGACAACACCGGCTACTCTGTCGAACCTACAAATTAACGAATTGAAAAATCATGTTTTCTTAAAATAATAGAGGTTAAATAACAAAACTTACCGATGTAATGTGATCTTAGTGTAATTATACGGTTTTCCCACATAATTGCGACACAATTTGACAGCACATACCGACATAATTAATTATTTTTCGAGAACTCCACACCCTGAAGTGATCCAAATGACACTGACGTAAGTGAGAAGAGAGTCTACCAATTTTAGTAGACTTTATTTGGGCCGTTCTGTACGTGTCAATGTGGCATCTAGACAAGTATATAATCAAAGGTAATAGCTTTTCTAGATCATCTCAACTCCTTACATTCAAAAATTCAATTTACTATGGAGTCAGAGGCCAATAACTCTTTACCTTTCTTAGATGTTTTAGTAATTCGTAATCATAACAACACCTTTAGTCATACTGTGTATCGAAGGAAAACCCATACAGACAAATACCTAAATGGTGAATCGCACCACCACCCAACACAGTTATCTACCGTCGGTAAATCTTTGTTTCAGAGAGCACATGGGATCGTGATGAGCAACACCTGGCTGCTGAGCTTCAACATGTCAAGCAAGTCCTGCACGACAACAAGCTCCGAATACCGCGCCCTTGTCACAGAAACCGAAACGTGCCAGAGCTTAGTTGAGCGCTTACCTGCCGTACTACCATATGTTAGAGGAGTCACCGACAAAATTGGCTACATCTTGAAGCGTGCTTCAATTAAAACATACTTCAAGCCGCTGAAGAAGATCAGTCAGTTCTTACCATCTGTCAAGTGCCATATACCTCTACAAGATGCGGGCGTATACAAGCTTGATTGTGATTGCGGTCTCTCATATATAGGCCAAACTAAACGAAGCATAGGGACCCGCGTAAAAGAACACATCGCCGATGTCAAACACCGCCGTTCCAAGAAGTCAGCAGTTTGTGAACATACTCTTGACAAGGCCCAGCATTATATCAGATTTGATAAACCACAAATCCTTGCGAAGGAAAGTCGATACCTACCCAGGATGATTCGTGAGGCTATTGAAATTAAAAAACATCCAAATTTCAATAGAGAAGATGGCTGGGTCTTACCACCTGCTTGGAATCCTGTTATAGATTCTATTAAACCAAAATCCAGGCCTACAACTACAAGACCAAAGGATACTGTGAGCTCGTTCTGCGTGAATCGGATTGCCAATAATTAATAACTAAAACATGATCATTGAATATTGTTACTTTAAAAGAGACTATAATTCTCTGAGTTTGTTTCGGCGTTTATTCACAGAGGTCGTCAGCTAGGAAATGCCGGCTCCATCTAGTTTTAATTAATAATTCATCATGTAACAATAAAAAATGTAGGGTAGCTGTCAGTAACTATATCATCAAGACGCCCGCCCACCACCTCAGTCTACCCGTGTACACCATGGACGCTGTAAAGGGCCCGAAACGTCGGGATTAATAATATCAATGTAGGCGATAAAATCCGTAAAAAGTAGTTTAATTTCATTGTTTAATATTCGCGTAAATGTCAGAAATTAATATAACTACTTACTGTTTACTAATTAGTTCAAATAGGGACTAGAGAACGGACGTAACTGTTATTTACAAAAATAGACAATGTTATTAAAGAAAAAACGTTTTTTTCCAATTATCCATTGTTCCCCTTTATTTACAAATAAATATATGTAATATCCAACAACCTTAGGTACTTAATGCTTAACAAAAATTATAAATATAACTTCATAATTTAAAGAAAAAAAAAATTTTAATAGAATTCTTTCTCAGTACGTTTTAGAAAAATCACGTTTTTGCTAATTAAATGTTGCAACTTAATAAATAGGCAATGATAAATAAATACATTTAAGAGGGAAACATACTTGATATTTTTCTTACAAGATAACCAGCTTTTAATTTTCAGTTGGTTACCATGTTGCCTAGCTTCCTGTGTGATTAATAAATGCACTTAGAGTACGGAAAATAACGAGCCAACGGAATGCAACAAACTAGGAGCCAAGCATGTTTGGCAAGTGATTCAAATCTTAAATAGCAAGCTAACATTCCTTAAATTGCTTGCCAAACCAAAAAATCTTGGCGAATAAAAAGAGTACAAAAATAAATGCTTACATTTCCTTGATATATGAACTTAAAGAATAAATTGCACGCTATAGTAACAGTCATGGCATTTTCATATAAGTGTAAAGAATAAATAAGACTAATATAGCTTTGCATTACAATCACATAATGTAGTAGTGCGTTGTGAATATTTCTAACACAAAGGCACAATAAGTTTAGTCATACAGACAGCCCTACGAAACTGGTGAAGCCATAATTTCAAATATTAACGGTTTATTTTAATTTTTGAACATGAACAATGAACATTTGAGATGCTATTTGTTGTTTTAACTACAAAATTGACACTTCACTTAAAAAATATCTTCTTATTATTATTATATTTGGATTTTAAATGTGTGTTTTTATGCATAAAATACAATGTGTAGGTAACTAATATTATGAAGTTGGTTATAATAACAGTCATTTACACCTCAAAAATTAAACAAAAATAAAATTGTCATTCTAAATTCTCCGTTAATATTTTAAATTGCGGAATATTAATCCCTATTAAAAAAAATTAAATATCTAATAATAAAAGTAGATGATATAGTAATGATTTCTGTGTTGATAGATCTGTTCTCTACGGAACCAAGCCTGTAGGGTATTAAACTCTAACGTTATCACAATAGGTTTGCAGTCCTGATGATATCGGGTCAGTCAGCGGCTTTCTACTCCTCTGACACCATCTGAAATGGAGAAGGGAAGTCAAGTTTTCATCCAATAAGGAACATGTAAGTTATAAACTGAGTACTTAATTAACTGGCATGGGGTGGTCTCGAAACATTTGATGAACAAAGCGATCATCTTCTGCGCCATAGGTCACGGTCAAATATTTGAATTCTCTATGAAATGTAGATAATATTTATCCCGTGTTTATGTATTTGTAATCGTTATTCCGGGTCTAGGTTTTGAGTAGATATATGTGAAAATTTGTGTCCTATTGTGCAGAAAAGTAAAAAAAAGTAAGTATCGTGTAGTTTTTCCAAGATTATTAATTTGTCCATGGCGATAGAAGCTATGCAATAACACACACGAAGGACGAAATGCATTTGTAGCTTATTATTTAGTAATCTACCTAAAGTTAAGTAATGTCATGTAATCTAACATTGCTCGCCTCTGAATTTACCAAAATTATGCACATTTTATAGTACTTAGATAATAGGTACATTGCTTATCCCCGTAAAAAAATATAAATAAGTTTTTGTAATGCATATTTGGTTTCAAACACAGAACATAGAAAGAGGTTTCTATGTTCTGTGGTTTCAAATCAGTCAGAACAAAATAGTCGTGTTTTAAAGTTTTTTTTTACTCTGCGGTGTTATGTTGACGAGTCCTGATATACAGAAACGTTAAACTCAAGTCCATGAAGTTGGAGTCTATTTAGAAAAACAGGGGTAGAATACCGTATAGGAGGTACCTATGTTATACGGACGTGACCGACCTGCGCGGCGTGTATCTAAATATATTATGTAGGTACGTTTAAATCTATGGAAGACGTAAAAATATAAAAACCATCTTTATCACTACATAGTATAAAACAAAGTCGCTTTCTCTGTCCCTATATCCCTATGTATGCTTAAATCTTTAAAACTACGCAAAGGATT
This sequence comes from Acronicta alni, assembly GCA_964056405.1. NCBI lineage: Eukaryota > Metazoa > Arthropoda > Insecta > Lepidoptera > Noctuidae > Acronicta > Acronicta alni. The sequence continues at coordinate 10,570,906 of OZ043932.1, read as the reverse complement.
TTGATGCGGTTTTTTTAATAGATAGTGATTGAAGAGGAAGGTTTATATGTAAAATACATGTATTTTATTAGTACATTGCACCCGTGCGAAGCGGGGACGGGTCGCTAGTATTCCTATATTTTAGAAAATGTACGCAAATATAGTATAGCCGACCTCTATCTACTATTTATATTATTGCGATAGCGACTTCTCGTCTTTTGTATAAAATTTCTGTTCATATACCTAATATTCAGTCTTTTTTATGAATCAAGATTACGATCTATTTAATAGCCTTCATGTTTTTCTCCAGTATTCGGAGTCGTGTGAATAACAATTGCGTCATTGTAGGATGTTGTTTAATATAGTGATTGTTATTAATGCACTTGGATTTTTAATCGGTAAAGCATCAAAGAAACTGTAAACCTCTCGTGGATCAATATAATTGTTTTTCTATTGTGTCTGATAATTGCTCCTTGATGGGGAAGGTAAAGACAAGGCACTAGGAAGACACATTCTTTAGATACTGGACAGCATTTAATTTTCCTCAATCACAAGTAAAGTTCTTTTTATAGATTTATTTACATACGGTTTTAATCTTATCAGATTATGTCACCCTCATTAAGTAACAACCTTATTGCAAATACAACTTAAACTATCTTAAATAACCTCTATACCTAATCTCCTATCTACGAGCCCTATATCCTGCAGTCTGCAGAGCCTGCATCATGGCAGTCTTCGTAATAGGGGCTGCAAGGGTGCTATTACAACGAGTAAAGTTGTAAAAAACAAGTTACCACACAACACTGACGGCACTTGCGCGAAATTTTTCATTGCGTGTTACCACTTGAATTAAAACTGATTTTGATATTGTTCTACTCTGATTCAAGGGGCGTCGACCGCCGTTGAGGTGCTTACAGTTATAGGACTATGTTGTGCTTAGCCCTTAGTTAAAAAAAGCTATAGTTGTCCCCAGACTGCCTGTTGTGGACGTTGTGGTACCTACACTTCAGAGCAGTGTAGGTAATGTAATGTACGCGCGTTTTTGCGTTTATAGAACAAAAAAACGTTGATAGACTACTACTCTCCGTCTGACTACCAGCCTGTTTACTAAAACTTTGCAAGGTCAAGACATATTTGCATTTTTTGCTAGAACGCTCCGTCGTTAGTTTTTTCGTCATTCCGTCCGGTATTCTTTTGCGTGTCGGCTCGCTCTGGCAGGATGCTTAACTTACTTATTTATCCTTTTCCTTGTATGTTCATTAGATTAAACAATAAATAACTGATTTGTATAGGTAGTATGTAGAATAGTCGAAAAATTTAATTCGTTGAACCTCTACTATAAGTTATACATACTCGCTTTTATTTTTAAGTGAATAATTAGTTCCTTGCAATATTGATGTCAGCAGTCCCAGGATAAGTGAATGAGTTCTAGTAGTGTAATAAATAAGTAGGTAGATGAAGATTGAAAAAGAGATAAGAGAGGGTATTCCATAATTCTGGAGAAGTAATTCTTAAAGTTTTCATTTAGAAGAGTTTACAATGAAAATAGTATTGGATAGGGGTTAATAAAAATTTAAGTAAGTATATGAATTTATGGGAAATAAAACAAGTCATAATTTTTAACAGTTATTTTATGGAATAACAAATTATTTTACAAATGTTTTTCTAGTTAAATTAAACAGTTTGTGCAAAGTTTTGTAGTACTGGCATTTTGCTTAAATCTATATAATTAAAACTTATCATTGATTGTAATATCTACGACAATAGGTATCTACTGAAGGTAACCTACGCCTGTAAACAAATAAAGGAGATTTACTGTTTTTAATTACTTAGGGTTGTCGCGCACTACGTCTTAGTCGTGATCGCGACCAACGTAAACAGACGATGTAGCATAATAAAAGCAATATTTGAAAGGATCTTACAGTAACCATGATTTAGAACGAACAACTTATGGAAACAGGTACAGTCACGTGCATAAATATGTGACCGCACCAGGTGAGCATGGTTGATTATAGCCTAATTAATCCCTCTCAATCTGAGAGGAGACCCATGCCCAGCAGTGGCAGCAACCGACAACTATCCGTATATGGGTTTATGATGATTTTACTAAGTACAGACGCCAGTAGGTCAAGCTATCCAAAACTGACAAATTTTCCCAATTGAACACGAACCTTATTACTTTGTAATAAAGTTGAAAATCTATCAAACAAATTTGACAGATTGGGGTAACTTGATGTGCTGGCCTCTGTACGTTTTCAGTAAAAACGTGTGAACAGGTATATAAAGTTAATGTATGCGCTATTTATTCGGTAACATTTAGAAATCCAGAAAAAAAAACGCGTAGTACAATGTCGTGTGAACTCAGTCTTAGCGGTCAGCTTATACTGAGAATGTATGTGAATCTATTTGTGGTTCATCAAAAGTGGGCATTTTAGTCCTGGTCGCTGCGTCTGCGACCATTGGCTGTCAGTGTAGTGTAGTGCGCGACGTCCCTTTACCTCATGAAGTACATACAACTTTATGATTGTTTACGCTTCAACACATTATTGATTTCCCCCACATCTAAGTAAGGAAGGACTGGGCGAGTCTGAGGGGCTACTCCTTATCTCCGTCAACGAAGTTACGAGCCGTTCGAAAGTTCTTCGAAACTTCGGAGTCCGTTAGAACAAGTGTTAAATTCAATTTTTCGAACGGGTAAAATCGCATCGAGAGTCGGGACAACTGTCAAATTGTGTTGTAATTAATTCTTAGTTCGGGTCCCGAACCGAATCATCTGTCAGTAGGTGATACGGAGTAGGAAACGCCCGTAACGAAGGTCGAAACTACGGACTTCGTGATTAGGGAGTAGACCCCTTGAAACAATTCCGGCAATCATAAACACGTACCTATGTAATTTTTATAACACATTTTTGTATTTTCATGCGTGTGCTATAAATTTCTCACGTAATAATTTAATTAGGTCCGTCAAGACATATTTTGTATGTCGTTAATGGAAAAAAAGTTGCGTAAAGCAACAATACAACAGTCAAGAGTGTGACAGGTTACTTTTTTTTTTTTTACGAAATTATAAAACTAACCGAACCTTATTAAAATTACATAAAAAATATTCTAACACGTCCTTCAGCCCCCCATCACACAGTACAACGTCACTTCTTTACCTTTTGCCAAGCGAAGATGCCGTACGAGAGGCCGGCACCGAGCGCGAACACGAGCACGTACGGCACGAACTTGAGCGACGGGCCGAAGCGCTTGCGCATCAGGGTGCTGATGAAGTTCAGATTGCCATCTGAGTAGGGGGGGTAGCGGCCACTGAAAGGAGTGCAATTTTGGTTAAAAAAGTTCGTCTACATTTAGACATTTGGAAGAAACTAGAGAAATTCGATTTTTTATATTTATTTCGGAAGTTCTTCATTGGTTTAGAATGATTGATAGGTCTGTTGGTCTCAAATGCTGTTCCGAATTCCCTAAGCAAAGCGTTATTCGAAATTAAGTTTGTATTTGTGCCCGGTTAATAGCAATAGGCTCACCGTAGTGTTGGTGTACAGGAGTACACTTCATGTCAATCCTGACGGGGACACAGATCTGCTGGTATGTTATTTCGGAAGTGGCATAAAAATATAAGAATAACCGATATACAAAAATAAGAATTATTGAATTCGGATTGAAATTTTCGGTGATAGGTAGAACAAAAAAATACGGATACAAATCTCTCTCCTTCCTGATTCTAAATTTAAAAAGTAAATTCTGGCAATACAGCCTCCTTATCATGTGACTGGTTAAAGAATTTTTTAGTGATAGGAGGAAGATTTGTAGAATGTACTGGGATTTGGATGGAGGGTCGAGGAGGAGGAGAGACGGCCTCATCTGTCCTTCTTCCTCCCCGTCCCTCGTGCAGGTGTTCAGGTATAAGGGACACCGATACTATAAAGTAAGTAGTCACTACACTTACGAAGCCAGTTTCTCTCCGATTGGCGAGAAGTTCTTTATGAGGCAGCTCTTCTTGTGTGTGAAAGTGTCGAACGTCTTCTTGCCGTGGTAAGCACCGATTCCACTAGCTCCAACACCGCCGAACGGCAGGGTCTCAACTAGTTTGAAATTCTTTATTAGTATAGAAATAAGGTTGATTTTTTATTCGTGTTTGAGTACTGAGATTTTAAGTACAGTCATATCAGGCTCAGTCTATACAAAATTAGGCTATACAAAACTGTCAATTTCTCCAAATGATTTTAAATCTTAAAATGTTGATAGTCAAGTTTAAAATCTAATGAGAAATTTTGACAACTTTATAAGACTATCTTACAAACACAATTAGTTGTAGAAAATCATTAAAAATCTCAGTAATCGGCGTTTATTATACAAAAAAAGCACAACATTTGTCAATCATTAAATATGCTAATTCATGCTATTAATTAATATTGGCAAACAGAAAGTGTATAGAACTACAGAGAGTTAAGCAAGTTAGTCTACGAACACACTTTTATATTATACAGGCTTGCTACCATTACCTATAAACTTTGTCAAATGTTTCACAACAAAAGAAACCCCAGCATAGGTAGAAGCTTGCATTTGAAATTAAATAAAAACAAATTAGTAAAAGTAATTAATGTGTTGCTCTAGAAAATTCGTATGCGTGAATGTTTTAATAATAATGTTTTTGGGACATTTTACACAACACCATCTAGTCCCAAACTAAGCAGAGCTTGTAGTATGGGTACTAGACAATGGATATAATACATAATATACTTTTTTTTTTGTAAATACATACTTATAATACATAGGAAACACCCAGACAAACACAAATACTCAAGTTTTATCCACACAAATATTTGTGTCCTGCGGGAATCGAACCCACGACCCCATGATCAGCAGTCCGGCACTCGAACCGAATGTGTTGCCCATGCGCAATGAAATAACTATACAAATGTCTCTAATTAGGAAGAAATTCAATTGACAGAAAATTAAGTATCTATAGGTTATTTTACTTGTTTGCACCGCAAGGGTATACTTATTTTAGGAAATACTCACCTTACAGTGACATTGAAAAAGCCTAATAGTCTTTGAATAATAACTAAAGGTTTTGAATCTGCAAACTAGTTTTGTAATCGATTAGGTACTATACCAAGAAGGTATAACAATAAGTATTGGACATCACTATTAACATTAAAAATAAATAAGAAGAGCAAATATGCAAACCTCCCATGTGCATCATGGTATCGTTAACGCACATCCCTCCGCTACTAGTGTTGTCCACGATACTGGACAGAACCTTGCTGCTATTGCTGAACACGTACACCACTAGCGGCTTCTCTCTACATACAACAGAATACGTCAGACCTCCACCCAACAGGCTATTATGTACTACAGAAGATTAATATCTATATTTTATGTACAATTCTGTCAAAGTTGTTGTAAGTATTCAATTTAATACATTCTAGTGACGTTTTATTCTTTATTTTTTATTTGCATAGAATGTAAATTATGGGGTAAACTTAAAATTAGGTATCACTATGGACCCTGGTGGGGCACAGCAAAGTTAAACTAACCTTTCTAGGTTAAAACATATCTGGTACTAATGTTCACCCGCAGTTTGCCGGTATGTTTGGGTCCCATTTAATAGGGGGCGAGCTTATTGCCATTAACCGGACCCTAATCCAAACTCGGAGCTGCTACTGAGAATTTAATTGAAAAACTCTATAACACTGCTCGACCTGGGAATCGAACCCAGGACCTCTAGCGTACCTCTAGGCTTATGAGGCAGTTTATGACAAGTAAGGACAATATATTATGAAAAAAATATTTACATCTTTATAATGTTTTAAATACTCGTATGTATGTTATGATTGTGTAGTCTTAAATTTAAAAACAGAAACTATTTTATCGATATTATACAAAAACTTTGACAGAAATATTAAAATTAGAATTATACTTAAATACTAATTTATACATTAAAATATATTTTATCAATACATTGAACATTATAAAAGTATCTCCACCACCGTCCATCACCACTACCAATCCCCGTCACCATAGACACCATTAACATAGATGTAGCTAAATTAATTAGTACACTAGACCATTGGAATTGGAAAATGAACTCAGCCGTATTGTACATAAAGTTACTTTTTGCTTGGCCGATTAATTAACAATTTATTTTTAGTAAACCTAGAGTTTTCTATTCATGAGGTTTAAAAGTCCCTCTTTTTAAAGAAAATAGATAGAAATATCCATTTTAAAGAACTTTGGAATAAAATGAAAATGCATTATCCAAAAAAAGAAACAAATGCCCTTGTTGTAGGAAAGCCAATAAAAACAGGCCTTCATTTTCTTTGACGTCATATTCATACCGTGGAACTAGCATTTGATTTGACGTCATACTAATCACAATAGTAAAAATATAGACGTAAAGACGGCGCTTGACGTATCAAATTGTATATTTAGAGAATAAAATAAACCTTTGCACATAGTACATGGTTGTGAATTTTTATTTGGCTAAGTAACAAGATTATTCATTCATTTAAATATGAATATAATATAAAAAAAATAAAAGTCAAAATCATGGTCTTGCATTATGTATTAAAACCACTTTGAAACCATAACCATAAATTGTGTCAATCCATATCCTAGAAGTAAAACAAGCCAAGCAATGTACGCCCCTCTGACCCTCTCCCGACGACTGTTTGCGGAAACATACAAAACGTGAAACCATTTTTATATAAATACGTTATATAAACGTTTATTTTATATAAATTACGCGATTGGTAGTTACTTATATTTTCTGAATCTGCGATGTGCAAAATTTTACAGTGATAACGTAGTAATAAACTCAAAGGATAACATTCCTAATATCGTACTTTTAATGAAACACTGATTCCTCTACAAAATGTTTTTCTATTTTTACTTCACCTCTATACCAATAAACCAATTTTGATAAAACTTAGCTAAGACCTCTTTATTTGAATTACAGAGGACATAGAACACTGCTCCGAAACTTCGATGACGAATAAAGTGCATCCATAAACCTTTTAGCTAATGTGCAGCTGTCCGGGTTTTTCATGAGGTGCAGTGCACAGTTTGCGTATTATTGAACACTTACGCAACATATTGTGGAGTTAGTTTTATCCCGTTTTTGTTCGGATTTAGGCAGTTTGTGGATTCCTCATATACGGGTACTCTTGACAGTCTAAAATCCAAAAATATGGTCTAGACGCAGGCGAATTAAAAAACTCCACATGTCTTCTACTTTTTCCTACTAATTCCTATGCTTTTATTTGGGTAAGCGATTAATTTAGTCGATTTATCGACTGTCATAATACTTTTCTAGGTTCAATGCTTTATTATTTTCTCAACACAATTCTAAGATGGCTATTTTTATATATTTTGTATGTCTTTACAAACAGCCGATGATAATGTAGTCTCCTTACCGCCGTAAAACATGATCGTGTCGTTCATACTGATACTGCCCGAGCGCGTCTGTTCAGTGAACAACTTTTGTATGTTGCTTTGTTTGCTGAACACGTAAAGCACTAACGGATGGTCCCTGAAAGTTGTTTATGTTTCACTCTGTGGCCTCACCGCCATGGATTAGCGCCCATGGAATGATGGTAACCGGTAATGACAAGCTGTTCATAATAGTTCCTTGTTTAGTTTTAATGAGGGCTGCTATCCGTTTGGTATACCTCGGAATTGTCCTGTTGTGGGGGAATCCATGGTCCAATTCGGGTTATTTTTAAGAGTTTTCGTAAAACCTGGACTATTTTATACACCGATATGTTTTAAAAAGGTATGTAATTATGTAAGGTGCACACCGCACAAAAATAATTTAAATCAGCTGAATCTTTTAAAATATATTGTAAATATTTCAATCTTATAAATTATAATTATATATTCTAATGCAATGTACGTGTATGGTGTGTGTACGTGTTTTTCAACAGCCAAACTTGTAAGAAATTTTAATGATGGCAGCCATGTTTGGTTATATTTTTGAATACGAATTGATGAGTCGAATATATGAATCGTGTCGATTAATAATAATCGATTCGATGTCGATATGGCAAGTGAGATTTATTGTTGTGTCTACACCCTTTCAATTTTGTTACGGTGAATGGAGAATATCGAGTTACAATCTTAATGTGCGAGTTATTTGAAATTTTGAGAATGTTCTTTGTGAATGAATGGTAACTCTTTCTCCCACGCTAGTTTGGCTGGTTGGTGAAATACAGACGTTAGTTCGTCTTCAAGTTATTCAGAAGTATTGTGCTTCACTTTATATCAAAACATTACAGCATTATTACACATTATCCCTAAGGCTGAACCCGCCAAATACTTTTTTATTACAAAACAAAAGCTTTCGGCCATTTCATTTGAAATTTCAATTATATTGTGTAAGTTATATGTATTATCGCCGGACCTTTGTGCATCGACAGCGCATGGTAGTCCGGGTGTTAAAGGCAAAATTGCTCAACAATTTAAATCGGGTAAAACTAAAGCATAATCTTTGAACTCGTTATAAAATAGTACGCTCCTCTTTGAACCCGCGTCCCGAATGCATTAGATTGGCCAGGTCGCTCGACCAGGCGACACATTTTTAGCTGTCTCTTGTAAATTGCGAGCAAATTGCAAAGGCTAAAATGTCAACGCATAGTACAAACAATCACTAGAAAAAAAAAGAATTAAGTAATACCAGGAGTACAACAATGACTTCTTGAATTAATATTTTTTTTAGCTATGATTATTTTTTGAACATTATTTTTATTCTTTTATCCAAAAATAATTGTACAAAAAAATAATGCTTATATTCTACTCCATTTTCGCCTGGACAGTTGGCAACCCTATCAATCACATCACGAGAGACGCCATAACTCACGACACGACACTGCAAACTCACACACTTTATAAAAGATAAGACTTACCGCTCATTGATGAATTTGATTGCCTCGTAAGCGTTCTCAATAGTTACTATGGGCAGGATGGGCCCGAAAATTTCATCCTGCATTACTTTGTCGGAAGGGCCGACGTTCGTCACTATCGTGGGCTCTATAAACTTGTCGCTTGCGTCATAAGAACCTCCGATAGCTATTTTGTCTTTGCTGGCGTCGATTACGGCTTGGAGGCGGCTGGAATATCGAAACGGAAACGTTAAACTATGATGTGATTTCTTAAATTCTTGATTTTCCTGTACATGAGTATGCTATATAACAGATATGTAAATACATGGAAGCACTTTTCAAATGTGACGGCGGGATAATAAATTTTGAGAAGTCTAAATTCGATGGAAAATCAGAAAGGCCGCAGACTATTGGATGCATGTGGCCTAGGCCTTGTCATGGAATTCTATGAGATGTCTTTCTTGCTCGCTCCCGCTTGTCAAACTAATGACCATGAAATGACAATCATTACCAGCTTTACTACGCAAATATGATTTTGGGCTGAAGGATTTCACGTTTTCCTTACATGGAAGTGTTTGGAATCCGACGATCGGTTTAATGTATGCGACTAAACTTGAAATGATGAATAATGTAGGGAAGAGGCAACGCAGAAAATAATCAGAAAACCGATAATGTATTTATTCAATATTTTTATTTAATGTGTAAGTAGCAATATTGTAAATGTCACTAAGTCATATGGTGGTATTCCCAACATACCTATATTTTATGTATTATACAATACATAAAATATAGGTGCAATAATAACTTAGCCTAAGAATATTCGTATGCCTCTTGCAGAGGCGGATGTGTCGGAAAACTAATTGTATCATAACAACTTTTGTACCATATCCTTGGCGAATAAATATCTTTATCTCTATCTCTTTTAGTACTTACCTAAAATGCCTGTTGTTGACAATTCGGCATAGATCCGGCGACTTCTGCGGCTCAGCACCATACCACTCCTTGAGGATCTTCTTGGCAGCTTCAACGAATTTGTCCTGCACTTCCTTAGTGCACAGAACGTAGTCTGGAGCAATGCAAGTCTGGCCCGCGTTGATGAATTTACCCCAAAGGACACGTTTTGCGGTTACCATCATGTCGACTGAGTTGTCGATGTATACTGGGCTGGGGAGGGCAGGTTTTGTGTCTTAGTTTAGGAAAAAACCTTAAATAATAATAAATATATTGATTTCTGACACATATGCGAATATCTTTTTGTATATTTTTGGCATTTTCCATGCTAAGATTTTAAAGTTATTTAGAAAAGGAAAAATTCAACCGCGGGCAGGATTTGAACCTGCGTCTTCTGGTTAGGTACACCAGACGCTATGACCACTATGCCACCGCGATACCTTGCACCACGCGGTGGCTTAGTGGTCATAGCGTCTGGTGTACCTAAGCGTCTGGTTGAACAAAAAGATAGTTAGAAGGTAAGGTGGCATCGTTCGACATTGAACTAACTGTAAAGTAAGTTGTGTCGGTTGAAAAGCAAAAATTTGCATTTCAATAGGTGTTACTGACGTCACCGTAAAGACGTAAATTCAGTATGTGAAGGAAAAATTCGACATGACGGGTAGGTATCGCGGTGGCTTAGTGGTCATAGCGTCTGGTGTAGCTAACCAGAAGACGCAGGTTCGAATCCTGCCCGCGGTTGAATTTTTCCTTTTCTAAATAACATATGCGAATATTACACATTGAAATAAACACATTTTACAAAGCACCATCTAGTCCCAAACTAAGCAGAACTCTATGGGTACTTATATACTTTTTTTTTGTAAATAAATACTTATAACACATAAGATTTGGAACATTGGGAGTTTGATGTGTGAAATTCCGTACCTTTTTCCTCCAAGTTCCAAAGTGACAGGTGTGAGGTTCTTCACGGCTGCCTCATAGACGATCTTCCCGATGTTAGTACCGCCCGTGAAGAATATGTAGTCGAACTTCTGTTTCAACAGCTCTGTGGTTTCTTGGGGACCACCCTCAACTACTATCACGGCATCCTAGAATGTAGGATGAAGGTTTTGAGAAAAGAGTATTTGACCTTGATTTTTTATAGATTTTTAGATATTTTAGAGATTCGAAAGTCTGGGATCCAAGACCTACGCCTGAAAAAAGTGTTGAACAATGACAGTAAACGACAGAAGAACTGACACATTTGGTATATCATAAATCAAGAATTTATAGTCCACCACGCTGGCCTAATGCGGGTTGATATGACTTTCTAATTCAACTAGCCTATTGACACTCTGGTTTAGTGAAAAACCGCTCTGAAAACCAATCTCCAAAATAAACCTTATTCCTTGGCAATACGCATGTATGTTTACTTCAGGTGAGCTCTACAGAGAGTAGGTATCTTTTTGTATTTTTTTTGCATTTTCTATGCTAGATTTTAGGAAAACAGAATCAGAAGACACTTCTACAAAAGGTATTGGGTTTCCGCTGATTACAGGCTTTTAATTGGATTCGTAATTTGTTTGACGTTGACGTCACTAATGTGAAGACGTTAACCTCAATTGACTGACTTATAGGGTCAGACTTACGTCAGGTAATGTTTTATTCTGAGGAATAATGTAATACTTTTGCTTATATTTTTATTGTATTGTATTGCTTAAAGCAACGACAATTTATTACACAATTTCTATAGTGAAACTTTTAAATTATGGATATGTAAGTACCTACATATCTATAATTTAAAAGAAAATTTGACAGTTTCGGATAACCTGCTGGCTTCTATTTAAGAGTATGTACAGACGCCAGCAGGTTAGCCAAAACTCAAAATTTTCCAATTTAATATGAACCTTATTGTTTTGTATTAAAGTTGAAAATCAATCAAAGTAATTTGACAGATTGTGGTAGCTTGATGTGCTGGGCTCTGTACATCTTTTAACATTTCTATTAAAATTAATGGATGTTTCTATTTCATGCTGCATGTCTGTCATGATGTGCATGTCTATAATTGCTGTAAACATTAGTCCTATCTCTCTCGCTTCTAACTTATAAAACAATGTTTGCGTTTATATTGTTGATGTGCCATGAATAAATAAATAAGTACATACTGAATTTTTATACTGAATATTAAAAAATGTATAAAAAAATATACAATTTGGTAAATTTACATAAAAATATAGGCACGAATTGAATGAAATAAATATTTTTTTGCGATATTCGAAACTCGTAGAACAGAAATGGTATTCAGTAAGCATAATAAATATGGCCATCCTTTAACCAGTCATCCTGCATACGCTGTATTCCAGAGTAGAGATTCAATTTCAGCTATTGAGTAGAATTAGGGTAGGTTGATGACCCTATTCATTTTTAAAACTACATGAAAAATGTCAAGAAACTAACATGTTCTTGAATATATACATACTTATTTCAAAAAATAAAAAGGACCACATCATAAGGAAATGTCAGTGCTTATCAAGATTTTAAGGTCCTTGGATGACTTTGATACCGTTTAAATATATTTTTGTGCATTTATTTTCATTTGACATTGCTCTACATTAATAAGGTCCACTTTAAAAGTGAAGGGAAATTTTATGTTTATGACTCATTTATTTGGATCATTTGTGTTCAGGTTTCGGTGAATCTGTGAATATTCTAGATAAAATCTCATATATAGGTAATATGAATAGTCTCACATAGGCAGTTATACTTGCGAACAAAGCGACCACCTATATTTAATTGGTCCTTGGTCCTGGTTTAAATCTCTATCCATACAGAAAGCGAACAGAGTTTCTAGATGCTTCGTGTAAGGTAGCAATTCTGAGGAAAGAGCCAACAATATATAAATAGTTTATGACTCATTAAGGACGCTGTTACAATTTCGACGAACTCAAATTTAGGTAAATAGAGTCGCGCACAGCAACATTACGCGTACGCACACATTGAAACCACAGAGCGCTCGAGTTTATACATCGCTTAAATAATATTGGTCCTTGCTATAATTTTTAATTAATTTTTATTTATTAAATTAATTATTGAATTTATTTAGCAAATTAAGTTGGAACTTTGAAAGCGCATTTGGTGACCGTACTATTTTCGTGATAATTAGGTTAGTATTTTAACAGACTTCAAAAGAAGGCGGTGCTCTCATCGACCCGTGTGTACGTTTTTATATCCGAGATATTCTCAAAAACTACTGATACTATTTGAATTGGGTATTCATTTGAACATAACTAACACTTAAATTACATAGACATACTAGCCTGGGAGTAAAAATTAAAACATCGGAAGTAGTAAAAATGTATAATAAATTTAATATAGGTATGTAAGAAAAGTACACAAGCATTAGTGTTATTTACACTGGGCTTTTAGGCATTATTTTGTTCACTTATTACGTTTTTGCCATCTCTTTTTTCTTTATTTATCGCTAAATGCTTCATACCGCAATCGAAAAGAGAAATGTGACTTTATTTGAATCATCTGCTCAAATAGGTAATTAATGTCAACTATTCTTTTGCCTTAAATTGTACTACGCATTCCTGCTCCTGAAAATAAAACGACAATATTAGTAGTACGGTAAAAAAATTAAAACCTATGATTACTTTTATATAACTTTCAAATAAAATTTCACACTGCTCGTCATGGTCTAACGAGACATTTATGCTGCTCTCCCTGTTAACAAAAAATACATCAAAATAAGTAACCTGACGAAACGTGATGGAATTGATAAAAAAAAATGTTTAAACTAACACTCCAAATAAATAATAAACTCCATAGTGAAAGTACTTACATACATTACTTTTATTTACTGCTAAGTTTGAAGGTCTTTTTTGGTCTATAACCAAATTTCCGAATACGGGGCATCTAAAAAAAACAAATTGAACATTTTAACAAAACATCGTACTGACTTACGCGACACTCCCATCATAGCATTAAGTGCGAGCCACGATATCATTTGCCATATGCTATATACAATAAGAATGCTACTTTATAATGCTTTATGCTATATCAACCATCACTAATATATATGGTACTCAAAACTAAGTAAATATCTCAGTAAGAACTGCTTCACCCCACCAATTCTTAAACATGTAAACAACTGTTTAACCCTACCCATCCTTTTCTTGAACTCACTCACAGACGCTTAACCCCACTTATTCATACTTTGATTTAGTAAAACTTAACCTCACCCATCCATTTCTTGACCTGTCCAACAGCTGCTTAACCTCTCTCATCCATTTCTTAACCTTACCAACAGCTGCTTAAGACCACCCATCTACTTTCAAGCCCCACGACCTAATCTAAATCTAAACTTTACTAAGAGCTGCATAACGCCACCCATCCATTTCTTAACCTTATCAACAACTGCATAGCCATTCGTATCCAAATCCCGATCTACAGTTTCTAAATTACATTCTAAAAATAATTAATAATAGTATGAAACTAGTACTTACTTTTATATCGGTTCGAAAAAGTATCAACTCCTGCCGGTCACGATAAACGACGATTCTACGCGACGACGCGCGACTTTTCGTAATTTATTTTTTGCGATAGAGCGATACACCCGTCCTTCCACAGGCGCGTCTGAGCGCGGAATGATGCACCGCGAGTGAAATATGTATGAAGAAATTTGCAAGCGTTCTTATTTAGCTGATAATTGAAAAATGTAATGACTTAGGTACAAAATAATTAGCTGAACATATAGAGGACTATATATGCCGCAATCTAATCTATTTTTTAAGATAAAATATGCAGTCAATTTACCTAAAATGGTACCTAATCAGACCCCATTTTTGTAAATTTTCTGTGATTATTGTGATGGTGAAAACGGATTTATCCGAAAATTTTGTATGATGTCATACAATTTTTATGATTCCAATCGGGAGATGAATAGATTACTTTTAAATTGAGACCATAATATCTTCACATTTGTGATTGCTTATATATTAAAATGGTACCTGAAAAGCACTGTTATTTGTAGAAAAATGTAAAAGCGTCCTTAACAATCACTATTCACTAGGTCTTTCAAGAAAATAAATGCGGAACAATAATATAAGTAAGTATTTGATGCAAATATAATATGTGATTTAAATTCTCTACTTAGTTATTATAATAAAATACGATGTCCTTCACGGGCAAAATAAAGACGTAGAACATTGTACATCATGAATGGTTCGTTAGGCTCAACAGATTATACAGTTGCACTAAAAAAAACCGCCGCTATTGCAATAGCGGTGGTAGGGAATACGGGATGTCCTAAGGGAAAATGTGCCTAGCTTGATGTTTTACCGTGTGTACCTCGATACGATGTTGTTAATCTACACTTTGTAATTAAGATAAGATACCAAATATAAAGTTTGGTCTTTTGAGCCGCGTTGCAAGAAATATAGGATATTCATACTCACATTATCCAAATATTTGGGAAGGGTTTCAACTACGAAGGCGGCGCACGCAGCAGACAGTTCACTGGGTTTGACTATGACGGTGTTGCCAGCAGAGATAGCGCCGGACATCGGCAGCAACAGTAGTTGTAGTGGGTAGTTCCAAGCTCCGATCACAAGGACCACGCCGTAAGGGTCGTTGTAGATCAACACTTCGTCCAGCATGTTCACGAAGCCCTTTGCTGGCTGCGGAATTAAAAAGGTTATATTTATTAGTGTTATGAGAAAGGAAGTTTAACCTCATCATCACCATCAACCCATATACTGTCCCATTGTTGGGCACGAGTCTCATCTCAGATTGAGAGGGATTAGGCTGTAGTCTACCATTCTGGCCTAGTGCTGGTTGGCATACTTTACGATGTTTTCTTTCACCGTTTAAGCGAGTGAATTCGAAAAGTCAGAGGAGCGTGCCTTGGATTAGAACTCGAGAACTTTGACTTGGCAGTCCAATGTTCATATCACTAGGCCATCACTGCCTAACTTTTATTTGTTTTCTTAACTTTAATCAACACTTGGGACTGTTGCCTCCTTTAAAAACTGCTATTTCATCATGAACAACCTTAATAATTATGCCTTAATCACCAGCATCGATAACATCAAATAATCAAAATGTGTATCTTAATACGAATGATAGATTTATAATACAAATTGACAAACATGACGGTTCGCAACTTTCAACTTTATATTCACACATACTTCAAGCCTGCTTCCTCGAAGGGAAGGCAAAGTTAAAATTGAAAATTGATCAACTGCCAATGTCGTAACATATCTTTCTGTACCAATTTTTTTAAAACAGTTAATAATAAATAAATAAAATAAAAAATATGTTTATTTTTCTCCACAAATTACAAAACGTTTAGGAGTTATCACATAATTTGATGTGGTAGATTACAATTTGTGGGTTGCCAAAACTAAGCGGAAGCCTATATCTTAGGACACCAGCTCTCCCTTCTTAAGGTAAAGATAACTATATATAGCAGAAGGTTACATTTATGTTTTTTTGTCAGTTTTATAAGACTTACGTTATCAGTACCTTTTAATACAGGAGAATGTAAGTAGGTTAAACGAAGGCTGAATTCAACCACGTCGAAGACATCCGTAGTAAATGTTGCGGTAAAAAGATAACAGACTATGTTAGTAGTTTTTTATTGGCAGTTTTCATATAACACAAAAGTATCATCACGCCTGTAGCAGAAGGGATAACAGAGGTGTACCTACTGATGTATAAATTTAATACATGGTCCCATGTAATAGGTGGCGAGCCTATTGTCATTAACCAGGCACAAATCCGAGCTACTAGTGAGAACTTCATAGAAAACCTCTCAAAATCGGTGCAGTAGATCCAGAGATTATCCCCTACAGCTTCACTAACTTTAGTTCTTTGTAATTACTCAAAGACAAACAAAGTCGCTTTCTCTGTCCCTATATCCCTATGTATGCTTAAATCTTTAAAACTACGCAACGGATTTCGATGCGGTTTTTTTTAATACATAGAGTGATTGAAGAGGAAGGTTTATATATATAATACATGTATTTTATTGTACATTGCACCCGTGCGAAGCGGGGGCGGGTCGCTAGTACATAATATTAGTAACTACAGTACCTAGTATAGATGATATGTGGAGTAATAAGTAATTAAGTGGATCGCAGGACGTAGTTCAATGTTAATTATGGGTAGTAAACAATTGAGTACAGTATAATCATTGTTGCGTGATTAGTAATAGATAATTACTTCGGTTCCTCACTATATAAGCGTGGAGAAGTTTCTAGATCAGTTTCTACTTTTTATCACTTTGTTTAACCTACAATATTGACGGTAAACCAACCGGGAACCCAACGTTGATGGGTTTACGTCGAACGAGTTGTTCAATTCAATTCAATTCCCGAAGGAATTGAATTGAATTGCGACTGTCAAAAGGTACCTACTAGAATCAGCAATAAGTGGAATTTTCAGGGTAACTCAGTGGAAACCGGTTTAAACATTTCATCATAGGTTGCGGATTTGTTTATTTTTAAAAATAAAGGATAGGTTGTATTTTGTTTTTTTTTTTGTTTTTGTTTGTATACTTATTAACTTATATGTTTAAGTAGTACGAATGATGATATCATGAACTATTTATGTACAGGCAACAACATATCACGATACCACAAAGTCAAATGAGAGGTACGGCATAGTGGGAGTAATTCCACTCAAATTGGAGCTGCCCGACTGGGGAAGTATCTCCGCCTTGTAGAAAATCGAAGTGAAATAACACTGCTCTGAGCTGTGTAGTGTTCCTTAGGGTGAGCAAGAATGCCAGTGCTCCACGAGGAAACGTTGTGTTAGCAGTGGGGGGCACCTTTATACTGCCAATCCAACTATTCATCTTTCGTTTTACAGGGTCGGCAACGCGCAAGTGATAGGTACCCTTCTCGTAGTTATACTGTTTGATGGGTAAATGTTTGCATTGAAACCACTCACACATGTGTGTATACGCGCAGTACCGTGCAAGCGAATACGATGAAATTATGGTGAGTTGATGCGTGCGCGCCGGTGAAGATTTCTGACAAAAAAATAAGCATAGCAACGCACTGCCGAACACGGCTAGTAACAAATACAATGAAGTAATAAAATAGTTACGCTTAAACACTTCTCACGTTAATCTACATATATGTAGAGAATATACTTAGGGGTCAAAGATCAATGTTTGAATAGGACAATGAGGATAGTAATATGAATAATGAGCCAGTGTTCACAGTGCATATCATTATCCTGACATGGCTGCAGTGAATTTCTTGAATCCTATGGGCATGAGTAGAGCCAGGGTAGGCGCGTGCAGTTTTTAATCGGTAGGATTCCGACATACCCTTTTTTTTTATAGTACGGAAAATCCTCATGGATCCTCCGCCACCCGGGGAGTTGGCAGGGTATGTCGGAGTAGTAGTAGTAGACTAAAAAACCGCACTCTCCTTAACTTGCCTTATAGTCATGGCCATGGGATCCATGAAATTCACCACGACCATGACAAGCTGTGGTCCAGCACTCACTGGACCCCATCGTTTAGCGAGACCTTGCCCTGCATCCTATCATGCTGAAGGCACGCGTGTGATGAGCACGCCTGCCGCCTACTGAGGCCATTATCTGATCGGGCGGCGGAATCCCCTATTCAGCCGCCCGCAGGCCACAGCTCATGGAGGCCGAAGGTCTGATTCCGACATATCCTGCTATACCTCCTCAGGCGACAGACGTATGTTTAGGGCCCATGTATCTAATATTAAAGGGCGAGAGCTTATTGCTATGGACCGGGCATATCTACATCCAAACTCTCTGCTGAGAATTTTATAGGAAATCCCAATAACACTTTGCTCGGTCTGGGAATCGAACCCAGGACTTCTAGCGTAGGTGTCATACCTATATAATAATAACCACTTTAAATAGTTTGATATTCTGATATTTATATATATTCTTTATTATAGGCTTTATTATATAAAGGTCGATTGTCGTTTAAAATTATTATAAAAAGGCTTTAGATGCTTTCGCTTCGACGTTGTTTGTTCTTTTTTTTTTAATGAAGGAAGTCGAATGTGGACTTTGGCATCAGGTTGGAACCAATATGACGCACGGTGACTGACGAATCGATCATGTTGAGTAATTTATTGGATTATAAAAGAACCATTTCGTCTGCTTATACAATTCCAAATCTTTACTTTGTGAAGCAATACGCTATCCACAATCGGGAAATCATACCTATTTGTCAGTTTTTTGTATTACTATACTATATTCAGTTATGTACTCAACATTTATGGCAAAAACGTTGGTCCGTAGAATTTTTTTCAGACAATTATCATAAATAACGTAAGCATAAAATAATGATGTAACCTTCCTTATTTTTGATTTGAACTTCGAATTCATTCATAAATAAATAAATATTCTTGGACAATTTTACACAGCACCATCTTGTCCCAAACTAAGCAGAGCTTGTACTATGGGTACTACTAGACAACGGATATAATACTTGTATACTTTTTGTTGCAAATATAACTTTTATACATAAGAAACACCTAGCTAAACACAAACAATTAAATTATATTCATCACATAAAAAAACATTTCTGTGGGAATCGAACCCACGACCTCACATCATACGACTAGGCTATCCATATAATTAATATGCATTAAATATTCTATTATTTGCCTGTCAGAAACTAGGACGATGTCAGAGAAAAGTTTACAATTTAACCGTGTATTTCTATATACGGTTAAATTGTAAACTTTTCTCTCGTTAAATTGTAATAATGTGCACTGATTAGCCCAAAGATCTGACGGAACCCACCGTTAGTTATAGGCTATCTAAAAACTACACGGCACATTGTAATCTTTCTTTCATTTTTCTCTACCAGAACGATTTTAAAAGAACTATCATACTTCCATCTTGATCCCAATTTGGGGGTCAGCACATTATAACTAAGTCTTCCATGCATCAGGCGTCATTTCATCAGTTACTTCCCGGGTGTGAATGGTGGTTATAATGTAATAGGATCTAAAATAAAAAAGTTCTGGATGGCTTACCTTTTCTGGCTGAGCCCACTCATCCAGATGGTGTAAAGTATTCTTGAGGTCGTTGATCAAGTAGTCTACTTCCAGCAGCACGGCCTCCATCTTGCTCCTCCTCAAGTCTTTTCGGAGGGCTTCTATCATAGCGTTGCGGTTCTCCTCGTACATCCGAAGGAGGTTTTTCAGTTGCTGATGACGCCATTCTATTGGGCGAGTGACGCCTCGGTTGAAGGTGTCCCGAGCCCTTTGGACCGCCTGCAGAGAATGCAATAAAGAATAATTCTAAATTTGAATTTGGCATTTTTGACGTCTAAAAATAAAAAGAAACCATTTATAATAACGACTTTTTTAACATTTTTGTTATAGTTAAAGACATCATCCAGAAAATGCCATTGCTTCATCGTTTTCTATACGTGAACGGCATAATAGGCGTAGATAAGAGTTTGTCGACCTTTTGACTCGTAAATTTTTGTCTACCGCTTTTCTGTTTGTGATTATGTTTTAGACTAGGAATGAGAAACTGCCCTTTAATAAGGATCTCGTTAGACCCGGTTCATCATTTCAAATTCATTTAAAAAAAACATCAAAATCATTGTGACCGTATAGGCGACAAAAGGACAAGCGGAAGGACAGCCAATGTTTGTATTATATGTCTGAAATAGCACGATTGCATCATACATAGATCTGAGAATAATCTAATTTATAGCAGATTTTGTGTCCAGTTATTTTCCTTGTAATAAATCATTGAATGTTGTTTTAATTCTGTACTATGTGTGACCTAGCTAACGCAAATTAGGACATTTTGATTACAGAATACATATTTGAACAACGGACTATAATATTTATATAAACTAAGACTTGAGCCTAATATTGCCTGACCCTGAAAATACAGTAAGAATACAAAGACGGTACCTTTTTTTTGTTTAGGGGGGGAAACCTTAAAAACACAACCGGTCTACGGGGGTTCGACCGGAGAGTGTGTGATTCTTACCCATCAAAACCACCCCGGTGGCCACCATCAGCACATAGCGGGGGGCACTGAGTCCTCTTAATAATAGACCACCCAAGAACCCCCCTGTGCACCGCCTATTAAGGCACATAGCTAATAGGAATTTTGGCATATTAATTAATGCTAAAATTCCAACAGAAACTGACATTGTTGTTGGTGCAGGCCGGTTTCACATACTTAGCTTAGGAACTAGTCCGTTAGAAACTGCGGAATACACAATTAACTATTACTGGTAAACTTCCAGGATAATTATTACTGTATACTTTATTGCATTCCATAATATTTTTTTAATTTGCTGGAGATCCGTGATAGCCTACTGATATGACCACAAACTGCTAAGTCTAGGTTCTCGCGTTCGAGTCCAAGCACCTCTGACTTTTCGAAATTATGTGCGTATTAATATTTAATTATCACTCGCTTAAACGGTAAAGCAAAACATCGTGAGGAAATCTGCATGACTGAGATTTTTGTCGACGGTGTCTGAGGTCTGCCAACCCGCACTAGGCCAGCGTGGTGGACTATAGCCTAATCCCTCTCAATCTGGGAGAAAATCCGTGCCCAGCAGTGGGACAGTAGATTATCATAAAGTTTATGTTTTTATTATCACATTATTATATTCAGTTTCTATGTCTATTATAACATATATAATAGGTATGTACCTATTTTATTAAACAATAGAATAGGTACATACCTATTATATTGTTTTTGTATTTAAATTGATATCACACTTAGCTGTTTATTACCTATAGAGGAGCGATCTATTAAGATCATTTACTAGTACGAACGTAATGACCAGAACAAGAGAGAATGATGGCTATTTTTTTAAATTGTAAGTATTAAGATTAAATATTTGCATGAGATCAACTCTTACGATAGAGATTGGGCCGCTAAAACAACAGACTCAGCGGCTTGGATCGAGGCAGGTCTTTGCCCACAAGTGGGACGAATCGTGCTAGAAAAAAAAATGCACATAGCATAGCACCCGTTAGGATTTGTGAGCTGCCAGTTCTAACAGAGTATTAACATTTTTATAAAGCAAGCAAGTCGCGTGGTCCGGTGCGGTAGGCGAAGTTATCGTACAGAGGTCAGCAATCAAGTTACCACAATCTGTCAAATTCCTTTGATAGAATTTCAACTTTAACACAACATAATAAGGTTCATTTTCAATTGGGAAAAATTGACAGTTTTGGATAGGTCGACCTGCTGGCGTCTGTACCTATTTAGGAAATAGAAAGAATCGTTTATTTAGCTACAACTATAAAGAGACATGTACATAAACTTACTTCGTAACTACTACAAGTTCAAACCAAAAGTAAACATAAATAAACACAAAACATAGGTAGATACAAATACATATATGTATAGGTAACTACTATACCTACACAAATACATACATGAACCATATAATATTACAAAAATATATCATTAAAATGTGGACAAACTCCACAAGTAGATTTTTTAGAATTTAATTGTAAGATAGGTATAATGTAAGTACATCTAATATTCCCAAAGAATTTAACTTTTTTGGGGTGTAGTAACTAAAATGAATTTATTTATCGCGACTCCGTGTAAAGAAATAGTAATAGTTGTTCCCATAGATACACATACCTCCGTTGTTTGCGTGTAGGTATGTGAGAATTTGTTTTTATTATATGTTTTTAATTTAAATACGGAAAGTTAAGGTCACGGGCATCTCAAGTTCAATACAAGGATTATTGAATAAATTATAACTATGTAGGTAAGTAGACGGATTAATTATGCCAACTGAATGGTATTATTTATTTGTATTATGTATGATCTAGAAAATCTTTGACCGTAATTTTTATCCGATCAAAGTAGACGTAAATAAAATATAAAATTAAATATTTTTGGGAATTTTTTACAGTACCATATAGTCACAAACTAATAAATAAGTAAATCAATATTTGGGAAATTTTACCCAGCACCATCTAGTTACAAAGTAAGCAGTGAGTGTTTGTACACAGGGCCCTAGACAATGGATGTAATACTTATAATATTCTTTTTTTGGTAAAAACATACTTATAATACTTAAGAAATACCCAGACAAACACAAACGCATGTCCATCGCATAAATATTTGTGTCCGTCACTCGAACCACTAGACCACAGAAGTTGTATTGTCGTTGTCTACTCAGAAATAATCAGATTGTATATTATTATTTATATACTTTTTATGTAAATAATTTCCAAGTCTCATATTAGTAGCTTTGGTTGAAGTCTGTTTAACAATCAGTTTTGAAGATTATATATAAAAATGCTTTATATTTCAGTTTTCTAAAAAGTTGTCTTTCTAAAAACTTATAATTTTTTTAAATAACTCTTTTAGTCAATGTTTTCATGAACTAAATGCAGCTTATACTTAAATCAGTAATTTACATTGTCCATATGTATATTCAAGTTCACATTCGTTTGGTGTGCTGTGGCATTGTATAGGTATGATGGTAATTTAAATTTGAAATTTAAATAAATTGTGAATAGCTCACCTCTGTAACACTCGTTGCTTTGGGTTTTGAATTGCTTATTCCTGTAACAATAAAACAGTGCTGTTAGTACAAAATGTCGGTGAGTGTCGGTAAAATGATGTGGGGAACAAATTAGTAGTACTCTTTGAAGAAGTACAGAGGTCAGCACATCAAGTTACCGCAAGGCCCAATCTGTTAAATTTCTTTGATTAATTTTCAACTTTAATACAAAATAATAAGGTTAACCTTTTGACCGCCGTGGACGTGTATAGACGTCAAATGAAAACTTGCTCCCGACGCCAACGACGGCATGGCACGTCAAAAATGCCACTTTATTTTTAGTTCAAAATACATACCTATACAAAAATTTACCTATTATTAAAATACTAGAATTTGTCGCTTGGCATAGAGAACACGGATTTTCGTTATTGAAGTGGTGGTCAAAAGGTTAATATTTGATTGGGAAAGTTTGACAGTTTTGCCTGCTCGCGTCTGTACATATACAAAATGAAATAACACTGCTTTTAGCTGTGTTGTGTTCCTTACGGTGTGCCAATGCTCCACGAGGAAACATTGTGTTGGCTTTGACCCTTACACTGCCAACTCAACTACCGATTCCTATTTAGGTTTACAGGGTCAGCAACGCACAAGTGATACCCTTGGTGTTACAAGCGTCTATAGATTATAGTAACTGCTTGCCATCAGGTGGGCCGTATGCTTGTTTTCCACCTTAGTGGTATAAAAAAATGTAATAGGGGGCGACCCTATTGCCCTTAACAGGCTACAGAGAATTTCATAGAAAAACACAATAACACTTTGCCCAACCTGGGTATTAAAACCAGGACATCCAGCATAGCAGTTGCGCTTACAATCATTAGGTTAATATGTAATATGATTAAAAAATATTAATTTAAAGCCTATAGTGGCAATTGATGTTTGTTTAGCTAAGAAATACCTACCCATTTTTTTATGTACCTACTTAATTATGTAATTATTATACCTTTTCTTTTTAAGTACTTACTTTTTCATACATTGTTTTTAAAAGTAAATTGTTATTAAAATACTACTTTACTATTTGATTATGCAGTGGGGAACTATGGTTATTGCAAATGTTACAATCCTAAGACTTTAGTCAGCACAAGTCTAACATTTAGGAAGGAGTTCAACACACCCTCCTACTTCCTTTCTGGTTCCTAAATAAAAAGGAATTATGGGAGGAAGCAAAATATCTTATCATACTTGGCAAGGTGATAACATAATACTTCTTTATATATGTTGTATATAAGGTTCTCTTCGTATAAATTTACTCATGAATTCATCACCTCTTACCACCACTGTAAGAAGCCTATACCATGAAAGTTCGGAAAGAAAAATACCTAATTAGCTGATTAATTGGTTTTTGACAGCTTTGATGTGATACATTAATTCAGTCTATACCTAATATATTATTATTTAAAAATAAACAAATCCAGAATTCATACATAATTACTCTTAGCATGCCAAAAATAATTTGCAGCCATCTATGCTACACTGACGCCTGTGCAAACGTGAAATAATTCCACTTGTTACATATAAATCGGTTCTTAGCTGTTCTATATAACGTAACTACATAAAGTACGCAGTAAATTCATAATGTAGTATAGAATATAACTAAATCAAATTCAAAACTCACCCAGCGTCATTTTATTAACTTTCCAACAAAAACACGGTAGGAAGCAAGTTCAAAGTTCCAGTGGCAATAACCTGTTTTAAAAACCGCCGATTAAAATAATTACGCGATAAAGTATCTTTTATCAACGTATTAAATCCACCAACTCTTTTGGACCACGCAACCGATAGTGCTCAGTTTCGAAATAATTGTCGTAGAGACAACGGTATCACAATTTTTACAGAAAAATATTTTGTTATCTCTTTTGTACACAACTCAAATTTCCATCAGCTGTTTGACAGGAGAACTGAATGAATGACAAAATGACAATGACATAAAAGAAAGGGAAGGGGCAGGGGCGCGGATCGCGGAATATTTGAATGGATTTTAAATCCTTCAAGCGACCTCTGTTGACCATTATCTCCACTAATTTGTTCAATCCATTTAATATTTTTTTGTAGTACGGCAGTATTACCCTAGATGGCATCGAGTTCAATAATTGTTGTATAGTGGAAAATTCGGTGCAACTACAACCTATTTTCGTGTAAAAGGAACTGAGTGGCGTATGGATTGTATTAAAATTCAAAACCCGTATTACACTTACCATGATCTGTTTGGAGATATTTAACAGTAGTCCACAGAAACATAAGGAAGACAAGAAAAAAGTCTCCAAGAGTAGGAAAGAAAATTAGGGCGGGACGTGTCACCTTACTGATTGTTACACAGTGCTTATATTTGGCATCAATATCGAATAGGAAGTAACTGTACTGTAACAACATCAAATAAGCTGTCATCAGTATCATCTTCGAATGTCAAATTGTAATTAAAAGGCGTGTCGGAATAGACAAGCAAGAGTTGAAATCATATTTTGGCGTTTATGGTGGTTTCGATTGATCACCATTCACCACTAAGCACTGCCTCATTTCAAGTTCAAGATTTTCTTTTTTAACTGTTATTACGAAGTGGATTCATAACTCACAAACTAAAAGGGTAGTAGGCGCAGTAAGCCATCGTTATACTTTTACCCGTGAAAATAGTAGGCCGCTTATGTAAGCAAGTTAAATGTACTGTCGAAATAAACGACATTATCGGAGTCCTGACGTGAATTAATTAAATAGATCTACCGCAGATCTAATGCGTTTTTGACGTTGAGTGCATTGAAATAGCATAAAGTACATGCAAAGATTGTTAAAAGTAACTAGGTAGGTACCATTTGTAAGAAAAGCATTTCTGGGATCTTTATATATAATTTTAAAGCGAGTAAGCATTTAAAATTAACTTACATCATTATAGGTACCATATATTTGCGTGTTCAAAGCAATTACATTCAATAATAAACATTCGGTATAATCGACAATCTTGATTGGTGTCCACTTTCACCTCTATTATTGTGTAAACATAAGGTCGACAAATAGTCAATAGCCAAGTACATAACTGTACGTAGGTATACCTGGGATAATAACTATTAATTATCTAATAGTACAGGGTCAGGCAAGGAAATAGTCCCCCGCGTATTCTATCAATTATCAAGGTAAAAATACCAAGACCTATCGAATTAAAAAACAAAAATCTCTACTTCACATACAAAATCCAATAAGCTGGCTCAGTTTGCATAGGGAGTTCCAATTTCCAACTATAGTTGGCATTGAAAAAGTTAATCTGAATATTCACTCTTTCGAGATCAGATATCATCAGAGTCAATATATTGCACTATAGATGTGTAAGTATCTATTATGTATAGCAGGCCTTATTAACCTATCTAATATTGTAGGTACAATTGATTCAAGGAAATCTATAAATTTTAATTAGTTATGACCTGTCATGTTGTATGGATTCTGATTTTATGTTCTCTGAGTTAAGAAAAGAAAAGAAAATGGATGAAGTAGACTACATGCAACGTTGAGGTTGATGTGACTAAAATGGGTAAAATAAGGAATGAGTCTCTTTCTATGTTAGACAAAGTTTGAAACCGTTTGTTGTTGTATGGGCACGAGATGAGGAGGGATGAAACGTATATGACTGAAAGAGTAATGAATTATGAATGCGGAGGGATAGAAGGACAAAAAAAAAGACGGATGGAATGTGTTAATTAATTAATAAATTTATTTATTACATTTGGGAGAACAAACAGTTACACATAAGTTAAGGCTGATATGATGGAAAATGGACCCTTTGACTCCAAATAAGTAGAGTCAAGGGGAAAAAAGGGAAGAAGAAAAGAAGAAGACATGATGGCTTTATTCTAGTACGACTTGTAAATTCCAGAATAAACAAAGTAGGCACTTATCTAATTTAACCTGTCAGCCGTTAACCTATTTGAATAATTTGTCGTCAAAAAAAATGACTGAAGGTTTTTTGTGGAAATGCGTTAATTTTGAAGAAGGTGGCCTGTTTATTGAAGGTTTGAAGGTATCGATTAAGTAGTCTAGAAAAACCAATGTAAGTACATTAATCTAGGTCTTAACGTGGGAACTTAACACCTGTAAAACCTCTTTAATAGCATAGAACATGTAAAAATCGGAGAATGTTTTCCATAATGGCGCGGAACAAGGGATTAGATACTATTAAAGTACTGAGTTTCTTTGTGACAGTTACGTTTTTTTAATACGATTACTTCTTTACTAAGTAATGGGCGCAGTAAGAGGCGGCAGCTTCCCACACACTCTCGCTCCCGACCATGGACTGGATGAATGGACGGCCGGAAACGAGACGTCACCACCCAAATACGTGTACCCTACTGTGACTAGTATAAACATAGGTATTATTACCATACCTATATTACCATACATACCATCATATATTACCATACATACCATCTTAATACTTTGCTATACTGCTATACTAAGGGGGGTATGTTCGAATGCACCTAATAATTATTTTCAACAACTTGCTAAACTTGGCTGACGCTTCAACGACGAAACATTATTATTAAAGGTTTCTCGGAAAAAAACCATTAAGTCATTTTCCATGGAAAATAACTTGATAATTTATTTACATGTAGCTGCTGCTTGGCCCAGATTCTTTAAGTTTTCATTTAGGTTTGACAACTCTTTTTTTTTTAATCGGACTAGGAATCTCTTACATACACAGAATCTCCCGGACCCGATAGAATCTGAAGTCGCAGTAGCAGCACGGATTTCGGATTCGTAACTTACTATTACGCCTGTATTCCGAAGGGTATGGCAGAGGTGTACAAAAATATACACCCACAGTTCGGCGGTAGTAACCGGGCAAAACTCCAAACTCCGAATTGCTATTGAGATTTTTATAGAAAAACGCAATATCACTGCTCGACTCAGGAATCGAACCTCTAGCACAGCTCTTAAGGTAAGAGTTACAGTTATGCTATGCTATGAGGCAGTTCGAATTCGGAATCGTGCCAGGTCGGCAATAGGTTCACTTACTACGTGGGACAAGAAAACATAGTTAGGTACATCACTGGCTACTTGTGGATGCAACGTTTGCACACATTTGCCTAACAATGGAATACAGGTATAGTGATGGTACCTATGCTAACAAAGATATTATTTGAATATTACTTGTTTATTTACATTTTATCTTTTGTTCTCTGAATACGGTATAGATTTAAGTCATGCATGACCGCAAACCTTATAGCAATCTACAGGTTACTTCGTTAGTACATACCTAAGAGACTTGATGGTAATCAAATTATTATTATAAAAAGAAATTGCGCCGAATTCAACTGATAGTAACATTTTTTTGGAAATATATTACTTTTTTACAAAATTATTTCTGTAAAATATTAAAATTGAATGCTTACATAAATTACTATTGATTCCAGTTTCAAATTTAAATAAAAACAAAAAGAAAATGTCAAAACTAATTTCGTTACGGATGACGCATTAGGTACTCAGTAGGTTTTGAAAAAAAAAAAAACTTATCAAAATAAAACCTGGTAATTATGGTCAACAGACTGGTTTCGACCAGGCACTCACGATTTAAAAAATAATCCTGTAAGGGATTAGGTCATTGTACTTGAACACGTTCTTGCAGTTTTGACCTTCGTTCAAGGCCGACAACCTACTATAGGAATGAGGTTCAATATTACATAGCCATGTCATATAGAATCTCATTGTATGTGTATGAGTGTGGCACAAGTAAATATTATAGTAGTTGAAATAAAACTACTTTTTACGGATTTTATCGCGTATATTGATATTATTAATCCCGACGTTTCGGACCCTTTACAGCGTCCATGGTCACGGGTAGACTGAGGTGGTGGGCGTCTTGATTTGAAGTCAGCAGTTTGTGAACATACTCTTGACAAGGCCCAGCATTATATCAGATTTGATAAACCACAAATACTTGCGAAGGAAAGTCGATACCTACCCAGGATGATTCGTGAGGCTATTGAAATTAAAAAACATCCAAATTTCAATAGAGAAGATGGCTGGGTCTTACCACCTGCTTGGAATCCTGTTATAGATTCTATTAAACCAAAATCCAGGCCTACAACTGCAAAACCAAAGGATACTGTGAGCTCGTCCTGCGTGAATCGGATTGCCAATAATTAACAACTAAAACATGATCATTGAATATTTTTTCTTTAAAAGAGACCATGATTCTCTGAGTTTGTTTCGGCGTTTCTTCTCAGAGGTCGTCAGCTAGGAAATGCCGGCTCCATCTAGTTTTAATTAATAATTAGTAATAAATGTCATTGATCATGTAACAATAAAAAATGTAGGGTAGCTGTCAGTAATTATATCATCAAGACGCCCACCACCTCAGTCTACCCGTGACCATGGACGCTGTAAAGGGTCCGAAACGTCGGGATTAATAATATCAATATACGCGATAAAATCCGTAAAAAGTAGTTTTATTTCAATGTATAGTGTTCGCGTAAATGTCAGAAATCAATATATTATAGTAGTTATAAAGTGTGCAGTGCTAAAGTG
Source organism: Acronicta alni (assembly GCA_964056405.1). Lineage (NCBI taxonomy): Eukaryota > Metazoa > Arthropoda > Insecta > Lepidoptera > Noctuidae > Acronicta > Acronicta alni. The sequence continues at coordinate 10,541,026 of OZ043932.1, read as the reverse complement.
CTAATGCACGTATTTATGTAGAAGCGACATGAGATTAATGGTCGTGAAAGCCTTTTTTATTTGGCTATGTTCAAACGTATGTTTTTGACAGCTTCTACACCACGTGTCGCGTAAACAAAATATTTAGGTATATATATTAATACTTAAATGAAAGTGGAAGCAGTGGCGGAAACCTCGTCGTTCGTAACTCGTGGCTAGGTAAAAACTACGCGGTTCTATGGATAGGTGACCACATCGAGACCCCTCCGTGCCTCGGAGAGTATGTAATGCCATCGGTTCCGATTTTCATACGAACACATGACAATCGTTAGTGGTAGTCAGAAATCCAAAAAGCCTGACAACCAATCTATCCTTAGGATACACCGGTATGGACCAAAAATTGGGTTGGATTGGTTTGCTCGGATGATGATGGCAGACGCTTCGTGTAAAATTATTCAGCCATTCCTGGTTAGACTGGAAGCCGATTCCAATATAGTTGGGAAAAGGCTCATATTATGGTCATATCACCATCATCATCAACCCATATACTCTCCCACTACTGGGCCCGGGTCTCCTCTTATATTGAGAGGGGTTCGGCTATAGTCCACCACGCTGGCCTAGTGCGGGTTGGCAGACTTCACACACCGTCGAGAAAAATCTTTAAGGTATGCAGGTTTCCTCACGATGTTTTCCTTCACCGTTTAAGCGAGTGATGATTAATTATTAATACGCACATGAATTCGAAAAGTCAGAGGTGCGTGCCTTGGGTTCGAACTCGAGACCTTTGACTTGGCAGTCCAATGGTCATACCGCTAGGCTATCACTGCTGTTTATGATATGATCATATATTGATGCAAAAAATGACGTTTCAGTTATTACATAAAGCCTTGAATAAAGGCCATTTAAAGCTATTGAAGTTGTAATAGGAAATGATTATACACATAAACAGTCAACTGACGGTTGAGGATTCGTGGATCATTGTCAATGTCAAGTCAAGCGAGCGGCTGTGCTTAGGTATGTGATTAGGATTACGTAACTCAGATTGTACACACGGCGACAGAGCTGTGTAGGCAGGCTAACTTCGAACTTAGAAAGAAAGAAATAATGAAAAATATTTATTGACAGCCTTGGACAATGCACACAATAATATTAAAAACATAACGAACGATAATAAATAATACGCTACGCTACGATTTTAAGGGTAAATTAAGACAGCACTCAACTCTTTGGCAGAAACATCTCAACGTTGATCTTTCAAATCAATAATATAATATATTATGTATAATAAAGTATGTATTAATATTTATTATGTATCTATGGTATATTTGATTTTATAATATAAATAGTTTTAATTTATTCATTTATATCTATATAAATGTTTATAATTATATATTTTATTCAACTATATTTTCCACCAACTTTTGTACACCTACTATCTTGCTTTGTCTCTGCATCACCCTAAGGTTGCCTGGGAGAGTGCATAATGGCATTAAGTCCGCCTTTGTACAACAATTTTGTTTGTGCATGAAGTATTAAAATAAAATAAATAAATAATAAAAAATCAATCAATTCACTTCGCAGGCTATCGGCAATATTGTATTTTTTTTTACTCACGATAGGCCTACGCTTGACCTCTAGTTCGCCTGATGTTAAGCGACACTGCGATCTACGGTGGAGTGCGCCTAGAAGAAACCGATTTACTCGAGATTTAAAGACAGTTGTATGAATTTTAACTAACCACTGTGGTGTAGTGGTATGACATGATCACAAAGTCGTGGGTTCGATTCCCACAGGTCTAAAATATTTATGTGAATAACATCAGAAGATAAGTGTGTGTGTTAGTCTGGGTCCTTAGTATTTATTATAGATATATAATTACAAAAAAGTTTAGTACTCATAATACAAGCTCTGCTTAGATTGGGACTAGATGATGCTGTGTAAAATTTGCCAAAAAATATAGGTAATCAATAGTTCTTATGGGACACCAGTGAAATCGCGGGCAAGAGCCTGTCACCTATCTACCTATAATAATAATAAATAAAATATTTGGCAATTATTGTGCCAATATTTGTTACAGCCAATGGTTTAATAGACAAGAGCCTCAAGACAAGGACATCTGAAAAGGCTCTTGTTAGACGGCTGGGTCAAGCTTGATACAGAAAGCGGTACTCCTCGACATTGTGAGGAGGTTCCTCTCTCTGGAGTCTTGGTCACTGATAGCTTAGACCCTGATCCCGATATCGGGGGTCTATTTTGTTTTAATTTTTTTAAATGTTTTTGTGTATGTTTCTTTTGTAAAGATATTTGAAAATATAATGGTGATAAGAAAATAAATAGATACGAGAATAACACATTATTTACTAATATAATAGCTGTCAAAGGTCTTGAGTTCAAAATACAAGACTGACTTTCGAATTCATATGTGTATTAATAATAAATTATCACTCGCTTAAACGGTGAAGGAAAACATCGTGAGGAAACCTGCATACCTTAGAGATTTTTCTCAACGGAATGTGAAGTCTGCCAACCCGCACTAGTCCAGCGTAGAGGACTATAGCCTAATCCTTCTCATTCTGAGAGGAGACCCGGGCCTAGCAGTGAGCCAGTATTATGGATTGATTATAATTATTATCATCTACAATAGCTGAAGGTCTTGACGCAGAATGACCGATTCGCAAAAGTTGAAAAACCAAATCAAAATCTTAAAAATCTCATGACGTCCGATGCGATCACATGATTTCCGATTCCTGAAGATTTGAGAGATTTTGATTTTTTGTTTTAACGCGCTAATCTCTGGAACTAAGTACCAGTCGATTTTGGTTTATTTTTGCATTTTAATAACCCAATTCTAAAGCGGTTAGTATTGTCAATGTATTAAGGGGAAGACACTAACGCCTGTAATACAGTTTTTGACTAGCGCAGGTGTTAGAGGATCCCATAATGTAACAGTGCCAATTATGTCAATAAAGATTATTATTATTTATTATTATTATCGGTCGTCGTTTGTAAGTATTCAAAATAATACGTCATTATTTGCTTTAACAATAATCATTTTTTCTTCCGTAGGTACCTACAAAATTGTTTATCTGTTGATCGTGTGAATTCCGTTTAATAACGTGTTGCTTAACCACCAGAAAATACAGTAAACTTGTCTTCTGTATTCGGTAATAGATCCTACTTAGAGTATAAGATTAACTAAAACAGGTTTTGGTGTTCATTAAATTAATTGTTTTGGTGGAATATAACATTTACAATGTCATCATCTCTTGTATTGTTTTGCATTTACCATGTTAAAATCAAGTACTTATAAAGTTATTTTAGCGAAGGCAAAATTCGACTGAGACGCTATGACCAGCTAAGCCACCCACCCGCCAGACCTGGACATAAACAATAAACAAACGACCGTTTGTTTTCACATTCTGAATTTACGCCTGTAAGGTGACGTCAGTAACATCTATTGAAAAGCAAGTTAATGTCATCATAACACAACATGGACAGTCAGTGTCAGTGGAAGTCGAGTTTAACTTATTACAACTAGCATCTCTAAGTTAAAAAAAAACAGTTTGTATATATTTTTTTATGCATAGTCGATTTATTTATTTATTTAGCATTTAGATTAAAATCTTGAGTTCGAATCCAAGGCACGCACCTCTGACTTTTCGAAATCATGTGCGTATTAATACCTATTTAATTATCGCTCGCTTAAACGGTGAAGGATAATATTGTAAGAAAACCACAGAAATCTGCCAACACGAACTAGGCCAGCGTGGTGGACTATAGCCTAAACCCTCTCATTCTGAGAGAGGAGACCCGTGCCTTGCAGTCGGACAGTATTTGGGTTGACGATGATGATGAATTAATACACGCATAACATATCATAGTATAACATATCGTGCATTAATTAGCTGTAAGTATTCCTAAAAGTATAAAATAAAAAAAATCTCATGCTGAAGCGATAATACAGTAGATTAATAGCGAGGCTAAAGGCTCAGAGTGAACCGGATAGTCATGACCCCACTATGCCATTTACACGTAACTATGGCATGTAATTTACCCAAGTTCGTTAACTTCAAAGCGACATTGTTATTTGATGATCTAGTTCAGTGGTTCTTAACCTTTTAGTGATGAGGGACCATTTGACAAGATTTCTGTCTTGCCATGGATCACCAACTGTTTGGAGGTAATACACGAGATGTATACACTAAATGTAAGTACTTATACACTTAATGTAAAATAAGATTCCCAGGTCGAACAGTGTTATTGGGTTTTTCTATGAAATCTAGCAGCTCGGAGTTTAGAGTTTTAACCGTTTAATGGCAATAGGCTCTCTCCCTATTACATGAGACCTAAAAATACCAACGTGTGGGTGTACAATTAGTACATCTCTGTCTAACCCTTTGGGGAGTACAGGCGTGATGGCTTTTTATTTTTTTTATTTTATTTAAAAGTCAAACATAACTTCACGTCTTTAAGTTTTTGTTCTTTTCTTTGACAATGAAGAATGCTTACCTTTTGTACGTTAATGCGGTAGCTCAGTAGAACAGTTACCTATTTGAAATCATGTTAAGTAAAGTATGTAAAGAAACAAGATGGGTATAGCTAACACATTAAGCTACCCCAATCTGTCAAATTTCTTTGATAGATTTTCAACTTTAATGCTAAAGTATAAGGTTCATATTCCATTGGTAAAATTAGACAGTTTTGGATAGCTGGCGTCTGTACATTTTCATTTAGGTTAGCTATTTCAAGAGACATTTTCAATAAGAGCAAGGTGATACTGTTATTGTATTGCATTCGGGGCAAGGCTGGAGTACATAATGATTTGTAAATAATGTAGGTACTGGGTACTGGTACTCACGAAGTTAAAAGATTTATTTTAACATAAGGTACCTACAATCCCACCTATAATCTTAGAAAATTTAGATAGTGGTGCACAAAAGTTTTTATAATTCCTTGCATTTTGAAGCTCAACTAATATAATCAGCACAGCGCGTTGTGAGTTGTTTTCGATTTTTGAGCATAACATAATTATACACTTATCTACAACGAAATTCTAAAGCAATTTTCTCATAAGGTATTGACTGAAATTGTATGGTGTTACGAACATAGTATTTTCAAATATATCTCAAACATGTCATCGTCATTTCGCGAAAAAATCGTTTTTGACTTAGTAAGTACTTAAAAAGGCTATTCCTACAGGTCGCCAGTATGTTTAGGTTGAATAGGGAGCGAGCCTATTGTCACAAATTCAAACTCCGAGCTTCTGCTTAGAATATCATAGAGTAAAAATAATTCTTTTAAATTCAAAGAACCTCAAATTAGTATATTGGATCCACATAAAATTTCCGTTCAACAATATGAAAATTGCTAAGTTTAGAAATTGTGAGTACCTAAACAATTAAAAAAAAAAACATTATTATGATGGAAATGTTTTTAATAAACTCTTTCTACCTTTCCTCGAAATGCCGTACGTCGAAGCTATAGAATTACAGGCATTCAAGTTTTTAAATCTAGTAATAATGCAGGCATATTGATCCGTCTGAACGTAGTAATTACCTATGTCAATATCGCACGGGTTCGTGGTAGGTCCGCCTTGGAGAAAGTTGAAGGGTTCACTATCAATAATTAAATTAAACATAGCAATCGAACGTGTCGAATGACAGGAATTGAATGCAGCATTTTGTTTCTAGTACCTACATATTTAAAATGAGCAAGCCCAATATTATAATACAATTTATTGAATTTGAAATATGATATTACCATCACGCCTGTATTCCCCTTAATTGTATACAGGGTGTCTATATTTATTTCCCTCTTCTCTGTAAACGGGGGTCAAGGGTGTGTGCTGAAAACCAGCGCTTGACAGCCCACTAGAGGGGTGCCAAAGCATAATGCTAACGGTTACACCTTTTGCGTTCGATATTCTAATAATCATACCTACACTATAAATAATAAATAAATAAAACATGGGACAACTTACACAGCACCATCCAGTTCCAAACTAAACAGAGCTTGTACAGGGATACCTCTGTGGTCTAGTGGTTCGAGTGACTGCTGATCACGAGGCCGTGGGTTCGATTTCCACATGAAATAAATATTTATAAACATAAGTGTTCTTTGCTCTTGTTCTAGGCATTTCTTATGTATTGTAAGAATGTATTTACAAAAAAAGTAAGTAATTAAATATGGATATAATATTTAGATACTTTTTTTGTAAATTAATTGACCACAGAGGTTGTCAAAAGTATGTCACAGTATGGTTGTAATGTAGTACGGAAAACAATAAATTATTATTGTATTATACTATACTATATCTATCCATATCTATGTGTAGATACACGTAGATATGGCGAAGTCTCGATGTTTATTGGTCTGCGCTTATCGAACAGTTTTAAGGCATTCGGTACTTTGCAGTAACTGACCGATGGCGACCGATTACTTGAACATTTTTAAGCCCGGACTACAAATTAAATCCCGCCCGGACGCTCCCTGAACGGTCTCTAAACTAGGACAAATCCGGGGAAACTCGAACGGATGGCAACCCTATTTCCGACAGACACGTAAAAAACATAACATCAGCCACTGTTTACAATAATCATAACTTGATAGGATTGTTACTGTAACAGACGACGCGACGTTTGTTTACAATCGGCGTCCTGTCCGAGCGGTATGCACCTTGAGTTACACAAATATTATCACACGCAAGTAATCTCGAGTCAATGTTGTGTACTCAAGTTGTACGAGCCACGTTATAGACCATTGTACCTTGTTACCTTCAAGTTGGTGCCATAAAACCCATAAATTTTAAATGACTAGCTGTGACCGCCGCGCTATAAAATAACGACTGTTTGTTCTCGTCGCTCCTCTGCATAGAAAGAAATAAAAACACATTTATTCAGACAAGGTAAAACACACTAATAAAATAAGAAATGAACATATAAAACCACAGATCACTTGGATTTGCTGTCGGCATGCTTGTCCCGAAAGCGTTGCCAGATCAGCATTATGGTGGGCGTATTTAATACCCAGATTGTGTGTGCGGACATGATAGAAAAGAGAGTGCATGAAGATGTGACGGTTGACTGAGATTAATGGAAGAAAAGGACATACTGCGCCGACCACAAATAAATTGGGACAAGGGCAGGAATATGATGAAGATGACCCAGCGCCGGTTTTCAGTTATCCTAGCAATGACACACGGACACAGAAAACATAAATATAATCTAATTATAATCCATAGGAGTTTTTTTTATAAATACCTGAAAAACTACTTATTGTGGTATAAAATTATGTCTTCATCTTCTATGATAACTATTATCTATGCCCCGGAGAGCTCGTAAAGCCGTGTGTACCTGCCCTAAGCCCAAAAAGATTGATATCTAGTTATCCTTAGATTATCGGTATTGCCCAGAAAATGTGTTGTGGAGGTCTGATGGCAGTAGTTTCGTGTGAAATACTGATTCAGCCGCTTTTGGTTAGACTGGAAGCCGACCCCAACATAGCTGGTTAACGGTTAGGAGGTTGATGATTCAATGTTATAGAAGATCTTAGCATGTTGTCCTAGCCATGTATATAATGTGTAAAGTACGCACATCTTTTTTTATAATAATAAAAACCATGTTGGGGTCTAGCCAGCTTCTAGCCTAACCAGACACGGCTGGATATTAGCAAGTATTTCATTGAAGCGACAGGAACGTTATCACTGAGAATTAATTATATTAAATAATAACATTTAAAAAAAAGATTTGAACATCAGACCACTACAGTAACAACCCACAGTATGAAAAATATAAAGGTTCCAAGGTTCAAATACTTCCAATCTATCAACATGAATAAAAAAATAAATGCTGTTCGTTGGTAAACGCATCACTTGATGAACTGTTTTGGCTAATTTTTAGTTTTAAGTACCTAAATGTATAAAGACCTTGACCTATTCTAAGTTGAAACCATTTTTTTTTTAATATTGACTGATAAAAAGACCGTGAATTTTGAATAAAAATCGCGTACTGGTTTATCTTTCGTCAAACACTTTCACACAGCGTATTGTTGTTTATTTACGAGTATTTATTTTTTATTTTAACTGTGCGCGAGTTATTACGTCATGAGAGACAGTTAAGTAAGAGGCAGAATATTAAAAGTTTATGACTACAATTATAATAGGCATTTATTAAATTCATCGTTAATTGGATCATCAATTATTATTAAATTAATCTATCCACATGATTTCGGTATCGAAAATTGATAACAGTTATGCTGTTAACAATTGGACATGTGATGCGTAGACCAAGCTACCAGGAGTCCAGGAAAGATATGAGCATGAATGTGGGTAAGGGAAGCGGAAGACGATGATGAGAGATGATATGGCTACAAAGGAAGTGAAGGATGAGATATCGGCTGATAGAAATATATCGAAAATCGAAGTGAAGCAGGTCTAGTAGCTGAGCTACAGTGACGACTTTTATACTGAATTCCGATTTTTTACTCAAATTTCACAAAAATCTCATTAACTTTGGAACCATTGATTATCACGGAACTTACATGGGGGTCATATCGATAGTATTGAAGTCCCCCATCGTTTGACTCACGATGATCCACCTGTTACAACTTGTGTTTTAAGAGAGGTAGGGGATAGTGGCATAGGCTAATACCACTCAAATTGTAGCTGCCCGACTGGGGAAGTACCTCTGCTTTGTAGAAAATCGAAGTAAAATAACACTGCTTTGAGCTGTGTGGTGTTCCTTACGGTTAGCAAGGTTGTCAGTGCTCCGCGAGGAAACGTGTCGGTAGTGGGGGGGGGGGGGGGGCTTACTTAACCCTTATACTGCTAACCCAACTAATACTAACTCCTCTTTCGTTATACAGGCTGGGCAACACGCAAGTGATACCCCTGGTGTTGCAAGCGTCTATTGGCTACGGTAATCGCTTACCATGAGGTGGGCCGTTTGCTTGTTTGCTACCTAATGGTATAAAAATATCCCAAGTCAATTAGGATAAGGGAACTCCTTCCATATCCCAATTTACTTGGGGTCATGACGATAACATTGACGATGCTCTTTTTTTTGAACACTTATTTTGACTTAGGCATCAGATTATATCTTTGATTTTAGGAATCCACATTGCTAATGTTATTTTTATTCCTACATACTGTTTAAAAATATTGTAGTAGTTAAACTAGTGATTGTCATATTGATTCCAAAAATATTACACCGATATGTTAGAACAACAATAAATATTTAATTATGTAATGGTTATTGCGGTAGGTACTGTGGTTACGGTTACCGTAATAAATAATGGTTAATCAAATATTATAATATTCACATTAATCAACAATTAGTTTATTGATTGATGTGAATATTTTCCGCGATAGGAATTGAATCTTCGCTATTGTAACCGGTATTGCCAATAAGCTTAGAATTTAGCTCTTGATTTTCAAAATTAATATCTATTCCAAATAAGGTTAGTTAAATTTACATTAAATTATATTACATTTATGTAAGTTCAAGACTCTTTTACTTATTACAATACTCTTTTACTTTTTCATTTCTGACATGTAAATTTAATGTCATCATTGTCAAAAATTGGTGAACACAGTGACATGTCATAATATTAATTATGTTAGCAGTGTTAGCACGATGTTTCTAAGTTCTTCAACTTGATCGAAAAACAATGTCAATAGTCGTTGATACTTGGAATTAATTTTATAGAGTGTATTGTTTGTATACAATAGAAAACTTGTTCCAATGCCATTATAATTAATCTTTAATTTAGGAATGCTATAAAGTACTTAAAAAAGTTTATTTAAGAATGGTGCGATACATTTTTTGTGGTTGTCATTAAAAGTACATGCATTCATACACCTTTTTTCCATAGGCGTATGCAGAAACTATGGAAAGCCACTTGTTAGTCTTGCTACGATCCTGCTACTTCTTTTGGTTTGTCCACGTTCATAAATCTTGTCATAGGTACACATGCAGCGATAAAAAATTAATGACTGACAATATTAAATTAGAATAATTTTATAATCGAAAAAAATAAATAAACAAACACTCACCATTTCCATTCATGGTGGTCACTTGCGTCGGTTTATCGATGTGTATCACTGGTATATCAGATTTATCGATGGTTTCGATCACTTGATCGACATCCGCGTCGATGTCGATGACGTGCACGTCACTGTCCTTAGCACTCGCGTCTTGCCCCGTCGGCGCCGGCATTTCAACTAACAGCCGCAAACAAATGAGTGTTTAGTGTTTACCACTGGCTGAATGTCCCTTTGCCAGAATAACATAATTGTTTTTTTTGTTCCGCGGGAATATTTACGCCGCCGCTGTTCTATTTTTAATTTGTAAGTGAGATACATATTTTTGGGTAAACGTTTTATTTATGTACCTACAGTGTGCATTCTTATTTTTAATATTTCGTATCTTCGTATTTTGAGGTTAACAGTGTTTAATTGAAATACCTTTTTTTACTATACAAGGAATTCAATTGATATTCAGCTCTAGGCATGTGACTTATTTCATTATTCATAAAAAAATTACCTTACTGCGTGTTTGATTATATAATAAATATAGTACCTATCAATCATGATATATGAATAAGTAGGCCACAATAACTTTGATTATTATTTTTATCAAGTTCTGCAGATATAAGGTATTTATACAAACTTCATTGTTTTAGAATAAGTGGCGTTCATTTATTATCACCACACAGTATAGTGCAGTATTTTATTCCTAAAGCGTATCACATACTTATTATCTTAAGATATCTTAATTTGATATATTATACCATCTTAAGGTATCATAAACGGGTATATATAATTCTTTCAGTCTGTTGGAAGTCTGCTAAGGAATTGCACGTACTTTTTGTTCGATAATGTAGTATTTCATAAAGAAAGAAATTTCGAATTCTTTAAATGTATATTTTTATATCCCGTTCTTGAAGAAACAGCACCCGTTGACGGTAAAAAGCCTTCTACACGATTGGCACCAACCGCCGACCATCGTGTCCTTGGTCGGCTCAACCGATTTTTGTTGTCAGCCGACAGCGTTCCACACCGTCCGACCACAGACGCAGCGTGACGCGAGGGAATAAGCCTCACACTCAGGACCAAGGCCGTTGATATCAACCAAATATTGGTCGGTCAATCGATTTCTACACTGTCCATTTTTACATCAACCCGACCAAGGACACGATGTTCGGCGGTTGGTGCCGACCGTCTAGAAGGCCTTTTAAAATTCCGAATTTAGTTGACATTTTAAGAATAAGAACAAAACGATGAAGAATATCGAACTGACTTTTCGAATTCATGTGCGTATTACTTAATAATTAATTATCACTCGCTTAAACGGTGAAGGAAATAATCGTGAGGGAACCTCCATGCGTTAGAGATTTTTCTCGACGGTTTGTGAAGTCTGCCAACCCGCACTAGGCTAGCGTGGTGGACTATAGTCTAATCCTTCTCAATATGAGAGGAGACGCGTGCCCTGCAGTGGGACAGTATATGGGTTGATGATGAACAAAACGATATGTTAGTTATATTGTGAATATCGCTCGACACTTTTGTAGTAAGAAAACTGGCGATTCGTCAGTCAGCTGAAGTAACATCGATGTTTAATAAGGCCTTAAGTTAGCATAGGCCCTAATCAAACAAACAACTTTTAACTTACTAATTTTCGTTGCATTAATTTAAACATTCTGAATCAAACCATTAGGTGCCTCCTAACGGTTTGATTCAGATTTTTTAGTTATGTGAGGTGATTTTGACGATTTTTCTCACCCCAACCCTTGGTGAGATGTCGTGAGATTTGGCTTGATATCTAATCTCACGTGAGATTTTCAAAATGCGTATTTTTAATGTCATCATCAACCCATAGGTCCCACTGCTGGGCACGGGTTTCCTCTCACAATGAGAACGATCAGGCTATAGTCCACCACGCTGGCCCAGCGCGGGTTAGCAAACTTCACACGCCTTCGAGAAAATCTCTGAGGCATGCAGGTTTCCTCACGATGTTTTCCTTCACCGTTTAAGCGAGTGATAAATTAATTATTAATACACAGCTAATTTATTTTTTAAAAACTTTATTTTTTATTTTATTGAAATAAAACTACTTTTTACAGATTTTATCGCGTTATATTGATATTATTAATCCCGACGTTTCGGACCCTTTACAGCGTCCATGGTCACGGGTAGACTGAGGTGGTGGGTGTCTTGATGATATAATTACTGACAGGTACCCTATATTTTTATTGTTACATGATCAATGATATTTATTATTAATAAATACTAGATGGAGCCGGCACTTCCTAACTGACGACCTCTGAGAAGAAACGCCGAAACAAACTCAGAGAATCATGGTCTATTCAATGATCATGTTTTAGTTTTTTAATTATTGGCAATCCGATTCACGCAAAACGAGCTCACAGTATCCTTTTTCTTAATTATTTTAGTTTTATTTAAGACTAAGTAAGATCATTTAACCTAGTTTTCATACAGTTCTACATTGTTTCTCGTGGAAAAAAAATTACATGATATTTGCCGATACTCCCCGCCCCCCCCCCCCCGAAAAGACTTAAGTAAATGAATGACTCCTTACCAAAAGAAAATAATCGTTTAACGCTGTGAGGTCACTTCGATCACTTAAATAACCAAAACCTGATATAAATAAAATAGTATGTAATATTAATAATAATACAAATATTTATGTAAATTATCTTAACTCTGGTAAATATTATTTTTACACGCTACATAAACAAGTTTATTTTAAGATATGATACCTATAGAATAATAAGTAATTAATTTTGAGTCAAAGAAACTCGGTTTATAATTTATTCAATGGTGAACCTATGGAGTCGCGTTTCAGATAGCCCCATTTTTTTATAAGATCATCTCAGGCGTATAATATACAGAAAATATTTGTAGGGGTCGTAAACTCGACTGCTACGTTGGCTGCTACGGGCAGTGTTATTGGGTTTTTTTATGAAATTTCCACTCGAATTTTGTGTCCTGTTAATGGTACCTAATAGTAGGTAAAACTGTCTACTCCTATGGATAATAAATGCACGATGATATTTTTTTTCTATGAATCAACTCTAGGTTATGTCATTGTGGCCTGTGATACTAAATACCGGATAATTGTACAAGGAACGAGGAAATTCACGTTACGCTGTGTTACCAGTACTTGATTACGAGTGTATTTCGTAACGGTACGGTACGGTGCGTTGATTAATATTACCGATATTGGTTATGAAGATGCTGCTATTAAGTTGTCGGAAGAAATGTGTGATCCTTTTGAGAATGGTTCAACCATAATTTTATAGAACAGTCCTGAGATTTGTCAAGCAGAAGGTGATGCGAAGAGTTTTCTGTTTTATTCGTGATTTTTTTGGAATCAAGAAGCTAAGAACTAAGTATTTTTGTATATAATCTGTTTCGTAAATGTCAAATGGTAAGGTGACACTTGTGACGATATTGAAACTGGTCAGAAATTATAATGAACATTTTTTAAGTAAGTACCTGAATTACTTTCTACCCCTTCTTCTTTCTTCCTTCCTTTCATTCTACCTTCTCAAGTCTGCTATTTTATTATGTCAAAATCGCACTCCGTCAAAATTCTTTGATCGGTTTTCAACTTTAAAGTAATAAGGTTCATGATTCAATTAGGAAAATTTGACAGTTTTGGGTAGCTTGACCTACTTGTACATCATCATTATCATCATCATTATCATCATCATTATCATTATCATCATCATTATCATTATCATCATCATCATCATCATCCCCCCATCCTTTATCTAAAATTACTTTTGGGTTACCGTAGTATGTCTTTTTCTTCCAAACACTTTTATTAGCCGTCGTCATTCATTTATTTCAAGTAGGTACAGTCAACAGTACATCAGGTTACCACAAACTCAAAAATTTTCTCATTCGATTCTGAATTCAACTATCAAAATTTTAAGGTTTAAAATCATTTGGAAAAATTTGACAGTTTTGTATAACCTGTTCTGTTGACTGTACATATTCGTGAACCTATAATACCAAATACATCTCGTGACAAAAAAAAAAACATCACGTGTTATCACGTGACGTGTTTGTAAATAGAAACACAGTTGTAATGCGTAGTATACATCCATCATTAAGATCGACGTATCTGATCGATTTTTAATTGAACAAATTCGTTTCGTTCGTCCATTCGTTCAATTGTCACAAATTACTCAGATAAGCTAATCTTTAATTTTGATCGTGATTGCTTTGGTTTTAGTTTAGTTAATTAGTCTATTTGTTGATGCGGCTACTGCTCCCTTCTATTGTGTATTTATTCTGTTATGGAGACAAACAAGTATACGGGCCGCTTTTGGTAAGCGGTTACCAAAGCCAATAGACGCAAACAACACCAGTAGTATCATTCGCGTTGTCATCTTGAGATCTCAGTTGTTAAGTACATATACATACACTCACGCATTTTTCCCATAGGGGTAGGCAGAAACTAAAGACTACGGAATCTTGCATACTGCCTTTGCTTCGACCACATTCATACATCTTGTGGTATACATACGCCGGTTGCGAGTACTATGCACCTGACCTTGTTGTTAAGTCTCATATTATATGTCCATTGTCCAGTAATAACACTGGCTAAATTGCCCTACAAACCGGAACATAATGTTTTTAGCACATTATTGCTTTAAATAGTCAGAATATTTGGCAATTCGATGGTACCACCACAGATTGAACAGAGCCGATCACCTTAAAAAATGTCCTTCTTTTCTAATACTTATAAAAACTTATTGATTTCTGACATTTACTCGAATATTATACATTGAAATAAAACTACTTTTTACGGATTTAGACAGTCGGGTGGATAGCCTACCCGTGACCATGGACGCAGTAAAGGGTCAGAAACTTAGGGATTAATAATATCGATATAACGCGATAGAATCCGTAAGAAGTAGTTTTATTTCGACTTATGAAGACTGTTTTCCTAAAAACTTAGAATACAATAATAATATAAAAAACAAAACTCGATTATTTTGTTCGCTTTTATAGAAGAGAAGGTGCTTTGGATATTTTTTTAGGTATTTTACCATCACGCCATCGTTCCCAGTAGGGTAACGCAGAGGTGTAGATACTGATGTAAGTACACAATTTGCCCATTGTTCGCGCGTTTGTTTAAAGCCTTTATTATTAATTGGCAAAGAATTTAAACTTCCAGTTGCTTCTTATAATTTTATAAAAAAAATAATACTGTTCAACCGGTGAGTTGCTCACCGGTTGAACAGTGTTATTTTTTTACGCGCACGCTCGAACGCACGCGCACGCTGAACCCACGCTTAAGGCGTAGATGAAACCTTAAGTTTTAAAAAGAACTTATTTATCTACCGTCTTATACAGGGTGTTACAAAACTACCCGTAAAGCCGAAAGGAGGTTAAATGGGGCCTCATAACGAGTCCATTCACAATATTTAAGAACCGTAGTAACGTTGTATAACATACCACAAAAAAAGGAAAACAACAACATTTATGAATGAAAAATATAAAAAGTATTAACATAGATAAATATTAGGTAAAATAGGTATCTACGAAGGCCTTTCTTTTAAATAATCTGGTTCCCTGACATGACATCTGACATAATTTTTGGATTTGATAATTAATTATATTTTTTACGGGGTATTTTGTAACATATTGTATAGGTACGTACTTTTTTTAAAGAGGGAAAGAATAACATCGGACTTTATTTTTTGACTAAACATTGTGCATTTAGATTAGCAGAGCCTTTCATAGTATTTCTACGGTCAAGGTCACTGGCGGCTATCGTCGCCTTAATTAGAAGCTTAATTGGGTGTTTTTTTATTCAAATAAGGATTGGAAGATTTGAAACACGCAATATTCGGTAGGTATATGACTGGCAATTAAGCGTCTCTATCGCCATCGTCATATAAATTATATAAGTAGGTACTGTGTATACAGGTGGAAGGGACATCGACGCGCAACGGCTTGCCATGACTTCAGTACATGATTCTGGAACCCCTGCGTTGGAATATTTCGTCGGCTTATTCTTAAATTTTACAACTCGCAAGTGAACTCTAAGGAAACAGCTGATCAGAAGATCTTTCGAGTTTAATTTACAATGCTGTTTTTAGTAAACAAAGTGAATTAATGACTTTTTAATTAAAATTCTTATTGGGTTAGATAGAAATAATGATTTTAATCAGTTTAAAATTGAAAAAACTGCAAAAAAAAAATGTAAAATTTAAGAAAAAGCCAGAATCATGTACTGAAGTCATGGTAAGCCGGTGCGCGTCGATGCTTCCACCCTGTATATGGGTGTAAAAAATCAGCCACAAAAATAACATTTCAAGGTGAGTTATTAATTATTATTAGTTATGAGGCTTTTTGAATGTCAACGGATTAACTTCCGGATTGAGCCGGAATTTCCTAGTATATTTGCAACATAATTAGGCAAAAATGTTGTTGGTGGGCAGGTTTAGGGGGACCAGTGTTTACGCTGAACTACAGCCGGTCGAGGTCGTGGTGAATGTTACCACGAGTTCCATAGCCCTGACCATAACACAAGAGAAGGTAAGTACAGTTTTCAACCAGTACGAGTCAGAAATACCCCGCCTTGTCCTTTGGCGGTAGACGATTTATGAAGATTTTCCCGCACTATAAAAACCCTGAGGAGTTTCACGAGGAATATAAGGAAGATACCTATTCGATATTTTTATTTAAATAACTTCCTAAATGTGTTTTTACCCCTTCCAATCAAGCTTTGAATGTTATACGCAATAACTAAATCTTATTTGAAGTTATTTTAAGAAAACTGCAGGGTTTTAAAAGTTGTCGTGGCCGTGGCGTATTTCACGGATCTTATGGCCATGAGTCTATAGTCCTGACACTATAGTTATTATCCTATGCAGCTTTTAGTCGGTAGGAGTCCGATAGACCCTGCTGCCTCCCCTGGCAGTGGAAGGTCCATGAGGATTTTCCGTACTGTAAAAAAGGGTTTTAAAAGTTGGCTTATAATGAGGAAATATATATAAGTATGTACAGAGGTCAGCACATCAAGCTATCACAATCTGTCAAATTTCTACGATAGATTTTCAACTTTAATACAGAGTGATAATGTTCATGTTTAATTGGGAAAAATTGACAGATTTGGATAGCTTGACCTTCTGGCGTCTGTACAACAGAGGAATTGCTGAAAGTTGCCTTATTAGTTTATGAAGCAAGATTACCTGAAGCCTAAAGGACTACCTAAGAATGAATAATGACAAAACAAATTCACTATTTTTTTTATACCACTAAGGTAGCAAATTAATATACGGCCCACCTGATGGTAAGCGGTTACCGTAGCCTATAGACGCTTGTAATACCAGGGGCACTTATCACATGCGCGTTGCCGACCCTGTAAAACAAAAGAGGAATAGTTGAGTTGGCAGTATAAGGGTGAAAGTACCATTACTGCCAACACAACGTTTCCTCGCGGAACGCTGGCAGCCTGGCTCACCGTAAGGAACAAAACACAGCTCAAAGCATAGTGTTATTTCACTTCGATTTTCTGCAAAGCGGAGGTACTTCCCCAGTCGGGCAGTCGGGTGAAATTGCTATAATAGACAAATATAATGGTTATTCGTCCCTATATGTATACATTTAAGTATATTGTCTTTGTGTTGATCTAATCCATTGTTTCATGATTAAATTGGTTGATACGCGATAACAAGACAATGGGAACAATGGTTTTTGTAACCACAAGCGCATCAAAATCTGATCCATGGTAGCGTGCGCGGAGAGTGTGGTGACAGTATGTAACGCAATTAATAATAAATAAATCTTGGACAGTTTCACACAGCACCATCTAGTCCCAAACTAAGCAGAACAATGGATATAATACTTATGTTATACATTTTTTTTTGTAAATACATACGTACTTAGAACACATAAGAGACACCCAGACAAACACAAACACTTATGTTTATCACATAAATATTTGTGTTCTGGAGGAACCGGACTCAAAACCTCGTGATCAGCAGTGTGACAATGGCAAGCGACAAGCAGTGGTCTAGTGCGAAGTACTAGACCACAGATGTCATCAAATATATAATTAGCAGATGTAATATAAAAAAATCGTTGCGACCCCAGAGGGTCACGATTCTTTAATGAATTAAGTGTTTAGGAATTGTGTGGTGTGATTACACCGATAAGGTCATGTATTTTATAGCAATGTTATTATGGTAAATGACGGTTCAGTCGAGTACGTCGGTAGGTCTGGATCACCTTGAAATTTCTAGATCTACATGCGCCAGCGCGTGTAGATGCTGTTTTATCGATGATTCTTAATGATAATTATTAGAATAGGAAACATTTGAATTCCATTGAAATATTTTATATCAATTCAATAGTAGGGATGAAAAGGCCGCTTTCGATGAAGCCTTTTAGCGGAATTATGTAATTTTAATTAATTTTCAGGAAAATATTTTAACCTTTGGTTAACTTTTTACTCATATGCCATGCCATATCGGACAGAGCCTTCCATTGTGACATCCATATTTGGCACTACTAGCTACATCTGGACTTAAAAAAGAAACAATGATTCTCAATGCTCAGTAATTAGGAAACATCGGCGCTTAGTACTAAAATCTATAAACATAACTGATAAAAAAAAACTAAAACTAAACTAAACTAACTCTATTTAGAGAAAAAAAATATAATTTAAGTGTCATATAATATTATGTTGTCAAATTTCTCAAGGAAAATATCATCATATACTATGAACAAACATAGTAAAGTAACAAAATGGTGCTAACTATCATACTAATATTATAAATGTGAATGTTTGGATGTTTGTTTCTTTGTTTGTTTGTTTATTTGTTACTCAATCACGCAAAAACGGCTGAACTGATTTGCATGAAATTTGGTATACTAATAGTATGTGACCGGGAATAAAGTATAGGCTACTTTTTATCCCGGAAAAATGTCGGAATATCCAGGAAATGCCGAAAAACGGATATAGGAGAACTACTTACGGGATTTGCATGAAATTTCATATACACAAAGTATGTGATCGGGAATAACACATAGGATATATTTTACCCAGAAAAATGTGGGAATATCCCGGAAATCCCGAAAAACGAATATCTTACGGGATTCGAATGAAATATCATACACACATAGTATTGGACCGGGAATAACAAATAGGATATTTTTTACCCCAGAAATATGTGGGAATATCCCGGAAATCCCGAAAAACGAATAGCTTACGGGATTTGAATGAAATTTCATACACACATAGTAAGTGACCGGGAATAACAAATAGAATATATTTTACCCCAAAATTATGTGAGAATTCCCAGAAAACTTATGTAGGAGATCTACTTAAGGGATTTAAAAGAAATGTTGGTACTAATAGTTTGTGATTGGCGCTGGCATATTGAATACTTCTTTTTTTGGAACAAAGCGGGAATTTCCCTAACATTGAGTACTTATCTTATCCCATGAATAAAATCCGACAACAATTGTGTTACTAAGTCTTGGCGTACGAAGTCGCGGGTAAAAGCTAATAAAAGAATAAATAACTAACTCCTTTATAAATTTGAACGTCAAGCAAATAAGTTTTTGTTTAAGCACGTAGGTTTACCTTGGTCTAATAGTGACTATTAAACATCACAATTCTAATATCCTACTAATATTATAAATGTAAAAGATTGTGAGGACGGATGGATATATGTTTGTTACTCTTTCACGCTAAAACTACTGAACTGATTTAGATGAAACTTTACAGTATTAATATTTGTACATCAGAATAACATATAGGCTATAATTTATAACGATTTTAATTAGCAAAATAACAACGATAATTAAAAGTAACTTTTCCACGCGGACGAAGTCGCGGGCGGTGTAGGTATATACCTATAATATTATAATACTTTCAAGTTGTAAGTTCTTAGCTATCCATTGAAAGACTGTGCCATCCAGCGTTCTGGTGGCCTAAGATGGCCACTTTTAATAACTCATATAAAAATGTTTCATCATCATCATCATCATCAACCCATATACTGTCCCACTGCTGGGCACGGGTCTCCTCTCATATTGAGAGGGATTAGGCTATAGTCCACCACGCTAGCCTAGTGCGGGTTGGCAGACTTCACAAACCGTCGAGAAAAATCTGTAAGGCATGCAGGTTTCCTCACAATGTTTTCCTTCACCGTTTAAGCGAGTGATAATTAATTATTAATACGCACATGTTCGAAAAGTCAGAGGTGCGTGCCTTGGGCTCGAACTCGAGACCTTCAACTTGGCAGTCCAATGGTCATACCACTAGGCTATCACTGCGTACAAAATGTTTCATAATTATCATAAAATTGCTAAGGAATTCAACGGGTAATAAATATGAATTAACTACTTTCAGCACCATTTTTTTCAGTACCTATGGTTTGAGTACCTGGGTCTAAGCTATTCCACTTCATAGGTGCTCAAATAATTGGTGCTGAAAGAAATGGTGCCGAAAGAGGAATACTCCAAACGCCCGCCGCGGTGTCCGCCATTTTTTCCTTTTTGCTCGGCTCCTCTTAGTTGTAGCTGATGTTATACATATAAGCCTATGACCTTCCTCGAAAAATGACTATCGATCACAAAAATATTTTTTCAATTCCAACCTTCCTGAGATTTCGTTCAACGAAACAAACAAACAATATCTCAGCAAACTCTTAGTCTTTTTAATTATTATTATTAATTATTATTATATATATTTAATATTATTTTAATTCTATAATATTTTCAGTATACTATTATAATATATTAATTATTATTGTAAAGTGATATCAAAACAAAAATGCTGTGCTTTCCTTTAATTTAGATGCATGCAATTCTATCTAATTGTAAATGATATATGCCATGAATGTTTCTGTGTGTATTTAGTTGGTTTGCCATAATAAATAAATAAATTATAGTATATAGTATAAATTAAGAGGAATTGCGAAATGTGGCATGGGTATTCAGCAGCCACTTTAGACAAAATGAAGGAAGCTATGGTTGATATCTTAACTTGCAACCGTAAAATCTCTGCAGGATTAATTAAAATATCTAAAAGTATTTATACTAAAACCTTGCACTGAACTTAAAATAACAAATAGGTAACAAATAACTAAGGCCAAGTGACTGTTTTGCAGTAAAATTAGGAATACCTAATTATACTCGGCCAAGTTCAACATAACTTGCTATAATGTCTATATAAATATAATTGTTATATTATATCAACCTAAATACATAATTATTACAATTGAGGTAAACTTAGGTATTTCTAGGAAGTCTGCATATTATAGTTGGATTTCCACTTTCTTAAAATGTAGGAAGGTTAAAATGTAAAAAATATGGTATATTCACCTACTTGAATATATTGTCGGCTATAGAGCATAAAAAGTATTTTTAATCTTACCTAGTTTCTCTTTTATTCAGTTCAAACTAGATTGTACTTAGTTCTTTCGAGGCTTCAATATTTTCTCCTAGAGTTGCTGTCACGCACGTAGGATAAATTTAATTGCGCAATTTTTAATAATCTTTTTTATTTTCACAGTTTTGGTGTAAAGGCTTATCATAATTTTGAATATAACCTAGTGATAATGACCATGCACTGCCAAGTCATAGGTCTCCTACCTGTACCTCTGATGTTCCCGACTTCCTGCCATGCCAATAAGTGCTACGGCCGTCTTAGCCCTCACTGAGTGACACTGACGTGTAGGAGGACTAAAATCCCTCTCACTCTCAGAGGAGACTCATGTGCCATGTGACAGTAAATAAAATATTTTACTCGCACTCCAATCAAAGGTCAATATTTTATCTTTTCGCGCTCACATTAAACCGAAACCCGTGCTGAAAAAGTCTCATTTCATTTCTCATAATTATGGGCTGGCTCACATTTTGTTAAGGATTTGATACGGATTCTAAATGTGAATAAAAAGTACTATCAGAAATAAAATAAATAATTAAAATCTTTATTTCCTTAAATTATTATACATCTTCTTCTTCGTCGTATCCTCATGGCTGAGGGACGTGACGACTGTGGGTTCCATTCACCATCGCTCGCCAGGCTGCACGATCTTGGGCTTGATGTACGCTTGCCTGCAACGTAGCTCCAGTTGCTGTTGTTACTGTGTCCACCCATTGCATAGGCACACGACCCCTACTTCTCTTCCCAGCCATGCGGCCTGTGATGATCACTTTTTCTAAACCGTCTGGACCAGACCTGGCCAGATGGCCGAAAAAGCTTAGGACACGTTGTGTGCAGATGGTCGAGAGCCGCGTTCCTATGTTAAGTTCTTGAAGAATAGACTCGTTTGTGCGACGTTCAGTCCATGAAATCTGGAGCATTCTGCGCCAACACCACATTTCGAACGCGTCTATTCTTTGTCGGGTGCGAGTTTTCAACGTCCAGGTTTCGGAAGCGTACAAGAAGATCGAGAAGACAAGGGTTCGCATCAGTCTTATTTTCGTTTTGCGGTTAATGCTCCTGTTCTTCCAAATCCTCTCCAGTCTTTTTACCGCAGCTTTGGCCATCTGAGATCTTCTGATCACCTCTTGATCGCAGTTACTGTCATCGCTTATTTGCGAGCCCAGGTATACGAATTTATGTACAGCTTCCAGGTCTCGTAGCTCATTGCTTCTCTGCACCGTACCAGTCCGATCAACAAACATCAGTTTGGTCTTGCTCCTGTTGATTTTGAGGCCATACTCATGGCTGATGTGCTCGATTTTATGCAAGAGGACCGCTAACTCTTCTTCTGAGGCACCTATCACTGTAGTATCATCTGCAAAGCGGAGGTTGTTAATTAGATGACCACCTACGCGTATACCACCTTCCCAACCCTCCAATACCCTCCTCATAATGTGTTCACCGATGAGATTGAACAGCTGTGGTGATAAGATGCATCCTTGACGCACTCCTCTCATAGCTCTGAAGGGTTGTGACACGGTGTCCTCTATCCTCACTCTCGATACGCTACTTAAGTACAGGTTTTGTACAAGAAAGATCAGGTGTTGTGGTATCCCCATCTCGCTCATGACCCCGAACATTTTGCTCCAGTTGATGCAGTCAAAAGCCTTTGCGTAATCTATGAAGCACATTACCATAGACACATTGTGCACTCGGCATTTCTCTATTAGCTGCCTCACATTGAGAATTTGCTCACGGGTACCCCGGCCTCTCATAAATCCTGCTTGCTCCTTGGGAATTAGCCTGGTAATATAATTCTCTAACCGCTTATTAAGGATTCGCAAGAAAACTTTGCTAGCATGCGATATGAGCGAGATAGTACGGTAATTTTCGCATTTACGCGTAGAACCCTTCTTGTGAAGGGGCACTACTGTGGATTCGGTCCAGTCTTCGGGCCATTCGCCTGTGCGCCACACTTTCTCGCAGATGGTATGCAAGACTTTTTGCCCCTCCTCTCCTATACTCTTTAGTATCTGAGCGGTTATTCCGTCGCTACCGCAAGCGTTATGTTTTAGCGTCCGTATAGCCTCATCGACCTCCCTAGGAAGAATGTCTGGTTCCCGATCTATATAGTCCAGTGGGTCAGAGTCATCCTCGCGAGTATCACTGTACAGCTGCTGACAGTAATGTCTCCACCTTTCTAGGACTGCGCTTTTGTCTGCTAGAGTGACACCTTTCTCATCCTCGATTGACCACTGTTTAGGTTTGAATTCGCTAGCGAGTAGTTTAACCTTCTGGAACAAGTCTCTCGTGAGTGCCGTCTGTGATGCTTTCTCTAGGTCAGCGCATATGTTGTTGATGAAGGCATCCCTGTCTTTCCTGCAAAGCTTCTGGATTTCATTATGGAGCTTTGAGTATCGGGATCTGTCGCTTTCGGAGCCTAAGCCATTCTCTTTACAGACTCTCCTGTCGTTGATTTTATCCCAGGTTTCCGCGCTCATCCAGTCAGCTTTAGGTATTGTAGTTTTGTGTGCTGCTTCGACTTGTTTAGCTAGCTCGAGGGAGATGGTTTTAAATTGCTCCCAAGATGTTCCGGGAAACTCGAACGGGTCGCATGTTTTCTCTCGGAGTTGAGCTTGGAGCTTGTCGTGGAACTCAATTCGCGCTTGTTCATTAAGTTGCACAGGTTTATTCCGTTTCGGTCTTTTCGTGTCCTTTAAGCGGATCCTGAGTTTGGCGACCAAAAGTTGGTGGTCGCTTCCGCAGTCTGCACCTGGCCGCGTTTTTGAGGCGAATATCGACGACCTCCATCTTTGACATATTAGGATGTAATCAATTTGGTTTCTGTGCTGGCCATTGGGTGACGTCCAAGTGTAAAGTCGTCTAGGATGTTGCTGGAACCAAGTATTCATGACCGTTAGTTGATTTTCTGCACAAAAGTCAAGAAGCATTTCACCTCTCTCGTTCCGGGTTCCCAACCCATATTTTCCAACTATGTCTCGAATGTGGTCGTCATTGATGGTTGTGCCAACCTTGGCGTTAAAATCTCCGAGGACTATAACCGGTTCCTTTTTGGGTATATCCCGCAGAGTCGCTTCTAGGCCATTGTAGAATTCCATTATGTCCTCCCTAGAGGACGCCGATGTAGGAGCATAAACGGCAATGAAGTTCAGTGGGTATGGGCGTGCTCCCACCTTGACCTTGACAATTCTGTCGCTAATGCAATCGTACCCAACCACTTTCTCTTTATGGGGTTTCGACACTATAACTGCAACGCCGCTTAAGCTTTTTTCAGGATTTCCAGATACTATAACCAGTTTACCTGTAGGTGTCATGTAGTGGCCGGTGTCCTTAACATGAGACTCGCTTACTGCCAATAAGTCCAACCCATACCTGTCCATTTCCCTCTCAACTGTCTCCATAGTTCCTGGTTTGGAGAGCCCTCGTACATTCCAGGTAGCGAGCGTGAGCGTGTGGTGCTTTTTGGTTTGCCTCTCCTTACCAAGCGCAGCAGTAGTCCACTGTCCGCATGCGGCCTGTTGCGTCACCAGCTTGCGGCCGGTAGCACATTTAACACCAGATGGCCCGGAACCAAACTGGCGCCGGGCGTCAGCCGGGTCGCTCGACAAATCATTTTCATTTGGAACCCACATCGTTTTCTTGGGAAACGTAGTTGCGGTAGTATCCCCATCCTTTCCGCACCAGACTTTTAGAGGTTATTTAGTCCTCACGGCTACTGCGGCCGCTCACTGGAAGCCAGTGGTCGGGTTATCATCTCCGCCGCCCGATACTAGGCGTTAATACTCGTTTAGCACCACCCGGGAGGCACGTACAGGGCTGTGAAAGGTAACTCCTGTGGACGCGAGTATCACCACCTCCCTATTATACATAGAGGTGTACATTTATTCGGTTTTACAATTTAACAGTAAGGTCATTAAAACATTTTTTTATAATGCAGTATATTTATGCAAACTATTTGGATTGATGATGGTTTAATAACGAGGTCTCCAGAGAGCTTATTTCCGAAGTTATTAAAAGTATGCGCAGTGTTTGTTTAAAATAACGTAATTGATCATTGATTAGTCATTGACATTTGAAAAACCTTGTTCTTTGTTTTTACGTTAGTTAAACAATTTTGCACGGAATCGTATAAGATAAAAATCCTCGTAGAAGAAGTCAGTGTAGGTAAATAATAAGTGATGGCTGCCTGGTTATGCCTACCTATTTCTTTATGTCTGTGATCAGGGGAAGTTTCATCATCGTCATCGATTTTGCAGTAAAAAAAAGGATTTTATGTTTATAAAAATATATTTTAGCTGACTCGAGAGTCGAACTAAACTAACCTGGTGATTAGAACTTTCGATCTTATTAAGATGACGCTGTTTGGATTTAAAAGAGAATAAAACATATCTTGTTACTTCATGTTTTTTTTGCAATAAAATTAATTAAAATCCGTAACCTTTGCAAGTGTTCATACCCATGTCTATCTGTTTTATTTTTATTAGATACATAAGTTAATGTAGATACATCATTGGTATTATGTAGTAGGTTGCTATAGAATGCCAAATAAGGTCTTCAACATTAGAATAACTTATTATTATTCATAGTAATGTCCTTAGGTCAAAATAAAAATGATTCAAAACTTTTTGATTTTCCCGGCGCGTCAACGATTGATAATTTATTAATGAATATACATAGGTAGGTCTCTAATCTATATAATATTGAAATTTTATTGTCTGGCGCATATGGGGTAGTCAGTTGTCTAATAAGGCTTTTTTTTTTTATAGTACGGAAAATCCTCATGGATCCTCCGCCACCCGGGGAGGTGGCAGGGTATGTCGGACTAGTACCGACTAAAAACCGCACTTGCCTTCACCTGCCCTATTGTCATGGCCATGGGATCCGCGAGTCTAATAAGGCCTAGCTCATGCCAGTATAAGCTACACAGTATTTTTGCTATATCTATTAAATAGTATAAAACAAGTTGCTATTATCATTATGCTAGTACGCAACTTAACGAAATATCCTGTATTTTTTACAATGATATTCTCAGTAGCAGTTCGAAGTTTCGATCAATCGAATTGGTAAACGAGATCTTAAACATAGCGGCGAACTGTAGCCCTGTTTAATTAAGTGAATCGGGATACTGTGCCCGTGCAAATCCTACTACACCTCTGCCCAACCACTGGTATGATGGTGTAGGTTCACGTCATTTTTAAAAAGTTGATAAAATATAATGATACAACAATGATACAACATAATGAAAATAATTGCATTTTAATGTCAAGTTTAATAAATCGTATTCTTCCCTGATTTAATAAATTATTTGGAGGTTTGTTTACTTTACAAGGCAGTCTTACGTATTAGTGTTGTATCTTATTATGGACCGGTCAAACTGGTTAGTGCGGTGCGTAACCTACAACAGCCAATAACATTATATAACAGACTTTATTAAAGCGACCAATGTTAAACCGTCGCACAGTTCAAGATGCTAAAGCTAATTAAAGTAGCTTCGAGCTTGTATGCGGGCTACGACGGATTCATGAGGCTAATAAGGCCACTCGGTGTAACAATTCCTCGCCTTCTTGGTAATTTTCTGATGTGAAACATAAAATATCATGATCACCAAAAGCGGCCATAATATCCCAAATTACGTCACCCAGCAATTCGCATTATATAATATACCTTCTCTGTCATTTCGAATTGTTAAAATTGGTGACGAAATTTGATTGAATGTGAGATTGATCCATGTATTTCTTTGATGATAGTTTGACCTTGACAAAATATTTATTACAATGAAAGAAAATATTTATTCATTTATTACATAATTATTCATTTCGAGTGATACGCCTACCGGTTCTAAGTTGATCAAAGTACTTAAGTATTTTTGTAGTTTTCAACTTTGTTTTTTTTTTTGTAATTTTGTGACTGAATGTAAAGATTTGATCAGCTTCCCTCATAGCTACAACCAAACCAACCAGTCTGTGGCGGCAGAATGGAATTTGTGTTTTCAATTGGCTGAGCGAAATTAAAAAATGATGATTGAATTACGTACCCCTTTATAGCGATAAACCATTAATGTAGTGGACTGTCAGCTTTATTCCAGCCTATAACACCGGAGTGCAATGCACAAATGATGCAGATCTTGTACTTTCACAAAAAAACTGTAGGTAATTAAATTAAATACTTACACAATAAATTTAACTTTCCACACTTTAAACATTATTGTTGAACAATTACATTTATTACTGTTGTTTATGCGGGTCACATACTAACGGCAACATTTTTCCGGATGTAAAAGGGTACAATACTTCTGCATTCTTACAATGGAATTGCGGCAATAATATTACAAGAAGATTACAAGCATTCATATTAGTTATGTATTTGTAGTCTGTTGTCAAAATTATATGCCTTTAATTAAATTCAGTTAATTTTGGAAATAATATTTTTTTTTTATTCACAATACGAATTAAAATTTGTATAGGTACTTTAATTTATAAAATGTAAATTATATTATCAAGGCATAAAAACAGATTATTTAGTATAGGACATTATGTGTAGATTAGCGCCATCTATGTTTGCAACTTGAAGGTACACATAGTTAGTTCTACGATTCAAAACAGATGACGCTAGCTGCTATATTTGAACGAAAATTTGATCTAAACTATAACAGAATCTGTCTTAAAGGTTTCAAATTGTCATTTTTTAAATCATCACATAAAACAGGTGAGACATATTTTTTGTGAGCTGCTCTGGGTACATTTGTGACGATCATCAAACTAGAAAACATACTATGGCACATAAATATTTATGTTTTATGGCATGGCAAATTGTTGTGGCAATTTTTATGTAGTAATAAATGCCAAATACATGAATTGATGACAATACATGGAAAATAATAATTGATCTGAACAGGAAC
Source organism: Acronicta alni (assembly GCA_964056405.1). Lineage (NCBI taxonomy): Eukaryota > Metazoa > Arthropoda > Insecta > Lepidoptera > Noctuidae > Acronicta > Acronicta alni. Next base: position 10,512,706 of record OZ043932.1, on the reverse strand, counting down.
ACAGTATTTTACACTAAAGTTTCTGCGGAAAACGCTGCGGGTGTTTCTCTACTAGCAAATGAATATGTGAATTCACGGTACATAAGCAGATACTGAAAGCAATATTGGAATACTTTTTAAGAACTAATAGGAACTAGTAAAGCATGCATTCATCATAATTCATCCCGACTCGGATCATCTTTGACAAGACCATCGACGGCCATCTTAGAATACTTGTCTAGGAAATCATCCCAAAACTTCTTCCTTTCACCAAGAGGGTTGGTCTTCATTTTGAGCACCTTCGTGATGTGTAAGTAGTTGGTATCAGACTCTTTGGTTATGGGTTCCCATTTGAAGCCTTTTAGAATTTGATCGTCCTGGGGGGTGGGGTTCCTGAAAATTTTAATAAATTTAAAGTTAGATAAACCGACGTAATTTTCTATTGGATAAAACCCACAGTGATTGACTTGCAGACAACGAACGGCTGAAACTGGTAGCAGGCGCTAGAAGCACTACATTTTGCACAGGAGTTTTTTATGGCATAGGTGAGCATTAAGGCGGGATTTTGGGAAATTCCCGCGGATCTGGGAAAAACAAGATCAACGCGGTGACGTAGCTAGTGTACCTATTTATGCTAATAAATATAACAAGTTTGAAGAGTTTTTTTTGTTTTTTGAACGCGCTAATCTCTGACAATATCAGTCGGATTTGAAAAGATCTTGCATTTTATAGCCCAATTGTTGTGGAGATTACAGGGTATTTAACATCACGTTACGACTCTTAGGAGCCGAGCAAAAAGGAAAACGTTAGGGCGGGTGAAATTTATTATAAATTTGACGGGACAACGTCTGTCGGAACAATTATATTATATGCAACAATTAAAATTACATTATGTAACCATGTAGTGCTATGAAGCTTAGCATTTGGAGGTTCAACTGAGATTTCACTCATAACAGTGTTTGATGATACAGTAACAGAACATATAGTTCCAATTACATATTATTCAAAAGTTTTTAAGTTGAGAAGTCTTCAACATATTTCGTTCTTTCGACTTAAATAGAAAATGTTACAAGATCGAAGTCTTTGTACTCGTCATTAAACTTTATATAAAATAATAAATTCTGTCACCGCATAAGTATTTTAATTTATGTAGATTTCCATAAAATTGTACAAACATTCCATAGATTTGCAAGATTTTCATGTTTGAAATCCATATAGAAACTAAGATATGATTCGAAACGTCAATATAAATAAAATATAGATTAAAATACATACCCAGTCTTGGCAAAATTAGTCCAAAGGCGGACCATCTTCTTCATCACTTTTATCTCACCGTGTTCACTAGGTAAGTTAAGTATTTCATTATAACTCTTCTTGATGCGAGAGCATACCAGCAAGTAGCATAATTCATCACCAATAGTGGCGCCAGTGTGTTCTATACTGAATCTTGCTCGGGTCGTTAAAAATTCACTATTCTCATTCCACAGCCCTCTATAGTCAAATAGATAGTAGAACACAGGTGACGATAAACTCTCTGCTAATTTACTAGCAGCTAAGTCCAATGCATAATTCTGTAACGAATCCGCCATATATACAGCATGTTCTAAGATATTTCCATAATGAAGAGACTTGTCTTCAAAGTAAAAATTAACAATATCTCTCCCAGCTTCCTTGTATTTTGCACCGTCATGATTGAATCTGAAATTTGTTCTAATTGGGATTTCAACAATGTTTTCTTCGGCACTGTTTGATAGAAGTTTCGGGTTAAATATTAAATGAGAAATTAAATCTAGGCCTTCTCGAGAATTAAATCCAATTATTATAGGAACATCATTAATAATTTTCCCGTTTTCAGGCAAAGCTGTTAGGACTGCATCTTCAGTATCTTTCTCAATGGTAGGTGCGAAAGGGAATGAATTTCTCTGATATTTATGTATGTATTCATAATCTAGAGTATCCACTTCAGCAAGAAGTATTTTTTCGGCATCTAGATTTTGCAGCTCTTGCAACAGTTCCTTGCTACCAGCTGCTGTAATATTTAAAGCTCCACCGAGTTGAAACGCTTTCTTTTTGGGGTTATCATAGAAGTACATTCCTTCAAAAGATGTTCCACTTTGCAGTATCGCACCGGAAAAAAGACCTTTGGCTTTTTCAGAATAGAGAAGCATATCAGCTAATGCTGCTCCACTGCGACTTCCCATTAAGGTTACTTTAGAGGCATCGCCACCAAACCGCTCTATATTATTCTTAATCCATTCGAGGCCTAATATGAAGTCTCTTATACCATTATTAGCTTTTATGACACCATCTTCTGTTGTCAAATATCCTAGGATGGCAAGTCGGTGGCTGATGGTGACAACGATGACTCCTTCTTCAACTAAGAAGTCAGGGGAATAGGTGTTGGTGCCATTAAACCATGTTCTGAAATTATCATTGTAGTCAAACACTATGACTGGGGCTTTGGCTTTTACGTCTGGTGAGAAGACACTGATGTAGAGGCAGTCTTCGGATCCTGATATCCCAAAAGGTTCATTGTTCCGCAACCTCGAGCTGAATTGCATGCAAGTTGGCTTATTCTCAAATGCTTCTAAGTTACCTTCCCAACCTTTGTGCGGTTTTGGAGGCTGAAATGACATTAAATCTATATTTTTTATTCAAGTAGGTAAATCAATTGTTAGATATTTTGCGAATAATTATTGCTATGAAATGAAAATTAAAATAATCAGAACAACACAATCGTCTTCATCTAATACAGTTCAATAAATAACTTTTGCTTGGATAAGTGATCTCAAAGGGAACATTTTCTGTTACTTTTTATTGTACCTATAAATCTGAAAAACGGCTCAAATAAAAAAGTATTTTCACAAGTTCAGTTGCCTCAAATTCTTTGTACTTAATACCTTTACTGTTTTACTTACTTGAAATCTTAATTCTCCTGTAGGTGTTTCCGCAAAAGGTATGCCTTTAAATGTATAATAATCATGTTTCTTATATAAAGTCTTTTCTACTTTACCTAACACGATACCTTGTTTTAAATTAACTTCAATAGTTTCATCACAAAAACACTGTTTTGTTAGAAAAACTGTAAATAAAAACGATAGAATTTTCATTTTGTAAAATAGAATATTACTTTTGTCGGCTATTATTGTTACCGATTAATATATTAACACATTGTTTGATATTGAAAAGTTTACTAAGACTATTGATAACAAAAGAAGTACGTGGTCTTGTTTTATCTTTGTTAGATAATAAATTATCCAAAACCCAATTATCAGGATTTTATTTGGATTTACTGCTGAACCAAATATAGGTATTTTTATTAAGTATGGTTGAATGTTAGAAATTTTAAAGCCTGCAAGCAGAGTCACATTGTTGCCTGCGTGTAGGTGAACCTTTATGATGGAATTCAACAGGAAGGATTCATGGCAGATCATAACTGGTTAGGGTCGCCTAAGAAATATGCTTTCTCAATGGATTTAACCTATAGAAGCCCTTCGAGGCCTTGCCCTTCCAGACGAATATCACCAATAATATTTTACGCAATTCATCTAAATGTTCATCGATCTATCGAACCTCCGTCATGTTGCTCCAACATTTTGTCAAGTAATATTATACGTTGAACAGAAATAAGATAACTGAGTAAGTACATCTATAGACTCTATTGTCAGAAGCGTCAATAATCGATATGAGAGCACTGAGAGCAGTGTTTGAAAATGTGTGCCGCTTCGTGTTATATTCAAGCATGCACTTTTAATCTGCAACTCATAACTATTTTGAAAACATAACATACCATCATGCCTGTATTCCCCAAGGGTTAGGTAGAGGTGTACCAAGGTTCTCCCACAGTTTGCAGGTATGTTTAGGTCCCATGTATTAGTGGGCGAGCTTAATGCCATTAACCGGGCACAAATCCAAACACAAGAATTTCATAGAAAATCTCAATAACACTGCTCGACTTGGAAATCGAACCCAGGACTTCTAGAGTCCTAATCGTGCTTAGGACGAAAGGGTATATTGATCTATGCTTAGGACCGCCGGACTAACAAGGCATAACTAATTTGCATTTTGAGTCGCATGAATGTTTATTTCTTTTTATGCAACACTTTGTAACGGCAATAAATACTTAGCTATTACACTATACATATACTTAACATAGTGGTAAATAATAGAAGCGAGCCTATTCTTATCTCAAAGGCAACGCACTTGCAACCCCTCTGGTGTTGTGGGAGTTAATGAGCAGCGGTGATCATTTTACCATCAGGTGACCCGCTTGCCCGTTTGCCTCCCTCTTCCACAAATAAATAAATAAATAAAAAATCAAGTGCTAAATAATAATAATAAAGTTTACTTTGTAAACATCTCCGTTCAATTTAATATCATTCTGCTAAATGAGGATAGGGGAGAGTCGGCTATATTGTACCGTTGGTTTAATTTTTAATTTTTTTTTAGATTGGTGTGGCTAAGCCATTGGCTTGGTTACAAGACCTTTAAGCCAAGTCTTTAATAGAAAAGTCTTAATTTGTTGGTTTAATCGTACCACTGCAGTGTTTTCCACCAAAAGACTTTATTTTTTTCGAATTACTTACAACACTTTTTGCACGCCTGTGCCACCCATTGAACGCGGGTTGCGTTTGGTTAAAATTATTTTAAATATCTATATTTTTTTATTTTAGAGCTTGCTAACCCTTAGGGGGGACAATATAGCCAATTCTCCAATACTTAGTACCTATAGTAACAAGAATATACGGTAGGTATATAGTATTTACAATTATTAATATTGTGTTATAGTTCGTCCTTTTCGTCTTTGACGATACCATTGACCGCTTTTTGTTTATATTTATCTAGGAAATCATCCCAGAATTTGATCCTGTCTCCATGGAGATTTGTCTTCATCTGCAACTCGTCGCTAATGACCAGACACTCTTTGTTCTCTTTAGTAGCTGGTGTCCAAGTGAAGTCGCTGCCTTCCGGCGTTGGGTTACTGCAAATCATAGAAATATCAATAAGTTTTTTCTGCGTTTCTCAGAGTTATCAGCCAGGAAATGCCGGCGCAACAACATTGACCTTTGTTGAAAGTGTCTTTAAAATATCTACTAACAGAAATAAATATAAGTTATTATTTTTATTACTAGATTCTCAGCTATTACTCTATATTTAACGATGCACGGCGACGTTTGTGGTCTAGAAGTCGAATGTCGGGCTGCTGTGATGTGATGAACGAAATTGTCTGTGTTTGTCTGGGTGTTTCTTATGTTTTTACAAAAAAAGTATACAAGTATTGTATCCATTGTCTAGAACCAATAGTAAAATGCTCTACTTAGTTTGAGACTAGATCGTGCTGTGTAAAATTTCCCAAATAATAATAATTATTATAATTATAAATTATGGTGTCCTTACCCAGATTTAGCAAAGTTTGTCCATAATTTAATCATGTTTCTTATGACTTTGAATTCTTCAGAATCTTCATCCTCCAGCACTTTGTTGTATAACTTCTTGATAGGCTTACAGACAAACAAATAGCAAAGTTCATCTGTAGCAGTTGCTCCCCATGTTCCTTCCATTGTCATAGCTGTCTCCATTATTTGGTTCTTCCTCATATTAAGTTCTCCACTATAGTCGAATGTGTAATAATAAACAGAAGAACTAGATTCATTCACATATTTCCGTACAGTATAATCAATAGGATAAAATGACATCACATCAGATATGTAGGTCAAGTATTCTCCAGGTTTGCTTATTTTCACGTAACCTTCATCGAAATAGAATTCCTTGATCTCTTCGATAGCATGCCGGTAGATATTCGAGTTAAGTTCAAAGTTGAAACCAGGTCTTATTGGAAGAATCATAAGGAAGTCTCTGTCAGCAAATGTAAGGTATTGAGGCTTGCGTAGATAACGTTCACATATTTCGATACTCTCTCTGGAATTGTAACCAATCATGACTGGTATGTCTACGTCAAGGGGTTGTTCCTCAGGCAGATGTGTCATTATCGCTTCCGGATGATCAGGCTCAGGTATAGGTCCAAAGGGAACGGTCGCCAACTGTGTTTCTCTGCCTTCATCAGTACTTACCGACAATATTTCTGCTGTCACAATTTCCAAGGTAGATAAAGTACTAAATTCCTTAAGTAAATTGGAGCTGGTAACCGCTGACTTTTCCAGTGTTTTGGCTAATGCTTCCGCTTTTTCTTTTGGCTTTCTTGGGATGTAGGCGGAATTAAATGCTGTGCCACTTTGTAAAATTGCTCCACTAAAGAGTCCTTTACATTTGGGCGAATTAAGCATTACATCTACGAGTGCTGCTCCACCTTCAACTCCCATCAGTGTCACCCTGTACGGATCTCCACCAAAGTTATGTACGTTCTGCTGCAACCATTTGAGAGCCAAAATAACATCTCTTATGCCATTGTTCCCTGGTAGTGTCTCATCTTCGTAGGACAAGAAGCCCAGTGATCCAACTCTGTAATTGACTGTGACCAAAACCACATCTTCCTTCACGATGAGGTCTGGTCCATAGTCCCTGGAAGAGTTGTGTGTTAATCGGAACTGTTCATTGTACAGGAACACAATTACCGGTAAGCTAAGTTCAGCATTGCTTGGTAGTTTTGGAGTGTATATGCTGAGGTGTAGACAATCGTCTTGCCCGCAGAATCCATATTTTTCTAAGGGTCTTATTGGTATGTTCATTTGGGAGCATGGCAATTTCTCCTTTTTGGCGGCTAGGACTTCAGTCCATCCTTCGTGTGGTTCTGGAGCCTGAAAATATCGAATTTTGATGACCTATTTATTGTTGAAAGATAGATATTTATCTAGTGCATACTGCATTATAAATATGAAATGTTAACATGAACCACACAGTACGGTAGTAGTGATAGCCCAGTGATATGACCATTGTACTACCACATATAACTTTTCGAAATCACGTACGTATTAATATGAATGCATCATTCGTTTAAACAGAGAAGGAAAACAAAAATGTAAGTGCTGAAGCGCTGTTCGGAACGGCTAACTGAAGATTGCACAATTATTTCGAAGATCTTTATGATGCCCTTTAAAATAACTAAGGGCCATTCCCAATCTGTTAGTAGATTTGGTTACTAGAGATAGGATTTTGCCGGTCATACGTACAGCTGTATGAATACAAGATTCAATACTAATATGGGGATATAGAATAGGCTCACCCCCTGTTACGTTGGACCATCGAACTGTGGGATACAGGGGTATAGGGACATCAGTAGCTATCTGTCTGACCCCTTCAAAGAATACGGGAATGTATATGCAATTTAACATTAGATAAGTTTATAGTGACTTAGAAAGAAATGTTGAAAATTAATAAATGAAGAAAAATGTTAACAATCTTACCAAAAACCTCAGTTCCCCCACGGGGGGTCTTGCATAAGGAATGCCCATGAAAGAATAAAATTTCTCATTTTTCAATATAGATTTTACTTCAACACCGGCCACTTTTCCTGAACTAGTATCTACTATGACGTCAGCATTAACAAAATGTATTAAAGACAATATGAAAAACACCAGAAAAGGTTTTATTCCACGCATCTTAGTTATGTTTTACTAATAACCGTTTGTCTATGTTTACTATAACACATCGTTGTTCAACTGACGTGTCCTAAAGATAATTTTATTTTTAATCTTGGGTTTAACAAAATATTATCTATAAGTCGATAATATTGGGACTTAAGTACTTTAGGTATACCTTATCAGAAGTTGTTGCTACTGCGAATTACTGAGATATTAATAGTAGTATCATTAATTTATTAATGAAAAACAGGAAATGTCCTGCTGATGGTGGCGTTGTGTGTCGGGTCGTTTTATTCCCTGCAACATGGTTGAGTCGAACGACGCCGATACGCACGTCATACTCGTGAACGGGTGCCGTCTGTCGGGGCTGGTCAGCTCTTACTGTCAATGGCAATCTTTTTAATAATTTTTTTCCTGTTTATTATACTGAATTAATTTATTAGTAGGTACACAGAAAACTGCATTGTTTATATTTATCTAAACTGCACTGCTCTCATTAGAGAGCAATGCAGTTTTCTTGCTGTGCCATATAGTTTTAATAATAGTTTCGACCTTCGTATTAACGAAGGTTCGAATCCTATATGGTATGAAAATCGAAATACATACCATACCATTTATTTGACGACACGTTTGGCGCAGCGGCTGAGCATTCGGCTTCTGTGCCACGGGTTGTGGGTTCGATCCCCGCACGGAACAAACATTAGTACGGGTTTGGGTTTTTGTGTATGTGAAAGTTTGTGTTTCTAAACGCACTCATTATTTATACAGGAGAAAATAATAGTGCTGGGCACCGTTTTAAAAAATAAAACCCTGCCGCTTCCCTAAGTGGCAGACGATCCACCAGGATTTACCGTAGTATACTATAAAAAAAAGTTAATGAGACAGTTTAAAACAATTGAGGAAATTTTAGAATCCAGATGTCACAATGTGCTGTTTACGTGGGATCAGACTCTACCTTCCAATTGAATATAACCCTTGGCTCCTTCGTAATAAACAGTTTTTTTACTTGCAGGTGATAAAAACGCAAGTATATTGCTTGTACCAGACTAGTTTAGTACCTTGTGCTTGCAGTTAGTTCCGTAGTCACGTACCAGTATTGGGTTAAGACATCGTAAAGTAGTAGTTTACTTTAGCTGTTTTCTGTACATAAAAATGCAGGCAGGTTTAGGAAAGTTGTATCAGTCAGAATTTTAACCTTACTCATAATCTGTTCTATGTATATGAAAATAACAATTTTATGAATAGTTATTTTTTCGAACCGTTTTTGGGTCGAAACTCTGGAAACATGAGGTCCAAGTGCTCTCTTGCCAAACGTCTGATCGATGCTTCACGTGACCCAAAGGCTGGCCTCTACTTCAGCTCGAGAATAAGCATTGCCATTCAATGTGGCAATGCAGCCAGCCTGTTGAGTACGCTACGAGACGATGGCGAAGCGGATGAGTTTTTTGATGCTCTTTTTTAGTCTAGTTTTAGTTTAGTTTACTCCGTAGTTTTTTTAAATTTATTTTTTTAGTAAGTAGTGTAGATAAGAAAATCGTAAAGGAGACGTGTCTGTAGTTTTGCACATCAGCGTCATCATACATCAACCCATATAGGTACTGTTCAACAACTTAATGATAAATGATATTTATTCTTTTAAAGGCACTTTTACAGATCGATGTTTTACTTTTTTAAGCTAGATGTCTCCAGCATTTTCTAACTGACGACCTCTGAGAAGAAACCCTGAAACAAACTCAGAGAATCATAGTCTCTTTTAAAGTCCAATCATAGGATATTTGCTGCACACATGTGAGTGTTATAATGCAGGGCTGGACACAGGTCTCTGAGAGAAGTCGGAATGAATGCATCAATCCATATCCAGGTTTAATATCTATATAAATCATCATCAAACCATGTACTGTCCCAGTTCTGGGCCTCCTCTCAGATTGAGAGGTGAGCTATAGTCTACTACGCTGGGCTAAAGCAGGTTGACAGACTTCCAGGCCTGGGAATCAAATACAGGATCTTACATGAACTCGTATTTTAATGAATATTGTAGTTAACTTCTTGATAGAATGTAACTACAATCTTTTTTATCCCAAATCCCAACAGCCAATAAAAAACAAACACTTTGTTATCATAACTCATCTTTTTTATTTACAGATTCAGAAACAATGCCATCTACGGCAACTCGCTCCCATTTCTCAATAAATTGGTCCCAAAAATTGAACCTGTTTTTCAATAAATCTTGTCGTATTTCCATATATTGGTCGATGTTGAGGTATTGTTTGTTTTTGAGAGTATATGGCGGCCATTTTAGTCCTTCTAGCTCCTCGTCATTGTCTGGCGTTGGATTTCTGAAATATAAATTATTTTATTTTAAATTATTTGACTACCTAATGAGGTCCACTGGACTAACGAGTCTAGTGGTCGCAAGCGCAACTGCTACATTAGAGGTCCTGGGTTCCATTACAAACATTCCAGGTCCCAGGTCAAGCAAAGTTTTTAAAGGGGTTTTTCTATGAAATTGTCAGTAACAGTAGTATGGATTCGTGCCTGATTACATGGCAATAGGCAAACTGTGAAACCATATCTAGTGAACAGAAATAAAAGGAAGTAAAATAATGTCTTGACTTCACAATATTAAACAGTGGATTCAGTCTCAGGATCAGTGAAGAGCTATGCAAACTTGTAATAAAAAATGTTCAGAAAACTGACTACAAACCTTCAGCAATGGAGAGGCATAATAATAAGAAGAGAACTCACCCGTACTTCGCGAAATTAGTCCATATTTTGATCATCTTTCTCTGCACTATTTTCTCCTCTGAGATAGGATTATCCTTTAGTTTTAAGTACTCTTTTACAAGATTGGGGCATTTAAAAAGGTAGCACATTTCGTCCCCAGTCGTTGCTCCCCATGTTCCATCCTCTACCGTTGAATGTTTCAACAAATTGATCTTGTTTTCATTCAAAACGCTGCTGTAATCAAAATGATAATAATACACAGGTTTTAAAGATCTTTCAGAATATACCTTCACAGTATAGTCCACGGCATAGTTCGTCAATGCATCTCCCATAAATGTGACAACATCTGGTACACTTTTCAAGGTTATTTCACCCCGTGCGAAATAGAACTCTTTAAGTTCCTTAATTGCGTCATCGAACACTTCATTCAAGGGATCAAATTTAAATTTCAAACGCCTTGGTAATAAAAAGGGAAAGTCCTTCCTGAGGTAACCAATGTATCTCGGTTCTATAAGGTACTGAAGCATAGGCTCTATACCTTCCCTAGAATTAAAACCCATCATGATTGGAATGTCTATTTTTTGGTCCGAATCTTCGGGATATTCCGTTATCAGACCATTAGGTTGACTTTCAACAATCGGACCAAACGTGACTACACTCTTCTGAGTGTCTTTAAAGTAATCGTCTGGACTAGCATGAAGATCTCTTGTAACCAAATTTTCTGCTGGAATCTCTTGTAATTCCTTTAAGAGTTTTTCACCGCTACTCGACGCTCTCTCCATTAGTTTTCCAAGTTTAAACGCTCTATCTTTAACATCTTCTTGTAAATATGCTGAAGTCCATGAAGTGCCACTTTGTAGGATAGCTCCATTGAATAAATTTTTAGCTTTTGAGTACATGAGCAAATCAATACCAGCTGCACCTCCTTGCAGTCCCATTAGAGTAATCCTTTCTGGATCACCACCAAACTGTTCTATATTATCTTTAACCCACTCCAAGCCTTGGACTATGTCTTTCAAACCTGAATTTCCAGGTAGAATTTCATCTTGTAATGATAAAAATCCTAACGACGCTAGTCGGTGACTTATAGTCACTACTACAATATCTTCTTCTATGAAGAAATCTGGAGCATAATCTTTAGTTTTGTTATATGAATTTAGGAAATGGTCGTTGAATATGAACATGATGACAGCTCGTTTATTTTGATCTATTCCTGGCGTAAATATGTCGAGATATAGACAGTCTTCAACCCCATAAGGTGCCAGGGGCTGTCCTTTCTTAATATCATTGTTGAATTGCGTGCAGGCCAGTTTTTCTTTGGTTGCTTTCAGAGTGTCATTCCAAGGGTCGATGGGTTGAGGTGGCTGGAAAATATATGATACGGTGTTGTAATATTTCTTTTATTAAACACCCCTCAACTTATTTTATTTATGTGAACGTTATTTGTGAAGAAGAACGTTTGTGATATATGAAATCATGTTTTTATTTTGTTTTTACTACAGTGACATAATATTCTACAAAGTTAAAGTCTGTGTATAGTATTGTGATAATTTTGACAATGCTTGGTTATGCAAAAAGGCAAATTAAATAATAAAAATATTACTTTTTTTGATTATTTAAGACAAAGTGGATCAAATAAGTATTAGCATTGATAAAAAGGGTTGAGTTTTTATGGACATGGAATATGATAAAAAATAATAAAATATAATTTTGCTCACCAAGAATCTTAAATGATCGATAGGTGGTGCAGCATAAGGGATTCCCATAAAACCGAAGTAATCCTCATTTTTGATTAGACTTTTTAAAATCTTTCCCAATATTTTTCCATGTGTTGATTCCACTATTGGTTTTTCTTCGCACACCATAAAATTGAGGCATATTAAGAAAGAGATCGTAATTAAAATTGTTTTTGAATACATTTTATTTTGATATGCATGACGACCTTCAATAACTAAGTATGATTAACTGAATGGTCGATAGTAACTAAACTACGCTTGATGAGTGCTATCAGATTATCGATACACGTATTTATCTTTATGATGGTATTTACACCAATCTACTGTATGATTGTAAAGAATACAGATGCAATTTTAAAGGGCTAATTGAACACCTGTTTTTGAAAATGGAGGAAAGATAGAAAGAATGAAAGAAAAGAAAAAGTTTCATTTGGTTGTCTCTCTCTATTTCATTAAAAAATATGTCTGATAAATTATATGATGTCGTACTCAAAACGACTACAAATCTTGGATTTTAGAACCAAAATATAGCACAATAAAATTTCCTATTACTCCGTATTTTAAGTACCTATCTATAAGTTTAAAAAAGAAATGATTTGCTTCGACTCGTTGACTGAATATTTTGTAAATCAATTAGAAACTTATTTCACATAGCCCGATGACTTTACAGCTATTTCTGGGTACGGCTTTTCTATTACGATTTTAATAACTGACATCAGATAAAATATTGTCGTATTATCACTTTATGTGATATACCTTGTTGTATGTTTTCCTTATCTTTCATAACTTCATGCAGTATTGTTTAAAATAGAAAAAAGGGCAGAAGGCGTAAATATTAATGTATTTTTGGCAATTGTTCCTATAGAAGTCAAGAGTAAGCTGCAAATTCTGCCGATTTAAGTATTAATTAGAAATACAACAGTTAAAAATACCTTGGTGAAGGAGTCCTTTAAAAATATAGATACCTAGTAAGTAGTAACTAAAAATGTACTACATCAGATTTAAGCGTAACTACTTTTAACAGTTTCAAATATTATGAAAACATTTTCACGGATTTTAATAATGTTTAAAATGACGTGTCCTATAAAATAGCTTACATTTTGTTCAGTCATAGTATTTAATATTACTTAAAGATTTTGAACGAATATTATTCATTCTTTATTATAATGATTAAAATATTTTATCTAATTTTCATGACGTTTATTTGTTTGATCGTTGTCTGTAGTTCTAACAGTGATACCGTGTATGTTATTAAAACAAATGGAACTAAGATTATTGGAAGAAGGTTATTTACGATTTATGGAGAGAAGCCATATGCAGCATTTTGGAAAATTCCTTATGCTGTTCCGCCACTTGGAAAGTTGAGGTTTAAAGTAAGTATATGGTGATTCCTTGAAGAGCTTACTTATTTAATTTTGATATGCTTTAAATATATAACGGTTTGTTGGTTATGATGAAAAGAGAACTCTTAATTTTCCAAAAAATAAAGTTTTTTATTAATAAATATTTAACATCGTCTTAACTTGTATCATAAGTTAATGACATAAAGTATGATACAATATACTTAACTGTGTTTCTTGCAAATAAACATTTCTGTATTTTCAGCCACCAAAACCACGTCCCTGGTTTGACAAATCCACTTACAACTATAGTTTCCCTTACAATGAGAGCTGTGCATTTGGATATACTGAAGATTGCTTATATCTCACCGTTTATACTCCCATAATCAAAGACATAAACTATTTTCCCGTGATGGTATGGATCCACGAAAATAGCTTTAAACATGGCCCAGATTTTCTCATTGATGAAGAATTAGTTGTAGTCACCGTCTCTTTCCGTACTTCTATTTTCGGATTTTTAAACACTGCTGATAGCTTTGCTGAAGGCAATATGGGAGTTAAAGATATTCTTACTGCTCTCAAATGGATAAGAGATAATATTAGTTACTTCAATGGCGATTTGAATAGAGTGACCGTTTTTGGTTCTGGATCTACCGCCCCCATAGTAGCATCACTTTTACTATCTGCAGCCGGTGAAGACTTATTTAATAGAGTGATTATTCAAGGCGGCAGTGCCTTATCACCTGCAGATTACAGAAGTTATAACTTCGAGATTTCGAACAAATTATACTGGAACCTGAATGGACCATTTGAAAAGTTTAACCGAACGAAATTGTACGAAATCCTTTCTGAGAGTTCCGTGAAGCAATTGTTATTGGCCAGTCAAGATCTGTTCGATAGCACCGAAGTCAGAGACAATCAGAGGCTTATCAACTCGTTCTCTCCAACCGTCGAAGTGTCTGGAAAAGGATCCTTTATGAACAAATTTCCTTTAGAAGTATACAGGCGAAAGATTACAAATAACGCCGTCGAAGTTATGATAGGTTATAACAACTTAGATTCACTCCACAAACTGGACGGTTTCGTGGGAAACAAGAAACTTCTAAAATATTTAAATTATAACTTTCAGTATTTACTGCCATTTGAAGGGAGGAAAGACGAATACGGCTCGAAATTGTACAAGAAAATAAGGAGGAAAATAATGGATTTCTATTTTGTTAACGGGACGATTGGAGAGCGGAGTCTGCGGCGGTACGCGAAGTATGTGTCGGACCAAGTGATATATCCTACACTGCGTCAAGCGCGCTTACACGCCCAAGTGTCCTGTAATAATGTTTATTTGTACCGTTTCACTTACAAAGGGGTCTTTAACATCGTGTGGAACACTTTCCTCCGTAATTTAAACCTGACTGGAGCGACCTCAGGCGACGAAATTTGTTACCAATATAAATGTAAATCTTTGAGTAACATCTATAATAAAAATAAGACTTCCAATGAAAGGGGCTTCATTAAGAAGATTGCTAGGCTATTGGCGAATTTCGCTAAATACGGGTAAGGTTATTTTGCAATCGCTTTCCATGAATTTTAATTTAACTGGTTTCGATTTTAAATCTTAATACCGGATTATTTTCTAATTGTTTTGTTTCCGTTAAGCTCACTTTGATGGTATTAAAAGATTGTAAAGTTAAATGTTACTTGAGTGTTGGGTGTTTTCGTTGAACATTAAATTTCATTAAGTATTTTAAAATTGAAATTTATTTAAACAACTCAGAGAAGCTTATTTGTTTTAATCTCGTTACCTCTTTGCGGTTTAAAACATTTGCCCATAATATAATTGAATAACACATTTTATAAACTTCAGATTGTGCCCAAAAATCTACTAACTATTTTCGTTTTCAACAAATTGACGTATGAATACATTGTTACCCGGGAAATTGTTACCCAATAACACGCGTGAAGTACACAATGGTGCAATTTGGATAAATTTTAAAACTTATTGTTTGTACTGTCCATTATTTTTGTCGATTTAGTGCATATTCCCAAATTATTTTTGTAATATATCTACCTAAATGTGTGTCGAGTAACTAATTCATTGTTGTAGTGATTGCAAGCGTGGGTGCCTGAGGCCAAAGGACTCGGGCTTGATTCCCAGGACCAGTAATGTTATTGGGTTTTCCTATAAAATAATCAGTAGCAGCGATTTTGTATTGATTTTCGGGTAGCAATAGGTTCGCCCCTATTACAAAGGTCTTAAAACATACTGGTGAATTGTGGGTGCCTATCACTGTGCTTTAACTTTTACCTAACAATTCTGGGATATAGGTGTAATCATAATTAGCTTCACACGTCTCTTTGCGTGTCATATTGTACTACTTATTCTGGTGTGTTACTAACTTTATTTACGAGTTTCTATTATAATTACAGGAACCCAACTCCACACTCTTCAGATGACATCCTCGGTGGTCTGCAATGGTTACCTCTGGCTCCCCACAAGAGTTTGAGAGGACTCAACATGGGCGCCACTCTGAAAATGATAAAACTGCCCGAAATAATACGTATGCAGTTCTGGGACCAGTTGAAGAAGGAGTTCTTCCCAAATTCGGAAATAAATGACGATCTATAATGGTATCTTACATACATATACATATGTTTACACGCGTGTCTCCAATGACGTGTTTTTTTAATCATTTTAGCCAAGAGGAGGTCTCCCTGCTTAACAAAGGGGTATTATAGGGGTAGGCAGAGATTATGGATTTCCATTTACAACAATACTGGCACCCCTCGTTTCATCTAGGTATACCTACTTTAATATGTTCATTAACTTTCTCATGTGTGATCTGATCCCGGCCATTTGAACATCCACAATTTTGTTAATAATCATGGTTAATAGTCTACTTTCGCTGAGGTCAGCGCCTCCCAACTGCTTCACCTATAATCGCCACGTATATTGTTATTTTTTATACCACTAGGTGGCAAACTATCCGACCCACCTGATGGTAAACGGTACCGTTAGTATTTATAGAAACACCTTTCTATGAATAAATATATCTATTAACCTAAATAATAAATAACATGAATATAAACTAAACTAATAATAGTATCTACGAACCCAGACCTCTTACTCAGCAGTCACACATATGGCCACTACGTTAATGATGTTATTCATCATAGCATGATAGTATGCTTATGTTAATGAGAACAAATTACTTATTATCACTATCATTTTGTATTTTTTGACATTTTCTATGCTAAGATTTTTAAGTTATTTAGCGAACATCTTTTTGTATTTTTTTGGCATTCTCCATGCTAAGATTTTAAAGTTATTTAGCGAAGGAAAAATTCGACCGTGGGCAGGATTCGAACCTGCGTCTTCTGGTTAGGTACACCAGACACTATGAACGCTAAGCCACCGCGAGTACTTATTATCACGTTTCTCAAACAGCCTTCAATTAACTAACAAGCTCGTAATCTTGAAAATGCGTTGTTTTACAAGCCATCAAGCTTACAGAACTGCGCTGATTTTACGAACACCTACAGCTTGATGGCGGAAACGTAATTAAATCTAAGTGCTACCAAATGATTTTATACGAGTACTTACCTACTGTTGGGTACAACTGTGTCGTTATTTTTCTGGGAGATTACACTGATTTACTATGCGTTTCAAATAAGAATAGGACTGACCTCCAGCCATCTTCTGACGTCATAGCTGTCAATTCAAACCAGCTAGGTAGGGTGAGCAAAACAGATAATATTTTATAGGTATTCAAAATATTTCACCGACTGTTATTTAGGAGAAAATTAGATATTTTATACCCTGTGTTTAAACATTATTGTCAGCCACCCCATGCTAATTAAGTGCCAGATATATTCAATTGGATTTAAATCACAATTCTAGGGTGGCAGCTTCAAAACTTCAAAGCCATGGGAGTTTAAAATGTTGTTTGCAATGTAGTTTCTGCTTAAAAATATATTATAAAGTTTTAAAATTTCAAAAGAAGAATATTAATTTTCTTTGCAAGCTGTACTTTTTTGACAGATCGCGGTCGATATTCTTATTTGAAACGCATAGTACTTATCATATAATGTACCGTCACGGCTGTATTCCGCTAATAGTTAGGCAGAGTTATACTGATGTACAGCAATAGTTCTCCTCGTCTCACATGTTTAGGTCCCATGTAAATGTATGGTTACGTAAATTTTATTTTTATTTTTACTCCCAAATTGCCTGAATCGCCTTGTAGGTCCTATCATGCATAGTTTTTATCATTGCTTGTGTGCGCCATTTCACCAATATAATTAAATTAAAGAGGAGGCTGACTAAACAATGAACATTAAAATGTTGTTTTATGTAATTTTACCGCTACATACGAGTAAATTACAAGACAGAAATGTGTTGCGCCGCTTCTTCTTCCCAGCTAAACATTAGGAGGCGGTGAAGGGCGAGCGTTTTGGGGGTGTCTTAAATGTAAAAATGACATTCAAAAAGTACTACCTAGAAGTCTATTTTGAATAAATTATTTTGACTTTGACTTAATAGGAGGCGAACTTCTTGCCATAAACCTACTAATCCAAACTCCAAACTACTGAGAATTTCACGGGAAATCCCAAAATGGTTTTAATAATAATAATATTTAATAATATTTTTTGGGACATTTGACACAACACCATCTAGTCCCAAACTAAGCAGAGCTTGTACTATGGGTACTAGACAATGGATATAATACTTATATATACTTTTTTTTTGTAAATACATACTTATAATACATAAGAAACACCCAGACAAACACAAATACTCATGTTTTATCCACACAAATATTTGTGTCCTGTGGGAATCGAACCCACGACCCCATGATCAGCAGTCCGGTACTCGAACCGCTAGACCACAGAGGTCGTCGAGGTTAGTAGATAAGTAAACTACTTTACAATGTTCGTGGCCGATTTGAACCGGAACCTACCCGAATTATAGTTAGACATTTCTCCTATTTATTGTATGTTATTACCTTATAAGAAATTCTAGTATTAGGGACATCGATTTGCTCACAATACGCAGTTTACATCACTGTCTTCGATCAAAGATTCCACAAATAATAAAGTAGGGAACAGAGAAATATATCGAGTCATCGCATCAGATAAATCATATTATCGTTATACTGAGGTTACAAAGAAGACCTACGGAAGAGGAGTGGGGTGGAGAAGGCATAACTTATTTATTTGGTTTGGAAACAATTAGAGCGACTTTGTGATTGCGGCGCGCAATTATTCATGTAGCTTTCGTGTTGTCCTAAGAAAGTGCTGAAAGTGTCGAGGAAGTAAAGTAAAATAGGAGTTCTTTGGGTAAAAAAACCTCATTAACCTTTTTGGGCGAGACATTGAAAACGATAGGTTTTAAATAAAATATTTTTAAATGCTTTAAAATAATTATATTATAATATTTTTAATAAAAGACAACTTAAGTCTATTATAAGGTTTTAAGAAATTTATTTCTCAATAACAGAATACAAGTCGCTTAAAATGAAAAACACTAGGTTCTTAAGTACCTAATTATTCTTATAGAACGAGTATAGGAACGGTACGTCTTAGTTTAATTAATTAATTTACAGTACTGAACAAACAGTGTGTAACATTTTAAGTAATTTTAAATTCTTAATACATATTTGCATTAATAAAATATATAATTATCATCACTGAGGTCCATTATATACCTAATTATTATCACTTAAATGTTTCATAGGTGATTTATATTTTTGAATTAAGAATTGATTGGAAGCATTTTGGATTGATTGGCGCTAATTTGAAACTCCCAATAGTTTCAAATTAGCGCGGGAATCAGAGAATCCTTTATTTATCCTTATCCTTAATTATAAAACATAGTGTGGGGCAACGTCTTATAAAAAAAATAACATTATTACAATATCGATAAACAATTATTATAATTTACATATTACAATACCTATCTCTTATTGAACTTCAAAGCTCAATTAAGATATCGGAATTTACCACCTTTATTTCCGTCTCTATCGTTTAGTAACCACCAATTAACAAGCATCTCTGTGGAACCCGTAAAACAGCGTAAACAAAATTCTCTAATCCTTTGACAGAAGCCCTTAATTGTACCAAAATACCCTTCTTCAAGACAATAGAGCCCGGCTGTGTTTTAATTCATCAATATCTAGAGAACCATCTCCAACCCTTTCTTTGCTATGACATGATTTATGTTGTTTACCACCGAAAGGCCGGAGACCCTTTCCCTTTAATACATTTGCTCTGAGAAACTATAGATATAATGTACAAGGACGTCATGTATCGTATAGGTTGAAATTTACCGTATGTAATGTAATTACTATGATATATTTTGTATGGGTTAAACAAAGGACCGAGTGAAGATGAGAGGTGAAAGCTTTATCTATATCCAAAATGCTTCCAATCAATTCTTAATTCAAAAATATAAATCACCTATGAAACATTTAAGTGATAATAATTAGGTATATAATGGACCTCAGTGATGATAATTATATATTTTATTAATGCAAATATGTATTAAGAATTTAAAATTACTTAAAATGTTACACACTGTTTGTTCAGTACTGTAAATTAATTAATTAAACTAAGACGTACCGTTCCTATACTCGTTCTATAAGAATAATTAGGTACTTAAGAACCTAGTGTTTTTCATTTTAAGCGACTTGTATTCTGTTATTGAGAAATAAATTTCTTAAAACCTTATAATAGACTTAAGTTGTCTTTTATTAAAAATATTATAATATAATTATTTTAAAGCATTTAAAAATATTTTATTTAAAACCTATCGTTTTCAATGTCTCGCCCAAAAAGGTTAATGAGGTTTTTTTACCCAAAGAACTCCTATTTTACTTTACTTCCTCGACACTTTCAGCACTTTCTTAGGACAACACGAAAGCTACATGAATAATTGCGCGCCGCAATCACAAAGTCGCTCTAATTGTTTCCAAACCAAATAAATAAGTTATGCCTTCTCCACCCCACTCCTCTTCCGTAGGTCTTCTTTGTAACCTCAGTATAACGATAATATGATTTATCTGATGCGATGACTCGATATATTTCTCTGTTCCCTACTTTATTATTTGTGGAATCTTTGATCGAAGACAGTGATGTAAACTGCGTATTGTGAGCAAATCGATGTCCCTAATACTAGAATTTCTTATAAGGTAATAACATACAATAAATAGGAGAAATGTCTAACTATAATTCGGGTAGGTTCCGGTTCAAATCGGCCACGAACATTGTAAAGTAGTTTACTTATCTACTAACCTCGACGACCTCTGTGGTCTAGCGGTTCGAGTACCGGACTGCTGATCATGGGGTCGTGGGTTCGATTCCCACAGGACACAAATATTTGTGTGGATAAAACATGAGTATTTGTGTTTGTCTGGGTGTTTCTTATGTATTATAAGTATGTATTTACAAAAAAAAAGTATATATAAGTATTATATCCATTGTCTAGTACCCATAGTACAAGCTCTGCTTAGTTTGGGACTAGATGGTGTTGTGTCAAATGTCCCAAAAAATATTATTAAATATTATTATTATTAAAACCATTTTGGGATTTCCCGTGAAATTCTCAGTAGTTTGGAGTTTGGATTAGTAGGTTTATGGCAAGAAGTTCGCCTCCTATTAAGTCAAAGTCAAAATAATTTATTCAAAATAGACTTCTAGGTAGTACTTTTTGAATGTCATTTTTACATTTAAGACACCCCCAAAACGCTCGCCCTTCACCGCCTCCTAATGTTTAGCTGGGAAGAAGAAGCGGCGCAACACATTTCTGTCTTGTAATTTACTCGTATGTAGCGGTAAAATTACATAAAACAACATTTTAATGTTCATTGTTTAGTCAGCCTCCTCTTTAATTTAATTATATTGGTGAAATGGCGCACACAAGCAATGATAAAAACTATGCATGATAGGACCTACAAGGCGATTCAGGCAATTTGGGAGTAAAAATAAAAATAAAATTTACGTAACCATACATTTACATGGGACCTAAACATGTGAGACGAGGAGAACTATTGCTGTACATCAGTATAACTCTGCCTAACTATTAGCGGAATACAGCCGTGACGGTACATTATATGATAAGTACTATGCGTTTCAAATAAGAATATCGAATATCTGTTTTACGGGTTCCACAGAGATGCTTGTTAATTGGTGGTTACTAAACGATAGAGACGGAAATAAAGGTGGTAAATTCCGATATCTTAATTGAGCTTTGAAGTTCAATAAGAGATAGGTATTGTAATATGTAAATTATAATAATTGTTTATCGATATTGTAATAATGTTATTTTTTTTATAAGACGTTGCCCCACACTATGTTTTATAATTAAGGATAAGGATAAATAAAGGATTCTTTGATTCCCGCGCTAATTTGAAACTCCCAATAGTTTCAAATTAGCGCGGGAATCAGAGAATCTTTTAGAGAATTTTTAGTTAGGGTCTAAATTGCCCGCTTTGGGATGGGTCATTATTTTATTGATAAGAGCTTATATAAGTAATAATTAGTAAATAATAAATAATCATAATAATTAACTAATTATTATGATTGATGAATTAAATAGCAATTAATAAAATCATTTAAGTTTATATATTTCTTGTACAGACGCCAGCAGGTCAAGCTATCCAAAACTGTCAAATTTTCCCAATTGAATATGAACCTTATTATTATTTATTAAAGTTGAAAATCAATCAAAGAAATTTGACAGTTTGTGAAATGTACAAGGAGGATATTTGTAACAAATGAATGTCGTTTATAGTTTTAAGTCTACCGAATACAATTATTCTACATGTAGTGAACTGTCTACCGAATAGTTGTGTAACCTACAAACTAACACACACTAAATAGTGTGTGTTAGTTTGTAGTCTGTTACTGTACCCTTTAGAATAAAATAAAATAAAATATATCCAGTAGGCTCATGATGAATAACTAATATTTTACTGTAACTAAAAGGACTCTATACAAGATGAAGTATCTTCAGTATGAGATTAGATATAGAAGCACAAGCGAGCTTACGAAAACTGCCACAAATACTACATTGCGCCTAGCAAAATATTTGCAATACTAGTCTGAAACTCTTTTTTGTATTTTTTGGCATTTCCATGCTAAGATATTAAAGGTACCACAGACGCTATGACCACTAAGCCACCGCGATTCCCACCCGCCATGTCGAATTTTGCCTTCACATTCTGAATTTATGTGTTTATGGTGACGTCAGTAACACCTATCGAAAAGCAAGTTTTTGCTTTTCAACCGACACGACTTACTTTACAGATAGTTCAATGTCGCCACCTTACCTACTATCTTTTTTTTGTATTTTTTGGCATTTTTCATGCTAAGATATGATATGATAAGTTATTTAGCAAAGGAAAAATTCGACCGCAGGCAGGATTTGAATCTGCGTCTTCTGGTTAGGCAGGTACACCAGACACTATGAACCTATGACCTATGAAACTTTAGTCTGAAACTCGCTTTGCAAACCTTTTGCAAGCGCAATGTGGCATCTGTTTAATAGTCGTTTCGTTTCATACTCCCTGTTAGTAATATACCCGACAACTTAAACTGTTAATAATGCACTCAGCACCGAGCTCCCTCGTAGTTTGTCTCCCTTCCCGAGCGAGACCGAGTGTCCAAGTTCTTGAAAGTTTAGCATTCAGTGTAGTTGGATGATGTTCGATGACCACTCGATAACATGCAAACATTAAAGTTTGTCCCAAGGGAGAGAATAAGATCTCCGGTAGTCTGATGCATCTGGCACAATCACTTAGTGCAGTATGAAAAGCTTTTATGAACAAAACAATAAACTCAAAAGTTAAAATTTCACAATTTTTGGAGTGAAAAATTATGGCAAACAAATTCATTAAATCACATCTAAAGAAGTCATCATTAGATCCGACCGTGTGTTAGGATCTTATGACCGCGACTCAGTAAACGTAGTGTAGGACGCCCTCCAGCAAGATGGAGTAATGATTTGCAAAAGGCTGCTAGTAGAAGCTGGATGCGAAATGCTGAGGACAGGATGAAATGGCGCACATTAGGGGAGGCCTACATCCAGCAGTGGACTAATATAGGCTGATGATGATGATGATAGTGGTATAGCAAAATTCGATCCGGTAATATTGTATAGTTTTCTATGAATAGAGAGAAAGGATCTTTCGATCCCTACAAAGATCTGTCATGACCTTCATCTGACGTCAGGTTTTTAAAATGGGTGGTTGGTCTTTTGAGCCATTGAAAACATAAAG
Organism: Acronicta alni; assembly: GCA_964056405.1. Taxonomy (NCBI): domain Eukaryota; kingdom Metazoa; phylum Arthropoda; class Insecta; order Lepidoptera; family Noctuidae; genus Acronicta; species Acronicta alni. The sequence continues at coordinate 10,489,118 of OZ043932.1, read as the reverse complement.
CACCTTTCGGAGTGTGGCAGATGTTTCTCTTAGTATTATGATCGCAAGTTTGTACGATAACTTCCAAACATTAAAGTTGGCACATGAGACATTTTCGTAAATAGTCATTCATAAAACTACATCCAGTGTATGCTACAGTCAGATAACCAGGCGGTTTATTTTATTCGGTCAATTTTTCCCTAGATTATTATTTTTTTAACCTTTTTGATCACTCCAGTAAGGTGTTTTTCGACGGTAAAAAGGGCGAGGTTCGCCATAAAAATACAAAAGCGCATAACTTTGTTGTTAATGAACCGATTTTGACAATTGCAAGCAATCGCTTTGTATATTATCCTGGGATTGGATTGAAAGCCGTTTTCAATATACCAATAGAAAAGTCTGATACCGCCCGTACCTTTAACTGGTGATTAACAAAACGATGATTTTGCAAAGTCATTTTCTGTAATAATATGAATGATACTTATTTCTGTAAATAGACCTTTACAAGACACGTTTGCAACTCAATGCTTTACATATCTTTTTTTAAATAAAGATAGCTCAGGCATTTCCTGACTGACTACCTCTTAGAAGAAACACACAATGTCTGAAATGGCTTTTTAAAGAAAACCAAGAGTAAGCTAATTAAGTCTAGTAGCTTTGAGTAGACCAGTCCCAGATGACGTCACGTATGCATCAGTCATTGTGTAGCTCCACCATAATTCAGGAATTTCTACAAGTCGCCTTCTTATATTTTTATTTTTTATCAGTTTTTTCCGAACGTGCAATGAGATCTGATGGTTACCTTACCTGGAGGCAGCTAGGTACAAAATTATGCAACTTTAAACATAAATGATCGAACGTAGTAAAGTAACTTGCCAATAGTTTGGGACAAAGTTGGTGTGCGCTCTAAACTTCGATGATAATACTTAGTACATTAAGTCTAACGACGGCATAGTACAGCATTATGCGGCTAGTGGTTGAAGGAAATATATAATATGTATACTGCAATACGCCTTAAACGTAATAACAAAGGAGGAAGGCGCGGATGCGTAATCTATTTATGTAAATAAACAAATTGCTGTTTGTTAGTCTTGCTAAAACTCAAAAATGACTGGACCGTGTGTTTAAGTTGGAATTCAATTACACAAAAAAACTATTTCGATGATTTTGTTAGTGTGTTTGAGTGGGTAGGTACCTTTGATTATATACTTGTCTAGATGCCACATTGACACGTTCAGAACGGCCCAAATAAAGTCTACTAAAATTGGTAGACTCTCTTCTCACTTACGTCAGTGTCATTTGGATCACTTCAGGGTGTGGAGTTCTCGAAAAATAATTAATTATGTCGGTATGTGCTGTCAAATTGTGTCGCAATTATGTGGGAAAACCGTATAATTACACTAAGATCACATTACATCGGTAAGTTTTGTTATTTAACCTCTATTATTTTATGAAAACATGATTTTTCAATTCGTTAATTTGTAGGTTCGACAGATTAGCCGGTGTTGTCAATTTATTACAAGGGAGATTTGGCGAAACTATGGGAGATAAAATGCAAATATCAGTCATCATCTTTCGATGAGAAAATTTTATTATTTTAATAATTACCTACATAATTTATTTGATCAGTAAATGATAACTTGCCTGGACACGAAATGAAATATAAAAAAAAAAACTATTTCGAAAACAAATACAAAGAGATGGATTTTGATCTATAAATTGCTGTATATATTTTTTCATTGTATTTTTTGTTTTTATTAAAATAAATAAAACACTAATCTACAAAATAATTACTTTATTCAGCCTATTTCGTTTAACTGTCATCCCATTAAATAATGGAGAAAAGGTAAGTTAATAATTTGGAGCAGGCATCCCTAAACACGCACACCTTGACAGTTTGACTACAATAAGTACACAAGCGGTACTCACACATATCACGCAATTTGGCCCCAGTTTTCGCGTGTCGTTTGTTTGCATTGCTCCATCTAGACAAGTATATAATCAAAGGTAGGTACTGATTTTACTACCCTTTTATTACCCTTGATGGTTTAGATTCACAATTGTACCAATTAGGTGGCGCTACAGTCGGATCCTTGTTTATTTTTTTATTTTAAGGGTAGGACAACGTCCGCCGGGCCAACTAGTGCAATATAAATATTGAAAACTTGCTACATTATCTGATGAGTTAATTTTTTTGTTTGTGCATCCTCTATACATTCCTACAACCATTCACCGGACAATAAAACTTTGGTGAGTTGTTGTTTACTCGTGAATGTTTCTGGCAAAATTACATTTAGAGTAACGATGGTAATGCAACGGATGGCAACCAGTTTGCCACCTTTTTTTATTATATTTTATTTGGCAACATTTGCCGTTTTGCCAAATAATTATATATAAGTATAAGGCTATGCAAGGCTTGAGATAAATAATTATTTGAGAGCAGAGCAGTGATAGCCTAGTAATATGACCATTGGACTGCTAGGTCAAAAGTCTAGAGTTCAAATCTAAGGCACGCACCTATGACTTTTAGAATTCATGTGCGTATTCATAATAAATTATCACTCGCTTAAACGGTGAAGGAAAATATCGTCAGGAAACCTGCATGCCTCACAGATTTTTCTCGACGGTTTGTGAAGTCTGCCAACCCGCACTAGGCCAGCGTGGTGGACTATAGCCTAATCCCTCTCAATATGAGAGGAGACCCGTGCCAAGCAGTGGGACAGTTATATATATTTGTATAGACCTCGAAAATTGATATTCTTAAAGCTATGTATTTATTAATTTTACATTAAGACGAAACTGTTTTTTTAAAGAAAATCGATTTATCGAGTGTTTTCGCAGTGGTTCGGAAAAATAAGGTCTATTCGTTGCACTGTGTATTTTCCAATAAAGAACGGTCCATCAATTGTTATTTTAGTCAGTTTCCGATACACAACAAAGCCCACGAACACACGAGCTGGTGTTAGGTAGTGTTAGGTGGACTTTCAGCGAGCGGTTGGCTGTCGGCACGCCTTCCACGCGTTGATCAAAGCACAAACTGAAGTAGAGGGCTGTCCGTAACAACAGAACATTTTACGAGTTATTGTTGGAATTTTAGACTAGACTGACAACAACTGTGTTGAATTTATACCAATACCCGCCAAATTCAGTGTAAGGCGCTCATAGGCTTGCCACAATGACGGTTATCTCAAGTTGACTGGACGAAACAAAATTTGCAATAATAGTATCAAAATCAAATGGTAAAATCAAATGGTAAAATCAAATGGTAAAATCAAATGGTAAAGTCAAATGGTAAAATCAAATTTGATTGGGCAAGTCATACAAAATCCTTAAATACTGTACAATCTTGTACAGTATTATATCAACATAATTTTAGTAGAAGACGAAGGTAATATTTGCAAGAGTTTTATGTACCTACGTGCCCTACAATAAAAAAGACAGATAGTTTGATAGCAATAACAACGAGAGTCATAAAGAATGAGTAATGTTGCGTGGCAGCCCTAAACGTGGGCATCAAACGCAGCTGGATAGTGGAGGCGTGTGGCGCCTGTCAGCAATATACTGTGTATGTATCGAATAGTTTGGCCCTAAAGATGGCGATATGTCGCGCGATTGTGGCGCAACTATTTTGAAAAGATAGTTAGAGAGCCAAAACAACAAATAATGAGTAATGTTACGTAGCTGACGTGGTCGTGGTTATTACAGCCCCCAGACCGCATCAACAAAGTTTGACGGCACGTTTGGCATAGCAACAAAGCGATCAGCTTCTGCGCAACGGGTTGCGGGTTGATCCCCACACGGAGTTCATATTTGTATGAACTACAGGTAGGTAGTTGTTCCTGATGTGGGGTTTGTGTATGTGAGAATTTGTGTTTATAAAAACACTCACGATACAGGAGAAAATCCTAGTGTGGGGCGTCTAAAATGTCAAAAAACAAAAAACCTCATACTCATATTCAGACATTGTTCATTTGCAACTAAAAGATTAATTAGACATATTTTTTTAAACTCACTTAAACATTGTCCGCTCATCCGCTGAGTTTCTAGCCACTCACACATAGTTACAGTAATATATAAATAATGTTCTGTACTGTTTAGCGCGGGGTGCGGTGGTCGGGTCATGAACACGCCATAAATCCTGCTAGCCAGCCCCCAACGTCTCATTGGCCTAGTAATGGAGTGTTAGACATTATTCTGAAATGATCTTTTTTTGAAATATTGGCAAAGGAGATTTTTATATAAAGTTTTGTTTATTCCGACTGAGTTTTTTTAAACTGTCTCAATAGACGCGCGACTTAGCAGTCGCGCGCTAGAGGTCCTGGGTTTGAACGAGTAGTGGTTTTTCTATGAAATCTCAGTAGCTACTCGGAGTTTGGATTTGTACCCGAATAATGTTTTTTAATGCTTCGAAAGCTTCGAATTATTGTATTTTTGACGGAGATACATACAGTAGACGATGCTTTATTTGATTAAAATTATTAAAATTTCATTAGAAAGGTAAAGATTAGGCGAATGCCAGCAAAGATAATTATTTTAATAGGAATATTTTTTGAGCATTCCTATAAGGAGAAAAAAAGAGGCTTTTTTTCTCTGTAAAGGGTTTTTCTTTCAGATTCGCGTGCCCGTTAAAATTAATCGACTTTTTTGTAAACGAAAATAAATAAATTTTCATGACAGATTACAAAAAATACATGAATTAAGTCATGTCTAAGAGATAAATTGCTTATAGATAAAAACGACATCAAAGTTAGAGTAAAAAAGGTACTTAAATCTTTATCTCAAAAAAGCTACATGAATCGGAGGAGTAAGTAAATGGAGTATTCACTATCATTCAGATGCCACTGAGATTTAATAGAAACACCTAATAACACTTTGGTCGACTTCGGAATCGAACCCAGGACCTGTAGCGTAGCAGTTGCGCTTAGGACCACTAGGCTGACGAGGTAATTACATAAGAAGAAATGAAGCGTAGAATTTAAGAGAGGTAGGGTATAGCGGGAGTAATTCCACTTAAATTGGAGATGTCCGACTGGGGAAGTATCTCCGCCTTGCAGAAAATCGAAGTGAAATAACACTGCTTTGAGCTGTGTTATGTTTCTTACGGCGAGCAAGGTTGCCAGTGCTTCACGAGGAAACGTTGTGTTGGCAGTGGGGGGACTTTGACTCATATACTGCCAACCCAACTATTCCTCTTTCAATACAGGGTCGGCAACGCGCAAGAGAGCAAGTGATACTCCTGGTGTTGCAAGCGTCTATTGGCTACGGTAACCGCTTACCATCAGGTGGGCCGTATGCTTGTTTGCCACCTTAGTAGTATATAAAAAAAGCACAAAATGTGTATGGGACTTTTGTACTGAGGCCAGCACTTCAAGCTACCACAATCTGTCAAATTACTTTGACTCATTTTTAACATTAATACCTACAAAACAAAAGTTTCATATTCAATTGGGAAAATTTGACAGTTTTGGATAGCTTGACCTGCTGGCGTCTGTACAAGAAGAAATGAAGTATATTTAATAGGTTTTCCTCCACTACATCTTTATGACTAAGTATATTGACCATGGATAGATATAGTGCTTAGGTATATTTTTTTCACATATTTTTCAAGCATGGTGTTTTTATAGTGTATAGTGTATAAGTAACCAGTGATAGAATAGTGATATGAACACTGGACTGCCAAGTCAACGGTCTCGAGTTCGAATCCAAGGCAAGCTCTCTGAGTTTTCGAATTCATATGCGTATTAATAATTAATGAATAGGTACTCTCTTGAACGGTGAGAAAAACATCGTGAGAAAACCTACATGCTTTAGTGATTTTTCTCGAAGCTGTGTGAACCCACACTAGGCCAGCATGGTGGACTATATACCTCTTCTCAATTTGAGAGGGGACCAGCAGTGAGAGTATATGGTTTGATGATGATTTATATATATATTAAACCTATTTATATGGCACCTATGTAAGGATTGATGCATTAATTCGGCCTTTATCTCTTCATTTGCTACTTAATTCGTGGCAGATATAAATTACGGGACGATTAGGCGGGAGCACACGGCACATTTAAGCCGTCTAGATAAAGCATTGTCATAATTATCTGTGGTGAGATCCAGCCTTATGTACGAGTAACACACGATAAACGTGATAGTCTGACGTGAGAAATTGTACGAGAGTGGAGATAAATTGTGATGTGGAATTTGGGGTTTCTGAACGTCTGGCTTAGCATAAATTAATCTGTATTTTCTCCATAGACTCATCACGAGATCTGGACATTCATTGTGTATTTCGATTGTTTTTTAATTTTGCCACGCACTGGGATTTTCTTCTAAATCCTAGTATTTGGCATGTTTAAAAACTGGCCAAGTGTGAGTCGGACTCGCGCACAAAGGGTTCCGTAGCAATATTTGCGAGCAAAAAACCGCAAAAATATCACGTTTGTTGTAATGGGAGCCCTCTTAAATATTTATTTTATTCTGTCTTCTTGGTGACAGACGGACGGACGGACAGCGGAGTCTTAGTAATATCATTACCTACCCAAAGGGTAAAAACGGGACCCAATTACTAAGACTCCGCTGTCCGTCCGGAACCCTAAAAATAAAGAAAAAAAACGACCAGAAATCTTCATGTACACAAACACCCAGTCCGGGAAAAACTACAACCCACAACTTGTGCAGCAGAAGCCAACCTTTCAGCCTATACTGCAGAAGTTCTGTCAAGGGTCCCTGAAAAAAAATGAAATGTTAACCTAACCACGTAACTGTTATGAGGGTTATTGCAGAATAAAAGAATACTCGCAAAATTCTAATCATTCATAAACTAATATGGCTAGACTACTCTGGTTAGGTTACTCTGCTTAGCTATTACTGAATAATAAAGAAGAATCTATCGCTTATATAAACGATGGAATCTTCTTCATAAATTTCATTCCTTTGCCATCGACGACACTTACCTACATTCCGGAGAATATTCTCCGGAAAATAGGTAAGTACCTAAACAGAAATTATTTAAATTGAGTGTAGCCTCACTCTTGCCCGGCTTGAAACAACTATCATCAACCCATATACTGTCCCACTGCTGGGCACGGGTCTCCTCTCATATTGAGGGGGATTAAGCTATAGTCCACCACGCTGGCCTAGTGCGGGTTGGCAGACTTTACAAACCGTCGAGAAAAATCTCTAAGTTATGCAGGTTTCCTCACGATGTTTTCCTTCACCGTTTAAGCGAGTGATAATTAATACGCACATGAATTCGAAAAGTCACAGGTGCGTGCCTGGGGTTCGAACTCAAGACCTTCGACTTGGAAGTCCAATGGTCATAAGTACTACACTAGGCTTGAAACAATTATTTTATTTATTGAAACAATTAGGAATGTTAATTATTATTAAACTAGGTTTTTTATATAGAAACATGTTCAAGCTTTACGTGATCTATTTTCTCATAGTATTTCACTAAAATATAACATAAAACCTCTGAGTGTTCCTCTCAGCTGCGTCAATACGGAGGCGGTAGCACTCTCCTGAGTCAACGGAAACGTGACGTCACCGCACTCGGTGTACGATTACTTTAAAAGGAATCCTTCAACTTAATTCTAGTATCTACTTAAATTACCTGGTTTTATTTTTATTTGGAGGGAAATTTGTTCTTCTTTATTGTATACTAGCTTTTACCCGCGACTTCGTACACCTAGACTTAGTAACACAATTGTTGTCGGATTATATTCATGTGATAAGAAGTACTCAATGTTAGGGAAATTCCCGCTTTGTTCCGAGAAAGGAAGTATTCAATATGCCAGCGCCAATCACAAACTAAATCAAAGTAAAGGTAAAATATATCCTATTTGTTATTCCCGGTCACAATTTAAGATAAAGCCGACGAAAAATTCTAACGCAGGGGGGTCCAGAATCATATAGGGGAGGCCGGGGCTTTAATTAACAGAGGTAAGTATTAACAAGCGAATTTCTACGAAACTATAAACAGCACGTCACTAGTGATTCCTAGAATTCGTCCCTGTGACAGCGGTCTAAGGGTTGAGACTCGTCAGTCCAGCTCAGTGCGCCGCGAAAATGAGTTGTGTGATGTGCGTCTATTTTGGCCAAGTAACGAACTTTTTTCACTTTACGATATTTTGATTTACGCGTTGAACAATTGATTTCGGTGTAATATATATATTTTTTGCAGTAGCTTGTTTTATGCTTAATAATGTTACATACCGTTACTGACGCTAATGCACAATATTTCGTAATTATATATTTTTTTATTGAAAAGCTACCCATGGGGCTAAATTTAACAAAACATACGGGGCTAGTATTAACATGTTAATTCTTACCCCGCATGTGGGGTTGGTATTAACATTATTACACTAGGTACTAAGCCTACGCTGTCCGTCCGTCTGTCTGTCCACCTGTCCTAACTTTAAAGAGCTGTATATCCACCAGGGTATCTAATAACATATTAATTTATTTAAACAAGCACTAGAAGAGATAGAAAGTAACAGAAACTTAAAAAGAAAAAAAACCGCAAAATAAAGACGATGGAAAGAAAAAAAAGCAAGGTAAAGAAAATGATAAAGGAAAGGGTAAAGGTAAGGGCAAAGGAAAGGGCAAAGGAAAGGGTAAAGAACAAATAGCTAAAAAAGGAAAAGAAAAGGAAACATTACAAGTGGAAAAGGCAAAGAAAAGGATATTGGAAGAAAGCAGCGACGGTGCAGAAGATGAATATTTCTGTATAATTTGTGGTGTCTCATACAATGAAGTCACATCTGGTGCAGACTGGGTGCAATGCATCTCGTGCAAGCAGTGGGCTCAGTCCGGATGTATCAGAGGCAACACTGTTTCATATGTCTGCCAAAAGTGTGATTCAGATGATGAATATGAATAAAAATGAAACATAATGTGATTACATGAAAATGATTCCTAGTAGATTATATTGTTAAGATGTTGATTTTATATAATATATAAAGGATATTTATATTACCTTCAGTAATTTCATAATAAAACTAAGCTTTATTGAGACTGTTTTAGACTATAAAGGTAGGTTATATAAAGACTGCTACGTTTAAGAATAAGCTGTTTACTACCTCATTTAAGTTGATTGTATTATTATTAGATAACACACATAAGGCTGATTAAACTACTTAAAAGGCTGTTAACTTAATAATAACGATACGAAGAGGTTTTGTTTGAGTTTTTGTTTCTATTCATTAAATATATCTGAAATATTGTTGTTTGACGGAGTGTTTCAACTTTTAAGCATAATGTTAATTATTATTCCACTAAGTGAATATTGTGATTATTGAAAACTAACGTTTCCTTCAATAATATAACAGTAAAAGTAACTGTTAATAATAAATGATTCAGATATTTGTTGAATTTTGTTATTATGTATGTATAGAGGTTTTGTTTGGGTTTCTTTCTCTATAAACATACGTATATCGTTGTTGCAGGGACAAAGTGCTATATCGTTTAAGCCTAATGTTAATTGTATTGCTTAATAAAAAAATGTCATTGTAATTTTGAGTTTTCTTTATTTAAAGAGGAAAATACTTACAATGTTAATTGTTGCCCCTTTTGTTAATACTTACCTCGGAAGTGTTAATTATAGCCCCGATCACGGGGTAAGTATTAATTTCTGACTTTTCTGAGTAAAATCGACTTTCTTAAAAAGGTATCCATTTCTTGTCAAATTAAAACCAACGACATGGTTATTGAATAGTTTAGACATCATTTGATACAAAAATAATTTGAAAATGTTTAGGTGTCTTGAAGATACAACTGAAAATATAAAATTTGTTAAGTCGCGCCCCGGTCTCCCCTACTGAAGTCATCGTAAACCTTTGCGCGTCGATGTCCCTTCCACCCTGTATATCCTATTTGTTATTCCCGGTCACATACTATGTGTGTATGAAATTTCATTAAAATCCCGTAAGTAGTTCTCCTATATCCGTTTTTCGGGATTTCCGGGATATTCCCACATTTTTCTGGGATAAAAAGTAGCCTATACTTTATTCCTAGTCACATACTATTAGGGTACCAAATTTCATGCAAAACGGTTCAGCCGTTTTTGCGTGATTGAGTAACAAATAAACAAGCAAACATCCAAACTTTCACATTTATAATATTAGTATGATAGCTGGCCTGGCAGAAGTTGTCCTGCAACCAAATTGTAGCGCCACCTATCGGTTCTATTGTGAATCTGAACCATCAAGAGACCCACTCTAAAAAACAAAAAAACATCATTGAAATCGGTCCACCTGTTTCCTAGTTTTAGCGCGACTAACGAACAGTATAGTAACTAATAGTAGGTATATAGTAAACTAATAGACCTAATTTGACCTCTATGGTCTAGCGGTTCGAGTGCTGTACTGCTGATCATGGGGTCGTGGGTTCGATTCCCACAGGACACAAATATTTGTGTGGATAAAACATGAGTATTTGTGTTTGTCTGGGTGTTTCTTATGTATTATAAGTATGTATTTACAAAAAAAAAGTATATAAGTATTATATCCATTGTCTAGTACCCATAGTACAAGCTCTGCTTAGTTTGGGAATAGATGGTGTTGTGTAAAATGTCCCAAAAATATTAATATTATAATATTAGATAAGAGAGAGGGACTTATAGCCAAGTAGGCAAGAAAAACGCTGCGCTTCCGCAGTCTGACTGTGACTATTCTTTATGACTAAGTATTCTTAGTACAGAGGCCAACACATCAAGCTACCCCAATTTATTGATTTCTGACATATTTACGCGAATATTATACATTGAAATAAAACTGCTTTTTACCCGACTGCCGAAGGAGGAGGGTTATGTGTTTAACGTGTATGTATGTATGTATGTATGTATGTATGTCCGTTCCTATGTCCGCTCGTAACTATTCAACGGTGCAACCGATTTAGATAAATGATACCTCATTAGATTTGTCTTGATGGCACGAGTGTCACTGGGTACATGAAATTAAAAAAAAAACAAAATGGCGGATTTTATGCGCTTTAATGCGTGGGCTGAAAAATATGTTTTGAGCATTCCGTATCTTTCGTTTGCGAAATCTTGCACAAGTAAATAACACACCTTAGTTTTAAATTAAGCGTCTGCAGATTTTTCGTAGTTTTGCACTAAAAATCCGGAAACAAGTTACGTAATTAAAATAACTAAAAAACCCGACTGCATAAAAACACTTTAAAAAAAACTTACATTTAAATGGTGTAGTTATTCAATATTACTTTACATAGGTCTGGACTACTAGACTTGTTTTAGTCTTTTTAGTTTTTTTTAAAGTGTTTTTATGCAGTCGGGTTTTTTAGTTATTTTAATTACGTAATTACAGATTTTTTCGCGTTGTATTGATATTATTTATCCCGACGTTTCGGACCCTTTACAGCGTCCATGGTCACGGGTAGAGAGTCTACCCGTGACCATGGACGCTGTAAAGGGCGCCAACTTCAAGCCGACTAAAAACAATGGCGAGAACTGCACATATACTTGATGCTGACTGCACAATACTCCAAAAAGTGTATAAAGCATTGGTAATGGAATTTTCTCTCAGATAATCCCACAGGAGACAGTTTGAGTGACAAGTACATTAGCTAATTACTACGCAGATAGTAGGAGCACACTAGGCAAACAGCACAATTTATAATAATTAGTCCATTCTGCAAACACAATTAACTACAGTATACACTGGCAGCGGCTGTGAGGTGTCAATAAGTAAGGGTGGGTTTGCAATTAAGTATACTAATTCAATAATTACTACATTTCGGCGTAGCGGTTAAGATGACCAGTGTTGCCAACAACTTTTTTTTTAATCCGCCAAGTTAGTTGTTTATTTCCGTCGAAAATCCGTAAAAATATTTTTTTATACGTCAATAAAAGCCATTGAATTTCTAAAGTTATACAAATATATTTTCACAAGTTAATTAATATTTAAAATAAAAATAGCTATCGAACTTGAGAGAATATAAAATAATTATGCGAAATAATATTCTACTTCTTCTCTATTCAAATGTAAACCTATAATCAGCCTTAATATTCGTCAAAATTGTAACTCTATAACATCGTCATCAGTTTCAGTGCTCGGTTGCCATTGCAGAAGTTGCAGAAGTCGATAACTGATCATAGGCTTAGCTTAGTAGTGTTCCAACCATGCTAATTAAATATACGAGTAACAAATTTTACCATTACGTTTAGTCTAATGATGTTGATAATCGATTATCAATAATCGATTATCAACATCACTATCACAGCATTGAGATGACAGGAAGCAAAGGTAAATAAATCTTTAGCTTCATTCTGATTATTTGAGTGAGATAATTAAGATAATTTTACCTGTTACGATCGATTATTATCAATAATCAACATCACTAGTTTAATCCCTGAACGTATATTCAAAATGGTATTAACCATGTTTTCTTTAATTTTGTTTCTCAGTTTTGATTTGACTCAATTTATAATATTGAAGAAAATTCTTTCCATCTCCGCATTTGAATATGGTAAAATAAAAACCGCGAAAGCAAAACTGCATAACTCTTTGAAAGGGTTATTGCATCCTTGTAGTCTTTCACTTCTAACCAATATGAAGACCATACGCTTAGGACGCTTAGGACCACTAGACTAACGAGGCAGTACCATGAGGCAGACTTATAAAATAAAGCAAATGGAACTTCAATTATGTAAATTATCTTCTGTCCTTTTCTTTTTTACAGAAAGAGACAGTGATACAACATTAATTTAGTTTGTAAATAGCAGAATCAATACCAATGTGATAATTAATCGCATTACGAGTTGTCAGAGTACGGTCACCGTGTAACTGAGCCCCGTCTCATTAGCGTAATCAATCATCTGTACTGACGTACTTCGTGATTGATGCACTCTCGTTCACTGACCAGTCCTGATCACTGAAAGATTCGGTTTGTGGGTCATGAAATGCTCATCAAAATCTATGGAATTTATACAAATGCATCGAAGTCTCCACGAATGACGGGCAGTCAACCTCCTTAGTAGGTAATCTTTTTACTGTCACATTTTTGGAGAACGATTGTACATAAATATTCTTTGGATGACGTAGAATATTAATGAAAAAGTGCTGGTATGATAGAAATTGTAATCAATCAGTTTAAAAGCATAACAGGCAGGAAATGGTTGAATTTTATAAATTCTTTTTTTTTCTCTTGATGGCAATTGAGTCATTGTCGACTATTCTGCCAGTATCAATTAAACAAAGTTATAAGGTTGGATAACTAGTAAAAAATATATTATTTAAGTATTTAAGGGGCTTGTAGCCTCTTTTGGAAACGTTGTCTAATTTTAATTGTTGACAATTTGTTACGGATGCGTTCGTAACAACGATACTGACATGGATTTTTAGGAACAGTCCTCAACTATGATTCAAAATTCCTGTCATTTTGAAATACTTTGAAAGTATTCTACTATGAGTTTACACCATGAGTGTTAACTAAAAAAACGAATCGATTTTGAGTTCTCTTCTGGAATCGATTCGTATTTATAACACAGCTCCTTAGCAATTTTTTGATGTGCATCATAATTATACTTTTTTCTTAAAATAAATATAAAAACACTCACTAGGGAATACAATTAACGAAAACCAAGTAACCCATAATATTAAATCACTCATTAGCTTAGTGGATGAAATTCTCAGTAGCAGCTCGGAGTTTGAATTTGTGCGAGGTTTATGCCATTCGCCCCCTATTACCTATATGACAACTAAACATTCCAACGAAACGTGGGTGTACAATACAATACATCTCTGTCCAACCCTACGGGGATTACAGGCGTGATGGTATGTTATGTTACTTAAACATAAAATAGCTATATTTCGATTCAGTACGGCTACGAGAATTTGGCGTTCCTTTAGTGTTGTTTGGGGTATACTTTACAAACATTAGAGGATCAAGGTATTTCGGTTACTTAATAAGTCTTTAGGGAGTATCAGGTTCGTTTACTTTGTGAATAATAAGGAGGTAAAGGCGAGTATCGTAGTAGGGCCGTCTAATTATAATAATGAAATCCCTGAAACTACAACAAAGAGGATTTTACATACTATCACACCTGTATTTCTCGAAGGGTTCGGTAGAATAGCTGGTACCTTTTCTAGTCCCGTGTAATCGGGAGCGACCTTTATGAATAGCTTAATTAGCTGATTTAATACCACCGTTACATACACGCTTATTGATTAATTACCGTTAAAAAACATTAACTCGTATGTAAGTATTATATCCATTGTCTAGTATCCATAGTACAAGCTCTGCTTAGCTTGGGACTAGATGGTGCTGTGTAAAATTGTCCAAGAATATTTATTTATTTATTTATTAAGGGGTCCCTGGTACCCCACGGCAATTTAATGGTTTTTCAATACACTTGCTCATAAAATGGCTCTTATTTCACCGCAATTAGGCACGTAATGACACCTATAATCAAGGTGTGACTTTTTCATTGCTAATAATCACAAGTGAGTTATAGAGTATTTTTTTTTATTTTATTAGTTGAGTTGCTTTGTTCTTAAAAAAGTTTCGATACAAAAACGATCGTGTTCAATAAATAGTACAAATAAATTAATGTACCTATTGCTTGCTCATTTCATGCAACTTCGTATTTAAATAGATCATTTCAACTTAAACTTTCACACAAAAATATAACTTTAAATTCTCCATTTTGTATGTGGCATAACGCTATCCGCGAAAAGCCAAAAAAAAGATTTCACAATTCGTTTTCACAATTGAAATTATTGTTATTTTCTTCACAAGTGTGTTGAAAAACGTCGTATGATACACGTGTGTATTGATGACTACCGTCCTCGGCTCTCTTAAATGGCGCCTCAGCGGTAATCACCAACATTACACACTTGTACCATAATGTACTATTAACGGTATGTTTTCGTTTCGTAGTTTTGTAAATTAAAGATCGTGTTTTAGTAAAAGTATAATCGTAAAAATAAATAAAAGTTACAAATGTTCGATGAAATTTTATAGATGTTGTTCGTGTCGTGGTTGTAAGGCAAAGAGAGAGAGACCGAGCACCTTTTTCTTGCCACAGATAATATAGATAGCTAATGCATGATTTTATACAAATCAATAATAATTTAAAGTTCGTGGCGTCATCTGTCTGCAGAACGCGCGCAACACCGCTAAATAACCGCGCGCCCCTGCAAACAGATGGCGCTGAACACGGTAATAAAAAAAAAAGTAATTCCTACTAATATTATAAATGCGAAAGTAACTGTGTTTGTCTGGCTGTTATGTCTTTACGTTTAAACCGGTGCACCTGATGTTGATGAAATTTTGGTACAGAGATAGATTAGAAATTGGAGAAAGACGTAGGCTTTTATAACAAACTGTCAACAATACATTTTTTCGAGTTTAGTGAACTTATTGTAGATATGGAACAGCTGTTATTTTTCATGATTTCAGGGTTAGTCCTTTATGACAATGATAAGGGCAGTGGCCTCTTAATTATTTGCGGTAATTAAAAATTGAGGGGGTATATAGACCTGCTAAAAACCTAGTTATACTGTGCCCAGTTATATGGCAATAGGTGCGTCCCCTATTATATGGGACCTAAACATACCAGTGAACTGTCGGTGTACATTAGTACACTTCTACCTAACCCTTTGGGATTCCCCAAAGGGTTAGGTAGAAGTGTACTAATGTACGTTGTAATGTTTTATTTAGTCGGTACCTAATTAATAAATAAAAAAAATGGCTGATCTGGGAATCCAACCCAAGATCGTTTTTCGCAATAATTACACTTAAAATTGCAATTTGCCAATAAATACGTACAGATTTCCCACAGGGTGGTGAGTGTTGAGATTACCGAAACAATAACCCTCAACATGCCTATTAGTAAGAAGATCAAATGCAAATAGGTCAACAAACAAGGATCTATCGATAGATGATCTCCAAGAGAGCTGTTACAAGGGTTAAGGGGGCGTGCCCGACAATTTGCAAGTGATGCGGTTTGCCCTTAAAATTAATTAAGTCGGCGGACTGGAGGTTAAAACCCTTTCCATGTCCTGTGTTTTCCGCGCGCCCCTGGGGGCGTGGAGGCTTTGAAACCGGCGGAGATTACAGAATGAGCTGAAATGCAACGCTTAAAGAGAAAAGGGAGATGAGATTTCTTCCATGATACTGTGACCTATAAGTATTACTACCGGTTAGGCTATCCTAACCAGTAGTACCGGTATAGCCCTGAAATTAGGTTGCGGAGGTCTGATGGCAATAGCTTCGCGTATATCTGATATTCAGCCGCTGGTTTCTGGTTAGACTGAAAGCCGAACGCAACATAGTTGCGCTTGGAGAATGATTGTTATAGGTACCTATATCCTAACCAGCAGTGGGAAATAATCGCTAGCTTGTCTTTATTTTGCCGCCTGATGGTAAGCTGCAACCGCAGCCTATTGGACTTCATCAACACAAGTGGTATCCCTCGCGCGGTATCACATTGATACCTCAATTATTATTATCTTATAACTTATTATATTTATCTATTGAGGTATCAAGGGTCCACTGGTTTACTAGCGGACCCGACAGACGTTGTCCTGCATGATAGTATAGATAAATAACCTAGATACCGACTGTAGCGCCATCTGCCGGGCTGATTTGTGAATCTAAACCATCCAGAGCGCCACTCAAACGCATACAAAAAAAATCATTCAAATCGGTCCAGCCGCTTAGGAGGAGTTTAGTCACATACACACAGTAGAATTATATATATAAAGATATAGATAATAATACATTTAAATAAAGATAATTATTGTTAAGTGTCATATGCCCAGTAATTTCACTGGCTACAACCTTTCAAGAGGACCACAGCCTCACAGAGAATGAGCAGAGCCTTCTTAACCTTAAAAAAATATTTAATTTAATTAATCTTAGTTTGCATACTAAATATCCAGCTAGCGACCACAGCTCACTAAACACCTGTAGCCTAATCAGTGGGGCTGTGGAAATTAATATTTATAAGTTATTATAAAATAGAAAGTTGTGATTATAAATAAAATACTTACTAGATACAAATATATATCTACAAACGGTTCTCTCCACAGCTAATTGTTGTCTACCATAAGGTATGAATACGTATCCAATGCTTCAGCAATGGAGTCCCACTTTTTTTATAGTACGGAATTTCCTCATGGTCTATCCGCCATCTGGAGAGGTGGCAATGTCGGACTCATACCGACTAAAAACCGTACTTGCCTTCACTTGCCCTATTGTCATGGCCATGAGATTGCCACGTAAAATTCGCCACGACCACGACACGCTGCGGCCACCAGAACTGCTGGAACCCCTCAACCAGCGAGGCGTGGAGTCCCACCTGTCCGCCAACACACAATAACAATGAGGTCTCTTAATGGGAAAGAGAAAAAATATTTTAAACTCTCTACAAAACTTGTCAAGCGATTTATCTACAATCCAAATAGACGTTTTCAAAGATGGATCGTGAGCATTCATTGTGAGATTCCTCGGCTACCGACAGGCGTGCAGTGATTAGATACCGCCTTTTCCCCACTAAGCCTGCAAGATTGATGACTCATCCATCCAAGTCCTGTAGATCGAATTACGTGGTCGAGTGGATGAATGACGTCACAAAAAGATGGCGGAAATTAAAAATGTATTAGGCCGTTGGTGACGGATCTTTCGGGTTGTTGTTAACTTTTATTAAGTAAAAAATATGTTTAAATATTTTTTTATGTCGGTATTCGGAGAGGTAGACTGACTCTTGCAGAATATGTTTTTCTGTTGTTTCCTTGATGAGTCAACGAAATTGGGTTTATTAGAAAATCTTTTATCAAATAATGTTGCCGTTTAAATATATAAAACTTTTAATTCCTTTATGATTTATATATCTGTGGTGTGATCAGAGGAGGATTAAAAAGTTTTATGAAAATTGAAACATCAGAATACATTATTCTAAATAATTTATTTATTTTAAAATATTTTAGGCGTTTTCAAAATAACCGTAAATATTTTCCATCAAAATAAAAAATTATAATACCTATGCAGGTACACACGGATCGCGAAACCCAAGCTGTTCACTGAAATTTTATTCGATAGAATATTAAGGTCGGAATAAATTTGAATCCTTCCCCGGTTATAAACTGCGGGTCTACCCGACGGTCCATTAAGTCATTTTGGATTACAAATCGTCCCATCTTAACGTGCCGCCATCTTGAATTTTGGCATCTTGGATTAAAAGTATTGTGTCAACAAAAAGGTCAAGTCGGCGTATTTTTATGGAAGGACTAATTTGTTTGACTTGAGTTGAAGAAATTTTATAAAAAAAAGAAAGTTTTTAGATAAAGAAAACCGACTTTTAAGCATTTTCTGGTGTATCTTCAAACCTGATATTCAGAGATCAACTAAAATATAAGACCAACGAGGAAGTAATTATTTGATAACATGCTAACAGAAAAAAAGAACATCGAAATTGGTTCTCGATTTGCAAAAATATAGGATAGGTTTTAGGGAAAAAAAATCGTTTTGAGAACCTCCTCCTTTTTGAAGTCGGTATATTAGTGATCCTTATTACACTTTCGTTACTTATCTACCATGTACTAACTGGGCGATTTAACGAAACTAATGTAAGTTAATATTTACATTAGTTTTTAATTTCGAAAAAAGAAACTGATAGGAAATCGATTATTCTGCTAAGTAAAACATTTTATATTCGCTTGCTAGGCAAAGGAAACATAAAACGGTTCATCTCCAAAATACGTCACGAGCTTGGGTGACACCGCGGTTTGTTTGACGAAGAAAAATGACTTACAATTTTTTCCCGCATCTACCCCAGATGGCCTGTAATTGGTCCCTCGCGACCGATTACACAAGGTAGAAGGGCTTGGGACAATATGGAGATGCTGGCTTAAAATTTTAAGATAACTTTGGTTTGACTACTTGAGTTTTTGTATTTTTATTTTTATTTATTTAAACTTTATGACATATAAATGTACATTGGCGGACTTAATGCCTTAGGCATTCTCTACCAGTCAACCATAGGGTGGTGCAGATAAAAAAATGGCAGGTGTATTGAATTCGTGCAAGAAAAAAAATTAACAAAATTAGATTTCTATAGACAGCATTATTATTAAAAGTTTATACTTACTCTGTATTCGATTCCGTGTAAAGTTTAGGAATATCTATTTTTATATTTCAATAACAAATCAAAACACAAAGTTATAAATTTTAGCGAAAGAAAAAATTGAACCTACGTAGGTAGACAGGTACCTGCCTCTGGTTAAGTGCACTGGACGCTTTAGCCAACTAATCTACCATCACAGGCACTTGTATCGTTAGCTTATTTGGCTAAATAATAATAAATAATTTATTTTAGAATTCATATTACATATACAATTTCGTAGGAACAATATAACTTATAACTTAACTCCGGCAAGATGGAGTGATGATTTGCGAAAGACTGCTGGTAGAAGCTGGATGCAAAAAGCCCAGGACAGAGTGAAATGGCGCACATTAGGAGAGGCCTTTTTACCGTGGGAGAGCCATGCTTCGGCACGAATGGGCCGGCTCGAACGGACTTGATACCACGGCCTCACAGAAAACCGGCGTGAAATAACGTTTTCGTTGTGTTTCGTCGAGTGAGTGAGGATACCGGACGCCCAAACCCCTTAAAAGGGCGGCAACGCACCTGAAACTCCTCTGGTGTTGCGGGTGTCCATGGGCGGCGGTAATCGCTTACCATCAGGTGATGCGTCTGCTCGTTTGCCCACCCTATCACATAAAAAAAAAAAAAAAAAGGCCTACGTCCAGCTGTGGACTAATATAGGTTGATGATGATGATGAATATAACTTATAAAACTATTCAACCGCGGGCAGGATCTGCGTCTTCTGGTTAGGTACACCAGACGCTATGACCATATGATATGATCTATCGATATCGATCTATATATATGATCCTGCCCGCGGTTGAATTTTTCCTTTTCTAAATAACTTTAAAATCTTAGCATGGAAAATGCCAAAAATATACAAAAAGATAGTTATAAAACTATGTTAGTAATTAATAGACAGGTTGATAGATAGGTTGGAAAGATGGTTTGTAAAATATAATAAAAAACAATTAGTAAATCACAACACATCTTGTAGGTAGCCTGTGATCTATCCTCCCAATTTATGACAGATATATAAACCGGTTATCAGTCCCAAAAAATATTGCGTGTCGTGGGACAGATGGGACAAATAGTCGGCTATAACCGTCACGACGTCTATAAACGTCCCGGCTATCGGTACCCGCGGCTATGTTACCGCCTACCCGCTACATATCTAGCCGCAGATCATGATATGAGTTGTGAATATTTCTAATAATTTGTTCCTAACCAGGAAGACGAAAGGAAAAGTCTTATTTTATTAACCTATAGTAAGAGGCACAAAATGAACCATAACATATTATTGCAGTGTAGTTTGTAAACCACTGTTTACAAACTACACTTAGTTTGTATGTTGAGTGACTTGTAGATATAATTACTGCGCTAATTAATCGATCTGCGAGGTTAAGCTACTCTTGCTCTTGCAATGGTCTGTTTATGGATGAGTGATCCCTCCGTGCCACGATGGGACATAAAACCGTCGAACCAGTTCTCAGTTCAATTGAATTCAATCATTTATTAGACTACCATGTTCCGCCGATAGGCATATGAAAATATTATTATGATTGTACAATTATGGTATGTTATAATAAAATAATATAGTACAATCAAGGAAAAATATTTAAATAGTAGATATTATGTCTCTGTTAATTAATAATAATAATAAACATGTTTTTTTTTGGACTATTTATTTTACACAGCATCATCTAGTCCCAAACTAAGCAGAGCTTGTATTATGGCTACTAGACAATGGATATAATAGTTACTTTATACATATTTTTTTGTAAATACATACTTATAGTACATAAGAAACACCCAGACAACGAACACTTATGTTCATTACATAAATATTAATTTCTATCCAGAGAATTCTATCCAGAAATTGGATCGCGGAGATTTGGTGACAGTCGCTTCGTGTAAAATACTGACATACAGCAGCATCAGGCGACCCCAACATTGGCAAAAAGACTAGGAGGATGATAATTCTGCAATTTCCCACTCTCAAGGGAACAAAAGCTTTGAAACATATCCAAAGTTCAACAAACTACATCTAACTAACGTCGTAACAAATGGCCAACTAACTTGAACAAACAAGGAAATAATTGTTGGAAATTAAGCAGATGCGTGTAATTATTCACACACAATCATCATTAGTGGAGGCAGTCAGGAGTTCTGAGGAGGAGCCGTGAGCAACACTTAGACTGATTGCTTCTCGTTATACGTTAACGCGCGGTTTTGTCTCATTCTGAGCGAGGGTTTTTGGATAGTTACAACTGTACACTGTGTCATTTCAGTTTGAAAGTGGCGTAGTGACAGAAACATTGAAAGGGAACCATTTGGCATGGTATGTGTGAGGAGAGATGAAACGCATATTACTAAAAGAGTGATGAATATGAATGTGGATGGAGGGGTGTGGGAGACCAAAGAAAAGGTGGATGGAGTGTGTAAAAGCGGACATGATAGAAAAGAGAGTGACTGATGATGTGACGGCTGACAGAGATGAATGGAAGAAAAGGACATGCTGTGCCGTCCACAAATAAATTGGGACAAGGGCAGGAAGATGATAACTGTGACATTTCAATACATAGTATTAAACAAAGTCGTGCCCACTGTGCGTCCCTCTATACGCTGAGATTTTTTAAACTACATTACACTGCACTGCATGCCTGTACCTTTTTTACGTTGAATCGATTTGGCTATTTTCATTATGCTCGTAATGGTCCGAATTAAGCTATTAGGGAAAGAAAGATTGGAAAAGTTGCCTGGAAAGTTGGAAAATTAGGGAGAAGCTGGAAGTGTTCTTTTTTTATCTAAGTATGGGGATTTTTGTATGAAATTTGAACAGGAAAGCGTTGTGTCGTAGCTAATGAATGTAAAAAAAATCTGCTATTTTTTTTTATACTACGCTCACCACCTGGGTAGGCAGCAAGGTACCTATGTAGGACTCGTACCGACTATAAGCCGCACTTGCCTTCACTTGCCCTATAGTCACGGCCATGGGATCCGTGAAATTCTCCACGACCATGACAGGCTGCGGTCCAGCCGTGTCACTGGAACCCCTCAAAACATCTGCTACTAGTTAAACGATCAATAAATTCCATAATCTTACTACGATTATAGAATGAAAGATCAAATGAAAAGAAATTCTTAGTTTCATCCATTCAGCGAGATTTATTCAACCTTTTAAGAGATTGATCCACTTTATACTTCGACGTTGCTTCTCATTGAAAAAGCTAGTCATTAATATAGGATTCAGCTTTATTATAATTCAGCATTCCTTTTGCACTGCAATTCTTTAGATGGATTTCTATAATGTTGTAACTATGATGAATGTGTATTTTTAGAAAAAAATTCCTGGTGAAATTAATGTTCGGATGATTTGTAAGCAGGATGCATTCATAGATACATACATCTATATACTTGCCTTTTCCCATGGGGATAGGTTACCAATAAGAATACCATGTTAAAATTCGTATATTTATAGAGTAAGTAGTTTATTCATTTCAGTCTCTAATTCTATTCCAGAAATAAGAAAAGTATAAAAATGAGTATCCCAGAGTATTTTCTTGAATTTTTGTTCGAAGTTCAAATATTTTTAATTTACACGCCCGCTCTGAGAATTTTGCTTACAAAAATTTCAATGCAAATAAATAAAAAGAGAAATACGCAAAAAGTTTTCATTACTCTTCAAAGGGAAAACTATAGAGGAATCCACCGTTTTTTTAAATACCAAGAATGACTTAAAATGAAAACGTTCTTCATTTGAAAAATTTAATTCATGATTTTCACGCCATGTTTTTGAAGCAGTTTGTTCTGTTGTTGTTTTAATTTCATCAGCAAAGGCATGTATGTGAAAGTTTGACAGCTCACGACATTTTTACGACGATGACTACACCCTGCAAGAGACTTAGAAACATGCTGAAAACATGGAAAGCATTATTTGCGACAAATTAGCAATTATGTCAAAAAAATTATGGGCTTAATTATTAAATTTTATGATAGCGCGAGAGTATAATAATTCCGTGAATTTTATGTGAACGTACATGAGGGCCATAATGTGTGTGAGGGAAAATTTTCTTCATAAAACGTAAGGATACGAGGCAACAACAGTGTGTAACGCGCTTCATAATCTTCGCAATAACTGCTTTTATTGCTGCTAGCAACATTGAGTATATATTTCCTACTATTCTGGGATCCCAGATCAAATTGGTAAGTAGGTATTTACGAGTTACAAGCATATTTATTAAGCACATACAAGCCATCGAGTAATAATGTAAATTGACAGCAAACCACTTTTTACAGGTTTATCGCATTAGGTACGTTGATATTTAATTCCCGACGTTTTGGATCCTTTACAACTTCTATGGTCATATATGAAAATGTTTCCTAGCAGCCAATCTTAAAAAAATATTGTACATTGGAAATATATTCATACAAAAAAATTAATTCCCCATTTGATTTTTTTTTAAAGTTATTGCAAAGGAAAAATTCGACCGCCGGCAGGATTCGAACCTGCGTCTTCTGGTTAGGTACACCAGACTCCGCGATACCTACCCGCCATGTCAAATTTTGCCTTCGTTTTCTGAATTTACGTCTTTATGGTGACGTCTTTTCTGTCTTTTTTTTGTCAGACAAGATATGACAGAGACAGAGCGACTTGTTTCCAGTTTAAAAAATTTAATAGATTTGTTCGTGATGTCCATTCTATCGCTAGTAATACATATTAAAATGTCTTTGATTATGACAAAACAAAATAGAAACTTTCAGCTAATCTCACAGTAACCAAAAGTATTAAATAATACAATTTAAGGAACTGATAGATAACGAATTTGTGCAATTCAAAAGATGAAAAAGTATCTTTCTTTTAAACAAATTTTGGAAGATCATTTCCTTGCTGCCGCGGAAAAACAGGAAAGATAAATACTCAGATAATAAAATTGATTGCAAAAGTTACGCTGCAAAAGGAAGTTATGCTAAGCTGCTGTTGAATTCTTGTTCAACCTATTTTAAATTATACCTATTCATATATAATTAATTATATACAATGAAATTAAAATAATTATCATTTACATAAAGTAATTGTCAACTTTTTCTAATGTTTTTTATTTAATTTTTATAATTATAAATAATCTCTTTATGCATGTAGATACAGTCGACATATCTGGCTTCTGCAGTTGACTTTGTATTTTTTTTTGTATGAAAGTGTCACTGTCAATGATCGCTGATAGGTACTTATAACTGTTGCTTGTCATAGGTGATGGAATCAACTGTTTAAGGTGACGTCAGCAATATCTATTGCATCACAACATGATTTTACGGTTCAGAACTAAGTTCAATACGAAATTTAATTTATTGCGAAAGGAGAAATGAAATGCATTTGTAAGGCCATCCACTGGTCGGCGTCGGAATGAACTAACGGAATTATCTGGCTAAAGTAGATTTACAGTAGCTCCTTTTACCAAGAAGCGAGATTACTTTTTGTTACAAAAGTGTAGAAAATGAACAGACCTTTGTCGTACATTATTTGAGATTTTAGTAAAATTCAAAATCATAAATAGGATTTTAAGGCATTTTTCGGTTTTATAAATAAAAATTCTACTAGTTTATAACTACCTAAAGATTGATTTAAAGCAGTTTTCAAAAAAGGGTGTAAGACCCTATAATTTGTGATAAATTATATGTTCCTAACCACTCGAGCCGTAGCAGCAGGAACCACAAATTATTTTCAGTCCCGTCATGTCGCACTGCTGCGCAATATCCACACCCTGGACCTTTGTATTCTAACCCAGATTTTATTTTATTTTTATTTTATTTTAATACTTCATGCACAAAACAAAATTGTTGTACAAAGGCGGACTTAATGACATTAGGCATTCTCTCCCAGTCAACCTTAGGGTGATGCAGAGACAAAGCAAGATAGTAGGTGCACAAAAGTTGGTGGAAAATATAGTTGAATAAAATATATAATTATAAACATTTATATAGATATAAATGAATAAATTAAAACTATATATAGATATTTATATTATAAAATCAAATATACCTTAGATACATAATAAATATTAATACATACTTTATTATACATAATATATTATATAATTGATTTGAAAGATCAACGTTGAGATGTTTCTGCCAAAGAGTCGAAAAGGTGTTGTCTTAATTTACCCTTAAAAACGTAGCGACTGGTAGCCATAGATTTTGATTTGTTTGGGGATGCATGGAAAACTATTCTGTCGGAATGAATGAGGTGTTGTAATAAAATGTGTGAATATGTTACTCGTGTTTTGTAAATATAATAATAATAATAATAATATATTTATTTCAAGTAACAAGACTCATTTTTGTTAGTAATACATTAAAACTTATCCTATGTTAGTTGTTATATTACAATAGGTATGTGTACAAAAACATCTGTTGAAACGAAAATCACCGCTGCACCACTCCATGTGAGATGGCACGGCAGTGATTAACGTATACACAGTCCAGCCTATCTGTGATCATCGCCAGAATGCTGTTGGAACTAACCCGCACTCTGCGCACCAGAGATGCACACCGTTTGCGCATTAGGGCGTAAAAACAATCCACTCCCGCCTCAGCGAACATCCCCGATGCACTGCAGAAGCGAGGCAACCCCAACAGCACCCTGAACGCATTGTTGTACTGGATACGGAGGGAATTGTAGGCTTTTCGAGTATACCTAGCCCACAGGCTGCACGTATAAAAAGACGTGCAGTAGGCCCTGAATAAAGTAATTTTAACTTTGTTTGAGCATTGTGCAAACCTGCGAGCCAGCATGTTCGCTCTGACCGACAACGCCCTCCGTTCCCTTTCCACGTCCTCATCATCCCTGAGATCAGGAGTAAGAATATGCCCAAGATATTTAAAATTAAACACCCTTTTCAATGGATGTCCATTGAGCAGAATGGGTGGTATTGTTATCGGGCTTTTACCTCCTGTCTCAAAAACCATAACTTCGCTTTTCTTCACATTGTACTTTAGGCCATGACTTTCGGCATACTTTTCACATATGTTGACCAGTTTTCGTAGCCCGCATGGTGACGCGCTCAATTAATATATACTTAAATAAATATAAAGTAATATAATTAAATCTGTAGACTCCGATTGTTTATATTTTTTAAATATTGTGCTTTTTAAAATGTGTTTTATATATTAATATTGTCATGTAATATGGAGAATGCTGGTTAGCCCGTAATTGGCCAGTGTGTAAGCCTGTTACCTTTAATATATATTGTACCTATACACGAGCTGTGGGAAGACCTAAATAAATAAATAAAAAAATAATAATAATGCCTCGTGGAACATCCAACATAACATAATGTGACCAAGCACTGTTTTTTTCATTATTTATCTTCTGAAAGACAACAGGAAATCATAATTGGTTTTCCTTATTTTAAATTATTTTGAGGTTAATAAGTTATTTATTACGATAATTTCGAAGAATTGAAAGGAAACATTCTATTGTAGATAAATCATTTGATACCAACAGTATTTGTAAATAAAAAAACCGTGTTCCAATAACTATGTTCTACGTAAAACGATAAACAATTTGTTATTGTTTATAATATACTTAAGGATTAATTATTTTATCAATACTCAGAACATTTTGTTAGGGTCAAACGTACACATTCTGTAGATAACACACTGTATATAAAGTAATGTTTTGAATTTAGTTGTTACAGAAACTGTCTCTACGGTTAATTCAGTGTTAAAGTGTATTCAAGATGGCTTTCAAAGTTAGTAAAATAATATTTATGTGGTTGTGTTAATATAGACAACTGCTTTTGTAATGTTATTTTAATGTAGTTTCATACAATTTTGAGTGAATCATTTACCCGTTCGGTGTTACGGTGTTAACGTATTTTAAAATTATAATATACATCTTAGTTGTTGTTCGCGGTGTCACTCGCATACCAACAAGTTTTTTGAGACAAATGTCCAGATCCAAGGTCTGATCAATCTCTTTACCAAATTTCATTAATATCGGTTCAGCGGTTTAGGCGTGAAAGCGTAACAGACCGATAGAGTTACTTTCGCATTTATAATATTAACAGGGATATACTAGCGAAGTGGGGATAAAGTCTTAAGTGCTTAGCCCAATGTCATTATAAGTACAGTTATTTAGAAAAGGAAAAATTCGACCGCCGGCAGGATTCGAACCTGCGTCTTCTGGTTAGGTACACCAGACGCTATGACCACTAAGCCACCGCGATACCTACCCGTCATGTCGAATTTTTCCTTCACATACTGAATTTACGTCTTTATGGTGACGTCAGTAACACCTATTGAAATGCAAGTTTTTCCTTTTCAACCGACACAACTTACTTTACAGTTAGTTCAATGTCGAACGATGCCACCTTACCTTCTAACTATCTTTTTGTATATAAAAAAAAAATTTTGTATATACAAAAAGATAATTATAAGTATAGTTTAAAAATAAATATCATTGGCTCTGCTGATTTTTAACTGAAAGCGGAGAGTTACTTTCGCATTTATAATATTAACAGGGATATACTAGCGAAGTGGGGATAAAGTCTTAATTGCTTAGCCTAATGTCATTATAATACCTATGTATAGTTTAAAAATAAATGTCATTGGCTATGCTGATTATTAATTTTGTATGCCTCGGAGAGCCATCCGTGAGCCAGTTGTAATACGAACAGCTATGACAACTATAAATGGTATTCAGAAGCGAGATAAGCCAAATTACCAGTTCATCTATGTATAAGATATTTTATATTGCCCAGAAATTTGCGGATGGTCGCTTGGTAGTCTGATGGTAGTCGCTTCATGTAAAGTACTGATATTCAGCCGCATCTGGTTACATTGGGAACTGACTCCAAAATAGTTGGGAAAAAGGGGGAAAAGGATGATTACATTTTCGGAGGCGATAGTGGGACTCAAATGAAAATGCAACGGACACTTTTAGTGATATTTACTTGTTTTTGATTTTTTGGATATTGTGTACCTTCAATACGTGTAATATTTTTTTAATTTTCTTCAGATCGCGTGCCTCGTTCTCGTCATGGTCGTAGCGGGCTACGGTAAGTTATATTTTTTTAATCCCACATTAGGATTTTCTCTTAGATATAATACAAATTACCCAAACCTCGTAGCAACTATCTACAAGCCATACAAATTTAGTTCATCACGCCTGTATTCCCCGTGGGTTAGGCAGAGGTGTAAAAATGTGCACCAACCGTTCACCAGTATGTTTATTTCCCATGTAAGGTGGGCTAACCTATGGCTGGTAACGAGTACATGTTGCTCGACCTGGGAATCGAACCCAGGATCTTTAACATACGTTTAACAACACGTTCGTGCTTACGACACAGACTTATGAGGCTTAGATGGCTGGTTTGTATAACTATCCTGCTCTAGAGGAAGAGAACTGCTGAGTGACGATCTACTCATTATTACGTCGCCGGTGCTCATGCGGAAGCCAGAACTAAATTTCAAATTTGGCTATTAGCGAGAAAACCAACTTGCGGTATTATTTATAATGAAATGGTGGAGGCTCGAAAGATCTTCAAGTCTAGACTAAAGTTGTGTCAGGATAGACAAGAACAGATCAGAATGGACATTCTTGCCGCAAATCATTCGACCAAGGACTTTAGTAATTTTTGGAAAAATACTAACAAATTGAATGGTAAATCTAGTTTCCCTGTGAGCATCGACGGTATAACTGAACACAAAATGATTGCCAATTTATTTAAGGAACAATTTACTGTGCAGTCGTCTTTGAGCACTCCACTTAGCACTGACAGTAATGGTGGGACCATCGTGGCTAGTAAACAAAATATTACTATATTCTCCCTGAAAAATGTATCAACAGCAATTAAAAATATGCATAGGGGAAAATCACCTGGTCACGATGGTCTCAGCATCGAACATTTTAAATATGCTGGTGTGCATCTGCCAAGAGTATTGAAGATGCTTTACAACCTGTGTTTGAGTCACGCATACTTACCTGAGTCGATCATGCGTACAATAGTGGTACCCATAGTTAAAAATAAGACAGGCGACTCGTCTGACAAAACTAACTATCGGCCTATCTCGCTTGCGACTGTGACAGCTAAAGTACTTGACAGTGTGCTAAATGGCATTCTCAAACAGCATTTGGGCTTACATGATGCTCAGTTTGGGTTTAGGTCAGGATTATCCACTGAAAGTGCCATTCTAAGCTTAAAGCATACTGTCAGCTACTATACTGAGAGGAAGACGCCGGTATACGCGTGCTTCCTTGACTTATCGAAAGCGTTTGACCTTGTGGTATATGACCTTCTGTGGGATAAGCTAGAAGGTGCGGGTGTGCCGGCGGATAACATCTCCCTACTCAGATATTGGTACTCAAACCAGAAAAACCAGGTGAGATGGGCTGGTACGTTGTCAGATGAATACAGGTCAAAGTGTGGCGTCAGACAAGGTGGGTTAAGCTCACCTCTTCTGTTCAATTTGTACGTCAACCAGCTTCTTGAAAGACTTAGCAGCACACATGTTGGATGCTTTATCGACGGTACCAGTGTCAACAACATTAGTTATGCAGATGACATGGTGCTGCTGGGTCCCTCGATAAACGCATTGAGGAAATTACTCAATATCTGCGAACAATATGCAGAAGCACATGGGCTAAAATACAACTTCAAAAAGAGCGAGTTGCTGGTTTTCAAAGCAGGCAAACAGCTACCTACCCATGTGCCTGCAGTATACCTCAATGGCGTTGCACTAAAGCTGGTTGTCAAATTTAAATATCTGGGGCATATTGTGACAAGTGACCTCAAAGATGATGAGGATATAGAGCGGGAACGCAGGGCGTTGGCGGTGAGAAGAAATATGCTTGCTCGCAGGTTCGCTCGATGTACAAATCAAGTAAAGATAATGCTCTTTAAAGCGTATTGTCAATCTTTCTACTCGAGCGGCCTGTGGGTGAGATATACGCGACGATCCTATGACGCCCTGCGGGTGCAATATAACAATGCTTTCAGAATGTTGTTAAGGCTACCGTGGCGCTGCAGTGCCTCTGGGATGTTTGCGGAAGCCCGCACGGACGGCTTTAAAGCCATAATACGCAAAAAATCGGCTTCATTGTTGCAGCGTCTGCGGAAGGCTAACAATAGCATTCTGAAAGTCATTGCTGCACGATTCGACTGCCCCATTCAGAATCACTGGGTGAGGGTAGTAAATGGTTTTATTTAATATTTATAATATTTATACAGATACCTACTAACAAGATATGGATTTATAATCTGAAATAAATATATTATTATTATTATTATTATTTTACTGTCGTACTGCTAAGAATTTCATATAAAACTCAATAACACTCCTCGATCAGGACTGGATTAAGCCATGTAGGGACTTCCAGGAAATGCGACTTTTGAGGTAGGTACTCCTATCACTACATAATATAAAACAAAGTCGCTTCCTTATGTATGTCCCTATGTAAGTGTGCTTAGATCTTTAAAACTACGCAACGGATTCTGATGTGTTTTTCATAGATAGAGTGATTCAAGCGGAACGTTTATATGTATAATACATGTATGTTATTAGTACATTGCACCCGTGAGAAGCGGGAGCGGGTCGCTAGTTGTTTTATAAAATAATACTATAATAAAATAAACCTTCCTACAAAATAATAGTTATTTTCTAAGGGACGCGGGGCCCACAGGCACTTGCCTACTTTGCCTTAAGTTTAATCAGCTCTGTCCTCGACTTGGGAAGTGAACCCAGAACCTCTTGCGTCACAGTCGCGTGTGCTACCACTAGACTAATGAGGTAGTTACTATAAATATGCGATAAGAAATAAACTTAAAGTAGGTCAGCGTTCATTGTTTCTAGGTGTAGGCATACCAAGGAGATAGCCGTCCAGTCATCCTTAAAAGTAATAATTGTGTGGACGTGTTGTGTTGACGGCGACAGCAAAATGAAAGGTCTTTTTTAAGTTATTTTTTTCTAATATTATTATGAAATAATCTTCTTTGGTTACTAGTAGATGTTTTAGTTTTTCTTTAGTAGTTGTTGAACTTTGTTGCTAAGTTGTTGTAAGAGGTGACATTGTTTCGACAATGTCACCTCCTTGTATCTTGTACTTCTTGTATTGATTCTTATTTAACAATCATTCGAATTTCGAATTGTGACTTGATCTGGTCTATTTATAGGAATGTATAGTCAAATTGTTATTAACTGTTATAAGCAGAAATATAAATAGGTACTTATATCTGAAGTTCATAAATGAGATAACCTTCGCTCTTCCGACGATTAAATTAAATTAAGTCTTATTCAACATAACAGTTTAAATAAATAAATAGACAGTATTAATTTTGTACTTACTTAATATAGCATCTTGCGGTTGCATCATTATGAGAACATTTTATGCTAGTGCAATATTCCCGTTTTGTATTTTTAATCATAAATCAAGAGGTATACAACCTACTTCTTGATTTGAACTCTTAATTTAAGTTATGATGGAAACTATTATTAACTATTTTTATGACCTTCTTCTCTATTAAAACTATCTCCAAAATAATAATGACTGTAATGTCTCATCGGTGTAGAGATCGTAAGCGCTACTGCTACCCTAGAGGTCCCATTTTTCATTCCCAGGTCGAGTAAAGTGTTACTT
Organism: Acronicta alni; assembly: GCA_964056405.1. Classification (NCBI taxonomy): domain Eukaryota; kingdom Metazoa; phylum Arthropoda; class Insecta; order Lepidoptera; family Noctuidae; genus Acronicta; species Acronicta alni. The sequence continues at coordinate 10,457,402 of OZ043932.1, read as the reverse complement.
ATTGAGTTTTTCTATGAAATTCTTAGTGTAAGTTCGGAGTATTGCCTTGTGCCGGTTAATGGCAATAGGCATCAGGCTATTACATGGGACCTAAATACTAAATACACCTCTGCCTAACCTTTCGGGGAATACAGGCGTGATGGTATATTTAACCATTTAAAAAAACATGCCAACGATAATTACACAATGAGAATAACATAGGTAGATGAAGTCAGGTGTAGGCCTGTGTCCATATTAATTATTTATATTCATTCAGAAGAATTCTTGATTACGTAAAAGACATACCAAGCTATAGGATTTCTTCCCATTAAAATCTAATCTTTTTTATTCAGGATTCCCTCATTACGGCGGTGGCGGCTATGGCGGTACCAAGGGAGGCTACGAGAATCAAGGTGGCCATGGAAATCAAGGCGGCTATGGCAATCAAGGTAGCCAGAATGGCTTCGGCAATCCTGGACAAGGAGGATTCGGACAAAATGGCCAAGGCTTCCCTGGCGCCCAAGGTTACCCCAGCGCCCAAGGTTATCCTGGCGCCCAAGGTTACCCTGGCGCCCAAGGTTACCCTGGCGCCCAAGGTTTCCCTGGCAGTCAAGGCTTTCCAAACAGCCAAGGCATTCCCCAAGGTGCTATTGTAGGACCAAACAATCCAGGCGGTTTTGGCCCCGGTCAGGGTGGACCTCAAGGTCAGGGTTTCGGTGGACCAGGCCCTCATGGCAATACTGGTTTTGGCTCAACTGGATTTGGTGGTTCAGCCCCAAATAACGCGTACGGCTCTGGTGGTCACAGCTCTGGCGGCCATGGAGGACACCGAGGCGGTTATCAAGAACATGGATATTAGAAGACTGTTAAAAATTTATTGATTGATCTGGGAGGTTAAAATACTTCACGGACACACTGCTACACAACGTGCTATGTATATCCAATATAAGCTGACCTAAGTGTGCGAAAAGCTTATACAATGAAAGGTCAGCTTATACTGGATTTTAGGCACTTTAGCTGTGTGTAAATCATATTGTGATTCGTCAAAAGGGAATATTTTTCTCCCCTGAACTGATATTTGTGTTATATTTCTGTTGTGATTTGTGATGTGAATAAAGTATTTTAAAATTTATTGTGGAATTTATCAATCCCTTTATTAACTGCCAGTTTGGATTTGTGCCCGGTTTTTGTTTTATAAAGGACGTGTAAATTAATTACGCTACCTAAAAACTATGTGGGTTTATGTGATATACATATAAATGGGTATTTTATATATAAATGTAATATATAAAAATGGGAACTAGCAATCAACCGTCCTATACATATAACCCGATATAATTAAATTAGTAGGTACTCTTTGACTGGCTTTCATTCTATTACACCACGAGTGATACCCATATTGCCATTTAACCGGGCACAAATCCAAACTCCGAGCTGCTGCTGAGAATTTCATCGCAAAACCCAATAACACTGTTCGACCTGGTTATAAAACCCGGGAATTTTAACGTAGCAGTCGTTTTTGACTACTTTGGTGGTCTTACACTAAGACTGGACTAATGAGGAAAGAGTTTGGAAATATCAGTAAAATATTAGCATATTTACCTGTACATAAATATTTCGAGAAACCATTTTGGAAGATAACAGTTTGCATGACAACCTTTTTTGTATAATTTTGGCATGCACTACAAACTTTTTACAATAACTATTATCCTGGTAAAAAGATCAGTCAGTAAGCATTATGATGGGGCGGCTGACAGCCCAGGATCATAAAAAGCGCAATCAACAGAAAGCATAACAAAAACCCCTGAAAATTAAATCAAAATGAACGTCGTACATCTTTCTCCCAACACATAGTTAGTCGTGTGTTATGCACGAGCGAACAGAACACTTCCATACGATACCACCAACATAACCTCAACCCCCTCCCTTCCCGCCATTATTCGGATTAGGCACAGAACAGGGGGATCTGGTGTAGAGGCACAGGTCATGTTACTCTGGTCGTGTTTCAGTTCGTCTAGTATGCATTGCGAGGCTGACAATCCTATTTCGAACACGTTGCCCTGACGTCGAGTGTCTAATACAAATAAATCGTTTATTTAGTACGTGTACGGTAGTCGACAAAGTGAAAAATGTATACACTATGTCAAGGAGAACAGTAAATTCTGATTCATGATAAATCTAGTTAGATTATCTTTTTGTAGATTTTTGGCATTTTCCATGCTAAGATTTTAAAGTTATTTAGAAAAGGAAAAATTCAACCTGAAACCAAATTTATCCTGCCCGCGGTTGAATTTTTCCTTTTCTAAATAACTCTAGTTAGATTGTTAGAGAATTATTTAACATTTCCAGATAGTAAATTTAAATAGTTTTTTACGGGAATACATACTTAGCGTGTTATACTAGGTTAGGTAGGTACAGGGGTGGTCCGAAGATGGAAGTCCATCCAAACTGCTGCAGGTGAACAGGTGCGTTATAACGGTTATTGTTACTGAATCACAATAATTATGATTCACGGACATACGACTACAACTTGCCATATACACCTAGTATAAGTTGGCCTCTAAGAATACGAAAAGCCTATACAATGTAAGATCAGTGTATACTGGATTTGAATGGCCTGTTTGGTATGAATTTGGTGATTTTAAAATAGTTGCAATTCATATTTATAACTCCATTATTTAATAGTATGGGAAATCCTCATGGATCGTCTGCCAACTGGGGAAGTTTCAGGGTATGCGGACTCGTACCGACCAAAAATCGCCTTCCCTTTTGTTATAATGTCACGGTCATGGGATTCGTATTCATGGGATTCCAGAAGAATAGGCCTGGACTGGGCGGCATTCAGTAAGCTGCGTAATAAGTATCTCAGAACTGTCGATCTTACAATCAGAAATGCTTGGAGTTTCTTTATTGGATAGAATTCACAACGAAGTCGTTCAGTAGAAGAATAAACTCGCCGATGTGGAATTGATCGATGACAGAGTGGAGATCGCGTTTTGGAAAGCCTAGTGTGGGATGCCCTGCGACACGATGTACCGAGAATTTGAAGTAGGTGGCTGGCAGCGGATGGATGCGAACTGCCCAAGACCGGGATGGTTGGCGTTCTTTGGGGAAGGCTTACGTTCAGCAGTGGACGGTAATAGGCTGATATGATGATTTGTGTCATTCGCCATGACCAATCGCGCTGTGGTCCAGTCCTCGCTGGACTCCTTCAAAGGGCAAAACCTCTCCTCTCATCCTATCCATCCATTACTATAAGACGCGCGTGGATCAACCAGTTGCCTAATTGGGGATATTTAGAACCACACAGTAGATTTATTAAACGCGACTCTTTTAGCTTAGTAGAAAATCACTGAAAGGTTTATTAAGGGCAATCTTATAAAAATTACCTGAAAAATCCGAAATCCAAGCTGTGACTGAGAATTTTGTAGAACACCGAATAACGACCCCTCTATCTAGGGACCGAATCCATAACCAGACGTTTAGCTCAAGTTTATGAAGACTGGACAATTCGAGGAAGTCGATGTAAAATTTTTATTATAAGTAAGTACTTATTTTATATTTCCTTTGATAGTTCTTGTTTTACGAGTACCCACCCTACAAGACTTTATCCGAGTCCCCGCTGTTTCAACTGCCCCAGTTTCAACAGTATAATATTTTTAAGTTGGATATTGTTATGAAATATAAGCTGGTAGAAATGCTCGGAAATTCAATCGCAATTTATTGTTAACAACAACGTTAAGTTAGAAAATGGGCTTGAATCTGTGTCCTCTAGTTTGGTACAATGGACGCTTTAGCTGATTAAGCTACATAGCAGTGTTGTGATCTCAAGTCCTATTGAGTCCTATTGCCCCGACCCTACTATGTATATATCCTATAGGAAGTCAAGTGCGGTATTTAGTTAGTTTGGGTTCGAAATACCTATCTACCTACCTCCGCTGTCGATCCTAACAACCCATGAGAATTTTGTGCAAAATAAAAGAATTTGTAACCTTGTTTATTCAGCTCCTGCTTAAAATAACTTTGCCCAACACTAGGATATTCTCCTTGGTGTGTTTAGAGGCCCAATAACTATCTGTAGGCCGTCGTAAAAGTAGGTATTTATTCCAAACCGCAGCTACGCCAAACATCATCATGATCATCACCTCCTTTATAAGCTCTTTCCAAATATGCCAAAACTTTCAGGCAAAACTTCACACTTATCAGATGCGGCTGAATATAAAGCTATGCCAAACATGTTTAAGAAGCTTTATGCTAGTTGGAGTAATCGGAAATTCCATAGGAATTCACAAGCTTCTTCGATAAAGGATTGTTTATGTCTCGTCAGTGCGTCCCTGTAGGGTCAGGCGCACTATTTTCGCAGATAACAGTCACTATATAAAGTAATATGATCTTCAGAGACATACAATTCAAGTTCATTGTTGGACCAAAATGGCTGACACTAAAGTAAGTTTTGTAGGTGGCTAGTATTATTTATATTTAAACGCATTGTCCCACGTTGATTTTGCAATCTAGTGAAAACAGTTTTAGCGAATATCTTATTTTCAATTTCTAGATTCGGTGTGATTCCTCTTTCCTATCTTTTGATTTAGGTACCTTTATTTGTATGTAAATTGTTACTCTTGTTACTCCGATTTGTTACTTTTTGTTATCATAACCATAATTATATTATTATTATTTTTATTTTTTTTTGTTATTTTCGAACCGTTTGGGGTCGAAACGGTGGGGCCATGGGGACCGAGTGCCCTGTCACTCTTTAAAGATATTGCCAAACGTCTAAACGACACTTCACGTGACCCAAAGGCTGGCCTCTACTTCGGCCAGAGACTAAGCATTGCCATTCAACGTGGCAATGCAGCCAGCCTCTTGGGTACGCTACCAGACGATGGCGATGCGGATGAGTTTTTGATGCAATTTTTAGTTTAGTTTACCCTGTAGTTTTTTGTTTTTCTTTTTTTAATTATAGTTTGTTAGTAAGTAGTGTAGATAAGTTTATTTTTATTTAATTATAGAAATGTTCAAAGGTATTCTTAAACCATAATAAAAAATATTATTACCTAAAAAAAACATAAATTAAGTAGATAATATGTCTCTATAAGTGCATTGAGGCGACTCCGAAACTGCGACATTGCAGTATGAGACTGCGTTTTTAAATGTTTATGTTACATATATTAATTATTATTATTAATGTTAATATTGTATTGTTCATAGACAACGTGCTACGTATTAGCCTTGGTCCTTGTAGTAGCTTGCTCTGGTGAGTAATCTTATAATACCTAAATTATAGTGTATAGTCCTGAGAACCTTATAACTAAGTAAATATAGTTTTTTTTATAGTTTTTTTTTTTTATATTTCAACTAGCTGTGCCTGTTGTACTTGAGTACTGCTAATCACGAGGTCGTGGCTTCGATTCCCACATGACACAGAATTTAAGTGCGGAACTTAAGTGTTTGTGTTTGTCTGGGTGTTTTTTATGTATTATAAGTATGTACTTATTTACAAAAAGAAGTATATAAGTGTTATATCCATTGTGTGGAGCAAGAAATTGACCCAAATATTTATTTAATGATTTTGTGGCAGCTAGCATCAACGTGCGCGCGTCGCGCGTACGGGCATACGACTGACGCCGTGCTATTTACGCGAGTATTTATATGGCGAGAATTCGTCTCAGATTTTAATAAATACTCCATGCGCTGCGTCTGCACTGTGATTGGTCAATTTAAGTAACCACAGAGTTTATGTCCTATGTTTCATGTACTACTGAAGTTATTAATATAATAAACGCTAGCTTATACCATTTATTCAATCCAAATATAGCTGTTTCATTTACACCTCCTGACTAGCTGGTAAATTGGTGACCCCGACCTGATTCCGATTGAATACCCCTACAATGCCTTCCGATGACGAAGTAACTACCATCTCCCTGAAGTCTCGCATACCGACGTTTTGGCACGACAAACCGATACTTTGGTTTGGCCAGTTTGAGACTGTGGTTAACCCGCAGAAGCCCGGGGACGAAGCGAAGTTCAGCCTACTCGTAGCTCATCTGGAGAAAACAGACGTCGAGCAAATAAGCGACATCATCATGTGCAAGTCACGTTCTGGCCGATATGAGGAGGCTAAGAAGCGACTACTCTCTGTGTACGAGGAGTCGGAGACGAAACAACTACAGAAACTGCTCACCGAGATGGAGTTGGGTGATCAGAAGCCTTCTCAGCTGTTACGAAGCATGAGAGAACCAGCACGTGACAAGATACCCGACTCCACTCTGCGAATACTGTGGATGAGACACCTGCCGACCTCCACGCGTGCCGTATTATCCGTGAATGAGGAAGTCTCACTCGACGCGTTGGCCGCTATGGCCGATAAGATGCACGAACAAACACGAGAAGTTAACTCGGTGTGTGCATGCCAACAGCCGTCAACGTCACGCAACGATAGCCATCAGCCTGACCACGACCTTCGAGAAGCCGTCATGCAACTTACACGTGAAATAGCGGCACTGAAAATGGATAGATCAAGGCAGAGACAATCATCATATCAACGTTTTCGTTCACGTTCCCGAGGACGTTCAAACACTTACCAGCAGGCGTCAGGCGATTTTTGTTTTTACCATGCACGTTATGGTAAAGAAGCACGCAACTGCAGATCTCCGTGCAAGTTCAAGCACCAGGGAAACTAATCGCGACCTTGGCTGCGACGGGATTCGAGGTCAATGAAATATCACCATACCGTCTACACGTTTGCGACTACCAACATCACCTACGATTCCTAGTGGACACCGGAGCAAACGTATCGGTTATTCCGTATAAGAAAGGGATGAAACGAGCCGAAGAAATATTGTACGCAGCAAACGGTACCCCGATACACACATACGGTGAAAGGAAACTGGAACTGAACCTTGGCTTACGTCGTCCATTATCATGGCAATTTATTGTTGCTGCTGTGAAACGACCAATCCTAGGAGCTGATTTCTTACGCCATCACAACCTTCTCGTCGACCTACGTGCCAGAAAACTCGTCGATAAGAAAACAGGATTGACAATCGATGGCTGCGTTTCAAGCAACGTTTCTACCCCCACCGTGCTCACCATTAACCTTACCGACCCGTACCATAACCTTCTTCAAGAGTACAGTGAAATAACTTCCTCGAACTTCAACAACATGAAGAACAGCGAAGTCGAACACCACATTGTCACGCACGGACCACCGGTGTACAGTAAAGCACGACCGTTACCACCTCACAAATATCATGCAGCGAAGAAAGAGTTTCAAATCATGCTTGAACAAGGAATATGCCGCCCCTCAAAATCTCCATGGGCGAGCCCACTCCACCTCGTAGAGAAGAAGAACGGCGAGTACAGGCCATGTGGTGATTACCGAAGGTTGAACGCCGTAACCAAACCGGACAGATACCCAATCCCACGACTTCGTGATTTCACTTATCGTCTGGAAGGCATGAAGATCTTCTCCAAGATTGATTTGAGGAAGGCATATAATCAATTACGAATACGGGAAGAAGACATCGAGAAAACGGCGGTCATCACACCGTTTGGTCTTTTTGAGTTTCCCCGGATGTGTTTTGGCCTATGCAATGCCGGTCAAACTTTTCAACGGCACATCAACAATGTTCTCGGCGACATGAACCACGTCTTCCCATTCGTAGACGATCTTTTGATAGCTTCACCAGACCAAGAAACACACAGAAACCACCTAGAGGAACTTTTCAAAAGACTTCAAGAATGCGGCTTAAGAATAAACGTGTCGAAATGCGTTTTTGGGCAGAAAAAACTAGAATTTCTTGGCTACATACTAACTAAGAACGGCATTCAACCCACAGAAGATCGTGTGAAAACAATATCCGATTATCCTGAACCTACCACAATTCAAGAATTACGACGATTCCTCGGTATTTTAAATTTCTACAAAGAGAACATTCCACGCGCTGCCCATGTCCAAGAAAAGCTGTATAAATACCTTCGAACATGCAAGAAAAACGATAAAACTGAGGTGAACTTTACCAGCGAAGATAAAGAAGCCTTTCAAGCATGCAAGGACAGCATCACGGATGCTATCACTTTATCACACCCTTCAATTCACGCCCCGATATCACTGATGTGTGACGCCTCGAACACCTGTGTCGGAGCCGCATTACAACAACGTGTTGAGTGTAGCTGGAAACCACTCGGTTTCTTCTCTAAGAAATTAACGGAAGCACAACAGAAGTACAGCACCTTTGACCGAGAACTTTTGGCAATCTACTTGGCAATACGACACTTTCGACGCATGTTCGAGGGCAGAGATATCACGGTTTATACAGATCACAAACCATTGACACATGCACTACTGCGGCAAAACAGCAAGACTGAAACACGTTACGTACAAGATACTTGCACTACATAAGCCAATTCACGACAAACATATGTCATATTGAAGGAAAGGACAACGTTGTGGCCGATGCACTTTCAAGAATCGAAGCAATTTCCACTCCTTCGCCAATCGACTACGACGACTTGGCCCGATATCAAGATAGTGACAAGCAGCTGAGTGACGTTATGAAAAACAAAGCGCTACGATTCGAACGTCTACGTCCGTTCAACGCAAACAAGTCTATTCTATGCGAAACATCAAGTGGCAACGTACGGCCTTACTTACCACCTGAGCTGCGAAAAAAAGTTTTTGACACAATACACGAGTTGAGCCACCCCGGCACTCGAGCTACTAGGAGGATGATTACTCAACGTTTTTTCTGGCCAAGCATGAACAAGGATGTCAGTACGTGGACCAAGTGCTGCATCGTCTGCCAACGAAGCAAGGTGCACAGACACACCGTGTCTCCTCTACAAGAGTTTCCATCCGCTGATCGATTATCACATATACATATAGACATCGTCGGACCTTTACCCATATCGGAAGGGAAGCGGTATTGTGTAACTATCATCGACCGAACTACAAAATGGCCTGAAGCATTTCCTGTCAGCGACATTGAAGCCAACACTATTGCCACGGTAGTCTACGACGGGTGGATAGTACGATTCGGTTGCCCAGAACGCATAACAAGCGATCAAGGAAGACAGTTTGAGTCCCATTTATTCAAAACCTTGATGAGTAGAATGGGAATTGAGAAAACTAGGACTACTGCTTATCACCCGCAGGCGAACGGCATGGTCGAGAGATGGCACCGATCATTCAAAACTGCATTAACGGCTCGACTAAATAACTCAAACTCAAGCTGGACTCAAGAGTTGCCCACCGTGTTATTGGGTCTACGTGCTGCAATAAAAGAAAACACCGATGTTTCATCAGCTGAAGCACTATATGGAAGACCACTACGGCTGCCCGGCGAAATGTGTGGAGAAGCGTCGTCACACATAACTAACACACATTTTAACGACAACATTACAAACGCAATGAAGAAGATGCAAGCTGTACGCCGCAACACCGATCGCCGTGCAATGTTTATACATGACGAGCTACATGTGTGTTCGCATGTATTTATTCGCACCGATGCTTACCACCGACCGCTGACGCCTACTTACGAAGGCCCATATCGTGTTCTGAAGAGACAGGATAAAGTATACACAGTACAAGTTAAAGGTCGACACATTAATGTCAGTATTGATCGACTGAAGCCTGCATTCCTGCCTAATAACGAAGGAACAACTAGTCGTGAAGATGAACAATCGTCATACGTCACGCGATCTGGACGCACGTCAAGACCAACTGTACGATTCGCCTCCTAGTGTCATACGTCCGCCCGAGACGGGGCACGGCCGCACACTGACTGAAAAGTGAAAGGCACTCGCTCAGAACATTGTTTACTGCGTTTGCGCATCGCGTCATCGTGCAAGTTCGACGGCGATGTCACCGCAGCCCTAGGCGCTCGCTGGCACCGTGCGCCACCACTTTGTACTACACGAATCGATTGGCGCTTCGCTGGGGAGGAGCTATGTGGCAGCTAGCATCAACGTGCGTGCGTCGCGCGTACGGGCATACGACTGACGCCGTGCTATTTACGCGAGTATTTATATGGCGAGAATTCGTCTCAGATTTTAATAAATACTCCATGCGCTGCGTCTGCACTGTGATTGGTCAATTTAAGTAACCACAGAGTTTATGTCCTATGTTTCATGTACTACTGAAGTTATTAATATAATAAACGCTAGCTTATACCATTTATTCAATCCAAATATAGCTGTTTCATTTACACCTCCTGACTAGCTGGTAAAATTTAAATAATTCTGTCTCCACGACCACAAATAGAAAGAAAAGAAAGAAAGATAATAAATTTATATGCAAGAAAAAGACGCAAACAATGTCTTTGTATTTAAACAGATAAATAAACTATTGCGAAAGTATACCTATGTCACATCCACGCAAAATCAATTTTCCACTTGAATTTATTGATGTATTTTTTATAAAAGACGTTGCCCCACGTTGTGAGTTACAAATAAATATAATAAATAACACACAATAAATATAATAGATCACAAATGCACAAACATCCAGACCCGGAACACTGTACGACGTACATAAAAATATTTGTTCCTTGCGATAGACCAGACGCGTCAAACCTTCGCCGTCGGTCACTAAGGCCGACCAGTGCCGGCATTTAGGCCGCAAACACACGAACGGCGCTTTGCCGTCGACTTGTCGAGAGCCACTGCCAAACAACGTCAGCAGCAGCCACCAACGAGCCGACATATCGGTCGCTTTCTGATGAAGTGTGTTTTCATCCGCAGTAAAAGTACACCTAATCTTTATAAATATATTTTTTCAAATAATTAAAAATAAGTAATTAATGTTATTCTTTTTAATTGACCAATCTCATTGAGGTCTAATGAAACCATAATATAATATTACATGGTTAGGATGGTTAGGAAGGTTCCTAAAAAATTTTTGATTATAGTACTATAATAATTTACCTATTAAAACTTTTTATACTCATAGTTTCAATACTTAGATACGAATTTCCCATCGTATACATACCTACGTAAAACGAGCTTTTTTTATTTTTATCTACAGATAAAATATTGAATTATGTTATAAGAATGGAATACAAAAATAGGTGCACTTGCACAAAATTGTGATAACATTTTGGCACTGTCATTAATTTAAGGGCATTGTTTAATGAATTCAGAAATGGAATTTGTGTTGTTCCGCGCGTCTTAAGAGCGTCATTGGCTTTTTCTTGATTTTTTAATTTGTGGCTTGCTATAGAATTATAGACTTTATCCATGTTTTTTGTAAAAATTGTTATAAACTTTAAACACCTTAATTCAAAATAAAATAATAATTACGTATGTGTTTTTTTGTCTTTATGTAAATTTTACAGTTTTTTTAATCTGCCACCATTATACAAATACATTGCAAACAATAAACTTATTTGTGTTTTTTTCATTCTCCTGACATTTTCAGAATCGTCCGTCAACATTGCTATCACCCTATTTTGTACTTTAAAAAACTATTGAAATAGAACATTAGTTGTCTATGGTATTTCATTGTTCTTTTTTGTCTATGACAAATGAAAAATGAAGGCATCATGCGAGGGTAGAGGTAAGAATATAATTTAGTCAAGGACGCTAGTTAGCCGAATACAGTTTAAAATATTTATGATGTACTGAAGTAGTCTTCAGTACTCGGAAGTGATATTCGTAATACATAGAACATTGTGTAGAATGACTTTAGATTCGCTTAGTGTTGTGATGTTTTTGGTGAAGAACTTGTTTAGGTAGTAGTGTTACATTGTGACATTAAACAAAAAAAAAACACTGCTATGCTTCATACCTACCTACTCATTTCGGCAATTCTGTACGGAACGAGGTAACTTTCCATTATTCAAAATTAGAACGCAAGATATTGTTGAGTTGTTATTTCTAGAATACCAAGATTGGCGATTACCCATAGCAGATTATCTATTAATTTCCATTTTTCCAGTTAACGGTTTACTTTTGGTAATAAGTAGGTACTTGGTGTTACCACCCCATTAAGTCGGGATATTTAATGTAGGTATTTTCTCGAACGACATAATATCGGATACTTATACCTAATATAAATGCTGCACTAACAAATCATTCATATCAGAATTTAATGGATTTGTATGATTTATTTGGAAATTGCGCATTCTAATTTTGAATTTACGATGCACGTTGATTTTGTTTTCAAATACCTGACCTAGTTATTATTGTAGTTAGTTTTCCACAGATTACCGTGGGGATATGGATTCTCTCTCTCCAAGGTTATATGTCCCGTATGGTGGAGGGATCAGCCTTCCGTAATCTTATCCGCAATTTTCAACTAGTAATACTTTATATTATCCTCAATTTCCACCTAGTGATAATCCCTCATAACATTGTCTATAAAAATTGGTCAGAGAGCCTTAGGGATCATATTCGTTGAGCTCGAAGATATTTAAATATTACGAGTGAGACGGGACATCATGTACTCCTCATGTTTTCCTCATGTACTCCTCATGTACTCCTCATGTACTCCTTATGTACTCCTTATGTACTCCTTATGAACTCCTTGTGTACTCCTTATGTACTCCGTATGTACTCCGTATGTACTCCGTATGTACTCCGTATGTACTCCTTTTGTACTCCGTATGTACTCCTTATGTACTCCTTATGAACTCCTTGTGTACTCCTTACGTATTACTTTTTTCCTAGAATTCTGGGGCGGCGAAACTTATTGGCCCGGGGCGCAAAACAAATTCCAAAATACGCCCCTGAGTACATTGTGTATACAGATAAATGTCAAATCTTGGTCGCGATGGATGCCCGTATGACGAGCAGACGTTAAATAGGTAGGTGTCTAAATTGTATCTACACTTCTACATAATACAAAAATAATAATATATTATTAGATGTAATTGCGAAAGTAACTTTTTCTATAATAATAATAATAATAATAATAATTTTGGGACATTTTACACAACACCATCTAGTCCCAAACTAAGCAGAGCTTGTACTATGGGTACTAGACAATGGATATAATACATATATACTTTTTTTTTTGTAAATACATACTTATAATACATAAGAAACACCCAGACAAACACAAATACTCATGTTTTATCCACACAAATATTTGTGTCCTGTGGGAATCGAACCCACGACCCCATGATCAGCAGTCCGGTAGTCGAACCGTTAGACCACAGAGGTCGTCGTCTATGTAGGTTTGTTACGTTTTCATGCCTGAACAGCTGAACCGATTTTGATGTTTTTTGTTACATAGATAGATTGGATCTTGGAGAAGTACCTAGGCTACCTATAGTCATAAAATATTCTTCAGGATACGAGTAAAACCGCGGAAACCAACTAGTTCTTTAAAAATAAAGTTAATATATTCCCTAACAAAAATCCTGCGGTCTTTTGGCTTGATTAACGCTTCCGTGATTATCAAATTATTGTTAACGAGACAGGGTTCTCTTTAATTAAAACATAATGAAAATAAATTATGAAACACAAACCATCATTTGGGTTTTGGGTTTTCTGTCTTTATCCCTACTAAGATCTTTATATTATAAATGCGACAGTAACTCTGTCGGTTAACGCTTTCACGCCTAAACCGCTGAACCAATTTTGATGAAATTTGGTACAGAGGTTGCTCTGTCATACAGAGCGACTTGTGTCCATAATGTCAGTCTGATAAAGAAAAAAATCAAATCCAATCAGGATCAATTTTTTCTTTGCGTCTTTTCAATTTTAATAGAGGAAAATTGGGAATTCTTTATTTGCTTGCTAGAAACGTACTAATTACACTGATGCGTCATCACTATGTCACTAATGCAAAGCGCCACCCTGCAAAGTGGATTACGTCGTAAAAAATGCTAAATGGATGCACTAACGTGTGATGCCATGCATGCATCCAGCCAGGCTCTAGTATAAATGCGCATAATATTGCGGTTGTATCAGTATTTTTATACGATTTTTTAGATACCGATATTTATTTATTGCACCCGTAATATGTTATGGGTGCAATAAATAAATATCGATGTGACCTTTAAGCTGAAACAAAATCAAACTTCTATGTCAACGCAATCAAAAGTATACCTACAGGTTTGTACGGAGCCCTCGGTGCGCGAGTCCGACTCGCACTTGACCGGTTTTTTTTATGAGATAGGTTAGCATTTGACCACACTCCTAACCTTCGACCATACGTGATGGTATGTGACGATGTAGTCTAAGATGTAGCACGCTTAACTAGAAGATACCAATTAATAATTTCAATATGATATTATTAATAATTTCAATATTACACGATAAAATCCGTAAAAGTAGTTTTATTTCAAGATACCGATTTATTCGTGATTGAAGACCCCTAAATTTTACACGTAACGCATAAAAACCAACGATTCACATTAACTGTAACATTACAGTATGACGTAAAACGCATATAGGGTCAGACCGCGATCGGCGGCTGGACAAAAACGTTTTCAATGTTTAGGTCTAGATTAGCGGATTAGAGTGGTGTCCGCACTGCTGCAAATGGAATTAATGTTGAATAATAAATTTATTCAGGCATATATTCAAATGATCATTTAATTTTTTCATAAACAGCAACTGCAAATATTTAAATATCTTTCTTCGAGACATAAAATAAATCAAATCAACAAATTTTTGTGACGTTTTATTCAGCACGATCTAGTCCCAAACTGCAATGGATATAAGTTTATGTATATTTTATAATTCCTTGCATTTTGAAGCTGATATAATATAATTGACCACAACGTGACATTATGAGACATCCAGAAAATATAAAACCATGTTCCTCACAAAGATAATTAAAAGTAACTTATCCAAGCAGCCGAAGTCGCGGGAAGAATCTGTAAATGTTTGAGATGTAGAAATTAAGTTTGAAAGTTCTATCACGTTCTATAGACTGGGCTTCTATTTTGGGCCCCAAAACTAAAAAAAATAAGCATTAAAGAAGGCTATCATTCAAAGGGTTAGCAAAGTATTCGAAAAGGAGATCAAATATTATTTTTGACATATATTTGACATATAAAAACCCAAACATCACGCCTGTATTGCGAAAGGTAGCCTATATTCTTCCCCAAAGTCCAATCTATCTCTGTACCAAATTTCATCAAAAGTCAGCGGTTTAGGCGTGAATGCGTTAACATAACAGACAGAGTTACTGTCGCATTTATAATAATATATTATTATTTGTATTAAGTAAAAGTGTAGATACAATTTAGACATACCTATTTAACGTCTGCCCATCATACGGGCATCCATCGTGACCAAGATTTGACAATATTTGTCTGTATACACAATGTACTCAAAGGCGTATTTAGGAATTTGGCGCCCCGGGCCGATAACTTTCGCCGCCCCAGAATTCTAGCAAAAAAATAGTACATAAAGAGTACATAAGGAGTACATAAGGAGTACATAAGGAGTACATAAGGAGTACATAAGGAGTACATAAGGAGTACATAAGGAGTACATAAGGAGTACATAAGGAGTACATAAGGAGTACATAAGGAGTACATAAGGAGTACATAAGGAGTACATAAGGAGTACATAAGGAGTACATAAGGAGTACATAAGGAGTACATAAGGAGTACATAAGGAGTACATAAGGAGTACATAAGGAGTACATAAGGAGTACATAAGGAGTACATAAGGAGTACATAAGGAGTACATAAGGAGTACATAAGGAGTACATAAGGAGTACATAAGGAGTACATAAGGAGTACATAAGGAGTACATAAGGAGTACATAAGGAGTACATAAGGAGTACATAAGGAGTACATAAGGAGTACATAAGGAGTACATAAGGAGTACATAAGGAGTACATAAGGAGTACATAAGGAGTACATAAGGAGTACATAAGGAGTACATAAGGAGTACATAAGGAGTACATAAGGAGTACATAAGGAGTACATAAGGAGTACATAAGGAGTACATAAGGAGTACATAAGGAGTACATAAGGAGTACATAAGGAGTACATAAGGAGTACATAAGGAGTACATAAGGAGTACATAAGGAGTACATAAGGAGTACATAAGGAGTACATAAGGAGTACATAAGGAGTACATAAGGAGTACATAAGGAGTACATAAGGAGTACATAAGGAGTACATAAGGAGTACATAAGGAGTACCTACATAAGGTCATGGCCCGGATGGCCCTAGAGTAAATACGCCCCTGCATGTAGGTACTTAAGTATTAAGTATATCCATTGTCTAGTAACACTAATACAACCTTTGCTGGACTGCTTTTTTTATCTTAGATATTGAATTTCGGATTTAATCGCGTTAAATTAATAATAATAACAATAGTTTTATGTGTACTAATACAGGTAGTAACTTTGTGTCCGCGCTGTAGGTAGGTACTGTGTTATAGTGCGTTTTATCATTGACGCGATGAATAGGTCATGTTAGGTTGAGTTGAGAGTAAATAATAGAGTAAATATTATACATATAAACATGAAGAATGAACTGCCTCACGTCGATTAGTTGATTGGAGATCTCTGGTTCGATTCCGAAGACGAGCAAAGTGTTGGGTGTTTTATTGATATTCAGTTCGGAGTTTGGATTTGTATTGGGTTAATGTCAACAGGATCGCTTCATATTACAGTAACATATAGGTACCAGTAAAGTGAGGGTGTGTGTCAGTAGACTTCTGGATAACCTGTTGGGTGGGGCGGGTACAGTGATGATATTATGTTTATGAAAAATATAGCTATTGTCCACGGGTTCACTCGCATCCCAAAGGAACCAATGGTTTGAGAACCTATTAAGTGGATTATCAAATTACCGGCAAAATACTTTCCTGTGGAGAGCTAGCAAGACTCTAAACAATACTTGCAAGGCACATGATGTTGACATTTTCAACGTTAACTTGGTGTCGTTGAGGCGGTTGCTGAGCAGAGATTTCTTTTATGAACACCAAACGTGATTC
The DNA here is from genome assembly GCA_964056405.1 of Acronicta alni. Taxonomy (NCBI): domain Eukaryota; kingdom Metazoa; phylum Arthropoda; class Insecta; order Lepidoptera; family Noctuidae; genus Acronicta; species Acronicta alni. Next base: position 10,440,512 of record OZ043932.1, on the reverse strand, counting down.
TCGTTAAATCGACACGTTTATAGTACTGCATAGTTTGTTGTCCACATGTTTTTATTTTAATATGTCTCTTATCTGTGAAGACCTATAATTGGCGATCTGTTGTATAATTATGTTCGTTGCAAATTTATTGTAAGGCTGTTGGTTTTCCGAAAGTAATAAATAAATAAATAAATAGCTTAAGTGATCTAACCGTAGGTTTATTTATTGTAGAGTATATTGCAATGAATAGCAATCTCACTCTGAGGGTCGAGCGGTTACACAAGTCATAATGTGAATTTCAGTTCCTTTGTGGTTAGAGTACCGATCGAACATATTATGTCGACATACATGAAGGAGGAGTTTTGGCCGAAAGGTGTACCTACTGTTCCGACGATTCAGAGGCCGGATACCTAAAACCGAGCGACGCACGACGAATTAACGTGTGAAATAGTAATAGTTTTGTTATTGTTGTATATATTTTATGTAGGTATTTTGTATTGTATTATTATATTTTTACATGAGCCTTGTTGCCTGAATTAAATTAATGGTGCTGGAAAAATTGGTGACGACAGAGGAATACTCCCCAAAGGGTTTTTTCAGACAAAAGGTAGCCTATGTCCTTCTCCAAGGTTGAATCTATCTAAGTGCCCAACTTCATCAAAATCGGATCAATGGTTTAGGCGTGAAAGCGTAATAAACAGACAGGCAGATTTATAATAATAATAAATAGTTGGCATATTTTGCACAGCACCACCTAGTCCCAAACTAAGCGGAGCTTGCACTATGGGGGGTACCTACTAGATATTTTTTATATTACTTATATACTTTTTTTTTAAATACATATTTCATACCATCACGCCTCTATTCCCAGAAGGGTTAGGCAGAGCTGTACTAATGTACACCCACATTTCGCCGGTATGTTTAGGTCCCATGTAATAGAGGGCAAGCCTATTGCCATTAACCGGGCACAAATCCAGACTCCGAGCTGCTACTGAGAATTTCATAGAAAAACCCAATAACACTTTACTCGACCTGGGGATCGAAACCAGGACCTCTAGCGTAGCAGTCACGCTTAGGACCAGTAGACTAATGAGGCAGTCAATAAATACATATTTATTATACATTAATAACACCCAGTCAACACACAAACTCTTGACGACGTCTGTGGTCTAGGGGTTCGCGTGGCGGACTGCTGATCACGAGGTCGTGGGTTCGATTCCCACAAACATTTATGTGATGAACATAAGTGTTTGTGTTTGTCTAGGTGTTTCCTATGTATTATAAGTATGTATTTACAAAAAAAAGTATATAAGTATTATATCCATTGTCTAGTACCCAGAGTACAAGCTCTGCTTAGTTTGGGACTAGATGCTGCTGTGTAAAATTGTCCAACAATATTTATTTAACTGCTGGCTGCTGGTAGAAGCTGGATGCGAAAAGCTGAGGACAGGGTAAAATGGCACACATTAGGGGAGGCCTACGTCCAGCAGTGGAATGATATAGGCTGATGATGATGAACACAGTTTATCACATAAATATTTATGTGTTGTGGGAATCGAACCCACTACCTCGTCGCTGGAACCGCTAGAGCACAGACGTCGTGAAATAATAATATATTATTAGGGAAGTAGGAATTTAATAAAACAAATGATTTTATACAACAAATAAATATATTTCCCATTAAGTTCCATGTATAAATTTTAAAATTACCTTTTCAAATAACATTCATGACAACAATACTTCAGTAAGTTATTTTACAATATCTTGGAAGTTGAAAATCTGAAATCACAATGTTCCTATATAAATTATATAATAGTTACAATTTTCTCCTCCTATAATAATAAATAATCAAATTCATTAATATGTATATAGGTAGTATACAATATTCATAATATGGTATAAGTAGGTAGTTCCGACTACGTATTTTTCTAATTTATTTACATAAAGATGGTCGTGGCGGCGAGTCGTCGTTATATTCAAAATTCTCCACTTAAATATAAAGAAAGTTGTTTAATTGTTTATAACTATTACTAAAAAAACATCAAATATGGTCCACATGAACTTACAATAAAGCATTTACAACACCATATACGTACTTATAGGTAATAATTAAACAAAGATCCAAAAAACTATATTAAAACAGAAATATGCAGAGAAAGGCAGAAATTGAGTCAAAATTTTCAAACGTTTTTAGGACTGTTTAAAAAATGTTGAATTAACTTTTTTGAACTAATTTGTAAATATATATTACTTAATAAACCTCAGCGTAATCGGTTTACATACATAAAAAATACAAATCGAATTAAGAACCTCCTCCTTTTTGAAGTCGGTTAAAAATGTGTATTTGTGTTTATAGATTCATCAGTTGTGGTAGGTGCTCGAATAAAATGCTTAAAAACTTTAAGCTTCGGCTCGTCCCCTACTGTTCCCATTTTGTAGATGAGTTATTAAAATCTGTATTTTCTGCCTCTCTGCATTGCAAAATTACCAAATATTATAATACAAACTTATAAAATTCTCAATAATGTCTTTTAAAACTTGGTACAGCCGCGTACACAGCTGTCGGTTATCGTCTATCAAAATTGTAAATACTCTGAATCTGCAAAGCGTGTCATTTTTGGACTTAAAAAGCGATTTTATGGTAAAGGTACAAAATATCTGAATCACTGTATTTCATTGGCATTATTTTTCTCAACATTTGCGTTAATATAATTGAAAAGCGTATACTTGTTCAAAAATTGCACTATTAAAATACTTTGTGGTCAAAAGGGATTATTAATTAATATTATTATATTAGTAAATGTTAGGATTGGCTAGGTTGTGCGTTATATTTATTAAATTATCACCACTCTCAGAAGTCAACGAAAAAGAACAGAATAAGTTAGGTTGGACAATATACACACACAGGTGGCAAAGAAAGTTGGTACTGAATACACATAGGATAAATTTAAGCTAATTAATATAATAATATGTTAGCGTGGCGGTAAGTTTGATATAAATATATTTTGTAGACGATTAAAGAAAATAAACAATATTTTTCAAAAATATTGTTTACAATTTAATGCTTTAAATAGGAATCAATAGCAACGTTGTAATGCAATTCACACAAAGAAAATAAATAGGTATATTATTATTGCGACATTTTGAAGCACAAGTACGTTAACATCGCATTTCCAAAATATTTAAAGTTTATTTTAATTATACACATAATTATGTTCAAATATTAAATATTTTAATACATAACGGACAACAATAACGTGAGCTATTTACTTTATAAATCCACTAAAATAAATATATGGAAGTATCTTATCCACCTCCATCAAACAAGGACTTCAAGCCCGTAAAATATGACTAAAAATTAATTTCATATAATTTGAATAAATATTTTCTTACATAAAATATAATTTAATATTACATTATGAGAATAGGTTTAAAATTATATACCTACGTGTAAAATTAAGTACTGTAAAATTAAAGTAGATATTTACCAGCAGAAAAATTAAAATCAATCAAATAAAATTTACATACTGAAGATATAAAATGTCTTAGTAAAAATGTTTTTACAAAACAATTTAATAATAAATATCTTAATATTTTAGCACATAATCCCGTACTGGAAGAATTGGCACATTTTGAAATAAATATGTAATCAAGTAAACAATATTACAAATATTAAATAGACATATCTTTGCGAAATACTCAGCAAGTTACAAGCTATAATCCGTAATATTAATAATACATAATTTTATATAAAATAATGTGTACCTAATATACATAAGTAGGTATAATGACACATAATATTTAACACATTGGAATAAACTAGACAAACACTGATTAACATCGACGAATACGACACCAAAATATTTTAACGTAAGGTATCGATATAAAATATTAAATATTGAAACACTTTTTTACAGAACAGTACCTGCTTCAGTCTAACTGCGGGAGTCGACGTGTGCCCGGAAACTCCACGTCGCGTGAAGATACGCTCCAGCTCAATATAAAAAGCACATAAATCTCTTATACGTAATATATTTTATATACTATATTCTAGTTTACATCGCTCGGTACATTCGCGATGCATTACAACGCGTACACCACACTGACGCCTGCGATTTTATGTAAGAAGTTTAGATTTTCTTCTATTTTTAACCAGGTATTTATTCCACTTAGATTCTAAGGTTAGTACTTACATATATAGATGAGTGCAATCCTATTGATTATGATTTAATAGCAATGATGTCTACATCTAATACGATGGAAGTACATGGCGTCAGTGTGGGCAACGCATAAAAGTGTAATTAGCTAAACGATGACCCTGTGTCAGTCGTGGACTGCGACCGGGGCGCCCGCGGCTGCCCCGGGTACAATTTCTATCTACGAGATTTAGAATCTACGCTCTACGCACGTAGTTGACTTAGGCACTGCCTACCTAACGATACCGAAAAAGACGGCGCTACACTACTTACCTAGTTGAAATATTTACGTTTACAAATTACGTTTGTTTAGAAATTTGGCAGTTACGATCCGGCGACCGGCTGGAATAAGAAAGGGAGAATGTACATAGAGAGGAGTGCGGCGGCCGGACGAGGCGACGTTGTGGCGCCGCCGGGCGAACGGCGACGGACAGCACGCGGCACGACACGGCGGGAGGCGGAAGTGCGGCGCGGGAAGGCACTCGGGGGGGCGGGGCACACGGCGGCACCGGCTGCGGCGCGGCCGGCCCGGCGGCGCCGCCGCGCGCAGTCAGAGCGGGAAGCAGCGGGCCGAGCGGCGCGGCTCGCTGGCGCCACGCCGCCGCCGCGTGCCGCGTGCACCCGAGCCTTCGCCGTCCGAGCAGTCGCCAGCGCCGCCGCACAGCCGCTCCAGCTCAATGGGCTCCAGCTTGTGCATGGAGGGCCGGCTCGACAGCCGTGCGCTGCCCGCCGGCGTAGACGACGCGCGCCCCGAAACTTCGTCGCCGAGCTCAATCCGACCGAGACGCAGCGCCAGTGCGTACTCAGCTCGTTCGATGACGCTCGTCGGTTCTTCTTCGACGACAGTTGTGTCGGCTATCGTACTGTCAGCAACGGTAGAGTCTGCCGCGGCGGAGTCGGCCCGCGGAGGCGATTCAGCGGGTACTGTGAGCGAGTGTCGTGTATCACTCGACGACGGCGACGCGTCATCTACAGGGCGTCGCTCCGGGGTTGCGAATACGGAATCAGAAGCCCAACTTCGTGACTCTGAATTCTGTCGCAGTGTGTCGTCCATACTTCGCTGTGAAGTGCGTCGACTGTGACGTGGGCTTTCGTCGTCGATAGCACGGAAATCTAACGTACTCAGGTCAACGGGGCCGGCGCGGCGACGCGATCCGTCTCGGCGAAACGATGGTCGATGCGAAGAGAATGCTGCATCATACAATTCGCAAAGGCTCGTGCGGTCCGAGTGCGGTTCCTCATAGAGCGTCAGGTTTCGCGTCTCGGTCGCATCCGAAGGAGTTTCATCGCGATTTGATGTGACTTCACTGCGTTCAGATATATCAAAAGTAAAACGGGCTTCGAAACGGTCTGGACTGAGAAGTGGCGCGGATCGTGAGCAGTCGTCCAGTTGGCTGGTGTCAGCGTCCGGTTCGAGCGGCAGCGGGCGGAGCGCGGCGCGGCGCGGCGAGGTGTCCTCCGAGTCAGTAGAGCGGTCGGAGCGCGGCGCCGCGTGCGCTGCACGGCGGCAGCACGTGCGCTCGTGCCGTACGTCGGAGCCGCTGCTGCCCGTTGATTTCGAATGCGGCGGCCGGCGTCGCCGGTCATCGTCCCTTCCATATAAAGAGGTGAACTCTTCAGAACAAAATTTTTCGAAGAGCTCTTGCGAGCTGAGCCGCGTAGAGCCGGTCGCGTTGTAGAACGCTTCTGTGGGCGACCGCTCGGCTCGCTCGTAGAGGGCGCTCGAGCTCGCCCTTTTCGATTTATCCATGAGGCCGAACTTATATATCCTAGGTAGGCGTCGCTCGAAGACACCTTGAGAGTGAGCGCGCGAGGGTGCGCGAGGCGACGCGTCGTGTAACACGCGGTCGGAGGAACCAGCGCGGGGCGGAGGAACCACGCGCGGTGGTGAGGCGGCGAACTCCGGTTCGTACTCGTCCTCGTCGGCCGCGTCGGAGGGCTGCGAGCGCTCGAGCGAGGAGCGCGCGCACTCGCAGTCATCGCCCTCGTCGAAGGAGGGCGCGCGCGGGCCGCGGGAGAAGGCGCGGCGGCGCTCGTCGGCGGCGGCGTCGTGCTCGTCGAGCCGGAACGAGCGGCGCAGCGGCGGGCGCTCGCGGCGCGGCCGGCGCGGCAGCTCGGTGGCGGCGTGCGCCAGCGGCGGGCGCGGCGCGGGCAGCAGGCGGTCCAGCGACAGTCCCCGGCGGGGTCGCGCGCGCTTGGGGTCGCGCGGCGCCGCGGGGGACGTCTCCTCGGGGGTCGTGGGCAGCGCCGCGCCGCGACCGAACTCGATGAACCAGAGTTCGTCCTTGAGTTCGCACTCTCACTTCTTTTCGTTCATGTCTTTATTTAAATAATGCAGCACGTAATGGAGGACGAGGTCGTAGCAGTATTTGTACTCGGTCTGTGGAGGATAGGTTTTATTAGAATCTCCACCACACACGTTGATTATCGTCCTAGACGTCCGTGTTGGGTACGTACCATGTTCTCAACTAGTTGGGGTCGGTGCCGGCGCACGGTCTTGACTGCCTGGAACACGTCCACCTCGCCGTGTTGGATCACTTGCTCGATGCACGCGTTGGCAGCACAGTATACGCCGGCACGACTTCGCCCGTCACTGATCAATAGCATTTGATTAATATTAGTTATGTATGTCGACGAGTCAAGTTACGACGTCAGTAACACCAAGCAAGTTTTTGCTCCTCAACAGACACGACTTACTTTACAATTAGTTCAATGTCGAACGATGCCACCTTATCTACTAACTATCTTTTTGTATTTTTTGTCATTTTCCATGCTAAGATTTTAAAGTTATTAAGCAAAGGAAAAATTCGAATTACTGACGTCACCATAAAGACGTGAAATGTGAAGGAAAAATTCGACATGACGGGTGGGACTCGCGGTGGTGTTGGTCATAGCGCCTGGTGTACCTAACCAGAAGACGCAGGCTTGAATCCCGCGGTTGAATTTCACTCCACTCTGTGGCGTTCACTAGGAGAAGCCTAAGTCCAGCAATAGACGAATATGGGCTATGATGATGATTTAATAAATATTTAACAATGCTCTTGGACAATTTTACACAGTACCATCTAGTTCCAAACTAAGCAGAGCTTGTACTATGGGTACTAGACAGTGGATATAATAATTATATAGGTACTTTTTTTTTGTAAATACTTACATATAATACATAAGAAACACATAGACAAACACAAACACGTTATGTTTATCACATAAATATTTCTGTTCTGTGGGAATCGAACCCATGACCTCGTGATCAGTACTCAGACACGCGAACCACTACAGACATCGTCATTTTACCATGGATACGAAAAGAAGATTATTTAAAATTAATTTTAAAAAATCTATTTTCATTTCAGTGAACTCACGGCGACACGACGCAGACGGGTCCGTAGTCAGTGCGCTGCCGCCACCGCTCGACCATGTTCATAAGTTCCACCAGCGAGTTGGTGGACGATGGCACCTTATGGCCCATCGGCCAACACGTCAGTTGGAACAGCTGCACAGTTTTCGTGGGCGCTTTCACGCCAGCCATTAGCTCAGTCAGCGAAATGATCTGTTGGTGAAAATTTTTTTTTATTCATGATAGGCCTACGCTTGCTCACGCGACACTGCGATCTACGATGGCGCGCTTGCTTAGAAGAAATAGATTCACTCGAGATTTAAAGACACCCAGATTATAGCTATTGGGGCAGATCCACTAGGGAAGTTCATTCAACATTTAAATTTTTTCACATTATTAAACATACCTTTGTCGGTTTATTTTAAGCATTATGTAATGGGAGAGGACATAAATCCATACTCCGAGCTGTTGCTGAGAATTTCATGGAAAACCAAATAGCACTGTTCAACCTGGGAACCCGGGACCTTACATTCAGCAGTCGTAGACCCCTGGACCCAGGGTAGCTTAAATGCCCACTTTTCTTGAATCACAATAGCATTCACGGACAAAACGGTAATACAGTAATACGGCATAACCAGTATAAGGTGAACTTTAAGGTAACCTCTTTTGACCACAAAAAACCTATAAAATGCGAGGTCAGTTTATTCTGGACTCTGTACTGCCCAGCAGTGGGATGTTAAATGGGTTGATGATGACAAAAGTAAATGATAAATGATATTTATATATCCGCAAATAGATCTTTTATAGACACTTTTACAAGTCAATGTAAAACATTTTTTTTAAGCTAAGTAATTGAATCCGGCATTTCTTAACTGAAACCGTCTGAAATGAAACACCGAAACAAACTCAGAGAATCATAGACTAAGTTAAAAGAGACGCTAAGAGTGCTTCTTTATTGTTGTGTGAGGTTTACCTTCTTATTGATTCTGAATATCCAAGTCTTGATGTTGGTGTAGTGGTTGTGCGACACGTGGTCTATCGTGAACACTGGGCCATACTTCTTGGAGTGCCGACCTTCGGGCCAGAATGGTGGGAATTGTTGCTGCAACAAATATACAGGTATTAGTTTTTTATTGAGCTATGTCATCAAAGTTAAGTTCAAATGTTTCATTTCATTTAAACCATTAAAATAGGTAGGTACTTCTGAAAAGTTAATCTAGTTGTACGGTTCCGGAAACGATAAGAAACCCCTTAAAAAAATATGTCTTACAAATTTGTTCAGGATAGTTTTTGAGAACTTAGATTGTAATAATTGTGTTAACCATATAAAAAAAAGGCCATTTAATAAAAGGTTTATCAACGTTATTGTTAGTAGTAAGCAGTGGCGTGCACAGACTTTTCAGATAGGGTAGGCAGAAATAGTTATAAGCTTTTTTCCACTTACACCTGGTGTGTCGAATCGACCTTTGTTATTTTATTGTTCCTATTTACAGACGCTACACTAGAGAATGGGTCATTTTGAATCTGATTAAGAGCTAGTGCAATTTTGTAAATTATTTTCCAACACTATTAGTATTTCGCGAGCAAGTTTAGATAAGTACAGTGTCTAAATAAGTACCCTTATTCATTGACGACACAGATTATATATTATATAGTCACTTCCACGAAAGCGAGCTCTTGTTTCTCCAAAAAGCAAACAATGTTCCGATCGACTTTTGCGTTATACCTAACTATCAATGTCGATTTGTATCATAACGCAATAAGATATCATAACGCATTGCATACGTTGCGTACGTGGGATCAATCAGTTTTTCTACCTTTATTACTTACCACCTCTTGTATATGGATAAGATATAGTTATTATACTTACAATGAAAGCAGTGATAGCCCAGTGGTATGGCCATTGTACTGCCAAGTCGAAGGTCTCGAGTTTGAACCCAAGGCACGCACCTCTGACTTTTCGAATTCATGTGCGTATTCATTATCACTTGCTTAAACGGTGAAGGAAAACATCGTGAGGAAACCTGCACACCTTAGAGATTTTACTCGACGGTTTGTGAAGTCTGCCAATCTGCACTAGGCCAGCGTGGTGGACATCCCTCTCAACATGAGAGGAGATTCGTGCCCAGCAGTGGGACAGTATATGGTTTGATGATGATTTTACTTACAGAATTTTTAGGCGGCACGCACAAAACTACGACGGCCGCACACTCGTAGTCATACACCAGTGACCAGAACTCCCCCTGCGTTCTGACCAGCGGCCACTCCGTGACAATGTACTCACGAGGCTTGGTGTATCCCTGAAAATTGTATTGATTAAAATACAACCAATTTAAATGTTCTAAAATCAGGTGATCACCCGTTTTAGCTTGGCCGCACACTATCCGAAAATGTATGACCGAAAATTTCTGAAGCTCGCTCGCTGAAGACTTCACCATACTTTAGTATTAGATTCCGCCCACAGAATGTTGCTGGATTGAGTATCATGGCTGCCGGATGGATTTTTTTGACAAAAATATTTTGATAGTATGCGAATGAGCGACTGACCGACAGTGTGAGCGCGTTGTCAAAGATTAGTTTGTCCGAAAATCTAAGAAATACAATTGTAGACTACAGGCGGGCTAACGTGGCATCTTTTGATGAGTAACGACAACCCAACGTGTCGGAATTCCCAGTATAACCTGACCTCTAAGTGTTCGACAGTCCTATACAAAGTAAGATCAGCTTATACTGGAAATATTGCGCGTTGTGTATGACACACAGGTGGCCATAAATTACATTTCGACTCATTAAAAGTGGCGAATTTAGCAATCCAACTACTGACTAGGTCTTGATGGAAATTAGATCCGAGAGGAAGCCAACGATATGGAGTTCCCACGAAAAATGATTTAGAGAGAATCAAGTGTACTCACGTCCACAAATACAGCGTTGATGTAATCCGTAAAACTGTTTCCTTGGAAAGACGTCAAATATGGTCGAAAGTTGTCAGCTGAAATAAAATGCATTATCAACCTGACATCCAAAATTATTCTTAATTACTTAACCATTTAGGTCTAAAATGACTTAACTAAGTTTTTTGTTTTAGATAATATTTTGGTTCATAGCGCGCGTTACAAAAAAAAAGCACGCACTTTAAAGAGGTGTACTATCTCTAAATCCTGGTGTCTTTAATTTTAAATACTTATAAACATTATCAGGATCTAATAATATCGTATCGTACAAATAGATTTATTTCACAACTTACGTGGAACAACCAATACGTCCCGATTCTTCTCCCTATTATCACCTCTGTGTCCTCCGGCACAGTCTCCTATCGTGAACCTGGGCGTCTGTTTGCAGATCTGCTGGTATTCCTTCTGGTACTCATTGAGCTTCGACACGGGGTCTCTTTGGGACTTCTGCTTCAGCCTTTGCGACAGCTCGGAGACGGGGAACCACGAGACTCCACACACGACGTGTTCCTCTAATGTGTCATAGACAAACTTGTATTGTTCCTAAAGAGAAAGATCGAATCTTTACCATTTTAAAAAAACCTTTTGCATGAATGCATGTTAAACATTTTTAAGGATATAAATTTTAGAGAATAAAAATGTAATCTCAGCGTCTCTCCCGTTATGAACACCGGATGCTGTAGTCAACTTTACTAAGCTAGCGAGACTGTCACTGCCTGTGACTTCGAAATTCTCTTCCTCATTCTTATGTGTTATAGAGACGCCAGCGACATCTATCGAAGACATATTACTATGTTCTTCAACCGACATGCCTTACTTTACATTTAGTTCAACGCTGAACGTTAAACAGAGGGACGCAGCTTCAAACCCCGTGTTCGAATTTGTCTTTCTCTAAAATTTATATATTTACCATTTTGTTTTCTGGGAAGAATATTACAAGCAAATCAGCCCTTTACATTAATTTTCTTTTCCACAATATGTAATTGTGTTGTTTTATAAAGTTTGTAATTGTGTGTGTAAACTACACTCAATATTACAAACCTCTATCTATTTAAATTTTATTTTTTAATATAATGCCTCAGTTCTAGCGGTCACAAGCACGGCTGCTAAATGTGAGATTAGTGGTGAAGAACCTTAACGACTATTCTAATGTGTTATCCAAATATTATATTCAGAAATAAACTTTTCCAAAAGTTGTGCTAATAAACCAACCAGCACTACTAACTGATCCTAATAAGCGTCCGTAAAATATAATTTGAGCTTACACAAAAGTATCCAATTAAATCAGACTTATTCCGAATTCAGCACGAGGTTCTATATTGCTTGTTCTCGTACAAATCACAACTAAAGTAATAATACCATCGCTGAATTGGTGAAGACTATACTGTTTATTTTCAGTCTAGTCAATGTGTATTCTGGGATGAAATTCCCAATTAGAGGAAAACAAGTTGTAAAAACTGCAGTCTTGCTCTCTGTTACAGTTGAGATTGCTTTATTTAATGGTGAAAGAGCATTTATTGAAGCGAAATGCGGGACGATGAGATATTATTGTGCATTTAAGTGCTTGTTATGATCGGAACTACTATTTATTTTATTTTAAACCAGTTCTTTTATGTGATAGTCTAAGTATAGATAGTGATAAGACCATAGGACTGCTAGAAGAACAAGCAGAGCTTGTACTAAGGGTACTAAACAATGGATATAATATTTATATAGTTTTTGTAAACATAATACATACTTATACTTAAGAAACACCCAGACAAACACTATGTTCATCACATAAATATTTGTGTCCTGTAGAAACATTTTGGTGCTTTCCTTCTAAAATCCTGGCCTTAATTCGTCGTGAAAATAATCTTAGGAACATTAACAGCAAGCGCATTTTCCAGTAATGTTAGTAGGAAAAACAATTTTACCTCGTTTTCTATAAGGCCTTTTCTGGATTGCCTGAGTTTCTTCAAAAATCCGAAAACATCAAAGCAGTCTTCTTCTTCAGCCAATTCGAGGTTTGCGTCAATAGCTAAGTATACCCCTGATCTGCCACCTCCATCGCTGAAAGAAGAAACACATTTTATTTGTTTGAAGTAGATTCAACTAGTCCTTAACTTTTTTTTAGGAAAGCTTACAGACTATTAAGAATTATAGATACAGAATGTTATGTTTATATAAATTGCTAATAACAAACTTCTACATGTAATAAAAGTAGTAGTATATATATATAACGTCATGTAATTTAATGTAGTAGGTATATAACGACAGTAAATACTACACTCTATATAAAAGCAGTATTTTTATTACACAATACCTATAAGGAAGTTTGTAGTTTCTTCTGGGAGGATAAATGGATAATAATGCATAATTATTAGTATACAGTGCATCCGTGCGAAGCCGGCAGGTCGCTGGTGACTCATAAAGTAAACTAATTTTGTCATATATTCTTGAAATGGGGAAAGCTGGCAAATTGCACTCATTTACTACGAGTGCAATTTCCCAGTATAAATGTTTGTCCCGGAAAAATAAGCAGGGTGTATTCCCAACGGGTTGCAGACCAGACTGACAAAGTGAGTGTGACTCGCCTCCTGAACTCCTGAAGAACACAGCTGCATAGAGAAAAGGCTAGAAATGTTCCACTCACTTGCAATGCACGACCATCGGTCCTGCAGCTGGATTCGTAGCAAGTCTCCTGCCAACAACCGCACGGACTCTCCTCCTGAACTCCAGGAGGGCATTGCTGAATGGACATGTATGCGAGTGCCATTGTGTGTAGTGGAACTGCAAGATGAATCGTTCTTCTACCACCACCTGTGAAAGAAATAGAGTTCAAAATCTGACTTTTGTTGAGGGACGAGGTATAATACCATCAACCAAAGGGAAGATCTTGTTTAAGCATTTTCCGAGGATGTTGATAACCTGATTCAAGGATTCACTTCGTGGTTGGGTGATTCTTTGTCGATTACGGTTGTTAGTGATATTGATTTCTGACACTTACGCGAATATTATACATTGAAATAAAACTACTTTTTACGGATTTTATTGCGTTATATTGATATTATTTATAGACTACCTAGTCTTTTATTTCTATATATTTGATATTACGACGTATAGGTACTCATTGTTCTATATTTCAATTACCCAACGTTACCACAATTAACTTCTCCGAGACACTGAAGGGTCTTGATGTTATAAATGCTCACCCATCCACGGACTATGACATTATTATAGTATCCCCTTAAAGCTTCGCATCTAGTCAATGTCTAGTTTTTTCAAATAAATTCATAATGTTCATAATAAAATCTTGAATGGCAGAACTTATGTTCTTGTACAAAAATAATTACGAAGAAATAGATGCGAAACCAAGATCAGAATGTGGAATACATATTTCTTGCCAACCCCTTTGAAAAATAAAGTTTTCAAGTAAGAAGATTCTTTTTTTCAGAGGAAATTTCCTCGAGTTTACGAGACTCCAGTAGATAATATTATAGAGGTTCGTAAATATTGAGGTACATAATGTGTATTATAAAAGAAGGCTTAGACAGGTGTACTGATTTACATCCACAGTTTTACGATATATTTTAGAATCCATCTAATAGGGACTACATATTTTTATTAGGCCAGACATAAATTCAGACTGAGATGCCACTGCGAATTTATTAGAAAAACTTAATAGAACGATTTTAGAATCGAACAGAGAATCTCTAGCGGTAGCAGTCGTCAGGTCGGCTTCAGACCACTCGTTTCGCAAATAAGGGTTCTGGTGTGGTCTATTAAGAGGACACAGTGCCCTTCTCCCTCCCATAAGAAGTCGGTCACAGTGGGATTAATTCCACTTAGATTGGAGCTGCCCGACTTGCGAAGTACCTCCACTTTGAAGCAAATCGAAGTGAAATAACACAGCTTTGAGCTGTATTGTATTCCTAACGGTGAGCAAGGTTGGCAGTGCTGCACGAGGAAATGTTGTATTGTCAGTGGTGGGACTTAACCCTTATACTGCCAACCCAAATATTCCTCTTTCGTTTTTTAGGATCGGTAACGCGCAAGTGATAAGTGGTGTTGCAAGCGTCTATAGGCTACAGTAACCGCGTACCATCAGGTGGGCCGTATGCTTGTTTTCCACCTTAATGGCATAAAAAGTACTTACATTTTTTTCACTCTTGTACAGTCTGAAGGTTCGTATGTGGAAGTTGGCGAGTTCCTCCTCCTGCACGATGCCTACGCTGATGTCTCCGTAAGTTTCGTCCTTTTCTTTGTTTGGCGGCCAATACTGGACGCACATCACCTGATTATGGACAAATTAAAAATTTACATAAGATTACATAACATTACGTCTGTATTCCCTGAAGAGTTAGCTAGAGGTGTGCTATAAATTAAAATTTAACTGACTATATAAATACATAAATGATTAGGTCTCAAGATGACGCGCGAGTGATATGATTGGTGTTGTTGAACGAACATGCATCCTCAAACTTAAACGTTCTACGTCGAGTCAAAATCTTCCCATTGTTTCCCCAATCTTGTTCACTCTGAACAAGCACAGTTGAATATTAATAGGTAATATGGCTTTATTTCCCGTGTTCCGTTCAAACACTTCAACTTCTTCAATTCTTTACGCTTTAAACTTTTTCTTTTACTTTAAATTTAAGCCTTTCATAATTTGTTTATTAGTGTACCTACGCGATTTTTACGTGAATTAAAGCCTCGCATTCAACGCTTTCAAATTCTATTTTTGAAACCAAAACTAGCGTAGGTATTAATTGGACATCGTTATTCTGCTTGTGTGGAAAAAAAGAAAGTAAACAATTTGGGTTTATGTCAATTCATCGCACCTGGCAGTATAGAACAGAACAGGCCTCTTGCCTGTTCTGTCCTATACTGCCATATATTATGTTTGGTCCATTATTGTTTGATCGTTTTATGATTTGTTCAGGCAGTTCCCTCGAGGGAGCAACTTGGAGGGAACTTTGAGGACATGCCGAAGAAGTCGTAATTGTGTAACTTTTTCTTCTTTTGTGATTCACGGTGAAAACAGACATCGTGACGAAACTTGGATATCTACGTACCTACGCGGAGAACTAGAGCAACGTGGTGACATTATATGGTCTTGATGCCTCTTTCAAACTTATAAAAGGCCCGTATTATATTAATAGAACAGTAAACCGATAGATATTATCACTATTTTATTAAATTAACTATCACCGATATAGGTTTTGTCACGGTGGATTGACAAACGCAACTAGCAGAGGATTCAAGAAGCTTGATTTAAAATAATCAATCTGGCCACACTGCTCAACAGTGATTGATTGAGTTTTTTAAAGAAAGAAGATCGGGAGAGTGGGATGGACCTATTATGACAGATACCTATTTGGAGATTATGTGTTGTGCTGTGTGGTGTGTGTGTGTATGTGTTGTGCTGTGTTATGTGTTATATGTTGTGTGTATGTGTTGTGCTGTGTTATGTGTTGTGTGCATGTGTTGTGCTGTTTTATGTGTTGTGTGTATGTGCGTCGCTATTTTCCAATAGCAACCCAATTATGAGTTTGACCGTGTAATACTTCTCTTTTCTCAAACAGTATTTTTCAGTAAATAGTTTCAGTAGTATCTCACTAGGGTTAAAACAATTGTTTCGATTCTCGAGCGGGTCACAGTTATTTAATGAGTTAAATAATACGTCATAATTCAATTGAATATCTAAGGTGTAATTATAATGGCTGGCTATTAAATACTGTTAAAATGCAATGCCGTGCGCAACTTGTGAAGTGAAGTGTCAAAACTGTCAGAAACACGCCCGTCCGCAAGTCAGTAGAAGCAAAATGTTTCTGACATAATAATATAGTTAATGAAGGTGAGGTGGTTATAGATAATATTATTGAGATATTCAATGTATATTGATTTAAGGTAACAACACGCTTGTGGCCAATCTTGTGATCTCCGCTTGTACAGACGCCAGCAGGTCAAGCTATCCAAAACTGTCAAATTTTCCCAATTGAATATGAACCTTATTACTTTGTATTAATGTTGAAAATCTATCAAAGAAATTTGTCAGATTGTGATAGCTTGATGTGTTGGCCTCTGTACAGTCAACAGAATAATTAGATATACAGGTAGCAAATGAAATCTGCATCTTTACACAGATTGTGATAAATACACGAATGTGTGTGTACTGAGTGCTATAGTTGTAGTTAGTACCTACTCAATAAACACCATAACTACTTGAAAAATCCAACAATAATTCCATTCGTACTCTTGAATACAGTTCTCAATTTAAAAATCCATACGAAGTTAACAACGTCTTTACACAGCCTTTAGCGTGCATTGCGTTTTATAAACATGAGCGAAAATCTGTTACATCACAAATAGGCCATGAAATATTTCCTCAACTTTGTCACCGTCTTAGCTTTGTCACCGTGTTTCGTCTTCGTGTTCCCAATGCACAATGGTTCGGATTGGCAAAATATTGGATATAAGGTTAAAGTGCATCTTTAGCGCTTATTTTTTGCCAAGGTATTGATAAGACCGACTAAATTACTAGCCAAATAAAAGCCATGTTATACGAAGAACGTAGTGTCTGCCATTACGCATTTTTTTTTATTATAATAAGATGATAAATAAGGATACGGGAAACCGCAGCCTATAGACGCAAGCAACACCAGTGGTGTTACTCACGCGTTGTCTTTGCTCTTGAGACCGCTCAGATCAGAACAAAATAATATTAGCACATTATTCCCAAACCAAGCCATTGTAGGCAAGTCAAAGGGTTTGAGTTTGAATCCAAAGCACGCATCTATGACTTTCGTATATTAATAATTAGTTGTCGCAAGCTTAAACGGTGAAGGAAACTATCGGAAAACTGCGTGCCTGAGATTCTCGTCGGCGTTTGAAGTCTATTATAGAGCAAACCCGTACTAAGCACGCGTGGTGGACTATAGCCTAATCGCTCTCATTCTATGAGGAGAACCATTAAAAGACATCAATATTAAGTAGATTGTTCTGAATGAAAGTCAAATGTTGATATATCATTGAAGCTTCACAAGGATACTTAGCAAATACAATAGAAAAACAACTGTTTGGACCCTCGGTGAGGCGACTATCTCGAGGGTCGCCGTTTCTTTAATGAATTAATACGAATAATTATATTATGTAAATTGTATGATTCTTTACTAATGAAAAATACAGCAAACAACTTGTCATAATAACGAGGAATACCTTACAAATACCTAAAAACTTTAACGTTCCACTTAAACTTTGCGAGGGGAAGTACTCACGCTAAAAAGTAATAAATTCTTCGTATAAACTTGGCTCGTAAATTTCATGTGCCAAATGTTTTACATATTTTTCTAGAATGACATACGAAGTCGCGGCGCGAAATAATTTCGTTCGGTAGTCATCATTGAGCTATTATAATAATATTATGTATTACAGACAACACCGAAAAACAATTGACTGCTTATTACTGCCAAAATGCAGGTTGCTGAGTTTGCTGACTCTGACTGACTGATGTAGCCCATGAAAAGTTTTAAATACATAAACAAAAAATCCCCTCTAACACTGTTAGTAATTTAATATTCTGCACACTACGCTAATCTGCAAATGATATTTTTAGAACTAAGTTAACATTGTATTTTCTCTGTAAGTGATTTGTTAATCTTTTGAGAAAATTAGAATATCTTAAACCATAAATAAAATATAATAACAACTTGAGTACTTACTTCAAAGATTTTTTAAAACTAACGAATTGTATGTTCTATTTATTCTATAATGGCGTTACATTTGTGAATTGTCCAAGCCCAAATAAATAACCACAGTCGAATTTTTCCTTCGCTAATATAACTTTAAAATCTTAGCATAGAAAATGCCAAAAAAAAAACAAAAAGAAACAAAATCTATCTTCATATATATGAAGATATAAACATTGCGGGAAAATAAATCGAACAAACTCAAGCCATAATATTATATGAAGACAAAGACAATAATTTTAATATAGCTGGCAACAGCTTGTATTAAACTAAAAGCGTGTGTGGTAGATGTCACTACTTTACTTTCTATGATATAAGCAGACGACATGTTACATAGTTCGTATGAAGTAAAAAGGCCTCACGAAATCACTGCATGCAGACGACTTTTCTCTTAGAACAGATTTTGTACTCTAGTACGATAACATTTATGCCTCAATAGAAAAAACAATTTTGTTGGTAGGCATCAAGTTTTCTTTATTCCATTAGTGGAGTCGGCGAACTGAGATGCTCAGTATTTCATTTTAGGGAAATGGAGTAAGAAATATAGAGACGAAGCACAATAATCGTGATGAAAGTGAATTGGCACAAATGGAATTGCTTCATTTGCAAGTGAGTTCACTTTAGTAATTATGTTTGGAGCCGTCCAGTCAATGATGAATGCCGTTTTTATGTTGTTATTATTTAATTATACAAATGACTTAAGCGTTTTAATTAAATTTATTCAGTTTTTCACGAGTTCCTATTACATCTCGGAGACATTAATCTCTATGCTATAATCATGTCCTTTTTTTAATTGATTGGTATTGATTTAAAATTTGGAGGCTGTTGACGATGTATACCTACTCGTATCTGCTCTAAAATACTGAAAGTAATGACCCAATTATATTTTTCACTTCGGATATTCTTTATACTTACCGGGAATTTTATTTATTTAGGAATTTTCCACTGTGGGCGTTATTATTAAAAAAGTTACATTCTAAATTGGACATGAAAAAGTAATGTCTGCAAAATTCGAAATTTTCATCTAATAATACAAGTAACTAGGTATATAACGTGTTTAGGAGTCTGTTTTTTGTTATTATTTGGAAAATATTACCTTAATGAAGTCGAAAGTCTTGGTCAGCATGACGATGGCGGCGGCTCGCTCCTGCCAGATCATCCGCCAGAAATCCACCACCGTGTCTTCCGTTGGACCCTGTGTTACTATGTACGCGTTTGGTTTTAATATACTCTGTGAACAAAACAATATCTTTCTAAATACACAATTTTATACATACATATAATAACCTATTTAGCATTTTGAGACAAAAAATGGCCTATGTCCTTCTTCAAGGTCTAATCTATCTCTGTGCCAAATTTCACACAAAATTGGTTCAGCGGTTTAGCATCTTAGCGTAACAGAAAAACAGACACGACTTTCACATTATAATTTAGTAGGTAAGTAGGAATATTGGTAGAGTTAAATTAGTAGAATTAGTAGATATCAGTAAGGATTAGTAGGAATAATAGGCAAGATCAGCACCAAGCTCCAGCTGCTAGTGTTCTTTATCTAAAAATCCAATAACACTCCTCGACCAACTGACAATCGATTCCAGGACTTGACGCTCAGTATGCGCTGAAATTACTAAAGCAAAGATACAAAGGTATATACATAAATTAATCTGCATATATATTGTAAGGCTGTGCCAGATATCAAACGAGACTTTTACGACTATACATTAAATGTAATAGACTTCATCTGTACACGTTAAATGACGTGGACAGATATTAATCTTATCCTCTACTTGCTCTCACATCCGGACAAATATAATATAACATTATATTATTATTATCACACATTTCAGTATTGACGATAAATATTTTGCTGCCGTGTAAAAGGAAAGATCATATTGATAGATTTGCTTATACTGATTATAAGAGGGTTGGGTATAGTGGGAGTAATTCCACTCAAATTGGAGCTGCCTGACTTGGGAAGTTCCCCCACCTTGCAGAAAATCAAAGTGAAATAACACTGCGCTGTGCTGTGTTGAGCTGTGTTGTGCTCCTAACGAAGGTTGCCAGTGGTCCACGAGGAAACGTTGTGTTGACAGTGGGGAAACAGGGTCGGCAACACGCAAGTGATACCCCTTGAGTTGAGGATACATTAACCGCTTACCATCAGGTGGGCCGTGTGATTGTTTGCCACCTTAGTGGTATAAAAAAATATTGTATTTGATCACCGAACCGTCGTACCGATTAATCTATGCAAAAGATGGTCACAATAAAGACGCAAATTCAGAATGTGAAGGGAAGTTTCGTGCTGGCAGGTGGGACTGGCAGTGCTTTAGTGGTCATAGCCTTTGGAGTACCTAACCAGAAGACGCAAGTTCCAATCCTGCCCGCATTCGAATTTTTCTTTAATTATTATAACTTTACAATCTTAGCATGCAAAAAAAAAGAAGATATTTCTTGGGACCTTTTTACACAGCAACATCTAGTCTGAGTCAAGCTGAGCTTGTACTATGGGTTTATATCATTTATATATTATTACATTATATGAAAATGATATAAATATACTTATAATACAAGAAATATACAGAGAAATAAAAACACATAAGTTCATCGCATAAAATATTTGTGTCTTGTGGTATCCGAACGTCGTCAAAATAAATCATACAATTAATATCCCATAGAACAAAGCACTATTAAAGGATCTTTGTACAATATCTTCACTAATTAATGATCTATTTCTGTTTTACAATTCACGAAAAATAAAAATAAGAAACCTTCGTGATCCTCTCTCAAGCACGTGTAACATAAATCCCATTTTTTAATTATTCAGCGTCTTCGTCAAGTTACAGGAAAAAATCCTAGTTTGGGGAATATTTTTTGTCCAAACAAGGAAGGAATTATTTTTGTAAATGAACTGTTTATTTTCATTTTCGCCGTAAGATTAAGATCAAAATTACTCCCACATAAATTTTATTGAGATACGATAAAAACCCAGAGAGAAATCGGAAGCTGTCCTTCCTTACCTAAGTAGTAACTGGTACTTTATACACAACAGTTTTAATCAAATCAAGTAGGATATTTTACAAGGCTTCAGATCCTAATGGAAAATTCTAGAATATTAATATTACTACAAGTCACCAAGGATATTATTTATTAAAACTATCCTTACTTGAAGCGCGTAGCTAACTAAGTAAAATCAGCAATCTTGGCGTTGACCAGTTTTCACCTTTATTGTTATGAAGACTAGGTTGGAAACGTCACAATCAAGTTTGCCGATGGTACATGGAAGTGCATTTATAAGAACTAAGTGGTTTTTTTAATTTAGCTAAAGTGCTTCTTCTGAAAATATGAGAAGATATAAAATATAATAATCTAGAATAATTTTAGCTCTCTTTCTAAACTAACATTGTTGATGCAAATTTACTTAAGATTTTGTAAAAGAGGTCGATTTTCTTGAAATATTCACGAAATACATTTATAGATGTACACAGTAAATACATATCTATATATCCGCCAGTGTACCTACGTATAAAATGTAAGTTAAATGTAGGCTATGTTAGTGAATAATTACTATTCACTTGCACCTTTCACAATGCTTTAACAATACAGCTTGCTCGGTAATGCTCAGTAATAAAATTAAGGTTTTCTAAGAAGTCCTGTTTTGATGTCTGTGACTAATATATGAAATAAATAAATAATAATAATATGACCTGGACCTAAAGATTCTTTTAGTATGAAAGGCAAATGAGAAGGTAGATCTTTTATAATAGAAAAAAATATTTCCAAAATTTTATGAAGCACCATTTTATCGTCCTCATAAAGAGATTTTTCACTTACAACCCCTTTGTCACTAAATTGGGTCCTTACGTTACTTTTGTCAAAGATCTTTGAACCGATTTCAATTCAGCACAATATCTAGTTGAAATTCTTTGGTCCTTAGGATCGTTCACTTTCTGATTCGGGTCTTTTGAGACGTACATTGGGCCCAACAATTCGTGTAGGCATTATGTGCGAACGTGACCGAATTTGTGATCGCCTACGAACCCTCTTATAAAATGGTGAATGCAAACGATTGTTACTTCTGAACCTTTATATAGTAGAGTAGGGAACATTTTGAAATCTGACTGCGTTAACGTCGAATAGATTTATTTTAAAGGTTCCGTACCGAAAGGGTAAAAACGGGCCCCTATTACTAAGACTCCACTGACCGTCCGTCCGTCTGTCACCAGGCTGTATCTTAACCGTGATAGCTAGACAGTTGAAATTTTCACAAACGGTGTACTTCTGTTGCCCCTATAACAATAAATACTAAAAACAAAATAAATATTTAAGGGGGCTCCCAGACAACAAACGTGATTTAAAAAAAAACATGCACAAAAACGTTGCCATTTTTTAACCAATATTTTGCCAAACATTGGTACGGAACCCTTGAGTCCGACTCGCTTGACCGGTTTTTTTAATGTAATATGATCACCAATAATACGGGCCGCCTGATGGTAAGTAGCAAACGCAACCTATAAACGCCAGTCACACCACTGGTATCATTCACGCATTGTCATCTTGAGACCTCAGTTGTTATGTCTTATACCGTCTATCTCTTCCAAACCGGAACATAGCAATGTTAACACATTATTGTTCAGCAGCAAAATATGGGAAATTCAACATTATAGTATATTTTATTTTTACCTCCAAGTTGCCTGAATCGCCTTGTAGGTCCTAGTAATCATGTATAGTTTCTATCATTGTTTGTGTGCACCAAAAACACAAAGATGAGGCTGGCTACTAATATAATGATGCTTGAGTATTAACTTCGATGCAAAAACATGTGCAATGGCTGACATATAGCAAAGGAAAAGTAAATTTAAGTAACATAAAAATTTTGATTTTACTGCTATATAAACGAGTAAATTATAAGACAGAAATGTGTTGCTGGGGAGTTTGTTGCGCCGCTTTTTCTTCCTAGCTAAAACACTAGGAGGCGGTGAAGGGCCTGTCTTAAATGTAAAAATGACTTTCAAAACCTAGTATACTATCTTGAATAAATTATTTTGATTTTGACTTTACAGGTGAGCAGAAATTTAATAATTACGCATTCATAATTTTGAGCAAAGAATCGGCTATGTATATCAAATGATGCCGAAAAACAGTTACGCACAAGTTCCATATATGTATACCTTCTTCGTTATACTCTTATTTTTGCCTGCTTCATTACCAAGCAATATGATCTCGGCTATAGCTACCTATTAATTAACGAATATCGATCCCATCTTCAAGTAATTATCCTTTATTAAGTAAAGGTAATTTAATTTAGGTAAGTTTAATTAATTTGTTCATAATTACTTGATGCAATATGAGCTGGTATCTTTAATTAAGATAACGATGTTGAGGGCAATATGGAAATATTTTGAATATTTTGGCAGATTTTATTTTGTGCAACCCCAGTCTATAGACGCTAGTAACATCAGTGGCCATCCATATTATAAGAAAAAAAAATACTAAAAAGAAACATTTCTACCTCACCTTAAATCACCCTCTCAATTAAGGATCTCCATATAGGGCATGAGACCTTGTTTGCTACAGTGTTCAGGATTTCATTGCGGCTACCACGCACCCTGTAGATTAGGGATACCGTTTTTTGCGCATGACGGTATGAAAGCCGTCTGCATGTTATAGCGCAAACATTCCTGACGCACTACAGTAGCGAGGAAGCCCCAACATCATCCTGAAGACGTAATTATTCTGGATGCGCAGGTTATCCAGCGATCTTTTGGTATGACTGGTCCACAGAGCCCTTGTGTATATGTTCTGACAATATGCTTTAAAAAGAGTTATCTTAACTTCGTCAGAGCATTTAAGTCACAAACTTTTTTTAAATTTATTTTATTGTGGTAATATGACAAACAAGAATACGGGCAACCTGATGGTAAGCAGCAACCGCAGCCTATGGACGCCAGCAACAACAAAAGTGTCACTCGTCCGTTGTCATCTGGAGACCTTAGTTGTCAAGTCTTATACACCCAGTAATTTCATTGGGTAAATACATTACGCATAAGCAGTGATAGCCTAGTGGTATGACCATTGGACTGCCAAGTCGAAGGTTTCGAGTTCGAACCCAGGGTACGCACGTATACGATGTGTTTTTAGTAGCTGTAGCATATGGGGGGCCAGCTAGATAGAAACACATACGTATACGTGCGTATTAATAATTAATTATCACTCGCTTAAACAGTGAAGGAGAACATCTTGAGGAAATCTGCATGCCTTAGAGATTTCTCGACGGTGTGTGAAGTCTGCCAACCTGCATTAGGCCAGCGTGGTGGACTATAGTCCTAAGCTCTCTCATTCTGTAAGAGGAGACCCGTGCCCAGCTGTGGGACAGTATATGGGTTGATGATGTGATGAGATACATTACCCTCCTTCGGAACAGAATAACGTTAGTACAATTGCTTAGCAGCAAAATATTTGACTGGGTTTAAACCGATCAGGTATACTATTTTAATAGCAATTATTGATGTGGGTGTCGACCAACAACTGAAGCGGCTCTTGTTAGAGAGCTGGGTCTAGGGCTTGTTGTAGAAGGGCTCTTGAACACGCCGCATGTGAGTAGGTTCTCTTTCCAGCCCTGATCATTTTTTGATTGGACGTTGTAACATAATTATGATAAAGCTACAAAGAAAGTACGTGAGGGAAAATTCAACATTATCACTAATCCACCTTAAATTGAACATTATTGTTGTTATTACATAGAATTCATAATCCCCTGACAAGGTAAAAATATCTACAATCAAGAATATGACTTCAGCCATCTTCAATTTCACCTAGCTGTGCCCCGCAGTGCTATCCGCATTGATCTCGATTTTACCAATCCCGTGGTAATTTTCACACTTCTTATAATGTTATAACCTAACCTATCTTACAAATTTGAAGTTTTTAGACCTTGAATTATCATTAATAATGTTATTAATATTGATATTATTAGTCTACCTGTGGCCATGGACGCTGTAAAGAGTCCGAAACGTCGGGATTAACAATATCTATATAACGCGATCAAATCCGTAAAAAGTGGTTTTATTTCAATGTATAATAATCGCGTAAATGTCAGAAATAAATATTTTTAGACTTTTTTCTTGACTTTTTAAGCGTATTGCCCATTGGCAAAGAAATATTCGTTGTGTTGTGGGTGGGTTTATAAAAAAAAAACAGACACATACATAAACACCTATACCCGAAACAACAAAGTTTAGGTTTATAATGTAAAAGAAGAGCAGACGATGCATTATTTTGTCCGAGACGACATCTTCATGTATTTTGTCCTTCGTGAGAGTATATAATTATTACAATTATATTTGAATAAGTTTTTTTGTCGTTCAACTCTTCGTGTCCAGTGTAAAATACTTTGACAATTGCGTTGAAAACAATAATGCAGGTCTGGCGTTAGATGAGTTAAGAATATAAGATTTAAATATGATACTCACATCTATGTAGGAAGCATTAATGTAGTCCGAGTCGGGCTCCCGGTCCACCGTCTCTAGCACCACTCGGTTGTAGTCATCTGCGGAGAATACGTAATGAGAGAACACGTCATGACGTAAGAGGTAGTTCTATATTTAAAAAATAAGGCCCTTTCGTCGTTTATGTTGTGTATAGTTTTAATAACTGTTTTGTTTTTTTTTCGTTTCACTGTTATTTGTATTTGAAAGACCGAGACAACATTACGCTGCTTGTACACCAGTAGCAATAGGGTGTAATGTTGTTGGATAATCGAACAATTTGAATCTTTGCGATAATCCTAAGATGATTGCAATAGACCAAATATTTTAAATCAGACACCGTCTGTCGCGGCTGATCGGCTCTTACAACTAGTACACAATGGCAATATTTTTCTTTTTAATTATTATACATGATTAATTATAAATGTAGTACATCAAACTATATTGTTCTCATGAACTATTCAAAACATCATTGTAAACCAAGAATTATAACACTGTACTCATGTTTTTTTTTAAAGTGTCTATGAAGTTTCTTGCCGGTCTTATGCCATAAGACCCACTTTTTGGAACCGTGAAACTAGTTTTGACTTTTCAAAAGTGCTACTTTAATAGTCTAATTATAAAAAAAAAACACTTTGACAGACAGATTTTCGTATACTTACGAGTTATTATTTGGTAATAGTCTATGTTTAATTCCTATGGGGAGGCCTTTATGCCGCAGTGGACCTCCTGTGTCTTGTGTGATGATTGATGATGATGAAATTGTATTATAGTATCATTAACACAAAAAGTACCAGTCTCCCCGTGACCATGGACGCTGTAAAGGGTCCGAAACGTCGGGATTAACAATATTAATATACGCGATAAAATCCGTATAAAAAAGTAGTTTGTGACCAGGGATACTGTAGTGGTTGAAATTATCACTGAATATCGTTTTGCATTTTTTGATTAACTAGTTAACTTCGTAACTTTTACTGGTACAACTTTTCACACAATTCAACACAGTTCACTCGTACGTTTTAGGTCCCATGTAATAGGGGTCAGCCTATTGCGTATTTGCGTTAACTGGGGACAAATCGAAAAAAGTCCGGGATGGTATTAAGAATTTCATAAATAAACTTATAATTTGATAAAAAAATTCAGAACACCGCAATCAGAAACATTTAAAAAGTATGATGAAGCATAAAAATGTTACCAAATAAATATATAAGTTAATTAAATCGATGTAATTCATAAACAAAACAAATATTTGAAACAATACGATTACCTACATTGTTTTAACTACAAATATTCATTATTGGCTTCAGATTTAACAGTAATTAATTTGTAAATTAATGTATTTATTTACTTAGTAACGACCATCAATCATTGGCGCGTTAAATATGTCGTAATTTACAATTTCAATTTGAGAAATTTCGTTAATATGAAAATGAAAATTATTAATATTTAAGTTATGGTTAACATAAACATGATGTGTTTATTGTTCGGAGTTTATACCCGAGTTTCAAAATCAATAAAATTTATTAATGTTTGCCTCAATTTTCATATCATCATCATCATCATATCAGCCACAAGAGGTCCACTGCTGAACAAAGGCCTCCCTCAAAGACTTCCACAAAGACCGGTTTTAAGCCGCCTGTATCCAACGACTCCCAGCGAACTTTACTTTAAGAATTCCGACTATGCATTTTAATCTTGACGCAACTACAAATAATATAGCGTCACCTTACCTACGCGCAGGATTAGGCAAAGTTTTCAATAATTGGGGGGCCTATTGCAATTAACGGGCACAAATCCAAAATTCCAAGCTACTTCTGAGAATTTTGTAATAGAAAAACCCAAGAACATCTTGCTCAACCTGGGAATCCAACTAAGAACCTTACACTTAATGGCAGCGGTAAAGACCAGGAACGCAGACCGGTGATCTATCGATTACAAAAGACATCAACAACATAATGAATTAAGCTTCACAGGCAGACTGTATTAATAAAAATGCATCTACAAAACTGTAGTAGGTAGGTACCTAAGTACAAAACCAAAGCATCTAATGAAGTCTGCAATTAACTTCATAATATTATGTTTATTTAAAACAACCCTTAATGACAGGCTCTTTGCAGACAATACAACGCCTGTCACAAACGCCGTCGAACAAAACCGCGGTAACGAAGCTGTTGAACGGTAAGGCTCAGCACACATTGCGTTAAAAGATCGCGCGATTATTTTATTCTTGGTTGCTCTGCAGTGGGACGACAATGGCTGAATGCCAAATCATCACCAACATCATTATTCACAGCCCTCATAATTTCACTAAAGGTCTCCCTCAATCTATACCATTTGCCTTGACCCTGTATTACTCGTATCCTGGTTGGATCCGCAACTTTTACAATATCATCGACCCATCTGACTTCTAGGCAGCAGAATTAATCGATTTATTTATAGTTGTCATAATCTTCCTAAGCTTTTCCCAAGTTCTATGTTACTGTCGGCTTGTGTTGGAAGCGACTACCGTCAGACCTCCGCTATCCAATAGA
Organism: Acronicta alni; assembly: GCA_964056405.1. Classification (NCBI taxonomy): domain Eukaryota; kingdom Metazoa; phylum Arthropoda; class Insecta; order Lepidoptera; family Noctuidae; genus Acronicta; species Acronicta alni. The sequence goes on along the minus strand of OZ043932.1, from coordinate 10,412,307 downwards.
AATTTGACGTATTCAATCCGCGAGTTATTTGCAGTATTCATTTGTATGTGTCTCACAGTATTGCGAAGTTAAATTTGCGCGAACGCTCAATAACGTAAAATCCAGATTTAAGCCTGTTGTCCTTTAGGCTCATCGTGCACTGCGTAAATACACCCAGATATATTGGCCAAAACCTGTAGTAGAATTGTCAAATTGTGGAATTTAAGTTCATATTCATTACCCGAAGTAATAAATCGCGAGAGAAAAAATCGCGCGAGGAAATTTCGCAGTGTGTCCTCACCCTAACATTATACAGCACCCCGCAACTTGTTTCCGTCGCTCAAAGTTCCTATTGTTACTTTATTCGCGGACAAATTGCAGACAGCGGTAAACACTGAACAGTAGCACCGGTGTTGCTTCAGTCGGCACAGCCATTAGCCCGCAATGGATTTTGATGATGCTGTAACTGAGGTTTTGTTGGCACGACACTTTGGTGTCTGTTGGAAATAATAATGGTGCTGATTTTGTTTTCATCAAATTACTTCTCTTTCTTATAAACATAATTGAAGAAGGACAGAGATATGAGATAGGAGAGGATATTTTGGATGACTAAATTTATGAATATTGACGAAACAAAAGAAGAATCCTAGTAAGTGAATTCATTAAGAAATGTTGACAAAAAGTTTGGTGATATAAGTATACTATAGTTCATTAGCTGCTTTTTGAGCGAAAATTTATTTATAGTATTTATGATTCGTTATCGTTATAATATAGTAAGAATACGTCTTACATAAAGCCTTTTTCAAACTTGAAAATGACTTTTGTAATCATTATGAGTTCAATTTTTTTAAATTTCACAACAATTCCAAAGCCGCGTAACTAAAAAAAATAGGCTGATTGAGTCCCATAGACATCAGATACGTTGATTGGGCCAATTTATTGTTAGAAATGACGCGGTTTCAAAACCAACTAACATTAAAATAAAGTTTTGCACTCACAAACGACTGTGGCCGTCATTCAATGGACCCAGATCTAAGTTTAATGTGCTAAGCCACGAAGTCGTAAAAAAGATTTCACTTTTATGGCGAGCTTTATGTGGGGCTGCGAATAAAAACGTACTTTGTGGAATTCTAGGAAGTTGGTGATAAAGTGGCAGATAGACTTGCATACTTTTAATCGTGAGCGTTTAAATCCGTATGCGAGTTTTTCATAGTTCAAAAATTGCGTTGTCGAAGTTGGAGATGGTAGGCAATTGAGTTGTGGAGTCGCGTCCTGTAAAATATTCATATTCAGCCGCATCTGGTTAAAACTCAACCTTAACACGACGAAGACTTAAATTTAATTTCATCTCTATTGTTCTAATTGATCTTATAATATATACAGTACTACCTGCAAAGTATTTTTGTAAACACTTAGTAATCAATTCGATCTATTAAGCCGAAACCAGACTCAAAACTTTTCAAGTAGTTGGAATCTGTAATTTGCTGATAAATAAAGAAAAAAATATTGTAATTATCTCACTACAATTCGTTTATTTTAGTCTGATTTAGACCAATACAGGTACTTTTCGTACCAGGTTCCAAATAGTGAGTCTTATGGAAACTACACACATAATTTTCTAAAAACAACACATAAAATACTATAGGTATCATTATTCCCTGAATATTACTAAATCTCCAGCCACAAACCATAATGGAAATCATACTCAAAAGTGACAAATACTTATACCAGAGAATAAAATTCATAAAATATTCAAAAGGTACTTCGGATGAATTTATGGAAGAGACTTGTAAGTGGTACTTACATGGTATGACTTTTTGATTTTGGTTTTTATGTGAATTTGTCTTCTTAGTTGCGTGTCGACATGAGTGTGTCTCCACTTTGACCGCCGTCTGGAACAGAAATGCGCACATTAACATAATGATATAACCTTACCTTTTTACTTTATTTATAAAATGGAATGTATAATTTATCAAATACCAGTATGTAGGTACTTAAAGATTTTCTTTTGATATTACGAAAATGAAAATCTGCGCTGCGTGTGTTGCAAGCATTTTTTAACGCATAACTCTAAGCTGAGCGCCGCGCGCCGCCCCTTTTCCTTGTGGGAATGAGACGCACTATTTACGTCGCATATTGACGTTTGTTTGACATCTGTCATCAGTATGTCAAGCTATGTTTTACGAAGTATAATTTCGATATTTTTATAGGAGGGGCTCGCGGATTAGGTGTTATTGGGGTTTTCTATGAAATTCTCAGTAGCAGCTCTAATGTAAATAAGCTCACCCCCTATTACATGGGATTTAACACCGGCGAACTGTGGGTATATTTGTATGCTTTTGCCTAGCACTTTGGGGAATAGGGTAGGTACCTATGTTATGCACTGAAAATCTATATTTTGTCTGTCTAAAAATTCAATCTTATGATGCATAATTCACTATTGTACCTTCTAAGGGTTTAAAGGCGATCTTTGCACTAAGTTTCACAAATTTCGTTTTTTTTTTATTTTAGTGGCTGTGAAAAAGTAGATAACAAACAAACGGACGAATTTTGTAGTATTAGTAGGTATATAATATTTAAAGTGTTTACCTACGTCATAAAAACTTGTGAAAGGTTAATTAAGGGTATACATATTTGGGATCAACGATATTTTTTTTATTTTCCAATAGAGGTTACTAGCGTCGAAGTTATCGAAAGCGAATAAAAAGTGTAAACTTCGCTTCATCAAAATGACAAAAGACGATGCCAAGCTTTTTACAGCGATTTTGTACGTAAGCTTTTTGAAAGTGGAATATTGGATTGGTAAAGGCGATCGTTGAACGAGCCGGTAACTTTTGATACCGGATTTTAAATTTTGTGGCGAAAATAAACACACCATCACCCTAACAGTGGTGATGGTGTGTTTATTTCGTTGTGTTTATTTTCGGAGGGTTTTTTTTTTTTTTTATGTGATAGGGTGGGCAAACGAGCAGACGGATCACCTGATGGTAAGCGATTACCGCCGCCCATGGACACCCGCAACACCAGAGGAGTTTCAGGTGCGTTGCCGCCCTTTTAAGGGGTTTGGGCGTCCGGTATCCTCACTCACTCGACGAAACACAACGAAAACGTTATTTCACGCCGGTTTTCTGTGAGGCCGTGGTATCAAGTCCGGTCGAGCCGGAAATCAAGGGTTAGGCAAACGAGGCAGTACAACGAGGTAGTACGTGAACATTAGGGTGGGTTAATTTTTTTTTTCAGTATTAAATAACACTAGGACATTGCATTGTGTTCATACAAAAAATAACTTAACCCTCTCTACCACCACTTCAAGATTATGAAAAATCATCAAATCACATTATTTCTTTATAATAATAACTTCTGTAACACATAATACCTACCTTAAATATCACAAATATTATAAATAAAGTAAAGGAAATCAACAAAAATCGCGGGTATCCTTTGTAAGATGTTATTTATTTATTTATATAAAAATATTGACATTTAGGGTATTATAATTTAAAGTAACAATAAAAGAAATCATCATTTATTACTATAATTATGATATTTTATAAATAGCTCGATTTAAGGATATTTTATAAGCTCCAAACGACGGCAGAGGGTTAAAAGATACATCAAAAAAATAAAATACTAAAATACAATAAAATGCAATTTTCAGCAGGTATCCAAAATCGATACGAAGGCTTTTTTTCTGTACATTGACGCTCTACCCTACTGAACATAATATTAAAGTCGAAAAGTCGACTCGTGTTCTAAGTTAGTACCGGGAAATATAGGCCACCCCTACACTACCCTTTTATCTATTTACCCTGCATCAGAAGATGTCATTGTCCTAACCTAGAAAGTTTCTAGACTGCAAATTTAACGTCCAAACTATTGGAAACATGGTGCTCATCCGTCGCGTCGAATAAAGTAGCACAACTAGGACACGTCAGGCGGGGGTTAACTGACAATTTATGTGCAGTAACTAGGCGCCGCCCTGACAACCCTGACACTGCTCAACATTTTTAATTTCGGTTTCAGTTTCGATATTAAAATAGTTCATTTTCATTGTAATTACGGCTCATTTTGGCTGATCCATTTGCGTAGCACTCCAAATGATAGAACTTTTAAATTAGACAAAGTTTTAATGTTTTTTTTTCTGATGGGAATGCTTGGGACTCACTGTAAAGTGTTTTTTAAGAATCACAGGTCAATTTGAAAATCAGTGAAGGATACTCTTTTCAGATTGTTAAGCAAGCGAAATTTTAATTAAACTACTTTTTATCTATTTTATCGCAATATATCTGTTGATCAAGCTATCCAAAATTGACAAATTTTCCCAATTGAATATGAACCTAATAATAATGTATTAAAGTTGGGGTAGCTTGATGTGCTGGCCACTGTACAAAATAAAGGAAAGACAAATTATTATATTTTGTCACAAACTTTCGCGGCCGCATATCAACATAGTTTATTTTACCGGATGAATGGGTATATACTATACCCAAATGGGTGGGGAACGCAGAGATACGGCCAATCAAACAATATACCTATTTATTTTTATATCAAAGTTGATTGTAGAAAAAAAATATTATTTTTCTAGGTGTTGGCTTTACTCATGCTGCAAAGTTGAGGTAGGTTAGTACCACTGCATTGCCATATATTCTGGCACTAAGCACTAATATACTACACACATTAAACAGTATTGTAACACAGTAAACATTGTTGTGTTCCGGTTTGAAGGGCTATGTAATGATATTAATACTTTACATACTTAAGAGACTTAAAAACTAAGGTTTCACGATGAAAATGCGCTAGTCATACCTACTGGTATTGCTGACGTCTATTGTCTGCGGCTGTCGCTTACCATCAGGCGGTCCAAATGATTGTTTGTCATCTTATTACATATTTATAAAAAAACAAAGCTACATTGCACTATTTCTTTATAATTCCACAGCAAAAATACTTTCCACAACACCCGCCCTGATAAAAAAAGTTCCAGGTAGTTTGAAACTACCCGCGCACTGGGAGAACGAAACCACAAAGAAATACTATTTCTTTTTAAAACTCAACCTAAAGAATAACTTGTTAAAGTAGATTATGGCACAACTTCATAATAATGTTTGTGAAAGTCTTCGACTATGATTCAATTTGGATAGTTTATTGTAGAAGTCGCGGTACTGTATGATGGGTCATTTCAACTTTATGACTTTAGTTTTAAAACTGCACTACGCGACAATTTTAGTATTTTCTTTGAATAGGATTTTATGTTTAAAGCGTGATTCACAAAATTAACAGCTCTTAAAAATTATCGATTATAAAATAGACCAATTATGAATTTAAAATTTAATTTTTGTTTAAGTAAAACTTTTAACGCGTTAGTGTAAAAACCATTTACACCTCGAGTTGAGAAAGTTGTGGTTGGTTAACAAAACTATAAAATAAGGATATCAATTTAACTTTTACACCAATATTTTATCGATGACTTTTTGTCTAAATATTTTTAAGTTATCTTTGAGCAAAATAGTTTATACACCAATTGAACCCAAAGGTATCGATATGAAACAGACTGAAAGCCCAGCCCCCACGTAGTTGGAAATGGGCTTGGAGGGTGAACAGAATCAAATAGAAACTCTTCAAGGTAGTAATTACTAAGCAAGTTAAACCCGGCTAAGTAGCTATGAAATTTGGCATAATACATAGGTACATAACATCATTTTAAATGAGCTAATTTGGAAAGTACTACATATTCCCAGTAGAGTTTTATTAATTGATATCACTCGTAAGTTTTCATTCACATTGTAAAATAAAAAGATGGCAGAGTTCAGTGAAAAAACAGGATATGTATTCAGAACAACAAAATTATGAAGTTTTCATTATATTTTAGATATTTTGTTTTTCAAACTTGAAAGAATGGACGGACTATTATGAATACAAGGGTCTTAAGAATCTGCGTTTTTCTCTTCCAAATTACAATGTCAGCTGTATTTTTAAGAAGTGTGTCTCCTCAGGCAATTCCTTTAGACGCCAACTCATAAATTGTCAATTTAATGATGCCCTCTTCATTCAGTTCTTTTCTTTTAATTATAACGTCGTTTTTACTTCGGAGTCATTTGTTTTATTTGAATATTTGCATCACTTTTCGTTATTTAATATAGCTTTGGGAAATATCTGATAAATTTTAAATAAAGATAATACAAACAGATTACATTCTAACTTCTGTGTTATCCTTTATCTTATCTGAGAAAACTGTTAATGGATATTGTGTAATTATATACTAAACTATATACAAATACAAAAAAACAACTTCCTATACATTCATCTCAAATTATGGAGCTATTAAAAATTCAACTCTAGTAACAAAAAAGTTTGGAAAAAATAGTTCCGGTTAACTTTCAGTGTTTTATTTTTTTATACGTGTGGCGTCCATATTATTCCTGCGACATTCCTGTTTGACCGTTCCTTATTCAAACCTAAGAGAAAAGGAGTGTGTATACTGAGGAAGGCAGAATACCTTATGTTTAAAAAAATAACGTCTTTTTGAGACGCGATTGAAATAGTGTTAAATAAATCTTTCCTTTAACGCGGCATAATATATTATGAAAGAACTTAAATCCCAATATCTTCCGCGACACTTAATTTCCTCAGAGCGTTTATCAATGAACAAAGCTTACACTTAGCCAGGGTACGTGGCAGTGTCCGAACGGCCATTACAGTGACTTATTATCCGCCGCGATGGAGTCTTTTGGCCTCACACCAAACGGAATGGAGGCTATCTGGGACGTTGCAGATAATCTGTGACAACCCTAGCATTGGAATGCTGACATTACTTTATTTAAATGTTATAGACTTTTGTTTTTAGGTGCCATCACTGACCTCTATTGTAGTATAGACCTCTGTTGTATTAGGTCAGTGAGTGCCATGTAACCTAGGGGTGACTTATAGTCCTATGGGTAACCATAGAGGTTTTATATCTATTCAGATATAAAACCTAGCTAATCTAGCTAGAGGTTAGTTTGCTTTGTGCTTGAAAACGTACAGAACACGAATTTTACCAGAAACGAGACAACTCAATAGATTTTTTGTCCTTGTAAACCTCAAAGCCGTAAATTTCTTCGAAATCATTGAGTCGTTCTTGAGAACGTGATTTCTAACAAACATTTAAAACTTAGTTAATACATATCATCAAGCCTGTATTCCCGAAGTGCTAAGTACACCACAGTTCGCATGTATGTTTGAGGTCTCATATGGGGCAAGCTTATTGCTATTATTCTAGCGCGAATCATGAGTCTGAACTGCTACTGAGAATTACATAGAAAAAAACACCCAATAACTCTACTCAACCTGTGAATCGAACACAGGACCTCTAGCGTATAAGTTACGCTTATGATTACTAGACTAATGGGGCTGACACTTACACATAAATATCTGTATTTATATTATGTGTTTTTATTTATTTTAAAATCTCATCAATCAAAGGTAGGTCCTTTATGTTTAAAGAGACCGATGTAGAACAGTGTAAAACACACATAGTAAAACTTTATTGGTAAGTATCTAAGATACAAGCCCTGAACTTAGTGTAGAAACCACTGAAAACCTAATGTAGGTAATTTTGTTAAATAAATAAATATATCTCGTACCTATAAGTAAAAGTAAGTATAAAGGTGGGTATAGACTTATGTATATATGTATAGAGCATTTACTTGTAACAAAACATCAAGCATTCGCTGTTTTTAAATTTTACTCGAACCACATTTCGAACATGACGTTTTGGTGTAACACTTATAATTATAAACGCACGAGCGCAGGGGACGGTGGGGAGTAATTGATATTTGTTTAAGGAATGTAAATATATAAAAATATGTAAAAGGTTCACTCGCTGTGAGCATTACATCGAACACAGCATCGACCATTCTCACATTCCATCGAACGTTACATTACATGGAAATGTTTTAAGAAAACTGAGCATTACCTAGCCTGAGGCCGTACCACGAAGTGTTATTGCGATCGTTTTGCGATTGAGAGGGAGGGATGCGGCTCTACACATTGAATAGCGCCATCCCTTTCACACAAACTAAAGATGATCGCGTTATCACTTCGTGGTAAGGCCCCTGTATTGTACCTTTCGTAAAAACATTACATTACAATTTAATGTTCTAGCAAATGCTCTAGTCTATACACACCTTAAGATGATATTGTATACTTACTTGAAATTCTAGTTTGTACAACACAGGATATTTCCGCCGCTGGTCGCAAAGTTTCGGGAAGTTCTTGAGTTCGACGGGTCGGTCCGGTATCGTCTCCGATATGGAACCGTTCTCGTCAGCTGTGAAACAAATGACGTTAGTGCATACACGATACCGACAACGTTTTAAACACGCTAAGAAGAAGAGGAAGAGGAACGTTTTAGAGAATAGTTTAGAATACAGTAACACACTTATGCTGCCAATTTTATTGATCAACTTTTTATGGATTTTATTGAACACTCCAAAAATTTACTTTTTTTTCTTTAAACGTTTAAAACCTATCTTTTTGTATATTTTTGGCATTTTCCATGCTAAGATTTTAAAGTTAAAACCTATCAAGGATTAGATAAGAAAGACAGTAGAAAAACAATAGCTTCTGGAGGGTCACGGTTTCTTTAATTTTATGTAGGTGAAGATCACAATCTGTCAAGTTTTTTTTAAAGATTTTCAACTTTAATACAAAATAATAAGTTTCATATTCAATTGGGAAAATTTGACAGTTTTGGATACCTTGACCTGCTAGCGTCTGTGCCATAAATTTTTCCATTACCTAATTCAAAAGTGTGAAAATACATACCTAGTTAAATTTACCTGTATTTTAAGGTTTACGCGAATATTTAGCATTGATTTTATCGAGTCGACATTACGTCTATGGTTGCGGGCAGACTGAGTTGGTGGGCGTCCTGATGTTACTTATATAGTAAACATTAGTAACAACTAACTACCTTATTTATTTATAATAATTTATATATTATATAAGTCGTCACTTTAATCTAAACACAGTTCTTGGCGTACTAATTTCTCCCCTATCGTGTCACTTTGGTGCATGACTGTATTCTAAACCAGAGTGCTCCGGTACAATCCACTTAGAACCGGATAGATACCGTAGAAGACAGTAGCTTACAAAGGCACAACATGTAATCAGAAACGGGTGCACCCGTATTAGTTAGCGAGTGCTTTGTAAGCTTCATTCTAAGGTACGCTTATACTCGTAAATAACTTATACTATAAATACGTTAAGACATACAGCTACGTATAAATTTATTTATGAATTTAGAGGTTTCTATGAGTTAGCGTAACGTAGGTATACTTTGTTTTTTTTTTTTAATATTAATCGATTTTATGACGTGATGCAAAGCTGCCTGTCTAGTTAGTTTTTTTTTATTTCTTTAAAGCTTCAATTGATATAACATTGATATCGATATTCAAAAGTATATCGATGGTTATAATCTCGCAATTGTTTTCATCGAGATAATATCGATTTAATAGAGACAAAAACATCGATATGAGATCGAAGCCAAGTTAATATTCGATAGCAAAGCATATCGATGGTTAAAACCTTTCGAATATTTTAATCGGAATTCTATCGATATTACTGAAACAAAACCATATCGATATCATTCGTGATTATTGTCTTTACTAGTTTATTTATTTATTCTTTATGTATAAAAGTGTACAAAGGAGGTCTTGATGCAGAGCAGTCTTTGGGTAATGCAGACACAGTATTTGGATTTAAAAAAAAGAATGAGCGAATGGGAAGAGGCGAAAACTGATTGCCCAAACAAATACACAATCCTATTTGTATTGGTCTATTAAATAATAATAAAAATTAAATAATACTTTGTTTATAAACACTTTTTTATGTGACTTGCCCCGCGCGGCCGGGCGCATAAATTAATAAATAATTATATATTCTTGGTCAATTTTTACATAGCACCATGTAGTCCCAAACTAAGCAGAGCTTGTACAGACGGTCAAGCTATCCATAACTGTCAAATTTTCCCAATTGAAAATGAACCTTATTATTTGGTATTAAAGTTGAATATCAATCAAAGAAATTTGACAGATTGTGGTAGCTTCATGTGCTGGCCTCTGTACTATGGGTACTAGACAATGGATATACCTACTGACCACGAAATAATTCGCATCGTCATTATCCCTAACGGCAAATGTCAGACACGTACAGTTATTTTGTCGGGATTGCGGTTGATTAAAACAAATATTACAACTAGTTACATTAAAACATAAACATACCATCACGCCTGTGTTCACTGAAGTTAGGCAGATGTGTACTAATGTACAGACAGCCAGCATGTCAAGCCATCCAAAACTGTCAAATTTTCCCAATTGAAAATGAATCTTATTCTTTTGTTTTAACGTTGAAAATCTATTAGAGAAATTTGACAGATTGGGGTAGCTTGATGTGCGGACCTCTGTACAACACACAGTTCGCTGGTATGGCGAGCCTAAAGTTAAAATGACATTAATCTAAGTGTATCTAAGTGAAGCATCTAGTGTAATGTTGTTCTAAGTGTTAAGTGTTACATTTCTAAGCCACACAACTCTTTGTTAATAATTTGATGTCCACTATATGTATAAGTATATATAAATAAATATAGCTTTTAACTTAATCTAAATTATTTTAATTACACTATGCAATGCGTTATTTGCTCTGTAGCTGTCACTGAAAATAGAACAAGAATAGACAATAGAATATTATTGATACTATTAAAATAGTATTTTTATTTATTGCGATTTTTAGGATGACATTTTAAATGTGTTTGAATATTTTGTTTGAAGATTCGTAAATACTGTTTGTATAATTTTTAACCCGTGAAATTCCTAATGGAATTTAAATTTTATTTTTTATTTTTTTGGCATTATTACGTTATATACGAAAACACGATAATATAGGTACTTAACTGAGGTAACATTTTGTATATTTTTTGGACAAGGAAATACCGATTCATTAAATTTCTGTCATAAAACCCTGCGATTCGCGACGAAATATAGGTATGGACGATCATTCCGTCAAGTCTAGGTACAGTCAGCAAGTCGCTGAACATGTTGAAATATTCATTAAGATTTTTAATGTGTATGAAGTTACCTACTTAGCTAGAAAAAACCTCTTAGCAAGTTTTGGAGATGTGACGTTTTCAAAATTTAGCTTTGTTCAGCGAGTTTCCTTGCTGACCGTACCTAGTTATGCGCAAAATAAGTGTATAAGCTAAGCGTGAGACTTTTTTTATCTGTTTTTCTCAGTGAAAATGTAACAAAATACTATTGTTTTTATAAATCCTGTGTTATTTATCGCTTCATTAGCACCGTAGCATCGATAAAAAATAACTTATAGGTAGAAAATTTTAAAGTGAACTTTATGAATAATTTGAAAATATCTAATTTAGCAAGTAAAAAATATCTGGGCGAACGAGTTCCTAAACGAAGATTTATCATGGAAAATTGGCATTAAGGGCGAAAAGCACGGAATTGTGCCCATTCCGGTGAATGAGTGAATGAACCATCTCGTCGCCGCGAATGATAAATGAGTGAATGCCGAATTGTGGGGGTTGAAAGTTGAACAACCCGTGATTTCGTCGACGGTTTTATAACTTGATTAGTCTGAGACGTTCCGATTCCCTCAAGCGATGTAGTCTGAACTGAGAGTCTCAAGACTTGCATTTGGTATATGTATTTTTAAATAAAAGAAAGAAAAATACTTTGTTCTTTTGATGAAATTGGATATCCAGTCATTTTGTTGTTTTCCAAAGACATTTCAATATTAAGTACTTGCGATAGACGGGACGATCACAAAAAATTGTAATCTATTGCTTTTTTCCAATTGGAAAAACCAAGCGCTCTGTCTCTGTCATAAGCCTGATAAAGAAAAAAAAATGCCCCTAAAGTCCGCTTTGTAACAATTTTAAATCTTTGAAATAAACTACTTTTTACGGATTTTATCGCGTTATATTGATATTATTAATCCCAACGTTTCTGATCCTTTACAGCGTCCATGGTCACGGGTAGACCAGAATGGGCTACTGGGCTAATGAACCGGTAGACTTTTAAATCTCTTTGGATAGCCCAAAACCTACCTGAGGTTTTTGCGCTAAAATTTGTATATTTTTTTTTTTTTCATTTTTTAATTTTTTTTTTTCATCCAGTCATCCTGTATACCACTTAAACTCAATATAATATTGGGTTGCTAAGAATAGTAAGAACTATGTTATAAAAACTAAAAAAAGCTTATATATACTATAATAAATTGCTGTCTATCTAAAGTCATGGAGGGACAGAGAATCGGCGTTCTGTGATATTGAGACCAGATCTAAATGATAACACGCCAAATGTCATGTGATGAGTAAATACTGGGTTATTAGATAATGTTACACGTTATAGTGTAATACATTTAAACTAAATATTATATTAAGAGTGTCTATAGGTAAACACGATAGTTCTGTAAGTATGTTATACACTGATTAAAGTTAAAAAAAGTGAACCAAACAAGCCGCATGTTAAAATTACACATACTACACCCAAAACCCTACCCCACTAGAACTTTATTAAATTTTAATGTTGCTTACGTGAGCAGATTTTCTATTATTTAATTTACTCCAAAAACTGGACATAAATAATAATTAACACAATATGGTGTGCAAAATGGTTTATTAATGCAAATTATCTTTACTGACGGCTTGAGGGAATTAACAATCAATTACTTTGCGACTAATAAAGCAAGCATAAAATAAAATAATAATACCTTTTATTAATTAATATTTTATCATAATGTGTTCGTTGATGAAGTTTGCAATTAAATATTGATAGTTTGCAATGATAACAAGCTTATAATTGGAATAAAATGTGTAAATATACAGAACAGAAATTTTGTTCATGCATTCATTTCGTAATTACCTACGTATCTATAATATTATTATGTTTTAATTAATGAATATTAACGAGCGGGCTTTTCATTATAAGTTATTTCAATTGATAGACTTGAAATATAGAATGTTATTATTATTTTATAATATTTTATGAGTGTATTGGCAGAACTAACCGACCATGATATTTATTTGTTGGCTATTGATTGACGTCTTGGCGCTGTTTTGACGGCTAAATTTATTGCACGAAATTTACATAGGTACATTACCTACCATGGGAGAACTTAACGTTGTGGGCCCTATTTTCAAAATAGACCAACATGAATGAGAGTCTCGCTAAGCTTTGGCTAGCGCAATTTACACAAGTCTTTTCTTATCAAGAATTATGAAATTGAAAATACGTATAACAAACTGAACGGACCATCCCAAATCCATAACATCCCTTAATAATCCCTTCGATAAACATGAAAAAAATGGGCCATAATATAACGACTTACCCATTCGGAGGCGATGGTAGGTCGTTGTTGTAAGCGTTTAAACACAAGCAGCGGCAGGGTTAAGGGCCGTGAATGGCCCTCCGCTCCGTATGAAGATGGATGTATCAGATTACCTATAGTGAATACTACTTTGAAATGTACTATGTATTTCTTTTATTTTATTTAAAAATAAGTTTTTAATCAGAGATTGTCTTTTGCCTTTATAAAACCGATCCGAATTGAATTTTTAAAGAAATAAAAATTGGAACAATTGCCCATAAAATTGGAATTTAAGAACCGAGTGCTTCGTTGGTGGGATTTTTGTTAGATTTACTAAAATTTGGACGTTTGTTGGGTCAGCTAGCCAGTTAGTTGGGTAGCTATTATAATTAATTTAACACAAAAATACTTATTCTAAAATAAGAATTTATGTAAGTAAAAAGAGCTGAGGTAAAATTCAAAACCGTAATGATTCGATCAGATAGTCAGACAAACGCCCCAACAAAAGGTACTAAACCTCTTGAAAAATGTCTTCAAACGTTTAGCTGGTCGAGATATCGCGTCGCTTCACGTCACGGCGCGCTTTATCGTTTCATCGCGTTTTATCAGACCCATCACTGTACTTTCTTTATCAATTCAGCAGCCATTTTTGTTGCCAGCCTTTCAAAAGCCGTAAGCCTGTTGTATTTTTTAATTTACGTGATCCATACCCGGATTAGGCGTTCTTTTGTACGGTAATCTCGGGTTGACGCTGCGTGATTTTGATTTAAGAATTTTTAGGGTTGTGTAATGATGAGGGTTGGCACTGTTTTTTTTTTAAATTAAAATTTAAGTATTAAACTTGTTGTTATACAGGCATCTATGAAAATTGTAAGTGGTGACTGTACTGTTTTTGACTTTTGAACAATAGGTTTTAGTATTGCTTTATTGGTGGTCCCAGTCGCCGGAAGAAAAATATTTAAAAAAATGGATCCGGCGACTGGGACCGCGGTTCGAGTTAATTGCGGTCCCGGTCTTCGGAATCCTCTTAATATAGCGCAAAAAGAAAATATCTATTTACCAGTTTTTTTTCTTTGAGTTATTTTAATTCATTCTTTATAAAATAAATTATTTTAGATGCCTTGACTTAATGTCATGCAAGCCTTACATAAATGATGGACCACATCTGTGGTCTAGTGAACTCTAGTGGTTCGCGTATCGGACTGCTGATCACGAGGTCGTGGGTTCGATTCCCACAGAACACAAATATTTATGTGATGAACATAAGTGTTTGTGTTTGTCTGGGTGTCTCTTATGTATTATAAGTATGTATTTACAAAAAAAAAGTATATAAGTATTTATATCTATTGTCCCCTAGTTTTTTTTTTCAATTTATGCCCATAGTACAACCTCTGCTTAGTTGGGGACTAAATAGTGCTGTGTAAAATTGTCCAAGAAAGGATCTATTGTTGTTAGTTATATGGATGTGAAACTAAACGTAATGTCGTAAAACTTTACTTGACTACCACGTTAGACTAGAGGTTCTGGTTCCTGGAACATTGGATTTTTCTATGTAATTCTCAGTAGAAGCTCGCCTCCTTGGTACCTAAACATATCGGCGAACTATAAGTTACGTTGGTACACCTCTGCCTAACCCTTGTGGGGTATAGGCGTATTAGTATTATTTTTTTATACTACTTAGGTGGCAAACAAGCATACAGCCCACCTGATGGTAAGCGGTTACCGTAGCCTATAGACGCTTGCGACACCAAGGGAGTCACTTGCGCGTTGCCAACCCTGTTAAACGAAAGAAGAATAGTTGAGTTAGCAGTATAAGGGTCAAATTCCCCGCCACCCTGCCAACACAACGTTTCCTCGTGGAGCACCGTAAGAAACATAACACAGCTCAAAGCAGTGTTATTTAACTTAGATTTTCTGCAAGCCGTATATTATATAAGTATGTTTTATGTTTATGAACGTATTGCCTTCTCAAAACAACAGTTAATGTTTGCAATACTCATACATAGTCAATTCCCTCCTAAATGTAAGTGGAGCATGCACGGTCGCAGTCGCTCCTCCGGGAAATTGGAACATCGCACGAAATGAAGCAAGTTTGTGATACATTATTGTTAATATGTGCTGAATATATGCTTTCAAAATGAATTCACTAGGTTTGTTATAATGTCTTCATTATTTGTTCTCCTTGCACTTATGTGCAAACATTGTACAGTCAACAATTAATGTAGTATGTAGGTACGATAGTAGTGTAATAAAATTAATACGGGGCGACCCCTTTGCCATTAACTGGGACAAATAAATAAATAAATATTCTTGGTCAATTTTACATAGCACCATCTAGTCCCAAACTAAGCAAAGCTTGTACATTGAGTATTAGACAATGGATATAATACTTAAATACTTTTTTTGTAATAAATACTTATAAGACATAAGAGACACCCAAACAAACACAAACACTTATGTTCATCACATAAATATTTGTGTTCTGTGGGAATCGAACCCATGACCTCGTGATCAGCAGTTCGATACGTGAATCACTAGACCACAAACGTCGTCAGAAATCTGGGCAGTAAAACCCAATAACTCTTTACTCTGCCAGTGAATCAAATCCAGGATTCAAACGTAGTAGTCTTTGACTACTACCCTAACGAGGCAGTAAGGATTATCAAATTTAAATAATAATAATAAAATCTTACATTGTTTTGAGCTCTGCCTTTTTTTATTCACGATAGGTCTACGCTTGACCACTAATTCGCGTGATGTTACGCGACACTTCGATCTACGATGGAGCGCGTTTGCCTAGAAGAAACAGATTCACTAAAGACACAGATTATAGTTATTGGGGAAGACCCACTCAGGAAGCTCATTCCACATTTTAGCGGCTCGCATGATAAAACTTGATTTAAAGCGTTTCGTTCGGGTTTTTGAGATGTAACCTAGCAACCTGTGTTATAGGAGACAGTGACTTCCCCCATTTTGTTTCATAAACAGTATGTACAATTTTAATCTGGAAATATGAAGGTATCTTCCACAATTTCGTATTTCATCACTGTTTGCTAAGAAACTGGCGTTTTAACAGAAGATAAAGGAGAACGTTAATCTTAAAGTGTAACTTTCTCCCGTCCCAAACAATGGCATTGGTATCGGATCTCCCATTGCTGCTAAATGGCGTCAGATAACAATAGTAATAGGAGTGTTATGCTGAATGTTGGAGATCTGTCTTCATTAGGATTAATGGAATCTTTAGAATACAAATTTCACACTAATTTTCTTCAGAAATTTCGTCTGCGTTGAAGTTCTCAGAGATAAATTTGAAATAAGAACTTTGATGAACAATTTCACTTTGGTTTTTATTAATCATAAATTTGACACAAGTAAAAAAGATAGATCTAACACTACTGATCTCTTTAATACACTTGTATTATATTAATAGAGGTCAGTGTCTAACACAGATTTGTAAGTTTCTCTATGGATAGCACATACTATGCAAAATAAACATGATTTTATTTAATCTTCCAAGATTATTTTGATTCATTGCTCGAGTTGATTGATTAACCGACAAATCAAAGTTTTTAGGAAAGAGGTATGTTTAAATGTAATAAGATTAGTATACTCGTATGTACGTGCAAATTATCTAAACTAAATTAAGTATAAAAAAATCTACAAAGAAATTTCGCGTGGAAATTCTAAGAGAGAATCTTATAAAAAATATACTCCAATTTAGGCAAAAATACCATATTTTAGGCAAGATGCTGATGACGGTCCAAAGTATAATGCCCATAGTGAACTTTGTTGGTAAGTAAGTCATAAATTATGACCCTTTGAGGCTCTACGTTGAGTTTCTTGGCCACTGTATTAACTTTTTTACATGGAAAAGTCTGATAGAGGTTTCTTTTGTGTAATGAATGAATAAGTAGTGTTGATGCTTACCAGCTGAGATCAGCTAGATGAATTTTAAAATAACTTAGAATATAGTTAGATAGATTTCGATTTGTTCAAGCAATCGGCTGCTGCGATATGGGTCGCGGGTTTGATCCTCATAAGGAACAAATATTTGTATGATCGTTATTTTGGGTCTGGGTATTCTTGCAAGTGAATCTGTTTGTAAACGCATCCATGGTAAAGGAGAAAATCCTCGGTCAAGGAAAAAATAGGAAGAAGAGATAATTATAGAATAAAATTCAAACTAATAAAAAAAAACTATTCTGCTGCGGCAGTTTTAGACTGACAACTAGTTTAACCATAAAATTGTCCAGAAATTGGGTAGGGGCAGATTGATGGGAGTCGCGTGTAAAATGTAACATAATATGTCCAATTGCATCTGGCTAGCTCGAAGCTAACATCAACATAGTTGAGAACAGGCTAGAATGATGATAGCGGTTCTAGATTTGAATTTTAAACAAGAATTATCTAAGTCTTAAAACAATTTGCAAAGCCGACGCTTCGCGCAACCAGAGGGCTGATTAATCTTGGGTCAAACAATTAGCATTGCTATTCTCCTTATGTACTCCTTATATACTCCTTATGTATTCCTTATGTATTCCTTGTGTACTCCTTGTGTACTCCTTATGTACTCCTTATGTATTCCTTGTGTACTCCTTGTGTACTCCTTATGTATTCCTTGTGTACACCTTATGTACTCCTTATGTACTCCTTATGTACTCCTTATGTACTCCTTATGTACTCCTTATGTACTCCTTATGTACTCCTTATGTACTCCTTATATACTCCTTATGTACTCCTTATGTACTCCTTATGTACTCCTTATGTACTCCTTATGTACTCCTTGTTTCCGCTGGAAACGTTATCTAGTAACTTTATCAGCGTACTTTCTCATTGTTGAGGAGTAATTTGACGCCTCGACGCAGTATTTTTTTTGGGCATTATGAAAATAGTTTTAATTAAAAGCATTTCTGTAATTTATTTTTATTGATCAGACAAATAAATCATTATTCTTAATTCCTAAAATGACAATTTGAAAAGTATATTCGGCTTTAAAACAAGAGGAGTGAAAGGACCGGGAGGTCTTTGCCCTACAGAGTGGCGATAATGGCTGAATAAAAAAGAACTGAGATTGTCTGAATTGATTCAGATTAATTCTACATAGTGGCTACAGTGTACATTCAATTCCGATCTCAGTGTAACAATTCAACCTTTAGACGGCTCCCTTTTACGTGTGAGAGCCAAATTATTGTGTTCACCGTCATTTGGCCGTCTCCCAACACCGTATCGCAGCAGATATGAGCAATCAACACAATATGTTAGGCCACGTGTTACATTATGAGCATTTGTTTTATGATGCTCATTGAACTTGTGAGATATAAATATCGATATTAGAATCCAAGGCAGAAAGAAGGCAGAGAAAAATAATAACGGAATATTTTATCTACCTACGTCAGACCAAGGTATCGCTGCCTAGATTCAATCCAAAGTATTTCTATAAGATATCAAATTTAACCATAATACTGTCTATTGTGCAAACTGTGACTTGAAAATTTATAGGTCTGCGAACACCTATGACAATAATTACTTACCATTAATTATGACGTATTTTGCATAGCATATATAATTTATTTAAAAAATATTTACTTTCCAGTGGAAAAGCTAGGAAAAGGGATGGAAATGACTTAACTCCTAATCCAAGAAAATTGTATTTTATTGGCAAAGAGCTAGATAATTTGGGCAAAGTAATCAATGATATGATACCAGTTAGTGAACTACCATTCAATATTAGACCTAAAACAAGGAAAGAGAAAAATAAACTTGCATCGAGAGCCTGCAGATTGAAGAAGAAAGCTCAACATGAGGCTAATAAACTGAAACTGCATGGAGCAGGAACATAGTATGTTTATGGGATAATATAAAACTGACAGCCTAATCAACAGTTTGTGGGTAGCGCCATCTGGTGTTGCATAAACTGGTAACAGGAATAAACATTAACTACCGACCAACGTTAGAAGCCCAAACCTAAGAACAGTACTATCCTCAGAATATCGGTATTGCCCAGAAATTGGGTTACGGAAATCTTTAGTTTTTTGCTTCGTGTAAAAACCGAATATTTAGCTGAATCTGGTTTGACTGGAAGCCGAACATAGTTAGGAAAAGGCTCGAAAGATGCAACTTTTGGGTTTTGGAAGATATTCAATCAAGTATATTTTAACTAGGTATTTCACAATTAATTAATGCGTATTAGAAGATACAATAGTCTTGCATTACTGTCCAGCTGATTGTGACGCACGCTTGTCT
The DNA here is from genome assembly GCA_964056405.1 of Acronicta alni. Lineage (NCBI taxonomy): Eukaryota > Metazoa > Arthropoda > Insecta > Lepidoptera > Noctuidae > Acronicta > Acronicta alni. Next base: position 10,392,723 of record OZ043932.1, on the reverse strand, counting down.
AAAAGTAATTTGTTCAGTCGTGATATGAAGAGTCTTTTCTTTCCTCATGGAGTATCCACCACCTGGAGAAGGCGGGGGAGGTGTCGTTCTCCACCCAAACTGGGTGACCTACCGACTAAAAACCACGCGGTGTTTACTACTCACCACCTGAGTACCGGGGTAACGGGAGCAGTTTCCCAATCGTCCGTGACGTGATATGAAGAGCCTGACTTAACATAAGTGATCGGAAACACAGATTCTCGAAAGGAGTTCTATTACTTAGCGGTATTCATAAGGATAAGGTAGCACCATGTACTCAGTGACACCAAAAAGAACCAGTATTATAACAGCAACTAATTTTGGTCCTAATTTTCACTGGAACTTTTACAGAACTGTAAATATTTCCCCTTTATGCCAAACAACGTTATAATGTACACAACGAAGAGGCTAGAATTGCTCTCAGCTTAATTTTCTCGTTATAATTACCGCGTTGCAAACTGCTCAGTAAGTTAAATAAGGCAACTATCTCTGGTCCGCGTTGCTATTAAGCCAAGTTAAAGCTGCCGCAGAAATATAGACTAGTTTTAATGGAATGCAGACTAAAAGTACAGAGTTATACGACTGAGAAGTGGTCGTTAGCGCGGCTGCTACGCTTGAGGTCTTAGGTTCGAATCATAGGTCGAACGAAGTGTAATTGGTTATTGCGTTTTTTTCTACTAAAGTCTTAATAGCAGTTCAGAGCTGGGGACTTACATGGGACATAGGACATGGGACAGATATGTACCGGCAAACTGTGTAGATTAGTACACCTCTGCCTAACCCTTTCAGGAATGCAGGCCATAATGGTACATTTTGTTGTCCTATATGAACAGTAGTGAATTTTAAAATAAACTGTACTTATCACTACATAGTATAAAACAAAGTCACTTTCTCTGTCCCTATATCCCTATGTATGCTTAAATCTTTAAAACTACGCAACGGATTTTGATGCGGTTTTTTTAATAGATAGACTGATTGAAGAGGAAGGTTTATATGTATAATACATGTATATTGCACCCGTGCGAAGCGGGGGCGGGTCGCTAGTTATGTATAAATAAATAAGTAGTTCACCGCATATGATCTCATCAACTTTTTAAATTTTTACTTATTTTCTGTAAGTTTATGTTTTTTATACGAAATTATTAACTGTTATTATACAGATTTTTAGCTCACAGATATAATAAATTACTTATTGCACGGCTTCACTTTGAAAAAAATTGCATTTTGAAAAATTATGTAAATTGACAGCAAAAGTATGCAAGTTCTTTCTGTATAAGATAATTACTAATACTTACACATAAATAAATTTGAATTCTAATAATATGATCATCTTTATCTGAACTAATGGTTTAGCACGATAGTAATTTGTAACCAAAACTAGTACCTATGTTCTATTAAATCTAATAAAGAAATAAAACTTAATCATCCAGCTCTTCCAAGCAATTCGAAGAAATTTCCTTTACTAGTAAATTTATTTACACTAGAGTAAGGTCTTCGGAACATTCAATAAATTCTCGTGAGTGCGTGGGTGAGGTCAACGCTCTACCCTTGAGCTGGGATTTTCTTTATTGAGAACAAGTAAGAAGAATACATTGAACTATTGTGTAAATGATACAAGTATGTGTTGAAAAACTGCATAATTATACTAATATTTTTTTATTATATTTGATATTAAAGAATGATAATCACATTTTTTAATATATAAATTTAATATCGAAGACAATATATTCAAAGTAATAAAACCACAGGCAGTGGTCTCGATAGCTTAGTTGACTAAAGGTCAGGAGGTTCAAATTCTACCTGATAATGAATTTTTCTTTCTCTAAAATTTTATCTTTTTGCACAATTAAATTCAGTTGCAATTCTTTCAATCCCAACGAAAAATATAAATGTGTAAGTAAAGCTGTTTGTCTGTAACGCTTTCACACCTGAACTGTTGAACCAATTTTGATGACATTTTACATTTTGACAAAGAAATAAATAATTTTAGTGAGACATTTTGGGCAAAAATTAGTACCTAAGTATCTAAAAGAGACAAAAACACAGGTTACATAAAATTATAAATATGTGCCTGACGCTGATTAACTACTATTACTGATAGAACTATCTATTCATAAGTTTGAATGTTCTAAACTACTCGGTACTTTTTTGTTTAGCCATTATTGTCCCACTGCTGAGCAAAGGCCTCCTCCCCAGGTCCTTCCAGGTACTGTTTTCCTGCACCGCCTCGAACCAGCCGTCGCAGTACCCATCTCGGTACTCAGTACTAAAAAGACCAAATAAAAGAGCAAAAGGACCAGAACAATCTAACATTTTATATGCACAACTGACAAAGTAGTAACCTTAAGCTACTCAGTCGATGGCGTAACCAATTTCCAATTCAGGGGTTTGAATAAGAATATATAAACCAAGTTTTATCTCGCTCAATTTTACTTAGAAGTTTGTTCAGAACTGGGCTACACCTGTGCAATGTAATGATTGTTTCTGAACGGGATCCTGCCGTTCTTCATTACCCTAGGACGTGGGTTTTTATTTGGGTTGTTATTTAGAAGCAGCAATGATGTAATTTTAAATTGTCCATATTAGAAATGATTACTGTTTCGTGACGTCAAAGTAACTTTATATCTAAAACTAGTTAACCCAGCAAACGTTGTTTTTTCATATAATAAATATCACTATTAAAAATTGGGGGTTGGTGGTAGAAGAAAATTTATCAATGCTAAATCATAATAATAAAAAAATAGACCGTCCAGCCGTTCCGGAAGAGTATTTACCGCGACACGAGATTTTTATATATTACATTAGACAAGTATGAAAATGAACCATGTTACAACACGTTTGGCGCAGCGGCTGAGCAATGCCCCACGAATGCCAATCAACACACGGAACATGTAAGTATTTGTATGATGGTAGTTGTTTCGATCTGGGTTTGTGTATGTGAAAGTTTGTATTTGTAAACCACCCACGATACCTAAAATACCTAAACCATGAAAATCCTAGTGTGTGGTCACACAATATTTTATTTTTAAAAATTGTAAGATGAACAATTCTTTTAAGGTCCTTGATGATGGTGACTTTGAAGTAACTTAAAAACGCAAGAGCTATCTTATACTATCTTTGATAAAATCGATAAACGGAAAAGTTCGTTCACCAAGCATCAAATTTTTTTTACAACCCTCAATTTCGAGGTCTAGACGACGGTGAGACTAAGACCGTAAATCCATCGGAAACAATAAACACGCAATAATCTAAAGTTTTATTTTAACTAATCCAATTACTGGAACTTACAATCCTCTGAAGGAACAGTAATTGCAAAAGTTCAATTCTTCTTTTTCCGAGCGTTTTTCAAATTATATTGGGGTCGGCGTCCAGTCTAACCAGATGCGGCTGAATATCAGTATTTTACACGAATCGACTGCTATCAGACCTCCGCAGCCCAATTTTCGAGTAATACCGATACTCTGAGGATTGTCTGGTTGTGAGGCTTTTTGGGCTTCTGACTACCACTAACGATTGTCATAGGTGTATGACAACCAGGACCGACGGCTTTACGTGCTCTCCGAGGCATGGAGGGGTCTCGATGTGTAATGATCACCCATCCACCCATCAACTGACCGCGACTGGCGCAGCTTAACCTTGCAGATTGGTTGATCAGCTTAGTTATTACTTAGCCACGAGCTGAACGAGAATTGCAAAAGGTCGTAAACTTAGAAAATACTGTTTTTGATAACACCTACCGATAAAATAATTTAGCGTAGAAGTAATACGATCAAATAATTACCGTTAAAATTCAAATAATAATTCATATATTCCTTTTTATTTTTTTAAAACACTAGGATTTTCTCCTGTATCGTGTAGTTAGTTTTTATCTCCGTCACATACTTTCACAAAAATCTAACCACATAAGAATTCATGACATAACTTCATGGAAAACACAAAGAGGTTGAGACATAAACAAACCTTTGTAAACTGTCAACGCAGAAAACTCTAGATCACAGATACAGCATAGTCCAATTATCGTGGTCCTATTATCCGAAGCCCGATTAACGTAAGATATCGAAAGGCTTGTTTGAACTAGGCGACGTGCCGCCGCCACTAATGACAGCTGAGCTTGGATACACTTTAAATAAACATAGATTCATTTTGTCTAAGAGATAATGTTCTTTAAAGTGAATAAAACTTTATTTTACTTAATATCGATAATTATCTATTTAAATATCAACAAGAGTATTCATAAAAAGGGTTATTGATGATGGCTATTGTTTTAGCTCTTTAGATATTAAATTCGGTACTATATATTTTAACTTGTAGGTACATATTTTGAAATGGTTTTGCTTGTTGATGTACCTAAATTATATGACTGTAGAAAGACAAGAGAACTAATGGAGCAATTCAAGTTTGTAGGTACTCATGTAAACAAAATCAGTAATGAAACTTATTAAAAACTAGAACGTTCAGGAATCAAAGTGTAAGTTTGAAATATCGAAATTGAAATGTCATTCGTATCAAAATGTTCCACTTAAGCGATTTGAAACTTTGAAAATGGAACTCTCAACTTGTGTCCGCGGGGAGAGATGTCGCTGCACGTTTGCCCAGAGAAAATGGCTGCCACAACATGGCGGCGGCGTGTTACGTCCGACATGCTTTGACAGCCGCTGGGGATATTGAAACGGAGAAAGCTCGGTAGCCTACATGTTGTTAGAACATTGTTTTCATTATAAATATAGTAAATAAGGTTTATGATGTAAGATCGAAAGGCGTGGTGATGGCAGGTGGCCAAAGACTAGAAGAAGGTAAACATGGGTGAGATTGACATAGGTAGGAACATAGTTATAGTTTGGAACAGGAAAAGGGAGATCAATACCCTGTGGTGGGTGAATTCTGGCTAGGGATGACGAATGGAAAGAAGTGGAAGGTACTATCTCAGCCGCAGAATATCGGGAAAATAATGACGAGCGCTGGAAGACAAATTAGGTACTCACACATTTGATACTAGACCTCGCATATTGTGAGAATTTTGAGGGATAGTATAAGTTAGTAAAGAGACATCAAAAATCTCTTCCGCATCGCTATCTCCTCTCCTCTCCTCTCTACCCAAAAGCTGGCAATGCTTATTCTCCGGCCAAAGTTTAGTTTAATTTGTGGTTATTTAAGCTTTATTTTGTAAATAGTATAAATAAATTTTATAATTAATATATTAATAATGTTCTAGATTAATTTGTACATAGTGTGTGGTAACATTATAATGTTAGGTATTATTTGCTGTAACTAAATCAATCGTGAACACAGACGGCATATACGATAGAATTGAAACAACTGAAATCGTGGAACATGAAACCACACTTCAGCCAGACTGTATACTGAACAGATGTTTCTCCTGGGATGCAAGGAATAGGTTTTATCTAGTACGAAACAAAATACAGAATGACAGCTGTTTTGTTTGCCTTTCGGTAGAATTGAAAAATCGATTTGAAGGAAGCGAATTTTATAAAAATTATCTACTTGCTTACTGCTGCTAAAATATTTTTAAGACATTGAAAAAATACGATTGATTTTAGTAAAATTGATACATTCAAGTTAATATTAAATTACTCACAGGGCCTTTGTTCAATTATTTAGCAAAAACAATCAAGTATTCAATTTATTTTGCCTTTGTTGAGGTATCGAGTTACAAAGAAACAAGTTTTTTTGGTAATGGCTGCCGCTTTATTTTGCTAACAAAGCTTTTAACCAAAGCACACACCTTTTAATCAAAGTTTTTTGTCACTGACAAAAAGCCAGTGAAATCGGAATATCGTAAAAACGAGAATGAAAACGAGAGTGTATCGTACTTTACTATGATTTTATTTTCCTTACAGGATCACCAAAATGAATTTATGTCCATCCGTGTTGATACATCCAGTTGGCGTGGGATAAACTTTTATATCACCTGAGAAATGAGTAATCATCAGTCACGGTTGACTTAACAGAGAAATACGTTATGTCGCGGAATTCGACAATTCGATGACGGAAAGGAAGTTCGAGTAAATAAGGCTACATGCCATGACACAAATGGAAGAAAAACAAGACGTTACATGGAATTATTGGGTGACATAAATCTTGTCAACCAATAGGAAATCAACAATGGAGTCGTAAGCAAAGGCCCGTTGAGACCGTATCAAGCACCGCCCCGCCATCCGCAGCAAATATTTGGACCGAAGCCAGACTTGGCACTAAATGTCCCTTGACGGGACCAAGTTTCGGGACTGGGTGGAAGCGGAACTTGGCAGAAAAGTATTTCAGTGTAAGGGTTAATGGAGGTGCAAATGTAAACAAGATACGGGGGATCTTATTTACGAATACTTTTGAAGTAATTTGCATTCAAGATCTATTCGAAAGTGGTTTTTCTAAGACTTTTGTGTATTTTCTGTTGTAATTCCATTAAATAAATACTTCCGCAAAGTAAGTTTAACAGAATGGTTTAGCCAGTTAAGTGTAACTTACATTTAGCTAAGCTGGTCTAATACAACACTAAAGAAATACTATTCGGTTTAAGTCTTATAATAAATAAAAGGAATCAGCAGCATTGTAAGACATAATTATTATCATGATTATGATGGTGAAGATCCTTTTATTCCAACTGTTGAACTTATAGAGTTTATAAATTTGTTTCTTTATCCAGATGGCAAAAGTAACAAATTAGATAACACTTATGATGTTGGTAATCTTATTACTAAAACTGCAACAACATCGATGAATGAAGCTGACAAAAATTTTAATACAGATAGAACACCTATTTTTTTTTATTGCAATGGAGACTTACAGACTTCATTACAATAAATAAAACTACCTTACTTCAGTACCTAGCATCGATAGAAAGGATGTTAACACATGCTACAAATTCATGTAAAGTTATATTTTAGACAGTTTTTAAAAACCTAAAATAAAGTTTTAAGAACTTAATTATACGTCTAAAATTAAATAACATTTATTTCAATTGCGGTATTTATTACCCATCATCACGTGACTGCGTTCATCAATCAAAGAGCGATGACGTCACTGTCCGATAAACAAGCTGACGTATCTGATCTGTCATAAGATCAAATAACTTTGACAGAACGCGAGCGAATTTATCGGTTCGTAACATAGATCGAGTCACGTGACAGTTTGGAGCGTTTTAGCGGGAAACTTGGAAAACTATTTTTACTACTTTTTATCGGAATTTGTATTTTTTTGTTATTCGTGTATAAATATGATCTATTTGTAATATAAAAGCAATTTCAAAAAATAGTCTACATCCTATTACAAATCTTCACAGATAAAGGGTTAAGTAGACAGAGTATTAGTAGTAGAAAGAGAGAGAGAGTAGTAGAGTAGTGTACTAAATGTACACTCACGGCTCGCTGGTATATTTAAGGTCCCATGTAATAGGGGATGAGCCTTTGTCATTATTGTGTAGAAAAACAATAGATGTCTGAGGAAATAGTAAGAAATCTAAATCGAAAAGCCGCTCACAATGAAACCGTAATCTTACATTTTAGGCTAAAATATTCGACTCCAGACATTTGTTCAACCAATAGCTAAAATAAACGGACGAATACGAAGAGAACAAATTCTGTATCTGAACAATTTATTTGAAAACAAAGTGAATTTGTGAATTTCTCCCCAAACTTTGCTTGGAAATATGACAATAGAATAAATAATTTCATAACAAGATAAGTTTTAATATTTATGGAATTTTAAACTGAATGAGTAGGTACCTATCTGAAGTTTTTGTTCAAAGACGCAGACGGTCAACGGCTCGCACGGTATAAAGTGTATACCGTTCCTAATAAGCAACTATTGGTGTTGACTAACAGAATTTCTAACTTAAAGAATAGTTTAATCATCAGTCCATATACTATTCCACTGCTGGACACGGGTCTTCTCTCAGATTAAGAGGGATAAGGGTAAAGTCCACCACGCTGGCCTAGTGCAGGTTGGCAGGCACATCGTCGAGAAAAATCTAATAGTTTCATACATCAGTTACTTTATATAATCTTAGAAATAAAGACCTCGAGTAACTTTTAGAAAAAGGATTAAATAGTAGTAGGCCCTTTGGCCTAATAATTAATTATCACTCGCATAAACGGTGAAGGAAAAACATCGTGAGGAAACCTGCATACCTTAAAGATTTATCTCGACGAATTGTGAAGTCTGCCAACCCGCACTAGGCCAGCGTGGTGGACTGTAGCCCAATCCCTCTCAATATGAGAGGAGACCCGTGCCCAGCAGTGGGACAGTATATGGGTTGATGATGAGGCCCTTTGGCCTACAGCCATAACAAATAACAGAGTCAGGATTACCTTAAGATTAACACACATCAATAAATACGCAATGATAGGACGGAGATTTAATGTTACTCTCACAACGACAAGCGGCAAAGTGGGCGAGTGACGTCTGTGCCTTCCTTTATACTGTCGGCGTGACACTGAAATTATAAAATTTAGGATAGTCTTAAAAATGTGATAAGTTAGAGTAGGTACAATGGCCAGTCTTATCGAACAAGGCGATCTCTTCCAGACAACCTTTGGATGGACTGGAAGGAAGAAAACACTACCCAACGGTAGTGTAGGCGTAGGTACTATAATTGTAAAATAGTAATGATTTTATGTCATCATTATCATTATTCTCAGCTTGTATTATCCCACTGCTGGGTATAATAAGCCTTCTTTCTTTTATGCCAAACTTCTCTGTCCCTTTCCTCACTCATCCAGTTTCATGTAGTAAGAAATAAGGAGAAATAATATATACTCAATTGTTACTTAGGCACAAGCCCAGAAAAAAGTTGAGCTTTTACTAGAAATAATAAAATTATCATAGACATTTATTTTAACTGATTTACATAAATGTCAACTGCATGGCTTCAGTTTGATTCATTTAGTTATCGATGTAACACAATTAATGTTGGATTATGAATGCATAATTTCAGTTGAATGTAAATTTTAGAGCATTGATTGATTATTCACAGATTTATAGGTATTACAATTATTTTGTGACCATAATCAAATAATGATGCATTAAAATTATTAGATCCCGAAAAGTTTGGTATCTTGTCAGCAAAGGATAGTCTGGTCCTAAGATACACATCGTCAACGATTTCCGATACTCATGCGAATTTTAGACACTGAAATGAAACTACTTTTTATGGATTTTATAGCGTTACCATCACATCAGTCTACCCGTGACCATGGACACTGTAAAGGTTCCGAAACTTCGGGATAAAATTCGTAAAAACTTAGTTTTATTTCAATTTAAATACCATCAAGCCTGCATTTAATTAAGGTTTAGCTTACAGTTCGTTGTTTTTTTGTAACGGCGAGGCTATTGCTATCAACCGGACACATCGAAAGTTCTGTCAACGAGAATTTTAAAAGTCCATTAATTGCTCGAATTCGGATTCGTACCCAACCCACGTGTGATGAAGTTTATACATTAAACAATAACGTGAACGAGAACGTGAGTATTGCGACACAATAAAATTATTAAGAAAGTATTGTAGACTTTAGTTTAAATATAGTTAGTTTTACATTAGGAGTTTATAAAAAAACTGAAACATTCTTAAGTAGTTGCTACATTCTTAAGTCTGTAAAATTGAGTACTTATTAGATAAATGAAATATTAATTAAAATATTATTTTTTTACAGAAGAACTCAGCACTAGCCGAAAATAAATATTTATTATGGATCATTCAAAGAATATTCTCGATTCTACTTTTAAAGGAAATATCTGAAGGAAGAAGTCAAGATGTTGTCTCATGCGTGTTTCCAAACTGTGACAGCGGACAGCGTTGACATTGACATTCCGCCTAAAATCTGTTGGTAGTTGTTTTTATGTTTAATCTGTGGTAAAGTGACACGGTTGATCTTGAGAAGACACTAAGTTCTTATTACAAATAAATAAATTATTATCTATTAATTCTACAAACTAGAAGCTGTTAACTTTTACGTGTCTATAGGTTAAGGGCGATCTACTAAGCGATTGTTTGTTAGATTTTAAACTATACAAAAACAGACGTCACATTAAGCGAAGCTTTGCTTCTAATTAAATGATTTAATTTTGTTGATTTTATCCGTAGTGTAGTGTGTTTTAGTTTTAATTTTGAAGTATTTTTTTTCACTACACAGTGTGCGTGTTAATATTTTTGGATATCCATCAAGAAGTTTCATCAAAGTGGTTTTTTGGTTTTTAATGTGGCACATGGGCAATTTTCACAATTTCCGATGTAGGTACTTACTCTGTGTAACGCTTTCTGTATAAAGCTTTATTTTTAACAAAAAACATAAAATCTCTACCAAAGTAGTGTCTTTATATCTGTTTAAGAAAATTATTTTATTTAATTTAAGAAATTATTTTATTTCTGAATAAAATACCTACTACTTCGTCATTAGGTACAGTCAGCAACGAAAGTCGCTGAATTGCATGTTGCAATCTTCAATATGATTTTTAACAAGTATGAAGTTACTGACCTACGAAGGTTATGCGAAATAATTGCATAGATGACCATTAAATATTTAGGTTACCTTAGTAGAAAAGACCTGTTGCCAAGTTCTGGAGATGTGACAATAAAAAAATTTAGCTGTGTTCAGCGACTTTCGTTGCTGACTGTACCTACACTTTTTTACAGCAACTCGACGTCAAATAAAAAGTTCCAATAACTCAAAAGTATCTGCTAAAACTTTTTTTTGCGAAAGACGGCAATCTTGACAGCCAGCTAGCGAAACTTTTTGCGTCTTGGGAAAAATCATGTTGCAAAAGTGTTCCAGCTACGATAACAGCATGGCTCGTGTAAACTTGTGAAAATATTTCAAAGTGCCAATAATGAAATGCTGGTGGCGTTGGAAAAACTCACGCTTTTGCTTTGCGTATCAGCGGATTCCGCCAGTGAAGAAAGAAATAAAAATGAAGGTATAACCAAAGATTTAAATCATTAGATTTGCCCTCACCGTACTTATACCGCTCGAAAACGTGTCCATATAGAGACGAGTGCATACACACATTCCATGTAGACAGAGAACAACAGTGTGCAATATTCAGTATGAGTGAGCTAGACAATAACAGATTCGATACTTCCGATGTCAACCAGTTTACTTACGGAAACGTGACATTATTTGACGCGGTAGGGCGCATCTAATGATTTAAATCTTTGGGTATAACATAAATATCTGAAGGAGAGTCTAAAAGATGTTGTAAGATTTCAGAAACGTGACAGCGGACAACGATGACTAGCTAGATTAAAATACTGTCAGTGTATTAGATCATTGTTTAAATATTCATTTTCTAGTATAACTTCAGTTATACAAACTATTATATGACTTAATTATAGGTATATTATTTATTATTGTACGGTACTACCGGACAATAACATTATTTTATCTTTCAATTTCAAAGTAGTGACTTAGTACCTACTCCGCTTTCTTCTTCTAAACCACGCAACGGATTTTGACAAGGTTTTCACTATCATTTAGATAACTTCTTCCCGAACGTATGTAGTATATTATCTATAAAAAAATCTCATTAAATTTAATATTTCGTATTTTCGATTTTGATTTTTAAGTAAACGTGACTTGATGTTTTGATGTTATTTACCACATTACTATTATGTCTACGACGGCAACAAATGGAAGCATTAGTACTGCTATTCTAGCGATTGTAAGCTTTGGCTTTTTCTGGGTCGTTATAGATAATTCGCCATCTTGCATTTCTTGGAGTAACAAAAAATAACGTAACAAAAAAATAAAATGACCAAAAAGTATTAAACAAAACAGGTTTAAAAGCAATAGATGACGGATTTTCTATTCCAGATTGGCCTAAGGCTTCTAAACACAAATATTTCTTCCAAAACCTTTAACTTACTCTCTGGTTTAAACGTGACTCGTTCTGAAATAATAAAATATTCTGTTATTCTTTTTTTTAGAAGATATTAATCGCCCATTAAACGGTACATTGTTTTATTAACTTTTGTTATAAGTATCCTGAATCTAGATAATAACACATCTTGATTTAAAAGTAAAAAAAAAAATATTAAATACGTGGAAGAGGGTGGCGTAAATGTGTAGTTGCTAGTTTTTAGTGTATCTAACTTAAGTTTGTGGCCCCGAAGGTAGCGAGAAATATATCATCTTTTGTTACTATTTTATAGTTCTAAGATACTATAATTACTAACAGATATGTACAGTCATCGGTCACTACTTGTTTACTTAACTAGGTACTATAATAATAGTATACTATAATAATAGGCCTGAAGCCCAATACACTTTGAATTTTGAATACTTACGGCCATTTCTTGGTTTCCGATGTGCTTACTAGGACTCTGACATAAAGTTCATACAAGTAATGTCAAAATCCTATCTCTAGTAAGCAAATCTAGCGAACGGCTTGTACCGGCCATTAGTCGTATAAATCTCTAAGACGATCTCTTAGTCTTAGAGTTTTTATTTTACACATCGGTATTACTTCCAGCTATTTTTGGGGCCACAAACAGATGTCGTGTTGAAAGCACATGAGCTTTCCTAGAACTTTATCCACTAAGTTGAAACCCGCTAGTATTACAAAGTAAAGGCTTTTGCTTACGCTAGAATTTTGTGTTAGTTTCCACTTACCTATGTTGAAGAACGCAGCGTACATGAAACAAAAAAGTATAGATTAGTTTGGTTTGATAGAAAAAGTAACTGAATAATGTTATGACGGCTTTCTTAATAATTAAAAAAAATACGGTGTTGCCAGCGTCGAGCTGGTTTTAAATAATCTCATGGTAATTTCCATAAAGTAGAAATATGTTTTTTTTTAATTCCTCTCAGTAAACATATAGGTACCTACTCAGATCCTTTCTTAATGTAAGAATACATTGGGGAAAAAGTCAATCTAAAGATTTTATATAACGCTAAATCTAAAGTTTTTACAAGAGAATAAAGCTAAGTCCTGTTAATTCGTAACCGATTTTTTGTAAACTCCATTGTTTCTGAGATATCGTGATTAGTCAGAGAGTGGATTATACTTTTATAGATTACCTACATAGGTACATATCCATACTTTTAAGTCCTAAGAGTTAAAATACAATATATTAAAATTATTATAAATAATCCATAATATACAAAAAATTTAAATTAACTGATTTTACCCAAAAAATACTTTCATTTTTTCACCTATCACAAAAACAAAAATCCAATTACACCACAGAAAGTTTAAATACAGAAATCGGTGAGCAAACAAAATTAAACGAGGAGGAAGTTAGGTCCATGAACATAATCGGAACATAGCCTGGTACCGACGTAACAATTATTTCCATTGCGTTTTCAAATCCTGTTCCATTTGACGGTGGCGGCGCGCCGACGTGGCGCCGGCCGCGACCCTCTTGTCTCTACCCTAGGTGTATGGTGTAAGGGATGAACGGGATGAAGGGATAAATTTTTGCTCATGGAAGGACGTCTTAGAATACAAAAGTGAAGAGCGGGCGTTTTGGAGACTGTCTTAAATGTAAGTAAAGTACTACCTTTTTTTTTTTGTACGGAAAATCCTCATGGATGCTCCGCCACCCGGGAAGGTGGCAGCGTATGTCTGACTCGACTAAAAACCGCACTTGCCTTCACCTGCCCCATTGTCATGGCCACGGAATTCGCGAAAATTGCCACGGCCATGACAGAATTAAAGTACTACCTAGTCTATCATGAATAAATTATTTTGGATTTGACAACATCCTCTTCACACGGTGGGAAAAAATGCATCTAAAAGTTTTGGAGATTAATGTGGACGTCTGGGATTCTACCACCGCATTGTCATTTATTCTGCAGCTAAGCAATAATGTGGTAACACTATTGTTGCCAACAGTAAAATAAATTTAAAAATGAGTCTTATCATAAGAGGTCTCACGCTGACAACGCGTCAGTGTTACCATTGGTGTTATTGGATGCGTTTGCCGCTTACCAGGTTGACGGCCCTTATGCCTATTTGATATAGTATTACAATAAAAAAAAACACACACACCAAGTAGGTACGATTTGTGATAGGATCTAGTGGTCCACTTTGATAGCTGTATGATTGGCGCGGCGGTGACAGACTGTTTCACTGTGTTTCATGGTGTGTAGATGAGAGACCGATCAGAGCCCAAAAGATTATCTGCGTGCCCCATCTCTTAGGCTCTGTTTGTGCTCTAATAAATCATGTGCCCATGTTCTCTTTTTTCAAACATAATTGGAACAAAGAAAAAGACTGTAATGAATAGATATCAAAATATGATTGTTATATTTTTTTTTAGTTTTTTTTCCGACCTCTGTGGTCTAGCGGTTCGAGTGCCGGACTGCTGATCATGGGGTCGTGGGTTCGATTCCCACAAGACACAAATATTTGTGTGAATAAAACATGAGTATTTGTGTTTCTCTGGGTGTTTCTTATGTATTATAAGTATGTATGTATTTCCAAAAAAAAGTATATAAGTATTATATCCATTGTCTAGTACCCATAGTACAAGCTCTGCTTAGTTTGGGACTAGATGGTGTTGTGTATAATGTCCCAAAAATATTATATATTATTATATTATTTTGTTTACTTCTCATAATGAAAGAGACTAGCCTCCACGACACAGGGCATCCTAGTATGGAGGCTAGTGACCCAACAATTCGTAACATTTTATTGAAACAATAAAGTATTATTATTATTAAATCGCTGATCGCTTTTCCTTGTACCAAGACCAGAGTATTCTCCCGGTGAGGCCTGCTCTGTGCCTCCCCGAATAAACACCCAGTTACCATGTAAATAGCGACTTTACGTACCCTGATGTACTTACTGAGGTTGCCGCGACACATGCTAAATATCTTACAATATTCTGCAGTGTATGTACACGTACAATGTTTTTGATGGACTCGGTATATTGTGTATGCAAATTGAGACGGTAAATTTATTTTTTGAGAATGTTGTTTATGAGGTTTTTAGCAAGACAAATACTTACACCATTTTATTATGTTTTTCACAAATTTCAATAAGAGACGGTGGATGACTACATAGAATATTTTATTTAATCTTCCTTGGATAAAATAATTATGTCAATGTTTAGAAGCTATAAAGAGAATGTTAACGTAAATATTATGTTATATTTTTTTGCCAAATAGTTGTAACATATCGCCGCATGTGAGTTGGAGAGCCCGAAAGAGTATTTTGGAACCTTGGGTCGTTTTCTTGATCTTAGACTCTGTTTGTGCTCCTCATCATGCAAAACCAGGGTCAAATTTATTCGAAGATAATAAAATTATCAATCATCGCATACACAATCTCCCCAAAAAATCCAAAACCCCTACGAATACTATAAATTAGAAAGTAACTCTGGTTGAATGATGCGCTTTTACGCCTCAGCAGCGAAGACACAAAGCGGCGACATCTTCGAAATTCAAAAAGGTTTTTTTTAAATATCTTAACAACGATAAGGACGTAAGTAGGTCGCCTGTATTCTCTCGAGGTTTATTGCTCTGTGTAAAAGCATCACTTTATGCCAAAGGTTCAACTAATCTAACTAGCTCAAGGCTGATAGGTGGAGAAACATCAACAGGGTTGCCAAGTGACAAGTATTGAGTTATTTGCTAGCGACCCCTGCCGCAGGGTTGGCGCTCTATCCATTATTTATGCGGACACGACAAATGTGCTTCACGTATATACAGAGGTTTGTTGATACAGATGCTTCAGCGGACGAGGATTTGAATATAAATCTTTTACTGTTTCCGTTTATTTTAGCGAATTCATTTCAAGTATTTTAGTTCATAAACAGGGTCCTTATTAAATAAAATGACGCTTTCGTAATATATTAAAAAAGTTTAGTTGTTCGCTATTCGGTATGTGTAATACTTAAGTAATTTTTGTTTATTTATGTTTCTTGTTTGTTTTTATGTTCCATTTTATGTTGCATTAGACAAATAATGGGAAAATAAAAACAGTTACTGTTATATCGTTGAAAATACTTCATTTTGGAGAATAAATTTATTTTTAAATGGTAAATAGATTAAATGAATAAATATTCTTGGACATTTTTACAAGCACTATCTAGTCCCCCACCATCAAAATCCTACCATAAACCAACTGAAAATTATCAATATTTTTGTTCGATATTCTGGGTCGTCCCAAATAGGTACCCCCCAAAAACTCCGTATAGCCATAGTGAAATAAAATAGTTTCTAAGACAATTTGATCGAAATAACGATGGCGTTATAATGTTATATGTTCAATAAATCCTATGCTGTTCTATTTACTATTGATATTGATTACCGTAATGCGCATGGAGTTTTGACTGTAAGGCGTTCTGCACATGTGTTCGGGTCGGCATTAATCGGCCCAGCCGGGAGGTAAATTCGATAAATACATACTACTAATATATACATACCAATAATACATACATATTCAGGGAACAGGCCGCTCGACATAGCTGATCGGCAAAAGCAGAATGAAAGTCGAATAATACCTAACATATGTAGTAATTGCTTCGCGTCGCACAGTGGGCTGGGATTACAAGGTTGGGTCTTAAGAGATCAGATGTATTTTTTTGGTATCTAGGCATAAATTTAAAACGTTTTTATTCTTTGACTTTTTTTAATTTAACGAGTACTTTCGGAGATATAGCCATATCAAATTTGTATGAAGAGTCATGTTATTTTAGTTAAGCAATTTATTCCAATTAAATTGAAATTTAAAATAATGTATACTAAACGGCCTGAAAACCTCAATACCTACTTAGTTCTTAAAAAAAAAACAATGTTCGACGTTTTCCACCACCATAGGCAGGTATGACGTAATTTGTTTTGAGACTTATTTCCGGGAATCAAGGGATAAGAGTGCGCGAGCGCAACAACAAGTTATGACGTGTCGTAACGTGATTGGTACAATGATAGGGTACCTACGGAATGTTCGGTTGCATTCAAAAGTACTTCAGTGTTCTATTACCCACCATAATAGACGCACTACCCCCACACATTCATTACTTACTTATTTGTTATTTTGTATTTGTGAAAATGTTTGAAAATTTAGTGACAAACCTTGATCTTTTCGTTATTTTAAAAAACAGTGGCAGTATTAAAAATAATGACAGTTTATGTAGTGAGATAAGATCTAAATTTTTAGTCGAATTAAGTGATGATCACGAAAAGACCTTAAAGTTGTTTTGTGCAAAATTTTGTTATAATTTAAATAGAAGATGGGAAAACGCTTATCGTAAAGAAAATATATTCAGAACTAAAAATAGTGAATGGTTACAAGAAAACATAATATGGCCAGACATTATTAAGTGTTTAATAGGCAGTAATCAAGATCAACCAGTACCGAGTACATCAACTCAGTATGTATCACCATCAAAAGTTTCTGTCGGTGTCTCCACCGAACAAACCCCAAGAAAACCTTTTTGTGAATTAGCGCCTAAACAGAAAAAAAGACGTGCAGAAAACTTTCATTTATCTTCGGACGAAATAAAATATGCATATTTTGAGCAGTTGAAAGCGGATGGGAATGAGGAGGTTGCTAAAATACTAGAACATTTACTAAAGAATCCCCTAGATGTAAAAAAAGTTAAAAAGTGCATATCTGTTAAAGAAACAAAACCTGTGTTTTCTCCGGATGAGGCTTTAGGGTTATTTTTATCACTTAAGCTGACCAAGTGGCAATACAATACTTTAAGAAAAAGTGTTAACGAAAAAGACAGTAATATATTTCCATCTTATTATCAAGTGCAACATGCGAAACAGAAATGCTATCCACCAAAAGATGCTATTACAGTGACAGAAACCTCAGCTAAAATAAAGTTACAAGCTCTATTGGATATAACGACAACAAGAATAATGACGTCACTCGTCATAGATAGTGGTTGTAAAGAATTTACACTAATCAGTAAGTGGGGATTTGACGGTGCTTCTAATCAAGCCAATTACAAACAAAAAATGCAAACAGACGATGAACAAGAAAGTCAACTTGACGATTCAAGCATATTTATGGGTAGTTTAGTGCCAATAAAATTAGTGTGCGGCGAACAAGTTATCTGGCAAAACGATTCACCAAATTCATCTTACTGGTGTCGTCCAATCTTTTTCGAATTTGTGAAAGAAAATAAAATAACGATATTGCGGGAAAAAAGTGCTATTGAGGAAGAGATTGTAAATTTAGTGAAAACAGAAGTTGGAGAAATAAAAATTTCACACTCTTTATTAATGACTATGATAGACGGAAAAGCAACATCAATTTTATGTGATACTTCATCTCAGAGATGCGACATTTGTAAAGCCACTCCAACAGAGATGAATAATTTGCCCTTAATTGCATCAAAACCGACTGATCCAGATCTCTGTAAATACGGATTGTCATCATTGCATACCTGGATACGAATGATGGAATGCATTCTGCATATAGCCTACAGATTAACGATACAGACATGGACAGTAAAGGGAGACAACAAGTGCATCATGGAAAGAAGAAAGAAAGACATACAAGACGCTTTTAAAAATAGAATGGGACTTCTGATTGATGTTGTTAAACAAGGGCACGGCTCCACGAATGACGGAAATACTGCTAGAAGATTTTTTGCATATCCAAACATGACTGCTGAGATAACTGGTGTTAGTGAAGAATTAATAAGGCGATTTGCAATCATTTTAGAGGCAATTTCATCAGGTTACCACATTGACACAGCGAAATTTCACGAATATGCTCAAGTGACCATGCAACTGTATTTGGAATTATATAGCTGGTATTATATGCCTTCAAGTGTTCATAAAGTTCTTATGCATGGTGCAGCTATTATTGAAAGTTTTGGTCTAATACCAATTGGAAAGCTATCTGAAGAAGCTGCTGAAGCTAGAAATAAAGACTTTCGTAGATACCGCCAACACCATTCCAGGAAATGCAGTAGAAAAACTACAAATGAAGACATTTTAAATAATTTATTGACCAGCTCTGATCCACTCATCTCAGCGAAACGTCACAAACTTTGCAGAAAACATAAAACTTTGTCAGTAGAAGCACAAAGTTTATTAATAATTGAACAAGCGGAAACATTTGATGATGACGAATACGAAAATTTTGCATTCGTTAATGTGGATACCCTTGACAGTGATTAGATTAAAACAGTGCAGTGGCCAGTAGTGATTGTGATTTTTACTTATTTATTTATTTTATTAGTCCTTAGTGGATTAGGCCTAAAGGGGAGACCACTACATAAAAAAAACGCGCCTAGTTCTTAACCTCTATGGTGGTGTGGAATAGAGAACAAAATTTGAAATTGCGACCAAATCGCAGAAAATCGCAACCCGAGAATAGGCGCTAAAATAGGACAAATATACGTACTATGCATAGTAGAGTCAATTCTTTGAGAAAATTTGAGAATTTCGAGATTTTCACATTTTTTTCTTTTGCTTCATACAAAAATTACTTTGGATATTTATAACTCTGGAAATACTAAGTTATCTGAACGACCCTCATAGAAATAATTACTTATAATCGATAGAAAAATCCAACACAATATTTAAAATTTCAGAAAAAGAAACTTTTTTTTTTTAAATGCTAAGTCCTTTACCGGCCCGTTTCAGCCCACTGTGCGTCGGTTACGTTGTTTAATATACGGCCAAAATAAACGTGCACACCCAAACAAGTGTATAGCCAGCCTAATGTATAGCTACAAATAAAAATAAAACATTTTTTTAATTAAGTTGAATACAAGGAGGTTCCAAACCTCCCATTATTAATAAGTACCTATTAAATAAAGGTAATTCATGGGCTCATTAATTATATTGTTAAATATATACAATACCGGAAATAAGTTAATTAAATTATAATTATGTTTGAGTACGGAGTGGCCTTGGCACGTTTTGTTATAAAATAGTCGCATAGGGAATACCTAATACATAAAACTCATTTCTGCAGTATAAAAGGACATTCCAAAACCTGTTTTAGGTTTGTAAGTTGTTTGAATGTTTAGTAGTAGTTCTTTGGTTTAGTAGTCGGAAATTTTCCAGGTCGAGCAGTGCTATTGTATTTTTATACGAAACTGTCAGTGTCAGCTCACTTCTATAAGAGAATAGATACTACTAGTAACTATTGTCTGGACTTTAAAAGAGTACCTATCAATCTCTAAGTTTCCTTCGTCCTTTATTCTCAGAGATCCACAGGTAGTAAACACGCATCTAGTTTTTTTTTATCTAGTTGATATCTTCGCACGCAAAAAATGTTCTTTATCATCATGACGCAATTTGACGTGACTAAGTACTGATTATATAAACTTTACTGTTAACATTGGCAATTGAAAAGATAATCTAAGTTTTATTTTAATATCAATTTTTAGTGTCTTTAAAGGATCTATTTCCAGACACAAATTTTTTTTTTGGATATCTTTCTGCGCTAATCGAACATCGAAATCTTTTTAGTTCTGTAAGACGTCAAAAATATTCGGCTTTCGGCCTAAATATTAAAATATTTGCCGGCCTAGGCTCAAATCTACTAATCGTGCTGGTAATTCCACCACTAACAGCAGTATAATTGTGCTTAAGCAGAACTGTACTGCTGTAAACACAATAACGTATACTAACTCAATAACTGCGCTAGCTCTAGCTCAGCGTTTACGACCAGAGTAATGAGGCAGTCTAGTCTAGCGTATTACGATGTCATGAAGTTATTAGAACATCATGGTATCGGAGTTTTGTTGAATTTTGTTAGTTATATTTAATTATTAATAACTCAAACTATTTATTTGCATACTAAGGTTAGTACCTAAGGTTCTTAAATATAATTTAGTGTACAGCTTAGCACCTTTTTCAGGCGTTGCAAATTTCAAGGGTTCTACTATAATACAATCTTAGTTTTCAAACAATTATCAATATTATTATTATTTATATATATATGGAGGCTATGGGTGTGCCGACAGAAGTCATCGCCATGTTGCGCCACTGGTACGGTTGTCAGCGAAACCAGGTGAGATGGGCTGGTGCACTATCTGATGCATTTGGCATGGCGTGTGGCGTGAGGCAGAGGGGTATTACCTCTCCTCTGTTGTTCAACCTGTACATTAACGACCTCAGCAGTACTCATGTAGGTTGTTTTATAGACGGAGTTTCTGTAAATAATATAAGTTATGCAGACGACATGGTACTGCTGGGACCGTCGGTGGGTGCGGTACGTAAACTGGTGTCAATCTGTGAGGCGTATGCGGCGAAACATGGACTGAAGTATAACTCAAAGAAAAGTGAAGTGCTCGTTTTCAAGAGTGGAAAGCAGGCTCCAGTGCGTGTTCCGCCTATTATGCTTAATGGTGAGGCCCTGCGGATGGTGAGCAGTTTTAGGTATCTGGAGCACATTGTGACAGAGCATTTGCAAGATGACGCTGACATGGAGAGGGAACGCAGAGCACTGGCAGTCTGGGGAAATATGCTTGCACGGAGGTTTGCCCGCTGTTCGAGGGAAGTAAAAATAAATTTGTTTAAGGCGTATTGCCAATCATTCTACTCGAGTAGCTTGTGGGTTAACTACACTCATCGGGCTGCTAGTGCACTGCGTATCCAATACAACAACATCTTCAGGATGCTGATGCGACTGCCTCGCTATTGTAGTGCATCTGGGATGTTTGCGGAGGCCCGAACGGCCAGTTTTCGTGCAGTGATTCGCAAAAGAGTAGCATCCCTACTGCAGCGTGCGAGAGTTAGTACTAACAGTATCCTGCAGATGATTGTTACTCGTGCGGATTGCCCAATCCAACAGAAATGGATGCGTATCACGATGGGTGTTGACTAACATAGTTTATAGGATTTTACTAACACTGAATATTGTAATTTTATTTATTGATGTATATTTTATTGTACTTATTTTAATTGTGTAATTTTAATATTGTATGGATTATTATAAAATCTGAAATAAATTAATAATATATACATATATTGGAGTTCTTCTGTAAAGATAGTGTGTGAAATAAATAAATAAAAATCATTCATTTCCTTTTCCCGACTATGTTCCGGTTCGAGTCTAACTAGATGCGGTTGAATATCAGTACTTTACACGAAGCGACTGCCATAAGACCTCCGCAACCCAATTTCTGTGTAATACCGATATCCTGAGGATAGACTGATTCTCAGGCTCTTTGGGCTTCTGACTACTACTAACAATTGTTAATAGGTGTTCGACCGTGCAAATATGTGCTCTCTAAGGCATGGAGGGATCTCGATGTCTTAAGAATGGTGACTGACCGCGGGTAACGTAGCTTAACCTTGTTTATTTAATTATGTTAGGGAAACAAACAGCCTATAAATATCTTAATAATAAGTTACAAAATATAAAATTTAATTTTATAAACAAAAAGGAAACACTTAGGTATATAATGAGAAAAAAGAAAAAAATGTAATACCTCTTAAATCAAAAATAATTGTGTCATTGAGAATGGAATTGAAAAACTCATTCGATATACCTAAGTCGTTGGAACTTTGTATATCTGTTGATCAGCATAGCTATAACTAGTGATGTTGATAATCGATTCATCGAGTATCGATAATGAATCTAAGCAGGTAAAATGATCTTAATTATCTCAACGGTAATAAGGTATACATATCTCACTCAATTAATCAATAATCATTAATTAATGAAGCTAAAGATTTATTTGCCTTTGCTTCCTGTCATCTCCATGCTGTGATAGTGATGTTGATAATCGATTAATCGATTATTGTTAATCGATTATCAACGTCACTAGCTATAACTTAACCACGAACCCCTCAAAGTTATTAGAACAGATTCCACGATTATCTCAAAGCCTATGATCTCAGTAATACACTTTATGAACGCGTCAACATAGTCCCCTTGTCGCCATATTATATTTCATGACGTCATCGGCGTTGATTAGCACAAACAATATGGCAGATTTAATATTTACTGCGATATTTTTATTACATTAGAAGAGACGTTTTCGTGATAAGAATGAAAATGTTGACCAGGTCAGCATTTCCAGATTAGGCTAAATTAACACCTTTTGTCATTCAAAATATGATTCACAATAAAAATTGCTACGTGATGTGTTCTCAATATCAATTAACTAGCTAGCCCCCCGGCGTCAGCAAGACATGTAGGTTTAGGATTGTACACCTAGACTAAGATATGGAAGGCCGTTGCCCTGCAGTGGGTCACAAAAGAGACTACATTAAAAAAATATACGTAAATATCTTTGTATTTTTTTTGGCATTTTCCATGCTAAGATTTTAAAGTTATTTTGCGAAGGAAAATTTATTATTATTAGTTACAGTACAACAAAAATACTGATTAACTAAAATAAAATTCGTCATGGCGAGTGGGACTCGCGTTGGCTTAGTGGTCATAACGTCTGATGTACTTAACAAGAAGATGAAGGTTCGAATCCTACCCACGGTCGAATTTTTCCTTCGCTAAATAACAATATACGTAAAATCTACATCAATAAATAAATAAAAACTAAACACGAAAAGCCTGATACAAAATTCAAACGATCTTAGAGACAGCACTAGCCTTATTTTCCTAACGTTACATTTCACATCAGCTTTCCAATTCAGGAAAGTTACATGTTCCTATTAGTTTTGTAAGCCTTATAGCCTTCAGCTAGTGTACCCAGCTCTAAATGTTCGTAGAATTAATCCACTGTTTCTCTTGTATGTTTAATTTATGTTAATTGACAATTTCGTCACCATACAACTTTGGGACAATAGGGTTCCAGAGAAATTACTGCGGTTTGTAAACGGCCTTAATTATGAGGGGGTATTTGAACTAGTTCATTATTCTTGGGTTTGTAAACAGACTTAATTATTATATTGGAAGTATGTTCATTTAAATGCGGGTAAATGTGTGTCTTATGTGGTTGGTAATTGCGGTACACACAACACTTTGTATACATAATAATTGACATAGTTTAAGCCTAGCGTATTTGAATGGTGAATCTGCGCCTCAATTTAGAGACTTTAACATTTAGAGACTTTGATTTTAACATTATACAGGGTGGATACGATGGTACAGAATTAAATAATCACAGTTTCTAAAGAAGCACTATATACAATAGAAAGTGGTAATCGTACGCAAAAAAAAAACAGTTTTTTTTTTAACTATCAGTTGAAAAATGTATAATAATAAATTGAGAAGTTTTTTATTTCTGGATTATAATTAAGTACAATTTCCTATTTTAAAGACTAGTTAGTAGGCTGTGTTTTCATTAAAAGTCTTTTATAAATAGCGGTTCCAAGTAATTACTGAGACGGCCTTACACAGAAGTTTGCACGATTGTAGCAAATTAATTTACCTAATCTTTTTAATAGGTATTCTGTTTTGTTGACTGTGTCTCTCAAAATAACTAGGAATGTACAGCAGATTTGCTTCTAGACCAATGTCTAGTGGACTCAAGCGCAGGTGCTTCGTTATGCATTCTTGGCCCGGGAGTCGAGTCCAGGATCTTTCGTTAGAGAGAAATTGGGTTGCGGAGGTTTGATGGCAGTAAGTAGCTTTGTGTAAGACAGAATTCTGATCTAGTCTCGTCTCGTAATAATGTCACTTGGTATTCTACCAATTGTGAAACGCGAAGAAGTTTAATTTATTTGAGATCAAAAATTAACCCAAGGGTAACTTTTTCTGATGTCGTGGGACTGAAACTGGACCAAAATAATATGAAAAAAATTATGGTACGGTCGACAAAAGGGTTAAGTATACAGGCAGCTAATTAACATCTGGGTTTTTTTAAAGATTGTGTAATAATGTATCCCGTAATATGTGTCAAAACGCAGGTATTGTAAACTGCTACACTTCAAACCCGTTGACGGGTAATTACTTATATCACAATCTGTGTAAAGATGCAGATTTCGTTCGCTACCTGTATACCAATCTCTTTTGTTGACTGTACAGTCAGCAACGAAAGTCGCAAAACATGTAGCAATCTTCAGTAATTTTTTTAACATAAATCTACTGGCATGAGGTTGTGCGAAATCATTGCATAGATAATCATTAAATATTTACCATACCTTCATAGTCGTTGAATAATAAAATGTCTTGCCTAGTTTTGGAGCTGTCATGTTATGAAAATTTAGCTGTATTCAATGACTTTCGTTGCTGACCGTACATACCAGAATACCCTTCAGAACACTTCTGAATTTTGAAAAAAGGTATGTTTACTTATCTTTTCCCTTCAGGCGATACAGCAAAGAAAACAAAAGGCACTTATGCAGTAAAGGAAAACAAGCCAGGGTCTCATTACGATTGAGCGAGGTTAAGGAGCGCGCATGCGCCGTGCACTCGCCTCGTTGCGTAGCAACAAGTGGCCGTGATAACGTCACATAGAGGAGACAGAAGGTCATTTTCAAACGAGGGTAGATAGATAATAACCGGCTTAATACTAAAACTAGTTGTGTTCCGCAGTTTTACCTATAATAATCACTTTTTCCCCAGTCCCGTGGCAATTTCACAAAATTCCGTGTTTTTTGTAACGTATTGAGGTGGTAAAGTGGTAAAACCGCATTGGCAAATATCCTGAAGTGTTTTGTTTGTCTGGGCGTTTGCTATATATTATTTAAGTATTTATTTACAAAAAAAAGTATATAAGCATTATATCTATTGTCTAGTACCCGTAGTACAAGGGTACCCATACTACTCTGCTTAGTTTTAGATTACTTAGATAGTGCGGTGTAAAATGTTTCAACTCATGAATTGGACCTACATAACTTACCGTATTTACCTACCTATGTTACTACAGTCACACACGTAATTTCATTAATTAACAGATTGCATAGCGATCTCATAGCTGAGTGGAAACAAGTGGTTTTCGAGTGGGCCATGATGGGCCATCGTATACAGAAGATTAGGTCAGATTGTTGTTTAACCTGGTTGTGATAATATGGGCAAGTAGGACCTATCTACTCATACATAAGTCCCATTTACTGTCCCTCTGTGACTGGACTACAAAATGAGGAAGGTAAGCCTTAGTTGACTTACTTAACACCAAACTTTTCCTACACGACTTTAATTTATGGCAGAATAAAATTGATAATTTTATTTTTTTAATGTTTATAAAAAGAACATTTCCAATTTCCAATAAAACCATAGAAAAGATTTTTTAAAAGAATGCAGGTAATGGCGGCAAATCCGATTAAAACACACTTCCAATTGCCAGATATAAAAAAGAAAATACTTCTTCAATAATATTCATTTCCATTTGCAAAGACGGAAGTTAGAATAAATTGGAAGACTCCGATAAGCCGCCTCAGCGATTTTAATAGGGTATTTCGGAACTTTTTTCATATCTTTTGTTGAAAAGAGTAAACCTAAAATAATTTCTTTATTTGTTATGAATAATATATGACCTTGTGATTTCATTAAATATGGGTGAGAAAATAATTTTTAAATGTTTACAAATGAAACTATATTAAAGTATTCCTTGTTTGATTTATAAATCATTCATGTACCTATTCTCCCAAACGTTAAGTAGAGGTTGTGCATACGAGTAACTCATGAAAATCGAAACACAGCGCTACTACTGAGAATTCTTTTGTGAAAAATCGATGCCCTACCTGGGAATTTTAACTATAAATGGAGGAAACTATAATTACTCATGTACCTACGTCACAATATCATAGACGCAGGTACAATTGAGAAACTTTGCGGTTGAAAGTTTTCACTCTTACTACTAAGAAAATGGGCCTAAAAGTGAATAAATAATAAAAATAAAATAAAAAGTGTATGGCTTCAATATTACAAATGAGTAAACACAGCACTAACTTTATTTTTTTTTCTTTCTTTCTTAATATAGAAACTGTTTTATAATAAGTCTAAGACTGTCACGCAGGCAGTTTGTTACCGACCACTATCTGTCACTGTCTCTCCGCGGTACAGTGGGATTCGAGAGAAAAGGACAACATTGCTGTTCTTAATTTAAAAGGAAGGAGATTTAACTGTGGAACACATTAAAAAGAAACCAGAGATAATTTTATCGATACATTATCTCGTCTCCTACCATAGTTTCGGAATGAAATAAACGACAACGAAATTTAATGTCAATCATTAAATAAATTTCATGGCGTGCGTCACACCTGCTAGGTTACCTGTGCATTACTGTAGCAGGTGTCCCATCACTTTCGTGTTTAATGGTTATATTAAAAAACCGATATCTTTTATCGTCAGTTATTTACATTGACTAGCTTTTATTTTTTCAAGGAAATGTTTTAGGTGCATAATAATTAAGTCAATTTATTTTAATAAAAGCGCATTGATAGCCTAGTGGTACGGAACTCCGAGCTGCCACTGAGAATTTCATAGAAAATCCTAATATCACTTTACCCGACCTGGGAATCGAACCTAAAACCTCAACCGCAGCACTTTGTGTCTGCTCTTTGACCTTTAACCAAAAACATGTAATGCGAACCTAATAAGTAAGGCAATGACTTATCCACTAACACTACATATTCACAAAAGAAGAATACTAGAACGCTCCCTAATCTTATATCTATTTGTTTACCAACTTGATATACATAACGACATTTTGAATCGAGCGCCCCACCGACCCTTAAAAACCCATCTCCATACATTTGTATCCTAATTCAATAAAACAAAAGACTTCTCGATGACGCCAAATAAATTTCGAAGGTAAACTTTCCCAAATCCTGCAAATCCGTGTTTGATTGGAAATTGTACAGTAGTAAAACCAAGGTAAGCTAACAGGATTTCCGTGAAAGTTGCTAAAGGTATATTAGAAAGAAAGAATGATGTTAAGGAAAGATTTATTACGGTAATATAATATAAATTAAGTATTGTTTGATAATTGAAAGATCTTAGTTTATTTTGATATTTACATACATACATACATACACTCACGCCTTTTTCCCATAGGGGTAGGCAGAAACTAAAGAACGCCACTTGCTACGATTCTTGCATACTTCTTTCGCTTCGACCACATTCATACATCTTGTCATACATACACGCCGGTTGCGAGTACTACGCACCTGACCTTTTTGAAGAACCTCACCAATAAGGTCGGTATAAGTTTTTCTAGGGCGTCCCCTCTCGGCGGTTCCACTGACATTCGCCATATAAATCCTTTTTGTTAGTCGCCTTTCATCCATTCTCTCGACATGCCCAAACCATCTCAGCATATTCTTCTCAATTCTCGTCACTACATCGTCTTTTAAGCCACAACGTTCTCTTATCACACTATTTCTCAATCTGTCATTCCGAGTTACACCGCACATACTTCACATTACATTTTGATATTTATAATGACAAAGAGTATATTATTCGTGGACAATACTAATATCCAGCCACATTAGACCAGGTCAGACTTGAAGTTGACCCCAACATAGCTGGAAAAGGCTAACTAAGCTAAGGATGACCGGGTCAGACGGCAAACATTACGATGGCTCCGAGGCACGGAGGGGTCTTGAAGTGTTAAGAATGGGCATTATGCAACTAATGACATGCTCCATAAAATGAAGCTGGCTTTGAATAATGATTGTAGCGCTTGGCGGCGAAACGGATGTGTCATCTCGGTAACGGTTACCCGAAGCCAGAGGACTACAAGGTTCCTTCCTCTTAGTGGGCTAGCCGTCTTCCATGAACCACGTCTTTGAATCATCAGTCATGCTGGGGACAGCACAATAGATCACATTTGGTTGAAGTGTTGTTGGCCATGTCAGCTCCCACGGTTAAGATTAAGAATGGTCACACGCCCCTGGATTAGCCCCACAGAACATAGAAAGAGGTTTCTATATTGTGATTGGCCCCTACTAGCGCACCTTCACCTTGCAGATCGATTGAACAGTATAGTTCTTACTTACCCAGGAGCCCCTCATTTTTTATTGATAGCATAGATAAATTATTTAATCATCTTTGCTTATAGCATAACATGAACAATATACGTCACGAACTTCAACGTTATAAATTATTATAGTCTGTGGTTCCCAGTTTATTAATTCTGAGCAAGAGTAATCTAAGCCACTAGAGTTATCTGTGAAGATATTTCCATCAGTAGGTATTATGCTGAACTTTCTGTTCATTGAAAAGTTTTAATTGATTTATTAAGAGTTAAGTTTATGTTAATATAACGTAAGTTGATTAGTTAATGTTTGATTATACATAATATATCTAATAATATGAAATGCGCCTTCCGGGAGGTCAATTTCCAATATATTTTATTTGTTTAGTGATGGTGTCGACTGCGATGTTTTTTAATAACAGAAATGTACACCTACCGATAAAAACCTACTTTCTCGGTCTCTTTTCTGTCTTTGTCAAATACAATGTCTTTTTTTACACTGGCCATTAATCGACATTAGGTACATGTTTACTACTAACATACATGGGTACTAGGCCGTCGTCGTCTGGGGCCGTCCCTAAAGTGTAAATAAGGCTATTAATCACGTAGTAAGTACGATAGCATAATTTATGCGCCGACTCTGAAATAAGGTTGTTTGTCTTCAGCAGATACTAATCGCGTATAGGAAATCGATAAGGTTGTATTTACGTATCTATAAATTAGAAGGGTGTTTAGATAGATAGGATTAATGATTATTTGTTATGTAGGGGGTACCTACACAAATAAGCAGATGAACTGATTGTAAGTGAATTTTTAAGAGAGGTATTATGCGTTTCAAATAAGAATAGGAACGTCAATGACCTCGAATGACCGCGATCTGTCAAAAAAGTACAGCTTGCAAAGAAAAATAATTTTCTTCTTTTGAAATTATAAAACCAAACCCGGAACTCTGCGAATTAATAAAAATGCACAAACTGACAAAAAACTATTGTCTTAATTACCAGTGATGATTGGCAAAAATAAATTAACTACGACAAATGAATCGAAAATAAATACCAAAAAAGGGAAATATTCCAAGACGAAGCTAACTTTAGTTTTATTATAAACACAGGTAATAAATATCTAATTTTCTTTAAAATAACAGCCGGTGGAATATTTTAAATACTTATAAAATATTATTTCAAAAATATCTGTTTTGCTCACCCTACCCATCTGGTTTGAATTGACAGCTATGACGTCACAAGATGGCTGGAGGTCAGTACTATTCTTATTCGAAACGCATAGTAGGGCACAGAATTCCACTCAAATTTGAGCTGCTCGACTGGGAAAGTACCTCCATCTTGCAGAAAATCGAAGTGAAATAACACTGCTTTGAGCTATGTTGGAAACGGGTTGGCAGTGGGGAGACTTTGACCCTTATACTGCCAACCCAACGACGACAAGATGGCAGACGAACTACGAGGATTTTCTTCACCACAAAAAAAGTGATGCAGCGAAAAAACAACAACTGCAACACTGCAGGAGGCGGTGGAGAAGATTGGGCATTCAGCGCTCTCACTCGAAATCGTACCCCGGTCGAGCCAGCTATTTATTATAAAATCTGTGTCTAGTCTAGTTATCTAATGACTCCATAAAAACATAAATCTATTTTCAGTTCATTAATTAAAGTTACATGATTTCGACCGCTTATTGCCAACGTGGTATGAAGAAGCCCAATAGAAAATGTGACCGAGTAAGGTGAGGATCTTTTCCATAAGTGTGACACAAAATAGGGAAACTTTATTTAGGTAAAGCAACAATTATTTACTTATCTAAACTACTTAATAACAAACTATAATTTAAAAAAAAACTACAGGGTAAACTAAACTAAAACTAGACTAAAAATTAAAAAGAGATGATCATTTCGAAAAGTCTGATGCAAAGCCAATGTCCCAGAAACCCATGTCCAGCAGAGGGGACTAATTAATGGCAAATGAATTGATGATGATGATATTAGATACAGCATACATACTATGATACAGCTTGTGGTTGTTAAGTCTTTAAATATATTATTATGAATGCGAAAAACAACACTCCAGTAAGCTGTAGAGCAAAATTAAAGCCGATTTACGCTTTATTTTAGTTGTACGTCGTGCAGCAATTTAACTTCCAACGAGTTTTGTTGTGTCCGTTAAAATGCAACTCGATTTTAATTCCTAGCGTGAATTTCAGTAAATCCTGCATGGAATTCTCTTACAAACTGATAATATGATTTTATATATAAAGTTATTTTCTAGCTTTCTAGCTTTTTAATGCTTGTGTGACTACAGATCGTGGCAAATCGTTGATAACGATCAACGATTTGTCACGACATCGGCGGAATGGGTCGGCGAATTTGGATAAATCGCAAGTCCAACGTGGATGCGAGTACCACTTGATAGTTTGAGGGAATCCTAAACATCGTCATTATCACTGTACTAGTCCACTGCTGGACGTAGGCCTCCCCCAATGTGTGCCATTTCACGCTGTCCTTGGCTTTTCGCATCCAGCTTCTACCAGCAGCCTTTCGCAAATCATCACTTCATCTTGCCTGAGGGCGTCCTAAGCCAACCAACAAGAAGGCAGTAATCCCACTGCTGAGTATCCTCATTATGATTATCTCTTATCGGAGGGCTATGGATGCTGACGATGATAACATGTATGAACAGGTTCGTCCACCTAAAAATCTAAGTACTTATGCAAGAATCATACAAAGTGAAATTTCTGGAATAAAGGCTTGAACTTAACGTAAATATATTTCACAGTAGGTATTTTAAACGCCACATCAAATAACAAACTAAAATGTAACCCTCTAAAAGCTCGCGTTTATACCCAACATAATGTATCTGAGGCAAAACCTGCTTTCAACGGGTTGAACGGATGCCGGTCGAGAACCTAGTTCCGGCGTCACACCGCCAATTAGACCGGCAGCTGGCTTGTACCGCCGCGCGCCGGTGTGCGCTGGCTCGTACTGGATTTATCTGGTTGTATCCAGTTGTGTTACTTCAAAACCTATTTTTTTGAATTGTTGAAGTTTTTCGTATCTTCACCTGGTGTTGAATTCACGTATTTGCCACCATGTTTTCTTAAAAATAAATGAATGATTGATTCACTGAGGAACCAGGATAAAAAGTGAGTATCATAAAATGGATGTAAGCAAACCTTAATCAAGCTTTTGTCAAGCGTGGTCAATAATTATTTACTCATTATTAATCAGCTATAATTGAAAAAACATATTATACATAGGTATAATATGTTTCATGGGGCAATGTATAGACATTGCCCAATTAAACTGTTAAAAAAGTAACCTATTTCAATCGCCAAGTTCAGGAAGCGTTCATTCATGAATTTTCAGGCCGGTGTACACAGTCAACGGGTATTCAACACGGCGTACTGAACTGTAAGCATTGCCAAGACAGAGTGTTTGAAATACCCGAGAACGTGTCCGGATTCCGGCAATCTCGTGATGGCCAATCAATTTTTAGATTACCCTGTGTTATGCGCACACGCCTGACGTAATTTTAGATATGAATGTGACGCAAAAATATCGGATCAGTATAAAAAAAAAACCAATTGACTTTGTTAATGAAGTCCGCTTAGTCTCCAGCCTTTACTCAACCATGTCGGCATCAGTGCTGCTAGGTCCATCAAAGTGTGAGGCGCTAAATATTTTAAAGATTTGTTCCGCATTAGACTCACGAAGTTTCGCCCCACGTAAAAAATCCGTATACCTAAGTCCTACATTTTATTATTCCTTTTTCGCCCCAAACTCAATATTTATTCTAAATTTAATATTTTAATCCTGTTTCGTCGCAATTATCGTTCGTTGTGGCACCATAGTTCAAATCTACCTAAAAACTTTAAACAGTGCTGCTAATTATTTCAACGTATTACGCTACCGTTTCTCGCAAGTGTAGACAGATCTTTTCAGACGGAACTGGCAATGTCTTCCGGACAGGAAAGGACGATTTTGGGGTATCGTCTCTAGTTAACGGACTCTCAGAAGGTTTAGTCAGTACCTACATACTTCAGTGAATATAGACATCACGGTTTAGGAAATGGAAAAGAGAAACCATTAATGGAACACTTAGGAAGTAGCGAATAACATAAATTTCATCGCTGTATCCCTGAGAGATTTAGCAGAGATGTTCTGATGTACAGACGCCAGCAGGTCAAGCTATCCATAACTGTCATATTTTCCCAATTGAATATGAACATTAACGTTTTGCTTTAAAGTTGAAAATCAATCAAAAAACTTTGACAGGTTGTGGTAGGTTGAAGTGCTGGCCTCTGTACTTATGTTTCATTAGTCAAGTCGTTTTCGTGACTAACAAGCTAGAAGCATTTGATTCCCAGGAGCTAAGTTTCATTATTTTTTTAATTTGTTAAATAAGTTGTGGAGAGGCGATGTGTTTTGCCCTTCCATCCAAAGGGAGAATCCTCCGATCAGGTGGGTGTTTTGCCTGGCGGGCCACGGCCCAACGGTTGATCGGGCGGTTGTGTATATGCAACTTTGCAAATGTTGCTTGCGTGATTCAGGATTTTGTCGTAGTTCTATGTAGCGTGGTAAAAGGCGCTACATAAGTAATCCTCAGTGGCAGCTCGGAGTTTGGAGTCGTATCCAAATGTTGGTGCAATGGCAATAAGCTCGCTCCTTAGTTGAATGGGATTTATACTGGAAATCTCTGGGTTTGCAGCTGTATCATTTTATCCTTCGGGGAATAGAGGCGCGAAGGCATGTTATCCATATACTAATATTATAAATACGAAAATGTGTCTGTCTGTTTGTTACCTCCTCACACTTAAACCGCTGAACCGATCTAGATGAAATTTGGTATAGAGATATTTTGAGTCCCGGAAAAGGATAGTTTTTATCCCAAAAAATGTTTAAGGGGGTGAAAGGGGAAGTTCGTATGGGGAATATTATAAATGCGAAAGTAACTTTATCTTTCTGTCTGTCTGTTACGCGATCACGCCTAAATCATTGAACCGATTTTGATGAAATTTAGCACAGAGACAGATTTGACCTTGAGAAAGGATAGAGACCTTTTGTCTCAAAAAGCGCTTTGGAGTATGAGTGAAACCACAAGGCAACAGCTAGTATTAAATATTTATATAACAAAATCATATTTACAGCCTTAACGTCAATTGAATTTATATTGGGTTAGCAATATCCATTTATTTTATGTCCTTTGAGGGAGCGTTTGATCTGAGAACTCTACGCATAGTTTGCTGTCGGGAGAACTTGAGCCAGTAACTGTGTTAGTTACACTCGATCGTGTTTGCCTTACTCTTTGTTCCGAGACTCGTGATGCAGACAGTGGACTAGTGGGAAATCTACAAAACTTTATATGAAGATCTATTGGAGAGTGGTACTTATATAATATGTTATATTTAAACATCATATTGTCAAGTGATCACAAAGTTGCACCCAATAAATATTCTTATTCTTATAGAAATCCCTACTAATCCCTACTAATATTATAAATGCGAAAGTAACTCTGTCTGTCTGTTACGCTTTCACGTCTAAATCACTGAACTGATTTTAATGAAATTTGGTACAGAGATAGAGTTGACCTTGAGAAAGAACATAGGATAGTTTTTATCTCGGACTTTTGAAGAGTTCTCTTGGAAACGCGATATAACCGAACTCGACGCGGGCGAAGCCGCGGGCGGAAAACTAGTAATATATAATATATAAATTTTCTTTATTTGGACAACAATCAGATCCACTTTGTGTTAGTAAAGACTTAAAAACTAGTGTTAGTAACAATGTTTATTTAAGCCAGTTTAAGCTAATGTGCAGAAGCACTCCGTCCGAACTTAAGACACAAGTTTTACTTGATCATCACCCGGACGAGGTGCTTCAACACAGGCGCGCTCAGGTCCTCGGCTACCACTTTCAGAATACTGTTGTAAATAAGAATAAGAATTTTTATTTACCAAAGAGTTTCTTATACAGTATCTTCAACAGTTTCTTAAAGCTACAATTTTTTAATTATGTTATAGCAATAATTTTAGAAACATAACAGATTTAAGTGTTACTACCACACTAGGTCAAGCCTGCCTCGCGGAAGCCTATGAGCTTTATTTTTTTACTTGTAATTTTTGTTTCATTGATCTATATCTGACTCCTAAGTCACAGGGTTTCCCTAGTTTAGGAGGCAGGGTTTTCATCATATTTGTGTCACCTTTAGCTACTAATTGTATTTCCTACCTACTTCATACAAGTATTTTTTGTCAAAATCTCATAATTATTATGATGATATACATATATGTCAAGAAAATGTAAAGGTTTTTAATAAGTATCAATAAACATATTATTATATAGAAAATGTATAGCTGCTTTAGTTTACAATTTGGTATGGTGGTTTAAATAACAATGAATTATGATAAGAATAATAAAAGTGAGTGTATGTGTGTGTGTTGGGAGTGTGTGTGTGTTTTTGTGTAATATTTTGAGGATGAACACATATCTGGGCTTAAAATATGTTTCTTATGATCACTGTTCTTGTACTTATCTGTCACTATGATAATCACAACTGTACGGCACTGCTAATATAAATCAAATCAAATCAAATTTTATTTATATACAACATAGAATACAACAATGCACGAGATGTTATAATAATGCCTAAAACTAATATTATAAATGTGAAATTAGCTCTGCTCGTCTGTTACGCTTTCATGCCTAAACTGCTGGACCGATTTTGATGAAATTTGGTAGGTACAGATGTAGATTAACGTTGGAGAAGGACATTGGCTACTCTTAGTCTGTTTTTCCCTGTGAGATGCGGGTGAAACCGCGGAAAACAACGTTTTCTATTACCTATGTGCTGCCATATGGCATACAAATATTTAAATATACCAATATTTAAATATGTGCTTAACAACTAACAACTTATAAGTAGTAACTTATACCTATACTTAGCTGATGAGCCATCAGCCATCACAATAGACCAGTCTTAGCGATATTATATCCGTAGAATCTATTATTTAAAATCCGAATATACTGAAATAAGAAAGTTTTCCTATTATAATCTGTAGGGAAACAGGAATGGTTGTCACACTTACCGCTTCAAGGAAGTGCTCTTCCTTCCCTAAGAATACTATTTCCCCCTTTTTATTATCTCAGCTATCTCACTATTACTGTTTCCATTATACTTGAGAAGTAGAACAAAAATTGTACAGTATTAGATAAATGTGTATCGTATTGTAGATTATAGTTCATGAAAATATTGCGGGCACTTATGGCTTGGAGTTTGAGTTGATAAAGTAAGGTCTAGAAATAATAGTACCTACTTAATTACATTTTATGATGTTGAAATAAAACTACTTTTTACGGATACTCTTTACAGCGTCCGTGGTCACGGGTAGACTGCCCGTAGTCTACCCGTGACCATGGACGCTGTAAAGGGTTCGAAACGTCGGGATTAATAATATCAATATACGCGATAAAATCCGTTAAAAGTAGTTTTATTTCAATGTATAATATTCGCATAAATGTCAGAAATCAATATTTTATGATGTTTTAAACTAATTACAAGACACTAAAATTGATACGAATGTGGTTTGTGTATTGGGTATGAGACACCTACAAATAGGTTTCGTTTGGTTCTGGCGTTGGGGGTTCATTGATAATTAATGATTCTTAATACCTACCTGTAGTAATGGTGTCTTTGTGGCAAATAAATTAAATTTTCTTTCTTTCTTCCTATACAAAACACAATAAAAAGATTAAATATCTATAATATTAGAATTAAACATAATTATCAGCCACAGGAGGTCCAGAGCTGAACAAAAGACTTACACATGGATCGAAGAATGAGGATGAGGAGCGACAGAATCAGAAATGGGGAGATCTATAACAGAACCAAAGTTGCTGACATAGCCGTAGTAAGTAGAAACACATAAATAGTACCTATCCAATGGTTTTGATGCAGGAAATAGAAGAAGTAGGTTAGATATCGATAGCAATAGAAATAGAAATGTTGCCAGGTGAAATAAACTGGCGAAAGGCCACGAAATACAGAATCTATTTTATAACTAGATTTTCTCCTGCTGTTGATTTAGGATTCTGGGTTGAGGCGGACTAATTTATTACGGCTATTGATTTCTCAGAGAGATAAAGTGATTAAATTGGTCTAATATTTTTGTCTTGGTAGAAATGTGAGTGATGAGAGAGTTCCAGATGATTAATCAAAAATTAAGTAAGTACATATCTGACATCATATCTACATAAAAATAATGATATACATACAACATACCATGACGCCTTTATTCTTTAAAAAAACAAGTAAATAGGGAAACAATTTCAATGAGTATTATAATAATTATAGTAAATATTTCTACCATTTTAAACTCTGATAACACAAAAATTATCAGGCATTTTAAAATATTAAAGTAAGTTACCTGAATCACGCGAAATCAATAACTAGACGAAAAACTAAATAAGTGTCAATATGCTGCGCTATTTAAATTGACGTGCGATGACGTCACTGGATATGTCATTCGCGACATCCTGCCATAGACACGAATGGGATTATTTCGGTAACATTCGTCATTGCCCGCGGCGCCCAAATCTGCATTGACAGCTCTCATTCGCGCGGGAATTTGACAGCCATTTTGTTTTATTGCTTTCAAAGTTCGTTTGATCTATGTAGTAGAAGAGAATTGGTTTACGGAAATGGTGATGGCTTTATTGTGTAATGAAACTGTATAGCATTGTGTGAAGTTTAAAATTGTTTGACGACTTTTCGTCATTTTAAAGGAAACAAACAGTAATGGTATGATTTATTAGCTCCGGTTATAAAGACAATTTCATGAATAAAAAAAATAGCTTCGAAGACCATTAATTGCCGCGTCAAGATTAAATATTTATATACAAGCAAAGAGAGATTTTCTTAGATCCGAAAAAACCTGTGGGTAAGAAATAGGTAACCTACATTTGCAATAAACAGAAAAAGGAAAAATATCACAGCAATCACGGGAAACCCGAGCAACTACTGAAATCCAAACCCCGATTCCTTTCTAGGGTGACACGTAATGGAGTTATCTATACACGTCAACACTATACAGAACGAAACGGGACACGCAGAAAATGAACTCGCCCTAACAAATGGCCTATATTAGATTTCGGTCGCTCAACCCTCGAGTGCCAAACCGTCATCGGCTTGTACATGAAAATGATTGATAATCTATCAATCCCTTTATACCATTTATCATGAATGACCACAAAGAAGGCCGTAGACGAAGGGTCAATTTTGGTAAGAGAGGCTTAGCAAATAATGCTTTTTAGCGCATGCATATTAAAGTATTTGAACAAAACAATCTATTGTCATAACTGGACAAGAACGTAGACCGTTCGTAGACTGAATAATGAATAAAGATATCTACTGATTTCTGACACTAAATATTATCAATTCGCAATAAATGTAGTAGGTATTATGGAAAAAATAGTTTTTGAATCTCGTAAGAATCGACTTAAATGGATGTGTGATATGATGGCTGTACCGCTGCTATACATATAGCTACGTCTCTTAATATTTTTTATCGGGTTTAAGGCCAAACTTTTAATAACTTAACAAGTTATTTAATAAGGATACAACATATTATAGGTAAGTACTCATAGTTCACATAATTTGGTATATTACACCTACACGCGTAATGGCTTTAATCCGGTAAAAAATATGTTTATAAATGCATGAGCAGTGTTACCCGCGCTGATTCTGATTTTCCCCAAATCCATGAGAATTTCCCTAAATACATATATATATCGTATGCAACCTACATGCCAAATTTCAAGTTTGTAGACCATATAGTTCGTGAATAATCAGTGAGTGAATAAGTACTAGTAGGTAAGTTTTTATAAGTATATGTATGTATAAATACAGAAAGATTGAACGATTGAAAAGACTTCGAAGTTATCTGACTTTCTAGTTCAAAGAACGCGGCAGCTGGATATAAGGAGCACGTGTATCTAGCTATAGATATTTGTGAAGGCAAATGCTTTTTTCTCTTGCAAGGCTAAGCTTGGCTGAATGCAAGCCTGGCCTACCGTACAACACAATATAAAACATTTCTCTTCGTCGCCTCTTTTGTCGTGAGCGGGATGTCAAACAACAGGAGGCTTTTTGTTTTCTTTTTGTAAATCAATGCAACTCAACCATGTATGAAACTATAATAGACTTAGATAAGAAAGTATGTTGTATTGATTGTTTTTGACACGATAAAGTATAATGGGTCTCTTTGACATTCAGTAAACAAAGATTTTAGTCATTCAAGTTACTTTTTTTTGGAATGCAAAAAATCCTTATGGAACGTCCCGCCAAGGAAGGTGGCAGGGTTTGAAATGTCATAAGAACAACACGCATGTTATAGGTACTACGTATGTTCCTGGTGTCTTTAGGCTACGGTTGCCGCTTACTATCAGGCAGCCCGTATGCTTGATTGTTGATGTTAGTACAATAAAAAATCGGATCAGCCTGTACATACCGTATCTGTTTTTATTTTTTTGTTTCCACCTTTTTATTAGCATAGTTTAATTTTTTTGTCACT
This sequence comes from Acronicta alni, assembly GCA_964056405.1. Lineage (NCBI taxonomy): Eukaryota > Metazoa > Arthropoda > Insecta > Lepidoptera > Noctuidae > Acronicta > Acronicta alni. The sequence continues at coordinate 10,353,368 of OZ043932.1, read as the reverse complement.
CGAGAGAATACTCCTTGACTTTCATATTACAAGTTGTTACTTAGTTTGGAAGTCAAGTCCTTACAGTGTAACTATGTATTTCTGGTCTTTTACTTTTCGAATTCATGTGCGTATTAATAATTAATTATCACTCGCTTAAACGGTGAAGGAAAACATCGTGAGGAAACCTGCATGCCTTAGACATTTTCTCGACGGTGTTTGAAGTCTGCCCACCCGCTCTAGGCCAGCGTGGTGGACTATAGCCTAATCTCTCTCAATATGAGAGGAGATCCGTGCCCAGCAGTGGGACAGTATATGATTTGATGATGATAATAATGTTGTGATATGACAAGTAGTGATATTACTTGGCAGTCCCATATCACTACAACAACAAGAGCTAGTCTATAATAATACCAATGACAGAAAGAGAAAGTATTCGTTTATATCACCGTTCATATTCACGTAAAACCTCCGTAGGTCCGTTTTATCTGTTGCCAAAGTGCCCATCTTATTCGGAACCCCTCAGAATTATATGTAACTTAATAACATGACCGCGATATTGGAGTTTGGACCCTTCTTGAGCTATGACCGGTGTAAACGGTTAGGTTGATGGTATTAGAAGGGATGGTCCAGGTATTTTGGTATACGAGGGAAAATTTCCTAGTTATCCAATTTTTCCTCAACTTTAGGGATGATAAATTTTTCATTTCATCAATTTATTAAGTGAAATGAAATAAGAAATTGTTTATTAGCCAAAAGCAATATATATTAGAGAAGGTAAAATGAAATAGGGTCGGGCAGAGATAGGTAAGTATGTTAGGTTTGTAGGTAACTATAAATTGCACACCCCAAATTATTCGGTACGTTTTCTGATCGCAACTCTGACCTTTCATAGAACCTAATAACAGTGTTTGACCTGGGAATCTAACCCAACAGCTTAAGCTGACGCTTAGCAGCCGCACTTGTAACCACTAGATAAATGAGCCAGTTTGATTTTTTTTGTAAGTTTTTGTCATCAATGCCTTTCCTATTCATCATCAGCCTATATTAGTCCACTGCTGAACGTAGGCCTCCCCTAAACACCTTTCCCTATTACCATACGCATTCAGATCCGGAGAGATCACAGGGATATTTAGTTAATATGGCTTAATTAATAAATTGTAGTTATTTAAATAATAATCTCAATTTATTTTCTAAAGTAAATATTTCAGCTGATAATAATAATAATAATATAGCCTTTTTATTTCCCTAATAAATCAATTTACATTTTCATTCTAATTACTTAAATCATTAATATTAGATTACTTTTTCTTATTACATTACATTTACATATTTATGAATACATTATAATACGGATAGATTTATATTACATTAATAATTATTATATTATATTTATTTAATTATTAGGGACCTCTCTACGAATATAGGCCTCCTCCAATATTCTCCACTTAGATTTGTCCTGGGCCACCGTTACCCAGTTGGCTCCAGCAATCTTTTCAATTTCATCTGACCATCTCTCCAGTGGTCTACCTATTTTCCTTTTTCCAGGGGGGGCTGTCCAAGTTGTAACTTTCTTTGTCCATTTTGTATTGCTCATTCGCGCGATATGGCCCGCCCATTTAAGATGATATGGGAAGTTATCTAAAATATTCCTTACATTTTCGCATAAGGAAATAACCATATTACTGCCAAGCTCATACTTGGAAACAAAACACTCAAGAACCAAGCATACCTTCCAAATTTACTGCCTACCGCGAATTTATCATTGGCGGAGTGCTCTGAAAGTGACGTAATCACGACACTTCAGTAATTCCAGTAATTGCGTAGACAATTCAAATATTATTTTAACAGAGCCGAACTTTGTTGAGCAAAATCCAATTATATTACAATAGCACCTTTATGAAGTATTGTTATTAGGTAGCACGCATATTAAATAGGCAATCAATTTTATAGAACTTTGTAACAATAATATAATGTGCTGACATTGTATATTGTCATACTGTTATAAGAGATTTTTTTATAAGAGATAGGTTAGCGTTTCGCCACAATCTCACCTGATGGTAAGTGACGATTTGGGCTAAGATGTACGCTTACCTAGAAGATACCTATACAATCGTGACTTGAAGGCCCCCAAATTGTACACGTCAGGAAATACAGACTCGGGCAGCTGATTCCATTACATTCCCACTAGTTGTTGGTCATGGATTCACTTGCATCCTAAAAGGTTTTTCGAGGCCTTTGTGCATCCTCAGGGTGCAATCTATCTCCCTGCTAAATTTTTATCTAAATCTATTCTCGAACGGTTAAGTAGAGATGTACAGTAACGGACATAAATATGTATGTACACTTAGGTACTAAAAGTCAAAAGCGATTTTTCACGAAATGGAACTTTGAGATAAGACTAATAAGATATAGTTTTGAAAATACTATGTTCGTAACACAATAAAATTTCAGTCAATAGCTTAAAAGAAAATCGCTTTAGAATTTCGCTAAGTGTACCTACCTACTTACATATTGATGCTCGTGACTGTACCTCATGTACAGACGCCAGGAGGTCAAGCTATCTAGAACTGTAAAATTTTCCCAATTGAATATGAACCTTATTGTTTTATATGAAAGTTCAATCAAAGAAATTTGACATATTGTGGTAGATTGATGTGCCGGCTTCTGTAGGTACCTATTATTCCTTTGAATTATTTTTCTTAAAAAAAATACTTGCAAAACCTCCTTTTTTAAGTTGGTTAATACTCTTAAGAATAATATTTTTAGTACGACATCAAAGCTGAGATTGGTCCCGCACTACCAATATTATTAAGTATCCCAAAAAGGGATAAGTGGTGCCCGGGGAACAGATTAATAGTCTAAAACATTGTCACCTACCCTCAATGTATAAATATATAAAATGTTACCATTTTTCATTTTATCCCCAACGGAGTAAAAATAAAGCGCTGAAGAATTTTCCTTTAGAAAGATTGTTTTGTTGGGGTACTACGAAGGATTATTTTTCTTATTTTGTTTTTCATCATGAAAATAGGATTATTGTTATTTTTGATCAAGCTTGAGTAGTTTTAAGACTGAATTTCTTTAATAATCGAAATGTTATCGTGAATTCAATCTAGGTGTCTTGTTATAGTTATTTTTAAGGGATGGGGGCGCTGAATCTTTGTGTCTTCAATAAAAAATTAATGCTGTTCGTTGGTAAGCGCATCATTTGAAGAGAGAAACAGATTGAGAACGGCTGGAAAGACTTAACATGTTTTAATTAGTTTTTAATAGATTCAATAAGACTTTTAGGGAAATAATAGTTACTATAAAAACGAAATGTTGCCCGGAATATTGGAAAATTCCTGGTTAGTACTGGAGACAGACGTTAACAAATGAGAAAAACTTGACTGCATGTCACCTTGTCATTACCGTTGAGCCGGGTTTTGTGGATTCGACTCCCCACCCGAGACCAATCTTTGTGTGATATTAGCTTCGAGTCTGGGTGTACATGTTTGTAAAGCGAAGGGTTCATGGAGATGTCTTAAAAAACAGCTAAAACTATTTTGTCAATAAAATACAAAATGTTTAGGTCTGATTAATATTTAGTTACTTAGTGTATAATAAAGTAAATAAATAAATTAAACTAAACGACATAGAATAATAATAGAACATTTCTTCTTCTTACTTAGTCTGGATAACGATCTAACTTCGTACCAATAAAGCTGTGTACATACGTCATGATAAATAGCATAGATACATATCTACTCGTTTTTATTTCATAACAATTTTTCAGAGGGAATCTAATCCGTATACGTAATAGTATTTTATTGGTAATAAACGAGATTATCTGCCATGAGCGGTTATGCCACAAAGTGATGAGGTAAAGAAGGTTCACATCATTGAGAAGTATTCAGAAAAAGATTTAGCCAATATTTGAGCCTATATTGAATGTGTGAAATATTAGGTAATGCCGTGTTTTGCGCTCTGAAAATTGCAATAATCATTGTCTAATAATGTAAATGCATTTTTGCTTCCCTTATTCTTTAGGGTGTTAGGAATATTCATTTAAAAGTAATAAATAAATAAATATTCTCAGACAATTTTACACAGCACAGTCCCAAACTAAGCAGAGCTTGTACTATGGGTACTAGACAATGGATGTAATACTTATGTACTTTTTTTTTTACTTATAATACATAAGAAACACCCAGACAAACACAAACACTTATGCTCATCACATAAATATTTTTCATTTGTGGGAATCGAACCCGTGATCAGCAGTCCGACACGCGAACCATTAGACCACAGATGTCGTCAAAATACTTTCAATCTACTTATTATTAGGTACGTATTACTAAAATGTCCCTATATAAAAAATACTCTCACCAGTCCGCGACTGCAAGTATGCCGCCGGACGCCTATGCAAAAAAGATTGCAAATAGGAATCTCGTACATTAGGTAATTATTAAGTTTGTCAAAATAAAGACCGTGATCGGATAGGTAGCTGATTTAATAAATAAATTGAAAATTTCAGCAATAAAAACCAAAATCAATAAAATAAAAAATATTAAAATTAATAATATCTAAAGAGAGCTACAAACTTTTTGAATGCCGAACATACGATTTTGAATTTCGAATAAAAGAAAACAGTTTCAAAACGCTTTGTTTGTTTCTTTCTCACGCATTATATCGGAGTAAATTTTCTGCACATCGTTATTTTGTGGCCATGAGATTGCGTATAGGTACATTACAGTTAGAACAACGCAGAAGAAATTTAATAATATTTTGTTTACATTGTTTGTAAAGTATTTTATTAGATGGAGAGGATTCCGCGAAACCAGTTTATTGTTCTCCGTACAAATAGGAAGATAAGTATATACCCATTGAATGATTTGTTAGTCTTTGGTTCGATTCCCAGCTCGAGCAAAGTGCTATTGGTTTTTCCCATTAGGAAATTTGGTGGGTTAAGTGGGCACAAAAGACAGATAGAGACAGAGTAATTTAGGATTATTAAATTTAGTATCTTGACCAGTCATCGCCTAGATGTAAGCCACTGTCTGTCTCGCTCTCTCTCTCCCTGACTCTCCTTGACTACTCTCTTTATCACAAAATGTTGCGAAATAAATAGTGAACTCATTCAACTTAAATAAAATAAAATACAATTTAATTCTAAATTTAAACTGGATAAAGTATCATAAAGCATAGAGTGACGTCGGGCAACGGAATCAATTACATACAGCCAAGCTTAATTGGAGGCAGCCGCTCCGGGCAAACAAGACGTGACGGCCACTAAATGTTATTTATGTCTACATCTAGGTACTTCAGAACGCCAGTAAAGGTATTTCTCGTGGAACACCTTAGTAGAATTTTAGTAAAAAGTATTTTGGCCAAAAAGGTTGTACCTAAAGTAGATTCGTTTAGCTTCTGCAACATTTACATGATTATTAGGATTGTTACAGGTTGATAAATTGGATTTCTTAATGATATATTATATTCCTTTTTTCCTGCAAAATATACGTAGACAGGTAGTAGTAAACTTTCGATATGAGATAAGCTTTTGTAAAAATAGGGTAGGTTAATTCATAAATATCGAAACGTTCTAAAACAAAAAATATTTCATATTAAACTTCTTTAAAAGAAATTCGAAATTTAAATGTGACGTTGACTTAAAACACCTCTATTACCACCATTAAACATTTTACCTCCCCCTCCTTTTTTTTTCCTTTCCCATACACACGTTTTTCCTAACCACTTTGACATAGGCAGAATTGTCGACATCGGCATCAAATGCCCTAGAGAAATAAAGAAGAACATTTTACCGGCTGACAACAATCCGAATTCGCGCCATTTCCGTGTCACAGTCACAGATACAAAATAATACTTGTCCACCTACGGAATAAGGTGGTGATACACGCCTAAAAGCGTGAGACAACACAGTTTGCTATAGATTGTAAACAAACGTTTGCTGGCGTCATTTCTCTTGACCTAGAGCGGGCCATCAGCCTTTTCAATCTATTTCGGTAGAGCACCTATCCGGTAACGATGCGTCTTGTTTAGATAATCCAAATCATCCAAATAGACAGACGACTAATGTAAAAAGTAATGACAATCGTTTTTGGGATTTTTAATTTTATTTATTTATCTTTTTGTATATTTTTGGCATTTTTCATGCTAAGATTTTAAAGTTATTTAGAAAAGGACGAATCCTGCCCGCGGTCGTATTTTTCCTTTTCTAAATAACTTTAAAATCTTAGCATGGAAAATGCCAAAAATATACAAAAAGATAGTTAGAAGGTAAGGTAGCATCGTTCGGCATTAAACTAACTGTAAAGTAAGTTGTGTCGGTTGAAAAGCAAAAACTTGCATTTCAATAGGTGTTACTGACGTCACCATAAACACGTAAATTCAATATGTGAAGGAAAAATTCGACATGACGGGTAGGTATCGCGGTGGCTTAGTGGTCATAGCGTCTGGTGTACCTAACCAGAAGACGCAGGTTCGAATCCTGCCCGCGGTCGTATTTTTCCTTTTCTAAATAACTTTATTTATTTATTTTTAGTGGAATAACAAACCGTACCTACATATTCTAATATGAATGGATTTTGATAAATGGAGTTGCCATTAGTATTAATTATATATATTATTAATGTTTGAGTTTTTTTAAAGCAGTTGAGTTTTTGGTACTTACTTATTGATCTTTTTTTTGGGAATAAGTTGGTATATATGTAAGTATATTGTTCTTTATACCACTAAGGTGGCAAACAAGCATACTGCACCCCTGATGGTGAGCGGTTACTGTAGCTTATAAACGCTTGTTACACCAGAGGTATCACTTGCGCGTTGCCGACCCTGTAAAACGAAAGAGGAATAGTTGGGGTGGCAGTATAAGGGTCAAAGTCCCCCCACTGCCAATACAACGTTTTCTCATGGAGCACTGGCAACCTTGCTGACCGTAAGGAACACAACACAGCTCAAAGCAGTGTTATTTCACTTCGATTTTCTCGGAAGAGTCACTTCCCCAGTCGGGCAGCTCCAATTTGAGTGGAATTACTCCCACTATGCCCTATCTCTCCTAATATCATGAAAGTGTAGTCAATTCAAGATTAGGTAAGGCAAATTTGAAAAGGGATATCTACTTACATATAGAAGAAACATGTCACTATATATATGTCAATAAACCTGTTTAATTTAATAAAATGAGTAAAATACTTTATATTTTTAATGACAAACTTCTTCAAAGTCCAAGGTGTAACATCCCTAATGTCTGTAATAAATCATGGTTGACAGTCGTTGTACTTTCTAACAAGGATTCAATTTATCACCCACCGTAGATATTAATCTTCGTCACCACGATTACCGATCAAACTTGACGTTAAGTGGGCTAATCTCAAATTTGCATCATTTAGATGGTCTATTCTTAGTAATTATTGTGTTTATTATAATTATAATTATGTACTTATTCCTTTGAATTGTTAGACATTATAACTTGTGTATCTATACTTAGTAAAAAATAATGAAATGAAACTACTAAATCAATTAATATCCAGATCCAGAGCCAATGTACAGTATTATAATTAAATTATCACTCAATAATAAACAGGAGTATCTGCTCAGCTCGAATAAAAGCAATCTTATAAAAGCTTACCTACCAGACAACCTCAATAACTATAAAAAAGGATTCATTTAAATCTTAAAAAAGTCAAAACTAACATTATATATAAACATTTTAATTCAAATTTGGAAGTACAGTTTCTCCTTATCTTTATTGTTCAAACACTTGCAGCTTCCAACGTTCAAAGGCGGATGTATCGCAGTGGAAAATTCGCTCTACATTCATGCTATTTTTAAATGTAGCTATGTGTATCCGAACGTGACCATTCAAATGTTCTGTGTACGTATCATTCGCTTCGGTGAGTTCTTCAGATCAATATTACCTACGTGAATTTCTTAGCATAATTATGTATATAGAGATATTTACATTACAAAGGAATTGATTTTCCTCTTTTGTTTTAGAACTTCCTCTAAAAATAAAAATAGTATAACAATTTGTGTTCATACTATACATAGGACTATAATGGCGTAAGAGTCGGCTGTCAGTTACTAGCCAAAAAAACACAATCAGTGCAGTCGAACTGGGAACCTCTTCCTTTTTATACAGTTAAATAAATGTGTAAATTAGAACTATAGCAATGTCTATAGCGCTAAATAGGAACTTAAAGGAGCAAATCCTGAATCGCGCAACATTTACCGCGTAACTTCCATATCTATACAGATGCCTGACATCAACTGGCTGGATCTATAGTAACCCTCCCCGACCCTTGGCTTCCCGGGTCGAGCAAGACGATTAAAATCCTGATTCAGCTCATCCTAGCCTGTCCCCCAGCAACGCCCTGAGCCGAGGTTCATGTCCCGTAAGGCGACGCGCTTAGCTGCTGTTGCTTAGTTTGTAAGTGCTCCTGGCTGAAGGGATACGGTTTATGGCTAATTTAAGGGATCCCATGACTATGGCTATCGGACAAGTGAAGGCAAAAGCGATTTTAGTCGGTATGAGGCCTCCTTCCTGAGGATTTTCTTAAAAAAAAGAAGACCTCATACCTCCCCTCACCACCAAGTCGTCATAATCAAATATACTGTCTCACTGCTGGGCAACGGTCTCCTCTCAGATTAAGAGGGATTAGGCTGCAGTCCACCACGCTGGCCTAGTGCGGGTTGGCAGACTTCACACACCGTCGAGAAAAATATCTAAGGCATGCAGGTGTCCTCACGATGTTTTCCTTCACCGTTTAAGCGAGTAATATTTCATTATTTATATGCACATGATTTCGAAGAGACAGAGATTCGAACTCAAGATTTTTTTCTTTTGGCTGTTATAATATTATTTTAATATTATTTTTTTTCGCTTATTTTTTGGCTTTGACTTGCCAGTCCAGTGGCCATATCAGTAGGCATAAAGTTTTCTTGAACTAATAATTCATATCCGATAATGAAAAGAATAAAAAATCAACCAACGGGCTGTGGCTCGCCAGACAAAATACCCTCCTGGTCTTTCATTGAGGATTTTAGTTGCGGAGCACAACAGCTGGTCTCTCCGCAGAACGTTTAAAATGACACTTGAGCAAGACATATCTTAGTACTAGCTATTCCCCGCAGTTATACTCACACCTCTAAGGAGTTTTGAGATAAAAGGTAGCCTAACTCTTATCTATCTCTAAACCGAATTGCATCAAAATCGGTTCAGCGGTTTAGGTGTGAAAGCGTAACATAAAGACAGATAGAGTTACTTTCGTATAATATTAGTAGGTAGCGAATGTTGCTAAGATATTGTGTCTTGCTCAAGTATAATTTTCTTTTTTTCAGCTTTGTTTAGGTAGGTACCAAAATGTAACCACATCATCTTTCTTTATTATGATTTTAAAGAATGACTGGCGTGAATCGAAACCTCTGAAATCCTCACTCACGGTCGCGGTAATTCATAACAATATAAATAGACAACGTTTGTCTGTATATCATACCACAAACATTTTGTTAGATACCAAGAATTGTTATTTGTTTCTCGCTTCGGGATTTCCGCAGTAAAGAAAATAACATTTAAACTGTTTATTGTATTTCAGCTACTTACCGCCCAACAATAATACGTTATTGAATTATGCTAAACTTTCCATGTGTTTGTAATTTCAGTTGTCAAGATAAATGTTTGTTACATTATTATGCAGGATACGGAACGCAAAGGGAAGTGTGAGTGAGAGAGAAGAATAAAAATGTAGGAAATAAGGAAGTGTTTTTCTTTCTGCGGATGTTTTTTTCTCTTCAAAATAGATTCATCTAATAGTGAAGTATTTTATAAGTATCGTATACATCGTCTAGTACCAATAGTACAAGCTCTGCTAAGTTTTGAACTAGATGGTGCTGTGTAAAATTTACTAAAAATATTTATACATAAAGAATGATGTAATAATACCTACAAATAAATGAAAATTCGTAGTCATCAAACCATATATTGTCCCACTGCTGGGCACGGCACGGGTCTCCTCTCATATTGAGAGGGATTAGGCTATAGTCCACCACGCTGGCCTAGTGCGGGTTGGCAGACTTCACAAACCGTCGAGAAAAATCTCTAAGGTATGCAGGTTTCCTCACGATGTTTTCCTTCACCGTTTATACGAGTGATAATTAATTATTAATACGCACATGAATTCGAAAAGTCAGAGGTGCGTGAGGTGAGAATGAGAATTCATAGATAAGGTGAGAATTCGTAGATAAATGTAAAAACCAATCAAATATATTGTAGCCAATTTAATCCTTTTGCCTTGTTCAGTTTAGTACCGAATCACGCGGGAAGAGTAACGGTTACAGCTAGTGTCATTATAATTCACGTACTTGGAACGTTTTAATTTATATTAATGAGTTCTAAGCCGCTTGACAGGCCCGTAAGCCGACGACAGCTGACTGACGGAAGGCTTGTATAAAACAGCTAATGCTAAAGGCCAGGGTTCGTGCGTAAATTGAGCGATAATTAATAAAGATTATAGATGGTGCTGTCACCTACTTTAAATTTTCACCACGATTATTTTATTAAGTATAAATTGAAATGAAACTACTTTTTACGGATTTTATCGCGTATATTGATATTATTAATCCCGACGTTTCGTATATTATTTTTAAGTATAAATTTAAAAATAATTAATAGCCTAGTGATATGACTTAGAATGTCAAGTCAAAGGTCTCGAGTTCGAATCCAAGGCAAGCCCCTCTGAATTTTTGACATTGTGCGCGTATTAATAATCATCATTCGCTTTAATGGTAAAGGAAAACATCGTGAGAAAACCTGCATGCATTAGAGACTTTTCTGGACGGTGTTTCAAGTCTGCCAACCTGCACTATGCCAGCGTGGTGAACTTTAACCTAATCTCTCTTAATTTGAGAGGAGACCCGTGCGTAGCAGTGAGACAGTATACGGGTTGATAATGATAATTACTTATGTAAATTTAAATTCATTTCAAATTCGAATATTTATTCTAACGAGAATCTGAATAACTTTTATTAAACACAAAAATGTATCAAAAAGTCACATAAAATAAGTATCAAAGTATTTTTTCCGGAGTCTGTGGATGCGCACTCGACATTTTCAACAATGTTTCAAATTGTAGTTTGATGAATTGCATGGCAACGCATCTAGACGACGAACTAACATCATTTATTATATTAAATTAGGAGGATTATAGATGTACGGGGCTAATCATGTGATGATGTTTTATGCTGTAACTATTTTGATATTATATTACCCTTAATTGCAAAATCTGATCTATACCAACATTCCTGGTTATATTACTTAAATTACGAATTAAAAAACTAACGACATTCAAATGTTAATTCGACTTAACGGAATTAAAATATTCACTTAAAAAGTTCTTGGAATAATAATTATTTGCCTATTTGTAAAAATAAATATTACTCTTTGAATACAAAGTACTGCTCACTCTTTTTTATTAAAAATAAGTAATTAAACACTCACCAAGAGATATGAGGCCACTATTGAGCATAGGCAGCTTGATACTGTTGGGGATGGACACCAGGCTGGTAGTGCCCGACGTCCTGAAGTCCTTCTTCTTCGGCTTCTTCTCCATATCGTATCTGGTGGTAGACCGCGAGCGGTGTTTCCGCTGGCTAGTCGCAACTGACGTGCCACGCTGGCCTGTTCGCGACGACATGTTTGGCTCACCCTACCTTCCCGCCAATATATACTGACTCGGATATGAACGGAAGTATCTGGCGCAATTAATAGCACATCGTCACTTTTTAAACGCAAAAAATCACACACAAACACTATTTCCCTCCAGTTATTGTGATATAAAATTTTATGGTCGCAACAAATATATTTAAAATGTGCTAAATAAATTTTGTAAGCATAAATTTAATAATGTTATTATCAAAACATTTAGTTTATCGTGCTACCCTATAATTTGACACATTATTACAAAAATGGCAATGCGCAGTTTGGGAGTGTTGCCAGGCGCGATATCATAAGGGCACTGTCATTTCGGTGGCGGAGTCTGTTTGGTTGTCATCTGAAACAAGCAAAGTAACACTGGTTAATAAAATATATTATGGAACATTTAAATAAAACGACAACAGCCATGGAGGAGTAAGTGGTGAACTTTTCTGAAGGTATTGACGTCTCTGAGACTAACATTCACAGATGAGTCTAAGCCCTAAACTTTTACTTCCGTGGAATTTAGTTCGAAATTTGACCTAATTTTGGAAGATAAGTTTAAGGTTAGACGCATTTCTGAATCATAGCCTAAGAGTTAGCCATATAATATGTAGATTACATAAAAAAATTATCTATTTCTAAAACATTCTAATTCCATAAAAAAGGATTTTTTTTTAAATGACCTTATAGGTGAATAAATGATTGACCGGAGTATGTGTCATTACGACATTGTGATATACTATATGTTAACTAAGTAGGTAGGTACAGAGGCCAGCACATCAAGCTACTACAATCTGCCAAATTTCTTTGATTGATTTTCAACTTTAACACAAAGTAATAAGGTTCATGTTCAATTTAGAAAATTTTACAGTTTTGGATAGCTTGACCTGCTGGCGTCTGTAAATATAATTTGAATTTTTTTTTAATACCTGAATTAGTCCTTTGAAGACAAAAATAAGATATTCTAACATTATGGCTTGATTATTTGCCAATTTAAATAGTCTGTTATGACTTTTTATACAGATATAAAGTCAAGTAGCAACATCTGCAAAATGCACATCAATACTGACGCATGCGCTTGTAGTGCTAGTAGGTAGGATATATTCATTCATTCGTTCATTCATTCATATTTTAATTATCGCGCCAACTCGTGAACGAAAACAAAATACGTTCGTAGGTGACGCTTGAAGGTGAAATTCTATAGAGTTCATAGAAAATTCCTAATCTGACAGTTACGTAATGAATTTCTGCAAACTTTATTATCGCATCGGTGTGCGCTATTTCTAAAACATATGCATCTTCTTTGGTAAATATTATGTTGCAGACCGAGATAGTTCTATATCTATATACGGGATATACGTCTACTCATCATGATCAACAATTTCTTGCATGGTATCAACCATGAAGTGCAAAAAAAAAGACAGCTACATCCTACATTTTGACCTGATTTTTTTTCTAAAAAACAGCGCTCTCTTTTTTTCAAGATTTCAGACTTAGTCCCATAAATAGTAGAAATAATGGTTTCCTTTCGTAGATACTATCAGTATAACGAGATAAGATCTTTAAAAAGTAGTTTTTATTTCAATTGGCATCAATTACGTCAACATTTCGGATTTTGGATTTATGCTCGGTCACTAGCAATAGGAAACCGTGACCCTCCAGAAGCATTTGTTTTTCTACTGTGTTTTTTGTTAGGTTAAAGTGTAAGCAGGGAATTTTATACCTCTGAAAAGTTTTTATTTGAAACGTATAAAAAAATGTATTATATATATTTTTCGAGTGGCCTCTGTTCATGCATGACTTCAAGGAATGCAGGCGTGATGGTATGTTATGTTTGGCGAGAGCTCCAGCCATGTTATAATATTGAAATCTCACCATGCTGCATCAATTGCATCTTTGGCGTGTAGAAAATCAACAATCATAATGTATGAAAATTTCCTTTGATATTAATCGACCGCGGTGTTTGTTATGTGCAATCATCAATCTATTTACGGGCACTATCAACATATTTATAGCAGCAATGATGCAGCTCTATAGATATGCGAGTACGTAGGTACATTCTCAACGCTGGACTCAGCCAGTGCTCTGTAAATAGCATTCCTCTACTCGGAAAAGTTAAGATTCCCGCTAAATCGTGAGGAAAGCGGATTCCAAGTGGATGACAAAAGTTTTCGATTGCTTGCCACTTCACTAAAAATAATCGATTCAAGGAATCTAGCCTTGTTCGAGTTTCAAATCCGTCACGTTGCACACTGCACGTTTATGAATGAAGAAGAGTGTGACGATGGAATTCCGGAATTACATGTTTAAATTTGTATTTTGAACTTCAAAAGGTTCTCTTTTTTTAAACACAATGTTTTTGTTTTTTTTTTTTAATTACTGCACGAGTAATGAGGTATTATTCGTCCCATTGCCTTATTTAGCATTGTATTAAATTGTTTTCTGAAATAAAATCAGTCTGAATCGTCATCTTGGGAAAGTTGGCATGGATTTTGATGACGTATTTTCATTGAGGACTTGGAAACGTAACTGACTATTAATATTTTACATACGGTCGTGTGACCGTTTAGGTATAGCGCAGATAAGTATTTTACAATGTGATAGTGAAATCATTAAGAGCGATTCCTCCTCCCAAATCGACCCAAAGTAATAATTATTTATGATAATACTTAATGATGAAACGAGAAAAAGGACTGGTTATTATAAAAAAGAGTGATGTTATTCTAATCAAACGGTTCGTAAAGTTTCGGAAAAATAACACACATAATAGGCGTGATAGTTTATCACGCCCATATCCCAGAAGGGATAGGCAGATGTGTAATAATGTCACCCACATTTCGCCGCTATGCTATAGATCCCATGTAGGTTATAGGAGGATATTGTCACTTAACGGGCTCAAATCCAAACGCCGAGCTGTCACTGAGAATTTTATAGAAAAACACGTTAGCTCTGGTCGACCAGAAAATACCTTTGAAATACGAACAAAATATACAGGGTTATTAGAAAGAGGTAAGTTTACTAATCCCATACAAACAAAACAAAACTTTGTTTTATTTGGTTTCGTATCGATAAATAACCACGAAACCAGAAACAACCTGTATCATCAACCTATACTCGTCCTCAGCTGGACGGAGGTCTCTGCTAGTGAACGCTACAAGGCCCAATCATCGTCTTTCCCATCAAGTCACTGCCGGCTGCCTTCCGCAAGTCGTCACTCGTGTTGTTCTTTATCATATAAACATACTTTTTACTTTATTTAAAACCAGGGACCATTTTGGTTACCCGTTGAAAGGGTTTTCGATAGGGTTTTTATAAAGTGTTGTTAGAGAACCTAATTCATAGGGGTTACACTTTTTAACGGTTAGCCGCTGCAATGGGTTACCTCTTCAAAACCCTTTCATTTGGGTTACCTGTTTAAATTCTTACCGGGTTATACTATTAAACGGTAAGCCGTTCCGAACGGGTTACCCCTTCAACCACTGTAACAGGGTAACACTTTCCGAGTCCAAACACTAATTTGATCTCTAGTAACCTTGCATTAAGTTCAAAATAGCATGCATTGAGCTAGCACGTGTTAGTTGCCACTTGCTCTGAGCTAAATAGACCACAGCGACTCGATAAATACGGGACTATGGTTATCAATCTCTGTTCATCCATTCTCTCTACATTATGATCAAACCATCATAATATAGCTTCTATACATTTTTTTATTGTTATTGTATACCTACATCATTACTTAAATTTAATTACCTGCAGAATCGAGCACCCAATATTAAACGATATAGGGCACTGCGTGATCAAACCTTATGAACAAAACTAGTTAGTAATACAATTCTAGATGTTTGCAAGAGAAACTTCTATATTTTATAGTCTCCTCACCCTACCTAACAACGTAAATTATGATGATAACCATACGGTAACCCTGAAAAACCCTATCAAGAGGATAACCCCTTCAATTGGATACCTTAAAGGAAAGGGTAACCCCTTCCACTGGCTAACATATTGAAAGGGTTACCCTTTCATTGGTGTTAGGAAAAGGTTACAGGAACGAAGAGGTAACATCATCCATACGGTAACCGAATCAACGGGTAAGCCTTTCAATTGAATTAACTCACCTAAACGCGCCAAAAATATAACCAAAGTGACGCGGACGATGCGACAAAATAAACTCACCGACGAAGCTCGTTAACTATTTCTAAATTCAAATTTGAATTTTTGTGTGTTGATGACGTAAATGACGTATTGAAGCATGCAACAATAACAGACTTTCAACGCTAAATTGCAAGTCTTTGGAGCCATAAATATGGTGGTGATGATGCCCGTGCTAATTGCCGAACGATAATAACCATAATATCTATGAATGAGTGTCATCATTGTATTCTATTTTTAAAGGAATAATGTTCTTTTTAATATTATATCACTTTTGTTTAAATAGCAAATCGCAGTAGATCTCCGGTATTTTGCATTTAAAATGAAAATGATCTTTAGAAGGCATTTTTTTTTAATTTACGTAGCTCCTATATACTTTATGGAACATAGAAAAAGATCTTCTTAGGAAAAGTTTTATGTTAATAATTTAACACTGTTTGCGAGAGGAGATACATTTGTATTACTAAACACTTAGCTAACATCAAAACTGACTTTTAAGACTGAGATAGTCTTATGTAGCCATATTAAAAAAAAAACATCACCACTTTTCCAGAAGACATTGACGAGTATTTACGTATAGTTGTGTGGAAGTACTGTATGTACGCACGCTCATAATAATAATGAAGTCATAATTTCCAGTATAACCTGACCTCTCATGGTATGGAAAGCATATATAATGCTAGGTCAGTTTAAACTGGATATGTATAACATGATACATGTGTGAGTGTAAGGATGACATAAAACTATTATTATTTTTAAATACCTAACTCATCAACTTTTGGTGATGTGAATAGATTCGCTGCATAGAACTTTAATATGAACTACCTGATCCGGCAGACGTTATCCCGTTAAAATTATATTATACTAACTGTTGCCCGCAGTTTGTTTGGGATAAAAAAATGCCTACGCCGATGGCCTATGTCCTTCTATAAGGTCTAATCTATCTCTGTACCAAATTTCATCAAAATCGGTTCATCGATTTAGTTGTGAAGGCGTGACAGATAGATAGACATTAATTTCTTTTATGGCTCTAAATTTTATTTACCCGACGTTTCGGACCATTTACAGGTCACGGGTAGACTGAGATGGTGGGCGTCTTGATGCTATAATTACTAAAAGCTACCCTACATATTTATTTTGTTAACTATCGGCAATTCAATTCACGCAGAACGAGCTCACGGTAGCCTTTGTAGGCCTGGATTTTGATTTAATCGTTATATCAATATAACGCAATAAAATTCGTAAAAAATAGTTTTATTTCAATGATCTTTAGTACATTTTGACGTTATGCACACTTTTTAAAAACCTATGTGACTATTCACCTTTTTAAATAAGAGCTATTGCGACAGCCGAAACGCAACTGAAACATAACAGCTGTCGTTTTTTTTTCCACTGCAGGCTAATTCTGAAAGCGTAGTCACTAATGTCGTTACAGACTGTGTTGGGCTAATGGAAAAATATGTAGATTGATGTTGATATAGTGTAGTTCCGTCAACGAAAAAGCAAAGGTGACATTGGTATAAAATATAGTCCCCATTATTTTTTCTGGAGCTTATTAATAATAATAATGATGTTGTTTTATTTCTGGACCATAGTTACAAATCTTTATAAAATAATAATAATTGCTTATCATCGTTTTATATGCATTCGGAAAATCGAAATAAAAAATAGAGAGGAAATCTGTATGCCTCAGAGATATTTGTGGAAGGTGTGTGAAGTCTGCCAACCCGCACTAGGTCCGCGTGGTGGACTACAGCCTAATCACTCTAGGAGACCCGTGTCCAGCAGTGGGACAGTATATGGGTTGATTATTAATTGAAAAACTGATGTAGGTTTAACAGTTTAGCACCCAGGTGAATAGTTCTTTAGATATTCCATGAACAGCAATCTTTTTCATATTTTCGTTTTCCACCAATGTATATTTGACGGTTGCTCTTCAAGTAAAAATAAATAATATTTTTATTCCTCGAATAGCACTTAGATAAAAGTAGTTCCTAGTGATGTAAATATTCGGGTTTTCAGAACTATGTCAAAAAAATTCTACTTAACGTTCTACTTATAAACATTTTGATTAAAATAACCGGCTTGATAAGGTATATTGTATAATATAATGTACGAAATAATTTTATGCATAGCATCAATGTAAGCTTTCCATCATATTAAAAAAATATTTCTGTATTGTCAACAACGACTTTTTGTTTTTACTCTACTAATAATTATAAATATATACACGATCATAATTAACGCAAACTTGTTGTCTGATGAATGTTTAAATATTCAAGCACCAAAATTCAGCAACAAATTTATGCAGGTAATATTAATAACATTGTTCACATCTATTGTTTGAAGTAACAACCATAATAATTATTATCAACAGTACCTACATTTTAAAATGAATAATATCCCTTCAAGAATAATTTGCATTTAAAGCCCGAATAAGCCGGAATTTACATTTAGAATACTGGCGAATTTAAAAAATATTCGAAAAAAAAAACGGGTTGTAGTCCACAGCGTCGGCAACGGAATTGCGGCCTATGATCCCTTGTGGCGACAAGTCTACGTGATCTGTTTTTGAATGCAGGTGAATTAAATTTTGGCATAAGTATTTTATTTTCGTGCAAAATGTTGCCATGAAACAATACCAGGTATTTTTCTCTGCGTATCGCAAATTTATCGTAAATATACATTATTTTATTATCGATGGGGTTTACTTATACTAAGCATACTTTATACTTTTTCATACAACATTCTGGAATTATAATTTATTTATTTTCTCTAAATACGTATCGGAGAAACGAGACTATTTAATACTCGCCAGTATTCGCTACTATATATATTTATCTATCAATAACCTTAAACAGTATGAGACTTAAAAAACAATCGGGATGACCCCCGGGAGGGTCAAGGTTCTGTAATGAATACGACATGGCGAAAGAATGCGAACTTACACAAAATTTTCGCAAATAATTATTAAAATGGCCCTGACATATTTAAGTGCATAACTTATACGTTTTCCAGGGGCAGTACACAACTCCTATATACATATATTTAAGCCATTAATAAAACACGCCGCAAAGCATGAAGAACGAACATAAATCGTCCGCTGCGGTAGGAACGAAAACAGCTGGATTACAAGAACAATACCGTAAGGTAGAATAACTGCCATCCGACACTGTCTAAAATACTTAACGTAACTTTGAAATAAAACTACTTTTTACGGATTTTATCGCGTATATTGATATTATTAATCCCGACGTTTCGGACCCTTTACAGCGTCCATGGTCACGAGTAGACTGACGTGGTGGGCGTCTTGATGATATAATTACTGACAGCTAACCCTACATTTTTTTATTGTTACATGATCAATGACATTTATTACTAATTATTAATTAAAACTAGATGGAGCCGGCATTTCCTAGCTGACGACCTCTGAGAAGAAACGCCGAAACAGACTCACTCGTTTAAAGTAACATTATTCAATGATCATGTTTTAGTTGTTAATTATTGGCAATCCGATTCACGCATAACGAGCTCACAGTATCCTTTGGTCTTGCAGTTGTAGGCCTGGATTTTGGTTTAATAGAATCTATAACAGGATTCCAAGCAGGTGGTAAGCAGTACTTAACGTAACGTTCATTCATTTTTGTTTTTCTTTTTATTAATTTTTTTATAGAACGCTTCTTAAATCAGAATTTCGACGTTTCACAACATGACATTTTTGATCTGAAAATCTACACAAAACCTTTACAAAATAATGTTAAATATCTTCCACCGACCTTTTTTATATCAGCGTAAATGTGTGAAAAGGGCTTGTCGTACGCTTGTTTAAACGTTAAAAGCACATAAAAAAGAATTAAAGTATTCTTAATAACGTTTGTTTTCGCACCGCAACCAAAAGTTTGTTCTTTTCACTTATTCTATAATTACATAATTGTTTCATTTTGTACACGGAGCTCTCAAATATTAATATTGCTAGAAAGTAGCTTTTTGTACTCATAATCATACTATTAGAAATTAATGTATTCATTACACGCTTTATAAACATTTATTAATAATAAGAAAGTATTGGCACCTTTTAAGCTTCACCATCTTTTATGCACGACATTTCATTAAAAATTTGGACTGATTATTAAATAGGTACGGTTGACGCACAAAGAGAATTGACAGAAAAAGGCAATTAGAAAGAAACATTTATTCAGCAAATAGATAAATAATGATAAATTATTCAACTAATAAATAAATTTAGTCCCAAAAGATAATCAATAGTCGCAGAAGATGATAATGATAAGATTATAGTAATATAATCCCGAAATCCATATAAATAAAACTACAAATTACTTCGCTCACCTCATGTTTGGCAGGTAAAATAAAAGAAAACCATTTCGGCTCGACGCGCACTGCTGAATGAACGAATGAACGAGTAAACAGTTGACTGAGTCATGCTCGTTATTGAATGGACCAGTGGAGTTCACTCAAGGGCGACCGTTGTTGTGAAAATAAATCATGGCGAGTTTAGAGTGACATGTGCCATGAATGAGTGAATCATGCGCATTCTTAGGTGGAAATACCCTGAATAATTCATAAAAAATTTGGTCTCTTTATCAATCTCCGAATTATGGAAAAAAGAACAGTATTTTTTAAATAAACTGCGGTTGACGACTAAAGATTCTGAGAAAATTTATCTTCTCATAATATTTACTGTAGGTACATACTGTGTGGGATTCTAGGACGATGTTCAGTCATGCATCTGTATTTAAAACTGGATCTAAATTAGGTATCGAACGTCACGAATGCTATGGCCGTGATATATAAAGGCAAGAGAAGGTAAGTGTGTTTATTAGTAGGAGTTCGACATATCCTGGCACCTCCCCAGGAGGCAAAAATCCACAAGGATTTTCCGTACTTGAAAAAAAAATATCCAAATCAAGACATTCGCAATATTCTAAGAGCAACAAATAAACATCAAACTCAATTCATGGATCATCGACCCACACATTTCCTTTGACGAGAAAATTACATTTTGAGTTTTTAATAATTTTTTTCGTAAAACCTGCTTTAATTTATTCCTAAGACGCCCCGGGGCTTCTATAACAGGATAGCGGGCACAATATTAAGTTGTCAGCTACAATATTCTTAATTTGCGATCATCTAATGTCTGATAATAAGATGAAAAACACGCATATGGCCCCCTGACAGCTATCTGACGTATGACGTCAGTGTCAGTAGCGTTATCACTTCAAAATGTTCAAGCCTAAGTTGTTAAAAACGCTTTGCCGAGTAATTAATAATAATAAAAAAAATGTGTCATTTTTACACAGCACCATGTAGCACTAGAGACCTACCTACCATAATGTTAAACCAAAAGCCCGTGTATCTTTAACAAAACTAATTGAAAATTAATTATTAATTATTGTTGAAATATTCCTTTTATCATACACGTAACCTTTTATCCTATAAAGGCGGATAATGTTATATTAACTCACAACAACGAGCTTATCCTAAAGAGGCCTGGCTTTGTAAAAACTACTCCGGCATAATCCTAACGAACAATAATGTATACAGCTACAATGGATAAGGGATACAAAGTGGAAGTCCCTTTTATCCAATTTCGTTTCATTGTATAGAGGCCATGGGATAATCTTCTGCGTGGCGGCAACGTGGCACCCGCCCGTCGCACCCATATTAAACTTACATTTCGAAGAGATTTTACACAATAGAAATTAATTCTTAACTAGAAGCGGCAGTCAGAAGGGTTTTATGGTTTAAGGTCTCAAGATGAGAACGCGGTAGTGGTACTACACCTGGCGTTTATAATCTGCGGTTGCTAGCTTGCTTACTATCAGGCACTACCGTACGCTTGCTTGTCATCGTATTACAAATATTTATTTATGGAATTTATGGAAGAGGGAAGCAAGAGAGCAAGCGCGTCACCTGATGGTAAGTGATCACCGCCGCCCATTGACACCGATAACACCCGTGGAGTTGCAAGTGCGTTGCCGGCCTTTGAGAAAAGAATAGTCTCGAAGGCGTCTTGAATGTTCCCACTTGGCATATCGTATCGGATCGGAAATACCTAATAAAAAAATAAGTATAATTTCGGTCGGATAATTCGATTTAGGCCAGGATTCCAACCTGCTTCTTCTGGTACCATACACCATACGCTATGACCAACTAAGCTTCCGTGACTCCCATCCGCCAGATCGAAATTTGACTTCACATTCTCTCAAAGGACCGGTGTTGCTAAGCTTCAAATTACGAGTGTATGTTACACCAGCTTTAGATAAAAAATAAAAAGCGTTCGCTTAGTAAGCTAAGGACCTGCTTGGAACACGTTCATACAGAAAATGTAGCAGTTTTTATTCTATGTTAAAAAATGCACACAAAAAGAGGCATTTTTTTTTTTTTGGCTCGCACGGTTTGTGCATTTGCCATTACAAGAAAAAGAGGCATTCTACTCTAAAAAGGCTTATTTAAATAAAGCTGAGTGGTGCTACTGAAACGAAAAATGTTACCAACTTAAAACTAATTTGAAAAGTGCCTACTACACAAAAATTTGGTTTTGGCAAAAATAATAATATACCATCACGCCATGTATTTGGTTACGTGTAGGTGTATCAATGTACACCCAGAGTTCAACAGTATGTTTAGGTCCCATGTAATCGGGGGCAAGCTTATTGCAAACTCAGGACCTCTACCATAGTTGGTATATTTTTTTTTAATAACATTAGTAGTTATTGGGTTTTGGGTTTCCTCGATTAGTTACGGGCTCAAGTTGGGACCTTCATTGTCATCAATCTTAAGTAATTATGTAATCATAGAAAACATTCACTTGAGTAAAGGTCAACCATAAACAGTAAAGAAGGCATTATTCCTGTTTTCTTTACATATTATGCTATACATTATGTATATTTATAGTATAATACTTAGCTAGCCGGCAGACGTTCTCCTGCTACTCAATTGCAGCGCCACCTAACGGGTCCAATTGTGAATCTAAACCATCAAGGGACCCACTCAAACACGTATGAAATTTCATCGAATTCGGTTCTGCCATTTTTGAGTTTTAGCGAGACTAACAAACAGCAATAATATAAGACTATTTGTGCTCGTATTGATATCGTATTTCCTACCCGTAGGAAATTCCTAAATTTTCTTTCATAAAAATCTTGTTGATACGAACAACAACAAAAAAGTCAGCCAAGTCGATCAAGCCATCCTCAAGTGATGCTCCGTCATACATTTTTACGACGAAGCCATTCCATTCAAAATTCTGTTAAATATTATAGGAGAAAATAATCTCTAACATCTGTTCTCAAACCATATAACGCCCAATTTAATGTTCACAATGTGGACCGATCCCTACCGCCGTCGTGTAGGTACAATTACGCGCTGTAAGTAAAGGATTATCCTTACATTTATATCCTTTATTGCTGAAATCTGCCGCTAACTGAAGGGTAATTCTGGTGCCTAAAAATATTTAATTTATTTTTCGGTACAGTTTTTAAATTAATTCATTAATTAACAATTAGTTACCATATACCACTCTATGTTATTTACTTCCTTAAATACCTCCCTTTGAAAATTGACAACTGTAAAATTGTTATTTAAAAGTTATAGTTTAGAACCCGAAAAAATAGGTTCTTCGTAACAATAATTTGTTACTATTATTCCAAGTCCCATAAATAATTCGTGATTCATTAATCCCGGGATGAAAACGTCATGATTCCGGGAGATCAGGGAGGTATCATTCACTCTGTTACTTACTTCCTTAAAGTTTGGTAAATATACTCTAGCTGTTCCGATTTCTGTTATTGAGTTAATTTTTAACATACATAAATATTACACAGAAACACAAAGACAGCCTAGTGATATGACCATAGGACTGTCAAATCAAATGTCTCGAAATGTAATTTAATTAATATATTTTAAAAAACCCTTAACAAGGGCTTGTTAAAATAATATATCGTTTTTCATGTCGTGTCATGTATGACATGACATGAAAAATAGGACATACATACATGACATATTTATATTTCTCTAGTGCTGTGTCTACATATTATACTTTTTCTGCGCTTCTTCCTAAACGTAAAAAATATCACCTTTAGGTCTATATTCGACCTCAATTCAATCCAAATTACTCGCGTTTGACGTTTAATAGAACATCATTTTTGACATTTAGAATCTGAGACTAAAACTGAATAATATTGGAACAATTTTAGTATTTACTATGTACCAGAATTACCCTTCTGGTTGGAATCGGAATAATCTGGAATATTCATTGTTTGAATTACAAAGTTCAATTGTACCAGTATTCTTTGGTTGACTATTTAATTTTGTTCCTTTTCCTTGCATTTAATCTGCAATGAAATTGCTTTTTTGCATTCATGGTAATTTAATCGAACCTTTTTCTTTGTGTGGAAAATATACTCTGAAGGATAATGAAAGGAAGAACTTTTTTCTAATTCAGATGCAATAAAGTTGGAGTTGGATACTTATTTATAAATTAATACATACTATACATACCATCATACATAGGCCATACATAGGCCTATATTCCCCGAAGGGCTAATTAGGGGTATACCAATTTATACCTCTAATTAGCCCTACCGCTACCTAATTAGCTACCGCTGGCAATATAGATAGTAAATTCTAAAATCAAAATTTAAAAAAGTATCTAGTGCATGTATTGAATAAGTTACAATAGTGTCTCGAAGTTATTAACAAAGCTAGGAATGAGTTAAATGACTGTTTATTTAATTTTTATTTTTTTTTAATTAAAGAAAAAACGAATTTATATCAGAACGTCTCTATTAAGTGTAAACAGTCCGATTTATTACAACGCCAAGGACTTTCAAGTGCAAAGCCTTTTATCATTAAGCTAGTAGTAAATCTTTAACTGAAATATTACTTTTTCTATTGAAGTATCTGTTAACGTCAGTGGGCGTTGGACGAGACAGTGAGTGAATGTTGTTTTTACACGAAGTCAATACACGTTTTAATAGCAACAGCAAGACAACTACCTAGTGATCTAGCAAAATTAAAAGTTTTTTAATGGTATAGCTTTTGTAAAGTTCAATTTGTAATTACAACAAAAAAAACCGCAAACGCAGATATCAATCTTCTTTGATTTAATTACTAATGTATAAATTATATATTTTTCGTTAAATATTTTCATACAAAAAAACTTAAAAAATAAATAAATTAACTTAAAAAAAATTACGCGATGGAAGTACTTTAACATCTGGGCAGCATTTGGTCCTAACCCTGCAAATCTCCTTTCGATTTCTTACTTTCAAATACATAAAAAAGCTAGACGGGCAGCGGGAAATTTAACATTTAAAAAATGTATATCCATTCGATCTAGTTAGTCTTAAAGATGATGATTCTGAATGAATGACGATATTCTTAATGAATGAAGTAACATACACAGTCAAATGTATACAACTAACAATGTATCGAGGTCGAAAATAGATCCCAAAGTGACATTGAGGATAAATTGAAACCATACTTGATGATTGATCAGTAATCAGTCTGCAGAATGCTAAAGATAAGTATAATAAGGTTTTGTATGTGCAAGTGTGTCAGCCAATGGCCTAATAGCCAAGAGCCTCGACCAACATCTAAGGAGGTTCTCGTTGGATGGCTGGATCAAGGGCTTGATACAGAAAGCAGTACTCTTGGACACGGCCCGTATCGTTAGGAGGTTTCTTTCTCTGGGGCCCTGACCACCGGTAGCTTGGACCCTGCTCCCGATGCCGGTGGGTTTCTATTTTTTATATTTTTAAATGTTTTTTTTATATGTTACTTACGATGAAATATTTAAAAATAAAAAAAATATGTATAAGTATAAATAAAGGCAATAATAAGTATAATAATATCTATCTGTAAAAAATAGTTTACGAAATCATGAACTCAAAGATTGCTTGGTGGGTTATCCTTTATAAAAGGATGCCTATTATTCCTTATTTATATCAACGATCTGCCTAAAACCATTGAGGGATCATGCGTCTTATTTGCAGATGACATCTCATTACTCGTTCCAAGTAAATCCAATTTAAACCTAAATGAAAATCTAAACTCTATCCTAACCAAAACAGCCGACTGGATGAACGAACATAACCTAGAAATAAACTTCTCAAAAACTAAATTAATATCTTTCCACCCCCGCCAGAAAACACAACTAAATATCGATTTCAATTTTAAAGGACAAAAGTTAGAAGTTGTAAACGAATTTACTTTGCTTGGTTTAACAATAGACACCCATATAAACTGGAAACCACATGTAAAAAAAGTGAGAGCAAAACTAGCAAAATTCTCATACGCCTTACGTCAAGTTAAAATAACAACAGATTTACCAACTGCACTTGTCACCTACTATGCCTATGCCTACTCTTGGCTCAGCTACGGTGTAATATTATGGGGAAATAGCACAGATGCACCAACTGTTTTTACCCAACAAAAAAAATTAATAAGAATCTTAGTAAACATAGAAGAAATGGACAGCTGTAAACAGCATTTTCAAAAACAAAAAATATTAACCCTACCTTGCATTTATATTTTAGAAATGTGTAAATTCGTTCATAAATATCCTGAATTCTACAGCAAACGTGAAAATAAACAAACCAACATTATACTTCGACACAAAAATAGACTAAACCTACCGATCTCTCGGTTGGAAATGCACTCCTCAGGTCCCTTGGTCATGTCAATAAAAATATATAATAAGTTACCAGACATCATAAAAAAAGAAAATAAATTTCATATATTTGTTAATAAAATAAAACAGTTTTTGATAAATAAAAGCTACTATAGTATAAAAGAATATCTTGACGATACGTAATTAGAAGTATACGTTATTAGAAAGACTATAAATTATAAACAGGTACATAAACAAATGATAGATTGTAAACTTACAAATACCACAAATATATAATTACCAATAAATAATATTAAAGGAATAATAAAATTACATTTAATATAAAAGAATTACTTACATATTATAATACAATAAAAATAATAAAAAAAAAATAGTTCTATGGATACCATTTTCAATAAATTAAGCAAAATATTTTACAATTATTTATATAAATAATACAATAACTTATATTTATGAATAGTGCAAATAATAAAACAAAAATATATAATAAAAATAACAATGATTACATTATTATTCTTTAATAATATAATAATAGTGTGACAATAAATGAAAATACGACAAATTATAATACAAAAATAAAAACTATAAAATATTGTAAATTAAATTAAAAGAATAAATTTATATCAATGACTTATATCAATTAGCAATTCTTCCTCTCTCCTACTAAACTATGCTGTGCCCGACAGGGTCCATAATTGTTTCAAGAAATATAAGCTGACCACCTGTATACATTATGGAATGCAATAAAATTGATTTGATTTGATTTGATTTGAAAGTAAACGTTAAATCGAACTGGTAAGTCAACTTATCCAAATCTGTCAAATTTTCCCAATTGATTGATTTAAGGTTGTTAACCTTATTGTTTTGTATTAAAGTTGAAAATCAATCAAAGAAATTTGACAGATTGTGGTAGCTTGATGTGCTGGCCTCTGTACTTAAAGATCTTGATCTTATGACACAGTGATAATTTATAAGCCAATAACAGAATGTATAATACCTAACACCGAGCGACGCACGACGAATTTGCGTGTGAAGTAGTAATGTTATTGTTGTATATATTTTATAGTATTTTATGTTGTGTTCTATTTTTATATTGTATTATTATATTTTTATATGGGCCTTGTTGCCTGAAATAAATAACTAAATAAAAAAATAAATTAAAAAAAAATAAAGATGAAATGATAGAGGACTTTGATATTATTATTCATTGGTGCAAGCTAGCCCTTAAAATTCAAGCCACGAGACAGAATAAAATTAAAGGATTCATTGTTAACATTTCCACAATAAACGGCAAGTTTTGAACAGCAAAATGGTCTTTACGGACTTTAATTGTTGCAATAACAGATTGCAAAATTAACTTAGATTAAGATAAAAGTTCCAGATGATTAATGGGCCCGGAATACATGACAAAGCAGATTAAATTTCAACTTTTGGTTAAAGTTATTAATTGAAATTGTATTTTCTCGGATATTGACCGGTTGATTTTAAGTGGGTCTGTTAAACTCATGTTATTATTCTTTTGATCTATCGAGGTCTGTCGTAAATACATATATTTTATGTGATTTTGTTCAAAATAAAAAAATAATGTTCTTATGTTTAAAATATGAAATCTCGAAAAGTTATTACAACAAAACATATTATGGCTATAGCTAGCAAGTATGTGAAATAAAAAAAAAACACAATTGGGTTTCTACCACTACAGCAACCTAAATAATAGAGAAAGGCTGATAAAGCAATAGATACAAACCAATATATATTATCTGTGTATTTTATCATCTACCACAATGAGTACTACCATCAGGTGTTGCACAGTGCTGATAGTGGTAATTTTACAGGGTAAGAACTCACTGGTCTAATCCCCGTAGACGTACCTTTTACAGTTTTGCCCGCGTAAACAAAAAAGGTAGATGATAGATAGATAGAGTAATCACTCATTGTACACTTTAAGACAAATAAAAAAAAATATATGCAAAGAGTACATTTGGCGGTCTTATAGCTAATCGCAATTTCTTACAGACAACCATTGAATGGACAGGAAACTAGAATAGAAACAGTTATCAGGTGGTTGAAGGTGTACTCAATAATTACGTCTAATATGATATAATTAAACATAAAGATTTAGGTAGGTACAAACCAAATATTTTCAGATCCCATAGGTACCATAATTTCATTCTCAAATCCACCAAGTACTATTCCAAACCCAACGAGGTCTGCAACCAAAGATAATTAATAGACAAAACGGTAGCCACGTAGTTATCTTAACTTAGAATAATCACCGTGCCCGACGCCTTTGGTCCGTGATTACCATCGAGATTGACTTTGAAACACAATTTGACACGAAATCGCACCCACTAACAGGCTCTTCAGAATTCACCATCAATAAATTTTGAGAGAAAATCGATGGACTGAATAATATTGTGGACAAAAGTTAATTGCATTCATTTTGCTTTGAATTTTGTTGTGACTAGAGGATTTTGAGTCAGCACAGTGGTTGGTACGGTTTATTTGAGATTCGCTTTGCGGTCGTGCTCTAAACCGAGTTGACTAATTTTAATTAGAATTTTCTGAATGCTTTGCGGTATTCACAGGGCTTTGTGGCGTGTTTGTTGGCTTTGGTGTTCCAAGTGGTATTTATGCTGATATGAGAATAAAAGAATTTTCATGTTTCATAACTGAATTCTGTGCTTTGTCAAGTTGTTTTGTGTACTCAAAAGTGTTTTTACGTGTCAAAAGTGTCTTGACGGCTTTACTTGCTCTCCGATGCACGAAGGGGTCTCGAATTTTTAAGAATGGTGACCCATCCACAGACTGACCGCGGCTAGTGTAGCTTAACCTTGCAGATCGGTTGATCAGGGTAGTATAACTTAGACACGAGCCCCTTGTACCGAACCATAGCACCTACCTTTAATAAATACAATAATATAATATTATTCACTTCCCAAGTTTAGGCATGATTTCAAGATTTCAAGGAGGTCGTCGGGTATCACGAAAAACAATTCTGTGGGATCCCACAAGTGGGCTTTATTTCTTAATAAAGACGTAGATCCCATGGGAAATATGCTACAATCGTAACATTGGAGGGAAAAACGCAACTTCAGCGGACCTTAGTAGTGTGGTTCATTCAAACCATTTTTGTTTTTCTGGGGCCCTTGATGATGTTGAGTTCATTTGTTTCCTGTTTTTTTTTTATACTACTAAAGTGGGAAACAATCATACGGCCCACCTGATGGTAAGCGATTACCGTAGCCTATTGACGTTCGCAACACCAGGGCTATTACTTGCGCGTTGCCGTATCATTTGGTAATAATAGATAGGCTTTCTTTTATCTAAGATAATACTTAAATAGTAATTTTGTGAATTTGAATACCTATCACAAATTCACAGCGGGTAATCAAAAATTGAAATAATTAAAACATAAAACCATGTGACTTATTTGGTAATAAAACAACAGTTCCGCTTCAAAAGCTTGACAGCCAATAAATAGAGCACAGAGTTAAAATACTTAATAAATTTAATTAACGACCAATCAAAACCACTGATGACGATGAAAATAAAGCTTATAACATAAATGTCAGACCACCAGCCCCAATAAAATTTAATGAATTCAGAAATATAATGAAGAATGAAAACGACTCGACACAAACTGTGCTTGAATTATTTCATAGGAGCCACTGAATTTATATTCAAAATTCGTTCATTCCATTTGGTCGAATGTATAATTTCAGTTTTTTTTTAAAGTATCTTACCACAACGTATTTAATGAATAAACATAACCAACATGGCTGTTTTTATATCTATTTATCTACTGATAAACTGATAGAAATAGGTACCTATTAATGCCCACCCACAGACCGTTGGTATTTTTTTTCGGTCCCATGAGTACATTATTGCCAATCCGGGAACAAATTATTTAAACTTTGATCTATTAAGAATTTCAATAAAGTGAAATTAAATAAAACTGGCATTCCAAGCCAAGGCTTCACTAAGCAGGTGTGCTGGTGACAACTAGGGTAATCAGGTAGGTAAAATAATAAATACAAAAACATATTTGACTACCATGATTATGATATAATATGATAATTATCTATTAATACAATCATTATTACTATCGATAGTTAACTTGACTGTAATGTGGAAGATAAATCGAGTAAATATATTAGATTGTAATAGGTAAGCAGCATAGGACGGCCTCCAACGACATGAGCGGATGAGTTTGGAAAGGTCGCTGGAAATCGTTACATGCAGACGCCCTATAACCGTTCCTTATTTCCACAAGGCCGAGAAGCCTCTGTTCAGCAGTGGACCTCTTATAGCTGATATAATAATGATGATGATGAGTAGGTAAGTGGGATATAAGTATTTTATTATCTTTTATAATACTTAACCGTATTTATTAAACAACTAAGTATAGATAAATCAGCTTGAATTTCCTGCATACCTATTAGAAAAAGAACATCTTAGAAATTGATGAACACCCAAGTGAGTGGCAGGTAGCTTGAATCAATATTCCGAACATTCAAAAGATCGTCCGTATTTTTACCGCCCAAAAGTGATAAAAAAGGCTAAACTCAAAGAGTCGACGTAAAAAGATATCCAATTAGCTCGTACCACGAGAATGGAAATAAAAAAGCTAGCCAGGCGACGGTTTCCATTGCATTCACCAGAAATTTTGAACGCGGAAGAACCAATTTTAACCGTCTGAATTTCGTACAGTATAATTTTCTGGGACAGCACGTTTCAGAGCTATATTTCGGCACTAATGGTTCACTAAAATATGCAAATTGTTTATAATTTAACTCAAAACTACGTGTAAATGTTAACTTTGAGATTTTCAGTGTAGTTTATGTAGATTGTGTAGGTCTTGTTTCGAAAGTAGAGGTCGCAGAACTGGTAAATCTATTCGTTAGTTGCCTGTAAAAAACCGTGCATTTAATGAGTCAGCATTTTACGCGATGCAGTATTTTCTTTTAATAATAAAATCAGTTCTCGTTGAGCTATCAAGAAAGCCGTGCGTTCTCAAAACTTACGTTAGTTAACAAGAGCCGCGTGTGCTCGATAACATTTACAATCACATTTCACAGTTCATTCGCTCTTAAACGTTTACTTATTATTTTTGGACAATATATTATTGCTTTTATCATATTAAAACATGTACTTGGCATTTGTTTATGGTGTACAATAAAGAATATTCTATTCTACTTCATTTAATTAGATCAATTATCATAAAGAGCTGTGCAGTCTAACAAGGGACTGCATAATTACCTATAATTATGTTCGCAGTGCTGAAAGAGATAAACAATATTTATGCTTATTTCGAGCTTCTTATTATGAACTCATATTTTTATAGATATTCACGGGTCAATGACCCTGGTAAACGATTCTTAAGTGTTGTGTCGATAATTTGCCGACATCTACGTCATCACGATAATGAGCAAGTGAACGGTCCATTACGTACGAAACGAGTCACTAAAGGGCGTCACACAAGGCGAAGATACTATAATATTTTATGTTACGAGTAAGATGCCTGGCTATAAAATATCTTGAGGTATCACACACGGTTAAGTTACTATAATAATTATATCCGCTCGAATCATTATCTCTTTTTTATTTAAGATACGAGTAGCATGTTAAGATATACATGTATTTCGCATCTTATCATAAAATTATTGTATCGCTCGGTATCTTAACATAATAACTCGGTATCTTCCAAATCGCTCGATAGCTTAAGATACTGTAATATGAAAATATATAGTAAATAAATAAATAAATAAATTCTTTATTGACAAAACTTTGTTCACAATTGAATGAAATCCCTGGCCCCTACGCTAGTATGAACTGTATTGCAGGAGCCAGTGCTTTCGCCCAGTCTAAGTATGCAAGACATGCCAACAAAAAAAGAAAATAATAATAATAAAATAAAAATGAGCAATACACTACGAATAACAAATTAATAATCTAATGTAGGATAGGTTCGGTTCGTGTGTGTGTGTGTGTGTGTGTGTGTTTGTGTGTGTGTGTGTGTGTGTGTGTGTTTGTGTGTGTGTATATGTGTGTTTGTGTGTGCGTGTGTGTTTAGAGTGTGTAAGTGAGTTTAATTTAGTTCTTATATATTAATGTTAAGCAGGTTTTCAGTAGCGTCATAGTCCAGAGTCATCAGCCATGTAAGTATTACTTTTTTTATTTGTCTATTATTGAGTTTCCTAGTTATAATTTTTTTGTTTAAAATGTTGTACATGCGAGGAGCTATGACTGAATAGTGTCTTTGTGCAGAGGACGTGTTTACACGAGGAATCGGGCAGCGAATTTTTCTTTTTGGTTCATCTGGTAGTGAAGGGGTGGACTTCTTGTGGTATCTTCGGATTATTTCGTATAAGAAGATTTTTCTTATTGAGAGTACATTGGCTTTTGCATATACGAGGGTTGTAGGGTGCCTAAACGGAAGATGCATCATTACTTTGAGGACTGCGCGTTGTGCTCTTTCTGCCGTGATAAGGAAGGTCTTTCCCGCGCCGCCCCACGCACAGATGCAGTACCTTATCAAACATTCACATAATGCTCTATAGGTTTGGATTAGGAGTTGTTCATTTGCAACTGTTCGTAGATTTTTGAATATATATACCATTTTCCTAATCCTCCCTGCCAGAGCATTAATGTGGATGTTCCAGGTGAGTTTGTCATCAAGAAAAACGCCCAGGTATTTGATGTGCGTGACGCGAGACAGGACAGTGCAGTCACAGGTTACGCGATTTTCGGAGTGGTTGCATGGATATGTGTGAATTTTTAGATCCAGCTCTTGACTTGCTCTTGATTTTGTGGATTGGGAAAAGCAGATGTATTTTGTTTTGGTAGTGTTGAGAGACAGGAGACTAATTTCGAGCCATTTTGTGACGTTTGCCAAACCCTTTTCCGCCCGGTGGAAAACTCTTTCCCATGTCTTGTCATGAAAGAGGAGAGCGGTATCGTCCGCGAACATGATTATGTCAAGACCCGGCAAGGCAGCAGCACATAGTTCATTGATGTAAATCAGAAAAAGGGTCGGAGCGAGTGTGCTGCCTTGTGGTACACCGTAACTACAGGAAGAATAGTCACTTTCATGTTTACCCACTCTAACTTGCTGTGACCTGCCCGATAGGTATTCTTGGAACCATCCTAGCGTCAGTCCTCTGATACCCACGTTCTCCAGTCTCGTAAGCAGGATAGGAATGGAGACAGTATCAAATGCCTTCTGGAGATCAAGAAAAACTCCCAGACACTTGTCACCTTTATCCAGAGAAGAAGACAGGGCCGCAGTAAGCGCCAGAACTGCATCCTCGGTTGACTTGCCAGATCGGAACCCGTATTGGTTCTCATGTAGAAAGCAATTGCTCTCAAGGTACCCAATTAATCTCTTATTCACCAGCTTTTCTAGAATTTTGGTAATGGTAGATAAGAGTGATATCGGTCTATAATTAGCTGGATTGTCCTTGTCACCGGCCTTGTAAATAGGACACACAACAGCCCTTTTGAGCAACTCAGGAAAAATGCCCGACTCGAGACTCAGATTACACAGGTGTGCGATGGGGGCTGCTAGTGAATTTATGTTTTGTTTCAGTATATTCGTCGAGATGCCATCCCACCCTGATGCACTGTGTGATCTGAGTCCCAGCACGATACTCTGCACTTCGTAGGGATCTGTAGGTATTAGAGACATAGAGTTCAAAGGAGTGTCTGAGGTCCTTGCACATGACGCCAAGTCAGCCTCATTGGTACTCATTTGATTTATGATGTGATCGGCTAGCGACTCACCGATAGATGTAAAGTAGGTATTGACTTTATTTAGTGACATCATAGGTGAGTCAGAGAGTTGGAGAAGCTCTTCTGGGAAGCTTTTGTTCGTTTTAATGTTGCATATTTCCTTTATGGTTTTCCAAGTCTCCTTTATATTGCCGTTATTATCAGTTAGTTTTTTGTGATAGTATTCTACTTTCAGTTTTTTAATTATATTGTTACACGTGTTCCTATAGTTAGTATATTTTTCTTTGAGTATGGCATCATCTGGTAGCGATTTGACTTGTTTGTGTAGTCTGTCTCTCTTCCTTATGCACCTGACGACACTGTAAGTGATCCATGGTTTAAGGGGACGATAACGTTTGGAATTATTATTTATAGAAGTGTTAAGGCCGATAGTTGATAGAAGCTTTGTTGTTATTATTTCACAGGCTATGTTAGGGTTTGTTGTGTTGAGTAGGTTATTCCATTTTTCTTTACTTAGTAATTTATTTATACCTTCATAGTTAATTTTTATTCTTTGTGGTACTAAATTTGTTTTAAGTGTTCTTGTATTTGTTATGTACAATAGTATAGGGGAGTGGTCTGTAAGCTGCTGTTCAAATACAATAGTTTTCCATTCGTGGCTGGTTTTGACCATAAAGTGGTCTTTGCATGTGGTGTATCTAGTGGGTTTAGTAATACCCTGCCTAAGACCAAACGTCGCCATAAGGTTGAGGTAGTCTTGCGTTGATCCTTTTAGAGCCTCACCCATGGTATTTATATTTATGTCTCCCGTGAAAATTATATTTTGTGTTGAGATATTTAATAAAGTTTGTTCAAGCGAGTTGAGATATTTATTGATATTTTTGTAACAAGGAGGGCGATATGAGCAAACTAGAGTGTATTCTGTGCTGACGGTGATTACTAAACAGTTGCCGTCCGAAAAGTCAGGCTCGTAGGAAGACGCTTTGAGATCGATTTTTACGTACACCACCACTCCGTCATTTTGGTTTAGGCTATTTTGGGTCCAGTGTACGTTATAGTTACCTAGGTTAGGCGGCGGGTTATCTGTGTTAGTCCAGCACTCTGTTAGGACAATAACGTCTATTGGCATGTTTATGGCTGTAAGAAAGGCTAGTAATATGTCAAAGTTACAATTTATACTTCTTATATTTATAGTTAGCACCGATAGGAAAGCGTGATTGCTTTCATTATAGTTAAGAATAGTTGGACATAACTCAGAGTCGCTCAGTGTGATGCACTCAGCATTACCTGAAGTCTCGACTTCGCCCGTTATAGACTCCATTATGTTATCGAATTTTAAGTATGAGATGATAACGGCACAAGTTGAAAGTGGTTGGGATTACAACAATATGGGAGAAACAGCATAACGGGTAGTGATATAGGTCAGACTTGATTTTTGGTGTCGATATAAACATTTCGGTGTTATGTCGAAGGACCAGTGTGCCTCTGAGAACATATTGTGTGTTGTTGCTGCAGTGCAGGTAGGTAGTGTAATGTTGTTTGAAAGTGTTAGGTGGGTAATTGTAGTAAAGGTGGATTATTGTTGCGGGAGATAATTTTGTGTATGTTTGTAGAAAGAATACGTTG
Organism: Acronicta alni; assembly: GCA_964056405.1. Lineage (NCBI taxonomy): Eukaryota > Metazoa > Arthropoda > Insecta > Lepidoptera > Noctuidae > Acronicta > Acronicta alni. The sequence goes on along the minus strand of OZ043932.1, from coordinate 10,317,531 downwards.
GTGGGTTTTATTTTACAATTAGGGTTGAGTATGAAATTGTTATAGTGTAATCTGTAGTGTAGTATTGTGCTTTGGTTCTGTGTTTTACAAAAATAAAAAAAGTAATTACTAATATATAGAAATAACAGTATTATGGGAAGACAGTGCGTACTGAGTAAATATAGTCATTGCTGTAAGTTACATTTAAGTTCTGATTCACTTCTGATGAGAATTTGTTTTTCGCCTTCAATATGTCTAAGGAACACTTTTCCATGTGCTGTCCAGCAGTACTTATAGCCGTTTTCTTTAGCGAATTTTCGAGCCAGAAAGAACAAATGCTGTGCCTTAAAGGTCAGGATTTCGGCCAAATAAATTGGTTTGACTTCGCCTTGTAGTTTTAAATGGGTCGTGTTTAGCTTGGTATTTATATTCTTACGATTAAACTGACGCGCACTTTTTAGTATAGTTTCTTTAGGAGTGGTGGACGTAAAGTCTACAATAATGGATGGAGTTCCTTCTTTTTTGTTCACCCGGTATATATCCTTAATATCGTGACGTTCCATCGGAACTTCTAATACGTTGGCTGTTTCCGTAATTATCCGGTGCAGGTCTTCTTTGTTTTCGCCTTCTTTTTTAGGAATGTTCCTGACTTCTATTTTAGTTAGGCACATCATTCGCTCCAGGTTTTCAACTTTGTCCTCCAATTTAGATATATAGGATTGTTCTGCTTTGCGTTTTCTTTCGAGCTCCACCATTTCCATTTTTAGGTCGTCGTATTGTTGAGATACAAACGCTATGGATTTTTTTATTTCTGAATTTTGTGTAATAATTTCGTCCACCGAGTTTTGAAGAGCCAGAAACTTGTTATCAGATTGCGTGGTCGACGCCTGTAGCATATTACGTATCTCTTGCATAAAAGCGGTCAGTTCATCTTCACGTTTGCGCTTACATCGAGTAGTTACTTTATCAAACTCGGTTTGGTACAGGTTTGGGGCCGAGCCCGATAGTGTGATAGTTGGGTGAGATACACCAGACGCCCCCGAATCACTCGATGGAGGGGGTATAGGCGACTGCGGAGGTGTACGCTTTAGAGGCATGATAATATTATAGTTTATTTTATAATTAACAAAGTAAGTAATACCTCGCTAGTGACCGGTGCGTGGCGCGTTGCAGGCGCGAAACCGGTTTCTCAGCCGAACAGCTAGCCCGTGATGCACAGCGCGCGGTGATGAATATCGTGCAAGCGGGATGACAATTATTGCGGCAGGGCCTGTTTTCGCAGAGGTGAGGGCGGTCTCGCGGCGGAGGCGCACGTTGTATTATCCGTTCTACGAAACTGGTCGCTTGAACTATAAGCTTATGGGTAGTATTCCTTTATGCAGGTCAGCTAACGATTAATATAAATTTTAAAATATTTGGCGCACGTCCACTCTTAGTCACAGTCGCAGGCGAAGGTCCTTAGTATCTTAGCCGTTTGTGATAGTTCATACAAAATGTATGTTGCGAGAGATATTTTATCTTAACATAAAATATTATAGTATATTCGCCGTGTGTGCCCTTTACACATCAGCGCGAGTCATTACTCAGTATCAAAAAGTTTATACATTTATTTCTGCGAACCAAGAATTTCAAGGGTCAAGTATACCATTAACCCTGTGCTCGCTATGTAATTCTAAAGGGTATATTTTTCCCCACGTCGTCGTCGACGCGGTTGCTTGCGTTTTACTGTAATATTAAAAGCCTTGAGATAATTGAAATCCTCGGCGATTCAGCCTCGCCCGCTGGAGGGGATAATGAAGCCGTAACTTTGGCTCACTTACTAAAGGGCTTATGTTACTCTTTGCGTCTTGCTAATTTAAATTTACATTTAACTGGATTTAATGAGCTAGATGGCACGAATAGGTCTGACATGCAGGTGTCTACACCGCATTGTCATAAAAGCAGGTACACTTATGTACATTAAAGTGACTTAAGATCGCTGACCTGTCAACTGAATCTTGAAATTACTTGACATAGTAGCCTAGCCCTATTTTTTGTATGAGAAGATCTCTAAAAGATAGAATTCAGTACCTTCCCTACTAGTGGAATTAAAGTGACTTTTAGTATTTACTATATTATTTAAATGAAAATGAAGTATCTAAGTCTAGTGCAATAAGAAACATCACGCACACAATTAAAATAAATATGTTTCTTTTTCTGGTCTTCGCGGTCAGTCTGTGGATGGGTGATTCTTAACTCATTAAGGTCCCTTTGCGCATCGGAGAGCCCATAAAGCCGTTGGTCCCAGTTGTCATACGAATTCCTATATCAATCGTGGTAGCCCTAAATCCTGTCAACCAGTCTATGCTCAGGATAAACTGGTTATCAAGATATATCGGTATTACCCAGAAATTGTGTTGCGTAGGTCTGACGCCAGTCGCTTTGTGTAAAATACTTATATTCAGCCGCATCTGGTTAGACTGGGAGCCAACTACAACATATATACATAGTTGGGCAAAGGCTCGGAGGAAGAAAACATAATATATTATGTTTATTTAAATCTTACTTATGTACAGACGCCAGCACATCAAGTTACCACAATCTGTCAAATTTATTTGATTAATATTGATTTCTGACATTTACGCGAATATTATACATTGAAATAAAACTACTTTTTACGGATTTTATCGCGTATATTGATATTATTAATCCCGACGTTTCGATTAATAATATCAATATACGCGATAAAATCCGTAAAAAGTAGTTTTATTTCAATTATTTGATTGATTTTCAACTTTAATACAAAACGATAAGGTTCATATTCAATTGGGTAAATTTGACAGTTTTGGATAGCTTGACCTGCTGGCGTCTGTACCTAACCCGAATACGACGTATCGTATGAGAGTGCATTGATAAAAAATACCTCTCCATAATCGAATAGCATTGAATCGATACCTACACGACAATATCGATACATCGCCTATCTTTAGAACGCGTCTCGAGTCCATCTCGTCTCATCCTATTCCATTTTATGCGGTAAAATATGTGTTATTGTATAACGCAGTACATCACAGCGACAGAGGGTTAGAACAACCGAGATGTAATTTATTACCAAAACGTTTTCGATACGCCGTATGTAGACAACATCTTAGCCTTGTTCTTAAAAAATCTGACGTATTCAATAAGTCTTATATGGAGGTAGAATTTGAATAGGATATTGTAAGGGTCGCGTTACGAAACATGAATACGGCGCTTGAATTAATAATATTACTAAAGAAATAAAACAATACTAATAGAATTCATTGATGGTTTAAGATCTTCTCTCACAATGTAAAAGTTTGTTTATGAAACGAAATGATGAAATGATATTTATTTTCTGTAAATAGATCTTTTAAAAACACTTTTACAAGTCAATTTTTTGTTTTTATTATGCTAGAAGGCGCCGGCATTTCCTAACTGACGACGTCTGAGAAGAAACACCGAAACAAACTCAATCATGGTCTCTTTTAAAGTCCAGACATAATAATATAAAATATATGAGTTTCATAATATAGGGCAATGTCTGAAATGGCATTTTGAAGAAAGAGCCACAGCGGCTTTGAGTAGGCTAATTCCAGCCGACGGCACGCATGCATCAGTCATTGTGTAGCTCAACCATATTAGTGGGAGCTCAACAACCCGTCGCACAACGGCACCAGATCGGCGGAATATTTGCGTCAGCCTCATAAAAGAATCCACAAGCCACCAGACAGATCGTCCAACACTCTCGTCTAGTGCATTTCATATAATTATAATCACCAACCACTGGCCCACTGCTGGGGCCCGACTCCCTCTCAGATTGAAAGGGATAAGCCTAGAGTGCACCACACTGTCAATAAAAAATTTCTAAGGCATGCAGGATTCCTCATAACTATAATCTGATAACTATAATTTTAAGAGAGGTAGAGCATAGTGGGAGTAATTCTACTCAAATTGGAGCGGCCCGACTGGGGAAGTATCTCCGCCTTGCAGAAACTCGAAGTGGAATAACACTGCTTTGAGCTGTGCTGTGTTCCTTACGGTGAGAAAGGTTGCCAGTGCTCCGCGAGGAAACGTTGTGTTGGCAGTGGCAGCTTTGACTCTGTATACTGTCAACCCAACTATTCCTCTTTCGTTTTACAGGGTCGGCAACGCGCAAGTGATACCCAAGTTGTGTGTTACAAGGGTCTACAGGCTAGGGTAACCGCTTACCATCAGGTGGGCCATATTGTTTGCCAAAAAAAAAGCTGTCTGGTTCCTAAGAATAGGTTACAGTATATCAAACTAAGTCTACAGTTTCCACTTATAAACACAATTGAAACACGAACAATTTTAACGAAATTTAAAATGCGCACATGAATTCGAATCAACATCATTACACAATAATTTATTCTACGAAAATTTTCCGGTTTCCATCTAAATCATATCAAAGAAAAATATTAAATTATCTAATAAAGTAAATGAGATCCCCTCCCCATTCCCCAACATTTAGCCGCAGTCGGTAAAGTTACCTGTCAAATTGAATTTTGTTCAATATTTGCATCAAATTTCAATAAAATTAATAATGAAATTATATTACTTTTATTAAACTTTGTTTTTCATAACTTGTACCTTAAAAGGGAATTTTTAAACAAATTGAATTAGAAATTATGTTTTTTATTTATTTGAAGAAAATAACGGGTGCGAAAGTACCGATGGAAAACATAACCCTGCCTTTGCTTGTCGGGGTTAGATAATCAACCCATTTATTTTCCCATCTACCTCCCGGAATTAGAAGGGTTTAGGTCAGTCCTAACTACTGGCCTAGTACGGGTTGACAGACTTCACGCGCCGCCGAAAAAATCACTCACGCATGTCTATAATATGTAGGTAGATATATCATTCGGAGCAGCAGTAGGGCATAGTATGAGTATGAATGAGGAAGTACCTCCGCCTTGCAGAAAACCAAAGTGAAATAACACTGTTTTGAGCTGAGTCGTGGTGAGCAAGGTCGCCAGGGCTCCGCGAGGAAACGTTGTGTTGACAGTGGGGAGACTTTGTCTCTGCCAACCCAACTATTCCTTTTTCGTTTTACAGGGTCGGCAACACGCAAGTGATACCTCTGGTATTGCAAGCTGCTAAGCGGTACGGTAACCACTTCCTATCAGTTGGGCAATACTTGTTTGCCACCTTAGTGTATTTCTGTACTGTTTTATTTGCGAACATATCTACCACAAAGTCTATCTATTCTATCACATGCAGTTTCGTCACGTGATTTTCCTTCACTCAGCGAACGTAGTTCGAGTTGTTTTGGGCCGGGCAACTGTGAGCCTAAACTGACTTAATTTAAATAATTTTAGTCCTTTGCCATCGAATGTTACAGAAAATATAAATTATAAATAAGTCAATAATTAAATCTACTAATATCAAAAATAATTAGCAACCTTATACTGAGCTGTTTCCACTGTTTTCACCTGCATCCGAAATGGATTTTTGAGACAAAAGCTAGCTTATAGCATTCGCCAAGGTCAAATCTATCTCTGTATTAAATTTCACCAAAATCAGTTCAGCGGTTTAGGCGTGAAAGCGTAACAGACAGACTGAGTTAGTTTACTTTAACGTTCATAATATTAGTAGGGATTTTCCTATTTCCTTCATACAACATATTTTAAAATACCTATAATAATCCCTATTAACGTGAATAATAATTCTCATTAAGTTTTACATTCATCAAAGGCAAGAATCGGAAAATCCGTGGATTTTCCGGGTAGTAAAAGTATATAGTGGGATGCGGGAGGGTTGATCCCAACTATTGATCAACCTCACATCTCGCTCGGATTAACACAGGCTCGTAAAAGTCTCTGAGGGGAATTTTCGTGTAACTATGTTAAAATGATTTATCTTTTACTGTTATGCTATACAATACAAACTATATTATATATACCTTGATACTACCTATGTGTTGCGTTAGTGGAAGTTCAACTGTGTAATGTCATTAGGTTTATGTGTCTAATCTAGAATCATGGGGGAGAAATTTCATAACTCTCGTCAATATTTGTGAACGCTCAAGATTTGACAAAAAAATTAAGTTATTTTTTTATGAATGTGTATCAGTTAAGTATTTTACACAAACACGAGTATCAAGCAGTATAGAATGTTGTATGTTCCAGTTTTGTTCGAATTTATAAGCATTGTTTGCATGGCATTCGTTTTACCCGACTTATATTGTTGGTGTGGACTTCAGCAACAACTAATTTCACATCAACTTTAACGTTCACGTATAATTAGGTATGTTAAATAATTCTGGTTAGCACTTTCCGCCTGTGATACAGGTTTGTCCTGGTACAGGCACCTAATACTGTAATAACCTCATAATTAATTGTAAGTTATCTTTGTATTATATTTTACCTAAATAATTATGAATAAATTTATTACTATTATAGCCTCAAATAAATAATAAAAAAGTATAAATAGGTCTTCGTATGGCAACCGAGAGCGATGACGAAATAAATAACTTGCTCATAAATACGGCACCAAACTGTTTACATTAAAAAATAAACCGCCAAGCTGCATTACTTTTCTTAGAAGAAAGTTCCATGAAATTACGAAATCTCTAGTTAAATTTACGACGGAAAATTCCTTTTAAATATTGACCTAAAAGTAAGATTAAATGAAGGACTTGAAAAAGTTGTGAACTGACGCTTTTGTGAACATCTCGTTTCCGAATGGCTATTTCCATTCGAGTACCTAGTTGCTGGTTCTCGAAAACATTGACTCAAGAACAAATAAAGCCTGAAAACTGACCAAAAGTTCTTATTACAATTATTTTTTGTTGAAGATATTTGCAAGACGTTTCTTTTGTTTGTTGTGTTTCGGCCACCCACTGCCTGGACGGCGTCCTGAATGGTGTTGGAGAGTGAACTGCGGATCTGCTCTGTCCACCTTGTGGGACTGCGGCCTCGTAGTCTTCTTCCTTCTACTTTTCTACACAATCAGTTTTTTCTGGATTGCCACCTGTTTTCCTTGCTATATGGCTAAAGTACTCTACGTAGCAAATGGTAGATAGTTTCCAAGTAGACCAAGAGGAGCCTAAAGCAGAAACGAATGGAACATGCATGATACTTGGTCTAGCAAAACCTAGTTTAAAAAAAGTAGATATATATATCTACATTTTTTTTTCTTTAAAAATATTTTAATTATTTATTTATTTTTTATACCACTAAGGCGGCAAACAAGCATACGGCCCACCTGATGGCAAGCGGTTACCGTATGACGCTTGTAACACCAGGGGTATCACTTGCGAGTTGCCGACCCTGTAAAACGAAATAGGAGTAGTTGGGTTGGCAGTATAAGGTTCAAAGTCAAACTGCCTACACAACGTTTCCTCGCGGAGCACTGGCAACCAGCTCACCGTAAGGAACACAACATAGCTCAAAGCAGTGTTATTTCACTTCAGTGTTCTGCAAGGCGGAGGTACCTCCCCAGTCGGGCAGCTCCAAGTTGAGTGGAAATACTCCCACTATGCTCTCCCTCTTTATGTGGTACAGAGGCTAGCACATCAAGCTACCACAATCTGTCAAATTTCTTTGATTAATTTTAAACTTAAATACAAAACAGTAAGGTTCATTTTCAATTGGGAAAATTTGACAGTTTTGGATAGCTTGACCTGCTGGCGTGCGAACATTACCTCCTCATGCACGATGGTCGGGTCAGGGTGCTTATAGCCCCAGCGTTTTTTAAAAAGTTCACAATTTCATTGAGGTATATTCGCCGAGGTCGACCACTTTCAATTTTTCTATCCGTATTCGCCAAGTATACTTGTTTCGTCAATCTCCGTTAATCAATCCTCTACATGCTTTTATTGCCAGCGCAATACAGTCCCGCTTTGTGCAAACCTTTACCCATAAAAATAGAACCCATAGAAATAGAATGAAGTGTGTTTTTACTAGGAAATAGGAATCCGCAAGCTATGTGTCGGAGAATTGCGTTTGAAGAGGGTTCCAGCGCTCTTGGATGTTGTTATTTAATCATGTTTGCAACCTCTCGTGGTGAGGAATCGATTGGGTTAAGTGCAATCGAGCTTTCTCGTGTATTTTGTGATTGAATATTATGGTTTAGTGGACACCTGATAATGTCCTAACCTCTGTGTATGCGATGAAAAAAAAAATTAAGAAGCTCATGCAGAATTCCAATCTATCCAACGAGTTCTGAGACCGCGTCTAAGCAAGTACAAGGAGAACGCCTATGCCCAGTGGACGAATATAGGCTGATGATGATACAGAATTCCATGTCTATACATAGTACTATACAAAGTCTCTACCCGCTGTATACCCCTATCTATCTCTATCTGTCCCTCTGTAGGCTGAGCTTTTATAAACTACGCAACGGATTTTAATGCAATTACATATATCTAGGCAACAAATATGAAATATTTCATGCTGATCTATACAATTTTTGCTTATTCACTCGGATCAAGGAACCTCATTTATCAGGTTTGAAAGTAGCCTACGTCATTCTGTGCTCAGTGATGTTGGCGTTTTGTTATTGATAACATTTTATTTAGACATTAAAAAGGTGAGTATAGACTAGAGCATTACATTATATCGTTTTTACGAATGGTACAATACAGGCAAATGCTCCAGTTTTCTAAAAACATTTCTATGTAATGTAACGTTCTTGCGAATGGTCAACGCTGTGTTCGACATAATGCTCACGATGAGTGAACATATGTACCATTTCTTTAAAAAATATCAATTACTCCCCACCATCCCCCGTTTGGTCATAAGTGTTACACCAAAACGCACGTTGTTTCTTAAAATCAAGTTGTAACACAACATCGAGCGTCATGTTCGAAATTAAAAACAGCGAATGCTCTGTTAAGGCCGTTTTACATCAGACGACCGATTGCTCATTCTATCCCCTCTCCGTCAAATTCTATTAGTGTAAACAGAGACTGAACATTCTTTCATTGTTCTATCATAGCTCGCATAGATTCTATGGAATATTCTAAGAATGCTCGTTCGCTTGATGTAAACGGCACTAGAGCGCGCGAACAGTGGCTTAGAGCGTTCCTACGTGTTCGGACGTACTCGCTCCTCAAAGTGTTTTTGTGTTCTAGCGAATTCTAGTTCTTGGTTCTCATTCTTGCTCGTTGGTGCAAACGCTATTTTGGTGTAAACGCTGAAAACGAGCTTTCGCTTACACTAAAAGATTAAGAAAGAATGCTCTAGCTCTCTGTTCGTTTGGTCTAAACCCACCTTTACAAGTAGATGATCTAGTATATACCCACCACACCTTAATGCATTATACTAGCTAGTATTTTCTTCCTGTGACAGCTAGGTCACGCAACTGTGTCGCGATGACATCATCGACATTCTGGCGTTTGATATGTGTAAATTAATTAGGGAGCAAAATGCATGCTTTCACTTGTTTGAAATGAAGTAATTTTGAATTAGTAATCGTATATAGTTTACTAAAGTAAAAAGATGAAAACACGAGATAAGAAATAGGTGGGCTCTGATATCTATTTCTAAATCTTTAATTGTAACAGCAACGCTGATACTTCGTGACGTCACCGCGAGACATCGTGAGAAGGGAATACCTGACGAAAGCTTTTATTGTAGTAGAATTTACAGATTTCTCTCTAATAGAGCGACATAATTGTATTAGCGACAAAGCCCTTCAAATAAAGAAAAAAGAATTTCATCTACATTTTGGGACATTTTTACACAGCTTGGGACTATTTACACAGCTTGGGACTATTTACACAGCTTGGGACTATTTACACAGTTTGGGACTATCTAGATGGTCAGAGTACTATGGGTGCTAAACAATGGATATTGGAGAGAGTCGGCTATATTAGACCGTTGGTTTAACCGAACCACTGTAGTATTTTCTACCAAATTACTTATTTTTTTTCGAATGACTACACTTTTTGCACGCTGTTATTTTAAATGACTCTAAAGGCTAGGCATACACAGATAAACAACAATGTTCAACTGAACATCATATCGCTTAATCTGTGACTGAATTCGAATTTTGAATCTCCGAAATAATAATAATCTTTGAATAGAAATTCGAATTTTGAATTTCTATTCAATTCTGTTAATAAACTTCTGTTAAGCTACTTACATAGAAAATGATTTTGTATTAATTTCACAAATTCATATAAACCGTAATAAATTCAAATTATTTTCATACTATCTACGTTTTCGGTAAACGACGTCTAGTGTTTGCAGTCTGCAATTTACACAAAAGTGCTGACACGGCGCCTGCTTTGCAAATTCTTCGTTATATTAACTAAATTATAGCATAAATGTGTTGATCAATTTTATTTGTACTAGGTATTTCTTTTATATTATGTCAATAAATGCTAGGCTACAATCTGCTTCTATTCCTAGATCAAGCACTGTTATTTGGTTGTTCTATTTTTTTGGAACTACTACAAATGTGCAGCTCTGCTCTAATCCATCGGAGAGTACAAATGTGATGATAGATATGTTTAATTGTTTATGTTATAAAATGACAATCAAAACAAACAATCTTACGGTGAGCAAGGTTGCCAGTGCTCCGCAAGGAAACGTTATGTGGGCAGTGGAAGGACTTTGACCATTATACTGCCAACTCAACTATTCTTCTTTCTTTTTACAGGTTCGGCAACGCGCAAGTAATACCCCTGGTGTTAAAAGCGTCTGTAGGCTACGGTAACCGCTTACCATCAGGTGGGCCGTGTGCTTGTTTATCACCTTATTATTATTCAAAAGCAGTTGATACAGGAACGTGTCAATAATGTGCAAGTGAAGCAGAGGATAATACTGTGAGTCGACAGCTAAACACAATCTAAAATCTGATACCAGAGGCATTGCTATCGCTGACAATCATATCCCGGCAGCACGCCGTACACGCGGTGTGCTAATATCGAAACAAAACGCAAGCACACAGTGGGGATAGACTGAGGCTATAGAGAAACGTAATGAGGTTTTACTCAAGAGAACATTGATGATGCGATTGATAAATAGCGAGAATTCCTAAGCAAATACTGACGTCACCACACAAACAATAGCTAGAATTCCTAAGCAAATACTGACGACACTATAAAGACGTAAATTTAAAATGTGAAGGCAAATTTCGACCTGGCGGCTGACGCGTTGACTTAGTTTGTCAATACTTAACCAAAACCATTGACGTCCCTATTCTTGCATTAACCTTATTAAATGCTGTTATATTCCCAACCTAAAAAATAATTAATAAGACTGCGTAGGCGGATTTCATTAATCAATACTTGGAACACTAACCTTATTGGTTGGCGATAATCGAATTTCATCCATCTATCTACACGTAGATGGGTAATAAATTATGTGCGCGCTTCATATCGAACTGCCGACGGATGACTGCTACGATAACAGGATTATATTGTTACACATCCACCATTGAAGCTCTCGTCCGCGCACTGAAGTGAAAACTTGATTGGAAACCCGGCCATATTTGAATATGAAAGATTTTTTTACAAAGGTGCTCATAAATGTCGATACATAGTCTTTGTTCGTGGATATCTTGTTAAATATTTCCAAGTTCTTACTAGATTTTATTTAACCAAAGAAATATTATTATAATTCCGTAACTAAACGTAAAGCGCGAGACTATTTATTAAAAATTAAACAAATATTTGGACGAAAAATTATTACATCATCAACTTAGATATGAATTCAAATATTGCACTTACATATTCTTTAGTATACGAATCCAATTAGGGCTATAAAATATTTTTTATTTCCTATTCACAAATCATACTCGCGACCTCATTAAAAAACTTTTGCAATATGTTGCATTTAAAAAATGATTTGATGATATCCATTCATTTAGTCTATAGTCACCGCATGTTTGACTGTGCTTTAATAAACTGCCACGTTTCGAAGTCACAGTGTGACGTCATACCATGACGTCACACTGTGACTTCGAAACGTGGAAATACATGAAAAATTACAAATTGTTGGCCCAAGGACCAACATACGTTACGACTGTTTAATTGACGAACTTCGCTCCAGGGCTTGTGAACGCTTCCAATCAAAATGTATTATGTCCCGAAAATTACTTTAGACGCGCTGATAACTATTGAATAATTAATTTGAGTCTTATGTATGCGATGTGATAGGTTTTAACCTAAATGGGATTTTGATAACGTTTGTAGTATGTTATATTAATAAAAAAAAAGTGTAGGTATATATTATTAAGAATTTTAAGGGTTTTACTTATTATGGCGAATAGAAGAAACAAGTGTTAAAGTCAAATACACATTATTTGACTGTAACACTTGTCTAATAAAATAGAGGTATTTAATCCATAATTAAATTAAAAAATACCGTCAAATGGGATAAATAGGGAAGCAGGGGTAAATCGTGACAACACTGAAAGGAATTTTCAGGTTTAATTAATATAGTTTGATGCGAACAAGGTATTCTAATGGTTTATAATAATTTAGGAATAATATTGGCGTCCCATTTTCCAACAAACTATAATATTTACAGCTGAAAATCTCTTAAAAGTTTGCCCCGATTGCCTGCATTCCTATTTACCCCATTCGACGGTATTATTAATTTAATTATGGATATATCCCTCCTTTTTGCTCCACATTATGCAGTCTATCGGTCTAATAAAGTACAAAACCAACATAATCTTTTTTATAAAAAAAATATTGAGTAAAATAGACATTATATATTCACAGACAGTTGACCTCTTTATCGTCCTTTGCTGAAGACGTCCTAGAATCGTCTCGTTCACGTCAAACATAATTGTAGGCAAAACTAGACTTTGACAGTTTGATAATAAAAGCTTTTTCATAAAATGTGAGAAGTAAGTTGGCTCTCTAACTGGATCAAGGACTATAATTATCTCAAGACTGAAACATTCCTTTATTAGTAATTATATTATGGTTGCCTTGTGTTAGGCAATGTTTTAATGTAGCTTATATGGAGTCCTCATTAAATGGTTATGAGATTTTAATACATCATGCGTAGTAAGCCCAACTTAAGGCGTAATGTTATGTAAAACAGCGAATATTGAATTTATTTTCATGATCTCACGATTTCTAATCATGACGACATCATATACAATTAGTTTCAATTAGTAGTAATTCATCATTAATATACTTTGGAGTGAAAGTTCTTGATAATACGATGTGTTTCTTTTAAAAACAACATATTTACGCATACTCAGAGACTTTTGGTATGAAAATAACTTGGAGAATCGTTTGATCTTGAACGTTGCCCAAATATTATTATTATATTTACTAATTATTATTTATTATCAGTCTACAATTTAGTTATTATTTAAAAAAATACCTACATAATAATATAAACAGCCTCATCGATTTAAGGGCTGCAATACGACTGTTGATCATGACGTCCTGGCTTGGATAACCAGGTCAAGCAGTGCTCAGTGTTCCCAGCTCGGAGTTTGAATGTGTGTCCGGACAATGGCAATAGGCTCACCTTATATTACATTTGACCTAAAAAAACTGGTGAAATGTTGGTATACATTAACTCACCTCTACCTAACAATTTTTAAAAGTTAAGACAACATAATCTTCGTTGTCATCATCATCATCATATCAGCCACAGGAGGTCCACTGCTAAACAAAGGCCCTCTATAGACTTCCACAAGGTCCGATTGCAGTCACGTAATGAGTACGTGTTTAAATCAGAATTCTGATAGTTCTCTTAATATCTCCCAAGAATTGTATCACTGAGCTCAGGTGAACACTTGCATCGTTTATTAAATTCTGTAAGCCAATCCGCAAATGTGAATAAACTTCATGAGATTAGATGTTAAGGCTAAAGTAATAAAAAAACGGAGCACTTACATTTTACTTCATATAACTAAACTAAAATAACGAAATCCCAATTACGATAGAATAACGAAAACTGAACGACCTCGGATCGAAGTCAAAGACAATAAATAAAGCCTCAACATATTTTTTTGTGGAAATCTTCCAACACGTTTCCCATCTCATCTCATTTGTCAAGAAACTTTTCCTTGTATCACAGACAAAGCGCCTCAATGTAATTATATTAGAATACAATGAGGTGATTGGTTACATTGTTTTCAGTATAATGTGGTTTTATTGTATTTTCCAGTGAACTGTGAATGTACATAAGTACACGACTGCTTAAACATTTCCGAGAAAACCAAAAGTTAGATCATTTCGAGCAAACCAATCTTCTTCATGTCGATGGTAAAACATTTTTTCACTCACTTTTTTTTGGCCCATATTATCGCCGTCTCCAATGTCGTCAGTGCCAGGCGGGCGTCGCAAACTAATAAACATTACTTATATGGATATTGATGATTTTAGTCGTTGCTACTAGCATTTCACCCTTATTAATTTCAAATTAAGATACAAGTTTACTATTACGTTCACAAAGAAGGAGTTTATAGACCATGTTATAGTTTATAAAATCTTAATGTAACTAGGTTGTACAAAACGAACTAAATGGTTTGTCTGGATGGTCTGTAAGAAATTGATTTTAATTTTTGATTATTTTACTACTTTGAGTTTGTTTATTTCATAGCTCCTATAATCTTATTTGGTGTAAAATAAAGAATATTCTACCTACATAACAAAACAAAATTGTACGAAGCATACTACTGTAACATCATTGCAAAGCTATGATTTATAAAATGATAGTCTATTATTAATTATAAGATGAGTCTGGATGACCCGTAAAGTCAATTCAAATGCCGTGGAAATCTCGGTCACTATCAGAAACCTTAGGACGTGAGCCTTAAGGTAGGACTACACAATTTATGAGGGGTGGTCGTTAAGGAGCCGATGCCAGATTGAGTTATAAATAAGGTTCAGGCGAAAACACCTGGGCCATTGCCCTCCGCAATTGATGGATGTCCCACTCCTGATAAAGTGGCCCGTAATAAATTGTTTCACCTTATTCTGATTAATGATTTGGCCCTTCCGTTAATTTTTGGTCGACGTCATCTTTAGTTGAGATTACTGCTGCTAGTGTGTTAAATAAACTAGATTTATTATAATGCATTTGTTTAAAATTTGAGTAATTATTTTTTTAAAAGCTGACGACCTAGTAATTATATTACTGATTATTATTTTTTTAGTAAGGAAATAAAAACAATCTATCTATAAACCAGTCAGACCTTCCGAGCCTTTTCCCAACTATATTAGGATCGGCTTCCAGTCTAACTAGATGCGGCTGAATATCAGTATTTTATACCCATCAGACCTCCGCAACTCAAATTCTGGGCAATATCGATATTCTGAGGATAGACTGGTTGTCAGACTTTTTGGTCAACTGACTACCACCGACTGCCACAGGTGTTCGCATGACTGGGACCGAAAATGTGTTTAGAATGGTCACCCATCCACAGAATGACCGCGGCTAGCGCAGCTTCTAAATACGCAGATCGGTTCAGTGTAGTTATAACATTACTACAAGCCTTTGTAAACCAACCACCTGCATCAGTCGAATAAAAAAAAATCGTAGAGATGGGAGGATCAGTGTTATTGAACACTGATCCTCCCATATCTACGATTTAAAAAAAAACCCTTATCTGTTATTCCCCTAGTTATTGAACTAGAGGAATAATAGATAAGGGATTTTTTTTGTCGTTAAAAACATGCTTATCTATATAATCAAAAAAAAATAAAACCTCTGAAACTCCTTTTGCAATAATTTTTTAAAAACTTTTTTCTTGAGTTGAAAATAATCAAGAAAATGAAACGAAAAAACAAAAAATAATTATTGTGAAGGCTTTTAGCAAAATGCAATCTTAACGGGGTCCCGCTCGTTAGCGAGAATTAGCCAGGGAAACTTTCTGAATTTAAAAAAACATAGTTTTTTTTTGTAGAGTTTTCTTTAGAAGCAACGTCTTATAGCACAGATAAAGGAAAAATTGCGAAAACCGTACATTTTTAGTTACATCATATAATAAAAATATTTTTATTAATTTTACAGTTACTACCCCTGAACGCGTAGAGGTATTAAATTGAAATTCATATCAAATACTCAGGTCTATAATACCTTTAAGCTGTAACAAAATCAAAGTTCTATGTCAACGCAATCAAAAGTATACCTACAGGTTTGTACGGAACCCTCGGTGAGCGAGTCCGACTCGCACTTGGCCGATTTTTAAGTATGATTAGCCCAGGATTGTTGGTATGTTTCATTATTAAGTTTAAAGATTATAGGAATGTTTAATTGGTTTTTTACTTATTTTATTAGTAGATACATTTTTTTTATTGAGTTTCGTTTAACGTGAAGGTTGGCAAAGAATTCTGTACGGCATAAGTACCCAGTGTCATCACAGTTCATTAAAGTAAAAATAATAAGTTATTAGCATATGAATAACATATAATCACTTCTTTATTTTTTACTTTAAGGCAGTGCGAGCCTAGTGGTATGACCACCGGACTGCCAAGACGAAGGTCTCGAGTTTGAATCCAAGGCACGCACCTCTGAGTTTTCGAAATTATGTGCGTATTAATAATGATTTATCACTCGCTTAAACGGTGAAGGAAAACATCGTGAGGAAAGCTACGTGCCTTAGAAATTTTCGCGACGGCATGTGAAGTCTGCCAACCTGGTGGTGGACTATAGCCTAATCCCTCTCATTCTGTGAGAGGAGACTCGTGCCCAGCAGTGGGACAATGAAGATGATAACGTCTTTATTCCCCGAAAGGTTAAACAGAGGTGTATCAATGTGCACCCACAGTTCACCGGTATGTTTTGGTCCCAATAGGGGGCGAGCCTATTGCCATTACCCGGGCAAACGTCCACAATACGAGATGCTACTGAGAATTTTGTAGAATATCCGAATAACACTTTGCTTGAGAATCGAACCTAGGATAGAGACCCTGGGTTGGATTAAACCAATCTGAATATGCAATAAAACAACTCAATTTTAGCAAGAATTAGATACCTACTCTAAATAAACTCAACTATTAAAATGATTAACTGAATAAAAACGTTCCATTCCTTATTGAGCTAGTTCGTTTGTACAGACTCCAGCAGGTCAAGATATCCAAAACTGTCAAATTTTCTCAATTGAATATGAACCTTATCTTTTTGTTTTAAAGTTGAAAATGAATCAAAGAAATTTGACAGATTGTGGTAGCTTGATGTGCTGGCCACTGTACCAGAGTGATAAATAACAGATATGATAAACAAACGAATAACGCAAATGAAGCTAACTTTTTTATCACTTTAGATCCTATATTTTTTTCAATTTTAATACTGGCTTGGCTGTTATTGCTTGCTAACCGTTTATTATTTTAAATTCTTTTTTTGCATTACATTAAATAATTAAATATACCATGGTATATGAAGCTATTACAAAGTTATAATTACATATTTTGATCAATCATGTTTTACTAATGACAATATAGCATGCAAAATCAGGTCATGAAAGTTTATGTTCAAATATATTTTTTTAATGAATAGAAATTATTTAATACTTAGCCATGCATACAATTTATTCTTGCTTCCTAAAAGGTCAGTAAAGTTGATTGTTTATCTCCTCTTCATTCGACTTGTACTACCCCAAAAAGCCTGAAAACCAGCCTAACCTCAAGATATCGCTATTGCCCAAAATTGGGTTGCAGAGATCTGATAGCAGTCTTTTCGTGTAAAACACTGATATTCAGCGTCTGGTCAGACTGGAAGCCGACCCCAACACCGTTATGAAAAAGGCTCGGAGAATTAACCTAAGTTCCATAAAAAAATAAAATATCGAAAAATCCGAATAAAATGAAAAATATGAAAAACTGAAAAAAATCGAAATACCGAAAAACGTCATGGGGCTGCCACAAAAAATATTTAATTAGAATATGAATATGACTACCAACAAAATAAAATATTCCACTTGGATTTAATATATTATCCAAAGGATAATAATAATATTAGTCCATTTGGACAAAATATGTTTGGATTTAAAAATTGTTTTGAATTCACTTATCTGAAACGACGAAAAGTGAACATTACGTCAAAAGTGACAGCTAGATGTTATTCTCGAAAATTGTTGCCAATACATAAAAAAAATGCTTTAAATAGACTAGTCACACAGATTAAAAATCAGAAAGAATCATTTCAAAACATGTAACGAGCGAAAAATAGACGTTACATTATGAAACTTCTGAAAAGTCAACTACTAGACGGATCCAAAATGTGGATCTTATAAAGAAGATTCAAGAAACTTCATATACACTCCTCTAAAACATGATAACAATGTAAGCACCTATCTTATTAATTGATTAAATTTGTGAAAGCACAGACGACGAGGGGAGTTAATTCAGTAAAATGTCCCCCGCTCTCAAAGTTAAGTAAATATTTTCTCTTACTCCCACATGATTTATGTTGACACGCTCGTGTTTACTTTGGGACCGTTCTTATTTGATTCCGTCTTCTTCTTAAATTAGGTAGCATAGGATAATTACAGGTATATTTAAACTTAAAAATCAAATGTTTTATGTCAATTAGACGATTAAAATAGGTACTTGTTTATAGAGCAGTGATAGCCGAGTGGTATGACTATTTGACTGCCAAATCGAAGGTCTCGAGTTCGAATCTAAGGCACGTACCTCTGACTTTTCGAAATCATGTGCGTATTAATAATTAATTATCACTCGCTTAAACGGTGAAGGAAAGCATCGTGAGGAAGCCTTCATGCCTTAGAGATTTTCTCGGCGGCGTATGAAGTCTGCCAACCCGCACTAGGCCAGCCTGTTGGACTATAGTCTAATCCCTCTTAATCTGTGAGAGGAGACCCGTGCCCAGTAGTGGTACAGTATATGGGTTGATGATGGTGATGTATAAAGTCAAAACTAGTTGCACGGTTTCAGAAAATTCTTTGAAGTAAAACGAGCAAGAAACTCCATAGACACTCTTTTATAAAAACATGATTAAGTACTATATTGTTGTTATTAGATTACCATGCGTCTGTATTCCCCGTAGGGTTCAGTAATTAGCAATCAGAGACCAACCAACAAATCATTGGTTTACCTAATTACCCATGGGTACATATTGTTTGTTAATTTGTAATATGACAGATCAAGGACAATGACAAATAACTAAGAATAATTACGGAAGAATGATTACATAATAATTATGATAATTACAGAATAATCATAATTAATTAATAATTATAATCTATTTATAATAAAAAGAATAATCTGTGTTTTCGATTTTTGAGAGTTCACATTGTTTTTAAAACGTTGTACACTAAGTTTTTCTCTAGTATCGTGGATGCATTATATATGTTACGCTCAAAGATCAAAAACAAGCTCACAACGCGTTGTGGTCAATTATATTAGTCGAGCTTCAAAATTCAAGTAATTATAAAAACTAAATAATAAAAAAATCCTACTTAGGCTAGGTTCAGTTGTTAGGTTTTTTTTTTAAACTCGATGCTAGTTTAAATTAAACAATAAGCTGCTACTTTCTGATAAAGTTGACCACAACGCGTTGTGAGCTGTTTTTTCACTCAATGAGCGTTTTCGATCATTTAGCGTAACATAACATGAATTCAAATACACAGAGATCCAAAACAACTTGACTAGATCATGCAAATATTTTTTACATGTGGGAATCAAAAACACAGCCACTACACCGCTCACGACACGCCATAACCATGCTTGTACTATTACCCCAAAAAACTCTAAAACTGAGAATATTTGAAGCTTTTACTTGAAGTCGTGGAACTGTCAGTAAACTTGACAAATTTCGTAAAAGGCTTACGAAATATATTGACAAGGAACAACTTAGGCTCCTTTAGTTGGCTTTGCTTTTGAGAACCTATTTTAGCACTTTAATATGGCAGGGCCCTTACAAAGCGGTTATTACTTCATAATTTAAACTACAAATGTTAAGATACACAAACTGCCTCGTTAGTGTAGTGGTCGTAAGCGGTTCTGGGTTTGATTCTTAGGTCCACCAAAGTCTTAATGGGTTTTTCTATGAAATTTTCAGTAGCAGTTGGAAGTTTTGATGTATTGTGCCCAGATAATGGCTCGACCCTATTATATGGGACCTAAACGTATCGCCGAACAGTGGGTACATTTTTGTACCTCTGCCTAACCCTTTGAGAAATACGGGTTTGATGGTATGTTATCTGTAGCCTAATCAAGGTAAGATGCATGGAATGTAGCACTAAGGAGAGTAGCCTACGCTCGAGGCGCCGCACATGCCACAGTAACTATGTTCGCTATGTTCGCGCGTAGCAACATGCTTTCCGTAGCAGGCTGTGTAGCAATTGCCGTAGCGCATACCTCTCGTAGCAAATCTTGTAGCAGAGCGCGTAGCAAACCGCGTAGCTATCGTTAGAATGAGGATAAAATGTAAGTTCATTTTTACCTCTTATAGCTATTTCTTAACTCTAACTTCTAACCTGGAAGAGGCCTTTGCCCAGTAGTGGTACAATGACTTCTGTTTGTTTTTTTGTGGTAATGACAATGGATATAATACTTATATATTTTTTATGTAAATATATACTTATAATACATAAGAAACACCCAGACAAACACAAATACTCATGTTTTACCCACACAAATATTTCTGTCCTGTGGCAATCGAACCCACGACCCCATGATGAGCAGTCCTGTACTCGAACCACTAGACCACAGACGTCCTCGAATAAAGTACATATATTGTCCTATATTTTTATCTAACCGGCAAGTTCAAACAATACATCATAACTAACCAGTACCCACCAACCCAATTACAATTTGTTCGTTCAAGCTTTCACCACACTCTATTTATTTAACCCGCGCACGCTAGCTACTCTTTCCCGTATATTATACGGTAAACAGTAACTTTTACAGCGGCTCGTCCCAATTACCCAATCGTTTGTTCCGACCGGGTGGTTCGGGCGAATTAGTCGGCACACCGCGCGCAACGGGTTGAAAACGGGACAGTAACTTAAAGGGGATGTTCCAACTTAGTTTTGTTTTTTTTTATTAATGAAGTTTTTTTTATTTATTTATATTATAAGGCACACCAACAACTTACTTACAAAATATTTTTAGATAGGTGATACATAGTTATGTTCTGTGCAAATAAGTCACTTAAAGGCGTGCACAGCTTTCCAATAATTAAAAATTAGTCAAAATTTACAAAAGTTAAGATAAGCTCAATAAAACCGAATCAAAATCAAGACAATACAATAATAGAGATAATAAATTATACATAATAATATTAAGTTGGTGAAATCATACATTAAATAACATAATAATTAATTTAAAAGATTGATTTAAATGATTTTTATGCTTAAACGATAGAAAGTATCTTTAGGATCTAGATGGGGATAGTTCTTTTTATTCTTTTAGGATGTCAAAAATGCTATTACACGATAAAATAATTCTTTGAAGATGTAATAATAAAGGTAGTAAGTAAGATAGTAAGGTTCTTTTACTTTTTTCATTTTGAAATAGGTCTGTTCATCACATAGTCTTCAACCCAAGACTAACCGAACTAAGGGACCGTGCAACTAGACTTTTCAAAAGTACCTAATTTTAATGGTCTATAAAAACATTTGACTGATAAGTAAAACATTTTGACTTTGACTTGGAACATCGAAATACAAAAAACAAAACGCAGCAATTCTCTCCTGTTGCTGAAACTGACCAGTCATTTCTGTAGTACAAAACTAGTAAAAACACGACGAAACAAAGGATTGGTATATAGACGTGGCAGGAAGTAATGGAATTTGTGGAAGGGAATGACTTTTTTTTTCAATTTCGCTCAACGTAGTTATTGACAACAAAGAATTCTCACTCCGCTGTAAATGGGTACAGTGGCGCCGCACCAAGGTAGGGATGGCACGGACGAGTTTTCTTCATTTTTTTAAAATTAGTTTGTAGTTTTAATTGTTTATATGGTTGGTTTAGCTACTTGACTAATACATATATACTATACACATACTATAGATATAAATTAAAAACATAATATCGATATTAACTTTTGATAGGTAGTACTAATCAACAATTTCTATATTATGAATAAAAATCACTTGCGAACGGCTGTACTGAGTTGGCTATTGTTTTTAACATGTTCGTAAAAGTCCGAATAAGGTTTTTAGGCAAAGAAAAATTGGAAAAGCTACCCAGAAAATTGGACAATTCGGGAAGAACTAAAAGTATTTTTTTTTTGACACAGTCGTCTGTCAGCTTAGCTAGTTAATAATATAAATAATCATTTATTTCCAGTAAACATTGTTCTTTTACATGTCGTTATTCTAGTTTTAATTTCTAATTTAACTTAGTGTATAAACTAATATAATAATTTGATTTAACCCATTTTTTTATAGTACGGTTATTCTCATGGATCGCACTTGCCTTCACTTCCCCTATTGTGATAGCCATGGGATCCATGAAATTCGCCAAGAGCCTGACAATAACAATTTAACCCTGGCAACGCGTTCATCCTTATCCCCCAGCAAGCTGTCACCTTGACAGCTCGCTTAGCGTCGCGGACCGCACTTTACGAGCTGCCATCGATTTTACATAAAACCAAGCACCTTGGCACACCCCTAGCGAGTAATAGACTGCCTTACACGGCGAATTTTTTTAGCTTAAGACTTTAACCTGATTGTAGGTAGTGTAAAATAACGTGGGTAGTTATTTAAAAATATCGGCAATCCCGCGGTATTATCTCTTTTACCTTGGGCTTTTTTAATAAAATTATAAAAAAATAACCTAGAAAATTTCAAGTTTTAGTTTTTAATTTCTCACATTTCTTATTTGTACACGAATGGAATTTCGATTCAAGGAAATAGATACAATAAATTTGTAAGTTTTAATCTAAACGGATTTTCAAACGGTTTTCATCAATAAAAACACGGCTGATCTAGGTAGGTGGTGTCTAGTTAAATATTAAAACTTACATCCATGTTTCATCTAGTGTAGAAATTGTCCGATGCTTACCCTGTAAAGAAAAGAAACATCATATTAATAGTTATACTGAGTTATAACTATGCTAATCAACCCATCTGCAAGGTTAAGGTACGCTAACCGCGGTCAGTCTGTGGATGGGTTATCATTCTTAACACATTGATACTCCCGTGGCTCAGAGAGTACGTAAAGTCGTCGGTACCGTTTGTAATGCAAGAACACAATATGAAAATCGTTAGTGGTATTCAGAAGCCCAGAAAGCCTGATAACCAGTCTATCCTTAGGATATCGATATTGCCCAGAAATTGAATTGCGGAGGTCTGGTGGCACTCGCTTCGTGTAATACTGATATTCAGCCGCATCTGGTGAGATTGGAAACCGACCCCAAAAAAGTTGGGAAAAGGCTCGAAGAACTTTAAAACTAGAACAACATGGGCACTCCGTGCATAAAAAACTTTGCGATACTGATTCCTGCTGTATACCAAGATGACTTTCATACGCATGACTGTACATTAAGCTATAATGTCCAGTATATTCTGATCTTCCATTGCACAGAAGGCCTATACAATGTGAGTTCAGATTATACACACAAATACTCGACACAAATATTTATGAGATGAACATAAGTCTTTTGTTTGACTGGGTGATTCTTATGTAATATAATATACTAGCGACCCGATACTCACTTTATCTATTAAAAAAATCGCATCAAAATCCGTTGCGTAGTTTTAAAGATTTAAGCATACATATAGGGACAGAGAAAGAAAAAAACATATTTATTTCATCCTCACAGACAACAAATAAACACAATAAACTACGTAAAAAAAAAACTAAATAAAAAAAAATTTATATATATATCTAAAACTATTAAAAAGTTGTTTCATGGGACAAAAAAGGACCCTAACTCAGCATTTTCCACTTCATCTTGGTAAATGATGCGGCGCCGGTATTCTGAAAGCGACTTTGTTTTATACTATGTAGTGACGTAGGTATGTATTTACAGAAAAAAGTATTTAAGTATTATATCCATTGTCTAGTAGCTCTGCTTAGTTTGGGACTAGATGGCGCCGAGTGAATGTACAGACGCCAGCAGGTCAAACTATCCAAAACTGTCAAATTTTCCCAATTGAATATGAACCTTATAGTATGGTATTAAAGTTGAAAATCAATCAAAGAAATTTGACAGATTGTGGTAGCTTGATGTGCTGGCCACTGTACTAAATAAATAAATAAATATTTTTGGGACATTTTACACAACACCATCTAGTCCCAAACTAAGCAGAGTTTGTACTATGGGTACTAGACAATGGATATAATACTTATATACTTTTTTTTTGTAAATACATACTTATAATACATAAGAAACACCCAGACAAACACAAATACTCATGTTTTATCCACACAAATATTTGTGTCTTGTGGGAATCGAACCCACGACCCCATGATCAGCAGTCCGGCACACGAACCACTAGACCACAGACATCGTCGTCGAAATATTTATTATTTACTAGAAGATAGTAAATAATAAATATTTCGACGACGATTCGCCCACGACTTCGTCCGCGTAGAAAAGTTACTTTTAACTATCATTGCTATTTGGCTAATTAACTCAAAATCGTTATAAATTATAGCCTATATATTATGTTACTCTGATGTATAAATAATAAACCTGTTAAGTTGAAATAAAACTACTTTTTACGGATTTTATCGTGTTATATTGATATTATTAATCCCGACGTTTCGGACCCTTTACAGCGTCCATGGTCACGGGTAGACTGAGGTGGTGGGCGTCTTGATGATATAATTACTGACAGCAACCCTACATTTTTATTGTTACATGATCAATGACATTTATTACTAATTATTAATTAATACTAGATGGAGCCGGCATTTCCTAGCTGACGACCTCTGAGAAGAAACGCCGAAACAAACTCAGAGAAATTCCGTAAAAAGTAGTTTTATTTCAATGTATAATATTCGCGTAAATGTCAGAATTCAATATAATACTGTAAAGTTTCATCAAAATCCGTTCAGTAGTTTTAGCGTGAAAGAGTAACATATATCCATCCATCCATCCCCACAAACTTTCACATTTATAATAGTAGTAGGATTTATCTAGCGTATTCTGTTGAACATCGTGAGGAAATTGGCATGCCTGAGATATTTTCTTGACGGTGCGTGAAGTCTGCCAACCCGCACTAACCCAGCGCAGCTTGGTAAATTACAACCTTATCCCTCTCATTCTGAGTGGGGACCCGTACCCAACAGTGGGACAGTATATGGACAGCCCAGCCCAGAAGTGGGACAGGATAGTATATAGATTAGCTTGAACCATTTCATCATTGTTGCTTGATGGTAGGTAATGGAAAATGGAGGCTATCAGGCCAAACAGAAGTGGCGAGGCCGCTCGAGAGTGGTTCCAGTTCAATGAACCCGTTATTGCCCCACTGAAGCACTCGACCTGTATTGTTTTATGTTCCGACTAATATATTGTCTATGTGTATTCAGTACGTGGAGACTAATTGAACTGACAATTTATAGTCTGCGAATGTATAGTAAATAGGTCACGCAACTAGGTACTTCTCTTACTGACAGTTTACTAAAAAACAACACAACTCGACAAAATCTATAGCAACAACTGTTTCTTACGCAATTTCAAAATTTGGACATTTTTGGTGATTTTTTACACAGCACCATCTAGTCCCAAACTAAGTAGAGCTTGTACTATGGGTATATATACATACTAATAATATAAGAAACACCCAGACAAACACAAATATGGTTGATCCCATTGTTAAAAGTTGTTCACTATGATGAGTACAATGACCCCTTAAATATATTTTAAATTTCTTAAACATCACGTTCCTTCTTATATCTTTCCTTTATCTTCCTCTCATATCTTTCTTCCATCTTACTTTCAGCAGCCGATTACTCGATCACCGCGGCAAGAGAGCCGTCTTGGTCCCCCAGTACCATAATATAGTGTCGACAAAAGTACAATTCGACACCCATATAGGTAGGCACTATAGGACCCTTATAGGATCCTAGGAGGCAAATCAAAGAAACTCTCGGGACTTAAAAGGGACTTTAGGAATTTATTCTTCAAAGGTCCAGGGAAATCTCCATGTGACAACCATCCATCACTTACTAAACATTCTACATCAAATTCAAATGATTACTTCTTCTTAAACCAACCAGGAAATAAAGTCCTGGAGTGGCGACCACGCATAGGAAAGCGCTGCGTGGGACGGCCCCCAGGAGTCCGTGGATGCGGCGATCATTGGGGGTGGCCTATGTTCAGCAGTGGACGTCCGTGGCTGATAGATAGAAACTAACCAGTCATATGCTGACTCCTTGTAGCGACCTCTAAAGTATCATCGATTAACATAAATACACGAAAATAGTTATTACCGGTATTATGAGACTTGGATGCAATTCTAATTACCAATCCAAAAGCTATTGCATTGTTTATACACCAATTAGCTGGAAGAGCTTTGCTATTGGAAAATAGAACTACAAATAAACAATGAGAAGGGGTAAAGAGATAAGTGGGGGGGGATGTCTGGGATGGCTGTTAGTAGTATCGCTTACAACGGCAATATCGTATTACATACTGTTTTCTGTCAGAATTGATTTCGAAGCAAAGAAAAACATGCGGCGGAATTCTCTTTTAAAATTAATAATAAATAGAAAAGGAAAAATTCGACCGCGGGCAGGATTCTAATCTGCATCTTCTGGTTAGGTACACCAGACGCTATGACCACTAAGCCACCACGACACCTACCCGTCATGTCGAATTTTGCCTTCACATTCTGAATTTACGTCTTTAAGGTGACGTCATGAAAAATTCCAAAAAATACATAGATAATAATAATAAATAAATAAATACTTGGGACATTTCACACATCACCATCTAGTATTAAACTAAGCAGAGATTGTACATACTATGGGTACTAGGCAATGGATATAGGTTATCCACTCGACCTGGCGGGTGGGACTTGTGGTAGCTTAGTGGTCATAGCGCAGATCAGACGCAGATTTGAATCCTACCCGCAGTCGAATTTTTCGTTTGCTAAAATAACTTTAAAATCTTAGCAAGGAAAATTCTAAAAATACAAAATATAACGGATATAGGTATTAATTACTATTTAAAAATGAACTGACAGCAAAAGTTACCGATAAAGCTTTGTTGCCTTAAATTTAAACACAGCATTTAAAACACAGACCACATTAGTTACAACAATAAAATATATTTTGCCGATAAAAATAATTGGAGCAAAAAACCGGATACAGAATAAATTTTAGCAGAATTAAAAGCAAACAAAGTGTGTTTGTCATTCAATGTATAAAAATGGAGCACCGTCAAATAAGGCGTTCAAATAAAATTTTCCCCATTGCTTAATGGAACATAACATAACACAACTTCGTCACGCCTGTATTACGAAGGGTTAGGCAGAGGTGTACCAATGTACACCTACGGTTCCCCGTAGGTTTAGGTTCCATGTAATATGGGACGAGCCTGTAGCCATTAACCGGGCACAAATCCAAATTCCAAGCTGCTACTGAGAATATCATGGAAAAAGTAGTAACACATTGCTCGGCCTGGGAATAGAATCCACGACCTCTAGCGTAGCAGTGGCGCCTAACTAGTGTTCTAGCCACTGCTACGCTCTAGGCTAATTACTTTTTTACTTAATTTGAGCTACGTAGGTATACGAAGGTATTACCTTTGTAAGAAGGTTTGATGTTGAATAAAATCTACTTGGACGACCTAGCAACGTACTCATATGCATAGTCCGCTCATACCTTTGTCATTCTCCTTTGTCGCAGAAATTAAATTAAAAATTTACACAAGATTTTTTTTCACAACTTCTCGTGAACAGTAATTAAATCAGCACAGTTTAGCCGGAGGGTTTCATATTTTGCAAGTAAAAGGCTCCGAGGGCGCGCGTCACACCGACTCGTAACGGGGCACAGCAGCCTTCAAGCTCATGAACAATTCAAGCCAAGTTACATCTCATTTACTCTGAGCGCAGCACTAGAACATTTATTATTCTCTGAAACGTCACGGGACTTAATAAATCTAGAGTATTTTGCTTTATACATGAAGATGTAAGTATACATTTCTAGAAAATTAGATATTTGAGTTGGATGTTTCTTATAACGAAAAGTTAGTATTAAATTGTGTTGGGTAATGTTATAACGGCTTAATTTACCGTATGCTATCCGATACCCATGGTTTCATTAGCAAAATAACTTGATATTTGAAATAAAAGGCAGTATTGTAAGGGATAAAATCTGTCTCCTTGCCAAATTTTATCGAAATCTATTCAAAATGTAAATATATAAGTTACTTTCGTTTTAATAATAATTAAGTATGTGTATTAAACATGATACAAATGCCTAGTATAGCTTGTCACTGCCAAAATACTTGGGCATCTAGTTTTCATAGTTCTGTACTATTATTTTATTGTTCATCAAAATGAAACAATATATTTGACGTCATAACCTTGACCGAGCCCCCGGCAACCGGCGCAGGATATCGCGACAAAAGAGAAAGCACAAAACAAACATGCCATCAAACATTACTAACACAAACACGAAAGCCAGAACGCAATCTACTTTGTTTATTTATTCGCCGATGTTCGACGTGCGAAGTTCGCCGATGGGTAAATAGTTGAACGTTGTAATAGAAGCCCTCGACCAATATCGGTCGGTTGTCATGCAAATATGTTCTCATTGGGATTCCTTTTGGTTGAAACTTATGACGACTTTGCTAACTCGTCACCGCTTGTTAAACGTATCTATATAGGTACTGTAGAGGTCGCTACATGGAGTCAGCATATAAAAATAAAAATAAAATAAAAACAATTTATTTCAGACCTTGATCCATATGAC
This sequence comes from Acronicta alni, assembly GCA_964056405.1. NCBI lineage: Eukaryota > Metazoa > Arthropoda > Insecta > Lepidoptera > Noctuidae > Acronicta > Acronicta alni. The sequence goes on along the minus strand of OZ043932.1, from coordinate 10,288,772 downwards.
TGGCTGGTTTGAATAAGAAGAAATAGTCATTTGAATTGTAGAATGTTTAGTCAAGTGATTGAGGGTTGTCACATTGAGATTTCCCTAGACCTTAGAAGAATAAAGTCCTAAAGTACCTTTTAACCGAGAGTTTCTTTGATTTCCCTCTTAGGATCCCTTAAGGGTCCTATAGTACCTAGACTCATTTGAAAATAGATCATCAAGTAGTTTTTAATAGATGTTAAAAACTATATAATACTAGTGGGCACAGTAGACGTTATCCTGCAACCGATTGCAGCGCCACCTGCGGGTTCCAATAGTGAATCTAAACCGTTACGGGGACCTCAAACTCACACTAAAAAAACATCAAAATCGGTTCAGTCGTTTAGAAGGACTTTAGTGGCAAACATACGTACAGAAGAATAATATACCTACATAAAGAAGAACAGATAAATGGATCAGATTATCCATTATTAAATTTATCTCTGTATTTAAGAGTACCTACCGGTCCTAATGCTCATTACACTACTATTACATTAATTAACTCCTACTTCGTAAGCCGTAACATATTGTCCGGACTTCCTCACAGGTACTTAAAGTACTGGCCATTCATTTCTACTAGTGCTTTCGTTAATCTTGGCTAAACAAATAATAAATTCTTTAGGTACGTATTATGTTTCTCAAAGCCCTAAAATGAGCAATACCTCTAGAATAATTTCATATTTAGAACACATAGCGTTTCTTAGCTGCATAGAATAATTTCATATTTAGAACCCATAGCGCTTCATAGCTGTTTTGTAATAAGAACCATGTTTTAGATTGAATAAAAGTATCCATTTTGCAGCCGCTATCAATAACCGAACCATATCTGTTTTTACCCACTAGAAAGAAAGAATGAAGAGATAGAGCTCATTCAAAATCTGTTAAAATTCCATCTGTGATCGGAAAAAATCAGATATCGATTGGTTATTGAAAAAGGCAGTAAGTTAAACTCAAAAGAAAAACACCATCAATAAAATCTCATTGTACGCGTAAAACGGCTCGTAAAGTTCTTTTACACGATATAATTCCACCCTTCACACAAAAAATGACATCACTACATATAAAACAACCAAAACGAACCAGCCAATTAAATGCAAATACTAATTAACTCTAGTTAACTCATTAAAATTCACGTTGCCAACAAAAGTTTAACTTGGAGTGGAATGTAAAGGGTGAAGCGTTTGTCAGTGTCTCCACATTAATGTCGGCGGGATTCTTGCTCGATCATTTATCTTATAATAAATTCTTCGCAGTCTTTCGTCCCTTCATATTTCTATTATCATTGATACGGTAAAGTTTTCAGCGATGTGCTGGTTCTGTCTGGCTGTCATTTTCGTTTCCTTTTGAGTCCGTTTCTGAACGTCTTTTTCGCTATCTTTCGAGTGAAACATATTCACTGTTTTCGCATGAAAACTATATTTTTTTGGATTTTTTCCGTAATCTTTACTGTCATCACATTTTTTTTATTTAGTTCCTATTTACCAATAAAAAAATATATAAAAAGTGCAAAATAAGCGAGGGAAATTAATCTCAAAATCATAAAATAGATAATACATTTGAGACAGCCCCAGTAAGTAAAAATCTATTTTTCTTCTTTCTAATTAATCCTTTATTTAAGTATTTGTCTTAGAGAAAGATGAGCACTGGAACGATGTTCAGGCAACAGTAGCATAATATATATTTATTTCACCAATCGAGAATTAATGTTGATGTTTTATTAAAAACGGTTGCTACAATTATCGTTAACCTACTTGCACTAGTAATATCTATTAACTAAGTGGTTACCAGGAAAAAAATAACAAAGTGACTTGTCCGTCGACAACGACGGTCTAAAATGCTTTTATCGATACTTCCAATAATCTCCAAGTCCAATAAGCTTAACGGATGATCTGACCGCGTGGAAATCTTCAATATATTTCCCTCTAGAAAGAAGCTGGAAGTTTGTGTTCGACTATTACCGACTGAAAAATATGCTATAAGTAAAAGCAAAGGTCATGAACAGTAACTATTTTTGTTATTAAAGTAATACAGTAGGAAAACTTTATTTTATTTTATGTGTAAAGGAATATACGTAACTATGCAATTCAAACTAGCTTTTTCCGTAAAGAGACCTTTAAAATATATTTAAAAATTATTTAGGTAAGTTTATCCAGAGCCAGCATTAAACATAAAACATTTTCTTTAAAAATACAGATATGAACATCACTAAAAGTTCAGTATTTTTATTATTGTTAGGAAATTATTATAATAAGAATGAATAGAAAATAAATATAATTATATAGAGAATATAATAATAATAATAATAAATGGATTAATAGGGAATATAATAAACCAGCTAATAAAAGCACCCGTAATTTTAACTTTCCATATAACATGAAATCTTTGCTTTGAAAAATGTTCCACATTTTCTTAAGAGTAAAGCTTGATAATACTTTCTGGTACAAAATCTAATTAAGCTGTTTACCTTTGCTACCGGCTTATCACACTTTGATAAGCCGGTATTTCTATCCAGCAAACGTGGCTACTGAGACTGCGTTGATTAAATTCTTTTTAACCAGACAGGATGACTGTGGTTGATTTGTGTTGAAGAATTTTCTTTTTTTAAAGAGGATGCTTAATTAGTAGCTACAAGTTCTTTCATTTTCAATAATTTTAAAAACAGAATTTACTCATTTCACATATGGAATGTAGTTCTTTTGTGTCCATTTCATTCATTTTTTTAAAGCTATGTTGTTGTTATAACTTGGGTAAATGATTTACGTAAAATCATAACAGTAATATTGCGTATAATGTTAACTTAATTGACCGATTAATCGTGTCTGAAATTAGCAGTAATTAGACACTAATTGTTTACTTACCTATCGAATTAATTAATTATCCCATCCAGTTTATAGCTGTGGATAATCCAGTGCCCCTATAACACTACTTACAGTTTATTATGGTAACTTAATAAATCAAACATGAATCGAATAGATGAATCATATAACTTCCATCAGACATTCGCAATATTATATCTCAATGTCTGGGAAAAATCGATGCGCAAAGTCGATATCTGAAGGATTAATACCTATTAGTCAACGCTTATTTGGGTGTTAATCATAATTATCATACTTATATAAAATAAACGTTAAATTTTGTCTGTTTTTTTTGTTGTTTGTTTATTTGTCACCCAATTACGCAAAAACGGCTGAACCGATTTGTATGAAATTTGGTACACTAATAGAATGTGAGCGGGAATAAACTATAGGCTACTTTTTCTCCCAGAGAAACGTGGAAATATCCCGGAAATCCCGAAAAACTGATTTAGGAGAACTACTTACAGGATTTGAATGAAATTTTGCCACACTAATAGTTTGTGACTAGCGCTGGCATATTGAATATTTCAATTCTCTATACCGGGAAATTCCTTAACATTGAGTACTTCTTATCCCATGAAGTCAATCCGACTAAAACTGTGTTACTAAGTCTACGCGTACGAAGTCGCTGGTAAAAACTAATTTTCAATAAATAAACTATGCTTTTGATACTGCATAATCCATATTGATTTGTAACACCTACACGAACATTAAATATTGAAATTAAACTATTTTTACGGATATTATATTGATATTAATCTCGACGTTTCTTAAGATATATTCCAAATTGTATTATGTGAAATTCTATATGTAGCGGCTCATGTTCATCAGTGGAGGGCCTCTCCATCATATATTATAATTACAATCAAATTCCTCGTTTAAGAGGATTACGGTACGGGTAAATTGAATTTACATTCAAAGTTTACTGAGCTATTATGTTTGATAAATATTGAATAGAAATTAATTTACTCTCGCTGACGTGTAGGTGTACCTACAGAAGATTCCGCTTAATTTCTGTATAAAAAAGGTTTATTTCTTTATATTAAAAAAATAAGCCTTAAATAAATTGTGTAGTATTAGCACTTGAACTTTGGTCAGTGAGTATTAGGGTTAGGTTGAATATTCCAAAAGTTGACAGTTCTAAATTTAAAATGATTAGTGAGTACTGACTAATAATTATTATGCAAAAGATAAGATAAAAGATGGAATATTATTCTGCTTTAGAGAATTCAGATAGGTGCAGAGGCCAGCTCATGAAGCTACCACAATCTGTCAAATTTCTTTGATTGATTTTCAAGTTTAATACAAAACTATAAGGTTCTTATTCAAATGGGAAAAATTGACAGTTTTGGATAGCTTAACCTGCTGGCTACAGACGCCTTACAAATACAAAAAAGAAATTTCATGTAATTTTTTTATTCATGCATATCTTTGCTATTCATACCGCTTACGCTTATTAAAATAATACGAAATATTATCTTCACCCCTAGAGTATGCAACACAGACAAGTGCTGGGTCAGACTTTACAATTTTAAATTTAAATTCACAGACACTTTCAGCGGTCCAGTAAGCTCGACCTAGTTTTGGTTTGCACAATATTGTTTTAAAATACGAGTCAAGATTGTTATATTTTCGTATTTAGGAAAGGAAACCTGGCTCCATACAGAATTCCTTTGCAACTTTTCACAGTGTTGTAAATATAATCTACCTATCTGTTTCAGCGGAGTAACTACCATGAAAGAAATAAGAAAGCAAAAAAAAAATAGTATTGAACTATAACAAACATAAATTTTAAGGTACAAAGATACAAAGAAGGTAGTTAGAAAATAATCCCTACTTATTATTATAAACGCGAAAGTGAATCTGTCTGGCTCTTTCATACCTAAACAACTGAACTGATTTTGATGAAATTTGGTACAGAGATAGATTAGACCTTGGAGAAGGACATACCTTTACGGCTACTAAAAATAATGTTTATCACAAATGTGCATATCAGTATTTAACAAATTGCCTAAGAATCTCAGGGAACTCCCATTTAAATATTTTAAAATTAAGTTGAGAAAATGGCTAGTAGACAAGTGCTTTTATACAATAGAAGAGTTTATGCGACATAAAACTAACAAAAAAAAAAAAAATTAAATAATGTAATGTAATACAAATATGCTAAATAATAAGGTAACTTGACATTTTGTAAGTAATACATTATAATAGTATTTTAATTGTTTTATATAATTATAAATATTTGCATGCCTAATACAGGCAGAATATAGCTTGAACTATGCACCATTGTTATATCTGGTACCACCTGTATTCTGTGCAAATAAATCTTTCTTTCTTTCTTTACGTTTTGTCTTAAAAAGTTCTTTGGGATCCGGGTGAATCCGCATGCAACAGCTAGTCTAGTATAAAAACCTTTTTCTACTGTAACCTCTAGTCAAAGCCATAAATATAGGAACATCCTGTTTTGATTTGATTTCTCTATCTGCCAAGCTCGCATATTTCTACAGAGGGATTTATTTCCTATTATAAACAAATATCTTTTCAAGATTTGGTACGTCATCTCCTTTCTATCGTTAAGAATAAATTTTTAAAAGTCTTTGAAATTGCGTCTCTCCATTCTAGTCCAAAACTTGTTTACCACCAGTGAATGTGTCATTTAGATCAAGTCAAGCCTCTTTTATGCGAATCGATAAAGGAAATTGACGTCACGGAGCAGTAAAATGATGACGTGAGGCGACTTTATGGCTTCGGCTGCTTGTTGTTGTAGCAAGCAACTATTTTAGTACCAAATCAATAGTATGAAATCATTTCATCTCCATGAACGATATACTGTGAATAGATAAACACCCACGTACAGACGCGAGTAGGTCAAGTTATCCGAAACTGTCAAATTTTCCCATTTGAACATGAACCTTATTACGTTTATATTAAAGTTGAACATCATGATGTGCTGGCCTCTGTTCAAATAACACAGCAAATCTATAGAGGACATTGTTTTTTTTTTATACCAATATAAAGTGGTAAATAAGCATTTGGCCTACCTGATGGTAAGTGGTTACTTTAGTCTATAGAGGCTTGCAACACCAGGGGTACTTGCGTGTTGCCGACCCTGTAAAACGAAAGAGGAATGTTGAGTTGGCAGTAAAAGGGTCAAAGTCCCCTCACTGCCAACACAACATTTCCTCGTGGAACACTGTTAGCCTTGCTCACCGCTAGGAATAAAACACAGCTCAAAGGAGTGTTATTTTACTTCAATTTTTTGCAAGGCTGAGGTACTTCCCCAGTCGGGCAGCTCCAATTTGAGTGGAATAAATCCTACTATGCCACCTCTCTTATTATTTTTTCGTGGGCAACAGCAAGGTTTTTTTTTAAATTACTCTTTAGTAAAACGCTCCATTTTTCTATGTAGGTACAGACGCTGGTCAACATATCCAAAATTGAATATGAACCTTATCATTTTATATTAAAGTTGAAATTCAATCAAAGAAATTTGACAGATTGTGGTAGCGTGATTTCCTGGCCTTACAAAGCCTTATCCAATGTTTACTTTAGAAACGAGTTGATGAACGCCGTGGATAACACAGTTTGGAAAACTAATTGTCTTTTCATTAAGGAGGAATAACAGGCCCTGGGGGACTGCACAGCCATCAGACTGGTTCCATGGGGTAATTGCAATTACGAAAAGTTTATATGAAGCGCAGAGGTAATTTGCGATAAGCGATGTATTTGCGATGAGAGTTACTCGATTATATTCTACCATCACGCCTGTATTCCCCGAAGAGTTAGGTAAAAGTGTTCATACATACACCCACAGTTCCCGGTAAGCTTATAAAAAACTAACTTCTGCCCGCAAGTTCAACCGCGTGGCAGAGTTGCTTTAAATTATCATTATAATTTGGCTAATTCACTCAGAATCTTTATAAACTATAGCTTATATATGTTATTCTGACGACGTCTGTAGTCTAGTGGTTCGAGTACCGGACTGCTGATCATGGGATCGTGGGTTCGATTCCCACAGGACACAAATATTTGTGATAAAACATGGGTATTTGTGTTTGTTTGGGTGTTTCTTATGTATTATAAGTATATATTTACAAAAAAAAGTATCTAAGTATTATATCCATTGTCTAGTACTCATAGTACAAGCTCTGCTTAGTTTGGAACTAGATGGTGCTGTGTAAAAATGTCCCAAAAATATTTATTTATTTATTTATTCTGATGTATTAATAATAATACTGTAAAGTTTGATCAAAATCCGTTTAATAGTTTTAGCGAGTGCGAAAGAGTAACAAACGTCCATCCCTGAATAATGATTGTAGAGCTTGTGGTGAATTCAGGGAAACCATGCAGCTCATCTTGTGTGACTGTGACGTCCTAGCGACGAAACGGATGAGTCATCTCGGCAACGGATACCCGAAGCCGGAGGATTACAGGTTCCTTTCTCTTAGTAGGCTAACCGCCTTCATGAACCACGTCTTCGAAGAGTAAGGAATGTACCATGCTGGGGACAACACAACAGATCACATTTGGTCGAAGTGTTGCTGGCCATGTCAGCCCCCACTGCTAAGATAAGATAAGATAACAAACGTCCATCCATCTATCCTTCCTCACAAACTTTCACATTTATAATATTAGTAGGCAGTAGTCTAACTACTATTTCTACTAATGACAGTAATTCCATTCATCTATCCATCCTCACAAACTTTCCCATTAAAATATTAGTAGGAAGTAGGATTTAAATGACAGTAGTAGTTTATCCAGTCACAATTACAAACTCAATTCCAAACTCCGCTACTGGGAATTTCATAGAAAACCCAATAACACTACTCGACCTGAAGATCAAACCCAGGACCTCGAGTGTAGCAATCGCGCTTACGACCACTAGGACTAATGATGCAGTAACTTGATTCTGTAGATACTTGTGTAAGTATATTTATACTTATAATGTTATTTACTATGTAAGAACAGTAGATTTAAAAGGCTAATATAAAGCGATAAAATCCGTCAAAATTAGTTTTATTTCAATATCTAAAACCAATAATAATTCTACATTTCTTCTTTTTCAATTCTTTTCTCGCAGGTCTGCTGGAAGAGATTTCACATCAAGCTACCACAATCTGTCAAATTTCTTTGATTGATTTTCAACTTTAAAACAAAGTAATAAGGCTCATATTCAATTGAGAAAATTTGTCAGTTTTGGATAGCTTGACCTGCTGACGTCTGTACTAAATAGTCCTAAGGTAGCTCCTTTCTAGTTTCTAAGTGTGTACATAAATAAATGTAATATAATAAATAAATAAAAAAATCCAAAGATTTTTTAAAAATAAAATTAAATCTTTCTAAAGACCAACTACGAATACTGGCTTTTGACACTTACGCGAATATTACACATTGAAATAAAACGTTTACGTGTACGAAACTATTATTATTATCGTCCGAAATATGATGGACCATAATCAAAGCAAATCCCAATCAGTAAGTACAATCAACAAAAGAATTTGGTATACAGGTCGCGAACGAAATCTGCATCTTTACACAGATTGTGATTTAAATAATTACCCGTCAAAGGGTTTGATGTGTAGCAGCTTAAAATACCTGCGTTTTGACACATATTGCATGATACATAATTACACAATCTTTAAAAAAACACGATGTTTAATTAGCTGCCTGTATACTTAACTCTTTTGTCGACCGTACCTATCATAGAAAGTTCTATTATCTGGACTTTAATTGAGTTGTAGAAAAGATACGCAAGTCCTTCGTTCAGATTCATTGGATTTATTTTGTTCTGTTGTGCCCTTGAGAGTAACTTTAATAATGATATTGCGGTCGTGGTGTTAATACTGAATAGGAAACGGAACTAAACTATATGAAGATTAATAAGTATAAGGACAAGTTTAGGTATCTCTTGGGATTTTAGTAGAATGATTAAAATGAATAGAAAAATCAGTATTTTTTTTTCCTATTTTATAACCAAATCCTTGTTATTCTAAGAAGAGACTCGTGCCCAGCAATGGGAGAGTATAAGGGCTGATGATGAATAGATCAGCAAAATAAATTTAGAATTTGATCATAATTATATCACTACATAGTATAAAACAGTCGCTTATCTGTCCCTATATCCCTATGTATGCTTAAATCTTTAAAACTACGCAACGGATTTTGATGCGGTTTTTTTTAATAGATAGAGTGATGGAAGAGGAAGGTTTATATGTATAATACATGTATTTTATTAGTACATTTCACCCGTGCGAAGCGGGGGCGGGTCACCCCCGCTAGTATGTTATAAAACGAAAGCATAGAAAAATAATACAATGGGCGGTCTTATAGCTAAGAGCGATCTCTTACAGAAAACCTTTAGATGGACCCGAGAGAAAAGGAAAAACTATACTCAGTCACAACTCGGAGTTTGGATTTCTGCCAATATAGAGGGGATAGGCTCGCCCCCTATTGCACAGGACGTAAAACATTCTGGCGAATTCCATACCCACGGAGTACCTACGTATAATCTGACAAGATTCAATAAAAAACTAATGGAGCTCACAATTTTCCGTGAACATACGGGTATATAAATAATAATATTCCTTGCTTCCACTTTTTGAGACAGTCTTTCAACCGATGAGAAAGTAACCTGCCAGCTCTTATGTACCTTTAAATTATTTAATCCGTATAAGTTATTGGTGAACGTGACTTGACTCCTGGTGTAAGCTAACAGTACTTACTTTAGGGTTCCGAGGCAAAAAGATCAAAAACAGAACCTTTATTTTTAGACGGCGATAAGTTCTATTTTTGAACTTTCCATCCACCATCTTTCTGTCAGTCTGTTTGTATGTGACGCCTGTTTCTCTCAAAAACTACAACTAGATTATAATATTTAATGTAATATGTGTCGGGTTTGCGTATCATGTAGGGTTTCCATCAGCTTACTGAATATTTACAAAGATAACAATTTTTGCGAAAGAAAAATATTCTCTTGGACAGGATTTGTATCTGAGTACTTCGAGTTAAATACACTTGACACTTTGGCCAACTAAGCTACAGAGATGTCGCTAAAATGCACCTAAGTATATCTTTAGAAATGTGTATCTGTTAATGCCAAATATATTAAAAACTAGCTTCTGCCTGCGACTTCGTCCGCGTGGAAAAGTTACTTTTAATAATTAATGATCGTTGTAATTTGGCTAATTTACTCAAAATCGTTATAAATTATAGCCTTTATAATTATTCTGATGTATAAATAATAATACTGTAAGGTTTCATCAAAATCCGTTCAGTAGTTTTAGCGTGAAAGAGTAACAAACATTCCATCCATCCTCACAAACTTTCACATTTATAATGTTAAAGTAGGATATGATAACTAGCTTGTTGGAGTTATTTAGAAAAGGAATAATTGGACCGCGGGCAGGATCCTGCCCGCGGTCCAATTTTTCCTTTTCTAAATAACTTTAAAATCTTAGCATGGAAAATGCCAAAAATATACAAAAACATAGCTTGTTGGATTCAAATGTATCGCCTAATCCCTCTCATTGCGTCCACCGCACGCAATAGCCAACTAAGATACGAGATCACTGTCCGTTATGTGGGTTTTTTATTCATAAAAAAAAGTATTACGACTTTGTAAATGCACCTTTAAAACAAGAAACTCCTTTCATAATCCAGTCAAAAAGTAACTCGAGATGGTAATGACACAACTGAAGGTAGTTTGCACATTTTACGGCAAAGCGCTGTCAAGGAGAGTTTCAGCTATATTGTGGAAAATTCATGAGCTGCCCGGTCTTGTTACGACATTATCTAACACTTAACGAAAAAGTTTAAATGTAGGGACTTTCGGAAAGCACAGTTGTTATACATAATTATATTTTTCTTTTAACTTACAAAATTATTGGAGAGTTGGCTATATTGTCCCCCCCCTTAGGGTTGGCAACCACTAAAATAAAAATATATATAGATATTTGAAATAATTTTAGCCAATGGGTGGCGCTGGTGTGCAAAAAGTGTTGTCATACGAAAAAAATAGAGTCATTTGGTAAAAAAATATTGCAATTAAACAAACGGTACAATATAGCCGAATCTCTCCTATAAATCCTATTGTTAAGCCATCATCAACCCATATACTGTTCCACTACTGGGCACAGATCTCCTCTCAGATTGAGAAGGATTAGTCCACATTAGGTGAGAGCGGTATGATAAAGTCTACCTGTACTCATATTGACAACGAAAAAACTATGTCCCGGTATGTTTAGGTACCCTGTATATAGAGGCGAGTCTATTGCCATAAATCGGGTGCAAATCCAAACTCGGAATATTTGAGAATTTTCAAGAAAAACCCAGCAACACTTTTCCAGCCCGGGAAATCGAACCGAGAATCTAGACCACTAGACTAGCTTCGCTGTTACTAGGGTCATTAAAGACCCAAATTTAAGCGCGAAATATGCATAAAGGTTACATACACAATCATGTAACGATGGTTATAGAACTCCAAGCTTCGTATAAATTCCACCATTCTACTTTGAATAATGTTTCTGAGTTCGGAAGATATTTTTATAAACGTAGCTACGTTTGTGAAGATTTTTCTTCAGGCTTTGCCAAAGGATTTGGTTCAAGGCAACGTGCTTATTATGACAGATTTTGTTGTTGGTTTTAAAAATGTTGAGATTTTATGCGTAGAAAAACTACCATCACATTTTCTTTGTTGTGTTTTGCGTGTTGACGTAGTATAATGTGTTCTGTATCCACCCAAAACTAGTCAGGAGCTATAGACAGTCTAATATAATACCTACTTAATAAACGCAATTATAATTTTATGCTTGACTTAAAATTCATAAACAACGTTCCAAGGTTCCAATATTAATACTGTGTTGCTACGTACGGTGTTTGTTCAATTTATGTTCTCGTTTTTTCCAATTCCGTGGGATTTCCGCAAAAATCCAGTTTAGTGCTAAGGAACTTCTGCGCAAAATCACATTCTTAGATCTACCGGCTTAAGATACATTGTCTGTCATTAGTCTGTGAAAACCCTAAGTTTTATTAAGTAGATTTTTATACAACAATCGTCCAATATTGAACCACTTATTCCCTAGAGAGATAATTGCATAATATAATAACGAAAGATAATAAAGATCTTATAAATCTTCAAATGCAAATATAAAAGTCACCAGCACAAAGACTTGAATCCTTCTCAAAAGAAGATTAAGATTTTTTTGATGCCAACAAATTACTTGTAAGGGGAGAGGAGATTAATACGTAACAAGTGACGTCATGATAAAGTCATCGGCTTTAATAACTCCCAACTCGGGGGTATTAACATCCCGACACGTCTCACATGAGGTCGACATCGAATTAAGATATGTAATAGGAACAGTGCTTGAGAATATTTTGTTCTGAATGGCGTTATTAAACGTTTAATAATTTACTGTCGTTATTATGTTATTGACCTCTTATGAAATTATCGAACTACCTTATATTAAAAATAACTACCCCATTGGCCTAGTGGTTCAGGCCCTAGATTCCATTCCAAGGTCGAGCAGTGTTATTAGGTTTTTCTATGAAATTCTCAGGAGTAGCCCTTGTCGAATAAATAGCGAATGAACTGTAACTATTGTTTTTATCCATTTAAGAGTTCGAGGAACACAGATGGGGAGTCTTGTACAGTATACAGCTGCCTTTTAAAAATTAAATTGCATAGAATGGACGTTACCTATTTGTTTGTTAATGAGGAGTTTAGATTTGTGCCTGGTTAATGGCAATAGGCTCACCCCATATTACATGGGACTTAAACATACCGGCGAACTGTGGGTATACATTAGTACACCTCTGCCTAACCCTTCGGGGTATACAGGCGTGATAATAAGTTATGCTAAGTAAATAAGTAAATGAAAAGGCCAAAGTAGACATTTTTTCAGTTTCTTGTCCATGGCACAGCTGGCCTAGCTTAGCTTACTTCCATGAATTTTATATTTTGTTACTGAAGTTTAAGCAGTGCTTATTAAATACGCGTATTTTTCTTTTTATTTGTTTTCTGAGTAGGGATAGCTTCGTTTATTTTTAATGACTTAAGTTGTTTCTCAAATAAAACTTACTGAAACTTATTTTTTTTATACCACTAAGGTGGCAACTAAGCATATGGCCCACCTGATGGTAAGCGGTTACTGTAGTCTACAGACGCTTGTAACATCAGTGGTATCACTTGCGCGTTGCCGACCCTGTAAAAGGTAAGAGGAATAGTTGGTTTGGCAGTATAAGGGTCAAGCTCCCCCCACTGCCAACACGTTTCCCCGCGAAGCACTGGCAACCTTGCTCACCGTTAGGAACACAAAACAACTCAAAGCAGTGTTATTTCACTTCGATTTTCTGCGAGGCGGAGATACTTCCCCAGTCGAGCAACTCCAATTGGAGTGGAATTACTCCCACTATGCCCTACCTCTCTTAAATATAACTTTAGTTTTCATTCATTTTAATCCAGACTGTCGCGGACGATTTCCCAACAAAAATTTGCAAAAGTATTGTTTAGGTCGACATTCCTTTGCTGGTAATGTACAGGGCCACAAAGTACTACAGAATAACTCTATTACAACATAAAAAATGAGCAGAATGCGCGCAATCATGTTCAGTTAGGCTTCGTTCACACATGCTTACAGTTAGCGGCTTACTGGCTGTCTCTGAGCCGCAAATTCGTGAATAACAGCACGCACGGTGCTTCAATGAGTGAGCAGCTAAATATCCAGCTGAGCGAACTAAGAAATCCGCTGAATAAACTACATAAAAAACATAACATCAACGCCTGTGTTCCTCAAAAGGTTAGACAGAGGGGGTACTATGTACACCCATAGTTCGCCGGTATGTCTGTTGGTTGATTTCGAAATGTCTAAACGAATATCATGATAAAATAAGCTTCCAAATAAAAAATATATATTCATCTTACCTATTAACTATCTTTTTGTATAATACTATTAGTTAATAGGTACTTAAGATAGCATCATTCGACATTGAACTAACTGTAAAGTAAGTCATATCGGTTGAGAAGCAAAAAACTTGCTTTTGAACAGGCAACTGACGTCACCATAAAGACGTAAGTTCAGAATGTGAAGGCAAATTTCGACGTGGCGGGTAGGAGTATCGATGGCTTAGTGGTCATAGCGTCCGGTGTACCTAACCAGGAGTAGCAGGTTCACATCCTGCGAAAATAACTTTAAAATTTTAGCAAAAAAAATACAAAAAGATTAAAAAAAAGGATTGACAAGAGGTATTAAACTCGACCGTCTTTGACTTAAGACAGATGTTAAAACTGTATGGGCTTGAACCAATGGTTCACAGTGAGTATCTATATGAGTCATGTGCACCTAGCCTTATAAAGCTGATGAACTAAGCAGCTGGAACAGGTCGGCCATTTTCCTCGCTAGCATCTGGCTGTCGCCGACTGTACATTGTGGTGTGATTAATGGTGTTGACTGTCCCCGCCATATCCTTCCGCTCGTCCAAGAGGGATATGCTCTACTTAGCTGGATATAATATATATATAAGAAAGTAGATACTTAACGATTATGGCATTGAGTATATTCTCAGAAGCTCTCAGTTGCAATATATCATCAATTCAAGCAATGAATTACACGAAACGGTAGCTACTAAGTAATTATTTTAAAAATGTGGAGGCTAGTAAATGACAAACCCCATTTTAGGTTGAATTCAGGTGTGGCCATTTTAAGATTGCCTTGAAGAGATCACAGATCGCGGTAAGATCATCTGTTGTTTATTTGTAATTGCAATTGACTTTCTTTTGTATTTTTGGTGTACAATAAAGTATACATGTTTAAATAAATAAATAAAATGATACAAACAATACAATATACAACGTGTTACAAAATATCCCGTAAAAAATGTAATTAATTATCAAAGCCAAACATTTTGTCAGCTGTCATGCCAGGGAACCAGATTATTTAACAGAAAGGCCACGTACCTATTTTACCTTAAAATTGTCTACATTAATAGTTTTTCTATTTTTCATTCATAAATGTTGTTGTTTTCCTTTTTTTGGGGTATGTTATACAGCGATACTACGATTCTTAAATATTGTGAATGGACTCGTTATAAGGTCCCATTTAACCTCCTTTCGGCTTTACGTGTAATTTTGTAACAGCCTGTATAGTTTTTTAATACATCCATTTTTTACTTTGCACACGGTTTTACCCGCATCCTAAATGGCTTGTTGAGACAAAAGGTATGTCCTTCTTCAATGTCGAATCTATCTCTGTACCAAATTTCATCTAAATCGGTTTATTCTTGAAGGCATAACAGACGGACAGACAGAGTTATTTTCGCATTTATAATATTAGTAGGGATTAAAAACACTATTAGTTTGTGTTTGTATGAAAACGTTTTGTTTTTTATGTTCCGAACGATGTCAAGTACACACTCAACAAAATTTCGTGGAAATGTTTGTAAAGTTAATTTAAAGTTGGAACTGCTGAATTCATTCAATGAAGCACAGAAGTAAACAAAGGCAATTTCTATAGCGCTTGTTGAAGACGTTCAGGATTTTATTTTTTTATAATAAGTCGTAATTACTTCATAGGTAGATGTTTAATGTGTAATTATTCTCAATTTGTTTTTAATAAAAGCTAGGATTTATTTTGTGTTATAGCAATGTTTACAGAGTCAAATCCCTCATGAAGAAACTCTCCGACCCAGAATAAATAATGAGCCTTGTCCTACTTTTCCCGAGGGAATCAAACCAGTAGGTAACATTATAATATAATATGGAATTCCAAATAATTAGACCTGCATACTCATCATCAACCCATATACTGTCCCACTGCTGGGCACGGGTCTCCTCTCATATTGAGAGGGATTAGGCTATAGTTCACCACGCTGGCCTAGTGCGGGTTGGCAGACTTCACAAACCGTCGAGAAAATCATTAAGGCATGCAAATTTCCTCACAATATCTTCCTTCACCGCTTAAACGAGTGATAATTAATTATTAATACGCACATAATTTTGTTAAGTCAGCGGAGTACCTATTGGATTTGAGCTCGAAACTTTCAACTTGGCAGTGCAATGGTCTTTCCACTAGGCTATCACAGCTTGTCATAGCCTGGTGGTATGAAATGTCAAATAGAAAAAGAAAATTTAGTTTACCAAATGCAAAATAAAACATGCAAAAATATTCTTTCATAATACAAATAATCTAACTTACAAGTTATTATCATATCAAAAGCATACTTTAAAAGTTTCCGAGCTATGACAAATTGTTATGACATAAATACATTTGACATTTGTTCCCACATTGCCATACTTGTAGCGAGAGTCACGAATGTCGAAAATATTTCACTCATGATTTACGATGGAGCCCGCTTGTGTGTGCTTAGCTTTATAACTTTCGGGGAACGGATACCTCTCGGAGTATGATTAGAATATAGAAATGCCTTTATATATGATAACTTTCGTGAGTGACATTCATGTTGCTGAGAATTTGGTTAGCAATATCGTCCCGTAAATAAAGTGAGAGTAGTGGAGTTTGTAAAAAAAAAACCGGCCAAGTGTGAGCCGGACTCGCGCACCGAGGGTTCCGTACAAACCTGTAGGTATTCTTTTGATTGCGTAGACATAGAAGTTTGATTTTGTTACAGCTTAAAGGTATTATAGACCTGAGTACTTGATATGAATTTCAATTTAATACCTCTTCGCGTTCATGAGGAAATGGGTAGTAACTGTAAAATTATTAAAACTATTTTTATTAAATATATGATGTAACTAATTTACGGTTTTGGCTTAGAAGTTTGATTTTTTCACAGCTCCAAGGGACAGTAGACCTGAGTATTTGATATAAATTTTAGCTTGATACCTCCACGCGTTCCTGAGAAAAAGTGTCTTGACAGACGGACGGACGGACAGACGAACAGACGGACGGACGGACAACAACATGATCCTATATAGGTTCCGTTTTTTGCTTTTGAGTTACGGAACCCTAATAACATACCATTACGCGTCTTTTTCCCCAACGGTTAGGCAGACGCGTGCTAATGTAACCCACAGTTCAGTGGTATGTTTAGCTCCCATATAATTGTAAGCTAACTAAGAAATTCAAAGTCCAAGCTGCTCCTGAGAATTTCATAGAACAAGGCAATCTAACGACAAACAAAAAAAACACACACAACACACTGCTCTTGTCGCTCTAACGACCACTAGGCTGATGAAGCAAGATAATATAAATTATCATTATGTAAAAATAAATTACATTGGCAACAGGAAATATAAATTACATTAGCAACATCTATATAAATTTTGAATTATTTCAGACACTGGCAGAATTATGGATAATTATTAAAGCTGCTGTGGTTCTTTCTTTAAAAGGCCAGTTCAGATTTCCCTACATTGTAAAATAAATATCTGGCAAGCATTGAATACCGACTTGTAAAAGTGTGTTTAAAAGATCTACATACAGAAATAAATATCATAACAATACATATTGCCATATCACAAAAATACATAACATATCATCTCGCCTGTATTCCCGGGTTAGGCAGAGGTGTATCACAGTTGTAGGCCCACAGTTCGCCAGTATGTGTAGGTCCTAACTCCTATGTAATAGGGGGCGAGCCTATTGCTGAGCTGAGAATTTCTTTGCTCGAACTTTTTTGATAGTTCGGAATTTTCTCATAGATCATCCGCCACCTCGGGAGACGGCAGGGTATGCCTGACTCATGCCGAATAATAATCGTACTTGCCCTCACTTGCCGTATAAGTAGTCATGGCCATGGGATCCATGAAATTCGCCACGACCATGGCAGGACTTTTTTCGACATGGGAATCGATTCCAGCGCCTGTAGACAAGTTGCAATCTGACAATGGAATCGACGAACGAATAGAAACAAAATGTATGGGAATTACATCTATGATCGCCCGATTTGTCGAAAGCTTATGTCATTTCCATACTTTTTGTTTCTATTCGTTCGTCGATTCGATTATCAGATTGCAACTTGTCTAAGCCCGCAGGACCTCTAACGTAGCAGTCGCGGTGACGACCACTAGACTAACGAGGCAGATTATTTAATTTTAACAAAAACGCCATAACAATGATTTATTACGAGATTACCCTTCAGTAATCCCCAATAATGAGTGCCTGGCGTTTCTAATGTATTTGCTCTAATGAATGTACCTGCCACTTCGGCGCTTGCATTTGAAACCTGTGGATATTATCAGCATTCAGTTGAGTGGTTACAGAACATAATCCCGTAATAGCGTCATTACTGACACGAGTGCTATCGTAGTGAAGTCATAATGACGCAGTGACTAGTGATGCGGAATTATGACTGCATATGTGTATTCGCACGAACGGGTTCGTTGCTAAGTAATAACTACGCTGATAAACGATCTTCTATGTTAAACTACCTTTGCCGCGGTCGGTCTATGGATGGGTAACCATTGTTAAGGCCGTACCCTAACCAAATAATCTTTAGCATTTGTTCCCCCTTAGCCTCTTAGCTTAGATTTTAGAATAAAATGTTTTTAAAATCAAAATTTGCCATTTTGAAATAAATATTTCTATATTTCTAGGTTCATTTCAGGTTAGGTGTTCATTGTTAATTAGTATAAGTAACAAATCTAAATATTGCTTAAAGTAAGTAATATTTTGATTTGTTGTATTTGAGACGATGCCTATTATCTGTGTTTTGCCCGGGGACACGCCTTAACACATCGAGAACTACTATATTGATACTACTAGCCAAATAAATCCAATGCGAAGAACCGAAATAAATACTCATCTAATAAGTTTACAAATTATACACGAGGGATTAAAGTGAAATGCAATTAGTAAAGTGTCAGCCCTGACAAAGCAGGGTTGGCAAACAGCGGTGGTCGGGCCAATCGGGACAAACTGTCGCTAGGGGTGTTTCTTTCGGTATTCAATGCCTATTACAGGGTATCGGCTCAATAACCTCACCACCTGTCTGTTTACAAATTGTTAAGACTGTATTGTGCTTGAATTCTAAGAATAATTATTATAAACACTTTATGGAAACCTTTTACCTCTTATTATGTCTCACGTTTGCCTTTCACATATCTATCGATCATTTTTTCGATAAGGGATGATTTTTGACATAAACTAGATACGTAGCCATAGATAGTGTATGTGTCTTGTATGGGCCCATTGTGTAGCTGTCCGTAAATCATATTGTGATTCATCAGAAGTGGTCATGTTACCTCGCCAGGTAACTTTTAGAGACGTTGCCATGGAAACTGTATCCATGGCAACGTGTCTACGAGTTACTTTTTTTTTTTTATTCGAAAAATCCTGGATCAGCTTATGTCAGGATATGTCAGACTCGTACCGACTAAAAACCGTACTTACTTTCCCTTGCCCTATACTCATATCCATGGGAGCTACGAAATTTGCCACAACCGGACTGTTACTGTAATTTTCGCGTGAAGAAACATCATCTTGCTTAATTAGTTGCAGATACAGGTTGGCAGTAATCTCTACTAATATTATAAATCCAAAAGTAACTCTGTCTGTATGTCTGTTACGATTTCACGCTTAAACCGCTGTACCGATTTTAATAAAATTTCATACAGAGGTAGATTAGACCTTGGAGAAGGACATAGATAAAAAAAATCAAAAATGTTTATTGCACTATTTTTAAATTGATACACAAATTTGTTGATAACTTCCAGACTAAGTGAAACTTATATGATGGAAGTCAAGCCTCTCTCACAGATAGGCACTATTAAACAATAATATGAGTGAAGGGAAGCATGCAGACAGAAATGAAAACTATATTATAGTTAGTGATGAGGTGGTTGTGGGTAAATGATGTGTGGTTGGTGAGGGTGGCTATATAGGCTACCTATTTGTCTCAAAAAAGGAGGTTTTAATAGTATCTCACTTTGACTAGTTTTACTGTACCCGGGAAATACCGGTACTACTATTTGTACCGGGCCACAATATTTGTGCCGTGCTACTATTTGCCCAGCCCGAGGCAATCAGCCGCTGCAAAGTTCGTTATTAAAACTGCTACAGCAAACACTGCACACTGCTGCACGCCACTGTAATCATCGATCTAGTTTTAAAAAACGTTCATTAGTTGTGGGATATCGGAACTTATCTGGTAAATCAGTTTGGAGTGGAAACGCTCTGGTCATAGGGTTCGAATGCTTGACTACTTTACAAGGAAATTTCAAGGAGACTGTCAACTCTTCGCGTGACCTGAGGGTTGGGAACGAATACTTTGACTTTAGTTGCTTTTTTTTATATTTGTGTAAGTATTATGACATAAGTACTGTGTACTGTGTGTACGGCGGGAAAGTAGCCGACTGTGAAAAAGTGTGTGGCTACACAGCTCAGGAACTTGGTGTGGTAGTGAGCCAGTGAATAACGTTAAGTTACTTACCAGCCTTACAGGATCGACCCGACGGGATACTACAGGCGTATTTTAATTTAAACGCAATTATGAAATTATAAGGTAGAAGCCTTATAATTTCATAATTGCGTTTAAATTTTCATTCCACAAGCAATACTTAAATCATCTGACAATAAATCAATTCATTTCTAGACATCTTTCAAAATCTACTTACTTTTTTTGTTCGCCGCATATTTAACCAGCCAGAACATGAACAATAAAAACTTATTGTTCCAAACTCTTACAGTACCTACTTCACATATATAACATAAATAACCCGAAGTCGAAGTCTACTATTTAAATTTTAATAGAAAGGTTGTTCAATGGCACTAAATGACATAAGAACTGACAGGTTCGTAGACATAACTGTCGAAAATTAAATCAATCTTTACGAGTATTCTGTGTATCTAACATGCGAAAAAGAATAACGAATTTATTTTTTCTAATAATTTCATCAATCTGCAATGAACCTACTTCCATTGCTGACTAAATATCTGTAAATCTATCTAAAAAAAAACTCATACAAATATATTGTCTACAACTATCTTAATTAAATGCAAAATTTGGGTATCCACGTCATACTCCTGTAGCAAAAGTTTCATTAGCTATATCAAAAACGAGTTTATCTTGAAAGCTTCAAGCACTGGAGGCTTGTGCCTTACTCAGAACTTTGTAGGGATCTCGTGAAGTTTATCTACAGCATTTTACATAAATTGACGGAGCATAAACTAGGAGTGAAGCGGAGAAACCATACATAACCAACAACACATAATAATTAAGATAGGTAAGTACTAAATTATTAAACAGACATAATTTAGACAAAGCGTTTTAAAATAGAAACTGATAGAATCGCGATGAATACTGTTCGTTAGTGAGTGTCCGACATTTCTCCCCCCAGTTTTCATGAAAGATGTCCATTAATACTAAATATATTTTCTTTTAAATAGATGTTGTTCTATGAATTTGTTCAGTGGCGATCTTAAAAACCGACAATATTCATCGACATACTATAGCCGCAAAATCAACAGTAAATAAAAGTTTTTGTTATTAGTTTCGTTCGGAAACACAAATCACGACACGCAGCGCATTTATCATCAACAAATCAGAGATAATTGAGGCTTTTACATTAGCAAATTAGCAATCATTATCTCTATAGATATAGACAGTTCGCTATGAATCATTCACATAGAATTTGCTGAAGATCTGGGGGAAAATGGCCCACATTTAATTTCGCAATTTCTTTCAGCTTAATTTTTTAACGATATTGCGAAACGCCTGAAGGAATCTTCACGTGACCCCAAAGGTTAGCCTTTACTTTGGTCACAGAATAAGCATTGCCATTCAATGTGGCAATGCAGCCTTTTAGTTAAATTTCCAGGCGATGATTGTTGATGCCCTTTCCTAACTTTCCTTATAAATATCCTAGTCTATGTAGTTTAGATTGGGTACTTTATGGTTTATTAAGTTTTTTAGTAGATCATTTTTTTATGGTATGGTACTAAGGTGGCAAACAAACAACGGTTACCGTAACCTAGATGCTTTTAACACCAAGAGTATCACTTGCGCTTTGCCGATCCTGTAAAACGAAAGAGGAATAGTTGTGTTGGCATTATAAAGGTCAAAGTCCCCCCACTGCGACCACGTTGTCAGTATAAGGGTCAAAGTCCCCCCACTGCTAACACAACGTTTTCTTGTGGAGAACTGCACTGGAGCATTTAGTTAACTAGTCTTTAATAATAAATAAATATTCTTGGACAATTTACACAGCACCATCTTGTCCCAAACTAAGCAGAGCTTGTACTATGGGTATGGGTGGGACAATGGTTATAATACTTATAAACTTTTTTTGTAAATACATACATATAATACATAAGAAACACCCAGACAAACACAAACACTTATGTACATCAAATAAATATTTGTGATTTGTGGGAATCGAACCACACCACAAACGACGTCTAATAATAAATGAATAACTTCGCAATTTCTTAGGAATTAATTCAAATTTAGAACTCACAGCAGTACCATAAATACCCTACAATTTTCTAGCATGAGTCTTATTTTAAGATACATCAAAAGCTCTGTTACAAATTCTGGAAATGAATTTATATCAGCGCTATTGCTCACACTCCTTTTTAGCTCCTAGTTATATATTGACATTATTTGTCGCAACATTTCTAAGCAGAAATCTAACATAACCAAGACAGGTACGATACGACCACACTTCCGATCACGGCAACGATAAGGGACCAAAAAAATAAAGCATTTTCCCTTCTTTTGATAAAGATCTCG
The DNA here is from genome assembly GCA_964056405.1 of Acronicta alni. NCBI lineage: Eukaryota > Metazoa > Arthropoda > Insecta > Lepidoptera > Noctuidae > Acronicta > Acronicta alni. The sequence goes on along the minus strand of OZ043932.1, from coordinate 10,266,210 downwards.
ACCCGGACGTTTCACTGAAACATGGGCAATTCTGAAAAAAAAATATACTTATCCGACATACGTGGTCGCGTTTTGTTAAAACTTCCAAAAGTAACGGTACTACGTGAGTTGTTTCTATAAGCTCGCAGGGCTATTAGCATATCTTTCAGAAGAAAGAAAAATCCTATTAAATTGTATCTACGATGAAACGTAATTTAATTTTTTGTAATGGAACGGACTTGTTAATTTGTTTTTTTTTTATGAATTGAATTACGCATTATCGCGATAAAATATAAATGAAAAAAAAATAAAAGTACACAGTTTCGAATACTGCCCGAGTTCAAATTAATATTTTACAATATTTATAAGTATATGGTTTTGAAGCATTTATAATCAACACCAACGATTAATCTATATTCAGTCTTAAGTTCCTAGGAATAAAATATCTTTCCATTCAGTTTCATTGGTGTTATCGGCCTTATAAATATACGATTTTAGAGTTGATTGGGACACTGGGGAGGTTATTGAACCCTTAAATACTCTCAACGACTTTTTCTTCCTTCCTTGTGTGCGGAAAATCCTTTGCTATCTGGAAAGGTGGTAGAGTATGACGAGGACACGTACTAACTAAATACTACACTTGCATTCCCATACCCTATAGGTGTATGTCATAAATTCCTTGGCCATCATGGAATTCCTCGAAAGACCTCGACCATAATGGGAAGTACCTATGACTTATACTTACCCATCCTATTCCCTTCGTCTCTTTCCAAATTTCCTATGTTGAAAGTGTTACGGAATCTATCTTTATCCAAGTTGAAATATCGCTAAAAGTTTCCCGAATATATTTTTATCCATCACTAAGCTCGGATTATCGATTTCAGGATAAAGTTTCCCGGAATGAGCTGTGTAGTTTTCTTATAATTCGCTTGATACACGCGTTAGAAAAATACGATGTGTTTACTCGCGAATCTAATATTAGGTCTGAGTTTTTGTGTCAATGTCAGTTCTGCAAATGTCATTGTCGCATCGTTGCTAGCCCGCCATTGCCAACCCGACGAGTGCCGAGTGCTAGAAGCTTAAAAATATAATATTACTACCTACCTACTAATAACAAGCATTTTTAAGAGAGGTAGGGCATAGTGGGAGTAATTCCACGCAAATTGGAGCTGCCCGACTGGGGAAGTACCTCCGCCTTGCAGAAAATCGAAGTGAAATAACACTGTTTTGAGCTGTGTTGTGTTCCTTACGGTGAGCATGGTTGCTCCGCGAGGAAATGTTGTATTGGCAGTGGGGGACTTTGACCCTTATACTGCCAAACCAACTGTTCCTCTTTCGTTTTACAGGGTCGGCAACGCGCAAGTGATACAAGCGTCCCCTGATGTTACAAGCGTCTATAGGCTACGGTAACCGCTTACCATCAGGTGGGCATGCTTGTTTGCCACCTTAGTGGTATAAAAAAAAACATTATACACATAAATCTTCTGAAAGAATTTATCTTAATGATAGTGAAGTCGTATTGAAAACCGTTGCGTGGTTTTGAAGAAGTTTAAGCGGAGGAACGTCAAGATAGATGCAAAGAGATTATTATCATGCTTGTATTGACCAAAGGGTGTTCTGACTGAGATGAACTGATGTACGGACAGTGTAAAAACAGTGACAGTAAAACTTTATTGGTATTTGCAACAGACCCTCAGCTACCACCAAAAACCATGCATGTACCTATTTTAACGTTTTAAAAAAATTTAGACACAGTTCCCCAGTATATTTATGGGAACTATGAGCTTGTTTAAGGCTACTTTTGATGATTACAAAATTGACAAGGAACTCTCCGTGCTCTAAATATGAATTGTTAAATAGAGAAAATGCTAAATGAGGTATGAGGAAAAAATGCCTACATTTAGCAATTCCCCTAAATCAATTCATATTTAGAAGACGGAGAATTCCTCATATAAAGATATACAAAACGTACCTAAAACTATCATCATCAGCTTATACTAGTCCACTGCTGGATGTAGGCGTCCCCTAATGCGCCATTTCACCCTGTCCTCGGCTTTTCGCATCGCACCTAAAACTATATTATAACCTAAAATATACTAAACATAGCTATATAATCTCGCAGTATAGAGAAAGAAGACGAAGCTCTGAAATATTGAGGCGGAACAGAATAAATACTCGTAACGTTTACGGTATTATACTCATACAAAGTGATAATATTCGTGAGAATTCACTTACAATAAAAAAACCGGTTGCTTTCCGCACCGGTGAAATTGTACACTCAACGCGAGAATGTGTGGAGAAGACGTGAATACTGTGCAAATTTCATTTTACATATACACAACTGAATTTTGTTGTGGGAATTATAATTCTGAAGTATCTAACGTAGCTATATTTTCATGCTGAAACATATGTATACATTTTTTTTATCAGATGACAAAAAGCGACATATGTATAAACGGCAACCGCAGCCTAGACACCAGCAACACCAGTCGTATATCTCGCGCTTTGTCATCTTTCGACATGAATCTATTTTTTACCCGACTACGCGACGCAAAGGAGGGTAATGTGTTTATCAGTCTATGTATGTATATAATTATGTTTGTTGAGCAGTGATAGCCTAGTGGTATGACCATTGGACTGCCAAGTCGAAGGTCTCTAGATCGAATCCAAGGCACGCATCTCTGACTTTTCGAATTCATGGGCGTATTAATAATTAATTATCACTCGAATAAACAGTGAAGGAAAACATCGTGAGGAAACCTGAATACCTCCGAGATTTTTCTCGACGGTGTGTGAAGTCTGTCAACCCGCAGTAGGCTAGCGTGGTGGACTATAGCCTAATCCCTCACAATATGAGAGGAGACCCGTGTCCAGCAGTGGGACAGTATACGGGTTGATGATGATGTTAAATGTTTGTTCCTCTGTGGCACACTAGAAATCAAACGCGTGGGCCGATTTTGATGGTTCTCACGTCAATGGATCTGTCTTAATCTTGCGATTGTCACTAAAGACATGAAAGTAACCAAAAACCAATATGGCTGCAATCAGACGCCATATTTTTTTTCAAAATCGGCCCACGCTTTTGATTTCTGTGGAGTATCATTGAATAGGTATTTGAAAATCACCTTTAGGTTTCTCTTATCATTTTTCATTTCGAATGACAAAGTTGGCTATAGGCTCCCCCCTATTCCATGGGACCTAAATATGCCTTCGAACTGTGTACATTAGTACACCTCTGATTGACCCTTTGAGGAATTACAGGCTGGTAAGCTATGTAGAGCGTTTTCTATATAATTTACTAAGACGAGCGTCTTACGTATTATGAGTTACAGAAACAATAAAAAAATGATAATTTTTTAATACATAATGGCTTGGGCTGTGGGCTATTCATGAGGATTTATCACACCATAAATACATTAACAGTTCATCTCTGCCTACCCTATCCGAGAATAGGTATACAAGCGTGATGACAGGTATATTTATTTATGTGAAGCCAAATAAACAAAACCAACCGCAGCCGTAATATCCGCCATATTGCATTCCCACATAGTCTTCATTCCGATGATAACTCCGAAATGAATCGAATGTCATTCACTCCGAATTCTTTCTAGCAGGTTATTTTAGTTAAAATGAATTTCAGAAAATACGTATGTATATTGTGGGTATATAACTACGCTGATCAACCGATCTGCAAGGTTAAGTTGCGCTAGCCGAGGTCACTCTGTGGATGGTAGACCATTAACTTATCGAGACCCATCCAGACCCATCGAGACCCATCCAGACCCATCAAGACCCATCCAGACCCATCGAGACTTAACACATCGAGACTCCTCTGTGCCTCGGAGAGCACTTAAAACCATCAGTCCCGGTTGTCATGCGAACACCTATGACAATCGTTAGATGCTCTAACTCATTTATGATCGAATATATCAGGAACAGATTAAACCGATATTTTTGTGGCAGGCAAAACGCCATAACGCATTTAGTATCACATTCAGCACGCTGTCGGTCGCTCTGGTTAATAAAATTTAAATATATAAAAATAAATCCCTGTTTCCCTTGATCACGCCATAACTTGAGAACAACTTTACCGATTCTATTAATCTTTTTTTTAAGTTTTTAAACTTTCTATAGTTGTAAAGTTTGCAAGCAAGATCAATGTCTTCGAGATGTAGGGCTGGCTAGATTACTTCGAATACCTTAGGCTACCATGAGAACCAATGAGTCTGTGCTGAAGGAACTTCACATCACCAAGAGACTATCGATGATTTTCCTGTTGTATGCTATTAGTTTTTTTGGACATATTATACGTTCACCGAGGCATTGTCTGGAGCTCTTAATATTGGGTCGCATTGAACGGAAACCAGCTGAAGGTAGAGCGCCAGTAAGATGGTTCCAAGCAATTAAGAAGGCTATCTATCGGTGGCAGTATACATATAGGTACCGAGCGGTCCACACATCAGAAGCATAGCATAGCTTAGCTCCATAGCTTGGAGACGTCTCGTATGTGGTCGCGATCCTCAGTAATAAGGAAATGACGAAGAAGGAATACTTTGTACAGACGCCAGCAGGTCAAGCTATCCAAAACTGTCAAATTTTCCAAATTGAATATGAACCTTATGACTTTGTATTAAAGTTGAAAATCAATCAAAGAAATTTGGAAAGATTATGGTAGGTTGATGTGCCTCTGTACAAGGTTAAATTCTTACGGAAAGAAAAAACTTGCACTAAATCGAATAAAAAAAACAGAAAACTTAACGCCTGGATACTTTTTGTCCAGGTGAAGTCTAAGCAGACGAAGTAGCAGACAGAAGCTAGTTATATGTATATACTTAAATAATTATAAGAGCTGATGCGACCTATGTCCCAACTATATTTAGATTTAGCTGCAAACAGTAGAAGAGTGATCGATATCCATGCGATATAGCGACTAAATATCGATTCAAATGTAAAAATACATATCATCAAGTCGGTAGGCTACTTCGAAGAGTATGTGGCAAAAATCACAGCTTAATCTTGCAGATCTTTTCATCAGAGAATTTAGAAAGAAAGAAAACATTTATTCACTGTTCTATAGTTAAAACCGTAAATAATACAGTGAAGTTGAAATTATTTTTGCGGCAGTGAAAAGGCTACGACTCAGCATAATTTCCACGCTTATAAAGCGTGGCGCTGATTTTCTGTCGCGCCCGATGCAAACTCCAATTATTACCAGCTTGAGAGACACACGAAATTATATATATATTTATAATCAGTATAAAATATGTGAAATAACATTAATTATATGTGATAGATAATCATTATGTAACTAACTTAAAAAAACAATAGATACATATAAGGTGTGTTGGGGTAAGATCGGCGCTGGGGTAAGAATGTATTAACCAAATTTCCATATTATTTGGCTATAACTTTTAATGCTAGCTAGATATCATATTGTACGCGGGGCGGAACATGACGACCGCGCAATGTGGTTCGCATTAAAAATTATAGCCGAATAAGACGTAGATTTAATTTTGATTTATACGTTCTTACCCCAGCCCCGATCTTACCCCAACACACTTACAGTTAAGCAGAATAAATATATGTATAAAATGTAATTATATAAACAATGTATGACAGAAGATTCTTGGCCAATCCAGATATTAGGACAGTGAAATAATAATAGTAAAGTGAGAAGTCTACTTACTACTTAGCCACGGGCCCCCTTCATGAGCTATACAATTTAATTCTATAATTTTTGTCTAGATGCTACATAACAAATCTGTTTCCTATTTCATTACCTAATACAATCCCTTACTCGTGTCGTATGCTGTCCTTGGGGAATAACGTGCAAGTAAGGTACTAGTTCAGTTCTGTAGTCAGGTAGGTATTCTTGTTGAGACAGTGTTTCTCATTATGTACGGAATACATCACTAATACACGCTAAAAGCATCTTACAGCTTCCAACAACTCGCAATTAGCTTGAAAATGGTGTCACAGTTGCATTAATAAAACAAAGGGTGGTTTGAAATGGAATTTTCAAAGGCTGCTTGAGAAAATTCCATGAAAATTCCTATGAAATGTGATGGTGTCATGCTCGCAAAGACAGTCGTGTGATTGAAATTCATCATCAACCCCATATACAGTCCCACTGCTGGGCATGGCTCTCTTAGATTGAGAGGGATTAGCACGCTGGCCTAGCGCAGATTGGCAGACTTCACACACCATAGAGAAAAATCTCTAAGGCATGCAGGTTTCCTCACGATGTTTTCCTTCACCGTGTAAGCGAGTGTTATTAATTATTAATGCACATGAATTCGAGAGGTCAGGATTTGGCAGTCCCATGGACTTATCACTGCTTTTTTCGGAATTGAAAAAAAAATGTGTTAATCTTAAATCGTGTGACTAGTAACTGCACCGAGCAGCCATTGATAAAATGTATGCAATTTCGAAAACCTAGACCGACTCGATAAATAAATTAATCGCTCAATTTCTCCTATACTGAGCGGTTAATTTATTTATGGAATCGATCCAAAAAGCAACCCCTATCCAAAAAGTATGAAATAAGTGATTATAAAATATAGGAACTTAATATCGAAAAAACATTGCAGTTGAAAAATTAAACGTGGAAAAGGAATTAATACATAATTCAAAAGATAATTAAATACTTCCACGCGTAATAGTCAAATAATGTTTTCGAGATTTACCTACCAAATCTATTTCTAAATATTCGAAATTTAAAGTAGATTTTGATACTAAAGAACCAAACATACAAAAAATAAGTATGTACTTACCTAAAATTTTATTGAAATTGAACAATAAAACACGAACATGTTCGTTATTTCAATTTTTATTACAGAAATTAAAACCTCTTTGTTGTTGTAGGTATAGGAATTCTGAGAAGATACTACGTGCATTCGCATTTTTATATGGACGTAAAACGAAACGGTTTGCCTTGGACAATTCAACGTGGACAGTTCCTTTGGAATTATTATGATGTTGTTTTACAAAGAATTTTATGTGCTGCATCTGTTCCTTGTCCCGTTATGTTTTTGTTTTCTAAACTTATAAAGAAAAACAGGAACGAGTCTGAAAGAGATATGTTAATAAGAGAATTAAATATTAATAAATTAAATAAAATAAGTCTACCCGTGACCATGGACGCTGTAAAGGGTCCGAAACGTCGGGATTAATAATATCAATATACGCGATAAAATCCGTAAAAAGTAGTTTTATTTCAATAAATATTAATAAGTTAGATTTAATATTATTTTAGCCAAACCAATGTCGCCAGAGGCTGCATTAGTTTATTCATTGGTTGCTATATAATTTCGATGTAGACACTTAGTTTAGGCTACGATGGAACTGGCGTAACAATTGTTAAAAGTTACTAAATAAATAAAGAGAAAAAAAAAATGATTTGTAGTAATGTGTTTGTTTGTAATGTATATACTAAAAAATACTTAGTATATTAAATTTTAAAAAATCTTTCATTTGTACAGAGGCCAGCACATCAAGCTACCACAATCTGTAAAATTTATTTGATCGATTTTGAACGTTAACACAATAATTTAAGGTTCATTTTCAATTCTGAAAAATTGACAGTTTTGGATAGCTTGACCTGTTGGCGTCTGTACAAAGCTCCGAGGAGTTTTTTATTTTAAAAAATGTTATCAAGAGGTTTTTTATTTTTAAAATGTTAGCATTAATGTTTTGTAATTTGCCTTTCTATTTTTTTTTATTCTTCATGGGAATACGCTAGACCGCCAGTTAGCCTGATTCGGCGACACAGCGATCTACGATATAGCGCGCTTGAGCAAGAAGAAACCGATCTATGTACCCATGGGAAGCTGAGGCGGGTCTATTCGGTGGGCTTCGGATGTAATATACTAATAACATGCATTTTTTATATAAATCTCCTGGAAGAAAATATCAATCACAATGTGTTGAAAAACTGTTTAAAAAAAGTAAACGGAGAAACAGAAAGACAGACGCGAACAGTGATTTCGTTTTATACTATGTACTCATTTTAGAGATGTAAGGTTTAGGAGACGGAGAAATACAGTGTGGCCCATTTATAGTTATACTTACACACCAAATTTGATTCGATTTAGTGCAATGACTTTCAATCTAGAGAGGTTTACAGCATTAAGGTAGAGATTATAAGAAAATAAATTTAAAAAATCTTAATTTCTAAACTACTGATTTTCGCGGAACATATTCGCGTTTAGATTAATCATTGGGATGTCCTAGATACAAAAAAAATGTTTGGACCACTACAAATGTGCCACCCTGTATATGACATCGGTAATGACTACCCTAATTACATGGGACCTAAATATACCGGCGAACTGTAGGTGTACAATTACTGTACGCCTCTTTCTAACCCTTCGAGGAATACAGACGTTATTGCACCCTTTTTGTAATACAGGAAATCCTCATGAATCATCTGCCACCGCGGCAGGATACCACGAGGAGGTTAATGAATATATGTATATGAATCGAAAGTGTTTGCCAGGATGTTATAGTAAGTGGAGATAGATGGAAAAATATTATGTTATGACATTTATAATTTATTTTCAAGTCAAGGCCTGCTTAATTATATATCTTTAACTTCTTATTACAAAGAAAAGCTTCGTTCATGTGTGTAGACACACACAAAACCTAAACCTAATTGCATAGGTACATTAGTGCTCGCTAGAGTATAAACAATTGATGAGGGTTCCTTTGTGAGCAACGTTACTAAGCGGTTTCTGTTACAACATATAAAACCTTTTAAAAACCTCAGTGTACACGATTGTGATTCCATTATTTTCCATTGTTTCACCAAACTCAATTTACTAAGGGTTATCAAACGTAATGGACGTGAATTGCCAATCGGTCAGCGTTGGCGGCCATTTTAGAAAGCCTTTTACTGTATATCTTATCTTATTTGCTTGTCCTGAAATTAGGGCTGCCTCGTTGGTCTAGTGCAGTGTTTTTCAAACTGTAGGTCACCCTCAGGGATCGTCATGTAATGTCATACGGTTCATGTCGTCATTTCTCGGGGGGTCGCTTTCGCTAGTCAGGTAACAGTAATTGAAAAGGTAGGTACTAGAATAGTATAATAATAATAATATTTTTTGGGACATCTTTACACAACACCATCTAGTCCCAAACTTAGCAGAGCTTGTACTATGGGTACTAGACAATAGATATAATACTTAAATACTTTTTTTTTTGTAAATACATACTTATAATACATAAGAAACACCCAGACAAACACAAATACTCGTGTTTAATCCACACAAATATTTGTGTCCTGTGGGAATCGAACCCACGACCCCATGATCAGCAGTCCGGCACTCGAAGCGCTAGACCGCAGAGGTCGTCAATAAAGAATAAAAATACATTTTCAGGACATTGTCGAACATTTATGTAGACCTGGGTGGTTGCCAAATTGTTTTACTTGTAAAGGGGTCGCGTGGTCAAAAACTTTGACGTGTAGTGGTTGTAAGCGCGGCCTCTGAGCCTGATGTCTGGTTTCGATTTGAGCAAAGTGTACTCTCTGTGTGTCCAGTTTGGAGCTCACAATACCTAATGCCGGAGGCTCTACGTGTGGGTTGTACGATCCATGGCACTCTAGGGGGCCACCCAGTGTACACCCTTTCGCTCAACAAAGCCACCGCGAAATTTAGATTTGATCCCGGTTGTTAAAAATCAGAAAATAGAGTTACCCTGCCCTCACCTGCCCTGCCCTGCCCTGTCCAATGCCTTGCAGAAGATATCTAACGTTATTATATTACGTGGTGGGAGAAACTTGCAATAAGCTTACCCCTTTTCTTACTTAAGTGTAATGTTTAATATACTGCTGTTTATCGTACCTAATAAAATAAAACTTAGTAATGAGTAGTTTCTAGTAGTTAGTTTTAGTTGTACAATAAAGTAGTATTTATATCCAGCAGATTCTTAGGTACATTAATTAAGTACTAGATTCCAAAACGAAATTCTTGTTTGGCAAAATAATTCATTTCCGAAATGTCCGGCTACGTTCATAGCGCAGAAATGTAATTATTTCACGTAGGCTTGCTGCGAGTGATCGCCGTTGACTGCCCTCAACACGTTCTGTCCAACAGTCTGTGGCTATTTGAATTTCGAATGAACTGAATTTTTCGATCAGAGTTGATAAAAACTGTTTGTTCTCTTTACAAAATTGCCATTTTAAATTACTTAAAAAGGTCAGTAAAATAGGGTAGGTATTTGGTACACATAATTAAGTACGACAAAACTAGTTTTTTACTTTATAGACTCACTTCATGGAACCCAAACATAACGTCTTTTACGCTTTCATAAATAAACCGATGAACCAATTTGGTAGGTACTAAGATAGATTAGACCTTGGATACGGTCATAACCTTTTGTCTCAAAAAGTCTCTTTGGGATGCGGGCGAAACCTCGGGCAACACCTATCTTATATAATCTTAATATCGAAACCTTATGTTTAAATATAATATAATCTCCTTATAATCATCAGTAATATGGATACTCTGTCAAAAACCAGACAACGTAACACTAAGTAAGTACCTAGTTCACTCCCCTAACAGACTAATCTTCTAAGATAGTTGCACTTTTTCAGCTCCACTGAACGTCTTTACCCTCCCTGTACCCCTCTCTCCCCTCAGGAAACTTGTATAAGCTTTCTGCGACCAGAAATCCTAATTTTACGGGAAACGGTAACATAAAAGTAAGTCGGGTTTCTCTCACATCTGATATTAAAACGCGAGTTCTTTTAACAACTGGAAAAGCTACATACATTGACACACATTGAAGTGATATTTGAAAAACTATTTGTAAGATGACGAAATTATAGGTATATGGAAACTATTTGTAAGATCACGAAATGATACTTGAAAACTATATATTTTTTTTATTTTTTATTTTTTTGGGTGACTTACAGCTAATAACACAGAGATAATTAGTGGAATCATCGATGACAAGCCATTTACAAGCCTCCACAATTAGAAACAAAATTGTTGCAATGGTTTAAAACTTAACGAAACTAGCGAAAGTATGCTTACAAAGTATCGGATACAACAAAATCCTTAGAAATAAAGGTATTGATAGATGCCAAACTGCTTGTAAAGAGATCGATTGAACAGTTTTTATTTTTAATAATTTGGTTGAATGATTTGACCGCACGAATCATGTATGAATTGCTACGGTGAACTGTGCGCGCGAGCGGAGCATGAAAAAGATTCCTCGAGCGAGAATGCCGGATTGGCACATTCAGAGCTAGCTTGGCGAGAAGTTCAGGACATTCGATCCTATATAATTATGTAAGATGACGAAATGATACTTGAAAACTATTCGTAAGACGACGAAATGACATTTTGAAACTATTCCGGATACCGAACAGTTTCAAATCATCCCTCGACTGTCTGACTTTTTATCCATATTTTTTCTAGAATGATTCTAGAATTCCAGAATTGGTCTAATGCGGTAACTGCTACTCTAGAAGTCCTTGGTTTGATTACCAGGTCAAGCAGTGTTATTGGTTTTTTTATGAAATTCTCGATGGCAGGTCGGAGTTTGGGCTAATCAGAAAGAAAAACAACACATTTTTACTCTATAACTACGTTAAGCACCGCAAAATACTGTTGAAATATTTCCCTACACAATTATGATTTAAAACTGCATGCCGAGAGATTTTCTTGATAGCGTGTGAAGTCTGCCAACCCGCATTACGTCAGCGTGATGAACTATAGTTTAATTCTTCTCAATCTGAGACGACAACCGTGCCCAGCAGTGAGACAGTATAAAGGTGTTAAATTGCGATTTACAAATTTATTGAAATAAGTTGAACAGCTATTTGATCGACGCCCACAGTTTACAATACAATATTAATATTATATTTCTGACCGAATCGCCCGATGCATCCATTTTCGATCAAGTCAAATACGTAAATTGCTATTACAGCGCTCACAGCTCACAAAATGGATTAGTGCTGAAAATTTATTTCAGGCACCATAGCGGCTATAGTATATAGACTTAACTATAGATAGTACTTAACTCCAATGGCCCATGCTCAAGCAATCATCTGCTGCGCCAATTCGGAAGTTGACATTACAAAAAAAGCAGTGACAGGCTAGTGATATACTCGTATGACAATTGGACTGCCAATTCAAATATCTCGAGCTCGAATCCAAGGCACGCAACACTGCCTTTTCGAAATCATGTGCGCTTTTATAATTAATTTTATTTAAGAACGGTGGGGGAAAACATCATAAAATTGCATGCCTGAGAGATTTTCTTGAGGTCGTGTGTAGTCTGTCAACTCTAATTAGGCCAGAGTGGTGGCCTAATCTCTGCCATTCTAAGAGGAGACCTGTGCTCAACAGTAGGACAGTATATGGGTTGATGATGAATCCTACGCACGAGAAGTGTGGAGCAACGTCAATATATATTTTTATTTTCATTTATTTAGAAAACCAACAGCAACACATATTACAAAAAAGTATTACAATATATAATATGGCTAATAATAGGTTTCCCTGTATAATAGAGGATGCGAACGAACAACAACAATAATGTATAATTTACAATCAAAAGATATATATCTACTGATGATAACTCAATCGCCGAAAGATTTAGTTGGTAATTTAAATTATGTTAGATTTTGAGCAAAACTAATAAGCTAAGAGCTAGGTTGTTTGTTGTTTGCCTTCGTTTAAGATTTTTTTATAATTTGTGCTTTTGAAGGTAGCTTTCGTACAGTTAAACAAGTCTACTTTGGAGAAACCCTTATTATAAGTAAGAGCAATACGCGTCAGTACGCAGTTCTTAGCGTAATTGGTCAATATGAGCCATCAATCTAACTTAATTCAAATCCTGAATTCAACTTTCAGTAACAAAGTGGTAAACAAACCGCGCTAAATCAAATTCATTCTTCACGTTGACAAATGTGTAGTGGCAAGCATTAGTCGCCATTTTGTTAGGCGCCTATAGATCCTGGAAACGGGTTACAAATCGTTTTTGGACTAACCCATTTGGCTGGCAACCTACATGTCCGCGAGTAGATGCGAGTATTCGTTTAGCAGTTACCGCAGGCTAAAGTGAATATTTTAAGAAAAAATTAACCTGGGAATGGTATTTAAATGTGTGTTCATTTACAGATTTACTCTTGTTACTTAAAAAAAAAACAAATAACATAATTATTTTTATTATCTTTTTGTATTTTTTCCATGCTATAATTTTAAAGTTATTTTAGCGAAAGAACAATTGGACTGCGGGCAGGATATGAACTTGCGTCTTCTGGTTAGGTACACCAGACGCTATGACCGCTAAGCCACCGCGAATCCCACCCGCCAGGTCGAAATTTGCCTTCACATTCTGCATTTACGTCTTTATTGTGACGTCAACAACATTTATTGAAAAGCAAATTTTTTGGTTTCTTAACCGATATGATTTACTTTACAGTTAGTTCAATGGTAAAAATAATTATTTTTGTTATCTTGGTCTTCCCTTCATTAGGTACCCCGTTAAATTTATTGTAAATTAACTTAAAAAACTCAAATTCATAAAGTATATCAAGATTTAACCCTTAGAAAAACCTCAAGCAATTGCGCTTACCACCACCAAGCTAAGTAGGCAGTCCAATATGAAAAGCCATAAAGATTGTCACGTCTCTTATGACGTCAGCACTGCTCAAACAAGCATTTCAGGCCTCTTTCTTACTATCGTGCGCTAATTGCTAATACTACAGCCGTCAACTAAAATTTACAAAGGGACCACAAACCTCAATCTGCCAATTTGGCCTAATCACGGCGGGCCGTAATCCGCGGCGGACCTGCAGTCGGTTTAACTTCGCGTCCAATTAGCCGATTGTCCCAAACGACCAATTTGAAATAAATACCAGCTTACGTCAAATTATACTAATTATATATGTAGGTACAAAAGACCTTATTTCCCGGGTTTTTCTTATCGAAAGAGGTTAAATGAATTTCCTGTTACACCTTTTTGTACAATATGAGCAAAAACGTGAATCAATGGGGTTTATTGGGAATCTGGTAATGGTAGCTGTAATGGGCTAATAATTAGCCTCTCTTCTAGTATTATAGAGGCCAGCACATCAAGCTACCTGTAATTTTTTTGATAGATTTTCAACTTTGATGCAAAGTAGTAAGGTTAATTTTCAATTGGGAAAATTTGACAGTTTTGGATAGCTTGAGCTGCTGCGTCTGTATTAACATACCAAAGATAACATTGAGAGGGACGTGTCTTCAGCATACGCGAAATAAAACTAAATCTACCATAGTGTAAGAAATATAAATTAATGAACTGGGGTCTAAAGGTCGCCAACTCGGCAGCTGAGTATGTGGTGTTAGGTTTTATTCCTAGGTCGAACAGTGTTATTGGGGATATTCCATCAAATTAGAGTATTCGGAGTTTGGATTTATGCCTGGTTAATAATAATAGGCTCGCTGCCTATTCATCATCATCAACCCATAGACTGTACTACTGCTGGGCACGGGTCTCCTCTCACAGAATAAGAGGGATTAGGCCGTAGTCTACCGCGTACGCTGGGCTAGTGCGGGTTAGGAGACTTCACACGCCGTCGAGAAAGTCTCTTAAGACATGCAGGACTGCATGGTCAAGGGTTCAATTCCCACAGGACACAAATATTTATGTCATGAACATAAGTGTTTGTGTTTGTCTGGGTGTTAAAAGTGTATTAGTATTATATCTAGTATCTCGTGTAAGCAGTGATAGCCTAGTGGTATGACCATTGGACTGCCAAGTCGAAGGTCTCGATTTCAATCCCAAGGCACACACATCTCTGACTTTTCAAATTCATGAGCGTATTAATAATTAATTATCACTCGCTTAAACGGTGAAGGAAACATCGTGAGGAAACTTATAATACCTTAGAGATTTTTCTCAACGATTTGTGAAGTCTGCCAACCCGCACTAGGCCAGCGTGGTGGACTATAGCCTAATCCTTCTCAATATGAGAGGAGACCCGTGCCCAGCAGTGGGACAGTATATGGGTTGATGATGACATCTATTGTCTAGTAGCCATAATACAAGCTCTGCTTAGATTGGGGCTAGATGGTGTTGTGTCAAAATGTCCCAAAATATTTATTTTATATTAAGTAGGTAGGGCTGTAATTGGAGTCATACGTACGTCGTACATACATAGTAACCAAGTTTTACCTTTTAACTTCAAGTCTCCACGTATTCTCTACGTTTGAAACAATCTAATTTCAAGTTAAATGAAGTTAAGCGACGCGTGCCCAAATAATTATCAAGTAACAAGGTCAAACATGAGTAACTAAGTAAATACGTACTCAAGTTTATTCTACCTATACGTTAAAGTTATAGCGTAAAGTATGAACAGACTTCATCATCCCACCCATACGACGTCTGTGGTCTAATGGTTCGGGTGTTAGACTGCTGATCATGGGGTCGTGGGTTCGATTCCCACAGGACACAAATATTTGTGTGGTTAAAACATAAGTGTTTGTGTTTGTCTGGATGTTTCTTATGTATTATAAGTATGTATTTACAACAAGAAAAGTATATAAGTATTATATCCATTGTCTAGTACCCATAGTACAAGCTCTTTGCTTAGTTTGAGACTATATGGTGCTGTGTAAAATTGTCCAAAAATATGTTTTTATTTATTTATTTACTGTCCCACTGCTGCGCACGGGTCTCCTCCCACAATGAGAGGGATTAGGCTATAGTCCACCACGCTTTTGGAAGTTTGATTTTGGAGCGTAAGTAATATCCTGGACTTGATTGCAAAGTTGGGAAAAGTGTTTGGAGGTTTGTTCATTAGGATATTCTCAGTAGCATCTTATAGACGACATTTGTGTATTTGAGGAGGTGAAGCAGATGAAGTGGGGATCGAGTAGTCCCGCCTACTGCGGACCGGGCGAATCTCGACGATGTCCCATAAATATAGAAACGTAATTTTTCAATTGCAACACTTGTGAAATGCACGAAAAAGTTGTTCCCCCCTTTGTACGCCTTTTTTGTACAGAAAGTATAAATAAATAAATAGTAAGCTCGCAGATAGGAAACCAACCGGCAAGATGGGAATGTAGACCAGTTTTACGTCTACCTAAACCTGTTCGGCACATACACACAGGTTAATCTATCATACGTACTATTGCGGCAACATTCTTCGAAGGGGAATCGAGGATAAAACATTATATTAAGCTGTGTGAACCATGCAGAATTAAGAAAAGGGACCCAGGATCACAAGAACTTCCTCATTAGCCTAGTGGTTCTGGGTTAGATTCCCAGGTCGAGCAAGGTGTTCTCGGATTTTTCTATAGAAATCTCAGTAGCAGCTCGGAGTTTGGATTTGTGCCCGGTTAGTTGCAATAGGCTCGTCCCCTATTACATGGAACTTAAAACACCGTGGGTGGGTGTACATTAGTACACCTCTGCTTAACCCTTCGGGGAATACAGGCGTGATGGTATGTTATGTTATGTTGCCCTACCAATGATCACAAGTCAAGCACCCGGGCAACCGCTCGACCAACAAAGTAGTGCGAATTTACCGTAAATTTTTTTGATTATTTTCCCTAAAAACAAGAGACCTAAAAATCACAAAACGTTCTCCGAATTCATGTTAGAATGAACGTACTCAAATTTGGCCCATGTTCAAAAGATAACCCGGCCAATGGACGTGGTTTAATATAGTCAATCCTCAATCGGGAGCAATCGGCTGAATACTTATTACAAACGGGTCGGATGTATAAAATCGAAGCCCCATCTAATCAGAACAAAACGTCAATCACGGTGGCAGAGGTCCTTCTAATTAAACTCAAGGGTTTTCAATGGGTAGGTATTTTCCTTCAATGTGTATCTACGATAGTACCTAATCGTTTTCGTAACGATGTAAATTAAGTTTTCGTACATACATATGGGGTACACTAGGCCAGCGTGATGGACTATAGCCTAATCCCTCATTTTGAGAGGAGACCCGTGCCCAGTGGGACAGTATATAGGTTGATGATGATGATTATGTATGCATATATTGTATGTATAGTAGATATATATAGAGTAATTCTACTCAAATTGGGGCTGCCCGACCGGGGCAGTACCTCCGCCTTGCAGAAAATCGAAGAGAAATAACACTGCTTTGAGCTGTGTTGTGTCGGTCAGCAAGGTTGCCAGTGTTCCACGAGGAAACGTTGTGTTGGCAGTGGGGGGACTTTTACCTTTATACGGCCAACCCAACTATTCCGCTTTCGTATTACAGGATCGGCAACGCGCAAGTGATACCCCTTGTGTTACAAGCGTATATAGGCTACGGTAACCGCTTACTATCAAATGGGCCATACGCTTGTTTGCCACATAAGTGGTATAAAAAAAAGTACTTAATATAATCTACTCCCATGTGTCTCATATAAAAATTGTAGTCCAACAAAATCTGATTGTAGGCCACTTAAAAACAGTGTAATAAAATGTAAGAACTTAATTATTCGGGTGAGTAATTATGCCACCGTAATGAGTGTCGACGTCACGTAAAAACGTAATGTGTCGTTAACATGAAACGTGAAAATGGATGAATCTCACTCACCATTGAAATATTGTCATGGATTTTAAACAATAATGAGATTTGAATGGACATGTAATGCGTAGGAGTGAAGAATGTTACCAGGAATATTTTGAATATGTATTTAGATGGTTAAACGGGTGATGTCGTTTCTCCCCAAGTACTAAGTTCCTCAAAGCTTATATTATTGTACAAATTAATAATTTTACAAATTGTACAGACGCGAGCAAGTCAAGCTATACAAAACTGTCAAATTTTCCCGATTGAATATGAACCTTGTTATTGTGATCTAAAGTTGAAAATTAATCAAATAAATTTGACAGATTGTAGTAGCTTGATGTGCTGGCCTCCTGTACAAACAAAATAGTTATTGGGTTTTTCTATGAAATTCTCAGTAGCAGTTTGGAGTCTGGATTTGTGCCCGGTTAATGGCAATAGGCTCGCCCGCTATTACATGGGACCTAAACATAGACACAAACCCTTCGTGGAATACAGGCGAGATGGTAATATGTTTGTTGCTATGTTACAGGAACTTTATTAAAAAAAAACAATACATCTCGGCAAATGTCAACAATCGAATCGTAGATAAAAAAAAACAAGTTTCACGAAATTGCATAGGCTGGCCACGACAACTTCGGACCGGAAGCGTCCAGCGCACGTAATATCCGTGTGCCATCAATAACCTCATGGATAAATGTAACGGTGTTTGTTCTTCCCTGGCGACTCCCGATGGCTTCCGCCGCAATAAACGAATCACTTCGGGTATTTCTGCTGCCATTTTTACGGGCAGCTGTCATGATATTGACAGCAAGACGTCAATTCGATTTTGAAGTGCTGCGATTTGAAATAAGTACGTGATATTATATTTATACTGGGTGTTACAAAACTACCCGTAAAGCTGAGAGGAGGTTAAATGGGGCCTTATAACGAGTCCATTCACAATGATTAAGAACCGTAGTAACGCTGTATAACATACCCCAGAAAAAGGAAAACAATAACATTTATAAATGAAAAATAGAAACCCAATAAGGTAGACAATTATTAGGTAAAATAGGTACGTAGGCCTTTCTGTTAAATAATCTGGTTCCCTGAAATGACACAGACAAAATTTTTGGCTTTGATAATTATTATATTTTTTACGGGGTATTTTGTAACACGTTGTATTATTATCTTTATGTACTACATCTACTGTTTTTATAGTCTCTGCATCACCCTAAGGTTGTCTGGCCTTAGTACCAACTGTGCATAAAGTATTTTAAATAGAAAAATTTATAATAAAAACTATAAAGTCAGACTCTCTTTGCCGTTGTTCAGTATATCTTCATTTATTTCCATTATATTGATGTCAAAACTAATATTATAAAGAGGATAGGTTTGATTTTATTGTATGTTTGTTAGGATAGGATAAACTCAAGATATGTTATCAGCGAGTAACAAAGGCTAATAAAGGGCCGGGTAAAAAAATCAGTCTTAAAAAAAAAATACTTTTCGAGTTTGGCGGACACAAACATACCGAACATTATTATGTTGACTTTAACTATTCAATTGCAGTTTTAAATTAAAACACCGACACAGAAAAGCTCAAATACTAATAGCATTTTATTACATGAAGTAGGAAATTAATACACACATACACTCATACACACACATACATAATTACATAAATATACATAAATTAATACACACATGCATACACACATCTTACATTAAATAACAAATATTTCATAGTAGGTTAAATTCTAATGTAAGTAGTTTCATTTTCATTATTCATTCGGTAGTAGAAAAATAAAGGCTATTTTTATTTAATTACATGAAGTATGTACACAGGCCAGCACATCAAGCTACCACAATCTGTCAAATTTCTTTGATTTATTTTCAACTTTACTGCAAAGTGATAAGGTTCATATTCAATTGGGAAAATTTGACAGTTTTGGATAGCTTGACCTGCTGGCCTCTGTACCTATGTTTTTTTAACAATAAAATCTAGAACATTTTGTGGTCCATGGTTTACTGAGAACCTATTTGCTCCAAGCAATAATAATAACAGAATTACGATTTAATTATTGCATTTTGCGAAGTTGGCTGTGTCTGTTTGACAACTTTATAGGAAAATCCCCTGAGGGTTAGGCAGCTCTATACTATTTTGTATGTACAGTCTGGGGCCATAAGTCCAGTACATCACCGATCATATTCGCTTGCACGGTACTGCGCGTATACACACATGTATGAGTGATTTCAATGCAAACATTTACCGGTCAAATAGTTTAACTACCTAAGAGAAGGTGATAGTGTGAGGTTTGTCGCTACGGCAAATGATCATTAAATCGCACTCTGTTACTCTAGATAATGATGAAAGAGTGCGATATACGAAATCATGTGTGTGTGCAAAAGGCTTGTTATGGAAAAAGGTCGTAAGTGCGACTTCTTTTGATGCGATTGATTTGTGAAATCGCTACTAGACTTATGACCCCGACCGTACAGCCGTAGTTCGACGGTATGTTTAGGTGCCATGTAATAGGAGGCGAGCCTATTGCCATTAACCGGTCACAAGTCCAAACTCCGAGTTGCTACGAGAATTTTAGCAATAACTATTATAGCATAGCACTCCAGAATTTAACCTTGGACCTCCAGAGTAGCAGTCATGCTTATGATTACTAGACTAAGAGGTATATAGATAGATTAAAAGTTGCCTATGACCTGACTAAACAACTAAATACTTATTTCTTTAAAATTCTTCAAAGAACGTTTCTTTAAAATACCTTTCTTTAAGAAATTTTGTCTGATACTCTCGTTAATGAGTATTAAATTTGAATATAATGTAAAATTAAATGAGTATTGCTAACATAAACTACTGGGAATTTCATAGAAAAACAATAACACTAGCTCGACCTAAAAAACGAACAATGGGCCTCAAGCGTAGAAGTCACGCTTTTGACCAAAGCTAATGAGGCAGTTCTTCTGGAAGAAGATAAATAAATATTCTTGGACAATTTTACACCTAGATTCTAGTCCCAAACTAAGCAGAGCTTGTACTATGGGTACTAGACAATGGAATACAATATAAATATTTATATACTATTTTTAAATATTTGCTGTTTTTTTAATTGCCTAAACGTAGATACGGATAATACATAAGAAACACCTAGACGAACACAAACACTTATATTCATCACATTAATTATTTGTGTTCTAAAGGAATCGAACCCACGACCTCGTGATCAGCAGTCTGAAACGGAAACTACTAAACCACAGACGTCGTCAAAAATTCAAATAAAATAAATCTATTGTTTAGAAACAGAGTTCTAGACACGTTACTGTTTACCTAATTATTAAAAACAAATACAAATAAATATTTTATTTGTAGAACATAGGTACATATTAAAAGGTGTTCACAAAATTATAAAGAGCGCTATGTCTTACCAATAATTAACTTAAGTAAGTCTCGTTAGTCTAGTCATCGCTGCGCTGCTTCTAGTTCTGGGTTCAATTTCCAAATCAAGCAAAGTGTTATTTGTTTTTTTTAAGAAATTCTCTGTATCAGCTCGGGGTTTTGATTTGTACCCAGTTAATGGCGATAGGCTCGCCCTTTATTACATGGAACCATCAATACACCTCTGCCTCAACCGTCGGATAATACAGGCTTGCTTGTTTGCTTTTTAGTAAAGCGTTTTCCTTAAAATTTACTATGATGATGTCGTACACTTAACTCTTGGTAGAGCTACGACTAGCCTATGCTCGTGACTCGATTATAATCAGAACTTTTATAAAGTGCGAAATAAATCATAAATATACTTGCGCATTGAATTAGGTAGGTACAATAAATGCATTATGTTTAACATATTTGAAATTACAAAATCACAGAATTGAACATTGCCAACATTTCTTTTTTACGATTCTGACTACGTCCATACAGACGTAAGCTATCTGTATACATATTATCCGTACTACGAGAGTGTCGTCAACACTGTATTACAGCGCATTCTTTCTTTTTCATACCTGTAACAACTCCGAAGTAAAAATAGACAAACTTTACGATCGCGTAATGGCTGCAAACAAGCAATCAGCTCATTTTTCCAACAGTTTACGACACCGGCAGAACATTAAATGGAGAATATAACAAGGTGTCAAAACCTTGACATGAATATCGCCCTTGTTTTAACGCAACTTTCAGAACATTAATCGGTCAGAGCTAATCCAAATTAATCACGGTCCGATACATTAATGAAATTCGTTCGACGCTATTTCTGTTATACGCTTCCATCGGGCGTGAAAAAAAAAATAACATTAATCAGCTGCGAGTCACAATGACCAAAATACTGACAACGACTCAAGGTTGAGCGTTCGTATAAAATGGCCGTAAGCTCGACGGATGATTGAGATAAGTCGCCGTCAAAGTTTGCTAAGGAATGTGATGTACTCACTGTGGGGACGCGGACGTGGCAGCGCCGGGGCGGGCCGCGGGCAGTCACTACACTGTACTGTAGAACACTTCACTATCAGTGGGTCAACGGTTATGTGTACCAGTGGATAGTTACTGGCGTGTAAAATTAGCGCGGCTAGGCGGCGAGCGGCATGCGTCGTCGCTGTGGCAGCGTCGGGCGGCGACTGGGGCGTCTGGCCGGCGCCCGCCCAGCCGCCGCCCGCCCCGCGCCTTATCACACGAATAAAATTTATTTAATGGATAACCCGCCCGACGATGGGATGCCCATTGAAATTATCCCGCTTTACGATGCGATTATTAATGACTTAAATGGTGTTTGACATATTGTTGCCGGGTCGTTGCACATTTACGATAATCGTAAACTTCGAATGAGAGGGTTAAGGAAATTACTGATATTAACATTTATTTGAAACTGTTTGTTTTAGTATCTGTAAGTAGGTCACAGTTTGCCTTTCTAGTGGAACTTAAATTGATAGAAAGTAGTTCCGTGTCGTGATATCTGAATGTAAACGGATGAATAATAAATGGAACGGGAGAGTGAAGCGCGTATGTACTCTACGTATTGAGAATGTGATTCTACAAACCATAATTATTGGATTTCTAATAGTGTAGCGATTGGACGTAGAATGGTATATTTGTTGCTCAAACTCATTTTAGTTAAGAAGCGTTCACTGGAGTTGAGTTTAAGATTTCTGAAATATACAATCTAGGTATACTGCATTAAGTTTTTGTAATAATATGTAATATTTTGTAAGAATATAAACCAATAGTTCTACTTAATACATAAGAATCCTTTCAATTTCTTTGCTATTCTATTGAACATAAAAACAAACGTAACATACCATCACGCCTGTATCCCTCTTAGGGTTAGGCAGAGGTGTACTAATGTACACTCACAGTTCGCCGGTATTTATAGGTCTCATGTAATAGGGGGCGAGCCTATTACAAGCACAATATATCCAAACTTTGAGCTACTACTGAGAATTTAATAGAAAATCCCAATAACACTTTGGTCGATCTTAGAATCCAACCTAGGACATCTAGCGGTAGCTATCGCAGTTCGGACCACTAGACTGATAAGGCAGTTCTACTGAATATAACAGTTATGTTAAACGCATTCTTAATAGTTTTAAAGACATACCTACACTTTAGCGAAAGAAAAAATAGCACTCAGGAAGGGTGTGACCTTGCATTTTTCTCGTTAAATTCACCAGATGACGTAGCCAACTAAGCTACCGAGACCACTGCCTGTGGTGACGTCATCATAAGATGTAGAATGTGGAAGGGAAATTCAACATCACAGACAATGGTTTTGATAGCTTATGTAGTTGGCTGAAGCGTCTGGTGTGTAAGATGCAGGTTCAAACTCTACTTGAGATCGAGTTTATCTTTCGGTTAAATGTATATAATAGGTAGGTGCTTAATAATAACAATATCTATCTATCTATCAGCCACGGACGTCCACTGCTGAACATAGGCCTCCCCTAATGATCGCCACAAAAATCGATCTTGCGCAGACCCCATCCACCGACTCCCTGCGACTCTCACAAGGTCGTCCGTCCACCTAGTTGGGGGCCGTCTTACGCTGCGCTTTCCAATGCGTGGTCGCCACTCCAGGACTTTATTTCCCCAGCGGCCATCCGTTCTTCTGGCCACATGGCCCGCCCATTGCCACTTCAACCAAAGTAACCGACATAGCTCACAGGAATAATAATAATAATATAATAATATTTATTTGCAGTAAAATGTGGTAGGTACATAAGGTGTTACAAGCAGTAGTAAAGATCACACATCTTTGTCATATTATTGACATGCAAATAGTAGGTAGGTACATAAGTCGTTACAATAATGTCATTATTTATAATTATGATTTTCATTAATTGATTGCTACAATACACAATATCATTTATAATTACAATTAATGAATTCGTTCACGGTATAAAAACGTTTCTTTATAAGCGTTTTAGAGATAAAGTACCTAGTTGGGTTTTGTTTCAAGTTGCTTGGAATCGCATTATAAATACGGCCACACATAACAAAGTACTTAGTTATTTTGGTAGAGAGTCGTATTACATAAGGTTCTCTAACAAGGTATAGTGCACTGAGTTTACTATTCAATTCGAAGTCATAGGTTCGAACCGGGCGGTGTTTTTACCAACATAACTACCTCATAAAAACAATTTTGTGATTTTTGTAAAAAAATCTTTAAATTTGTTTAGGTATCCGCTTATCTGCGTCGTGTATCACATTATGTACAGTGTAGATAAATTCGAATGGTGGGACGATTAACATATTGCTTGACTTGGGAATCAAATCCAGGACCTAACGATCAGCAGCCAAGCTTGCGATCATTATGTATACATAATATGAGACTGTAAAAAGTGAAAATATAAACCCGCCTTTGATACTTTTATGTCAATAAATTAAGATGGCTTGACATAATAAGTACATCTACTTTGGCTCTCATAGGTAAAGAACGCTTTTGAAAAACTGATACAAAAGGTTTGAATATTAAATTCCTACTTATTATAGTATAGAATAAAGCAGTGATAGCCTAGTGGTATGACCATTGTACTGCCATGTCGAAGGTCTCGAGTTCGAACCCAAGGCATGCACCTCTGACTTTTCGAATTCATGTGCATATTAATCATTAATTATCACTCGCTAAAACGGTGAAGAAAAACATCGTGAGGAAACCTGCATACGTTAGAGATTTTTCTCGACGGTTTGTGAAGTCTGGCAACCCGCACTAGGCCAGCGTGGTGGACTATAGCCTAATCCCTTTTAATATGAGAGGAGACCCGTGCCCAGCAGTGAGACAGTATATGAGTTGGTGATGATAGTATAATATAGTCAATAAAACACCAATAATTAAGTATAAAGTAAGTAACTGTATTTAACATGTAATTTTATTTAAATTGTAAAGTTCTCATTTTAAGTGAACTGTTTATGTTCTTTTGAGAATAAAGATTCTTCAAACCTTAACCATTTAAGTTAGAAATTTCAATAGCTCAAAACTGTACACGATATCTTGAAGACTAATGTATTTCTGAAATAGTTTATATGAGTTCTAAAGCAAGAGGGGCCCAAAGGGGTACCTACATTACGTATGGTATGGAGTATAATATACCACAAGACGTGTACCATAATATTAATTAAATACCTACAATATTTTACAAAATAAGATATTTTTGACATTGTTTTTTATTGTTGAAGATGAAAAAACAAAACAATCTATCCTCAAGATATCTGTATTGCCCAGAAATTGGATTGCGCAAGTCGCTTCGTGTAAAATACTGATATTCAGCCGAATCTGGTTAGAACGGAGCTGACCCCAACATTTTTGAGGAAAATGCTCAGGAGATGATGAAGATGACAAACAAGCACACTGGCCGCCTGACGGTGAACGATAACCTCACCATATACTTATTCGCCAGCAACAGTAGTGGTAGATATCACACATACCTACGTTGTCATAATGATTCCTCAGTTCCTTTAAATTCACTGGACATTATTGCCCTTCAAACCAGATCACGATAATGCATAAGACATTATTGCATATCGACAAAATATATGACGACCTCTGTGGTCTAGCGGTTCGAGTGCTGGACTGCTGATCATAAGGTCGTGGGTTCGATTCCCACAGTACACAAATATTTATGTGACGAACATGAAGTATTTGTGTTTGTCTGGGTGTTTCTTATATAATATAAAGTATTTATTTGCAAAAAATATATAAGTATTATATCCATTCACACAACACGGGTTTTTCATCATCACTTGAATTCATTTAAAGAATCGTTCATTTAAAGATAGTTCCAGCATTTTCCGGCAACGCTTCCTGGCCCGCCTCATTTTTTCACGTAATTACGTCTTTAACTAACAACAACACAGCACAACACTAACTACAAACAATACTAAAATCAGTGCGATGTTAGGTTGAATGGCCTATTATTCTATATTGGGTCTAAAGATATAATATTCGCATGTAACTACGACTTTTTTGTTCAGTGCGGTATTAGGTCTAAAAGGCGTAATACAATGTTTCTTGTTGGATCTAGTAGCCCTTTAATAGCTATTCACAAAGGTATATTTGTCTCTTTAGTACTCGTAACAATCTACGAGATATACGCTTCGCACGAACGTGAGTACACCATATTTTGCTCCCGCAACGAGTGGAAGTCGACGTGTTAAGCCTGTAGGCCAAATAACGCAGCGAACGTGTTAATGCATTCGCAGTAAAATCATCAATGTATGATCCGTACGAACAACTGGGGGTAGACGGAGAACAAAGAAAATATGGATAGATTGGTGATGAAAAAGGTCGGGCAAGGTGATGACTTACATGGATGTAGGTATGAAAGAAAAGGACATGCTGTGCGAACCCTAAATAAATTGGTACAAGGGGAGAAGATGATGACGACTCGAATCAAAAACATTCAACTTCGTAGGTACACAAACGTGATGATCGACAAAACAACTAGTATATCGTACACACACAAATGCACGGATTCGTCTCCTCCACGTTCTGATATTTTAAACACAATCACGATTCGACCAAACTGTATCCGCCGCGGTCACGGATAGACTGTCAGTTCAATCTACATTTTATGTTATCAGTGACGAAATTTTTTGTTATACCCTCGTTTAATATTAAAAAATATTCCGCCTGATGGAATTTCCCTCAGCAATTCTCAAAAATAACTTAGTAGACGTACCTACCGTTATACTGCGAATTTAGAATTTAGAATTTAATATTATCATCATCAAATTAATTTAATTTAATTGTACGTACCTACTAATATTTCAAATCTGACTCAATTATTTTAGTATAAGTTTTTAAAAGTTTCAATTAACACTACGAGCGCTCTTGTCGTTTCGTGTTTGCTAATGTTTTTATTTACAGGTCAGGACACGAACATGCATCCTTCGGTATACCGGTTGAGCCAACTAATCTACCGAGGTCAATGACCGTGATATCGAATTTTTCATCCACATTGGTGACGTTGCCGCAATAAAATTAATTCTAAGCATTTGTAAATGCGCAATGCATTAAAAAATCTTGCAAATTTAATTTCTAAATTACCTCAAACGAAAACCATCTACGTGATCTCAAACTGTGAGACAGTATGATAGGAGTCAGCAGGGGCTTTAACATGTGTGCCGCGAGAAAATTATCTCGTCTTCTATACTTTCGGCACGAGATAAACGACGACAAAGTTATTTCATGGCGCGCATGCAGGACCGTAAAGTTTGTTCTCGGTGGGCGTATCAAAGGAGACTCTGTATTATATTATTAATAGTTTCACCGACGTGATAATGACCGTAGTTTGTGATGTAAGCACGACGGTTGAGACCTGAAGAGAACTATAATGATATAAGTGTATTAAAATATACTATTATTGTTGTTTAGCCTAATTTCATTTTGAGAGGAGACCCGTGCCCAACAGTGGGACAGTGCATGGGTTGATGAGATATAGTATACACTGTGTTTTTTTTGTCGTAAGCCGAAAGAAAACCATTATTTCAATAGTGTTTTGTTTCTACTAGATATGGGACTAAGTCTGAAATCTTGAAAAAAAAAGAGCTGCTTTTTGGGAAAAATTCAGGTCTCAACAAAATATAGGATGTAGCTGTTTCTGTTTTACACTTCATGGTTGATCCCATGCAAGAAATTGTTGATCATGATGAGTAGAAGTATACCTATTCTTTCGGCTGTAAGACGACAAAAAGAAACACGGTGTATAGATATAGTGTTGTTAGAAATAAGCAGAAGTCTGTCTACCTCTTATTGTAGTGGTAATAAACGTGACTACAACACTAGAGATCCTAGGTTAAATTATCAGATCGAAAAAAAATGTTATTGGGGTTTTCTATGAAATTCTCAGTAGTAGGTACCTCGGTTTGGATTTGTGCTCATTTAGTGGCTATAGACTCGCCCTCTGTAGACCTAAACATACCGGCGAACTGTGGGTGTCAATTGGTACCTACACCGCTGCCTAATCCTTGGGGGAATACAGGCGTGATGGTATGTAGAAGCCTAAGCAGTAGGGTTGTACAGTCAACTGTACATTTTTGCTTACTCGACGTTTTACTTGCGACACTGTTGCAGCGTTGTCAAATCATTCTTATTACATTAATAAAGACAGTGTACTTTCATCACTCAAACCGGGCGGTTCTATTATCATTCCTGATCGACCCCTATATCATAATTATTATCATCGGTATCAATAGTGTATGGTATCAACAGGCACCATACATTTTTTTTTTTTAGTGTAAAGCTAAAGACAGTGTAGTCTTTATTAATGTAATAAGAATGATTTGACACCGCTGCAACGGTGTGTCGCAAGCAAAACGTCGAGCAAGCAGAAATGTACAGTTGACTGTACAAGGGTTAACATGCGCATGACATTATGCTGAACTGTGGCCCCTTTTGCACAATTATTAAGTGTTAAATTAAATATAATAATTATGTTTTAAAGAGTTTATTGTGCTAATAAATACGTTTTCCTTCGTCCGAATTCGAATCGATCTCGGGACCAAGAGGATATTCGGGACAGAAAATGGATTGATGATAGTAGTGAGAATAATAAGAGCAAACTCCTTTTTATACCATTTTTACAGTTCTTGTGATCCTGGTATGAGTAGGCTAATAGACAAAACAAGTTTAACAAAGAGCACTTCAAATATTCCCACTCTGTCGTAATATTGCAAGATGTGCGTGGGCGCTTAGAAGGTTCGTGTCACATAGGAAGCGAGGCGAGTCAACCGCGATGCCGGCAATGGGGGATCCGCGATGTCAAAAAGAGGGATCCGTGTTTCGAAAACGGAGGAACCACGATATACACGATATAATCAAAAAAACAAACACAATTATAGTTTTATTGCAAACATTCATTTAATTTGTGAACAGCGTTGTGAGCTGCTATTGTAAAAATGTTTAATGGGGCTGCTGTTCATATTTAAAATTACTGAATTGGATAAAAACAATAAATTAAAAAATAAGATCTATCTTATTTATATAAGTAAGAAAGTTGATTTTTTGCACACGGTATGTTTTCTTATTAACAGCATGATGAAAATTGTGAGTAAAATTATTCTTCGTTACGATTTTAATGGACCCAGGCCAGCGAATTCAAATATAGTATTTATTTAGGGCAATATAGTATGAAACACACAATGCTTGTAATCTTTGTACCTCTATAAATCTATTTAAATTATTGTGATAATTGGACAAGCACAAGGGCTGTCTGATAGTTAGGCAACCGCTGCCACCTCCCCAGGTGTCGGACGATTCATGAGCATTTTCTGTACCATAAAAAAAGTGTTTCTTATGGATTATAAGTATATATTTATTACTTCCGTTGTCTAGAAGGTGTGCAATCTCTGCTTAGTTTGAGACTGTGTAAAACTGTCCTAAATATATTTATTTATTATTGTAAGAGTTGCATCACACAGAACGCGATGCGATCGCGCGACACGTTAAAGTCGCGCCTGTAATCGCTAAGCTTTCGACTCGCTTTTTATATTGCTGGTTTACTGTGGGCGTTTCGTAAGGAGAGGCTATAAATGTATGAGAAGATATTCGTGTAATTTCACCCAAGTGCAAACATTTGTAGACATTATGATGATAATATATCTCTAGTATTGTTGTAGGCGTCATCGCGGTTTTGTGGGAAAAGCTTAGTTTCTGATGACGTCAGAGGCGTAATATTTAACCTATCAGGTATAGACACCTAATTATAAACACAATAGAAAAACTGTTTTATATAGAACTTACAGAAGGTTTTTTTAATGAACTAATGGTGGTTTATCTCTAAGATTAAATACCCTTTGATCTAAGGCCTATATTGTTACTAACTAAACTAACTTCATAAAAAAGGAAGGAATTTCTAAAAATATAAATCAGCATTGCTAATTTTTTTCTTATCAAAATGTTTAATACCTATTCCACATTTGGGTACTTACCTTATTTTATATTCTCTTCGAATTTTAAAATCAAATTGAAAATGGCACCATTCCGATCCGTGAACGGAACAAACAGACTTGACTGTCATTGGTGGGGACATTATTCATACTGCCTAGCTGAAGTGGCAAATATTCCACTTGAAAGAACCACGACCCCGTCAAAAAAGTTTTGCATGCACTTTTGAATTTAAATACCGATAATTCTAGAATAAAAATAAAATCGTAGAGGTTTTTTTTTTATTTTGAATTAGTCGTTTAGTTTGGCATTGAACATAACATATATACCATCACGCCTGTATTCCCCGAAGGGTTAGGCGGAGGTGTAGGTACTAATGTACACCCACATTTCGCCCATGTAATAAGGGGCGAGCCTATTGCCATTAACCGGGCACAAATCCAGACTCCGAGCTGCTACATAGAAAAACCCAATAACACTTTGCTTGACCTGGGGATCGAACCCAGGACCTCTAGCGTAGCAGTAGCACTTAGGACCACTAGACTAATGAGGCAGTCTCTCTCTTTATGAGTGTACATAACGCGTGAACATTAGTCCTGACTTCAACTCGTGCTAAAAAAAATGATTAATAAAACCATAGATTATTAAACCTGCAAAAGTAATACCACAAAGAATAGTCATTAATGGATGGATTCACAAAAAAAAATTGTTCCA
Source organism: Acronicta alni (assembly GCA_964056405.1). NCBI lineage: Eukaryota > Metazoa > Arthropoda > Insecta > Lepidoptera > Noctuidae > Acronicta > Acronicta alni. Next base: position 10,235,622 of record OZ043932.1, on the reverse strand, counting down.
AAATCAAAATATATTTGAAATCTAAGTCCCCGAAGTCGGTAACTAATTTCTAATAATTATTTTAGTAGTAATTGTCTGCTATTGAGTGTTCAAGAACTTCAATTGTGATGTTTACCACCTATGATTGGCTTATTAACTGTTATTGGATCTGTCTATAAATAATTGGTTGTAGTTGTTGGTTTTCTTACCTTAGTAAATTAAAAAAAAATAGTGTCAGCTGTCACCGACCACAAAAACACAAACTTTTCGTTGATACGATTGACGTGATGATCAAAAGCTGGAAATGTTTACTTTTTAAATTGATGAGATCAAAAGCAGCTTTTCTTATTTTTTCTAAAATATTGGCCTCATATACCAGCTACCCCTAAAAGCGTGATAAGGTAATTTCCCTCCCCACCTCTTTTTATAACCCTCCTAAACATCGTTACAGGCGTTATCGGAAGCATATTCAAATATTCAACACATAAAACATTTATAGATATAGGGTTGTCTCATTAAAATTTTTCGTATCATAATTGCAATTTACGCACTTTACGCCTCTGTAGGTAAGCTTATAATTCAATTCATTTATTAAACAAACAACTGTAGTCCACAATCATTGTTAGTAACACTTACATAGACTAATGTCTATAATTCTTCCCACTCCAGGCGAGTCTCTTTTCATGTTGGGGAGGAACAAGTTTATTACAACAACAAGCAATAGTAGCGTTTTGAAACTTAGTAGGTAAGTAGGAGGTTTCCTCTTATAGATTCTTTTGACCGAAAGCAAAAAGGGCTTTGTTCACATTGTAATACTATAACAATATATAAGTAAAATGATTGTATTAAACTATGTTAACTACATTGAATTGTTCGCCTCATTTCATAACATCACAATACCCCATTTGTTTTTCATAATATAGCATAGGCATGGCATGGCATACGACAAAAGACATGACATTTTTTCCTGAGTAAAAGCTAAAAAAACAGGTATTAAAACTCATATTAGCATATGTAAACTTTAAATGTTTGACATCCCTAATATGAGAGGTGAAGGTCGGAGGGTAAGTGCGGGTCATCCGTACCCGTTCGGCATTCCATGAGGATATTCAACGTTGGCCCTATCTCCCCTAAGCTAACGAGCAAAACATAATAATGTAATTAATAACGGTGCCGCGAAATGAGGTCATTTTAATTAGGATGTGTCCTGGTTCTCGTGGAAATTTTGTAAATCGTAGTGGCTACGTCACATTAAACAGCGCAGAAAAGTTAGCTTTCCTTGTGACCATAATTGGAACTATTACTCGCTTTGAAGTATCTATTTAAAAGTTGCCAGTAACATAAAACGATACTAAATAAGATGATGGCACCATCGGCAATAGTTTAGATAAAATAAAATTGTGGTCTAATAAATCAACGCGATTTGTCTTGAACATTGAAATCATAAAAAAAATGTCAAATTCATATTTTATGTTTTTTCTAACTTTTGCCACCACGTAGGTATAGCTGGAACAGAGATAAAATTGTATAGTTGTGTATAGTATGTGTATACACAACTATACAATTTTATCTTTAACTTTATTTTTATTTTTGTAGTTGTCTTAGAGGTCCGAAATAAATATTAAATAGTAAAATAACTAAATAGTTATTTTACTAAAGGAGGATCGTTACATTTATACACTGTAATATTTATTTATAGTTGATATTAAAAACATTCTACTTTGGGCATGTTCTTTTTAGACTCGCATCTAAAAAGACGCACCTAAATAAAATGTATATAAAAGCTTATCATAAAACGAATAAGTCACTGACACCCAATTTAACATAATTAAGATCACAATATAATGTAATACATGTCTACGTGCCTTTATAGTATACCTAGGCCTAATAACACGTAAGGGCGTTGACACATTTACGCGAATGCCGCGTGTTGTCACGTCTTGGCGCGCTTACAACTTTACTCTGTTTTACAGAATAGTACTTTACAGAATAGTAATTTATACTTCTGTTAGCGAGCTTTGAAATTAATTAGGTATTAAAAACACTTATAATAATTCTTAAGTAGGAATTGTAGGGATTTAATAAAACAAACAAAACATTGTTCCACGCTTGGATTCTCTCAAATGTAATTAAAATCTTTATAATTAACAAATAGCCCTTAACTTGAATATGCATATAAGGTTCGCTGTAACGTTTTTGTGTAAAAAGGATTCACCTCACTATCATTGTAAAGTCAATAAGACAGGTACAGGCAGTGAACGAAATCTGCCTATTGTCATAAATTGCGTTATAAATAATTATCCACTATACGCACAGCTAACCAATCCTGCGACTTCACACATACCTACTGCATGATAGATAATTATTTCACAATCTTAACAAAACACAGATATTGTCATTATCTGCCTGTATGACTCTTTTGTCAACTGCACTTATACCTAATATTAGCATTATTTCCTAAATTTGTGTATTAATTAGTATATCTATACGACCGCGGGCAGGATTCGAACCTGCGTCTTCTGGTTCGGTACACCAGACGCTATGACCACTAAGCCACCGCGATACCTACCCGTCATGTCGAATTTTTCCTTTACATATTGAATTTACGTCTTTATGGTGACGTGGTGTACCGAACCAGAAGACGCAGGTTCGAATCCTGCCCGCGGTCGTATTTTTCCTTTTCTAAATAACTTTAAAATCTTAGCATGGAAAATGCCAAAAATATACAAAAAGATAGTATATCTATATTAATACTTACTTTATCTGTGGTAGTGGTTTTGTTTAATATACGTTGTCTGACTGGTCTAGTAAAAATAGTATTGTTGTGAATACCCTTCGGTTGTAAGGATTATAGTCTGATTAGGGTCTTCTTGTTTGAAAAACTCGGCCGGCCTTGCTATGGAGTCATAAATAATGTTAAGCCTGTTCCCCATCTCATTTGAGCTTGTAACCTTTAACGTTCTATGGGAATACTGTGCAATACCTCGGCTTGCGGGTTGATGTGGTTTTAGAAATAAGAAAACAAAATACTTTCATCCCTTCTCAACACGATTGTACTTATCGCGGCAAACCATTTTACGGCGGAACAAAAATATAGGTATTACTTCGGGTATAACCATAAACAAAGATTAAAGATATCATTTTTTTATGTTATCTTGAATGCGTTTGACCATAATTCTTGTCTGGTGATTACTTGAAAGATTATTTAATTGAATTGCACACTTATTTTTTTTTATATTACTAAAGTGGCAAACAAGCATACGGCCCATCTGATGGTAAGCGGTTACCATAGCCTGTAGATGTTAGCAATACCAGGGGTATCACTTGCCCGTTGCCGGCCCTGTAAAACGAAAGAGTAGTTGGTTTGGCAGTATAAGGGTCAAAGTTCCTCGCGGTGCACTGGCAACCTTGCTCACTGCAAGGATTGCAACACAGCTCCAAGCAGTGTTGTTTCACTTCAGTTTTCTGCTAGGTGGAGGTACTTACCCAGTCGATCGTATTGTCATTAACCGGGCATACCTAAATTCAAACCCCAAGCTGCTACTGAGAATTTCATAGAAAAACCCAATAACACTTCTCGAACTCCAGGTCGAGCAATGTTACAGTCTAAAACACTAGGTCCCGACCTCGTTTAGTTTTAGACTGTAAGAAATTGTTATAACCAGGAACCGTTACCAAAAAACGGTTCACATAGTGATCTTTGTGGTGATCTTCGAGCAAAAACGTACCTACTAAATTATTAGATAAAACGCGCGAAATCGCGCGTCCTTTACGCAGCTGATACCTTACACGTTTATACTCAACTCGTAATTCACATTCGAAGTAAGGAGCAAAGTTTTACGGGACGACGCTATATCTTCCACGTCGTTAATACTGCTCAAATTGATTCCCTTACTCAAAAGACGTTCTAAGAGAGCCTTAGCATTTAAGGCTCTCTTAGAACGTCTTTTGAGTTTTTATTGATTAAATCGACATTAAACTCGATTTTCCAAATAGGAACATGTTTTTGATGCTAATTGGAAAGCCATTCGACGAAATCGTACGTACTTATTTACTGAAACTAACTTTTATTTATTTAGGTATTTAATTCATCAACACTTTACATTGTGTCTGAATATTACAAGATAATTAACTAGCCTGTCATTACGACCATGACAGGAGAGTGTCACGAATCCCGTGCCTATAGGGCAAGGGTAGGCAAAATGTGTTTCAATACGAGTCCAACATACCCGTCTGCCCCCTATGTAGGTGGCAAACTGGTGGCATATATTCCGCCAATAGATGAGAATGAGACAGTCTTAAAGTTATTTAGAAAAGGAAAAATTCAACCGCGGGCAGGATTCGAACCTGCGTCTTCTGGTTAGGTACACCAGACGCTGTGACCACTAAGCCACCGCGATACCTACCCGTCAATGTTGAATTTTTCCTTCACATACTGAATTTACGTCTTTATGGTGACGTCAGTAACACCTATTGAAATGCAAGTTTTTGCTTTTCAACCGACACAACTTACTTTACAGTTAGTTTAATGTCGAACGATGCCACCTTACCTTCTAACTATCTTTTTGTAAATTTTTTGGGCATTTTCCATGCTAAGATTTTAAAGTTATTTAGAAAAGGAAAAATTCAACCGCGGGCAGGATTCGAACCTGCGTCTTCTGGTTAGGTACACCAGACGCTATGACCACTAAGCCACCTAAAATCAAAAAAAAATCTAAATAACTTTAAAATCTTAGCATGGAAAATGCCAAAAATATACATAAAGATAATGAGACAGTCTCTTAATAAAACGGGAAAAAGGTGAATTGTCTAGTTTATGGTGGAATATTAAGACTGCCTCATTAGTCTAGTGGTCCTAAGCGCGACTGCTACGCTAGAGGTCCTGGGTTCGATCCCCAGGCCGAACAAAGTGTTATTGGGTTTTTCTATGATATTCTCAGTAGCAGCTCGGAGTCTAGATTTAGGTGCCCGGTTAAAGGCAATAGGCTCGCCCCCTATTTGCATGGGACCTAAAACATACCGGCGAAATGTGAGTGTACATTAGTACACCTCAGCCTAACCCTTCAGGGAATACAGGCGTGATGGTATGTTTGTAATAAGACCGTTTTTTCTTATAATATTCAACCAAATAACAAGGATGTCTAAACCTTTTACTGTCAGATGGTGATAATAACGTCCAAACTGTCATGCAATCCCATGACTGGTGTGTCGGGGGAATAACCCTTTTCGTCAGTTGCCACTACGACTCACGGGACGTCCCGTATGCGAGTTTATGGTTCTCTTATTGCCATATCATTGGTTGAATATTATATTCTACAGTATTATCGTACACCTCCGGGACTGCTCCGTCACATCCGGGAAGTAGGTACGCCCAGAATTATGCTGATCTGGCAACGCATTCGGGACAAGCACATCCTGGTGATCTTTGTTGTTTTTAAATGTTCTTTAATTTTATCTGTGTGCTGTACGAACCTTGTCTAAATAAATGTCTTTTTTCTTTCTTTCTTTCTAGGTAGTTACGACCTTTTTTTCGTATGAAAATCCTCATGGAGGTTATGTAGGACTCCTACCAAAAACACACGGCCATGTCTAGCACACTGAGGAAGTACGCACTCCGATATCTCTGATGAACGCACGGGTGGCCCTCCTAAGTAGGTACTACCTATAGCAAGACATGACCGGCACATCAACACTAGCGCCACCACTATTCGGCCAGTTGATTAAATATTGAAATCACATGATCGAAAGAATACAATAAAGTAGACAAGAGTAGACAAAGAAGTATACAATTATTTGTACGATCTCATTACTTAGGTAGGTATTCATAAAAATCAATTTAGGTATGTTTTTTTATTCTGGTATTCCTGGCATCTATAGCCTACGGCTGCCGATTAGTCCAAAAAATAAAAAATCCAAAGCTACAGTAATCTCTACTGACAATAATCATGCGAAAGTAACTCTGTCCGTCTGTTACGCTTTCACACCTAAACCGCTAAACCGATTTTGATAGAATTGGGTACAGAGATAGATTAGACCTTGGAGGAGAACGTACCGTACCTTTTGTCTCCAAGATCCCTTTAGGATAAACCGTGGGCATAAGCTAGTATAATATTATAAAGAAGCATTTTACAAGAACTCGAAAATCGAAATCTTTCTCACTCTAGCCTGTTATAATGACAAACTTGGATAAAATTGTCACCATCCAAGGCGAGAAGGCAGGGGGATGTTTCGTTGTTTGAAACACAAAACCAATATCTACTACAAGGACGCGTTACCCCGCCTAGTTGCGTAGGTTGTTAGTAGAGATGCCATTAAGTTTTCATCGTCGAAAGCCGCTAATATAAATAATTAACAGAGGTAGTATATGGAGGAGCTTAGTTCACGCCTTTGTATTACAGATAAATCGGCTTTTGGTTGTAATGTGTCTGATTTTAATAGGTCCTTTGTATTTGGAAAAGTTTTTCTAAACTAATAGGTACTATGAAGGGAAAATATTTGATTTTTGGAATAAACTAAATAAAACTTAAAATATCTTTATACGATTTTAAAATATCTTTCACTTAAAGAAAGCTACACTATCACATTTAGTGCCTATCTTTCAGGTATTTTATTATTCTGAATAGTAGTACCTACTCTGAAGTCAAAAATGTAAATAAATTAAACAACCCTAACATTGATCATACCACATCGATTAACAGTAACACATCGATTGTCATAAGAGTTCGTATGACAACCGGGACCGACGGCTTTACGTGCTCTCCGAGGCACGGAGAGGTCTCGATGTGTTAAGAATGGGTATCCAACCACAGACTGACCGTATCTAGTGCAGCTTAACTTTGCAGATCGGTTGATCAGCTTATTTATTACTTAGCCACGAGCCCCACAAACATTTGAATACCGTTCAGATATAAGTGTTCGAGCTACTTGACATTCAGCTCAGTACAGCGTCACAATTACTCGCTAATGGTACATTTAAATGCAAAGACCACCGGTCGCTCCCTCAGTCTGGCGTCCACAAGGGAACATATTAGAGAACTATTCACTGTTATTATAAACTGAAATGTGGAATTCAGGTATGTATACAACGTGTTACAAAATACCCCGTAAAAATTTAATTAATTAACAAAGCCAAAAATTTTGTCAGCTGTCATGTCAGGGAACCAGATTATTTAACAGAAAGGCCTACGTACCTATTTTACTTATTAATTGTCTAATTTAAGTTTTTCTATTTTCTATTCATAAATGTTGTTGTTTTCATTTTTTTGGGGTAGGTTATACAGCGTTATTAAGGTTCTTAAATATTGTGAATGGACTCGTTATAAGGCCCCATTTAATCTTTAGGCTTTACGGGTAGTTTTGTAACACTCTGTATATTGTAGGAAACTGGTGCCTAAGCTAGGCTCTGGACCTGTGTTTCAGGACATCAATTGTGAACATAAAGTTACCAATAAAACGAAACTGCTGCCGAACATAGGCACAATATATGTCACAGCATTCTGCAACACTTAATTCTTAGCAATTCTCCACTCGTCCATCATTATATCTTAAGTACAGTACAAACACCGAAAGTTATGCTCGTTTATGGAACCCCCGGACTAATAATGTCTTAAATTCAAAGGAATACAAACGGTATGACAACGGTCTACAGTCTAAAGTTCAGTGAAAATGAGGAGCATATCATTCCACATTTTGTGCTTCATGAAGTCTGTGGAGCTGAATGCGTTCTTGTTTCGATGATACCATTGCCAAGTATGTTTTCGAGTGTACAACAATGCTAATTTAGGAGGCTAAAGATAGTATAACTACTACGCTCTCGGAGCCTGATGACTTTTGCAAAGAATGAATGATGAAAATTTGCAAAGAAATGACGACAAAACGAAGATGATCATCGCACTATTACCATTAAATAAAACCAAGGATATCTAGGCAATCTTATTCCCTACTATTCCTTACTATTTTTTTATTCCACTAAGGTGGTAAAGAAGCATACGGCCACCTGATGGTAAGCGGTTACCGCAGCCTATAGACGCTCGTAACACCGTAACACCAGGGTATCACTTGCGCGTTGCCGACCCTGTAAAACGAAAGAGGATGTTTCCACCTTAAGAGTAGGTACGGTGGAAACATCTTCTTTTAGAAAATCATACATACCTTCACCGGTATGTATGGTCCCATGTAATAGGGGAACGGGACACAACTTCAAACTCCGAGTTGCTACTGGGAATTTCACAGAAAAACCCAACAACACTGCTCATCCCAGGAATTTAACCCAGGACCTCGTGAGCCACTAAGTGTACCAATACGTAGCCTTACTTTATTTATTTATTTAAACGTTTATGTACAAAAATGGTAAGGCGGACTTAATGCTATGACTCTATCAGACCAGAAATTGTATCTCAAAATCTACTTAAGTATATTGTCATACATAAATGTGTTTACATATTTTATATTGTAAAATGAGCGCACAGTGTTCGCTAACAAACTGTCATGCAGTTTGGCGAAATCATTTAATATGTACCTAAAAACCTAAAAAAGTATCACATTTGTTATAAATAAATAAAAATATAAAAAAGACAACCTTTAACATGTAAGGTACACGAAGAAAAAGCAATATTATTTATTATGCGAGTGTCGCTGGCAAATTCTAGTACGGTGTTTTAGTTCCTTAGCTCTCGACGCTCTCGAGCTGTCGCTCAGTAAATTTCTGTTTAGACCATAGATACTTGTCTCCAACAAAAAACCTTTTTGTTCCACAAAAAAAGACAATCAATGTTTATTTTGCTTCCATCGCCTGAATGGTTTAGTAGTTCCACCAAAGTAGTCAATTTTCTCAGCCCCAGTGTAATAACTGCCAATGTCCATCAGTGTCACATTGGTTAAAAACTTTTCAGAGTGGCAGAGGTCACTTCGCTTAGACAAACCTACCCTTTTGTTTGTTACTTGGTACTGTGAACCGTATTAATTCATCAACCAGAAGCAGGGACTTTGTATGCAAAAAACACGTAATGTAGTATTAATTATCAGATTTATTATTAGTTTAAGCAGTACAGTTTAATTAAACAGCCTAACGGTGATAATTATATGACCTCAATCTATAAATTATCCCATCACCCATCTAAAAACCCGCCAATTTACTTGCTTATGATTGGTCGTTGAAGTTTGACAATCTCTCGACCAATCATAAGAAGTACTTTTAATATCAAAATTTATTAAAATGATAAGTAAAAATTATTTATCCAATATGAAAATAATAATCGATATATTTAAATATTTATAACAGTACCTACATACTTGTACTATACTACATTTGCGTAGGACTTCAGGGGAGATAATTATGGTATAAATAAAATTGTAAGGTTCTTGTTTTTAAACAAAGAATATTTTAAGTCTGAGGAGTACGTTATAGAAATTAATGCATGCTATGTATTATTATATTAGCAAAACTTATGCCCTTTTATATTATAATTTAACATGTTGTTTACCATGTTTTACGTAAATAAATTATTTCTGATTATTATATGCCATGAAATCATTAGGAAGCTGACTAATCAGGTTGCACTGGACGATTATTCAAGTGCGCAATGCAATTTCTCGGTAATACCGATATCCTGAAGATAGACTGATTGTCCGGCGTTTTGGACTTCTGACTACGTGTTTTTTAAGACACAGAGGGGCCCTGTGTGAAGAATGGTCACCCATCCACAGACTGACCGTGGTTAGCGCAGCTTATCTTTGCAAATTGGTTAATCAGCGCAGTTATTACACAGCCACGAACCCCTCTACTAATGAATACACAGAGTAGATACACATTATTTACTGTAGAATATTTCCCGCTGTAATTGGACGATGCCTTACAAAAAAGTTCACCGCTTTCAGTGAACGCTGTAGCCGGGATTTATCCGGTATTTATAGTAGCTCACAATATTCCAGCACTCTAGTTTATATGCCATTGAATTACGGCGTATAAACGGGTACTGAAACTTCGATTACTTTTTATTGCAAATGTATTAAGAAAGAAGAAGAAAAAAAAGAAAGAAAAATGATTTATTTCCTCAACCAACAGAGACAGCTGTTATAAATTAAACACTTATTAGTATGTGTACAAAAATATTACAATAATTGATTTAATTATACTGGCAGCACTGTTCAATGTCACGCAACGCTGTGACACTGACAGTGACAACAGAATACACTTTTAAATTATGTACAGAGGCCAGAACATCAAGCTACCACAATCTGTCAAATTTATTTGATTGATTTTCAACTTTAAAACAAAATTATAAGGTTCATATTCATATTCAATTGAGACAATTTGACAGTTTTGGATAGCTTGATCTACTGGCGTCTGTACATATTAAAAACTCAGGTTATTACTGTCTATCAGATTGGTCTCTGACTAACATAAAATATGCCATCGTTACCAGGTAATATACAGAAGAGTAGTTATGTACACCCACAGTTTGCCGGTATATTTAGGTCTCATGGAATAGGTAGCGAGCCTATTGCCATTGACCAGGCACAAATTCAAACTCCGAGTTGCTACGAGAATTTTAGCAATAACTATTATAGCGTAGCACTGCAGAATTTAACCTTGAACCTCCAAAGTAGCAGTCGTGCTTATGATTACTAGACTAAGAGGTATACATATAGATAGATAAAGAGTTGCCTATGACCTGACTAAACAACTAAATACTTATTTCTTTAAAATTCTTCAAAGAACCTTTCTTTAAAATACCTTTCTTTAAGATATTTTGTCTGATACTCTCGTTAATGAGTACTGAATTTTAATATAATATAAAATTTAATGAGTATTTCTAACATAACAAGTACTCCAATTAAGAGCTATTTTCAAAGGTTAGGACAGGAACATTTTTAATATTTTCATTATCACATATCCCAAAAATTATTGAAGAGATTTAACTACTTACTTTTAAGCCCGGGCAATCATTACGTAGGTACACTTAAAAGATTTCTACTTAGAGATGTTATAGTGTTCGGTACCTACTTAATACTCCTAAATAATAACGACGATATTATCACTATTCAAACCATATAAATAAATCCACCTAGACACTAGATACAAAGATATTAAAATAAAGTAAGTATGTAAATTAGAACTGTAAGATAACCTTCGTCTTATCAGAATGCAACGACTAAAATATTTGGTGCAATGCACGGGTAATTATATCAGAGGTACAGTCGCCGAAACAGTTACGTATACAGGCAGCTACTGACATATGACGTAAGCATTTATCCGAATACGGAAAAGGAAGGATAATAAGTTTATTAGACAATGAATGTTCGATTATAGCTCCAAAACTGCTGATCACAGTTTGAAAATTACAATGGATTGATTTGTCTTTACAATACAAAGGTACTGGATCTGGGCTGGATCATGCTATGATTTTTTTTTAATTAAACAAAATGACCGACTAAACATAGAAAGACCGGAATAATATTCTTATACTTTAAGAATCTTGTAACATCTCAACATCGCATCGTTACTGTATTTTGTCCATAATAAACTAAATTAAATTCAAACTATTTTGTCAACTGTACATTTATAATGTCAACATTGTACTAATCCCACCAAGATGTCATTGTTTATCTTTGATACATTAGCTGTTGGCTTTACAAATAAGATAGGTAGTTGAAATTATGTTTAAAATTAAAACGTTGTCAGTTTCTTTTGACGTCTTGCGCAATTAACTTCTACATAAATACATATAAAATGGTGTGACCTGTGCTGTATCTAAAGGTGGTATAGTGTTTAATCTTTTTCCCAGTGTCGTGGAAATTTCCCTTAATCCTCTTCCTCTCCTTCCTCTCCTTTTGTACATAATGTAAATATATTATAATTGTACTTATAGCATTGCAGTTGTAGCAATAAATTTCCTTTAAAAATACATCCGAATCCTCTTGACTACGTTAAGTGCTACTAAGGAGAGTACCGATGAATTTATACCACCAAGTTGGCAAACAAGCAGCACCTTACAGCTCTATCAGGTGAGCTCTACCTACAGCTCACCTGATGATATCTAAGCGGTTACCGTAGCCAATAGACGCTTACAACACCCGGAGATCACTCGGGCGTTGCCGTCTGCCAACCCTGTACAACGAATGAGGAGTAACTGAGATGACAGTATAAGGGTCCAAGTCCCCCCATTGCTAACACAACGTTTCCTGGTGGAACACTGGCAACCTTTGTCACCGTAAGAAACACAACACAGCTCAAAGCAGGTAGCAGTGTTTTTTATTTTCTGCAAAGCGGAAGTACTTTCCCAGTCGAGCAGCTCCAATTTGAGTGGAATTACTCCCACTATGCCCTACCTCTCTTAACAAATTTAGAGTTCCTAGATCGACAGACAATAAAACAGTCAGGGTCTCTAAGTAAGTTGCAATCTGACAATCGAATCAACAAAGGAGGTGAAACAAAATGTAAAGAAACTAAAAATCAAGCGATCATAAAATAATGTCATTATCTTTTTGTATTTTTTGGCATTTTTTAAATAACTTTAATATCTTGGAAAATGCCAAATAATACAAAAATGTAGTTAGTAGGTAAGGTGGCATCGTTCGACATTGAACTAACTGTAAAGAAAGTCATGTCGGTTGAGAAGCAAAAACTTGCTTTTCAATAGATCACGTCACCATAAAGACATAAATTCAGAATGTGAACGCTATGGCGCGATTCCCACCCGCCATGACTCTAACTGTGGCTTAGTGGTCATAGCGTCTGGTGTAGCTAACCAGAAGACGCAGGTTCGAAACCTGCCGGCGGTCGAATTTTTCCTTTGCTAAATAACTTTAATGAATATAATTTCAACCAATTTTGTTTCTATTCGTTCGTCAATTCGAACGGTATATTGAAACTTGTATAAGCCCCCAGTTTCTTTAAGTACAGAGGCCAGCACATCAAACTACCACAATCTGTCAAATTTCTTTGATTGATGTTCAACTTTAAAACCAAATAATAAGGTTCATATTCAATTGGGAAAATTTGACAGTTTTGGATAGCTTGACCTGCTGGCCTCTGTACCTACCTACTTATAGAAAACTCGTCAATGTGGAAATCTCGCCTCTCATGATCATCTGAATAATTTATAACGTTTAAATATACCCAGCAAATATGCAAGAAATATACTAGTCAAACCAGACACAAATACAAGTATCAAGATTAATGCAAAAAGGACAGATAAAATTTCACGCGCAAACTATTTATAAACGATAGAGAGCACAGAACACGACATCATAGTTACCAGCGAGTATCAGTCGCATTGTAAAATTATGTTGCAAGATCCACTACAGTATTTACCCACGGAAAGATGGTGCGAGCTTCAGAGTGTCTTCAGGAAGGACTGGCCCCGAGGAGTATCAGCGTATTCTGTACTGGGCACTCAAAAAGAACTGATAGATAAAGGGGTTGTCTATGGGTTTCGAGTTTACTGCCCTTTTGGTCACTTGGAAAATGGGATGGTTGCTGTTAATGAAAAGGTATGTTTCAGATTTTGTGATAAGTGTATAAACTTGTTTGAAATGTTTATATGGTGTATTCCTGGTCCTGCTGGTCGAGTTTAAGTGTCACATATTCGCAGTGGTGGTGTAGGGTCACTAATAACTATTATAAATAAATTCGTAATGATACCACACTTCAAGAGATTGTCACCTTCCGTGATCACCACCGAGCATTTTATGTATGTATACATAAGAACCAATTTTTGTATAAAAATACAGATCCTAGGGATCTGTATTTCTGACCAGATGGTCTGTATCATAATTAGACCATCTTTACAATTTTTTTTTTATTATTTTTTTTTTATTTTTTTTTTTTATTTATTTTTTATTTATTTCTGTAAATAGATCTTTTAAAGACACTTTTACAAGTCAATATATTACATTCTTTTTTTAAGCTAGATGGCTCAATGATTATTATCCTATTCTTATGTGATGTCACAGTTTCTGTTTTCTGAAAGATAGAATTCTCGATGGTATTTCTTTGACCGTCATGTGTCTTTGTTAGAAAAATACCCCAAGCTAGAGATGCATTCTAAATGAGATTTCAAAAATGAAAGCTGATTAGAATCATGTTGGCAACATTTATTGTTACTACATGAATCTTCTTTTATTTATCCAGAATTCCGTACTAGATATGAAACACTAAAAGTATAGATAAGAAACTCAAACATTTTCGTATACATTTAAAATAATTACTTAGATAATATCATAATTATTATAATGTATTTCTAGATACCTATATCTCAAGACTCATATTTTTTTTCATAATAAAACAGTGCAACGTACCTAATATCAAACTCATAGAATTTTTCCATAAATCGTTTTTTTTTTACAAAATATATCAGTGCAACGTACCTATTATTGCTATCTTTTTTAGAAACAACATACTACCAATCATTTCTTTACATTGATATAATATTTTCTAACTTTATCCAAATCAAAACGACAAAGACAGACCGGTACGTAGGTCCTGTTTATGTTTATAAAGTTACATATAAGTACCAATACAATTTAATGGTATTTTACATAAATAAAATAAAGCCCTCGCAGTCGGAAATATGCAGTCATAATGTTTATATTTTATAAATACAGTCAAACGACTTTATTTATAAAACATTAATGCTACAGGATTTAAGAGCAACAGGTGTTGTCGATGGTAAACTGCCATCTGACGACAAACTTAAACAACCTCTGAGCAAATTTTCTTGCTAAGAATACATAGATGGAGTTAGTGTATGTAATACTATATTTTACGTAAATAACACTTTAAATTATTTGTAATAAAACAAAACATCCCTGCTACTTTTTCTGTTCCAGAAAGACTTTTACGAAATAATCATCCAATGTCCGAGCGACGACACAGAAAACCTCGGAGTAGCTTTGAGGAAAACAAAAGTTATTGATTGGAAACGATCAATTATAGTGCCGTTTGCCCCCTATAACGTCGTTGAGCGCATTAAGGAGCTTGTGCAAGATGTCAATGTCGAGATAAAATTAATATTACCTTCCGAATCATTTATATTGGATACCAAAATACAATTTAAAGATGTAAGGTGAGATAATAAAAATAAAAAAACTATGAGTCCTAACTGTAAGTACTTCATAGCCTAGTACCTAAACGCGACTGCTACGCTAGAGGTCGGGTCCAATTCCTAGTTCGAGTTTTGGTCCACGGCTTTTAAAAATCATGTGCACATAGGTATCATTAAACGGTGAAGAACAATATCGTGAGGGAACCTACGTGCCTGAGAAATTTTCTCAACGGTGTGTGAAGTCTGCCAACCCGCAGTTGGCCACCGTGGTAGATTTTTTTCTTCTGTGGAAATCCTCATGGATTGCCGCCGTCCGGGGAGACGACGGGGTGTGTCGGACTCGCCCAACTTAGGTGACCTACCGACTAAAACCACAGGAGGTGTTCACCTCACCATCAATGGTCGGGAACGCTAACCAGTTGTTATTCCTCCGCGAAAGCGTGGTAGAATATAGCCCATCCTATCGTGCCCAGCAGTGGGACAGCACAATAGATTGATGGTGATTGCATATATTACGACTATTATATCATGTTATACATGTATTACGTAGATAATTCCATACTTCATAGTTAAACATGATAATTTATGTAAATAATACGTTCGTCGCAAGATTTATTGGTGTATTATTCGGTTAAACACGTCTAATGGCTAATAGAACTGCATAATTTTGTACTATGAGCTGGTGAACTACTGACAAGATTACAATGTACTACTTTGGGAAGTATTACGTCATAGTCTTGTGCTGTATATGTTAATTTCATTCATACGTTTTGGTTCTTATAACACTATGCTCCACTTGTTGGAGTGCCTATAATATCCGTATATCCTTTGAGTACCTGGAACACCATTGATACCGGAACGCGTATTGGGCTCAAATAATATAAATATTTAACGTTGACACGAAAAGAAGAAGTTCGTAAATCACTCAGTATAACACCTATTTATCCTCCGAGTTTTTTCCTTTTTTTTTGTTTCGATTTTTCTTGAAGTCGCAGACGGGGTTAAAAAGAAGGAGGTTATGATCTCAGGGTGGCTTAGTGGTCATGAGTATGGTGTACCTAACCAGAAGACGCAGGTTCGAATCCTGCCCGCGGTCGAATTTTTCCTTCGCTAAAATAAGTTTTAAGAAAATCTTAGCATGGAAAATGCCAAAAAATACAAAAAGATAAAGAGGTTATGAATTCTTCTGTAAATATACTTATTTTCCTAATATTTACTTTGTTTTCTTGGTTTACAGCCTTCCCCCAAACATGACTTTAGAGCATCTATCAATGGAACACCTCGACCTGGTCGACTCTACGTGGCCACACCGCTACCCAACCTCACCTTGGTACTTCGAACTGCTTATCAACAACAATTACGGTTATGGACTGTACCTTGAAAAAAATCTTTGTTGCTGGGTCTTCATAAACGAATCTGGTAATCTATTACATATGTATACTGTTGAGGAGCATAGACAAAAAGGGTTTGCTGAGTTGCTACTAAAATTAGTCTGTAATATTTTATTGAAAAATAATAAAGCGATCATCGCTTATTGCCTGAAAGATAATATTAATGCTTGTAAGTTATACAGGAAATGTGGTTTTGTTGCAACTGAAGGCGCTGCATGGATGTACTTGTCAAGTAAAATAAAATGATTTGTTTAAAACCACAGCTGTGAATTTTTATTTGTTTTAAAACAATTACTTGGATTTGAGTCGAGTTTAATGTGAAGTTTGTAATACAAATCTAACTATTCTGTAAATATAGCTTCACTTATATTTTATGACTTCGAAATACACGTTTTTTAATACTACAAAAAAACCCGCCCTTGAAAGACACACTGATCAGATTGGTGCAATAATACAAACGTGATACTATACCTAAAACACAAAATAATATACTTAGCAACGTGAGTACAGTATTCTGTTTTGACCCCAAAGTAAGCATATGAGGTCTAGTTTACATTTATGAAGCTACATCTGCTCTCCGAAACATTACTTTTGTAATGTGAGGCCAGTATAATCGAGGGCAGGGCCACAAATGTCCACTTTTAACATGGGTATTCCCCAAGGACCACAACTAACAATTTTGAGGAGGATAATGGTGCTATGATTTTCTCGACGGGCTCTTTGATGGTCACCGACGTCACAATACGAAAAGTTTATTGTGATGAAACTAGTTTACCATCTATTTATACATTATAACTTAATATCACTGTCACTACATTACTATAAATTAAAGCCTCCGCCGCGCTAAGTTTGTGTTCGCGCTTTTCACTTTAAGAGAGGTAGAGCATAGTGAGAATAATTCCACTCAAATTGGAGCTGCCTGACTGGGGACGTATCGCCGCCTTGCATAAAATTGAAGTGAAACAACACTGCTTTGAGCTGTGTTTTGTTTGAGCTGTCTGTGTGTGCTCCACGAGGAAACGTTGTGTTGGCATTGGGGGGACTTTGACCCTTATACTGCCAATCCAACTATTCCTCTTACAATACAGTAATACAGTATACAATACAGGGTGGGTAACGCGCAAGTGATACCCCAAGTGTTAAAATCGTCTATAGGCTACGGTAACTGCTTACCATCAGGTGGGTCGTATACTCGTTTGCCACCTTAGTGGAATAAAAAAAACATACCAATGAATGCCGAGCCGGGTTGCTAATTTATCATCATATAAAGATCAAATAAACCGACTACGTTCGCAGTGATATTAAATAAATACAAACAATAAAATACAACATGCAGAAGGGGTAAATGTATATACATTCACATTTCTTTTTGAAATTTCATGTAATAGGGGCCAAGCCAAATGCCATTTATTTGGCATAAAAAATCTGAAAGGAAGGTCTCATTCTATTGAGTTCAATAACATATTTCCCGACCTAGGAGTAAGTCCTTACACCTGTGAATTTCGCGGTTGCCATGGTCATGACAATAGGGCAGGTGAAGGCAAGTGCGGTTTGTAGTCAGTATGAGTCAGACATACCCTGCCACCTCCCTGGGTGGCGTATTATCCATGAGGATTTTCCGTACTATAAAAAAAAAGTCCTAGGACCTAGACTCAGCAGCCGCGCAGGCGTACATGCGACCCGACCAATGCGGTGCTCAATTATCATGCTCAACGTCATCTACTTTTATATATAACGCAACAGTAATATATTTCGTAACTATAATGATTTTCCTGCGTCCCTACTTTCTACGTGTCGTCATTCGACTATAATTATAATAAACTTGTATTCTACCTACCCATACGTTATAGTTAGACGCGCATAATTAATGAGACCTCTGCCCTAAACGCGTGTCTATTATGCAATCAAAATTTACGACCATGTCACCAGAGATGTCGAGAAATACAAAAGATTAAGATTTATCTGTAAATTTAAGTAAGCAAGCAAAATTTAAAATGTTGGAATCAATCATTTTAAATTTAAAAATTTTAAGTTCCATTAAAATAAATAAAAACAATTAATAATAATAATAAATAATCTTTATTGAATTAAAGCCAACATATAAATACAATGGAATAGAAGTATAGAGGCTTATGCTAGACTAGCTTCTGAGTAGCTTTTGCCCACAACTTCGTCCGTGTGGAAAAGTTACTATTAATTATCGTTGTAAGTTGGCTAATCAAAATTATTATATATTAAATAATAATACAGTACAGTTTCATCAAAATCCGTTCAGTAGTTGTAGCGTGAAAGAGTAACAAACATCCATCCTTCCAAACTTTCACATTTATAATATTATAGTAGGATTAGGAAGTAGGATACAATTGTATTCATCAAGTGTTTGTGTCTGTGTGGTGTTTCATAAGTATATTTACAAAAAAAAAAGCATTATATCCATTGTCTAGTAAGTAGATACCTATAGTGCAAGCTCTTGCTTAGTTTGGGACTAGATGGTGCTGTGTAAAATTAGCTAAAATAAATTATTATTTATTTATTTAAATTGAAACCTGCTCTCTAAACTTGTTTGTTATAGGTACCTGTATCTTAAAGAACAGTGTCCCTCCGCAACAATGTCGCAAGCCAAGCCAATATTTCTAATAAAAAAAAAGAAATAATGTATTATTACTAAACCATTGAAAAGTAACACACAATAGTAAATCTAAAAGAAAAATTACATGCCCGAGGCGACAAGCTGTCTCAAAATCAGTTAACACACTTTATAATAATGCGCGGGACTATAAAATATATCCAGTTTGACCTAATATTTCTATTAATAACAATAGAACGATGTTTTGTTTTGTTTGCAAAATGATTCTTTCAGCTTTGTGATAATCCAGATATTAAAAAAATACGATCATTACAAATAAATCATAATCCACATCTTGTTTCCAATTGGAAACAAGATGTCGAAATTGAAATAAAACTACTTTTACGGATTTTATCGCGATATATGGTCACGGGTAGACTGGCTGGACCATGGACACTGTAAAGGGTCCGAAACGTCGGGATTAATAATATCAATATAACTCGATAAAATCCATAAAAAGTAGTTTTATTTCAATGTATAATATACGCGAATATTGTTAGAAATCAATATAAATGTCGAAATGCCATAGATAATATCAACGACGAAAAGAGAGAACTCAATTCAAATCGGGGTCAAATTTTTTGTATGAAAGTGTTTTTAATGCCCATCCTATAACCCTTTTAAATATGTTATTCATTTATTGCATCATGTAGTTTACAGAAAATATTGTATCTCACATTAACTTAACACACATAGAGCACCTTAATCGTCTCTGCATCACCCAAAGGTTGTCTGGTAAATAATAATTACATTCATTTCTGACATTTACGCGAATATTATACATTAAAATAAAACTACTTTTTAGGGATTTTATCGCGTATATTGAGTCTACCCGTGACCATGGACGCTGTAAAGGGTCGGAAACGTCGGGATTAATAATATCAATATACGCGATAAAATCCGTAAAAAGTAGTTTTATTTCAATGGTAAATAATATCTAATACGTAATGCATTAAGACCGCTTTTGTACACATTTTTTTGTACAGAGTCCAGTACATCAAGCTACCACAATCTGTTAAATTTCTTTGATTGATTTTCAACTTTAATACAAAACCATAAGGTTCATATTCAATTGGAAAAATTTGACAGTTTTGTACAGCTTGACCTGCTGGCGTCTGTACATATAAAAAACATTTCTTAATACTTTTTAATATACATATATAACTTTATTTGAGTTACTTTGTTTTAGTTTACTATAGACTGGTTGTCAGGCTTCTTGGGCTTCTGATTCCCACTAACGATTGTCATAGGTGTTCGTATGACAACCGGGACCGACGGCTTTACGTGCTCTCCGAGGCACGGAGGGTACGCGATGTGTTAAGAATGGTCACCCATCCACAGACTGACCGCAACTAGCGCAGTTTAACCTTGCAGATCGGTTGATCAGCTTAGTTATTACTACTACGAGCCCCTCACCAGCTATCAGTAAGAAATAAAAAAAGATAAATTTCATAATCCCATGTCACCTTTTAGAGTCTCGCTGTAAGAAAACAATTTACTCCAAACATCATGCTCGTCTTTTTCTTCAATCCAGGTTGCAGCCATAAAACTAGCTGACCGTCAATTTTACGAGACACTTGCAAGGCGAGATACGAGGATTTGTCATAAAACATTGTGATCTTGTCAAAAGCAACAATGTTGGGATAATAGCTCCTAGCGAACATAGAAACTATAAATAGATACGATTACCGTCGCCTTTCTTTTGTTTTTCCGTGACCCTCAGATACATTTATACCTATATATTTTATTTATTTATTATTTATTTATTTAAAAACTCTTAATCTATCATTACAGGTTTAGAAACCTAATGCGATAGCTAAGCCTACTTATAATATTAACTATTTTAAATAAAACTGTTACTAACAATTACAAATAACTATACAATACATTAACACAAAATTACTTATAACTAAAACGATACAACCTTATAATTATAACAATGTAATCTTAACACAAAATTAACTTTTGTATGTTTTACAGTAAACATAAAACAATAAAAGAAACAATTAACATAAAATAAAGAATAAACATAAAATTACGCTACATAATTGTTTTATTAATAAAGGTTTAGATTAATAGAGTAACACCATGCATCCTATCTCCGAAGAGTGAACTGAGGTCTGCCAATGTATAGTCGACAAAGGAGTTAGACATTCAGACAGCTAAGATCTTTTTTGTTTTTTTCCTCCTGGATGGTCCGCCACCTTTAATTTTTTATTTTTTATGCCACTAAAGGCAAACAAGCATGGCCCACCTGATGATAAGCAGTTACCGTAGCCCATAGACGCTTTTCGCGCGTTGCCGATCCTGTAAAAGGAAAAAGGAATATTTAGTTGAGGATCAAAGTTTTGCCATTATCCACGCATAAGATGCAAACTCTGAGCTGCAATTGACAATTTCAAAGATAAACCCAATAATACTTTGCTTGTCCTCGGCGTCGAATCCAGGACACGTGGGCACTAGCCGTGCTTGCGACCTAATACAATTAGACAGTGAGAATAACAACACATACATGAATAGTTTGGACCTATGCACTTAAATAATTAAACGTTTTATAATTTATGTAAGTAGTAGTTCTTGTAAAAGCTTATTTGGAATTGAATTTAGAATCTTGTGAAGCGTTGTGACAAAAACGAAGCCACTTATAAACATTATTTTTTTTCAACGTTCCCTCGACCACATACGAAGCGTCTCCAAGCTACGCGAACTTCCGAGGTAAAGATAAGGTATCCGAGTTTTACTTACAATGTATCCGAGCTCCGAGGACTGAACCGCTCGCTAGATGCCCCTAATGACGTCTTGTTTTAAAAGAGTCTCTGGAGTCTCTATGTTCTAAGAGTGTCTATGGAGTTTATCATTCTCTTTCTCACGTTTCTCATTACCATAAGATCAACTTTTTGGAACCACAATTTTTATAGTGGTATGTAGTGTAGGTATTTAGAGTGCTAACGTTTCATAAACGTTTGTAAAAGTCTAAGTATTTGAAATAAAACCAAATTTGAGTAGAATTTGAACTGTATGAGCCATATTTCCCAGTCGCGTCTGACCATCTTGCCGGCTCTCTGACAAGACGAATTTACTATTCGACGTGTTAATAAAAACGATTGGATCTTTCATCACACTATTCAAGTATCAAGAATTATAAGCGGTCTATGTTATTATTTTCTCACAATCTGATTTATGTATGTCATTTTACTATACATAAATTGGTTCGCACGGTGTTGATAACTTAGCTGTTTTACATAGAAAACGCAAAAAGTAGATAAAATTAATAATTATTATCATACAATAGGATTGCAAGAGGTCGTCGGGTGATATATGGAAACGAAACAAAACATTATCTGGTTTATGTTATCGCTTGGATTAAATCAATCAATTTAATCCTAATAAAAATAATTGTTAAAAGTAGAATTTATTACCTAGTGATAAGACGATATTAATGTTAGTAACAAGCAAAACTCTCAATGCTAAAAATTTGTGCGACGAATACACGGCCGTGTGCACATAAATGCACTTATTGATTAATAATAACATCAATATCTAGGGCGCCGCAGATCAGCACACGTGCTATATTATCTCGTGTCGTGTGTAGAACAGGCGTGGTGGAAAATGTATTGCAGAACAAAAGACAAGCTCATTTAGCTCATTCATTTTTGGATTCTTAATGAAACTTCTTCGTAATGAAATAATGAAATGAAGTGAAATTATAATATTTATTTCTGTAAGTACATCTTTATAGATACTTTTACAAGTCAATATTAACATAATACTAGATGGAATACTAGAAGAAACGCCGAAACAAACTCAGAGAATCATGGTCTCAAAATCCCGCCAGTAATAGTACCGAGGTACCTATTCAATGCTTATCAGATATGTATTTTACAAAGTAGGCAAATCTGAACTGTCCTCTTGAAGAAAGAACCATAGCAGCTTTTAGTTGACCAGTCCTTGCTCACGGCACACGTACAGAGGCCAGCACATCAAGCTACCACAATCTGTCAAATTTCTTTGATTGATTTTCAACTTTAATACAAAACTATACGGTTCATATTCAATTGGGAAAATTTGACAGTTTTGGATAGCTTGCCCTGCTGACGTCTGTACATCAGTCAACGTGTCCTCAAACATTATTTTTATTACATGTATGATGTTACGCATCTATAATATGTATTACCAGATCTATTATAACATTTACATATATACAGAAATTTGTGTCATATAAACGCCCTAACACTCCTTAAAGCAGAATATCTCTGCCGCTCAAAGCAATACCATTCATATACGTTCTAACATAAAAACATGATTGTATAATAAAAAAGCATATAAAAGTACTTCCGCGTCCATATCTGCCCGTTAAGATGGCGCACGAAACAATTCAGGTCATTAAAATAATTCAGTCGTGAAGGCTTTGCTTTGCTGTCAGGCTTTTACTATGTGTTATGCATTGATTACTGTTATTGTCTGGACTTTAAAAGAGACCATGATTCTCTGAGTTTGTATCGGCGTTTCTTCTTAAAGGTTGTCAGCTAGGAAATGCCGGCACCATCTAGTGTTATTTAAATATTGACTTGTAAAAGTGTCTTTATAAAAACTATTTAAAAAAATAAATTCAATATTTTTTTGCATTTTCCATGCTGATTATAAAGTTATTTTAGCGAAGGGAAAATTCTACTGCCGGCAAGATTCGACCGACCTTCTGTTTCAATACACCAAACGCTATGACCCCTAAGCCATCGCGAGTCTCACCCCCCAGGTCGAATGTTGCCTTCACATTCTGAATTTACGTCTTTATGGTGACGTCAGTGACAACTAATTTATTTATTTGGCGCCCCTGGTTACTTGTACAGTTGGGTATTACAGTACAGTTGGGTATTACAGTACAGTGGCCAGCATATAAAGTTCCCCCATCTGTCAAATTTCTTTGATAGATTTTCAACTTTAACACATAGTAATAAGGTTCATGTTCAATTGGGAAAATTTGACAGTTTTCGATAGCTTCACTTGCTGGCGTCTGTACATCCGTGGAAAAACTCCCTTAAAACCAAATAGTTTTCAAATTGCTCCCAGTAAATGCATCTCACATTTCTTTAAAACTTTTCCTTTTAAAACCAGTCCTCGATTCAGAACACGCAACAGGATCTTTTTACTCCGTTTGCGATTTCAGCGAAGCGTCTCGGAAATATTTTCAATATACTAAATGGGAATGGAGGCAACTCCATTTTAATACTATTTGTAAAGAATCCAATATTCTACAATAGTGTAGCGGATAAGGTGGTCACCCCGCTTCTACCAAGTGTAGTGGGTTTGATTCCCATTTGAGACATATCTTTGTGCGTTCCACCGATATATCGATTGTATACTTTGTCTAAAAAAAATTATTATTCTTTATTCATCTTTATTTTTAGCTGAAGTATTAAATCATTTTCAATATATTGAATTTTGCCGCTAAGCTCAGCCGAAACTATGAGCCACCATAATTTTTTTCTTTAGTTCTACCAGCAGATACAGTTAAACGATAGAGTTCGTCCGCTATACCATTTTTTTGTTTACGGGGGGGTGGGGGGAACCTTCAAAAGGCTACCGGTCTTCAGGGATTAGACCGGGGAGTGTGGGATTCTTACCCACTAAAACCACCTCAGTGTCCACCATCAGCACGTGGTTTGGGGCACTGTGTCCTCTTAATAGACCACCACAGAACCCCCCTGTGCACCGTACCGTTTCTGATAGTTCTGACCACTATGGCTACCGTTTCTGATAGTTGTTTTACCGATTTTAGTTCCAGTCCATCGTTCCTGGTAGAAATCACTCAACCCAGCCAAAAATGTGATCGATTTCTTACAATTCTTTCTCAATGGAACCCACATCAGGTTCCATCTTACATAATAAGAATCTTCTGAATATTGACGGAAATTATCCCGTTCCTTAAGCAAACAAAATCTGAGACAAGATTGTTGTGCACATGTGTCACCGGATACATTAACCAGAATTTTCTATCCCGTATTTCCATCCAATAACATTGTACATTATTATGTGAAAAATCCAATATTATATTCTCGCAGACACCTGTCGCTGCATATGCCTTTGTTGCTCGACATTTAATTTACTTTATATGACTTGTGGCGTTATGTGAAAAAATATGGCACATT
Source organism: Acronicta alni (assembly GCA_964056405.1). NCBI lineage: Eukaryota > Metazoa > Arthropoda > Insecta > Lepidoptera > Noctuidae > Acronicta > Acronicta alni. Next base: position 10,210,433 of record OZ043932.1, on the reverse strand, counting down.
TTGTCAATGCAAAAGAATATTGGGAACTAATATTTTAAAGTTTTTTTCAGGTCATACATAGTTCTAAGGGAAAAATGGAGGGCACAAGAGCTCGAGAGTAGACCACCTGCTAAGTGGAGTGAGGAAATACTCAAGGCCACTAATAAAGGCAATCCTTTCTGCGGGTGACCGGGCCGGTTGGAGAGCATGTTGTTGTCCTAAAAGACATAGTGATCACGATCCTTAGCACTGAGGGACCGACGAGATGGATGGATAGTTCTAATAACTATGTCCGACCTAAAAAAAAAGTTTGATTACTTAGGGAGAACTTTGGTAACTTAACCGGACTTAGTGGCAAGGCATCGTACTCCTCCAGCCAGGAGTACTCATATGTATACTAATCCGCAACAGCAGCTAAGGGCGTCTCATAACAGGACTCGGACCTCGGCTTAGGGCGTTGCTTGGGGGACTACTAGGGACAGCTGGATCATAGTTTAAATTATTTAAAGGCGAATTTAAAGCTCCTGGCTCGGCGCGGGTCGGCAAGAGTCGGGGGGGTTACAATTACTGAGCCTTCACGACGGGCCTCGCCGGCCGATAACGGTAGATCGTTCAGCGTCTGTGCGAGTGTGTTTTGGTGAGTGGTAGTCACAACACTCGCTTCTTGGAGGACGATGATGGGGTCATCGGGGTAATATTTTAAAGATTACCATCCTTATTATAAATGCGAATGTTTCTCTGTTTGTTACGCTTTTACGCCCAAACCTAGATCTTGGAAAAAGAAGGACGTAGGACTATTTTGTCTAAAATATTCCTTTTGATGCGAGTGATTGAACCCTGGACTACATATGCAAAAGTCAGAGTCCTGAGAGAAACACAATATCTACGTATTACTTTCCTCAGCAATCTATATTGTGATTTTAATTATGTACTTTAAGACTGTGTTTTTGAAACCGTGCACCTCCATAAATTAACAGTGCTTATGTACGCTTATTTGAAATACAAAATTAAACTCGACTTCGGAATCGAAGCTAGAATCTTGAATCAATAACCCCGCTTGCCACCAGTAGACTAATGAGGCAATTGCAGCAATAAACATCATAAAAGAACAAAACTGTGTCAAACAAACAATAATCAAAAGAAAACATCTAATTAACATATCTAATACTTCTTTCTGCTCCACTTATTGTCCAATGTGCAACGGCATTACATATATGAACCAGCTATTAGCTAGCTTATTACATCTAGTGGTAAGTACAATCGAAAATCTTAGCGGTTGAACGCATTTCACCCTTATTGTTAACAACATAAAATCCAAAAACCCTCAACTGCTTTTATTGCCGATTGTACAAAGCTTACAATTATTATGTTTGTTCACGAGACGTCGATATTGGCACAGTTGTTTTTGTCACCATTCATATGACAATCAAAATCCAAACGTTTTTATTTAACGTTACATTGCGAATAGTTAAGTAATGGCGGTTTAGCACTTTGATGTTGTCAATGATTTCATTGCGTATTGGTATGAAATCGAAGATTGTACAGTCAACAAAAGTGTTAGGTATGCAGATAGCGAACGAAATTTCCAACTTTATACAGATTGAGATATAAATAATTACGCGCCAAAGGGTTTGTCCCCTTACAATACCTGCGTTTTCACACATGCCTATTACGTGATTCATTATTCCCCAACACAATCTTTATCAAATCACAGATTTTTAATCAATGTACTAACCTATGTGCTTCTTATGTACTTACCTTTGTACTTCTTATGTACTTACGTATGTACTTCTTATGTACTAACCTATGTACTTACCAATGTACTTCTTATGTACTAACCTATGTACTTGCTGCTGCCCTCGTGGGCAGCTAGTGCCAAGTTGTTTGGCAGCCCGCTATAGTCTGATAATTCATCATCTCATTCTCTTTCAAACATAATATTATCATTCTGCTCTGGCTTCAATTCACTTGCGTTTGGTGCAGCATATTCTTTACTCTATTTATCCCCATCAGCCCTCACACCAAAAGAAATGGGTCAGTGTAATTCAGCTAATGAATGATGAAGATGATGATTACAAATTAAAATACGTATATCGATACAAATTTAGCTTTATTAACGTGGCGGTACAAAAACCGTATACATATAATTTTAGTAATAATCAAGCCGACTCATTTAATAACATTAAGATAGACTCAGATGTTTTTCAGAACGAAAAACAACTTACTTAAGCTATTGAAAATAAAACCCAAAATTGAGTAATGAAAATCGTAACATAATATACGCATAACATTATTGAATAAGAGTCCACATAATCGTCCATTTATCATATATACTTACCTAATAAATATCACAAAGTTCGCAACGCCCATAAAAAGACCCTATCTGTTGCCGTCAAATCAATGGGTAATAAATAAAATTTAACAATATAGTGCATTATGACTGTGGCTGTGAACGTCTGGTACAGTCGGCCTCAAAAATATGTTTACATTCAACAACATTTATGTGCCTTTTTGTATATTTTTGGCATTTTCCATGCTAAGATTTTAAAGTTATTTAGAAAAGGAAAAATTCAACCGCGGGCAGGATTCGAACCTGCGTCTTCTGGTTTGGTACACCAGACGCTATGACCACTAAGCCACCGCGATACCGATACGCGATATTTATGTGCCTTTCAAAATGAAATGAGATTTCCTAAAATTTACTTTTTAAAATCTGTGACAAAATAATTAGGAATATTTAATAGTACCTACCTAACCAAGTTACTGGAATACTTTCAAATTTACATTAGTAATTTATTGCTTGTGTTTTTGCGAATGACTAGCTGATTCCCACAGTTTTACTCGAGCCCCAGAAGAAATATTAAGTAGGTACATCTACGTAGTCCTATATTGCTTACCCGCCTCTTATTTGTAAAATAAATTCAGGCAAACTGTTTTAGCATCCCGGTTGTTTGTCGTTTTTAATATACGTAGCAATATTTTTTTTATCTTTAATGTACAGTTTTTGCTTCCTTAACATTTAATAATTATAATATTTATGTATAGGGTATATACCTTCTCTATAAATAAATCAAATAAAAGACAATTACCGCATGTACGTTCTTACATTCATAACTTGAGAACGGCTCGACCGATATGGCTATTTTTTTCTCCGTTGCGTTCGTATGAAAGAAAATTTGGGAATTTGGAAATACATGTTCAATGCAGGTGACACTGAGGGCATAACTAGAAGGAAATACTTTTAATATTTTGTTGTCTTCTGAAAGAAGCGATCTGAAGTTAACCTGAAAACTTCCATATAAGTATGTACTATTTTCCTCTGTCTCTTATTATGTGTAGAATCGTAAAATTTTGTTACCTCTCTTAGACGCCGACTGTACCACTTGGTAGGGCGGAGTACCCACCTCTTAGAGCACGGTGGCAAGTCAGCCACAATGTTAGATCGTTCGTCATAGAGTAGTGCCATACTACTAGTGGTTGTGGATATATATTTTTTTTATCTTTTGAAACGTGTTGAACTTTGTATAGGACAGTTCAGTGCAAGTGTGTGGATGATCTTCTGAAATGTGGAGCTTGGTGATTTTTAGTGAGTTTTTTTTTTGTTACTCTTCTGGGTTTTTTTTCAACTGCAATTATTTAGTTCGGTATTAAAAAATTTGGTTTTCTTGAATCCGAATTTATAGAGAGAAACAATACTTAAACATATAAATTATTTTTTTTGTTTAACAGATAAATCTATTTTATTTTAAATTATTTTTACTGATTGTGACTGAATTAGGATATATTTAACAACTAGAACCTTAAATCATTTTGTGAAACCTTCACTCAGCAGTAGGTGTATCAAAATAGATAAATTAATAACATCAAACATCGAAGCTCAGTATCTCATAAACAAATGTCTAAAATGAAATACCACTGCTACCAATATTTCCGACTGGCAACATTTAATTAAAACTTCGCGCTGGTAACATCGTTTATCTAGCAACTTCATATTTATTAACGTAGAACATCCCGGGAAATGTGCAGCTGCATAAATATCGTTATTAGCCTCCCCGAGGCAGGCGGATGGTAGAAACACTTGTATTAGTAAGGGAGGTGTCTATCTACTTGAAGAATATTTTCGTTTCCCTTGTATTATAAAGAAAACTAAGAAAGAAATATCTAAAGAATGTATTTGAAGTTTTGCAAAAAACACACAAAATCCTTTATATTTAACTAGCTTTGCCTGTGGTTTCACTCGCATCTTAAAGGAGTTTTTAAGGCCAAAGGTGTGACCTAGTCTTTCTTTAAAGTCGAATCTATCTCTGTGCCAAATGGATATACTTATTAGAAGTTTTGGAAAACACACAAACGTTTTCAAATTTAATTTATGACATAACAATGTTTATAGATAGAATTATCGGTCGTAAACTGTGCTGTAGTTATTCCAATGGACCAGCTAGACCCTATGAGATTTATCATTAGATTTAGAACTCAGTAAGGTATTCGGAGTTGCAGCCCTTATTATGGATTATCATAATTATGTGCCTAGATCTTCCCAGAAAGGATCAGCCGCAAGTGTTGTGCCGTTCCGTTTGAGGTAATAAGTGAATAAATGTGTAATAAATACCTACTTGGGACATTTTACACAGTACCTCTATCTAGTCCTAAACTAAGCAGAGCCTTTACTATGGGTACTAGAAGTATGGATATAATACTTGACATTATACTTTTTGTTATAAATTACATATTTTTTTTTATATACCGCTAAGGTGGCAAACAAGCATACGGCCCACCTGATGGTAAGCGGTTACCGTAGCCTATAGATGCTTTCAACACCAGGAGTATCACTTGCGCGTTGCCGAACCTATAAAACGAAAGAGGAATAGTTGGGTAGGCAGTATAAGGCTCAAAGTCCCCTCAGCCAACACAACGTTTCCTCGTGGAGCACTGGCAACCTTGCTCACCGTAAGAAACACAACACAGTTCAAAGCAATGTTATTTTACTTCGATTTTTTGCAAGGTGGAGGTACTTCCCTAGTCGGGCAGCTCCAATGCAAAAAACTATGCCCAACCTCTCTTAAAAAATCTTGAGATGTTTGTCTGGAATAATGTGTACTAGCGTTACGCGAAGGACGATCGGCGACGTAAAATCCGTCAGATGTGATTCGACCCTTAAGGTGCCGATCACACACATAGGGTCTCTTTCCCTACGATGGTCAAAATAATATGCCCCGAATTCCTACCAAAGATAGAAATTCCGAGATAAGTAAGTACAGACGCCAGCAGGTCAAGCTATCCAAAACTGTCAAATGTTCCCAATTGAACATGATCCTTATTATTTTGTATTAAAGTTGAAAATCTATAAAAATAAATTGACAGATTGATGTAACTTGATGTGCTGCCCTCTGTACCTATGTACTTAATTAGTTTCAAAACTTGAATCTAGTTTTTTGTTGTTCGGTATTTTGTCTTGTGTTGTGATAGTCAGATTTTTTTTCTTTCTTTGTTCCTATAATGCAATTCACATAACACAATTTTGTTGGGAGACCTATAAGTCTCTTTTTTTAAGCCTGCCGGTTTCTTAATGATGTTTTCACTGCATCAAATCCATAGATTTTTTATCTTTTGCTTAATTACAATCGTCGTCAATGTAGCTTTCAATTACTCTCGTATCGATTTAAACGGTTGTTAGATTGAAGTATTATTTCAATCATTAAATAGGCTCAATCTATTCTCGTTTAAGTTTACAACGAGAAAGGCTTATTTTTGCCGTGATAAAAACGAATGAGCTATTAGAACATTGAAATACGAGCAATCATCGCATTCAATAATACTATGTTTTAGTATTACTTAATGTGTGTATAAAATAATTCAACGTGATTGCCTACTTGGCGATACTTATACGCCTTCAACTAAAATATTTGTAGATATATTTTTTTAAAGTCTTTAGAGTGCCTGATTTTGCGTCTCCTTACCAAAAAGTTTGAATGGAGATATGAGCTACGTCGAGTTTACGCTAGTTCATAACTTTACGCGATGCTATCGCGTCGTGTCATTATAAAACACCAGCTATTTGCATTGTAAAAACACCAGCTGCCCCTATTTTTCGGTTCCTAATGGTCATAGTATGATATTATATAACCTATAAACTTCCTCAATAAATGCACTATCCAACACAAAAATATTTTTTCAATTCAAAACAGTAGTTCCCGAGATTAGCGCGTTCAACAAAACAAATAAACTATTCAGCTTTATAATATTATTAATAATAATTTAGATATAGATCTCTAAGTGGAGGGAAAGGAAACACTACTTGATTTTAACTTTATTTTTTCATGAATTCTGTGTTTGCCGATTGATATTGTACACAACGGATGTTTAACTATTTAATTGTGCATGTAACTTTACTATGAAAATGTGTAACAATTGTAGGTGAAACAATAAATCAATAAATAAATAAATAAACTATCTTAACAGCCACTGTATTGTTCAAAAGCCAAAGGAATTTTGATTCATCATAGGTATTTTTTTTACTAAACATTCTGACAACTCAAATTAAAATAATATACGTTTGTTCTTTATAAAACCAGCCAGTCATGCGATAATGTTGACTCCTTGTAGCGATCTCTACAGTACCTACATAGTTCAATACCAATACCTATCCTACGTCAAATCTAAAACCAATGATGTTAATATAAACAAGCGGGTGGCTATATTGATCCAATACGTTGCCGAGGACACGTCAACGTTACCGACACTTCTAAAGGATTTTGGAACATTGTTTAAATGACGTGAGATTTCACTGCTGAACAAAGGCTTCCCCCATAGACTTCCACAGAGACCGGTTATAAGCCGCTTGCATCCAACGACTCCCAGCGACCTTTACCAGGTCGTCCGTCCAGCTCGTTGGATCCCACGCTGCGCTTTCAGGTGCGTGGTCTCCACTCGAGAACCTTTTTGCCCCAGCGGCCATTAGTTCTATGAGCTATGTGTCTCGCCCATTGCCACTTCAGCTTGCTAAGTCTTTCAACTATGTCGGCAACATATTCTTACCTATAGGTAATATATGCAATCAAGCAATAATATATATGTTACCTAATTAAGCTTGGCAATATTGTAACAGCCTTTCATATTTTAGGAACCACTCAAGTGTCATCTAAAACCAATTGTGGAAACAAATAGGCAATTCTTATCTGTTAATTGTGTCGCATGGCAGGTCAGGGGTTCCGTAGCTATTAATTCTTGCACATTCAAAAAAAGGTGCGAAGAAATACCACTCTGTATTAGGATGGAGCGTCAAAGTATGGAGAAAATAAAAATTTCATAGTCTGGCACATCGGCGAAAAGTCGCTTGCCTTTCGGTTTTTTACAAGACGTATTATGGAGAGTGTACCCAGCAAATGACCTTACCCCACCTTCCACTTTCCTTCATCGGTGTACCATACGCCGGGAGTGTTTTCACCCACCAGTACCTTTTTTTTTTATTGCGAGGAGTAAACCTTCAAAAGGCTGCCAGCCTGTTGGGGGGCAGGCCGGGGTATGTGGGATTTTTACCGCACTAAAACCCCCCGGTGGCCATCTTCAGCACAATATTTGGAACAGACGTATTCTTTCGGAACCCTTCCTGTGTCACGCCTGTTAAGGCCCGTCCCAGGAAAGTCCGCTTCCCTATCTTGCTGTGCACGGCAGCACGCGACCACCACGTGCTGTCGTCTTCCCTGAGGTCTCTTGGTGGGCGCACAAAAACCCCCATTCTATACGCCCACGACCCCAGAGGCCTTCCACGCGCCGTCTAAATAACGACAGGCAGGACGTTGGGCTAAATACTGGTACAGTTACCACCTCGGCGTCTTCTCCTCCGAGCGGGAATATATGTGGTAACTTGATGTGCTTTTAACTGGTACATTGGTGTACCTCTGTCTAACCCTCCGAGAAATACATGCGAGATCTTCCACACGTTCCAAATATGAATCGAATATGACTCTTTGACCCCACTTCGCCTTCTGTATATGTATTTGCAACATACAGTGCTATTGTGCGGTTAGTAATTCAATAGTGGTGTATTCCTGTTATCTGGGACAGTTATGGCCGACCGAATCTCATACGTGATTCTGTACGGACAAATGAATTATTGTGGTGAATACAGGAATATAGATGGGTTAGCATCCTGTGCAGTATGTCAGCTTTTGTTTTAATGAGTATCAGCATCCTGCCTTTTTACCCGACTGCCGAAGGAGGAGGGTTATGTGTTTGACGTGTATGTATGTATGTATGTATGTCCGTTCCTATGTCCGCTCGTAACTATTCAATGGTGCAACCGATTTAGATAAATTATACCTCATTAGATTTGTCTTGATGGCACGAGTGTCACGGGACCCATTACTGGGAATTTTAAAGACGGTCATTATTTTGAATGGGTCCCGACGGCAAGATTGACTTTATTCTACGTTATAATTTATTATTTTATGTATTTATCGATCATGAAAACATTTAAATGGTGTAGTTATTCAATATTACTTTACATAGGTCTGGACTACTAGACTTGTTTTTGTCTTTTTAGTTTTTTTTAAAGTGTTTTTATTAGAATAACCCATTATAGGTACGCGAACCTTTAGTAAATAATCAAGCTTCTTTTTTCTTCTAAAAGTCAACATTTCAGTTGTTACCTAGTCGTATACTTACTCCAGGCGCTGCAGCGCTGCAAGCGTTATTTATGCTACCTATGTGTAGTGCCTATAATTCATACTTATATACGTAGTATAGTATGCCAACAATGTCGTTACCACAACCCACCTGTCGTTACTATTTCTCGCCAAGTGTCCAACTCCACTTTAGGTTGTTGATCCTTCTCCCATCAGCTTCAACTTTAGGTCATTACTTTTACCTGCGTATCCAGTACAACAACGCTTTCCGGGATTTTGCAGAGCGTCCGGTATGTTTGCAGACGCCAATGTTGACAGCTTTTCTACCGTCATGCGCAAAAGATGCGCATCATTATTACATCGGTTTCGCGCCAGCCCCAATACTATCCTGGTGAGATTGGCCGACCACTGGGACTCTCCGATGTTAGGACGCTGGATACGACTCCATGCAGTTAAATAGACTAGGATGGGAGAGTCTCAAGCTGGTACACACGTAGTTTAATAAGTTTATTTACTAACACTAGTTGTAAGTACTGTTACTAACAAAATATGGAACCTGGTTCTGTAAGAAATGTTTTCATTCATTCATTCATTCATATTCGTTTTAGGGATTAATAATAATAATTGATAAAAATGACAAAACTATATTTCTTGCTTTGACCGGTGTACTAAACCGGAGTTACGAATATTTCTTTCGCCAAAATTTATATATTAGAAAATGTTTCACCATCAACCCATATACTGTCCCACTGCTGGGCACGGGTCTCCTCTCACAATTAGAAGGATTAGGCAATAGTCCAGCACTGAAAATGTTTATCAAGCCTTAATGCCAAATATAATTTAAAAAAGACTAGTAAAACGGTAAGGCAATATCGTTCAGCATTGAAAACTGTAAAGTCAGTCAGGTCAGTTGATGAACATAGTACAATGTCTTCGATTATGCCATTTGTGTCACCTATAAAACGGCGAATGAGGAAGAGAAATTTGACATCACAGGCAGTGGTCTTGGTAGCTTAATTAGCTAAATCATCCGATGTACTGTTATTGTAATGTAATTATTGACTAAAATTGTTTTTCACTTATTTGATGTAACTTCTATGACCATAATAATAACTTATAATTGGATGTAGAATGAGGTTGACTAAAACTTGACATGTTAAACCTATTTTTATTATATTTATTTAATGATAATGTAAATCGCAAGACCGAAATAATTATGTCTATTAATGTTTGATGAGGTTAACAAAAATTGACAATCTTAAACTTATTTTTTGACCTAACTTTTGACTTATTAAACGTGTATGTCTTTGTATGTCCCTAATAATTATGTAAGAATGAATGTTTATTGTAATATTATTTTTAATATAGCCAACAATATTGACATACATGGTATAAATATTGTACACCCCATGGGTATGTTACAGTGATACAATAATACTAATTGTAAGATCAGCTTTTCACCTGTGACAAGCAATAAATAAATGATAATTCATATAAATTATTGAATTATTATTATTATGAATTATTACTTAATCGAAGGGATGCAGGTTCAAACCTTCCTGATATCGATTTTTTCTCAAAAAAAAATATATCTTTACAACTTCCCATGTTTTTGTGTTTTGTAAGATAAGTCAAACTCTATATTATTAACAAGTCTACTTATTATTGTATCGAGAAAACAATGTTACTGTTTTTTCGTTTAACGTAATTCGCAAGAGTACGTTCAACTCTTTCTTTGTAATTATATACTTACAAGGTACCTTATAGTGCTCGGTTAGAGTAGTAAAGTAAGTACACAATATGCTGAGTGCACCATGACTCCACAAGTGTTTATAAGTAGATATAGCAGTAATACTAAGCGTACCACACCTTGTAAAGCTGGTACCTATCTATAAGCATACTAATTATGCGGGTTGCAGACCGAAAACTAAGCTAAGCCAACTGAGCTAACTAAACTTAGCACATAAAGAAGTCGGTCCTGGTTGTCATATGAACACCTATGACAATCGTTAATGGTAGTCAGAACCCCAAAATGCCTGACAACCAGTCTATCCTCAGCATGTCGGTATTACCCAGAAATTTGATTGCGAAGGTCGCTTGGCAACTGCCACGCGACCTTCGGTTCGTGTAAAACACTGATAATCAGCCGCATCTCTTTACCCTGCCCAATAGAGCCATCGATTTATATACATGAACCCTTCGTCCCTAAATATATACTACATAGATTCTTGAAAACTAGACCATATTTTCAAATGATCTCGTCCAGGATAACCATCGACTTGTCTACAAAAATCTCCCCTCCTTAAGCGACCATTCATACCTACTCATGCAGTTTCCTACATCGTAAATCCATCCGACCATCACACAATACTGTCCACTCATTATTAAACTTCAATATTGACTCGCTGAATCGGATCGTAATCAATTTGGCGTTGTTTTAACAACGATTCGCCACATAATTGACCCACGTGTTGCCGTGCTAAAGTAATGGGATATTATGGCCGTAGAGATAAATGAATAATCATGTAAGTTATATTTATCGAGTCACCAGCAATTTGTGGCTGTTGATTTTACTGCTGGGTGCTTTTTTTCAGGATAGTGTTAAAATTGATCAATTATGGCCGATTAAAAACAATTTCATGAATGTTCTTGTTAAATATGGTGCTGGATATTATAATTATAAAATTGCAACATCAACATTAATTGATTTTTTTTTCTGTGGCAACACCTCACACTTTCTGGACAGTGGTCCAATACACAAAAACAGTTACTTCTCTGCGGTTATATTTATTTTTCCCGGCACCACGTACCAGCGCCTCCCCAGCACCCACTACCATAATACTCTGCATACATGGGTTTAATAAAGCAATATCTATGCGTTGGTGAAATATAATAATTTATATAGACAATTTGAAGAAAAATCTTATAGATAAGTTCATTGTCATCATCATTCTCAGCGTGTATTATCCCACTGCTGGGTAAGTATAAACCTCCTTTCTCTTTTATGCCAACCATCTCTCTAAAGATATGTTACCTACATACAAAATACAGCTGTTTAGAAAAGCGGAATTCGGAAGTATCCACATTATACAAAGATTTACTTTGCATAATGTGGATACTTCCGAATTCCGCTTTTCTGAATTCAAATTCGATACTTCTGAATTCAAATTGTTTCAAACTTTATAGTTTATTACTTAATCGTGGATTGATACTTTTTTAATACAGTTTTTATTTGATTAGTAGGTTCAAATCACTTTTGATAAAAAGAAAAAGGTACATAAGTACAGTGCGAATTTTGTATTAAAAAAAATATCCCACTGCTGGACACGGGTCGCCTCTCAGATTAAGAGGGATTAGGTCGACAGGTCTATAGTCCAACACACTGGCCTAGGACGGGTTGGCAGACTTCACACGTCGTCGAGATAATCTCTGAGGCATGCAGGTTTCCTCATGATGTTTTCCTTCACCGTTCAGCGAGTGATAATTTAATTTAAAAAAGTCAGAGGTGCGTGCCTTGGATTCGAACTTGAGACCTCTTAGTTGACTTACTAAGAGGTCTCTTACTGACTCTTAGTTGGACTTGGCAGTCCAATGATCATAACAATAAGCTATCACTGCTTGATAGCAATAATAATAACAATTATATGTATACCTAACGATTTCGAAGACCGGAGTAGGTGACTCCGGTCTTACAGACAGACAGACTACATATACAGACAGGCTTTTTTTAGCTTAAAAGGAGGCTCCACTCACTAGTTGATAAGAAAACCCTGTTAAACTAATAAATCTTTTTTTTTTTAATTCCCTTTGAGATCCGGGTGAAACTGCGAGCAAAAGCTAGTTATATCATACCGAGTTATTTTGTAATGTGAATCACGTTATGATTCATCAAAAACGGCATTTTAGCCCATCCCGTTCAATATTCCTCAGTCGCATGTACAGGAAATTTGACGTCTGTGGTCTAGTCGTTCGAGTGTCGGACAGCTAATCACGAGGTTGTGGGTTCGATTCTGACATGACACAAATATTTCTGTGATGAACATAAGTGTACTGTGTTAAAACTATGTCTGGGTGTTTCTGGTGTATAAAAAGTATGTGTTTACAAAAACCCCGTAGTAGTACCCATACTACACAGCTCTGTTTATTTATTTATTTAAGAAATATTCATAAACCCAATTGAGTTAATATATCACGTAATAAAAGATATATCCATATTTCATGTGATCCTATAAAATATTGATTTAATTTTAGTGTAAGCCTGATTTCACTTGTCAAAATCGATTGATTGACATAATCGCGTTTAAAAAGTTGTTTCTCGAAATCGCTATAAAATGCAAAAGAATTTTCTCACCGCATAGTTACCTGCTGTGACACCTATAATTAGTCCAAATAGGTAACGATTACCTAACCTTTATTTGTCAACTTTCTATACTATGGTATATGGCCTACCGGACATTTAAACAATTTATTATAATGTATTCTTAAACCAAATCTCATTCAAGCGACTGTGACATAACTTGCCTTTGCCTAATATTCTTTTCAAAGTGACGAATTCCAATTTCGAATTTTAAATACTCGTGGGAATTTAATGGCGGTAACTTTTTATGGTAAATGTTTGATTAAGGAAATTGATATTATTATGTTCAGTCTGTCAATTTATTAAGACTGATTTCATAACTACTTTTATTATTATAATAATGAATGTTGATATAGGTACATATGTATCGGTATAGCTCACCCATCTACAAAATTAAACTGCTCTAGCCGCGGCTAGTCTGTGGATGAGTGGATTCTTAACACATCAAAACCCCTTCGTTGGGGTCACAAATATTTCGCATTCGTGATTATTTTATCACCTTTCAATATTTTCGCACAATAAATTTTTTTATGATAAATTACCTGCGCGGCCGTTGTATTAAGAGCACTATTAAATAATGTTTATGATGGGTGTTGCCATGACCCGAACCCGAATTGATATATAATGTTAGATGAGAGTGCAAAAATTGCAGTTTAGGGTTACACTGCTACGATGTTAAAAAATCTCCATACCTGTAAAAATTCTCAGCAAAAACCGATTTCAATAAAACCTGCGGTTCGTTCAAACAGTTTTTATTTGATTGGATATCGGACGTATGCCAATCGATAGAGCTAATCCTAAAACCGACTGTTCAATGTTCGTTTTTAGAATTTGGTTCGAAACAAAGACAAAGCGATCCATCATATTGGTGAGAGTTCGGTATGCAAATGATTAGGTACCTATACTTTTTGTTTGTGTTTCCAAGTAAATTTGCAGCAATTATTTAGGTTGACTTTGCTGAACTTTAAAAACTATATACATATATAGATGGCCTTGCTTTTAATATGTTTTATCCATTAGCTTAAGTTTTTTTTCATAGAACAGATTAAATATTTGAAGTAAATTTTAGTCTAGAGCTAGACTAAACTTTATTTACAAATATATACACTAACAACTCTGTTAGTGTATATATTTTGTACTTCGCATTTACATATATTTTTCTCACTTTTAGAGAGAAAAATATATACTATACGTAAGTAACTATAGATGTGAGAATTAGTGTTTGTATACCACGGTAAGGAGAAAATTTAATTATTATTCTTATTAAAAAATACAACAATAAGTATAAAATTTTTTTACTTCTTTCAATCTTCAATTCCAAGCTAAATTGGTTTTAGCAGTAGAAAACTACTCGTCACTGTCTCGTATATCTGAGCGGGTAATCAGTTAACAGTCCCCACAAATAAATTATTACTTAGTTTTATCTACTCGAGTGCTTGTGATTTTTTTTCCCAATTTATCGTGTCTACCGAATTAAATTCCGAATAAACACCGAATTAAGATCCTTAACTAGTACTTTAACCTTTTGACGTGTACAGACGTCAAATTAAAACTTGCTTACGACGCCAACGACGGCATGGCACGTCAAAAATACAACTTTTTTTTGTTCAAAATAAGTATACAAAAATATGTTTTAAGTGTTTTTTCAACCTATTATTAGATATTAGAATTTGACGCTTCGCGTAGAAAACACAGCTTTTCGTTATTGACATGGCGGTCCAAAGGTTAAATTCGGACATAATTATGGTTAAATTGAGCAACTCCTCTGAATCTATTCATTACGATTAGTAACAAAGCAAGTTTCTAATGTTAATCGTATTATGATTCATTAAAAACGGGCATTTTTAGCACCGCAGAATGATGACAATAATTTACCTAAAAATCTATCAAAATATTTCAAACGTAAGTCTGCCAACCCACAATAGGCCGGCGTGGTGGACTGTAAGCCTAATTCCTCAAATTCTGAGAGGTAACCCGTGCCATTCCGTTGAGGGTATTGGTTACCCTCAATTAGGTCGCTGATATGATCTAATATATAAAATTCTCGTGTCACAGTTTTCGTTGCCATACTCCTCCGAAACGGCTTGACCGATTTTGATGAAATTTTTTGTGCTTATCGGGGAGGTCTGAGAATAGGCCAACATCTATTTTTCATACCCCAAAATTTTTTTTTTTTTGGCAAAACAACGTTTGCGGGGTCAGCTAGTTTATTATATATTTTGTTTGTTTTTTGTAACAAGCCATTCGAAGGGATCATCAGATCTCAGGTACACCATCACCTGTGGTAAGTTGCGTTGGCTCTTACGAACATAGACAGTATTCTACTTCTCGTGCGGATAGGAACTTTAATATATAGGCAGTAGGTAGGTACGTTTTATTTTCATATAACTTGTTTCTTGCTCCTTCTTCTTCTTCTTATCGTGGCAATGTTTAAACAATTTTCGAGTAATATAAGACCACCTCAATAGCGTTAGGCGTGGCCGCATGGAGATCGTCCTTCGTGTTTCTTTGCTTGCTTCGTTGTTTGTTTGCTTCGTGGTGGTCGTCTGGGCACAAGAAACACACTTGCTCTTAATTCTCACGTTTGCTCTGGATTCTTACTTCACCTTGGGCACATCAAAACAAATTCTTTTTTGTGCCTTGTCGAGCAGAAATGATCTAATAGCATTAAGATTTCGAAACCTACTCTGCATAAAGACGAAATATATCGATATTACTTTAATAAATAATCATTTTAGAGTTTCTCGCAAAGGCGATTAGACGTTTTTGTAATTTTTTAAGGTTAAGCTTAATACTCACTTTGATACGTATCTAATAAGGCCAACACATTGTGTCCTAGGAGTCCTTGTGACAATACCCCGAGAACCGTGTGAGTATACGTCAACGATGGAGGTTTTGCTCTTAAATTACTCTAGTCCACAAAAACCATGAGAACTGTCTCCATAGTATTGAAGTTTGCAACACAATAACTGTAAAAAAAACTGTTGGAGCGTACTTCGTCTGAGAATGTAAGCAGTATTGAACATTCTCTAAAATAATTATAAAATGCATAACTCATTTGTGGGTTCATGGTAACCAGTCTATCCTCAGGACATCCGTGTTGCCCAGTAATTGGTTCTGATGGCAGTCGCTTCGTGTAAAATACTGATATTCAGCTGTATCTGGTTAGACTGGAAGCCCAACATTAGTTGGGAAAAAGGCTCGAAGGATGATGATGGCAATGGAAATTTCTCCAAAGCCATATTTTTCAACTGAATCCTACTAAAATCTCCAACAACAGCTATATATATGTATAAAATAAAAAAAAAATGAATTTGTAAATTCTGTGTGTACGGTGCAACCGTGCATTTCCTAAGTCAGCATTTTACGCGACACAGTCATTTCTTTTTATAATTAGTTCAGTTCGCGTTGAGCAATCAAGAAAGCCGTGCGTTCTCATCAATTAACGATAAGCTAACAAGAGCCAAGTGTGTTCGGTAACATTTTACAGTTCATTCGTTCATATAAATTCAGTTATTATTTTTGGACAATACATTATTTCCTTTAAGAACTATCGTATTTCATTTCTCTCAATTATCATAAAGAGCTGTACAGTCTAACAAGAGACGATACGCTGTCTAAGTAATTACAGAAATAACTATTTTTGGAATTACAGCTAGGTAATTAAGTATTTATATATGATTTTGTATATTAATAACATTCTATAAAGAAATTGTTGTGGTGTTGTATATTAGAGTATAATTTATTAGGTACCTAAGTATAATTACGAACTCACAATTTGTTATTGATTTACAACTTTTGAAAAACCAACAGATAAAATTTTAATCATAAATATGTGACCGCCTCAGCCTTAAATAAGCACATATGACCTATATTTTAAAGGTATTTTTTAAAATTTGATTGTGATTTTGCATTTTTAATGAAATGTACAACATAGGTATTTAAGTACGTTTGTAAGGGTAACATTATTACTGTCGCTAAGAGCATTACGATTTAACATCGAGTAAATTAATGTTTCTAAAGACGAGCAGCTCAGAAATGCTATAAAGATTCAAAGCCAATTAAGACACTCGACTACAGTCATTTTGTAAAAGCTTGCTTAATGAAGCTCCTTTATTTGCCTATTACCTTCCGTCGACACCGTCGTTTCTGCGTCCCGAGTAAGATTTTTATATTTAAAACACATTTTCTCTCGACCGGTTGCTCTGTTGCCAGAAATCGATTTTCAAAGAATCTTTGTATCCAATTAGGACGCCTAAAATGTATCATATCAAAACTAGCTACCGACTTCCGGTTCGCGTGGGCATGTTCTAAAACCTCCTTATGGGTGAAATTTCCAAAAATACTTCCATATTATTTTACAAACAAAAAGCATGAACTGTCAAAATTTCAAATTTCTAGTCCCAGCGATTTAAGCTTTGCGTTGATTAATCATTCGGTCAGGGACAAGTCTTCTTCTTTTTTCTCCTGGCTATTGTCCCAATTTATTTGGGATTAGCCCTCCTAGTATTCTTGCATCACAACGTAAGGTTGTGGGTTGTCTCTTTGTGCGTATATTTAGAACTCGGGTTTTTTTTTAGTGTCTGTAACAAGGTCATTTGTGACATTTGGACAAGTAATTATACATATAATTATGTCTTTAACTGTGAAACAACAGAAATATCAAGAAACAAATAGAATCTATTTACAATCGGTATTAACATGAAATCTTCGAATCTTCGACGCCACTAGTGGCAGTGATACATACTACAGCTGTGTGCCTTACTTATTATATCTCTTAATTTCAGTGTGCCTCACCATTACATGGGCAGAAGCTCAGAATGGTAGAGGGCCACAACACCAAGACCACAACGGACACGGGTGGGACATCCGGCTGGCAGTTCCAGGGGAACCCGGCAGTGACTACCCCACCCTCGGCGCCATACCAAGAACGTCTTTCTCGTGCGCCGGTAGAGAACCAGGTAATTCCTAGCAGGTTATTGTTACGTGGCACCTCTTTAATGGAACAATTGCTATTCTTTGATAACGAGGCTTGTTAAATAACCTCGTTGGTGTAGGACTGACTGCATAGGAAATCTATAATTCTTTTTCTAAATTGAAATCTTATGCATACCGCCAGTCTACAGCACTTCAAATCAAGTCCCATGTTGGGGACCGGTGATAAAAGAGTAGAACTTGTTTGCTACTAAATCTTAGGCACTTGTAGCAGTATTCGACATGGGTGAGCGAGTTCTCTTCCGAGTATCTCTTCGTTTGTAGGTACTACATCGCTAAGCTGATTGACATTCCTCTCCTTATATCGCATCACATCAAAAAACAGAAGTAGATAGAACATCCACATGTTAAATCTTAGACCATCATAATCATCATCATCATCATCAACCCATATACTGTCCCACTGCTGGGCACGGGTCTCCTCTCATATTGAGAGGGATTAGGCTATAGTCCACCACGCTGGCCTAGTGCGGGTTGGCAGACTTCACAAACCGTCGAGAAATATCTCTAAGGTATGCAGTTTCTTCACGATGTTTTCCTTCACCCTTGCGTATTAATTATTAATACGCACATGAATTCGAAAATTCAGAGGTGCGTGCCTTGGGTTCGAACTCGAGACCTTCGACTTGGCAGTCCAATGGTCATACCACTAGACTATCACTGCTTATCTTATCTAATCTTAGACCAATCACTATAAATTAAAATAATAGGAAAGATCAGAACTACTTATCAGAAACTAACAAAACTTTATCGTTTCAGGATACTACGCAGATTTGGAAACAAACTGTCAAGTGTTTAGAGTCTGCACAGTTGGATCAACCTACGGATTTCAATCATTCCTCTGTCCAAATGGAACCTTATTCAACCAAGCCGTCTTCGTATGTGACTGGTGGATGAATGTGGACTGCCAGAACTCTCAACAATTCTTCAGTAACAATAACGAAAAATTTGAAAATCTCAGATTGGGACCGCAACTCATGAAGGATATAAAGAAAATGCTTACTCATCCAATGTTAAACCCCTATGATAAGACTGCAATGAAAAGCAATCTTATCGTGATGCAAGATTACAAACCACCGTTTGGTCAATTGTTTCCTAATGGAGCATTATTAGCTGGTCCAGAGAGAGCTCCAAATAATGTCTATGTTCCAGCAAAACAAATCCAACAAAATTTAATACAAAGCAATCCAAACGATTTTACATATTCAGCTTCTACACCTGACCCCAGATATATTCCTGCGCTGTTAAACTCGAACTTTTCACCATTACAAAGAGACGCAGAAATATTTCAGAGACAGAGACAAAATGGTCAATATAACAGTATCCAAAATGCTAGAATTCAAACAACACAAAACTCACAGGCTGGTAACCTCATTTCTAATGGGCACGCGGGTAGATACATGAACTTAGCTAATAACAATGCTTACCCACAAGTACAAACACAGGCACCACGTCCAACACAAAATTCAAATAACTTCTCACAGAGACAAATAAATTCTGTTAGCGCTCCTCAAGTTGGCAATCTGCAAGTCACTAGACAACGTGCGCAATATTCAGAACCTAGAAGAATACAGCAGACAAATAACGAAGCATTTTCAAAACAACAGAATAGCGAAAAATCTTATAATACTCAAGATAAACAACCGTACACATACAACGCAACTTCATCAAACATCCCACAATTTTCTGATAATGCAAATCATCCAGCTGGTAGGGAATTAAAGCAAAATTTGGTAAGTACAATCAAAGATGTTCCATCAACAGTTATTACAAAAACTCTAACTTACAGTAGATTAATTCAGGAACCAAAAATTGGCAAACCAAAGTCCCGTATAACAGTCAAAACCTGGATTGTAAAACCGACTAAAGCTGCTAAACTAATAGCCGAAACGACTGCATATACCTACTCAAGACCCTCCCCTGTCTTTTCTCTATCACCGTCGCCTACAGAAAGACTTTTTGATGAGAGTACCCCTTATGTATATGAAAAGCCAACAATGTCATCTCAAACCGAGAAAATAGTTTCTCCAGAACCGGAATCTGAATCAGATTCTGAGGAACCTTATATTTATACTAAACCTACACCTGCTGCTAAACAAATCCGGACGACTGAAATTGAAACAACCCGTATCGCTCCTACAGCAAATCCAACTCGCCCTACATTGTCGGGACCGTTAAATTTGCCACAAACATCTCCAATTCCTACAAAATCATCACGGCTTTATCTTACTCCTTCTCCATTTACATCAACTGCTCGATTCTATCTTCCTCCACCTCGCAACCCTACACCACTACCTCGATTGTACCTATCCCCAAATGCAGTTCAACAACCAGTTTATTACCAAAATACTCAATTACAAGTAACACCAACCATTCCTTCACCAACTCTTGTATCTTACAGTGAAAATCTAAAACAACCTTCATTTACTTTGACAAAACAATCACGCATTAATGCCAACCGTAACAATTTAACGTTTGCTGATATTCTAACCAAAGAAAAATTAGATATCACCGTTAATGATATAGTGAAAGACACTGATGATATTTTAAAAACTGCATCTCCCCCTCAATTTAATGAATATCGAAACGAATTCAAATCCCTAGATTATTCAGAAAACAACTACTTAGCATCAAGAACAACAACAGATAGTGGTGAAAGCTTAACGTCCCAAGTTCCAACACAAACTCCAACGATCTCTTCAAAAAGCTCACGAATTGTAGCAACACCTGCAACAAGCTTGAAACCTCCTAACAAAAGTGTTATTTACCAAAATAGTAACCAGTTTTCCAATTTGCCTTTCTATAAAGAATCTTCCATACCCAACACAATAGAGCGCACGGTTTCTATAAAAATAACTATTCCAGAAAGAATTGCCGCATATCTTTTCAAAAATCGAAGTAATTCCAACTATGATAAATTGGAAATACTAAACACCGATAGTAGTAACTACTTAGTTTTAAGTAACAATTTATTAACCAAGCAAAACGCATTTAACTTTATTCCAATCGCTAGACTTATTGGCAATCAAAATTCAAATAACGTTTCTGATTCACAGGCACTCGTGTATTCATTTTTGACTGACTCTATCAACGTAGCGAGAGAATACAACAACATAGCACAGCAAGATATACTGTCGACAACAACTACACCCGCACCAGCACAGTTTCAAAACTATAATAACGAAGAACTATCACAAATTACCAACAAAATATCACAACTCACATCGTCACAATATTCAAGTAACAACAATTATGGAAATAGTGCAAACATTATTAATTCTTCTCAAAAAACGAATTCTAATCAAGCTACTCAATTTACAGGCAATGCAAGATACACCAATGAACAAAATCAAGGTCGCCAAATACAAACACAATTTGTACCCTCACAACAAACCCAAGGCGAATTCTACTCATCTCAATTACAAATACCCAATGGTCAACAAAATCTAGTTAACAGTCAAAACCAACTTTATAGTGGACAGTTATACCAATGGCCTGTACCTGATGTCACTACTCAAGTTTACAATAAACCAAGTCCTGCTAATTTAAATGGCTTCAATCAACAACAAAACACACAAGTGCTCAGTTTGCAGCAAAACACTGAACAAAACAATGCAGTGGACAAGCAATCGAGTCCCCAATTTGAAGTTATTAAAGCAGAAACTGTAGCTTTTAATCCAGCTAAACTGCAACTCGAGCCGCCTAATGAAGCTGGGCCCTTTAATAGTCAGGAAAGTCTAAACAATTTACTAAAGAGTGAAAACGGTATATCAGCACACCTACAAGACAAAATTGTTGGCACAATACCACATCCATTAGAAGAGAATAAGCTTCTCACTTACAAGAAAGATCAATCATACTATCTTTACACAAAATTAGAAGAAAACACTAGTGAACAAAACAGTCCACCAAAGCAACAAACCAATACAAATACTCAGCAAAATGCGAAATTGACCCAGACTTCTAATAATAATGATCTAGTTTCGTTTCAGCTTATACCATCCGTAAGTTACGAATTAGACGATGAGCAAGAGCAACAACAAATTCTTAACGCTTTTCAAATAGACGAATTTGGTGCTCCAAGAGATATCACAAAGCCGCAAATCGAAGAAAATAAGAACCGTAGGCAAGATACTATTATGACGTCTAGTGTAGACTTTTCAGTAGACCACCCATCAACAACTAAACAAAATGAACAATACAGAATAAATCCCCTTTATTCAGGCCCTTCTTCGTATACTGCACCACAATCATCAGTGGGCAGCTTAGGATCTAGACAAGTTGTACAAAATAACTTTATTTCTAGATTAGAGGATTTTGATAGCAATAATAATAATAACAACGGCTACCCCAAAGAAAGGCCTGCACGCCAATTTCTTTTTTGAGCTTAAGAAATAGATTAGATAGGTACTAAATTTCCTTGCCAGATATTGGATAAGATTTTCTGTAAAATATAGTTCATGATTGTAAATAAAAAATAATTATTACTTATTATGTGTAAAAGAGAAGTGGGAGAAGTGTATCTTCAGCAGTAGACTGCGTTATGGTTATTATAATATGTGTAATGTGTATTATCGATCTAAGTACAAAAAGTTATGAATATTTTTAGACTTGACTGCAACCAAAAACAAAACAATATTTAAAGTAACTAATAGGTACATTAAGATAAAATAATATTCGTAGATAAACATATATATTTTTATGTGAATTTATTTGAAAGATGATGATGAGATAAGATGTGTGAATAAGATTAGGTATATTAAAGGAATATTATTTAATAGAACAAGACTTTTTATTTCTATTTATTTTCGATAAGAACCCCTTGCTTGCTAGTTTAGTTTTAGACATTGTAATAAAAATAATAAAAAATATATATTCTTGGACAATTTTACACAGCACCATCTACTCTCAAACTAAGGAGAACTTTTATTATGGGTACTAGACTGGTATATACTATCTTTTGTAAATAAATACTTAATAATTACTACTAAATTTAAATTTAACTTTATTTTCTTGTTGTCATTGTTGTCAGTAGTTCCATTGCTTGGTATCAGTGCTCTGTTGTTCACACTTTATTTTTCATACATAACTAATGTTTTTATACGTGAAGACTTGTAATTGGCTGTCAGTGTACCTTACTGATTCTTTTCTGTTATATTTAGCTGTGAGTCTTCCATAGAATTAAATAAATAAATAATAATAACTTGATAGCATCATTTTCTTTAATAGAGGTTAAAAATATAAACATATTATTTCCATACTAGTTTCCGAACGAAGCGGGAATAGGGCGGGAAAATTCAATTCGCTGTCACCTGAATTGGAAACTTGTTGCTATGGTAGCCGAAAGTTGTTTTGATTTCATTGTTTTATTTACATCTTGGATACCGCCAATGTTGATATCGATTAGTTTCATCTAAGCTTAGTTATAATATCATTTTATGGTGCTTAGTACGTTTAAAATGAGTTTTACAATAAGGTTTGTGAAGGATAAATGAGTGACTAGCCACAAAATTGTTATTAGAAGTACAAGGTAATTTTATAATGTTTTACCATCCTACATAGTACTTTTCACCACAACAACAAACAGCCAGACCTGCAGTGTACCTTGTTGCTGTTTTAGTTGGTCACCTACCTCAACCTACCTGCCTTATTAGGTTAAAGTTCTTCATATCACAGTTTATATAGCGTGAAATTACGAATAGCACGAGCCACGAGCAGCCTGCATAGTTTCCATGAAAATTAATGATGGGTTGGATCTTATATCGAGGCCCCTGAATTTGAGTTAAGTAAAGATATGGGGGGTTAAGGGGGTTCGTACTAACCGATAAAATGTAATTTTTGGTACCGGAGATGCGCCAAAATATTTAAAAAAATCACGGAATTTCTTACGAAGAAGGAACGTAATTTTGAGACAAAAATATAATCGAAGTGATTTTATATTTTCGATCGAGTTGCTTAAACTTGAAATGGGTGACAGATCCTACACAGAGCACCCTGACTTGATTTGGTTAGGTTAGGTTATAACGGTGGCCAAATGACGCGAGCCGAGCGATGCGATGCGAGCGTACCGCGCGCGGCAGCGGCTGGCGAAGCGCCAGAAAGTAACCACCTCCCCATATACTCCCATATATGGGTGTATATGGGAGTATATACCTTCCTTCATATACTCCACCTTCCATATACTCTTCTCCTCCTTTGTCACAAATGTGTCGAAATTTAAAAAACACGTTAGCTTTAGGTATAGTTTTTTAGTTCTTTGAGTCCCCCTCCCACCTCCCCCCATATGAAAGCGATTAATTAGATAACCCTTCTACGAAGAAGATTATGATTAGTAAAGTAATAAAGTTTTAGTAGAATAAGAAAAACTACGCGTCTCCTGCAGGGTGGGGGGATTGACTTAACCCTCACCCATCTTCCTATGAAGGGGACTTGATTTGAGATATTTACCCACAATTATACTAAGTATTTCTAACCCAAAGGGTTAGGCAGAGGTGTAGGTACAGATTTACACTCACAGTTTGCCCATAATTATTTTTATAATATTAATCTTAACCCGTGGAACGCCAAGCTCCGTTTGACGAAAAAGGCCCCAAGTGTCTAAGGGTATTACGAAAAATCTTTTTTTTCGAAGGGGTCATCGGAAATTGATATTACGTGGGTAAAATAGAATTAATACCATATAAATTATACATCAATCTATTGATTATGAAATTGGCCAACACATTATAACACTAATTGAACACAAACTAGGTACTCATGTTTCCGATAAATCACGAAATACGTATCGAGGTTATAATTTTCTTACCTATGACGCCGAAATTTTTTCACAATATCTAAAATTCTCTTGCACATTCACTTACACAGACACTTTTACACTATCACAGACATATTTTATGCATTTATTGCAGACATCATTCACTGGTAACACAAGTACTTACACCACAAAACAAAATTATTCATTGGTTTTGATAACGGCCGCGCGTAATGGCCGACGCACCGGCCGGCACTATTTACTTTACTTTTTCAAACATGATTACAATATAAATATGCAATAATATGAGTAACTATTGACTGAATGATGTTTGTAAATAAATAATCTACCTACTAGTTAGATTATTCCGAACAATTTCAAGCATATTTATTGTAAAACCATGACGAAATACAGCCGATGGAAAGTCGAATTTACCTACATCAACAGTTCGTTACTTTTTTCAACAACTTTTTTGCAATATTCACGAAAACTATCACCATACACATATTCTTTAGTTATTTCTGAGTAGTTCTATGTAAAAGTCTTATAAGAACAGTCAACGTATCCTTCTTGCAGACATTTTTTATAATAGCACACGCACAACAACAACACGACAAAAAGCAAAGATGGCGGAATTTTGAGAAGCCACCACGGACGACGAAGTTTTTTGTTATTTTTTTTCTTACGTTTAGTGCCAACTAACCATCAAATCTATCAAAATCGAATGAATATGAACTAAAGTAATTGATCGTATACTCAGTTTATGTTCAGAGCAAAACAAAACGTAATAAATCCGTGACCAAAATACGAGCACTTATTTTTGCACACCTGGTGTGCAAAAGACGCGTCGCGCCCGAAAATATTTTGCACACATGGTGTTCAAACGACGCTTAATCTGAATGGATAATAGATCTGGATGCGTTTATGGGTGACTGGCTAGAGAAAACATCAAATAAGCAGCACATGGAAGGTTATGGGAAAGACCTTTGCCCCACATTGGGGCAGTATGGTTAACAAAAAGAAAGAGATAGTTTACACAGCAGTATCTAGTCCCAAACTAAGCAAAGCTTTTACTATGGGTACTAGAAAATGGATGTAATATTTCATTGGATGTAATACATATTCATCACATAAATATTTGTATCCTGTAGGAATCAACCCCACAACCTCATGAACACCAGCCCGACAGACGTTATCTTATGACTTAATTAATAGTGAGGTCTGTCTATTACCAACAATCTCTATTAAACCCTACTAAACCTGTTCATTGAATTCAGGATCTTGTACTTCAAGTACTTCTTGTACCACACTGTAGGTCCTATGGAGAGGCGAGGTGTGTTGCCCCTCCAACTAAAGTGAGGATCCTCAGACCAGGCGGGTGTTTTTGCCTGGCGGGCCACGGCCCGACGTTTGATGTCGGGCTGTTGTATGCAACTTGCGTTGCGAATGTTGCTTGCACGATTCAGGATTCGTTCGTAGTTCCATGTAGCGTGGTAGATGTCGTTACAGTACCATAGAGGTACTAGTTGCTAACAATATTTTTATCTAATTTTCAGGTTTTTAGCACCTCACTATTTACTAAACAGCTACCAAAATGATGTTGTCAGACTCAGAAACACAATCGGTGAATACCGAAGAGTTTGATGTGTACATTGACATCTTCAATGATGCTCGAGTGCAATGGTTCAAGGAACGCATCCTCGCATTCATCGGTATGGATGATGATGGACTCTTTTACAACATGTTAGAAGAAGAAGATGCCAAACAAAAATTTATAAATTTGATTGCAACATCGTTAAAGTCAAATGATATGTCCCTACATAAGAGAACAATGTTTGTCTCTAAGGTTATCATAGATAAGCTCATTCATGAGGATAAGGAATTTACTGAATGGAGTAAGTTATAGCCTCCCTGATTAAGATACTATATTTCAGTTATTATGACATTTTGAGGTGTTTTCATTAATAGTATAATTTAATGTTTTGTATACAGTTTGGGGTACAGTCAGTTATACCTAGTCTTGCCATAAATATTGTAACAAAGAAAAAAAATTTTTTTTCGTTTGCGAATAACATTTATAACTTTTACAGTGTGTTAGTTTAATACATAAATATAAAACAATTTAAAATATAAAAAGCTTATTCGAAGTGGTCTCCATTGGCTGCAATACAGTCCTTTAAACGTTGAGGCCAGTTACCAATAGCAGCACGCACTCTTTCCATGGGAAAATTCTTGAGAAGATTTGACAGTTTGTGGTAACTTGATGTGCTATTTAATATACCTATTTTCAAATTATAACAGGAATCATACCACCTCCCCCGCCCCCACCGCAAAAACCAGGCAAGCCGGGCAAAAAGGGCAAGGCTAAAGGCAAAGAAACAAAAACTCCAGAACCGGAACCTGAATTGGATCCAGATGTAGTGAGCAAGAAGAGCCTTAAGAGCATGAAGAGCCAGAAGAGTGTGAAAAGCTTAAAAAGCACCAAAAGTCTGAAAAGCAAAGGTAATAAAAAGAAAACAGTAAAGAACTAAACTATATAAATCATCACACCTGTATTCCCCGAAGGGTTAAACAGAGGTGTACTAATGTACACCCACAGTTCGCCAGTTTGTTTAGGTCCCATGTAATAGAGGGCGAGCCTATTGCCATTAATCAGTCACGAAACGAAGCTCCGAGCAGCTACTGAGATTTTTATAGAAGACCAACTAACACTCGTCCTGAAACCCAGTGCCACTTAGAACCACTAAACGAGACGAGAAAATAACGATTATACAGTAAGGCTAGTAACTGTGCTGCAAGGTGCAGTCGTATATAAACAAAATTTTATTGTGAAAATATATCTAATAAGATTGTTAGGTTTTTTCCTCATGTAGCAACACTACACATTACAGCTGGTTTTAAACAATTGTATAGTTACCGGCACATAAGTTGGCTAAAATTTTTCATAGTGGGGGAAAGATAAAGATAAAATAAAGATAAAGACAATTTATTTGTTAGAATATAGTACAAATCGGTGTTTACAAGAATTATGATGTTCGCGCATGTAAAAATGTATGAAATTGTGCGTGCGCGAACTTCCCACATTACAAAACCTTTGGCCAACTTACGTACCGGTAACTATACCCGTATTTTTATATTAAACTAGTCGTTGCCTGCGGTTTCACTCGCATCCCAAAATATGTTTTTAAAGGAAATGTAGCCTATGTCCTTCTCCAAGTTATAATCTATCTATGTACCAAATTTCATCAAAATCGGATTAGCAGTTTAGGCGTGGATGTGTAAAAGACAGTTACTAAACTTAAACTAGTTTTACTTAATGCCTTTGTTAATACATACGTTCAAACGCGTTTTAACTGTAACATAGATATAAGTAGGTAGGTTGAAGTTATAGCTTCAAAATAGGGCACTTCGTTCCCATACCAAGTGTATTGCTCAAAGAAAGCCTGCATTTAAAAAAATAAATACATTAATATCTTTTTACAGACGATATTCCTGCTACTACCACTGGTATGTATAAAACTTACTTTGTTTTTATTTATTTATTGGTTTTGACGCAGAATAGTTTGGAAAATGTTGAGAAAAAAAAGTCTATGATAAAATCCTGACATTCCGAAAATCGGACGTTTTGCAAATTGGACATCATTCGAACCTGACCATCTGCGAAACGGAGTTTAACTAAAAATCTTTTGAAAATAGGACATTCTGCGATTTGGACATTTCTTCACTGTCTGTCCATCCCGTTGTCTTTTATCATATCGACGAGTTCTTATAAAATCTGATTTCCGATCAAAAGAACCGGAGGTTGAAACTGCAGCAGGAGCTATCGGCGAGGTCGACCCGGACGCTGAAGGGTTTTTAGAACTGCAATTAGAAGAAAAGCAAGAACAACCTGCAATAGTTGTTCCCGAGGACAAGTACTACTTCCCGCCGCGTAAGTACTACATGTTGTCTTTTGAATATTTTTATATTAAATATAATTATTCTGCCTATTACTACACAGAATGGTGTCAGAATTTACGAAATAATACTATAGTTTAGAAGAACATTATGCGCATCCCTTCCGAAATGAAGATTATAATTATATCGATGTCTTCCTTTACAGTGTAGATCATTATCATCCTCAGCCAGGATACATGTTATTTTTTATACAATAGGGAGAACATATTACCTCAGCGACAAAATATACATGGCGATTCACTACTTTTCACCCTTATTATTCGGTGTCCCGTCAGCCTCCGAGCCTTTTCCCAACTCTGTTAGGGTCGGCTTCCTGTGTAACCAGGTGCAGCTGAATATCAGTATGAACAGTACACGAAGCGACCATCAGACCTCCGCAACACAATTTTTGTGTAATACCTACCGATATCTTGAGGATGGACTGGTTATCAGGCTTTTTGGACTTCTCACTACCACTAACGATTGTCATGAAAATTGCAAGACAATCGAGACCGACGGCTTTCCGCGCTCTCCGAGGCACAAAGGGATCTCGATGTGTTTAGAGTGGCCACCCATACACACACTGACCTCGGCTAGCGCAGCTTAACCTAGCAGATCAATGGATCAGCGTAGTTATAACAACATAGCCACAAGCCCCTCTTAACAGAGTAGATCGTGTTACATATTAATTTGTAATCTACGCATGAATACATAATTTCTAACGTAGATTGGTAATGTGGGTAGGTACCCTGCATAGTAAATCAGTGTTCTAACCTCCTTCTGCCGTTAATAACGCCCTTCATTAAACTACAAAATATATTTATTTATTTATTTATACTTATTGTACAAAGGCGGTCTTAATGCCTTAGGCATTTTCTACCAGACAACCTTAGGGTGATGCAGAGCCGGTCATGGTAGATGCACCAAAGATTAGAGGTGAGAGGTAAGATGCGAAACTACAAGAAACTATAAAATATTGCTCAAAAAGCATAAACTTACATAAACATTACACAAATATTTATAATTATACATTATATAAATACAGAATACCAATATATACAAATAAATATATACAATAAATAACGTTAAACGAAAAAGAGAAATCAGTGTCAAGAAGAATCTAATAAGGTTTTGTCCAGCAAGTATTTGCGCACACAGGTTTTGAAGGATAGCCGACTGTTAAGCAGTCTGATTTCAGCAGGGAGAGCATTCCACAGTAGAATAGATTGAATGAAGAAGGTAGAATGTACAAAGTCAGAATGATGAGAGGGACATTGAAGAAGACGGTTATTAGATGATCGAAGATGTTTATTGTGGAAGGAAGAAATATACTGAAAAGGAGGAAATAAATAAGATGGAGAATTGGGAGGAAAAAGTAGAGAGACAGAGTAGTCAGCGCTCTCCAGTTTCTGCGTTGGTGAATGGGCAGCCATTTCAGGTTTGATCGATACTCTGAGCCATGGTCATATTTACGGAGATTAAATACGAATCGAATGCAATTGTTGAGAAGTCGGTCCTATTGAGTAGATCTGCATTCAGGTCGAAGTAATACACATCCCCATAGTCGATAGTGGGAAAAATTAAGGTCTCCACAAGCATTACTTTTGTCCGCGGTGGTAGAAAATTTTTCAGACGGCAAAGAGATCGCAGGGTACCCGTTACTTTTCGGCTAACTGATGCAACTTGGTAATGCCAACTCATAGTAGAGTCAAGGTGTAAGCCAAGATCTTTGACGCTGGAAGTCAACGGAATGTGGATGCCATTGAACATAATAGGTGGTATGTTACGGGTATTGATCACCTTGCAAACATTTCGGTGGCTACCTAAAATAATCGCCTGGCATTTATTGGGGTTCACCGCCAAACCAAACCTATCAGCCTAGTCCCCGATTGTGTCAAGATCTTGGTTCACAGCCCTGATCGCGACGGATAGGTCATCGACTCCAGCTTGGGAGTACAGCTGTAGGTATATTTATTTATAAAGAACTTCAGTCAGTGAATTCAATAATAGATTTTTTGCAGCGCCCGAGGATCTTAATCCGGATGTCGATGGAACTTTGGAATTTTATACTATAGTCGTAAGGATTATTATTTACGCTATTCTTGTAGATGTAGAATTATTTTTTGGGATATTTTTGCTATGGGCTTGTAGTCTTCTTAGATGGTGTGTAAAAAATATAAGTCCTTCTTAGACCTTACTCCGACAAAGCTATAATTTAATTGTATTAATGGACAAATTATGAAACGCCGCCGCCCCGTGGTCCCTGCCTCGGTTCACCCATTATTTTAGAGGTAGTGCCACCGCTCTGCTCCATGATCTCTGTGTGAAACACCAGGTCAACACTCATGAACTATTTACGGTTTCAATAGATAGCACAGTACACAATGTGTCCATCATTTGCACGGCTTCTCCACCTCATCGTGTCAATGGTTAAATCATTTTCGAGCATTATGAGGGCAACTCAAAGACGGCCTAGCCGCGTAAAGATCGTCCTTCGTGCAGGTTTTCGGGCGCAAGGGATATACCAGCAAGTATGACATAGATTACTCCAATTCGCTACAGTTACAACTCTGAGCAAGATTAGGTTATCTGAACCCACATTTTTGCACATATTGGTACTGTATTTGCCAATTATACGCACGTTATACCACTCACACATACCCGTATTTATCCGTATTTAAAGTGTACCTTTCTCACAGAGGTCCGTTCCCCGTGTGATACAATATCCCAAGTTGACTGCAATCTTCGGTGACTTCACGCCCCAATCGACGCACCGTAACCGTCGCTACCTGTACTTCGTCAGGCAGAAGCAAGAGAAGGTGCCACTTTTAGACTGCGCCACGATCACTAATCTCAAAATGCCCGAGTACTTTCTCACCGGACTTACAACCGGAAAAGTGCTGATGAACCTAGGACTTCAACTTAAAGAGGTGTGGATTTGTAACAATTCGCCAAAGAATGCTGACGCTTTGACTGGCGTTGGCTTCTCACAACAATCATATAAATCATTCGTAGACTGAAACTTAGATCAAAATTTAATAATAGGTATAGGTTATTAAAACCAGTTTCTAAATGAAATAACCAGTAAAATTGAAATTAAACTACTTTTTACGGATTTTACTTTTTACAGCGTCCATGGTCACGGGTAGACTACTACGGGAGTCTACCCGTGACCATGGACGCTGTAAAGGGTCCGAAACGGCGGGATTAATAATATCAATATACGCGATAAAATCCGTAAAAAGTAGTTTTATTTCAATGTAATAATATTTGCGTAAATGTCAGAAATCAATATAACAGTAAAAGATAAGGAACTTTAAGAGCGAATCAAATCAGTTGCAGACTATGCTGTTGATTAACTCCAATTTACTGTTTCTATATTTTTCCAACTACTTATTCTTACTTAGACATTTAGGAAAACAATTTCAAAATATCATAATGGACAACTCCATGCTCATGGGAAATTAGTACTACATGCCAAAACTAAATGTCAGTGTCGATGTATGGTCTAGTTCATAAAAATATAAAATGGACTTATAGCTATATCATGTTTTAAGACAGTGAAAAGAAGATGAAATATATTGTTACGAGCTGGGGTTCGGGATAAATTAAATGTCACCAATTTAACCGATAAACAATTAAAACTTTAATTATCTACACGAATACAA
Organism: Acronicta alni; assembly: GCA_964056405.1. Taxonomy (NCBI): domain Eukaryota; kingdom Metazoa; phylum Arthropoda; class Insecta; order Lepidoptera; family Noctuidae; genus Acronicta; species Acronicta alni. Next base: position 10,178,123 of record OZ043932.1, on the reverse strand, counting down.
AACACAAATCACCAGTATGTCGCTATACTAGTTCACTTCACAATTCACTATCGCACTGTAGTCACTTCGTAGTTCGCTTCGATCTTCACTTGTCCGTGTCCACAATTGAACTGCCTTGCCGGCCCCTTAGGACCGCTATTTATATGGCTCAGAAAGTTCCAGAATCGAATAATCCCGAAAATGCTACAAAAATACGAGTAGGTACTCGCGCGCCTATTGTTTCGCGGTCGTTGACCTCAGCCTATTGTGTCGCGAGCCGCGTGTCCTTGAGGTATTGTTATAGGCACTTATAGATATAAGTACCTACCTATACCTACGCGAGTGTGAAGATTAAACTTCCACGCGTTTCTAGAACCTTCGTGAGCCATCTCAGTCGTTCTATTACGTACCCGGCGTAACACTGCCCCCTCCTAAGACATGCTCGTCCCGAGCATTATTAGATCCGTGATATCGTGCTAGGCGATTCACATGAACGATCTTCACAGCACCTCTTTGTCCCTTTTGTATTCGGTAGGTGACATCGTTGATCTTAGTCACGACTCGATAGGGACCGTCCCATTTTGGCTGTAACTTAGGTGACTTTCCTTTGCTGCGAACCGGATTATGTAGCCACACTAGCGAACCTTCGTCGAAGCCTTTATTGTTCATCTTGCGGTCGTAGCGGGTCTTCGTTTTCTCGGACGTTTGTTTGCCTGATTCCCTGACATGCTCATATATGTCATTCATTCTAGTCCGTAAGTCGTTCGCATAGTCAGTAACACAGCGGGGAGTGTCAGGGGGGATACCAGTGATGAGATCTGCAGGCAACCGTAGTTCTCTTCCGAAGTTTGCGAAGGCTGGCGTTACTGTCGTACTTTCGTGAACTGCACTCCGATATGACAAAAGGAACGGCTGGATGTGCTTGTCCCAGTCTTTCTGCCTGTTCCCCACAACTTTCGCCAAATATCTCTCCAACGTCTGATTGAACCGTTCAACCATTCCATCAGACGGTGGTACGAGGTGGTTCTAGTTTTATGAGTACCCATGACTCGACACATCTCCTGGAATATTTGAGATTCAAAATTCCTTCCTTGATCACTGTGAATTTCTAAAGGTACTCCAAATCGACAGAAGACCTCATGGACCAACTTATCGGCAACCGTCGAAGCTTCTTGGTTCGGGATTGCGAACACTTCCGGCCATTTTGTGAAGTAATCCATCACAACCATAAAATACTTGTGCCCACTTTCACTTTCCGGGAATGGTCCCGCAACGTCTAGAGCTATTCGTTCCCAGGGTGCACCAACGTTGTAGACCTTTAATGCACCTCTGCTGCGTGTGTGAGGCCCTTTGACCGCTGCACAACTCGTGCATTTACGACACCAGTCTTTAACGTCGTTTCGACAGTGGATCCAGTAGAAGTGCTCTCGAATCTTTAACAAAGTTCTTTTTACTCCTAGATGACCTCCTGAACATCCATCATGATAAAGTTGTAGTATATCTGGGACCTTAGCTTTGGGGACTACTATCTGCAGATGGCTCTTGTCCCCTTTAGCGTTTTCCCATTTACGGCACAAGACACCATTCTGTAACAACAGACTGTCCCATTGCGCCCAATAACTCTTTGTAACTGTGCTCAATGCTGCAACGTCACTCCATGTCGGTTTAGAGGCACCAGCTTTCATCCACTCGAGGATTGGCTTGACATCTGTGTCATTTTCTTGAGCCTGCTGTAAAGTTCCCTTCCACTCGTCACTAAGGTCTGTTTTCAGCATCCTTACCGGAACTGCTTCCTTAGTCTCCTGCCTGACACAGTGCTTGCATGTTTCCGGACAAGGTCTTCTTGACAACGCATCTGCGTTACCGTGAGATCTGCCACTACGGTGTTCAATTATGAAATCGAACTCCTGCAGAAGCTCAATCCACCTTGCTACCTGTCCTTCCGGGTTTTTAAACTGTAATAGCCACTTCAGTGCAGCATGATCCATTCGCAAGTGGAACTTCCGCCCCAATAAATATTTGCTGAAGTGCTGTAGTGTCTTAACTATGGCCAGCAATTCCCTCCTCGTGACGCAATAGTTCCTTTCAGGCTTTGACAGTGATTTACTGAAGTAACCTATCACAACCTCCTGATCTCCTTTTCGTTGTGACAAAACACCGCCAATACCAGTATTACTTGCGTCTGTGTCCACTATGAATTCATTTTCATTGTCAGGGTAGCCCAAAATAGGTGTATTGCACAGATGTTTCTTCAACTCTTGGAAAGCACTTTCGCAACTCGTGTCCCAGCAAAATTGTGACTTTTCCTCCGTCAGTTTGTGTAGAGGCTTCGCTACATCCGAAAAGTTCTTCACAAACCGTCGATAGTAGGAGCACAAGCCCAAGAATGCTCTGACTTGCGTCTTATCTTTTGGAACTGGCCAATCCTTAACAGCAACTATCTTCTCTGGATCGGTTTCAACACCTTTTTCAGAAACGACGTGTCCCAAAAAGCTTACTTGATGTTTAAAAAATGAGCACTTTTTCGGACTCAACTTTAGGTTGGCCCCTCGGATTTTTGAAAGGACTCGTTCCAGGTTTCGAAGGTGTTCATCAAACGAACGGCCCACTATGATGATGTCATCTAGATAGACCAGGCAGGCGTCTCCAATTAGGCCAGTGAGCACTAGTTCCATAAGCCTCTCGAATGTGGCAGGAGCATTGCATAGTCCAAACGGCATGACTTTAAACTGCCACAGACCCTTTCCTGTAGAAAATGCTGTTTTCTCTTTATCTTTTGGGTCTATCTCCACTTGCCAGTAACCACTTTTTAGGTCTAACGTCGTAAACCATTTCATTCCTGTCAATGTATCCAGTGTGTCATCAATCCTTGGCAATGGATAGCTGTCCTTCTTCGTGACATCATTCAATCGTCGATAGTCTACGCAGAAGCGCATACTACCGTCTTTCTTTTTTACCAGCACCACAGGAGAGCACCATGGACTAGATGAAGGCTCTATTACACCATCCTTCACCATTCCCTCAATCATGGTCTCCACTTCTTTTTCTCTTGCAACTGGCAGCCTTCTGGGTCTTTGACGAATTGGTGGCTCATTGCCAGTATTTATCTTGTGCTGAACCAGACCAGTCTTTCCTATGTCAGCATCATTTGATGAGAAAATATCAGCGTATTGAAGCAACAACTTTTTAGCCTTGTTCTTTTCTTCTTCAGACAGATGATTTTGACAATCTTTCAGGAGCGTCGCAACGTTTAACTTATCGTTTTGTACCTTATTACCAGCACGTTGATCTTGGTACCGTCGCATCCAGACTACTTCTTCACAAGTACCCATCAATGTGCCCTTCTTGATAACTTGCTGCTTATCGCTTGGATTCAATATGCGTACTGCTGATACATTGGTAGCCTTCACCAACGTTCGTGCCATCTTCCATGAAAAGTCATCGTCCAACCTTTCTATGAGGACACATCGATTTTTCTGTCCAGTATTTTGTGGAAGAGTGACTGGGACGATTGTTTCCGACTTAGGGGGAAGAACAATGTTCCTTAAGCAGAACACATTCCCAGTAGATGCACCTTCCATAAAGATTTCTTCTGAACCACACTTCAATACTCCTTGGTTAACATCGATCTCACAAAAATGCTTTCGCATAAAGTCCAGTCCCAGAATGCAGTCATCTACTATATCGGCTACGATGACATTATGCCGATATATTCTGTTACCAAGTTTTAATTCCACCTCCTTCTCGCCTCGGACGGCTATGTGCTGACCAGTAGCTGTTACTAGTTGTATATGATCACGGTCACAGGTGTAATCCCCAAGAACCCGACGTGCTAACTGAAAATTCACGACCGTGCGAGAAGCTCCAGTATCTAGTGTCAGCTTACATGGTGTTCTGTTGACTTCGCCTTTGATGATCAGGCTGTTCCCATCATGGGCTTGTGAGATCGAAATCCTTGGGGCTCCTTTCACACCAGCCAGCACCCGCCCCACAGTCCTGGCTTTTACTCGTTTCCCTGTTGTTCCTCGGTGGTGGAACTAACCGCCTTTACTTTCATGCTTTGCCCTTTTTCTCGCCACGAAGTTCCTTTGGGGCAATTTGCTCGCAGGTGACCCTTCTCACCACAAATGTAGCATCGAGGTGATCCTACACCTTCCCTTCGACCCTCGTTACGCTTTGGACAACCCACCTGATAGTGACCTTTTTCCCCGCAGAGGTGACATGTTGGCAACATGAGTTCTCGAACTCTATGTGCCCGATGGTCCTGTCTAACTGCCTCCACTTCTAAGGCATGGGCCAAGGCATCTTTAAGGGTTTTGTGGTGTCCAAGATTCACAGCAGCTCTGACTTCTAGGTCACGAATCCCATCGACGAACGCCTGGACCAGATTTCCGTCGATATATGCAGGTGTCGACTGGTTGGCTTTCCGGACCAGCTTTTCAATTTCCACAGCCCACTGCTGTAGTGACTCGGTGCTACGCTGTACGCGGTCCTTCAACTGGGCACGGAACACGTATTCCAGGTGTGCGTCGCCGTATCTAGAGTCCAACGCCTCAAGCAGCTGATCGTAGCTCCTGTCGTTGCCGAGGGCCTCCAGTACCGTTAAAGCCTGGTCGCGGAGACATAAGGTGAGTGCCGTCATGGCCTGACTTTTGTCCCATCCATTCGACTTCATGACGGCTTCAAACTGTATTTTGTATGCCGACCAAGAGGAGGTCCCGTCAAATGGCGGCACTTTGAATCCACGAAGTGAAGGCATCGTGGAACCACCAACCACAGGAGCCACAATTCCGTTTCCTGCCTTGAGATCACCTAAAGTCTTCTTTATATCAGATATTTCCACTTTGGTTTCGGAAATCCAACACGTCGTGTTGCTTAACTTGCTCTTTCACATCCTTGAGCTCTTTGCCAAATGTCGCTTGAACATCCTTTAAAAAGTGCATTTGGTCGTCTTTACCACGCTGTAATTGCTCCTGCAATTGACGCGTCTGCTCCTCCTTGTCTTTTTGCAACTGCTCCCGCAGTAGGCGGGCCTGCTCCTCTTGCTGACGGGCCTGCTCCTCCTGCTTACGGGCCTGCTCCTCCTTGTCCTTTTGCAGCTGCTCCCGCAGTAGGCGGGTCTGATCCTGCATCAGCGCCATCAAGGCCGACAAGTCGACCGCAGGTGCTGGAAGGGCTCCAGATGGACCAGCGACTGAATCTAACGTCGGCTGCCGAGGGCCCGAAGGTTGTGACGGAGAATCTCCAAACCGTCTCTGGTCCATCTCTTGCTGCCGCTGACTCCTGGTACGAATACCGTCCGTGTCTTCCTTCGGTAGAACTGGCATAATTCATCCCACTTCTGACACCAATTGTTACGAGCTGGGGTTCGGGATAAATTAAATGTCACCAATTTAACCGATAAACAATTAAAACTTTAATTATCTACACGAATACAAAACACAAATCACCAGTATGTCGCTATACTAGTTCACTTCACAATTCACTATCGCACTGTAGTCACTTCGTAGTTCGCTTCGATCTTTACTTGTCCGTGTCCACAATTGAACTGCCTTGCCGGCCCCTTAGGACCGCTATTTATATGGCTCAGAAAGTTCCAGAATCGAATAATCCCGAAAATGCTACAAAAATACGAGTAGGTACTCGCGCGCCTATTGTTTCGCGGTCGTTGACCTCAGCCTATTGTGTCGCGAGCCGCGTGTCCTTGAGGTATTGTTATAGGCACTTATAGATATAAGTACCTACCTATACCTACGCGAGTGTGAAGATTAAACTTCCACGCGTTTCTAGAACCTTCGTGAGCCATCTCAGTCGTTCTATTACGTACCCGGCGTAACAATATTATGAATCTTCAATGAACGTTTTGTAGTTTTCTTACTTTCTTCTTTCTTTCTCTCTTTTTGAATATGATGGTTAAACTTCTTAAATGTATTTGTTGCACTCAGGCGTTCATCCCGTTGTTCGAGAAGCAATTCCGTGAGATCTCAGTGATGAGTGCGGAGTCGAGTCACGCAATGCTGTCGAGACAAGTCTCATACGCAGGTGGACATCATCAGATGGAGGAATGTGGGTCACAGGTACTGTGTCATTCAATTCGTCTTCACTATTTTTTTTTTAAATAAGCTTTTACAAGCATTTGTCAAACGCAAGCAAAAGTCTAGTATTGCACGGTTCCGAAAAGTTGATCCTATGAAGAAGTCTAAAGAGTATACTCTATGGACACTCTTTTAAAATAAAAGTGTTAGGTACAGGCATCACTGGCATTGATACTACTAGTACCAGATTTGCGATGTAGCGGTACACCACGCCAGTACAGTGGCGCTGAGTGTCGTGGGTTCAACTTCCACCCGAGACGTGTTCCACAGATATTTGTTTCGAGTCTGGGTTCAGCTTGTGTCCGTTAATTGTATGTGTCTGAAGTCTCCCGTCGACATATAAAGTGTTTTCCTCAGCGAGAACTACCTTTTAAAACAAAAAAAGGATCATTTTGTCACAATCCACTGCTAGAAATCAGCCTCTCTCCTAAGTTTTGATTCATTATCCAGCTTGCACGTGTCCAGGATGATTCCCACAGAATGTTTTTCAGTATTGTAACTAGATTATCATTACTATATTCTCATAAAACATACCATCACACCTGTAATTTCATAAAAAAACCCAATAATATTGCTCGTCCTGGAAATAGAATCCAGGACCTCTAGCGTCGCACTTAGGACCGACAGAAAGAAAAGAAAAATGCATCAAGCAGTTAGTCGACATTCTCCATGATATTAATATTTTTAATAAATAATTGATGCATTTTTCTTTAATTCATTATTCCCCTAGCAAAGTGCATTCTGAAAATACCCCTGTTAAGTAAATGTCAGATTAATATTAGATTTTCAATATAATCTTCAGGTCAACTATCTTCGACCTTCAGACTACAGAAGAATGTCTAATATAGCTAGAGGAGAAAATGCTGAAAGGAGGTCAGTAACTCTTTTTTGCTGAATACAAAAAAACTGTTTTTTTTTAAGTGTTTACTGTTACGTTCTTGTTTATCTAATCCCATGAGAATTTCCCAAAATCTAGACTTTGTGCTGCCCTACTTTATGCTAAGGAATTAATGTGCTAATTTTTTTTGCTTGAGCTCTGAGCTCTGAGCGTTGTATGCCACTCAGAGTTTAGCTTATGTTTTAATATAGTAGATATTACCGATGTTAATACCTACATTAATTTTTTAGGATTAAAAACATGCACGCTAGTTCAGATGACTCGATTGATCAGTCTTTATATCGCCCGATGTCGACTACAAATGAGGTTTGTAATTATTCTATATTTTAAACAGAGAAAATAGAATAATAAAATAGTTTTTATTCAAAGTCAAAATAATTTATTCAAGACTAAGTACTAGGTGCTCCTTTTTGAACGTTATTTTTATATTTTTAAAGACAGTCCCCAAAACGCCCTCCCTTCAGCACCATTTTATAATACCCAAAGGCGAGCTGAACTCACATTTGAGTTTTCTACCTTGCTACCAACTTTCTACCCTTGACATAAGTAGATTTGCAGGGCACTTGGTATATCGAAATGATCTTTAGGTGAACCAGAGCGAACAGTTGGTGTGTATTTCAGTTTATACGTACAGTCAGCAACGAAAGTCGCTGAACATGTTGCAATTTTCAATATGATTTTTAATAAGTGTGAAGTTACTGACCTGTGAAGGTTATGCGAAATAATTGCATAGATGACTATTCAATATTCAGGTTACCTTAATAGAAAAAACCTCTGGACAAGTTTTGGAGCTGTGATGTTTTCAAAATTTTGTTATGTTCAGCGACTTGCGTTGCTGACTGTACTACTTATATCGATATTTTGGATCTTAACAAATTACATCGTGTATTACAGTGTATTTACAGCCTTATCCCTAATATTCTCAGGACAGGCCTTTCTCAAATTTATCGTTTGAAACCGCACCTGAAGAAAAAAAGTCTTCGGCAGAAGAAGTCATTACGGACATACAGGAACTCGTGGGAATCGTCGACTGGTTTGTTCACAAATTCAAATTTAATACATAGTTTTTAATTGATAACTGCTGCCACTCAATCGATTTCTAGTGGTCGTAGGTACAGAGGCCAGCACATCAAGCTACCACAATCTGTAAAATCTGTGTAAAAATGTCTTTAATTGATTTTCAACTTGTAACACAAAACAATAAGGTTCATATTCAATTGGGAAATTTTGACAGTTTTGAATAGCTTGACCTGCTGGCGTCTGAATATAACATGTTTTATCACCATCAGGACTATAGAACACATAGAAGGTGAGATCCATCTCCCGATGCCGAATATTCCGTTGTTGTCCGACGATCACCATGGCAACGTCGATATCGTGGATCCAAAGCTGACGGCGCAGCTCGAGGAGGCCGTGATGATGTGGCAACAGCATATTGACAGTACTATCGCCACCTGCCTGGGGAAGGTAATCACATAGTTGACCAGAATTATCTGAAAGAGTAATATAGATATTGTTCTGCATCGACAAGCGGTTGATTTAGTCAGTTTTCAACGTCGTTATTAATGGTATAAGGTCGAAAATTGGTCAACGGACAACTTACTTCACCACCACATGTTATAATACCACTCACTGACCCTAAATGCTACCCAAAACCTGACATTCATATTATTTTATGAAGTTTTTTTTTATTCTAACCTAATTCCCTCACTACCGGAGTGCAGATAAAGTGTGTTTAGTGAGTATTAAAAAAAAAACCTTGCGGTACTGCAATAGACAGTAGATAGTTTTATATTTTAATTGAAATTCGACAGACACGCGAAGGCGACGGTCCAGTAGCAGAGTACAAGTACTGGCGCGAGCGGGATGCGGAGATATCTCTGTTAGTGGAACAACTTAAACAGCCCATGGTGGTCAAGATACTGCATCTGTTGCAGAAAGCCAACTCTACATACCTTGAGGTATTATCAGCATATCGCATAATAAAAATAAATAGAAGAGAATCTTTATGGTACACCATGATAAAAAGCAACAATCTGGAATTTATTAAACAACTAACGGTACAATGGCGGTCTTAGCGTTATTAACGATAGCTACCAGACAACGTTTGGATGGACAGGAAAATGTGAAAAATAGGGGGTTACCCGTGGTGCACTATGACTAAACAAAATACATAAATACAATAAAATATATATTATTATTAAAAGCCTGTAATGTCCCACTGCAGGGCAAAGGCCTCCCCACTCTTCTTCCACTTGTCTTTATCCGTTGCTGTTAAGAACCACTTTTTTGAAGGAGTTGAGCTCATCCCACCATCTTCATCAATATATATTTTAAATAATATATGCAATGTTATATGACATTAATATGTAAGCAAGAACAAGAGCAGCAAGCAGCAATATCCACCCATGCAGGCACAAGAAGGGACTAGAACGAAAGAGAAAGACTTGAATAATAGTAATACTAGATAATCTCTTTCCTCAGGATGCAATCAATCCTTACTAATATTGATCGCAATATCTTCAGCGGCAAACAGTTTTGCCGTCTCGCCAGTCTTAATGTTAATAGTAGGTATTATATATTTTTTTATTTTTGTTACAGGGTTTTAGAAACTACAAAGAAAGATTAGTAGAGCAATATAATATGGCGAGTGACAATCTAAAGTTCCTGTCGACTTTGATGCGTTTCTTCACTGTGAGTAATATTCAAACTAAATAATTTATGACTTATTTTCATCATCAACCAAACTAATCTGAATTCAAAGTGATGATGCTCATTTGTTAGAACAAATGAGCTTAATGACACATTGATTAAACCAACCTTGGGAATTCCGGAAGATTAGGAAACGCGACACGAAAAATGTTTCTCGTCGTTTAACTCTTGCTGAGACGATGACAACAGATGAGATCATGTTACGACAAAATTATGTCATGATTTTGCCAAGATACTATTATTTTCAGCCATGCATGATCTTCCCAATCCATGGCATCAACCTTCTCTTCTAAGCTGTTCAATGTTATAACATTTTTAGGTTATAGAAGACGAATCAACTCTCCCCCAAGTATTGGAGATCCTCCCCGAGCTGGTTGAGAGCATCTACATGATGTGGGTGCTGTCCAAGGGGTACCGCACTGACGAGACTATGGTGCCCCTGCTGGCGAGAATCTCGTGGGCGCTCAGTAACAAACTCGAAAATATACTCAACGTGCATAAACTTTTTGAGTAAGTTTTTTTAATACCACTAAGTTGCCAAACAAGCATACGGCCCACCTGATGGTAAGCGGTTACCGTAGCCAATAGACGCTTGCAGTACCAAGGGTATCACTTTTGCGGTGCCAACCCTGTAAAACGTAAGAGGAATAGTTGGGTTGGCATTATAAGGGTCAAAGTCCCCCCACTGCCAACACAAAGTTTCTTCGTGGAGCACTGGCAACCTTGCTCACCGTAAGGAACACAACACAGCTCAAAGCAGTATTATTTCACTTCGATTTTCTGCAACGCGGAGGTGCTTCCCCATTCGGGTAGCTCCAATTTGAGTGGAATTACTTCCACTATGCCCTACCTCTCTTAAGTCTTGGCTAGAACTACAATATAGGTATTAAATAAGTATTTACTAAACTGCCTCATTAGCCTCGTGATGCGCGACTTCTACGTCTGTAGTCCTGAGTTCGATTCCAAGGTTGCGTAGCAGGCACGCTGAATAACGAGGGAGTAATAAAAATATGCATTCTTATCCTTTTAGTAAACCGAACGAAGAGGTCTTGTGTTTGGCTCGCAACTCGCAGAAGATAATGGAAATGTGGCATACGTTGTACCGGGATACTCGGCGGAACATAGAGCTGAGTGGCAAGGGCGCCCGCTGGGAGTTCGACCAGCCGCTACTGTTCACACAGACTGACTACATCGGCACTGTTGCTAAGGATCTGGGTGATGTCGTGCAGGTACAATCAGCATCTAATACTATATCTCATATGTAACCCTTTTCTGGTTTCTTGGTATGTATAAAGAAAAGAACTTGTAGTTTGTAAAATAACACACAAATAATATTATAAAAATGAAAGTTTGTGAGGGTAGATGGATAGATGTTTGTTACTCTTTCATGGTAAAACTACTAAACGGATTTCGGAGGTCGCGGGCAGAGCTAGTCTTCAATTTATATAAAAATGAAATGCTTTGTTGCTTTGTTCGTTGGTAAGCGCATCACTAGACAACAGCTGAATTGGTTTAGCTATTTATTTTTCATTTTTTTTAATGTTCGTTATATTGATATTAAGGGTTTTACAGAAAAAATAGAAAATTTACCCAGAAAAATCGCGTAAATCTGGAAATACTTTTTTGTCTCACATCTGAAACTCTGTTGGTTCAGCTAGTATTTTATAAATATCTTATAGCTTTTGAACAACAGAAATCATTTTAAATAAAACCTTCTTCAGGTCCTCATAGACTTCGAGCGTATATTCGGATTGGAATTAAAGTCGATCATCAGCGACCCCACACAGATCGACGACGTGCGCAAGCGCGTCAAGAACCTCGTCTATCCGATACGTACGATCGACTTCAGCGTGTTCGTGTTCGACAATAAAGAGAACTGGGACGTCATTATGGGAGATTTCTGGAATGAAGTCAGATATCTAGAGGAAGAGGCAAAAAACTATATTAATCAGAGCTTTGGGAATTTGAGGTAAGCCAATTTTTTAAAAGAAATTGTCAAAATTATTTTTGAAGAGGTAGAGTGAAACCAACTCTTATAGGTAACTAACGTTAATGAATAAGAGAAGAAGTCATCTAACGTAAAGTTAAATGAAATAGGATAGGTAGAGGTGAGTCGGTCCACATTTCCAATATAATCTGAGCTCCGAGTGTACGAAAAGCCTATACAATGCGACAGCTTACACTGGTACCTTATACTGCACCTTATACTGGTAATTCATGGTCTAGTTATATAGTCGTGTGTCGGTGAATCATATAGTGATTCACCAAAAGTGGTCATTTTGTGTCATGATTTAGATCCCACATAAACGGGAGCGAGCCTATTTGCTTTAAAGGAGATGAGAATGTTGTGGTGGATTTGTGGAGTGACTAGAATGGACAAAATAAGGAACGAGTATATTAGAGGAAGTCTGAAAGTGGTGCCAGTGACAGAAAAGTTTAAAGGGAACCGTTTGTCGTGGTATGGGCACGTGATGAGGTGAGAATATGAATGTGAAGGGATGGAGGGATAGACGGAGGCCAAAGAAAAGATGGATGGATTGTATTACAACAGATATGACAGAAAAGGGAGTGAATCATAATATGACGGCTGACAGGGATGAATGGAAGAAAAGGACATAGGTACTGCGCCGACCCCAAATAAGTTGGGACAAGGGCAGGAAGATGATGACTACTTGCTCATAGAATGGTACTAGTCTAGCGTGGCTTATTGCCCAACCTCTCTCATTCTGAGAAGTGACCCAGCAGTGTGACAGTACAAACATTGATGATAGACCACCAAAACAACTTAAATTTTCTTCTCTAGATCGTCAGAAGAAGCTCTGTCGGTGCTGCTAAAATTTCTTGAATTCGACACACGCGAGTCGATTCGAATGCAACTCGCTACAAAGTTTGACCTCATCATGAGGCAGTTCATCAAGGAGATCACAGCTATCGAGGACAAGTTTACTGTGAGTAATGTACAAAATTTATGGCGAAATGTGCAAATACTATAATATTTATCTTAATTTAAACCACGGCAACTTTTGAATGTACGAATTTTTTTAATACTACCGGAATCTACAGACACATTAAGCTACCCCAATCTGTCATTTTTTATAGATTATCAACTTTAAAGCATTGTAATAAGGTTCATATTCAATTGGGAAAAATTTACAGTTTTGGATAGCTTGACCTGCTGGCGATTACCTGAATTTACCTTATTTTCTGGGGTAATCCAAGTAGTACAAAATGTGTATAATTCCGACCAAATAGGGAGTATATTGTGTACTAAAATAAGATTTAAATCTGTAGCTATATTATCTCCTGACAATCCTGACATATCTTCTTATATATACATATTTTCTTATATGACATATCTTCATATCTTTCTTGTGCAGCGTTACCGTAAGAACCCGCCGCTACTTCGCAATCACCCACCAGTTGCAGGCGCCATCTACTGGGCGAGGGCGCTTTTCAACAAAATGAAACAGCCTATTATGAAGTTTCAAAAGGTATACAAATTACTATCATAATTATAATAGAACACTACAAGAGTTTAAAATTTTTCCGTTATGTAATAAGGGATATGGGCCTATTGCCACTTACCGGACACCGAGTTGATGTTGAAAATTTAATTGAAAATTCTATTTTAAATTTCCATGATAGAAATCCAACCAGATAAATTAAAATCGATAAAGAGTTGGAAAATGGCTCTGTGCTATCCAGACGCTCTTCATACTTCATCTTAGTACAAAATCTTCCCAGGTCCCAGAACTAAACGACTGTGAGCAGAAGAAGGAAGCCTTCATGCAATACAAGGCGTTCTCCAAGGTCATAAAGGAGTACGAGGACTTGAAGTATAAAGAGTGGGTGCAAGGAGCTGCGGACTTCGTCGACAATATGATGAAGAAGAACATACTTAGAGTGGAATTTAAAAAGGAGGCTGGTAAGTTTCCAATCCATACTTTTTCGGACATTTATATAACGATTTTATTATAGCAATGCGTACTAGAACTACTTTAGAACGTGAGTAGGTCTGGAAAGAGAGAAGAGTAGCCGCCGTAATACATATAGAAGGTGTAATTGTGACACATTTTTATTTAAATTATGATAATCCGTGGCCGATCATATCAGACAATGAAGATAATTAATGTAATATTATTATGTTTCAAGCAAACGATTCCATGGAGGATGGTAATATACCTCTTTTGTTATTCATAGATGTCTATTTGTTTTTTTTTTATATGTAATTCTTATAAAATTTATATATTAGTGGCGGCCCCGGCTGCTGGCCGCGGTATGGAGCTGACCGCTGCCGGTAAAGCTCATATTGCTAAGAAGAAAGCGGCATCCAATGTATCTTTGCTACCTTCTGACATAGTCAACAAGGAAATCGCCGAAAAGAGACGCAGGGATAAAGCGCGTAAGTACCTTTACTGCTCTCAAATATTTTCCTGTACTTACTTATAATCTCTCCAGATTTCTTTTTTATAGCTTATTCAATACATCCATAAATGTGACAAAGTTCATAGAACGTATTGTCTTTTTGAAAAATAATCAAAGTACAGACCGTTCACAGTTATTTATTGTACCTTTAGCTGTAAAGTTGGCTAGCTTGAGCCCTATGTTGCCATACGGGGTTTTCACGACTTCCCTGTTCAAAATATTTAATAATTATCAAAAGAGCTTAACGAAGCGACCAACACACTTGATAGCAAGAAATACCAAAGATGACTTATGTCAGAGGTAAAATAACTGTGAACCTGAAAAGTCTACAAAAACAGAGCTATACTAAAAAACGTGTTATGAAAGTCTATAAGCCCCACTGTTTTTTTTTCTTTAAATAATTTGTTATACATGTAGATGGTTTACAAATAAAAACAAAATAAAGAAACATGCATAATAAAAGCGAATTTGTGGATGACTAAAGTTCCTTACAAACTCACATCATCATAAATTTATTCTAACTTTTGCAATATTGCAAAAACGAGGATCCTTCCTTCAAAAAATTGTAATCTCTACAAAATATTTATGCCAGTTGTATCTAAAAGGCTCTCCTGTAGAACCTTGAAACGAAACACAATTGTTACGAATTACTAACCTAACTCACGGGAAAAATAATCAAGACATGGACAGCGGAGTCTTAGTAATAGGGTCTCGTCTTTACCCTTTGGGTACGGGACCCTAAAAATATACTATAAGTATACCTTTAGTGAAGTTATTTAGATAATTATGATCATTTTCTCTGGTTAATCTATTGGGAACTTACAGTGTTGCTGATGAGAATACCTGGACAGCATTACGAGAACGTAAGGTCACCAAGCTCCACATCCCTACTTGCCAAAGAAGGATTGGTAATTGAACTTTTTCTTTATCATCCTGGACAGTGACAGTCAAGCATAGACAGTGGATTTTAGTTTGCGAAGAAGAGGGGTTGCAATAAATCTCTTTACGAAACTTACGAGGTCATTATTCTGTCCTTGGTTGTCGATAGCCACCGATCGATAGACTATTGACTTGAACCTGCTCTAAATATTTTATTTTATTATATATTTGGATTTATTTTATCTGAATTATATATTGTGCTAACATTATTGTACTACAGCTAAAAATTAGCAATTTGGTGTACCAGGTACGATCCTGGCACTCTACTCGAACTTGACACACAAATCAAAATCTATAATTTATTATACATATCTCTACATACCCCTTTACTCTTATCGAAATAATATTAACCAGAAAGAAAAAAACCAGATCGAGAAATCTTCGACTGGATTCCGAATATGTCTAGGAAAATTCACCTTGCACAACATGCGAGTAGGTACCAGTAGTTTTTTCATCATTATTATGGT
This sequence comes from Acronicta alni, assembly GCA_964056405.1. NCBI lineage: Eukaryota > Metazoa > Arthropoda > Insecta > Lepidoptera > Noctuidae > Acronicta > Acronicta alni. The sequence continues at coordinate 10,162,608 of OZ043932.1, read as the reverse complement.
ACTTAAAATAATATAATATCTCGTTTGTCTACCCAGACCGATGTAACATGGCGCGACCTCACGGTACACAAGCTGATGCAGGAATATCAGCTGATGTTTCAGCCCAATTTCAACAAACAGATATTTCTTGTGATTCACGAAGCGGAACTGTTGGAGCAACTCGGTAAGTGTTTACTAGATCAATGTTACTTCATCATCATCAACCCATATACTGTCCTTTTTGCAAGTCTATTTTATTCAAGACTTAGATTAACCCCTAAGACTTCCGTACTAAATTATTGAACCTATCTACATTTGGCGAAACGGGTGTATACCAGTACACCGCTGCCTATTCCTTTGAGGATTAAAGCGTGATGATATATTAAATTGTATAATATTTCGCTGGCATATGCTAAGTTCTCGATGCTTTTTCGTCCCTGGAGGAAAACAGATCTAGATTCATTCAAGACAACATAGTATCGCCTGACGACAAGTAAAATTAGAGAATGTAGCTCATTTACTGTTCTTGCGCCATACTTTAGTTTTACACTATCCAAATAACTCCTGCTTTTATTGCTATAGGTTACGACCTCCCAGCAAGCATCCGTGACGTCGCCATGCAGAAATCCCGCCTTTACTACGAACTAGAAGACTTGGAGATAGTGATAGCTAAGTACAACAAGAACACTGAATCGCTCAGTCCATCAGAAACACATCTCATGAAGAAACATCTTCTGGATATGGAGCGGCACATACTGCCAGGTCTGACTAGAGTCACGTGGACTGCACTCGGCATCGGAGACTATATCAAGGATATTACTAAAGGTTTGTGTCTGAAACCTATACTAAATGATACACCCAAATCCTGTTGTAATACCAGCCACACTGTTTCGAAACCTGAATCATTACAAGTACGCACAGCTGCATAATAATTTCAAGCATTTTCAGTATATGCTGTCCTCTCATTGTAGGGAAAGCCTACAATGCCGTCATAAACCAAAAAGGGGTATTTCAACCAGAGTGAATTTCGATAAAATTAAGGTATTATAATTTTAAAAGGTAGAGCATAGTGTGAGTAATTCCACTCAAATTGGAGTTGCCCGACGGGGAAGTACCTCCGCCTTGCAGAAAATAGACGTGTCATAACACAGCATTGAGCTGTGTTCCTAACGGTGAGGAAGGTTGCCAGTGCTCCGTGAAGAAACGTTGTGTTGGCAGTGGGGTTTGACCCTTATACTGCCAACCCAACTATTCCTCTTTCGTTTTACAGGGTCGTCGGCAACACGCAAGTGAGACCCCTGGTGTTGTAAGCGTCTATAGGCTACGGTAACCGCTTACCATCAGGTGGGCCGTATGATTGTTTGCCAGCTTAGTGGTATAGAAAAAATACTTTGATAATATGAGATACGCAATATTTTAGGTAGTTTATCTTTGCCTTTTAAGCAAGATTGGGTTTACTGGCTTCGTTTCTTAGGTAAAGAATACAATATTATATGCCACAAAAAAAAACAAAAAAGATATATTTAATTAAGATTATACTGAAAATGTATAAGTTTTTATGTACCTAGTCATGTGTGGCCAAATTTAAACCAGGCGAGAACTCCCTGAAAGCTGTCTACAAGCAATTGAAAATGGTGGAGAAAGAGGTCCAGTTTTTAGTGGATCAGCTGGAGGCCTTCGACCTGTTCCCGCTCGTGAGGCCGCAAAACTATAAAGACCCCAAGACTGGGGAGCCTGACCCCTCTTGGATTTATCCATGCAAGGTGAATAGAGATAGTTAAACTTATTGTATTTTGATGTTTATTTTTGTAAACAATGATTATGCTGTGTTTACCTATCCATTGTTGGAAGCCGAAAATTTGAGCAGTTTTTTGTTTGTTTGCTTGAACGCGCTAATCCCTGAAACTTCCAGTCAGATTTGAAAAAATATTTTTACATTTGACAGCCCAATTCTTGAGGAAGGTTATAGTGAATTTAACATCACGCTAGGGCCCTTAGGAGCCCAGCAAATAGGAAAAAGTCAGGGCGGGTGAAATGTATTTATTATAATTTGGACCACGTCTGCCGAATTAACTAGTAATAAATACGTGAATAACAATGGTATTAATTTCTCTCTGTTACGAAGGTATTTAGATAGTAATATTACAAGTAGGTACTATTAATACACCACACATCTTGGTTCTTGTCTAAGCCTCCTTATCTATTATTAGCGACCCGCCCCAGCTTCGCATGGGTGCGACATGTAAAATATTAAGTATACATCAATATAGCCTGTGACACACACATAATGTAGCTTTCTATTAGTAAAGTAATTTTCAAAATCGGTTCAGTAGATCCAGAGATTACCGCCTACAACCTCACAAACTTTACCGCTATAGAATATTAGTATGTTAGTGAATAAAGCGAATACAATACAATTTTCCACATGGATTCTTTAATGTCGTACTTTAACCCTTTGACCGCCACAGACGTCTATAGACGTCAAATTAAAACTTGCTCACGACGCCAAACGACGGCATGGCTCGACAAAAATATCACTTTTTTATAGTGCTTGGCGTAGAGAACACAGATATTCATTATTGACGTGGCGGTCAAAAGGTTAATGTTACTGACATTGATCATCAAGTTTCATATCGGGCACATTTTGACTTTTACTTCCCTTATAGGCATATTTCGTGGAAGTAGAAAACGAGCGTCTAGAGCGCGTAGCAGCATTGTCGCGCATCTACGACCGCATCGGGCCCATCCTCATGAAGCTTGAGTACCTGATCCTCGGCACAAGCACCGGCACCTCGCCCGTCATGATCGCCTACTACACGCACTGGGAGAAGAAAATCTTCAAGTGTCTTGTTAGGTTAGGTCAGCTAGTAAGCTGTAGTAGCCCCGGGCGGCGGAAGTCCAAGAGGATTTTCCACACGCTAAGCAAAAAAAAAAAGCTAGTAAATGGAGTGATTCTTTGAAGTTGCTTCGGGAATACTTGTCTTATTTAGACAGTAGCGAAGCAGTGGAGTTGAGCCATCTATGTCATAAAATCTTACATCTCCTCTCAATCTCAATAAGGTTAGTTCGTTGTTTGATATTACAATTCTTAGTTACTCTTTTAGAAAACTTGACCTCATTCTCGGAGTTCTACTATATCGTAAGTGCATTTACAAACACAATTTTCACATACACAAACACCCAGACTAGGAAAATCTACTTGCAGGTCATACAAGTATTTATTCCGTACAGGGATCGAACATACAACCTGTAGCTGATGCCTCGATCAAACCGTCAATCGAGCTATCATGTACTTTACTTTTTTATGTGTACTTGCGTAGATTGACTCTGGAGAACATGGAAGACTTCCAGCAGATGTTGAGTGAGAAGGTGCCGATGTTCCAAGTGGACGCCGTGTTAGTACCGCCCGACATTACCATGCGGCCCACACAGACCGAAGTGTGCAACATACTCGGATACAATGTCAAACATTTTTTGAACAGGTAACCTTAGATCCTTAGAAAAAAGGTGTGCAACATTTGGATATAACAACATTTTTCTTGGGAACCTAACATTCGATTAGCGAAAGTTGTACAAAAGACATGAACAAATATGTAATGTCCAAAACCCATAAATTGCTTTAGTTAGCTTTATCCAATCCAGCATATTTGGTGTCCAGTTGTTTTGTTTCTCAGTAAAATTTTCTATACTTCTTCTATCTCAGGCTAACAACATTTCCTCGCTGGATGAAGAAGACCTGCCTCCCTTGTCCCCCGCAGCGTATAGAGGAGACCACAGGCAACGAGTTCTACATATTCTCGTTCTTCGAAGACATTCTCCGAGTGGCGGCCATCAATGACATTACGCTACTCATACAAGATACCATATTTAGAGTCACTTCGGACATTTGCACTTATATACAAAAGTACGCTTATTTTTATGTAGCTTGTGACGTAATAATAAATGAAGGTAAATTATGGTATTATTGGATACTTTGAAATAGGAATAAAAAGCTCCCTCTTATAACAAAATGATTATTTGAAAAAACGTTTACAAATAGCCCCAGACCTTTTTGTGAGGGTCAATGAGACAATTTATAAATTTACTATTTTGCATTCAGTGTTTTTGTTGGTACGGAGACGTAAAAATGTAACCTACTCTTTTAGGCTTTGATGTGTGGAGAGTTTACACAGTTACAACCATGTCTCATAGCTTAACGTCGCAACGTGATGTATCTGTGCATTTAGAATCAATTTGTATTGCCGCGGAATGGAAGCGATCGGATTATCTCCATTGTGTATCATCCAAATTATATGTGACCAAAAACGAATCCTGTGAATCCGTGAAGTTACGCATGGAGATAAAGTCCAACGTTCTATGTACAATTTTGTTCCAAAAATGTTATTCTGTTCCGCGGCAATGCAAATTGAACCTAAGTAATCTAGTTAAAATCTTCTATTAATTTCTGTCACTTACGTGAATATTATACATCGCAATAAAAGCCTTCTAGTTCGCATTGGAAGGCTCTAGTTCAGCCTCGTCGAAACTTAAATATAATTCCCTTTGTTTATTAAAATGCCCACGTTTTCTCCCAGATGGCACAAATACTCGCACCTATGGTCTTTCGACAAGAACCTTTCATGTGAAAAGTACGTTCAGAAATACGATCAGATCTACAAATACGATGAGAAGTTCTTTTTCTTTGAAGATATTATAGCCGATCTGGATGAACACGTGAAGTTTGTAGACATAGGAGCCATCAGGGTCAATTTGAGACCCGTCATACAGCAAGTACAGGACCATGCGCAAGAGTGGAAGAATATATTAGGAGGATGTATCGCAACGAAGACTAGATTGAGTATGCATGATCTGAAGAATCAGCTTGAGGTGAGTCGGTACCCTTCTGTTCTTATTGAAGTCTAGGCGTCTAGGGGCACTGCCGTGCCCCCAGTCTTCAGTGCTGTGCAGTCGCACTAAACAAGCTAATTTAATATAATATGTATTACTTGTGAGAGAATCAAAAAATATAGGCAATCTATTTATTTAAAACATAAAAGATTTTTAATATTCATATGGTCACTATTATTAACCGACTTGGTATGGATCACACAACTTTTTACGGTAGAAGAACTGAGTTTTTGATGGCATTACATTGTTTATAACCTTCTTTGTGTAGACATAGGTACTATTTACCTAAAAATGATTTTTTTTTGTGGCCAGTCACTCCGTATGACGGTGAACATGAACATCAAGGGTCTAGAGGACTTCAAGCTAGTGATGGCGACGATCACCCAGGTGCAACAGATGACAATCACCGCCGAATGCAAGTACCGAACTATGCAGGAGATATTCCACATGCTGAGGCAGCATAACATTGATGTAAGTCTCTGTTATTGTTACGATTAATTATAAACATTGCAGCATTAAACTGATGAAATGAAATAAAATTTATTTTTATGCAGATCTTGAAAGTTGAAATAAAACTACTTTTTACGGATTTTATCGCGTTATGTTGATATTATTGATCCCGATGTTTCGGACCCCGCGTGGTCAATTAATAAATAAATCAATAGATCTCAAAGTGTTGTAGATTTCGAATAGACCATCATTTTAGCAAAACACGTAGTAATCATTCACTTTTACAATTCAATGTAGTATTTTTTATATAGACGACGCCGTGATTTGCAACTTACGACCTCACACAAAACACCGAACAAATTCAAAGGTCAAGATTCCTTTAAAAGTACAGGTAGAAGCGAGTGCGATTGGTACAATGTATGTACCGTCTGTTCTTTTGAAGAAAAAGCCACAACAGTTTCAAGCTGACTTGTCGCGACTGATGACAATCTCAGTCCAAGTCACACTTCAATGCAAGAGGCGATACGTCCTCGTACAACGAAACTTACACCATTAGGGAAATATTTAACTGTCAAAAATACCGATATAGTTCTCTAGTGTTCTTATATTATAGTTTTTTGTAAAGTTGGTGAATTTTTAGCCAAACCCTACGTTTTCCAAAACCTACGTTACTTTATGAGTTAGACTCTTCTTGACTTCTTTAATATCACTTGAATCAAAATATAAATATTTCCGCTCCCTCGTAGGTCTCAGATGAAGATCTTGCATATGCCAAAAACCTGGAAACTTCTTGGGGAAGCCTGTACCAAACTACGCTGTTCCGTGCCGCTACACTAGAGAAAACCAAAGAGAAATTCTCTAAACTAAATGTTGTAGAAATTGCTAATTTCTTGAAGGAGCTCGATGAGTTTGTTGAAAAGTTTGACTCTGAAGGTCCTGGGACCGTTGGCGATGACATGGACCGAGGAAGTATGCTCATGGAGGTAAGACACCGTCACCAGTCATGTTTGGCATAGCGATGTACAAATGTTAGAAAAATTTATAATCAGAATAAAAAAAACAACTCCTAGAAGTATACATTAAAATGTCAAATTTAAGCTTAATATCGAGAACCATTAATATGATCATTTAATAATTATTAAAAATCAAGGCACAACAATTAAACCACAAACAATAAAATCACAAAAAGTGTAATGGTTTATCATATTAAATTGATTAACTCTTGATAAACTCTCACAGTCTCTCTGGTCAGTTTATATGCAAAATTTTATCAGTCATAAAAGCAATAATTTTATAAAGCCACTGGCAATCTCGTGCTATCTCTCTCGCAAGTATTGTACTTGGTACAGTGCTGTGCAAATTGATCGCGTGAAACCAGTTGGACTGTCGTTCTAAATTATTAAAAAAAAAATCAAGCTTTAAATATTATAACTTCAGGAGTATAGTAAATACTTCGACGAATTGGATGCCCGCAAGAAAATGCTTCAAGCAGCAGAACAACTCTTCGACAATCCTCTGGCGGATTTCTCTAACTTCAACCGCGCTAAAACAGACTTCGGCTACATGGAATTGATTTACAAGATATACAAGGCACAGAAATACGCCAGAGAAATATGGTCCAAGACTTTGTGGGGCAACCTGAACCCGCAAGCTCTTGTTGATGGTATTGAACAGTTCTTCAAAGAATTTAGGTAAGAATTTGCTCTCGCCTTTTTTGGGCTAAATGTGGAGATAGTTACATCATAAGGCAATGAAGTATGTCTCAGATGCAAGGATCTCAAACAGCTAAGCCTTTGACTTTTTATGTAGCCTCTTATACCCCACAGCTGGGCAAATGCCTCCCCTAACTTGCTACAAGATTCTCTATCCTGTGTTTGATCTTTTTCTTCTATCTTTGTTAATAGTAATACTCTAATATTACTGAAAGGCCCCTGAATCTCGGTCACCTTTATAACCAACATTATTAAAATTAATTGAGCTGTCTAATTTTGTTAGAAAACTACCAAAAATCATTCGTCAAACGCCCACTGGTCAGATGCTGGACCTGAAAATGAAACAGTTCAAGGGAGTAGTTCCTTTGATGGTCTCGCTGAAGAACGAAGCTATGCGAGAGAGACATTGGAAAGAGCTTATGCGTAAGACTGGTAAGTGGTTGATAACAGCACATTTTATATTATGAATTGCGCCATTTTTTATTGCGGTTGATGGAAAGCATGACCAAGGTCTTAGATGGAGCAGGCAATTAAATTAATAAATAATACCTTTTTTACAATTAATAATGCCTGGCCGGGTAAAACTATTGAATTCGGTGTTACGTGTGAGGGTATAATGTTGATTTTTACAATACACTTTCTCCCAGAGCCTGCGTAGGAGAAGTTTTGAGTTCTTTCTTACCCTACCCCTCACGAGCAAATTGTCTTCACGAACAAATTGTCTTCACCATTCTTGTTTTACGTAATTTCGTGCTATTTCACTCTCTCACAGCACTGGCCTGTATACTGTATACTGTGGCAGGAGATTATCAATTATCATATTGGCAGTCACGTGAAATTTTAATACTAATGTACAGGTCAGGATTTCGACATGTCTCCGGATCGCTTCACGTTAGAAAACATGTTCGCTATGGAGTTACACAAATATCAAGATGTAGCCGAAGAGATCGTCAACCATGCTATCAAAGTAAGCTGTATTTACATCTTGTTGCAAATGCTGCGTTTAATTTTATATTATAAGTTGCTTCTGACTTAGGTAACTATCCTCCTAGCCTATTCCCAGCTATGTTCGGCTTTCCAACCAGATGCGATTGAATAACAGTATTTTACATAAAGCGACTGCCATCAGACCCCCTCAGTCTAAAAGGAAAATGTAGACAGTGTAATTACAGGATAAAATATGGGAATTCAAACTTCTTGAAGCTACAAAGCCATACAATAATATAAGTTATTTAATAATTTTTTCATACCCACCTGGGTGCCACCTGGAGAATTTTTTTATGGCAGTACAACGTTTGCGGGGTCAGCTAGTTTTTAATTAAAACGTAGTCCCACACTGGGATTTTATTCTGCATCGTGCATAAACACAGACCTGGGATTTTATCCTGCATCGTGCACAAACACAGACTGAACAAGTATCTGTAGGCCATTATATCCATTACTGAAATACAATCAGATGACTTCATCTATGAAGCTGTCGCGGGTATCACTGTAGCCGTCGTAATCGCACGTGGCTACGCTTCTTCGCAATACCATATTTGAACAAGTAGATGTCGCTACAAACATTTCTACACACACTATCTCACTTTTCGGGTTGGATTGTATAAAATCCTAGTTATAACGGTATTTAAAAAGAAAGAAAATAGATATATTCGCTACATGTGTACGCACACTTTAACTCTGTAAAATTTAACCTACTTTTATCAAAAGATGTCGCTACAAGGTTTAATTCCCGAAAAAACTGGACGCGTGTACTGTTGGTGTAAACAGCTGTCGCCAGTGGCGTACATGTTATTTTAATAGGGAGAACATAATATATTGCCTCGGCGACGAATTTTCACATGGCGATTCACCACTTTTCGCCCTTAATATTATACACCGATGTATCTTTATAGTCTGAATCTATTCCCAACTTTGTTGTAGTCGGCTCCCAGTCTAACAAGATGTGGCTGAATATTAGTATTTAACACGAAGCGACAGCCATCAGACCTCCGCAATGCAAATTTCAATTAAATTCAATTTCTGGGTAATGCCGATATCCTAAAGATAGACCCGTGGCCAGGCTTTTGTGCTTTTAACTACATCAAACGACTGTCATTGGTATTGGTAAGTCCACCGAGATCGCTGGCTTAACGTGCTCTCCGAGGAACGGAGGCGTTTCACCCATCCGAGACTGACCACGACAAGCTATGAGTATTAGCTATGAGCCTCATGTATAAGGTGCATAATTCCCAAGATTGTTTTTAGGAGTTAGCAATAGAGCGAGGCGTCAAAGACGTTCAAGACACGTGGGCGAGCATCGCTTTCACAGTGTCGCGCCACTTCAACCGCGGCGAGGACCGAGGGTACACGCTCAACCCCTGTGACGAGATCACCGTGAAACTGGATGATGACGCCATGACGCTGCAAAGCATGGCCGCTTCGCAGTACGTAATAATACCAGTACCTTACTGAAGATAGATGTTTAAGATGGTGTAACTAAATGTTATAACAACTATGACGTTTCGGGTCATTTAAAGCCATAGCCACAATGAAAGTCAACTTGAAGAATGAGGCTTTAGCAGTTAAGAAAATAGTAGCTATATAATTAATGAATATTTCGTGAATAGATACGATTACGTAGAAAATTTGAGTATACGCGCCCAAAGGTTATTAATAAAAAAAATGTATTTTATTCTTGGAAATAAATTAATAACTATCAGGAGCCCTATGAATCTTTAGAAGTGGTATTAGCGCAACGGCTAGTTCGTGATCTGTAAATTCTAACACATCATTTTGAAACGAACTTACTTTCAGCAAAAGCATCCTAAAATGGGTAATCTGAAATATTCCCGTAAGTCTCGATCCCGTAACCCTTAAAATAAAATCTGAAAGTGTGCACGTTTGGTGCAGCGCTGCGTGTTCGATTCACACCCCAAGGCAAATATTTGTGTGTTCCACGCATAATTGTTTTGAGTCTGGGTGTACTTATATAAGTTAATCTATGTTTGTGAAGTCCCCCGTCACACAAGGCTTTTTCCCGAGTGCAGAAGTTGTCTTTAAAAAACAAATTTGTTCCTTAGATTCATTGGTCCCTTCCTCTCGGTCGTACATACCTGGGAACGTCGACTGTCACTCATATCGGAGGTGATCGAGGAGTGGATGGCGACGCAGCGCAAGTGGCTCTACTTGGAGGGTATCTTCGTTGGAGGCGATATCCGCACGCAGCTGCCGGAAGAAGCTAAGAAATTTGATGATATCGACAGGTCTTTTCGGAAGGTGAGTTCTAGTCTGTAGGAATCAAATTATAATTTCAGTTCTTATACGGTTGTTACCAGTACGCCACAAGTATTTATCCTTGTAGTACATCGTGTTCTAAATTAAATAATAAATACAGCACCATCTAGTCCTAAAACTAAGCATAGCTTGTACTATGGGTACTAGATAATGGATAGAATACTTGTATACTTTTTGTAGATGTAATACATTACTTTTTTTGTAGTAGAAATACCCAAACTAACATATTATATGTTCATCACATAACACACAACAATCAATCTTATAATTATCACTTTTTTTTCTTATGTATATCAATTACATTTAAGGATACATCTAAAGAAAATACCAATTAAGATTTGTGTTAAAGACAAGGTTACCTTGTCCTTTTTACTATAGCCTAACAGAGACGTGTGCTCATTAATAGAGCAGATCAGAGCCACATTGTATCTTGTGGCTCGTGGCAATGCTTAGACGTTTCGGACCCTTTAAAGCGTCCATGGTCATGAGTTTACCTGTGACCATGGACGCTGTTTAGGGTCTGAAACGTCGGGATTAATAATATCAATATACGCGATAAAATCCGTAAAAAGTAGTTTTATTTCAATTTATTTATTTATTATTATTAGTATAATAGTCTAAAAGAGTCTTAATGCAATAAATAAGTAAAAAACCTGGAGCCATCATTGTATGTTCTAATTACATAATATTGTTTCAGATTATGTTGGACACTGCTAAGAGGCTTAACGTGGTAGACTGTTGCACCATGAGCGGTCGACTTGAAGAATTCGTCAACTTAGGCATCGGACTGCAAAAGTCAGTATATATTCGAAGTTGAATAAGAATACCATAGCATTGGACTGGCATGTCCATAGGAGAGGAGCAGATAAATATTAATATTATTATTAATATAGATAACATAACATACCGAAACCTATAAGAGAACTTCCTACAAATAAATTTAAGAATGCACTGACTAAACGGCTCATTACAGCGTCAAAGAATTTCTTGAACATAGATAAGAATTATTGTTTTAATTATTTTAATTTTGTGTAACTTCCCTTTGTTTTGCCAATTGGCCATCTATAATTTTGCATGCAGAGAAAACTGCGAAACATGCTAAACTACCTTTTATGTAACATCATTGTACCTAACCGTGTTTCGAGCAACCAATTATTATATTATTATTATTAACATAACATTCCATCACAGCTGTATTCCCCAAAGGATGGGGCAGAGGTGTACAGTCAGCAACGAAAGTCGCTGAACAATTGTTACAATCTTCAATACGAATTTTAACATGAAGTTACTGACCGCTAAAGGTTTTGCGAAATTATTGCATAGATGACCATTAAATATTTACCTTACCTTCATAATAAAAAAATCTCTTGACAAGTTTATTTTAGGGCTGTCATGTTTTCAATATTTTTCTATGTTCAGCGACTTTCGTTGCTGACCGTACCACAGTTGTATACCCACGATTCATTGGTATGTCGAGGTCATATGTAATAGTGGGCCGTGTAGTAGTGATAGCCGAGTAGTATACCATTGGACTGCCAAGTAGAAAGTCTCGAGTTCGAACCCAAGGCACACACCTCTGACTTTTCGAATTCATGTGCATTTATTATCACTTACTTATATGGTGAAGGAAAACATCGTGAAGAAACCTGCATGCCTTAGAGATTTTCTAGACGGCCTGTGAAGTCTGCCAACCCGCACTAGGCCAGCGTAATCCCTTTCATTCTGTGAGAGGAGCACCGAGCCCAGCGGTGGGATTGTATATGGGTTGATGATGAATAGTGGGCGAACCTATTGCCATTAAACGGGCCCAAATCTAAACTCAAAATCGTTCAACAGTATTTCGAGGTGCTACTGAGAATTTAATGGAAAATCCGATGAATTTCTCGGTGAAAAGGGTCTGACTGGCTTATCTTTTGCAGGTGCCAAAAATCATTGAACGATTACTTGGATTCCAAGAGGCGCATATTCCCTCGATTCTTCTTTATATCGACGGATGAGCTGTTGTCTATTCTCGGCAGTAGCGAGTGCAGTTGTGTCCAGGAACATATGATTAAAGTGAGTAAATTATAACTAGATATTTCATTAGCATAACCAGTACAATCAGCATCTAACTAGATTAAGGAAAAAGAGAAAAACAGGTGATAAAATGCGCATTTCTCCCGCCTCTGTGGTTATTTCTTCAAAAGGCCATTTTCAGAAACCACCTTACATTCTGATACTCCCTTAATTCTTTTACTATGTCTGGGCTTTATGGGAAACTATGATTTTCTGATTTTGTTTCTGTGTTTCTTCTAAGATGTCGTCAATTCAAATTCCGACACTAACGTCGTATTAAAAACTAAATTGTAGGTAAAACGGATGCTATAACTTGCATGTATTATACATGTAAACTTTCCTCTTGAATCACTATATCTATTGCTGTAAATCGCATTAAAATCCGTTGCGTAGTTTATAAGATCTAACCGTACAGACAGCGGGAGAAACTTTGCTTTATACTATGTAAAGATGCCTAAAGGCCTACGCAGACTGACATGGCATGGCAAGGGATTTATTTTTTTACCAATGGACATTCAAACGTATCTTTATAGCATTACGACATAAATTGCTCTCATTTTTTTTATAGTGGCGTTGCTTAGCAATTTTTTTTTTTAATTACTAATCTAATCAATGTTTGATTTATCGAAATAAACGGGGAGTTTATTTCAGATGTTTGATAATATTCGCTCGTTGGATCTGTACGTCGATCATACTAATCGTCCTGTGGCCGCTAAGATGATATCCGCTGAAGCTGAGGTACGTATACTAATGTGGGTCTACCAAGAACTACAATTAAAAATATAACCTGCGCCTCCCGGTGATCCTGTGAAAATTAAAGGTTCATATGATGTATAAACAACTTGGTGTACAACCTACCGACCTCGTCCATGATTATCATTAAATAAGACCCACTAGGTAGCTTTGTCCACCTGTCCAGTTGCATCAGTCAGTCATTTGCTTTATCATTTAAAATATTCATCAGCTATCCTCCTTGTTCCAAAACGCATATTAGATGTCATTGACACCAAAATGATGTCTGTTTGAAAGTAAATAGAGGCTTATTAAGCGTTTTAGAATAAAGTCATAAGTCTCTACCTACAGTAATCTAACGAAGTACAAAATAACATGGATTTATTATTCTGTTACCGGTTACCGTTTTCCTACTAGGTAATGGATTTCCGAAAAGTTGTATACACAGAGGGACGCGTAGAAGACTGGATGAATCTAGTGCTAAATGAAATGCGAAACAGCAATAAGTTTATCACCAAGAAGGCTATCTTCTACTATGGAAAGAACTGGAAAGTGCCCAGGTAGGAAAAATAAGAAAACACTTTACGTGTTCAGGTATTTGATGGTGGATTGTGGATTAATGTCCATGATTGTGAATGAGATGAGTATCCACTAAATTTATTCAATACGTGAGATAATGTAATAAATTGAAAATGGTACCTACATCAAAAATATTATTACCATTCTAAACAAAAAAAATGTTGCCCTTAATGTACAAAAACTGAATCAATTTATGAATGACAAGATAAATTGAAAAGGTTTCAAATCTATTTCAGTTGCAATGTAAATTGAACTAAGTTATGGGGTATAGCTCGCTTATTCTAAGGCAAGAATTCGGAAGACTGAAGTATTCCAAATCATTGTAACATAAACCCAGCTACTCCTCGTGCTACAGGTGTCCATGGGTCCATTAACCATCAGGTGGCTTGAGTGCTCTTAATTGTTCTCTTTTTCCATACTCAGAACCGACTGGATCTTAGAATACCAAGGCATGGTGTGTTTGGCTGCGAACGGCGTGTGGTGGACGGCTGAAACTGAAGAAACCTTTATACGCATTCGTAAGGGTAACAAACGAGCCATGAAGGAACATCTGGCACAGCAGAACGAACAACTAGATGGACTGGTCATCAAAGTCAGACAAGGTGAGGAATACTTGGGAGGGAAAGCAAGAGGGACAGACAGAGGAATGTAAGATAAGATACGATGGTTACACGATCTTGACGATTGCGGGCATTCATGTGGCCCCGAACGAAGTACAACGTAGAAAATTGTGTGCGTTTTGTCGGTAACAATTTAGCAATCTATCTTCTCGTGAAATCTTACAAATAATTTGTATTGAATCAATTAGAGTCAGATTTAATGTTAACTGGCTGATTAGTCTAGTTTGTTGATCAAGACTGTTTAGAGAGACAGTTTAGAGGTCCAAAGTACAAAAACAGGGAAAAGTAGGTAAGAAGAACTTTAGATCTACAGCAGCAACTTTGGGTTAACCTATGTCTTGGTAGTTTATGAATGTTGAAATAAAACTGGGATTAATAATATCAATTTAACGCTAAAACTTTTTTTACGGATTTTATCGCGTTATATTGATATTATTAATCCCTTAATAATATCAATAATCCCTTAATAATATCAATATAACGTGATAAAATCCGTAAAAAGTAGTTTTATTTCAATGTATCTAATATTCGCGCAAATGTCAGAAATCAATATGTAAAAAGTGGTTTAATTTAATATATAATATTCGCGTTAATGTCAGAAATCAATCTGTAAAAAGTAGTTTTATTTCAAGTCTAGTAATCGCGTAAGTGTCAGATAATTATGAATGTTTTTCCAGATCTATCGTCAAACGACCGCGTCAAGTTCCGTACAATAACCACGATCGACGTTCACGCGCGCGACATCATCGAAGGCTTTGTTCGCGATAACGTTACAGAAGCAAGCGAGTTCGAGTGGGAGAGCCAGCTGCGGTTCTACTGGCTCAAGAAGGACGATAACCTGTGGATTAGACAATGCACAGGTTTCTTATAAGTTCATTGTTTTTAATTAATTCTCCAAATAGCTCAGTAGTAGCGCTGTATGGAAAAAAGAGTTTCTACGAAAAAGTATTGCTTTGATGTTTTTGGTCTAGTGGTTCGATTGTCGAACGAGGTCATGGGTTCAATTCCCATAGGACGCAAAAACTTATGTGATAAACATAAGTGTTTGTTTCTCAGGGTGTTTATTTCTTATGTATTCTAAGTATATGAATGAAAATTTCAACATAATATACATAAGTATTATATCATTTTGTTTAGTGCCCATAATACAAGATCTGATTAGTTTGGGACTAGATGGTGATGGGTAAAATGTCCCAGATAAATAGATATACCTACTTCTAGCGTAAAGCACCTTTGGCGAGACATTAAGAGAGTGGTAAAAATGTAGGGTAGCTGCCAGTAATTATAACACGACGCCCAACACCTCAGTCTGTCTGTGACCAAAGACGCTGTAAAGTGTCCGAGACGTCGGGATTAATAATGTCAATATAACGCGATAAAATCCATATTCGCGTAAGAAAACTTGCCTACTTAGGACATGTAATAATACATCAGAGATACGAGTTGTTGCAACTTATTATGATGGGAATAATCGCGGGCAAAAGACGTGTTGGTCGGAGGAAGTAATCTTGGCTGCGAAACATCAGGGAGTGGACGGGGATAGTGAGTGCAGCCCAACTCTTTCGCCTCGCTAGAGATGGAGATGAATTTTCTATTATTGACTGTCAACCTCTAAAAAAGCAGTGCAGAAGACTTTTCGAATTCATGTGCGTATTAATAGTAGTTAATTATCACTCGCTTAAACGGTGAAGGAAAACATCGTGAGGAAACGAATACCTTAGAGATTTTTCTCGACGGTTTGTGAAGTCTGCCAACCCGCACTAGGCCAGCGTGGTGGACTATAGCTTTATCCCCCTCAATATGAGAGGAGACCCGTGCCCAGCAGTGGGACAATATATGGTTTGATGATAGACTGCCAACCTCCGCTAGTTAGAGAGGCACTATGAGAAGAAGAAGAAATATTAGCGTATGCGTCAGAAATCAATAAGATAATGCGCATTATCATATTGCAGGTATCTTCGAGTACGGTTACGAGTACATGGGTCTGAACGGTCGACTGGTGATCACTCCGCTAACTGACCGCATCTACCTCACCATCACGCAAGCTCTCACCATGCAACTGGGCGGAGCACCTGCTGGTAATAATTAATTCTAAGGATCTTTATTATTATACAATTTAACAAGAACGGTCCAGTACACAGTAGACCAATTACACTAATTAAATAGAATTACAATTAAGTACATTAATTTTAAAATTAAAATTGACACCGATCATAGATCCCTCTCGCACAACTTCAAGCACACCGTCAATGGCAGTGGTCCTAAGCGCGACTGCTATGCTACAAGTTCTGGATTCGATTGCCAGGTCGACCAGTGTTATTAGGTTTCTCAATGAAATTCTCAGTAGCAGCTCGGAGTTTGGATTTGTGCCCAGATAATGGCAATAGGTGCGCCCCCTATATTACATGAGACTTAGACATACCGGCAAACATCTAGACAATGTAACGTTTGAAACGACAAGCAAATAGAAACAAAATGTATGGAAATGACCTATGAAGGATATTGTGTCGAAAGCTTAAATGTCTAGAGGTAGAAGTTAAATGGTATCTTATGGATTGTTAATGTGTGTCAAATTGAGTGATATTTTCTTTTGTGAAGAGACAATGCCCCTTATAGTTCCCACTAAAAAACTCTGCACTCTCTTTCTCCGTCTCTCTCTCTCTCTTTCTCTCTGTATCTCTCTCTCTTTGTCTCTGTATCTCTCTCTCTTTCTCTCTGTCACTCTCTCTCTACCTCTCTCTCTCTCTCTCTCCCTCTCTCTGTAGAGCTTGGTAATTGGGGAAGGTTTGACTTGTAGATATTTAGTTGGATTAACAATTAACACTTAAACTCATAGGCCCTGCCGGTACTGGCAATACAGAAACGACGAAAGACCTAGCGAAAGCCCTGGGTCTCCTTTGCGTGGTCACAAACTGTGGCGAGGGCATGGACTTCCGCGCTGTGGGGCAGATCCTGGCTGGCCTGTGTCAGTGTGGCGCCTGGGGCTGCTTCGACGAGTTCAACCGTATCGATATATCTGTGCTTTCCGTCATATCCACGCAGCTACAGTGTATTAGAAGCGCGCTGCTCATGAAGCTTAAGAGATTCACAGTAAGTATATCTTAGATTTTTAAGCAATCTCACAGATGGCAATAGCTTGACACCAAACAGAATTCTTTGAAAACATAAGTTTATTAAAAAAATAACTTTCAAAAGCACAAAAAAGTAGTGCCTCAATATTTAAAAAACTGACTTTAGTTTTTAGCGTTTATAAAACTTTGTATAAGTTTTATAAACGCTTATCTAGTGGAATTCGTATTTAAAAGTCTTATACAGCTTATTGCTACAAAGGTTATGTTGTATTTGCCGTTGCAGTATTTTTGACCACAGAAAACGATTTTCTGTCTTTAAATATACTACAGTAAGTGCTCCAATTTACAGTTATACTCCTATTACATACTAGAAAATTAATATCTCTTATTCTTGTAACCCTTAAATACCTTAAGTGTATTTCCTGTTAATATAACAGGAGGGTTACAAGAATAAGAGATATTAATTGCCCTATATTCTAGTAACATTTCAAACTGTTCCCTAGTTCGAAGGCCAAGAAATAGCGATGGACAGCAAAGTAGGGATCTTCATCACAATGAACCCTGGGTATGCGGGCCGCACGGAGCTGCCGGAATCCGTCAAGGCGCTGTTCAGGCCCGTTGTCTGTATCCTGCCCGACCTGGAGATGATCTGCCAGATATCACTGTTCTCCGATGGATTCCTTACTGCTAAGGTGAGGGTGGAGCCCTCCTTAATGTAAAACCTTAATGTATTTGAAATCGAAGTGAAATAACACAGCTTTGAGCTGCGTTGTGTTCCTAATTGTGAGCAAGGTTGCCAGTGCTCCGCGAGGAAACGTTGTGTGGCAGTGGGGGGACTTTGACCCCTATACTGCCAACACAAATATTCCTCTTTTTTATCCCCTTTTTTACATGGTCGGCAACGCGCTAGTGATACTCCTGGTGTTGTAACGGTCTATAGGCTACGGTAACCGCTTACCATCAGGTGGGCCGTACGCTTCTTTGCCACCTTTGTGATAAGTACTAAAAAGTAAAATGAGAAGAAAAATTTAATACATACATTACATAACATACTATCATGCCGGTATTCCTCGAAGTGTTAAGCAGAGGTGTATCCACTAAATATACCTACACCCACAGTTCATTAGTATATAAGTATTTAAATGTACCTATATACACCCACAATTTGCTAGTATATTTCAGCAGTTCGGAGTTTATATTTAATTACCTGGGGCATAAATATACCGGCTCATTGTGGGTGTATTTCTCTGCCTAAATCTTCGGAAAATATAAGCGCGTATATTAAAATCTAGAAATTACATATACGTATACGCATATCGCCAGGTGTTAGCTAAGAAGATGACAGTGTTATACCACGTGGCCCAGCAGCAGTTGTCGAAGCAGTCCCACTACGACTGGGGGCTGCGGGCGCTGACGGCGGTGCTGCGCATGGCCGGCAAGCTGCGCCGCGACTCGCCCGGCCTCAGCGAGATTATGGTGCTCATGCGAGCTCTCAGGTAACATCTGCTATTACGTCAATACTGGAAAAGATTAAGGTGAAATTCAGATGTCCGAATCAGGAATTCAGATTCGGACAACAGAATGCATTTGCAACAGAATTTGCTAAATACAGCACACGATCTTTATAATTCGTTCGTTATATTTTCCGCACATAATTCCGAACGTAATATGAATTTCGTGCATCCGGAAACGTGATCAGGTCACCGTACCTTCTTCTGCGGCCAGCTTATTAAGTCTTGTTAGGATTAGGCTGCCGCTCCCGGCAACTTGGGTGTTGCATGGCTTGTTGGGCTTCTGACTAACACTAACAATCATAAGTGTTCGTATGACAACCAGTACCGGCAACTTTACATGCTCTCTGAGGTCCAGAAGGGTCAAGATACGTTAAGAATCACCCATCTACAGACTAACCGCGGCTATCGTTTAACTGCGTTGTTATAAGATAAAAGCCCCTGTAGGTATGTATGAAAGTCTAAAGGTCTGAGGTGTTGTAAAGTTCCTTGTGTTAGTTATTAAAAATCGTTGAATATAATATTCCACATCCCACAGAGACATGAACCATCCGAAGTTCGTGTTTGAAGACGTGCCGCTGTTCCTCGGTCTGATCAAGGACTTGTTCCCCGGACTGGAGTGTCCGCGGGTCGGCTATCCGGACTTCAACGCCGCCGTCACCGAAGTGCTCGAGAAAGATGGATACATCGTTTTGCCTCATCAGGTTAGAGTTACTAAAAACTGCTACTGGAAATTAGTTTCCAGTTTTCCTATTACACACATACACATACCATCACGCCTGTATTCCCCGAAGGATTAGGCAGAGGTGTACTAATCCTACAAATGTACACCTACATTTCGCCGGTATGTTTAGGTCCCATGTAATAGTGGGCGAGCCTATTGCCATTAACCAGGCACAAATCCAGACTCCGAGTTCATACTGAGAGTTTAATAGAAAAACCCAATAACACTTTGCTCGACCTGGGGGTCGAACCCAGGACCTCTAGCGTAGCAGTCGCGCTTAGGACCACTAGACTAATGAGGCAGTCTTCCAATTAGTTTTCCGATAATTAATTGTGAATTTAATGAACTAGTATTTAGATATGAGTTCAATAAATTCATACCTAATTAATTATCGTTCAATCTCAATGTGTATCGATGGTAAAAGAAAATACCGTTAGAAAAGCATTATACATATATATACCGGAACTAAACATGCGCAGAAGACCAACAATCTACTAGCTAGCTATGTCTTTCGACCAGATATCCAGCGCTGAGTCTACTCCCTATCTCCGTCAATGAAGTTACGAGCCGTTCGAAAGTTTTCCGAAACTTCGGAGTCCGATAAAACAAGTGTCAAATTCAATTTTTCGAACGGGTAAAAACACATCGAGAGTAGGGACAACTGTCAAATTGTGTTGTCATTCATTCTTAGTTCGGGCCCCGAGCGAATTATCCGTCCGTAGGTGATACGGAGTAGGAAACGCCCGTAACTAAGGTCGAAACTACGGACTTCGTGCTTAGGGAGTAGACCCCCTGGTACGAACGGTTACGATATGGGTTGATTTAGGTTTTGTATAAGAATTAAAATTTTAAACGATAAAGTATTATTTATTAGGAATTATATTAAGTAAAAAGGTATATTGCTGACGTCACCTTTAGACGGACAATGTGGAATTCGACATAACGAGCAGAGTTTTCTGTAGCTTAGTTGGCTAAACTAAAACGGTACTAAACTAAAATGGAATTGAATAAAACGAATATTTTTTTTATTCAATTCCATTTTATTCTAATTAATTGTTTTGCTTTTAATAGTTTCATTATATCTATCCGAAAAGTGTGCATGCTGTGTTAGCCTATAAGTAATTGGCACGCTTTTAAATGTATCGATGTTGACAATAATAATATATCCATGAATCTATTAGTGTAAGTAATTTTTGGCTAACCTTGTATAATTAAATAAAAATAAATAAACCGTTCAGTATACGGATATACTAGAGGATGCAGGTCAAATCTGAGCCTTAGATCAACATTTTCTTTTACAAAATTAATAACTTACCGTGTCCTTTTCTGTACCAGGTTGATAAAGTGGTACAGTTGTATGAGACAATGATGACGCGCCACTGCACGATGCTAGTGGGGCCGACGGGCGGCGGCAAGACTGTCGTAATCCAGACGTTGGTCAAGGCACAGACCCTTTTGGGACTTCCTACTAAGCTCACCATACTCAACCCAAAGGTAAGATATATTTACGTATGTACAAGTAGGATAATAATATATGAACATCGTCAGCACCATAACCATTTCCCAATGTGTTAGGGCCTTCTAGTCTACTTAGATGTGCCTAGAAGGATGGAGGGACTGCCATCAAACTTCCACAAACCCATTTCTCGACAATGGCGATATTCTAAAGATAAACTTGTCAGGCATTTCAGACTTCAAACTACCATTAACAATTATTATAAATTAGTGCAGTTACTTGCTTGTTTAATAACTAACCGCTAATAATAACTATTTTCTATCCTTTTTCAATGTTTGCAAATAAGAGATAAAGCCTGATTATTGTTTAGTGTAGTGAAATTGAGTTGTCAAATTTAAAACAAAATCTGCACCAATCAATGTTGCAGGCGTGCTCTGTAATAGAACTCTATGGAATTTTGGATCCAGTTACAAGAGACTGGACTGATGGATTATACTCCAGAATATTCCGAGAAATGAACAGGTAACAACATAAGCAGTACATTTCCATTGCAGCTTAATTTTATTTTCAAAAGGATTAGTTGGACTAAAATAGTTCAGTTTGTATCTAGAAAGACGTAGTGGTTGGATCATTTGACTAGTTCAAAATTTTAAATCTGGCGGAGTTTGAGTGACCCAGTTTTATGGACCAATCTGAACTCCGCCGGACCCATACCAAAATCAATCAATTCATACATTCAAACATACTTTCATTGTCAAATCCAAACTCCTACTCTCCTTAGCTGCTACTAAAAGTAAGTATTTCATAGAAAAACCTAATTGTTTCTGGTCTATCTCCAGGTAAAGTAGTGTAGGTACCTAACTAAATTGCTCGACTGGAAATAGAATTCATTATAATTAAGGTACTGAAGAATAATCCGTTTCACTATTTAATCATTACTATTCTTCTTGTACCAGGCCAGCAGATAAAGACGAACGTCGGTATTCCCTCTTTGATGGCGACGTGGACGCCCTCTGGATAGAGAATATGAACTCCGTAATGGATGACAATCGTCTCCTAACATTAGCCAACGGGGAGAGGATCCGACTGGCTCCCTACTGCTCCTTACTCTTCGAAGTGGGGGACTTGAACTACGCCTCACCGGCGACTGTGTCCAGGGCGGGGATGGTGTTCGTAGATCCTAAGAATTTGGGCTACCAGCCCTATTGGGACAGGTTTGTTCATTCATTCATAACGACAAATCCTTATTGAAATTTAATGTTTTTTAAAACAGTAGTGGATTCAAATGCTGGATGCATCTTGGCATTTATTTGTGTAGCTAGCAAGAGACAGAAGACATTTTCACAATAAGAAAGAATACAGAGGGCATAATAGGTATGACATAATATAGCAAAACACAAAGTAAGTTCACCTGTAATAGGTATGTGCCTCATGGCTGTCCAAATAGGTTGGCTAACATTATGGTGCTTCAGTTTGAAGTAGCCAGTAACAGGACACACAAATCAATTAGTAGTGTGAATAAAATCAAATAAAAAAATATAATTAAAACTATACAAACTCCTAAATAGGTGGTTGCGTGGACGTAACAACGAAGAAGAGCGAGAACAATTGAACGGTATGTTCGACCACTACGTGACGGGCGCCATCAACTACATCGTGTTCGGCATGTTCGGCCTGCAGCAACAGACGCCGCTCAAGACCATCGTGCCGCAGACGCCACTAAACCTGGTCAGTGGGTGCACACGATGGGCCAGCATGGCCTCGAGCAGAGCCTACGAGATCTGACATA
This sequence comes from Acronicta alni, assembly GCA_964056405.1. Classification (NCBI taxonomy): domain Eukaryota; kingdom Metazoa; phylum Arthropoda; class Insecta; order Lepidoptera; family Noctuidae; genus Acronicta; species Acronicta alni. The sequence goes on along the minus strand of OZ043932.1, from coordinate 10,139,767 downwards.
GATGAATTTTCGGATAAGCTTAGTGTATCCCAACTTGTCATCGAGTAGTTTCTTCTTCAGTGTATGAAAAAATAATTACCGTATTATGTTTAAAGGCGCGTGCAGGCTTTTTAAGACTTTTCAATACACCGTTGAAGAATGTGATATTAATATTAATTTTTAATACGCATTTGATTTCGAAAAGTCAAGAGGTGCCCTAAGCAGTGATAGCCTAGTGGTATGACCATTGGACTGCCAAGTCCAAGTTCGAATCCAAGGCACGCACCTCTGACTTTTCGAATGCATGTGCGTATTAATAATTAATTAACACTTGCCTAAATGGTAAAGGGAAACATCGTGAGAAAACCTGCATACAATAGAGATTTTTCTCGACGGTTTGTGAAGTCTGCCAACCCGCACTAGGCCAGCGTGGTGGACTATATCCTAATCCCTCTCAATATGAGAGGAGACCCGTGCCCACAGCTCTCAGTAGGAGTAGCAATAATTGGAAAAAAGTTTGAAACAAAAACCTTTGCCTACTTATTGGTTTAATATTCAGGCTACCCTTCTTCCCCAGGTGGTGCAGTTATGCTACATGATAAGTGGCTTGCTGCCCAACAGAGAAGATGCCAACGAAGAGATCGACAGATCAATCGTCGAGTGCGTTTTCATGGTGGTAAGTACAACATACCACCACACCTGTATTCCCCTAAGAGTTAGGCAGAAATGTACCACTTAAGAGACGTAGGACAAAGTGGGAGTAATTCCACTCAAATTGGAGCTGCCCGACTGGAGAAGTACCTCCACCGTGCAGAAAATCGAAGTGAAATAACACTGCTTTGAGCTGTGTTGTGTTCCTTACGGTGAGCAAGGTTGCCAGTGCTCTGCGAGGAGACGTTGTGTTAGCAGTGGGGGAACTTTGACCCTTATACTGCCAACCCAACTACTGTCAACTCTTCCTTCGTTTTACAGGGTCGGCAACGCGCAAGTGATACCCCTGGTGTTACAAGCGTCTAAAGGCTACAGTAACCGCTTACCGTAGCCGGTGGTATAGGTGGGCGGTATGGTTATTTGCCACCTTAGTGGTATAAAAAAAAAGTACACCAGTTCGCCGATATTTTTAGGTCTCATGAAAGATAGGCGAGCCTATTGCCATTAACCAGACACAAGTCTAAACTCCCAGCTGCTGCTGAAAATTTCATAGTAAACTTAATAACTCTGCTGGGAATTCAATCCAAGACCTCTCTAGCAGCAGTCGCGTTTAGGATCACTAGACTAAGGAGGCCGAAGTCCGTATAACACATAACATATCTACTGACTGTTACTAGTATTTATCTAATTATTCCTAATACCGTGGGAACTTCCCAATATCAGATGTAGAACCTATCAGCCGAATTTATAGTGTCTATAATTTCGAGAACAATCAGTGAGTAGTATTTTACCGTTTTATTAAATTTAATAGATGTAGGTACTCTAACTTCAGATAATTTTTAATATGAGTAGATATGTTTTATTGCGTAAGAATATCAAGGTAACGTTACATGTACTTATTAAAACTATTTCATTTAAAACATTCACTTTTGTTTTTACTTGGTGGCAAATTTTGTGCAATTGATACAACGGGGGCGTAGCTCAGATGGTAGAGCGCTCGCTTAGCATGCGAGAGGTACCGGGATCGATACCCGGCGCCTCCAAATAGTATTTATTTTGATATTATATTTTTATCAATAAATATATAGAAATAAAACCAATTCATTTAAAACATTCACTTTTATTTCTGAATTGCTGGCAAATTTCATGTAAATAATCTGTCGGGGGCGTAGCTCAGATGGTAGAGCGCTCGCTTAGCATGCGAGAGGTACCGGGATCGATACCCGGCGCCTCCAAATAATAAATATTTTGATAATATTATTTTTTCAATAATTAAAATAAAATTATAGTCCTTGGTTTTTTACTTTTTAGATAAGTTAATGTACAATTTAAAAAACTAAATCGAAGCATTCATCTTTACTTAGATCGTTCAACAAGACGGACGGGCGGAGTGTTTAGATGCAGGCGGCATTTAACAGGTCCTTGTAGAAATCTATGCGGGAGGCCTTTTTCCACTGATGGGCGCTGATGGAAAGGCCTCCCGCATTTTATCATTATTATAATATTAACATTTATCGTTATTATATTAACTTTCAAAAACGAATAAATGAATATTTTATGAAGTGCAGTTGCAAGGAAGGAAAGGCCCACCAGAGACTTACCAAACAACGCTACTACTATTATTACGAAACCCTACCGTGTAGTAGATAACCCTGGCAGACTATCCTGGGTGTCTTTAAATCAGGAAGTATTGATTCACTTCCTTCTTCAAAGCAAGTGCGCTCCATCATAGATCGCAGTGTCGCTTAACATCAGGCAAATTGGCTGTCAAGCGTAGGACCATCAAAAAATAAATATAAAAAAAAATGTATGTTGTTTTCTCTTTCAGTCGATGTACAACAGCCTTGGGGCCGCCATCATAGATGTCGGGCGGTTCGACTTCGATACCTACATCAAGAAAGCATGTCCGATGATGCTGGTAGAAGACACCCCTGAGAAGAAAGCTACCACAAGTAATAAGCTATGCATTTAACGTTGACACCTTAGGCGTCATCCTAATAGAAAATCGCTATCGCGCGAGTAAGCGAATTTCTATTAGGATGACGCAACCATCAACCATCATATGCAACAATCGCATGCTCACGTGATAACAAGAACTGAGTGTCCTAATAGAAAGCGAATACGCTATGATCGCGGGAATAAACGATCCTAGCGGCAGCAGAGCCCGCTTTGCATAGCATCGGCGCTCTGTGTCCGAATAGAAAGCGAATACGCGATCATCTCGCGAACGTCAATTAGGACACCTATTCGCAATATGTTTGATCGCGAGTTCGTACGAACACACATGTTACGAGGCAGTTCGTTTCTGATATTTTTATTATTAGACCCTTTACAGGCTCAATAGAGCCTGTCCGTGACTATGGACGCTGTCTATGAGTATGGCTCTGTCGTGAGTATGAACTACTATTTACGCATTTTATCGAGTTATATTTAACTCGATAAAATGCGTAAATAGTAGTTTTATTTCAACGTCTGATATTCGAATCAGAAAACATTTGTTTTTATGCCACTAAGTTGGCAAACAAGCGTACGGCCCACCTCATGGTAAGCGGTTACCGTAGGCATAGACGCTTGCAACACCAGAAGTATCACTTGCGCGTTGCCGACGAAACGAAAGAGAAATAAGTAGTTATTTAGAAAAGGAAAAATTCGACCGCGGGCAGGATTCGAACCTGCGTCTTCTGGTTAGGTACACCAGACGCTATGACCTATAAGCCACCACGATACCTACCCGTCATGTCGAATTTTTTCCTTTTCTAAATAACTTTAAAATCTTAGCATGGAAAATGCCAAAAATATACAAAAAGAGAAATAAGTAGTTGGGTTGGCAGCAGAGGGTCAAAGTCGGGGGAACTTTGACCCTCTACTGCCAACACAACATTTCCTCGCGGAGCTATATTAAATTAATAGTGACGTTTCGCAGAACACTTCCCAATGGGCTTCGCGACTTTATACGACTACTGCTTGGAGCTGAAGACCAAGACCTGGGAGGCTTGGGAGTGGCTCGTGCCAGAATACGTGCACAACCGGGAGATGAAGTTCCCCGCAATACTGGTGCCCACCGTCGACACGCTACGACTCACCTGGCTCATCAAAATCATGGAGAACGTGAGTCTCATATTGCTATTATTTTTTGTTAAAAATACCCATTCAGTGATAAAACAGTGACGAAACATGACTTGGCAAAATAGGGAATAATAGATCCCACGTCACAGAGTGCGAGTGACCATGCTACACTTGCTGGAGTGCCTAAAATGTTCGTACCCCTGCACCTTTGAGGACCTAAACAAAACCACTGATGCCGCAATTAACGTGGCCACCTACTGTGCTCAAGTAATGTAAGCAATGTAGAGGCCAGCACATCAAGCTACCCCTATCTGTCAAATTTCTTTGATAGATTTTCAACTTTAACACAAAGTGATAAGGTTCATATTCAATTGGGAAAATTTTACAGTTTTGGATAGCTTGACCTGCTGGCGTCTGTACTTACCATCGACACGAAAAGAAGAAGTGATAAAACGTTTGAATCGCTCGATCCGATAGCATTATCCGGGGTCAAAGACTCCGAAAAAGAAAATGTAACCTCCCGGCGAGCATTAGAAAGTAAATAATAATAAAATGATTAAATCCGTAAAATAGTACCTAGTTTTATTTCAATACCCATAGCAAAAGTAAAATCCTACCTTGGGTACTTACCAGAATTTCATTAAAACATTAGATTTTTTCTAATCATTCTCATTTTTCTACTATTAACTTTGAAATAAAACTACTTTTTACGGATTTTATCGCGTATACTATTGAGTCTACCCGTGACCATGGACGCTGTAAAGGGTCCGAAGCGTCGGGATTAATATTATCAATATAACGCGATAAAATCCGTAAAAAGTAGTTTTATTTCAATGTATAATATTCGCGTAAATGTCAGAAATCAATACTATTAACTTTTTATACTGTTAACTGCCTCTATATTCTAGTGGTCTTAACGCGACTGCTACGCTAGAAATCCTGGATTCGATTCCCAAGTCGAGCGTCATTTGGTTTTTCTATGAAATTCTCAGTAGCAACTCGTAGTTTGGATTTGTGCCCGATTAATGGCAATAGGCTCGCCCCCTATTACATGGAATTCAGGCGTAGTATAGTATGTTAGCTAGTCTGGTGAACCGACTAAGTACCCTGAAAATTGCTGCAGTAGTCAGTTTGAATTTCCATAAAATTTTGTGTTTATTGTAAGGCCAATAAAATACAGATTATTATTATCAAAATAATTTACTACCTATTTGATAACAGGTAGAACGGCCGGTGCTTCTGGTTGGTGAAACGGGGACATCAAAAACAGCTATAATCACCAACTACCTCCGTGGATTACCAGCGGATAAATTTGTAAGCAAATTATCAGATTACTTTACAAACGTACTTTTCAATTCGTATATCGCCAATGTCCATACCACGTTGAACACACCGGTTCTCGTCCGATCACTGCAGTTAAGCAACGTCGGGCGCGGACAGTACTTAGATGGGTGACCGCTTAGGAACACCGCGTGACGTTGGTTTTGCATCTTTATTATTTTATTACAAAAAATAGTTTTACCAAAATAGGACCGTCGCTGGTTGTCTAAGAAATGTGGCAACGGTTAAGTACAGAAGACAGCAAATCAGGCTACCCCAATCTGTCAAATTTCTTCGATAGATTTTCAACTTTAATACATTACAGTTTTGGATATCTTGACCAGCTGGCGTCTGTACCTATTTATTTACCTCTTGTGTATATAAATGATATTCCGTTAAGAGACCTGGCCTAGCCATGTTATATATAACATGGCGAACAGTAAATAGTTTGATGATGACGACGATGTTGATAATGCTATTGTTTTTTTAGATAATTATGTATGTAGCGACATTTTATCATCATCATCAACCCTTATACTGTCCCACTGCTGGGCACGGGACTCATCTCAAATTCCCTATGGACTATAGCCTAATACTAAAAGAGGTATTAGGCTATAGTCCACCACGCTGGCCTAGAGCGGGTTGGCAGTCTTCACACACTGTCGAGACAAATCTCTAAGGCATACCTACAATATTCCTCACGATGTTTTCCTTCACCGTTTAAATTAAAAATAAATAAGAAAAAATTCATTTATTTCAGGCTTAATTGCCCATAAAAACACTGATATATAAATAAAATAAAATAATCACAAAAAAAAACAAATAAATACTTACAATTACAATAGAATATCAGGCACAATTAGCAACATGCCTGCTACAACAATGCCTGATGTGAGGGCAGTCAAGTCGCCCGGCAATCATCATAAGGACAGTATTGGAGCTGGCCCGCACCCTGCGCACCAAGGACGCGCACCGCTTGCGCATGGTGGTGTGGAAACAGTCGGTGCGCGCCTCCGCAAACATGCCCGAGGCACTACAGAACCGGGGCAGCCCCAATAACGCCCTGAACGCGTTATTGCGTGTTTAAGCTACTGGTCATTAATTATTAAGACGCACATGAATTCGAAAAGTCAGAGGTACAGTCAGCAACGAAAGTCGTTGAACACGATGCATTTTTAAAACGCTTTAATATTTTATATTATCTGCAAATTACTGACCCGAGAAGGTAGCACGAGTTCTGTTTCTATAAGATAATGACAAGCTTTACCATAACTAGAATTTAATTAAAAGTTTTGGTGTACTGATGTTTGCAAAATTTTATTTTGTTCAACGACTTTCGTTGGTGAGACCTTTGACTTGGCAGTCCTATGTTCATATCACTAAGCTATCACTGCTTTCTTTATATTATTGCTTTGCTATCCACATTTTATTACATTATATACACTCACGCCTTTTTCCCATGGGGGTAGGCAGAAACTAAAGAACGCCACTTGCTACGATTCTTGCATACTTCTTTTGCTTCGACCACATTCGTACATCTTGTCATACATACACGCCGGTTGCGAGTACTACGCTACTGACCTTTTTGAAGAACCTCACCAATAGATAAGGTCGCCGTAAGTTTTTCTAGGGCGTCCGCTCTCGACGGTTCCACATTCTATACAGGGTATTAATTATTGTACAAAATACAACTATGATAGTCCCAGATTAAAACTACAAAAGTTAGGTACAGTCAGCAACGAAAGTCGCTGAACCTGTTGAAATATTCAATATGATTTTTAATAAGAATGAAGTTACTGACCTGTGAGGGCTATGCGAAATAGTTGTACTATAGATGACCATTAAATATTTAGGTTAGGTACCACAATAGAATAAACCTCTTGACAAGTTTTGGAGTTGCAATGTTTTCAAAATTAGCTATGTTCAGCGACTTTCATTGCTGACCGTACAACGAAAATTCTGTCATCGTCTTTGTTTTACATAAACATAAAATTTACGGGGCCCTTGTACTCATAATTAAGAACAACTTTTCTCTCAACTCGACAAATAAACATCGTATGAAATAAAACAATTTGACTGTTTATTTTTATCACCTAACCTACTAACTACTAATTAATTATGTTACAAAAGCATACTCAGCTATTTTAAACTGGGCCACATTCACTTTTACGAAACCGACTGGTTCTATAATAAGAACTAAAACTACTTTAAAGAACATAACAGACATTTTCAACCTTTATTCACATTGGGGGCGTAGCTCAGATGGTAGAGCGCTCGCTTAGCATGCGAGAGGTACCGGGATCGATACCCGGCGCCTCCAAATATAACTTTTTGCGTTTTTTTTACCTTCTACACTACATTATATCGAAACCCGACGATGGGTAAGCAGACTAGAAGTACATTAAATAGTAATAGTAATTTTTTAAGATTGTTTTAAATGAATTCTAGGGATACGTATAGTAGGCGTACCTACATAATTCTGTATACGCTCGTATTAAATTAATATTATTTAAGTTTGGTCTGGCTGTTTATTTAGGAATCCAATTAAGGGTCGTCTTCAGCGAAATCGAATATTACATACAATACAATTTTATTTATAATAAGATCAGGCATAGGTACCATCTATGGTTATTGGAAGCATCAGCCATCAAGCAACGGATTTTAGGCGGGTTGGCAGACTTTACACATCGTTGAGAAAAATCTCTAAGACAAGCAGGTTTCCTCACGATGTTTTCCTTCACCGATTTAAGCGAGCGACCTTCGACTTGGCAATCCAATGGCTATCACAGCTTTTTATAAGTTTTTCACTGTTTTGTCAAGCCGTTTTTAAGTTTTAGCAAAGCTAACGAACAACAATTGATTTTTATATGATTGCTCTCACCCATTTCAGATAATCCAACAAATGAACTTCTCATCGCGTACATCATCGATGGATGTGCAGCGTAACTTAGAATCTGTCGTGGAGAAGAGAACTAAGGATACGTTCGGGCCGCCCGTGGGCAAGAAGATGCTGGTGTTCATAGACGATATGAATATGCCTATCGTAAGTGAATACTGACTACCTTTTTTTTGTTGACGGGTTTGGAAATGCTTTATACTTAAAGTGTCGTACTCCGCTCTGAAAAGAGAGATCTACCGACTAAAACCAACCTCGGTGTTTCGCGTCACCACTTTAGTGCCAGGACTGTCTACGGGAGCGCTGCAGCATTCGTCCGCAGACCCGACAGGAATACTGACTACCTAAAATAACTATGTACCTGTCAATAAATGTCATTTTTCCTGTGGTAATTTCCCAAAATCCCGTCTTAATATTCTTTAGATATTTATTTATTTATTTCTCATTAAGATTACAATCGCTCGATTATTCACCTACCGTTACATAAGGAAAGGGGGGGCGAACCACTAGAGCACAGATGTCATCAAGAAAAACTGCAGATATTTTCAAGAGACAATCAATCGAATCATATCACTCCTGTATCTCCAGAGTTAGGCCAGTGGTACCGAATTTGTGGAGGGTTAATCAAATTTTTTGTGGGGGTAACGAAGAACGTATTAATTAAGACTTATTATCTAATAAAATTGTAGATCGCCACGCAATAAGTACAGCGCTCGTGGCATTTCTTTCTAGCTGCAGCGCGACATCGCATTCGCGTCGCGGCCGCTTCACCATTCATCGTTATCATCATCATCATCATCAACCCATATACTGTCCCACTGCTGGACACGGGTCTCCTCTCACATTGAGAGGGATTAGGCTATAGTCCACCACGCTACCTAGTGCGGGTTGGCAGACTTCACAAACCGTCGAGAAAAATATCTAAGGCATGCAGGTTTCCTCACGATGTTTGCCTTCTCCGTTTAAGCGAGTGATAATTAATTATTAATACGCACATGAATTCGAAAAGTCAGAGGTGCGTGCCTTGGGTTCGAACTCGAGACCTTCGACTTGGCAGTCCAATGGTCATACCACTAGGCTATCACTGCTTCACCATTATGTCTGTTTAATCGCAGGCGGGCGGTGAAGGGAGTGAGGGACTAGGGTAAAATCGGTTCTCCTAATAGGTCATAGGGGTAATAATATTGAAAACGTTAGGAACCACTGAGTTAGGCAGAGGTGCAGTCAATACAACCACTGTTCATTGGTACTTATGTTAGTTTTGTGGTCAAATAAATAATACAGTTTAGTGATTTCTCAATTTTTGTGGAAAATAGTTTTATTCAAAATAAACTATAATCTAACAGCTGTCTCTAGATGTAGCAAGTGTCATACATAACATTTGCTTGAATGACGTATTATCATAATAATTGTATTTTAATAATATAAAATAAATTAAATTTGATAAATAACACTTCCCTATTTAATACGCCATAAGTTGGTTTGCAAATTAGATAAAAATTTCATAAGTAATATGTTTAAAAAAATATTTGGAGGCGCCGGGTATCGATCCCGGTACCTCTCGCATGCTAAGCGAGCGCTCTACCATCTGAGCTACGCCCCCGATGTGTTAATAGCACGAAATTTGCCACCAAGTCAGAAACAAAAGATGCTTTAAATAAAATAGTTTTAATTCTTTAAATTTATTGAGAAAAATATAGCATAAAAATAAATATTATTTGGAGGCGCCGGGTATCGATCCCGGTACCTCTCGCATGCTAAGCGAGCGCTCTACCATCTGAGCTACGCCCCCGATATGTATTATTGCTGTATATTGCTACCATATACAATATGCAGTCCGAGCACTCTTACTCAATTTCAAAATGACCTTTACAATGCCTTATGAGTATTACCGGTATGTTGAGAAATAATGATAATAAAAACTTATTACTGTCAACATTGACTGCACGCTTGGTGTTGTGGTTAATCTGGTCACCTCTCCACTACCGTTGCGCCGGGTGTCGGTGGGTTCCGCGGAATAATGCTCTGTTCCCGTAGCCCCCGACGCAGCAGGTGCGAGAAGGAACACCGTGTGGTTTTGAGTCGGTAGGTCACCGACGTCCGACACGCCCCGCCGCCTCCCCGGGCGGCGGAAGTCCATGAGAAGGGTGTCGGTGGGTTCGATTACCACCCGAGACAAATATTTGTGTGATTCACAGATATTTATTTAGAGTCTGTGTACTTTGTATCTGTTTTTAAAGTCATAATTGAGTCAGTCAAAGTAAAAATTTTATATGTTTGTAAAGTCCCCCGTGACGTAGGACTTGTTCCCTATAGGGTGCTGCAAGGTTTGCCACAAACGACATGCTCTATAAAGAAACTGGCTTTGAATAACGATTGCAGAGCTTGTGGTCAATTTATGGAAACAATGCAGCACATCTTGTGCGATTGTGACGTCCTAGCGACGAAACGGATGAGTCATGTCGGCAACGGATACTTTTACACCATCTAGTCCCAAACTAAGCAGAGCTTGTACTATGGGTACTAGACAATGGATATAATAATACTTTTTTTGTAAATACATAAGAAACACCCAGACAAACACAAACGCTTATCGCATCACATAAATATTTGTGTTCTGTGGGAATCGAACCCACTAGACCACAGACGTCGTCAGCTTATAACTTGGCCACGAGGCACTTCCTTTTAATGTAATAACTATAATTATTAATTAATACAGTGCATAAAATAGGTATAATTATAGGTAGCTAACGATATCTGTGTCTTGACAATTATTGCTTAGTAATGTAACTATTACGCAATATGTACGCAATACCTATACGCAAACCACCTTTGTCGCATATTAAAACGCAGGTGTTCGTTCGTTGGCCTATATACTTACCTCTTCTGTCGACACTTACTGTCAATGGCAATCTTTTTTTTTCTGTTTATTATATTGGATTAATTTATTAGTTCAGATCAAACTGCATTGTTCTCATTAATTAATCGTAACAAAAATTGTAAACCAAGATTAACATTGTAATCATGTTTTTTTTTAAAGAGCCTCTAAGGAGTTTCTTGCCGGTTCTTCTCCTTATGACACACTTTTTAAAACCGTGCAACTAGTTTTAACTTTTCAAAAGTGCTATTTTAAAGGACTTATTGAAATAAAACATTTGACTTTGACTGTTTAGGTATAATAATGTACCTATATTATGAATCTTTAATATGCTAGGTACTTAAGTATATTTGACAACACGTTTGGCTGGGCGATCGCCTTCTATGCCACGGGTTGTGGGTTAATTCTGCTCGAATTAGTAATCTTAGTGAAGTTCCTACTATTCCTGCTCAAATACCAAAAATAAAGTTTAATGTTCCAATATCTTTATGATTTGTTGAATAAAGTCATTTTCGCTCAATAAAAAATAAAATGGCTGAGTTTAAGCGATAAACTGTAAATTTATTTACGAGAAATTTTCTCTTTTATAACAAATAGGTATTTGTATGAGCTACAGTTAATTGTTCCGGGTCGGGGTGTTTGTGTATGTGAGTTTGTGTTTGTAAACGCACCCACGATACAGGAGAAAATCTTAGTGTGGAGCACTAGCGTAGTTTTTAAAGCTAAAAAAATATATATCCCTAAAGTTTATTCTTTATTGTGCACACACACATAGAAAATATATTTTTTGCTGTTCACTGTAACGACAAAATATTATTTCATTCTGTCACAGAATGTCAAATTTTGTCCATTTTTTTCTGAAAATATTAATAATCTTTAATTTTTATAATAAATTATTATGTTTTTTGGAATCTCGTATTAATCATCAAAAACACTTATTCACCCGATTTATTCTTCATCATATCAGCCACAGGAAGTCCACTGCTGAACAAAGGCCTCCCCCATAGACTTCCGCAAGGACTGGTTACAAGCCGTCTGCATCCAACGACTTCCAGCGACCTTTACCAGGTCGTCCGTCCATTTCGTTGGAGGCCGTCCCACGCTGTGCTTTCCGGTGCGTGGTCTCCACTTTGAGAACCTTTTTGCCCCAGCGGCCATCAGTTCTACGAGCTATGTGCCCCGCCCATTGCCACTGATTGATTTATTCTTAGTGGAATCAAACTAATTGTTCAGATTTCTGTAGCAACATAGTATTACTGTGACAGTTCACATCGGGGGCGTAGCTCAGATGGTAGAGCGCTCGCTTAGCATGCGAGAGGTACCGGGATCGATACCCGGCGCCTCCAACGGACAATTTTCTTTTTTATGATTTTGTTTTTTAGCACCATATAGAAATGATAATTGATGAGCTGTGTTGGGTTCGATTCTCATGTCGAACAGTGTAATTCGGTTTATCTGTGAACTTCTCAGTAGCAGTTCAAAGTACAGGCGTATAAGACAGATAGATGAATGAAAAGTAGACAAGTGTTGCTCGTTTTAGAGCTTCTGTAACAACGCTTGAGAAACCAAGAATAGTTCGATTGCCAGGAGCATTGCGAGCAGTGCTAATGGGGTTTTGTATGAAAATCTCAGCAGTAGCCCGTAGTTTTGATTTGCGCCCGATTCATTGCAATAGAACCTAAATATGCCGACGAACTGTGGGTGTTTGATTGGTACAACCCTGCCTAACCCTTCGAGGAATACAGGCGTGATGGTATCTTCTACAACTTGTTACAAAATACCCCGTAAAAATATAATTAATTATCAAAGACAAAAATTTTGTCAGCTCAGTTTGTGGCCACGTACCTATTTTACCTAATAATTGTCTACTTTAATAGTTTTTCTATTTTTCATTCATAAATGTTGTTGTTTTCCTTTTTTTGGGATATGTTATACAGCGTTACTACGGTTCTTAAATATTGTGAATGGACTCGTTATAAGGCCCCATTTAACCTTCTTTCGGCTTTACGGGTAGTTTTGTAACCGGCAAACTGTGGGAGTTACATTGGTACACCCCTGCCTAATCATTCGGGGAATACAGGCGTATGTTATATACTTATCTTCAAATACAGAATACAATCGTGATATTGTTACAGGTAGATACATATGGTACTCAACAACCTATAGCTCTGTTGAAGCTGCTATTCGAGAGGAAAGGTTTCTACGACCGTGGCAAGGATCTGAACTGGAAGAACATCAAAGATGTCGGCTTCCTGGCTGCTATGGGCAAGGCAGGCGGTGGAAGAAATGATGTAAGTGTTTTGATCTTTACGTCATACAATATACTGGGACTTAAAACCTTTTTTCCATGGCCTGAATTTTCACATTCAATATACCGAATGGTCAATGATATTAACATAAACCAAAAGACGGTGGTTCGAATCCTGCCCGCGGTCGAATTTTCCCTTAGCTAATAACTTTAAAATCTTAGCATGGAAAATGCCAAAACAAAATACAAAAAGATAATATTAACATTTTATTGTGTCAGGCATGACATTGACGGAATTGATGTCGTAACGGGACATGACATCAATTCTGTGAATGCCATCAAAAACTGGTTCGTCTTTAAATATTAAATATCAATAAATTTTAAATATCATCTTAATTGTCAATCCATATAGGTACTGTCCCACTGCTGGGCACGGGTGTCCTCTCTGAATGAGAGGGATTAGGCTATAGTCCACTACGCTGACATAATGCGGTTTGGCATTAGGTCAGCGTAAGACTTCACATGGCATCGAGAAAAACTAAGGCATGCCGGTTTCCTCGCGATGTTTTCCTTCACCGTTTAACCGAGTCATACTTAATTCATTAAAGTCACAAGTGCCTTGGATTCGCACTCGGGATATTTAACTTGGCAGTCCAATGCTCATATTGTAGACTATCACTAATACTGTCAATTATCAGGATCCGCGGGAGCACCAATAGCATTCTGAGGACTATCGTAAATAAACAAGATTGTCCGTTCCTGAGGTACTGAATCCGTAGTCCGTGCTGCAGGCTTGATGCCCCAGGAAGACATAGGAACTAAATTATATCGTACATGAAAATTACACAATTACCTATATTACTAAAATAGGCTAAGTCTTATTTCTTTTATTACTAACACAATATATAGATTGTGGTCCAAAATAAATGGATAATTATTATTATTAAATGGGTAGGAATAAACTAAGACTACTTTTGATTACAAGCATTGTTCACAAAAACAAAACATGAGTTTGGAGGCGCCAGGTATCGATCCTGGTACCTCTCGCATGCTAAGCGAGCGCTCTACCATCTGAGCTACGCCCCCGATGGTTGTTATCGCATTAAATTGCTATGCCTTCAACATATTGTCTGGATTGCGTTTTACCCTTCATAGCCCTATGGAATTCTCAGTCAAGCTCTGAAATGGAGTATGCAATTCAAATAATTACCCTTTTGGGCTCCGGCTCCCATCGACGATTGATAGTAAATATACTTATAATATTAATAAAGCTACGCCAGGTATTCTCATCCCGTAACGGTCACGTGATTTCCTTGCAGTGACGTCATAGTCAGTCTTACGTTTGATACTACGTATTGTACAAAATGAATGTTTTCACTCGCTATCTGCCATTTTATACAGTTTACTTTTTAACTTAATAAATGGAAAACCAGAGATAAAAATAGTTGGACTAAGGACTAATTTATTTTAGATATTTTATAGTGAATTATAAATCGGCAACATTGATCGTATTCATCGTGGGAAGAGCATAGGTATAGACGCCAGCAGGTCAAGATATTCCGCCATCTTACTAGGCATGGTGGTAGATATCAAGACCTTTTATACAGGATATAATCTTAGCACGATATAATCTTACCACAAGTAATAATATAAATCTCTTCCCCACCAGGTGGACCCTCGCTTCATCTCAATGTTCTCAGTATACAACCTTCAGTTCCCGTCTGAGAACACCTTGAGACACATCTACGTGTCCATACTCAAAGGACACTTCGAGATCTTTCCAGAAGAGATACAAGAAATCGTCGACAAGATTGTGCAGATGACTTTGGATCTTTACAAGGTAGAATGTTATTGAATGAAGGTTGTTTTTTTATTGATTTATTTATTTATTATTATAAGACGATAAATAAATATACAGCCTGCCTCATGGTAAGCGGCAGGCGCAGCCTAGAGATCCCAGAAACACCAGTAGTATCACTAGAGAGTTGTCTCCTGGTGAGGCACTTAGACGTCGATATATAAGTATATTTTTTTTATTCTACTAAGGTGGCAAACAAGCGTACGGCCCACCTGATGGTAAGCGGTTACCGTAGCCTATAGACCAGGAGTAGGTATCACTTGCGCGTTGCGGACCCTGTATTGAAAGAGGAATAGTTGGGTTGGCAGTATAAGGGTCAATGTCCCCCCACTGCCAACACAACGTCCTCGTGGAGCACTGGCAACCTTGCTCACCGTAACAAACACAACACAGCTCAAAGCAGTGTTATTTTACTTCGATTTTCTGCAAGGCCCTCCGCCTTGCAGGAAATCTTCCCCAGTCGGGCAGCTCCAATATGAGTGGAATTACTCCCACTATGCCCTACCTCTCTTAATGCCTCTATTGATACGTAACAGATAATAATAGTGGACCTGCCGCCGACGCCGGCGAAGTTCCACTACATCTTCAACCTGCGCGACCTGTCCCGCATCGCGGCGGGCATGTGCCTCACGCACCCCACCTACTTCAACGACAAGCGCTGCGTCGTCCGCTGCTGGCGCAACGAGTTCACAAGAGTCATATGCGACAGGCTCATCAGTACACAGGTTATTCTTCAAAAAAAAACATAAAAAACCTAACATAAAACGTACCTATTTAGCGAAGGAAAAATTCGACCGCGGGCTACCGACATGACTAACTTGTAAAGTAAGTTATGTCGGTTGAGAAGCAAAACCTTGCTTTTCAATAAGTGTTACTGACGTCACCATAAAGACAAATTCTGAATGATTATAATGATTATAACTTACTTAATCTCCAATTGCTAAAATGTGTTTTGTCTTCTTTTCTCTGTAATAAAATATTTTATTCATAAAAATATAAAACGTATTATAAATAGCAATAGGAGATTTATAATACGTTTTATATTTTTATGAATAAGACCGTGTTTATGCAAGGTGTCCCAAAATTCAACGATAAGTCGGCATTTTCTTGGAAATTACTAATAAAACATCAAAATCCTTCGAAAATGTGCATCCTTATGACATTTTTAACTACCAAATCCACATTCTTTCAAATATTTCAGATTTATTTTTTGTATCGGCAACCTAAGTAGTAGTGTAGGGAATAGGTATGACTGATTTATCTGTGCGTGCCGTCAGTCTAAAAGGTCCAGTTCAGATTTACCTACATTGTAAAACACATCTAATAAGCAATGAATATTGTTACTGTCTGGACTTTAAAAGAGACCATGATCATCTCGGAGATGGTTTCGGCGTTTCTTCTTAGAGGTCGTCAGCTAGAAAATGCCATAGAAGGCGCCATCTAGTATTAATTAAATATTTACTTGTAAAAGTGTAAATAAAAATCTATTTGCAAAATTAAATATATTTTTCATATAACGTCACATACTCCGATATTATCGCTGTATTCCTCGAAGGATTAGGCAGATATGTACTTATTGTACACTCACAGTTAGTCAGTATGTTTAAGTCTATGGCCATTAACCAGGCACAAATCCTAACTGAACTGCTAATGAGATTTCATAGAAAAAAAAACAATAACACTGCTATGCGCGTATGGCGTGGTCTTGAGTTCGATTACCAGATCGAGCAAAATGACGAGGCCATGTGACAGTAGATCAAATTACAGACTGATAATTCCCTGCCTCTTTCAATTGTCATCTTTTATCCTTCTCCCACGATATCGCAATATTAAACACTTCCAACATGCTTCCCTTTTAGGACAATGAACTAATGCGTGGTCACATCCACGAGCACGTAATTAAGTACTTCCCCGAAGAAGAGCCTGTTGTCCTTGAGGAAATCGTCATACCGGAGGAGGAGGAGAAAATAGCCGAAGATGAAATGGAAGTGGATGGTAAGATGAGACAACTAGCTTTTAAGAGAGGTAGGCAATATTAGGAGTAATTCCACTCAAATTGGAGCTGCCCGGCTGGGAAAGTAGCTCCACCTTGCAGAAAATCGGAGTGAAATAAAACTCCTTTGAACTGTGTTGTGTTAATTACGGTGAGCAAGATTGCTAGTGCTCCGCGAGGAAACGTGTTGGCAATGGGAAGGACTTTGACCCTTATACTGCCAACACAACTATTCCTCTTTCGTTTTACAGGGTCGGAAATGCGCAAGTGATACCACTGGTGTTACAAGCGTCTGTAGACTACGGTAACCGCTTACCATTAAGTGGGCCGTATGCTTGTTTGCCATCTTAGCGGTATAAGGCTAAAGCTTGATTCACACCAGACGTATCGTATCGTAATGCATCAGTAGGTACATCAAAAGCTTATATGTCTTATTTGAAACTGCCTCATTAGTCTAGTGATCCTAAGCGCGACTGCTATGCTAGAGGTCCTGGGTTCGGTCAAGCAAAGTCCTATTGGGTTTTTCTATGAAATTCTCAGTAGCAGCTCGGAGTCTGGATTTGTGCCCGCTTAATGGCAATAGGCTCGCCCACTATTACATGGGACCTAAACATACCGGCGAAATTTGGGTGTACATTAGTACACCTCTGCCTAACCCTTCGGGGAATACAGGCGTGATGGTATGTTATGTTATATTATCAGACCCGTGCCCAGCAATGGGACAGTATGTGGGTTGATGATGAATGATAAATAAAGACTAAGAATATACAGTCATCAATGCGGATTACATTACTTACAGTCGAAGGTGGCGCAATTAGATCCTCAGTTGCCTACCCCATTTGCACTTAATAGTTGTTATATTTACTTGAACCTAGAATTCGGCATGTTGGAAGAGAAGCCCGAAGGAGACACCGCGGCCGCGACCCAAGCCGCTGAGGAAGAAGAAGAGGTTGAACCAGAACATGAGTACACGGTGAATATCTTTTGATAAATGATATTTATTTCTGTAATTAGATCTTTAAAAGACACTTTTAGTTACAAGTCAATAATAAACATTTTTTTTTAAAGCTAGATGGCTCCAGCATTTCCTAGCTGACGACCTCTGAGAAGAAACACCGAAAAAAACTAAGAGAATCATAGTCTCTTTTAGAGTCCAGACATAGAGTGGTAACAAAATATGTGTCTTACAATGTAGGGCAACGTCTGAAATGGCCTTTTGAAGAAAGAGCCATAGCGGCTTTGAGTAGACCAGTCCCAACTGACGGCACGCATTCATCATTTTATTTTCTAAAATATCCATTTAGATCTTAGACGCTCCGACTAGAAAGAAGCTTAAAGCCTAGCTGTGAGATATTGCGAGCTAACCTAATATATTATTCATACACGTAAAATATTTTCCGTCTCGCTTGATTGACATCATAATGACAAAGACGAAGCGTTGTACTTCCTCCTTTCTCATACATACCGCTAGGGGATGGAACTCTTTTGTATGTGTTTCCGGTTATGGACGTGTATACCTGGGAGTCTTCAAGTCAAGACTGAATAGGTTAGGTACTTCTAGGCAACCTTGCTAAATTGTCGATAGTATCGTCGCGTAACATCAGTAAATAAATAAATAAACACTTGGGACATGTTACATAGCACCATCTAGTCCCAAATTAACCACTGTACTATAGGTAAGTACTAGACAATGTTAATCACACAAATATTTTTGTCCTGTGGCAATCGAACCCACAACCTCGTGATTAGCGGTCCAATACTCCAAGCCATTAGACAATAGAGGTCAGTGTGAGATAGTGGTAAAAAATACAGCATTAAATTATTTTTATAGTTTTTTTTAAGCTTCTTCGAATAAAGCCTATTAAACTAAGTATAAGATCCATTACTTTATTATTAGTTTAAGTTATATTGTATAGTAATAAAGTATTTAATATTATATGGGCCTTGTAGCCCGAATTAAATAAATAAATTACAATTAGCTTTAATACAACTTACAGATGGAAGAATACGTGTTCCGGGATCCGCTGTTGTTCGGTGACTACCGCAACGCTTTGGACGAAGAGGAGATCAGGTACTACGAGGACCTTCTCGACTATGAAGCTGTCTACTTTCTCTTCCAAGAGGTAATATAACTAATATTTTTATTGTAAGGCTCGTGGCTAAGTAATAACTAATGAAGGTTAAGCTGCTCTAGCCGCAGTCAGTCTATAGATGGGTGACCAATGTTAACACATCTAGACCCGTCCGTGCCTCGGAGAGCACGTATAGCTGTTGGTCCCGTTTGTCATAATGAACACTATGACAATTATCGTTAATGGTAGTCAGAACCCCAAAATGCCTGACAACCAGCCTATCCTCAGCATATCGGTATTACCCAGAAATTGGGTTGTGGAGGTCTGATGGCAGTTGATTCGTGTAAAATGTAGATATTCAGCCGCATCTGGTTAGACTTGAAGCCTCCAACAGTTGGGAAAAGGTCCGGAGGAAGAAGATGCCAATAAGCATACGGGCTTCCTGATGGTAAGCGGCAACCGTAGCCTCTGAATTTTTCTGTGTTTCTTCTCAGAGGTCGTCAGTAAGGAAATGCCGGCACCATCTAGCATTAAAAATTCAAAACATTGACTTGTAAAAGTGTCTTTAAAAGATCCACAGAAATATCATTTCTTAATTTCATTTCTTTGTTTTTGACGAGTTTCCTTTTTACATTTATAAAAGAAGGTTGGAATTTCCATATAGTTATTGTGTAAGTATAATAATGGATAATGTCGTGGGCTGCAACATTATTTCTTTGTTGTTAAATTCTACTTAGTTTTATGTATTATGTTGTAGCTGTTTATTATCCCTTAATAAATAAAATAATAAGTAGCAGATACTTTCCCAATATAGAGGAACAATTGATTGGAATTTCTTGCCGGTCCTTCTTCATAAGACCCACTTTTTGGATCCGTGCAACTAGTTTAGACTTTTCAAGTGCTATTTTAATGGTATAATTGAAATAAAACATTTGACTTTGACACTGTTATCTGTAGATCTTGGACGATTATAATGACCGCGTGGGCAAGATGTCTGTGGTGCTGTTCGAGGACTGCCTGGAGCACCTGACGCGGACCCACCGCATCCTGCGCATGGACCGCGGCAACGCGCTCATCATCGGCGTCGGCGGCTCCGGCAAGAAGTCCATCTGCAGGCTCGCCTCCTTTGCAGCTGGTATGTGGTTACAATTACGTTGATTCCTGACACTTAGGCGAATCGGACTGCTGATCATGGGGTCGTGGGTTCGATTCCCACAGGACACAAATATGTGTGTGGTTAAAACATAAGTGTTTGTATTTGTCTGAGTATTTCTAGGTATTTACAAAAAAAAAGTATATTAGTATTATATCCATTTTCTAGTACCCACAGTACAAGCTCTTCTTAGTTTGGGACTATAATATATTTCAGTATTTAAAATAGTTAATCTGTTCTATGAAAAAAATACTTAAGCTCATGGATAAAATTTATTAAAAGCAAGGCCATCTTACATATGGTTTCAAGGTTGCAGCAAAGTCAACCTAAATAATCGTGTAAAACTGTCCAAGAATATTTATTTATTTATTAGACAGCGTCCATGGTCACGGTAGACATGGACGCTGTAAAGGGTCCGAAACGTCGGGATTAATAATATCAATATAACGCGATAAAATCCGTAAAATGCAGTTTTATTTCAATACAATCATGTTGTTTAATCTGACGTTGTGTTTTAAAGAAAATACTGGCATAACATGATTTGTTTGTTGTTACACAGGTTGTGACGTGTTTGAGATAGTGGTAACTCGCAACTACAACGAGAACACGTTTAAGGACGACATGAAACGGCTGTACAACGCTCTCGGGGTGGAAAATAAGAAGACCGTTTTCTTATTCACAGCTGCACAGGTGATTATTTTTAGTCTAATTGTGCTGAAAACAAATTTTCTACCGGATCTATATTTTCTTTTAATATCTCATTTATGTTTTAAGCTTACTTCCTAAACTATTCACTTTGTCTAATTTCTTATCTAATAGAAAACTATAATTATAAAATTGTTGCTGCTTCAGAAGTTAGTTTAGCTAAAATACCATGGAACATTCCAACATCCATTACCGACTATTTAATTGAATTGAGAATCTTCTACCAGGTCTTCAAGTATATCCGCCACGTCGCATCAGCATCCAGCTTTCATTAATATTAGCATCATTAATAAAAAGTTATTATAGGGTTTTGACTTATAAAATGCTAAGACTGTATATTAGACCAATTATGCCGTAATTGAGCATAGTTCCCCCTCCTGCGACACTGGCATAGTCTATATTAGAAGGACTTCTTTGTAGTCTCCGTAGGTGTATAACGTCAATTAACCATAAACTATTCCTATAGATCGTAGAAGAGGGTTTCCTGGAGTTCATCAACAACATTCTGATGATTGGTATGATCCCAGCGCTGTTCTGTGACGACGAAAAGGATGCCATCATCAACACAGTGCGCAATGACAGCATCGAAGCTGGTTTTGGAGTTGCCAAGTTAGTATGAATCCTGACGTAGCAAATAAGCTGGTCCAAGTTTAATATTGTTGCGTATTTATTTAATGTTTGACCTGGCAGGCTAACATCATCATCATCATCATCATCAGACTATAGTAGTCCACTGCTGGACTTCGGCCTCCCCTAATATGCGCCATTTCACCCTGTCTTCGGCTTTTCGCATCCAGCTTCTACTAGCAGCCTTTCGCAAATCATCACTCCATCTTGCCGGAGGGCGTCCTACACTACGTTTGCCGAGTCGCGGTCTCCACTCGAGAACACATGACAGGCTAACATGAGCGTCATGAAATAATTTTGTCGTAGTTTATCTCATCTCAAACGTATGACGATGGCTACTATAAGCCGGTAAAAATGAGATAATGCGACGACAACATTTTCTCGTGGCACGCCCCTTGTATATAAACCATCACTCCTGTATTCCTCGAAGGGTTAGGCAGAGGTGTTGTGACGTACACCCTAAGCTCGCCGGTATGTTATAAATAGGTCTTATGTAGTAGAGGTAGCAGCTATTGCCAGTCAAGCTGCTACTGAGAAATTTTGCTCTCTCATAACTGCCATTGGTCTTATGCCTTTGCAAAATAACAACTCAGTTATTGTTTTTCAGAGACGCCGTATGGAACTTCTTCTGTACAAGATGCGCTGAAAATCTTCACGTGGTGCTGTCTATGTCTCCCAGCGGAGACATATTGAGGAACAGGTACATGAAATTGGCGATAGACAATAACTTCAATATAAAGGCACTGGGCGGGACACGGCCTAATGGTCGATTTTGGACGTCTGTGTCTATATGTATTATCATTGCTTTGTATTGTAAATGTTGCTTGCGTGATGCAGAATTCATTTCGTATGTAGAGCTTTAGCATTCATTACATTCGTAATAAAGCAAGAATAAAGTGAAATTAAAATGTACTCTGTGATGGTGAATTTCATTATTTATTTTCCAATATTTTCGTCAACATTTGATAAGTTGAATTTAAGATCGTTCACATCAAAGATATTATCACATTGGAGTATATGAAGCCTGCTACAATGCCACATTATGTACCTAAAAGAAGTTAAACATTAAAAAAATATACAGTGCAACGAAGAGTTTTTATAGTAATTTGATTATTACTGAGCAAATGAATCCATAGATATGGCCTGCAAAACTATGTATAATTACCGTACTGTAGCCTCAGTTTTATTTCGTCTTTAGATGTCGAAGTTTCCCTGGGCTGGTGAATAACACGACCATCGACTGGCAGTTCCCTTGGCCTAAACAGGCGCTGTTGGCTGTTGCAAATGTTTTCCTAGCTGACGTAAGCATACACTTTGTATAAAAACATATTAGTATCGTTAAATCCACACTGACGTTTTTTTGTGTTGACTGCACGTTCAACAGATTGCCATTTTGCGGAAAATTGAGAAAAAGAAGACTGCACGTTTTGCGTGGCGGTTATGGTAGTCACCACTACCGTTGCGCTGTGTGTCATAGGTTCGAACAGTCTAGTGGCTTTGAACCTTTTTTATGTGGCCTACGCAAATGTCCCTCTGATCTGGTATTGTCGTGCGACGGGTTGTTGAGCTCCCTAAATTATGGTTGAGCTACACAATGACTGATGCATGCGTGCCGTTGGTTGGGACTGGTCTACTCAAAGCCGCTATGGCTCTTTCTTCAAAAGGCCATTTTAGACTTTGCCCTACATTGTAAGACACATATTTGTTACTATTTTATGTCTGGACTTTAAAAGAGACTATGATTCTCTGAGTTTGTTTCGGCGTTTCTTCTCAGAGATCGTCAGTTAGGAAATGCCGGAGCCGTCTAGCTTAAAAAAAATATGTAAAATATTGACTTGTAAAAGTGTCTTTAAAAGATCTATTTACAGAAATAAATATCGTTTATCGTAACTAGAGACGAATGTATTGTACATTAATTGTATGCCGGTTATTTGTATGTTTGTAAAATCTCCCGTGACACAAGATTAGTACCCTAGTGCGGACGTTGTCTTTTAAAACAATCCCCAGGTATTGTTTGTCATGTAATCATGTAGGAATAAATTGTCTTGCTTATTGTGTTGAATGTTTCGGGAAATATAATATTTCCGTGATCTTCTGGTTGAATGTTGATACCAACATTCAACTAAAGGATCACGCGGCAATTTGATTTATATATTTATTTATTCTCTCCTTTACAGCTATCCTTACAGGTTGTCACTCAATGCGACAGCAAGATCATAAAAACTTACACTACATACCTAATAACTTATATCTACAATAATACTACTACTTATATCTTATTTAAACTATCAGGAACTATATCATCATCAACCCTTAAACTGTCCCACTGCTGGGCACGGGTCTCCTCTCATATTGAGAGGAGAGGCCTAGTGCGGGTTGGCAGACTTCACAAACCGTCGTGAAAAATCTCTAAGGTATAATTAATTATTATACCTTAGAGATTTGCATGCCTCGAATGAATGCCGCACATGAATTCGAAAAGTCAGAGGTTGGGTTCGTACTCGAGACCTTTGACTTGGCAGTCCAATGGTCATACCACTAGGCTACCACTGCATGCAGGAACTATAATATTTCTTATTTTAATTTACAGCATAGTATATATAAGAGGACTTTTGAGAATTTACTCTGATGGCAGGTTTTATTTAGAAAGAAAGAAAAATCTTTTATTTGACCAGCGCAGACACAAATAACCAAATAATAACAATCTGAAAAAAAAAAGAACAAAGGGATTAAACTTTTTTTTTTAAGTTACTACCAACAATTATTTTGCATGTGTCTCACGGCTGGACCAAATGGGTCTCCAGATCAGCTAAATATCAAGCAATGCTTAACGCTGGTTTTCATCTGGAGCCATTGTACTCGACGGATGTCAATCAGAGAGGTTGTACGAGTATTGCCGTTATGTCCAGGTGGCGAAGATTCCTGAGGAGTTTCGTCCCATCATCGTGGAGCACGTTGTACACGTGCACATGTCGATCGCGCACTACTCGCACGAGTTCCTGTTGCGCCTGCGCCGCAACAACTACGTCACGCCCAAACACTACATGGACTTCCTCACTAACTACCTGTCACTGCTCAAGGAGAAGGATGCTTTTATTGTAGCACAAGTAAGTATTCGTGTTTTTTTTCCTGTTCGAGAGACAACAGTTTTCTCAGTATACGAAAGCTCCCTTGTGTACTGCGCTTGTCTGGGGCCATCTGACCAGGATCCTACGTCCTCTGGCTTGGTACACCGGAAGCTTCAGCAAACTAAGAACTCTCATTTCAAATAATCCTTCGGCTTCATCATCAACCCATATACTGTCTCACTGCTGGACACGGGTCTCCTCTGAGATTGAGAGGAGACCGGTGAGGAAAAAAGAAACGAAAACCATTGATTTGTAAAAGATCTTTAGAAAAACTAAGGATCTGCTTACAAAAACATTATCTAACTATTGAATCTATGCTTTGCAGTGCGAGCGCTTGATAGGTGGACTGGCTAAGATTGAGGAGGCAAACGTACAGCTAGAAGACCTGAACGCTAAGCTAGTCATCCAGAAAGTCATCGTCGCCGAACAAACCAAGGAGTGCGAGACCCTCCTCAAGGAGATCTCCAAAGGTTACTACATTTTTTTCTTATATTAATACAACTAGACTATTTTATATCTATTCTATTCTAGTGGTATTAATATAGGAAAAAAGTAGTAGTAGTTCTGAATGTATTCATTCGACGTCGACAGACGTTATCGTGTCCAAAATTTAAGAAATCGTACATAATTCCCATATTAAAATCAATTTGTATTTCAAATTATTTGCTTCCCTTTTAATTTACTTCCCTAAAAACCTTATACAGACTATTACGAACCTAATTAAAAACAAGCCAAATCGGTCGCACCGTTCTCAAGTGATGCTTGCCAACGAACAGCATTTCATTTTTATTTATACATATAAATTTTATCCGTTAGGCCCACCATCAATTGTATGAAATACTATTTTAGGATTGATCTGATAAGTTTCCTAACTAAACCTTTCTCTGATAGCTACTACTGCAGCAACAGCGAAGCAAACAGTAGCTTCGATAAAATCAGCTGAAATTACGGAGCAAAGTGCTGTGATCTCCGAAGAGAAGGCCGAAGCCGAGGAAGTGCTGTCAGCCGCTCTGCCAGCCTTGGAGGCTGCCAGGCTTGCGCTGAGCGACCTTGATAAGAATGATATTACTGAGATTAGATCCTTTGCCACGCCGCCAGAGGCTGTACAGGTCAGTAATCATTCTTTAGATGTAGAAATTAGTGCACCGTCTGTCGAGGCTGGTCAGCTCGTACTGTCAATGGCAATCTTTTTTGCCGGTTCTTCTCCATAAGAATGTCTTTATGGAACCGTGCGACTAGTTTTGACTTTTAAAAGTACTATTCTAAAGGTCTAATTATAATAAAATGTTTGACTTTGACAAAACAGAATTTTATAGCTCTGGTTAGGCGAGTGTGTATACCTATTTTTATATGCATGATAACAGCTCGTCGGTATTTTAAGATCTCTTAAAAAATGAGGTCAGCCTATTGTTATTTTCTAGACACAAAACCTAATTTTGAGCGTACAAGTAACTGAAAACCCCAATAACAGGGTTGGAGATACAAAATTCAGAACTGCACATGTGCTGCAAACAGACTTGCAGCAGCTAAATTTAC
This sequence comes from Acronicta alni, assembly GCA_964056405.1. Lineage (NCBI taxonomy): Eukaryota > Metazoa > Arthropoda > Insecta > Lepidoptera > Noctuidae > Acronicta > Acronicta alni. The sequence goes on along the minus strand of OZ043932.1, from coordinate 10,113,657 downwards.
TGTTTATTTTATATTATATAAGGCAGTTTATGTTTACGAATAATCATTAAATATTAGAAGGATATTACGTCATTCTCAGACTGTATGCGAGTGCGTGGCTATAATCCGCGGTGTGAGAGACGTGAGCTGGAAGGGCGCCAAGGGCATGATGGCGGACCCCAACTTCCTGCGCAACCTGCAGGAGATGAATTGCGACCTCATCACACAGCAGCAAGTGAAGGCAGTCAAGGCTCACATGAAGAAGAGCAAGAAGCTCGACACCATGCAACAGATCAGTAAGGCTGGGTAAGCGGTGGACATAAACAGATATGTTTTAACGACTATAATGTTAAAGACACGACGTTTGGGCATGTCGATAGAATGAATGAAAGGCGACTAACAAAAGGAATTTATATAGCGAATTTCAGTGGAACCCTAGAAAGCCGGGCGGGGACACCCTAGAAAGACTTACACTGACCTTATTGGTGGGGTTCTTCATAAAAATCTGGTGAGTAGTACTCGAAACCGGGCGTGTGTGTATGACAAGATGTATGAATGTGGTCGAAGCGAAAGAAGTATGCAAGAATCGTTCTTTAGTTTGCCTACCTCCATGGGAAAAAGGTATGAGTGTATGTATGTTCAATAATGTATTAATGAAGTGGATTGTCCATGTGAAATATTGTCAAAATAATAACAATGGAAAGTAGTAAAACTCTGTGTCCTGCAGGCAGGGTAAAATGTAATTAAGAATCAAAATTTATCAATTACGCTGAAATCAACTAATATAAAAAAACCCACAGCAAATCCTTAGCATTTTCTAATATGGATGATAGCGTATGAGCCTATTAGCCCAGCTAATCTCTACTAACACACATACGCACTTACACAGATATGGTCTACTGAAATTCGTAATCGCCGTGCTTGGCTACTGTGCCGTATACAAAGAAGTCAAGCCAAAGAAGGACAAAGTGGAAGCGCTCGAAAAGGAGTACACCGAGGCGTGCAACTATTTAGCGTCACTGAACCGCGAGATCGATCGCCTGCAACGAACACTAGACGGACTCAACAGCAAATACGAGACGGCCATGTTGAGGAGACAAGAGCTACAGGAGGAAACCGACATCATGATGCGACGCTTGATCGCCGCCGACAAACTCATGTCTGGGTTGTCCAGCGAACAGATACGTTGGACGGAAGACTTAGCAGCGTTGTACGTGGAACAGTCGCGTTTGATTGGCAACTGTTTGCTGTCGGCTTCGTTTCTCAGCTACGCGGGCCCATTCTCTTTCTCTTTCAGACAAACTATGATATATGAGGACTGGATGGGAGATGTCTTAGAAAGAGGCATTCCCTTGACAACACCGTTTACTATTGAGAAGAATTTGACCAATGAGGTTGAGATTAGTGGGTAAGTAGGTTACTGTTTACTGTGAAAGGCAATTTTTTTTTTCTGTTTATTATACTGGATTAATTTATTAGTTACACATCAAACTGCATTGTTCTCATGAACTATTCAGATTGTAAATTAATTAACACTGTAATCATGTTTTTTTTAAAGAGTTTCTAAGGATTGAAATAAAACTACTTTTTACGGATTTTATCGCGTATATTGATATTATTAATCCCGACGTTTCGAACCCTTTACAGCGTCCATGGTCACGGGTAGACTGAAAAGAGACCATGATTCTCTGAGTTTGTTTCGGCGTTTCTTCTCAGAGGTCGTCAGCTAGGAAATGCCGGCTCCATCTAGTTTTAATTAATAATTAGTAATAAATGTCATTGATCATGTAACAATAAAAAATGTAGGGTAGCTGTCAGTAATTATATCATCAAGACGCCCACCACCTCAGTCTACCCGTGACCATGGACGCTGTAAAGGGTCCGAAACGTCGGGATTAATAATATCAATATACGCGATAAAATCCGTAAAAAGTAGTTTTATTTCAATGTATAATATTCGCGTAAATGTCAGAAATCAATAAGTTTCTATGGAGATTCTTCTCCATAAGACCCACTTTTTGGAATCGTGCAACTAGTTTTGACTTTTCAAAAGTGCTGTAATGGAGTAATTGAAATAAAATGTTTGACTTTGACTTTGAATCGGATTCTAGGAATATTACTTTCTTTCTTTCAATAGCCAGGCAATGTTATCATCTTTGATTATATACTTGTCTAGATGGAGCAATGCAAACAAACGACACGCGAAAACTGGGGCCAAATTGCGTGATATGTGTGAGTACCGCTTGTGTACTTATTGTAGTCAAACTGTCAAGGTGTGCGTGTTTAGGGATGCCTGCTCCAAATTATTAACTTACCTTTTCTCCATTATTTAATGGGATGACAGTTAAACGAAATAGGCTGAATAAAGTAATTATTTTGTAGATTAGTGTTTTATTTATTTTAATAAAAACAAAAAATACAATGAAACAATATATACAGCAATTTATAGATCAAAATCCATCTCTTTGTATTTGTTTTCGAAATAGTTTTTTTTTTTATATTTCATTTCGTGTCCAGGCAAGTTATCATTTACTGATCAAATAAATTATGTAGGTAATTATTAAAATAATAAAATTTTCTCATCGAAAGATGATGACTGATATTTGCATTTTATCTCCCATAGTTTCGCCAAATCTCCCTTGTAATAAATTGACAACACCGGCTAATCTGTCGAACCTACAAATTAACGAATTGAAAAATCATGTTTTCATAAAATAATAGAAGTTAAATAACAAAACTTACCGATGTAATGTGATCTTAGTGTAATTATACGGTTTTCCCACATAATTGCGACACAATTTGACAGCACATACCGACATCATTAATTATTTTTCGAGAACGCCACACCCTGAAGTGATCCAAATGACACTGACGTAAGTGAGAAGAGAGTCTACCAATTTTAGTAGACTTTATTTGGGCCGTTCTGTACGTGTCAATGTGGCATCTAAACAAGTATATAATCAAAGGTTATCATTGGTTGATTGTTATGGACTAAAGCCTTATTCCAAAACCCTAAGTAAGATATAATCGCAAGTGATACCCCTGGTGTTACAAGCGTCAACAGGCTACGGTAACCGCTTACCATCAGGTGGGCCGTATGCTTGTTTGCCAACTTAGTGGTATAAAAAGTGATCTGATTTCTTTTGAATAACTTAGTCGTCAATATCTATTACAGTTGGAACTCGGAGGGATTACCTCCAGACGAGCTGTCGGTGCAGAACGGCATTTTAACGACGAGAGCGTCTCGCTTCCCCCTGTGTATAGACCCGCAGACGCAAGCGCTGTCATGGATCAAGAAGAAAGAGACCAAGAATAATCTCAAGGTATTTATTTGAACTACCCGAAGAAATCTTAACATTCAGTTCAGTTAAATATCGTCCTTAACACATTCTAATAAAGTGTAAAAACGTGCGCTGTGTTCTTGATTGACAGATCATTATTTTTGTATTTTATTTTGTAACCCTTTAACCGCCAAAATGGTCTTGTAATGGTCTTTAATCGTCTAAAATGTTCGTGTCCATTCCATTTTGTTGGTGTAGGTATTTTTTGTTGGATAAATCCGTTTTGGTGAGTTAAAAATGGCAAAATGTTCGAGCATTTTGTTGTCTTAAACGCACTAGTTTTGTAGTCTATATTTTCTAAAGATACCTTATTAAATCAACAAAGCCTAACTAGGTTAGTGGCGATTATACTTGAAGCCTCAATTTGCAGGTTTTGTCATTCAACGACCCTCAGTTCTTGAGGCAGCTTGAAATGGCCATCAAATACGGTATGCCGGTGCTGTTCCAAGATGTTAACGAGTACATAGATCCTGTCGTAGACAATGTACTTGAGAAGAATATTAAACGTAAGACTGTTACAGTGTATTTTCCTGTATTACCCCTTTTCCTTGCGGGGATGAGACGCACTATTTATGTCAAATTATGTAATTTTATGTTTTTGTTTGTGTTAGTGAGTCTCAATCTTTTTTTTTGCAAATAATAATTTGTGTTTCTTTCTATTATTAAGGCATAATATACAAGAATTACTTCGGTTGACTGAAACTGCCTCATTAGTCTAGTGGTCCTAAGCGCGACTGCTACGCTAGAGGTCCTGGGTTCGATCCCCAGGTCGAGCAAAGTGTTATTGGGTTTTTCTATGAAATTCTCAGTAGCAGCTCGGAGTCTGGATTAATTGTGCCCGGTTAATGGCAATAGGCTCGCCCCCTATTACATGGGACCTACACATACCGGCGAAATGTGGGTGTACATTAGTACACCTCTGCCTAACCCTTCGGGGAATACAGGCGTGATGGTATGTATGTATGTTTAATTACTTCGGTAGCGGAATAAATTACCTTCACTATTATCCCTATCACAGGCTATTTAGGTAGATACCATCAAGCTTGTATTTCCCAAGATTGCAGGAAACGTATATATTTCTTCTGAAAAAAAAGGATATATTATCAACAAGTGGAACGTTGTTAGGGTTATAGAGCATTACTTGCATAAAATATTTTACAAATTAACCGGAATCTATAAAAGTTATCATCATAAAGATTAAATCATAATTTTCAGAATCAAACATGTTAATTTAGCACGTAGTTAAAATGATGCTACATGTTTCCAGTGGAGAGCGGGCGTTCGTTCGTGATGCTGGGCAGCACGGAGGTTGACTACGACCCCAACTTCCGCATGTACCTCACCACCAAGCTGTCCAACCCGCAGTTCAACCCTGCCGCCTATTCTAAGGCCGTGGTCATCAACTACACTGTCACAGTACAAGTTAGTATATTTCGTAGATTGATAACTTTAGCACCTTTATCAGTATTTTTATTTACTAGTCATGTAAATAACCAAAAATAAAATATTTTTATCGGAAAAATATAACAATAGCTCTCTTTCCCCGTCTCTCTCTCTTTCTCGCTCTCTCTCTCTCTCTTTCTCCTCTCTCTCTCTCTCTCTCTGCCTGTTTCTAAATATCAGCTGGTCAAGCTGGCAAGTCCCGTAACATTATAATTATAATTATATAAACGTAAAAAAACTAAATATTGCTACTAACTTCATCCAGGGTTTAGAAGACCAGCTTTTAAGTGTGGTCGTCCGCTCAGAGCGCTCGGACTTAGAGGAACAGCGTGAGAGTCTGATCATCGAGACGAGCGCCAACAAGAGCCTGCTGTCGGGGCTTGAGGACTCGCTGCTGCGAGAGCTGGCTACCTCCACCGGCAACATGCTGGACAACGTTGAGCTCGTCGATACACTCGAGAACACGAAGTCCAAAGCTGCTGAGGTAATACTAATCAGGACTCTTAACTTGTTTATTTCTCTAATATTCTTTGGCAGAAAAAATATGGCCGGGGCCACTTAGATTATTTAAAGACATTATTATTTACGAAACACAAGTAACACATTCACACATTATTCACAGAATACCTCTGGTCGTTTGCCCCTCATCCTATAAAAAAAACCTCATATATTTCAACAGAATAGTCTTCCATGCATCCCCAAACAAATCAGTCTGGGTTTGAATACAAGAGAGTGTTAGAGTAGGTACCTATACCCATAGGTATTACGCAAGTCACCCAACTTGGAATATACAACAGTACAACATGACGGGACTGCCAATAATTTGTAGTTCGTACTCCCACGGTAATTGTTAGGAGCATAATAATTTACATAATGAGTTGTGAATATCGGAAGCGTCAATCTTGGCATATTTTGTTTCCAAGGTAATGGAAAAATTGGAGCTCGCTGGGAAAACAACGAGAGACATAGAAATACTGCGCGACGGCTACCGGCCCGTAGCAAAGCGCGGCTCCATCCTGTTCTTTGTCCTATCTGACATGGCGGGCGTCAACAGCATGTACCAGTACTCGTTATCATCCTACTTAGACGTGAGTTCTTAAGACTTGTTGTAATTAAACAAAACTTGTATTTTATCAATCGCGCTTGAGACTCCTCTGGTGCGGTGTCTATGAGCGGAAATCGCTTACCATCAGGCGATCCGTCAGCTCGTTTTCCCCCTATCCCATAAAAAATAAAAAAAATAAAAATTTTAAAAGCTATACTGTAAATTAAGATATTTCAAAAAACAGGAGTACCTATGAATGATCCTAATCAAAAACATTATTTTAGCTAAGTAATTCTTGTATTTTAAAAACATGGCAAAGACCTATATGAATATGAGTTTACCTAATTTATTGACTCAATTTTCTAAAGCATGCCATCATAATACACAGTATAATAATGTATTTTATTACCTACTATGAATCGCTGACACTTGGTATAGGTGGTTGAAGTTAAAAGCACTATTGTTTTTGTCAACAGGTATTTTCGTTTTCACTGCGCAAAGCGATGCCTAATGTGATCCTAGCGAAGCGCCTGCGCAACATCATAGACATGCTCACTAAGAACGTTTACGATTACGGATGCACAGGTAACATTTAAAGGCGACATCTAGTTTAAATTAATATTTAAAATATCTACGTACAATATAATGTTTACCAACATTGTGTTACCCGCGATAATCTCGTTTTTTTCTAATTATATTTATGTATATTATACTTACATATTAGTATAAAAGAGTGGTTTGATTCAATACTCAATGTTTATTGCATTCTACAATGTAATATTTTACTGTAGTTCATTATGGACCACATCCGGCACAGCATTGTAAGAGCAAGCAGCATTATTTATCTTTTTACTATGTATTTTATAATGATTTGTATTTTAAGGTAGAATATGGATAAAAATAAATACAATATGAGTGTTCTAGTTAAATACACCAGACGCTATGACCACTAAGTCAACGCGAGTCCCACCAGCCAGGTCGAATTTTGCCTTCACATTCTGAATTTACGTCTTTAAGCAAATCCTTCGTAAAAGTAACTCTAAAATCTTAGTATAAAAAAATGAAAATAAAAATCGTTAATTCTTATTGTTTAATCGCAGGCATATTTGAGCGGCACAAGCTGTTGTTTTCATTCCAAATGAACATTAAGCTGGAGCAGAGCGATGGCCACGTCACGCAGACTCAGCTGGACTTCTTCATAAAAGGCAACGTCGCACTGGAGAAGTCGCCGCGCGTCTGCCCCGCCTCCTGGATTCCCTCACAGGTCATCATCATCATTATCCTTGACATTTCCTAACTGTGGATTGGGGCCGACTTCAGATACGTCTGAATATCATTATTATAAGAAGCGACTTCACAACCCACATGTTATAATTATGTATATATGATATTGGAGAGTTAGCTATATTGTGCCCCTGGGTTAGCAAGCACTAAAATTCAAAATATATAGATATATATAACACTTTTAGCCAATGGGTTGCTGCGTTCAATTGCGCCGTGCAAAAAGTGTTGTCATTCGAAAAAATAAACTGAATTGTTAGAAAATACTGCAGTGGTACGGTTAAACCAATGGTACAAAATAACCGACTCTCTCCTACATTTTATTAAATATTTTTGTTTTACCTTAATTTCCGATTAAATAAATAGATAAATAATATAATATACAGGTAAGTAGGTATATTGGCTACTATCGGATGATGTAATAATAGTGATTGTTTTTTTTTTTCAATCAATGAGTTCTTCGCTAGGTTTAATCGTCCTAGGCTAACAATACTGATTTTCCAAAAATCCAAGACAACGATTTCAGTGTTCATCAAAATCGAGCCTGAAACTCCTTTGAGTATTTTTCGGTTTTCTTCATAGATTTAGATTTGACCATCCACGCCCACTTGGAAAATTGTATACGCCATCAAAATAATGAAATTCAAAATCATTAAAATTGTACACAATCTTTTCTTACAGGGATGGCAGGACATAATGAAATTGAGTTTGGACTTCCCCAATGCTTTCGCCGCGTTGCCCGACCATATATCTAAGAGACTGCCCGACTGGCAAGAGGTACGTATATAATGGGCGTTTTTTATCACAATAAAACTTATTAGTTTGGCTGTTGAGTTCGTTCGAATTCGTGGGTTCCACAAATATTCTATCAATAATCTGACTGATAACGTTTTACCCGTGGTTTTGGAAAAACCATAAAAATATGAGATCATTTTGATAAGTGTAGGAATTGTCAACGAACAACCTGTCTGTCCACGCTTTCACGCTTAAACCACTGAACCGAATTTCAAGAAATTTGGTACAGAGATGGATTAGACTTTGGACAAGGACTTAAACTACCTTAAGTCACAAAAAAGCCTTTAGGTTTGAGGAAACCAGCGGGCGGGATAACGTCGGAATCATTTCTTGCGTTTATGTAACTTTACCATCATTGATTATTGAGTATCGGGTCGATTATGATAAAAAAATGCTGTCGTATCCAGTGGTTCGATAGCGACACTCCGGAGTCGACGGAGATCCCGGGCGGGTACCGCGACAAGCTGCAGCCCTTCGAGATGCTCATGCTGCTGCGCTGCTTCCGCGTCGACCGCATCTACCGCGCGCTCACCGACTACATCACCGTCACCATGGGCGAGGAGTATATCACGCCGCCCGTTATCAGGTACTTACTTACTTACTATTTGTAGATATTTGTACAACCTTCGATTTCGGAAGGCGGTCGCGGAGGAATGTTCTCGCTCCCGTAACCCCAGCAAAAAGTGGTGAGGCGAAACACCCGTATGGTTTTAGTCGGTAGGTCACCCCCTATGGGTGGAGTCCGACACACCCCACCGCCTTCCCCGGGCGGTGGATAGTCCATGAGGATTTCCATACGTTAAAAAAAGAAAAAAAAGGCAGGTAAAGCAAACGTACGTAGTTGACGTTAAGGTACGTAGGTAGTTGAGTTACATACATAAGTAGTACAGAGGCAGAACATAGGTACATAAGGAGTACATAAGGAGTACATTAGGAGTACATAAGGAGTACAAAAGGAGTACATAAGGAGTACATAAAGAGTACATAAGGAGTACATAAGGAGTACATAAGGAGTACATAAGGAGTACATAAGGAGTACATAAGGAGTGCATAAGGAGTGCATAAGGAGTGCATAAGGAGTACATAAGGAGTACACGAAATACTAATTTCATTACGAAAGCAAGATCTATTTTTTTTCGATAGATGAGTCAGTAGTATCTACCGGGAGGATTTTAATGAATCGCGGGTAGAGAAGTAGTAGGTAATTTTGAAAGAAAATCACAATATTTTTTAATTTTTATTTCGAAATTTATGTTTACATTGCTCAAGTCAAAACTTAGAAAAAACCGGAGACCTTGTCAGCTACGATATAACTGATGGCGACTGTACCAATTATTCTTTTTAAAGGTCTAAAAATTGGATTGATGGCTTGATTTATGGAATCAAAATATTCTTTTTTAGCTTTTAGTCGCATTACGTCTATACAAACGACGTTTAGGAAATTAATTTGTTCTTAGATAAATTGAAATAATCTAGAAATGGCATTCACACTATCAGGTTCAACCTTCCAGAATATTTTGTACATTGTTTCAGCTTGGACATGATATTTGAGCAGACCACTCCGTTTACGCCTGTTGTGTTCATTCTGAGTCCTGGCTCGGATCCTACAGCTGATTTGATGAAGCTGGCAGACCGATGCGGTTTCGGCGGCGGCAAGTTCAAGTACTTATCTCTTGGACAAGGACAGGAGGGGGTAAGTAAGAACCGTGTAACGCAGGGTCAAGGCCTGCCCGTGGTCGATTCTTTGCGTAATATTATTAAAAAAATAGGAATAAGGAGGTATATCTCTCATAGCTCAATAGCTTCAAGAGCTCTTTGTAGTCACAATGGAATTAATAACCTAACATTTTCAACCAAGTCGTTGCACATAGCCTTGTTTTGATCACAAAAGTTAGTAGGTACATCATAATACGGTGTATTTTTTATATATATTTAGTATTTCAGCAATAAAAATGAGGTAGCTCAACCCTGATTCTTATATTATTATTGTGAGAAAGGCTTTGATCATTATGTAACTAAGTCAATGGGAACACAGGTGTTACAATGTGAAAAAATATGATGTGCCAACTTCGGGCAACAAAAAAACTTTACATGGACACTGTAGCTTCACCTGATCAAGTCAATTTGTTATACATAGACGGCCATAGCTTTGCTGGAGGGTGCTATCTCGCACGGTCAATGGCTGATCCTTCAAAACTGTCACCTGCTAGTGTCGTTCCTACGTGAACTGGAGAAACAACTAGAACTGATGACGAAGCCGCACCCTGAGTACCGGTTGTGGCTCACTACAGACCCAACACCTACCTTCCCTATTGGGATCTTGCAACGGTCACTCAAAGGTGAGACTTATTTTTTTTTATAACACTAAGGTGACAAACAAGCATACGACCTGATGGGAAGCGGCTACCGTGGCTTATAGACGCTTACGACACCAGAGATATCACTTCGACCCTGTCAAACGAAAACGGAATAGTTGGGTTGGCAGTATAAGGGTTTAAGTACCCCCCCACTACCGACACAACGTTTCCTCGCGGATCACTGGCAACCTTGCTCGCCGTGAGTTAGATGTGTAGTGAGTGTAGATAATAACACCTTGTGATACGGCCTCAAATGTGCAAGCACATCATGAAAAAGGAAATTTATGCCTTTTTGTCACAAATCCAATCTGACAGATTTGCCCAGCTCAAAAATTATGTAGATAAATGAGCGGAACCCGGTTTATACCTAAATAATAAATTAAAATCCCATTCCTTGAAAGACCTCAAACTTTCCTAGGGGGCATTTGTGCGTTAGACTTCGGTAACCACTGAAGTATCCAAAAAAAGACTTGATACTGCCTAAAATATACATCTTAGCGATAAAACCGCTTATTGTCCTTACTGCATGTCCTTTTTCAAGGTCAAATCTAACTCTATACCAAAATTCATTGGTTCAGCAGTTTAGGCTTGAAAATACAATAAACAGAGCTATTTTCGCATTTATGATATTAGAATGGAAGTATCTATCTATCGATATTTGATGTACAGTGGTGACCGAGCCTCCAAACGGTCTGAAGTTGAACCTACGCAACACGTACTTCAAGATGCGCTCACATGCACTCGAGGACTGCCCGCACCCACAGTTCAAGAAGCTGGTCTATGTTCTCGCCTTCTTCCACGCCGTCGTGCAGGTTACTTTTATTTTTTTACTAGCTATACAATATCTTAACTTAGATGTCCAGCTCCATCATACAAAATCCCATAAAATGCGCTTTTAGTTTATGATTTATTCAAATTATGTGATGTGCTTACCTAAAAACAGCATTTCATTTTCTATTTAAATCTTTTTATTAAAGATTTGTATGACCTACATGTAGTTGTGAGGGTGTTTGTGTATGTGAAAGTTTGTGTTTGTAAACGCACCCACGATACAGGAGAAAACACACCAAGCTAAACTATTCTAAACAACCCTTTCGTGCCTCCGGTATGTAAAGCCGTTGACCCTGGTGTCATACGACTACTCTAATCGTTAGTAATAGTCAAAAGCCCTGAACCTGACAACCAGTCTATCCTTAGGATATCTGTATTGCCCAGCAATTAGGATCTGCTGCTGATATTCAGCCGCATCTGGAAGCCCAAACCAACATCAGTAGGTACCTATAATTTACATATTATAATGTTGACACCGATCCAGGAGCGGCGTAAATACGACAAGATTGGCTGGAACATATCATACGACTTCAGCGAATCCGACTTCGTGGTGTGCATGCAGATCCTCCAGTGTTACTTGGACAGGTGCTACGCTGTCAACGGACCCATACCCTGGGCCACACTCAAGTATCTGTTTGGAGAGGTGCGTATCATACCTTCTGTAAATTGTAATATTTGCACAACTGAAATGACGAATTAATAATACCTACTCTATTTTAATTTTGGAAGAACGAATTGCTACTTAATCATCAACCAAATACTGTCCCACTACTGGATTCGGGTCTCCTCTCACAGAATGAGAGGGCTTAGGCTATAGTCCACCACAGTCCACCACGCCAGCCTAATGCGGGTTGGCGGCCTTCATACGCCGTCGAGAAAATCTCTAACACATGCAGGTTTCCTCACGATGTTTTCCTTCACCGTTTTACGAGTGATAATTAATGTTAATACGCACATGATTCGAAAGTCAGAGGTGCGTGCCCTGACTTCGAACTCGAGATCTTCGACTTGGCAGTCCAATGGTCATACCACCAGGCCATCTCTACTTATTCATTATTATTCATGACTTCACACCTAAATAATGAAGTACTCCTCTGCCTAACGTGTCATGAAATGCTGGAGATAAAAGTCATATCCCAGCATCACAACCGCTCTAACAGAGTTCCCTATTAAGTTTCCGAACTAAGGCTCAATTCCCACTGACACCTAGTCGTAGCGAAACTTTGTATATTGAATTCTATCTCCATTATACAAATGAATACGTTAGATAAAGAAAATATAACTGACTGAAATAATATTGATTTCTGACATTTACGGAATATTATACATTGAAATAAAACTACTTTTTACGGATTTTATCGCGTTTATTGATATTAATTAATCCCTACTTTTTACGGATTTTATCGCGTATATTTGATATTATTAATCTCTACTTTTTACGAATTTTGTCGCGTATATTGATATTATTAATCCCTAGATTAATAATGTCAATATA